>CM069435.1:113842075-115160444 GCA_035610365.1 Aquatica leii
CACATGGCGAATTCTATACGACTTTGTACATAGTCTACAAGTTTGTTTTAACTTTATCGTGTACTCAAGTATATTGCGAGCAAGTTTTCTCAGCGTTGAAAATAATCAAGAATTACTTGAGATCTTCTTTGGGGCAAGAATTATTGGAGGATTTTGTTTTGTTTTATGTAGAAAGAGATTTTCAATTTGATTACGAGAAAATCATAGATGATGTAGCATCTAGTTCTGCGGAACTAACTAGACCTCTAATTGTAACATGTAACAAGTTACATTACTTTACACTTGTACACACAGTACAATTATAATTACTAATTAATTTAGACTTCTTCGTTTAGGAGGGGCATGTAAAACCACTTTAATTTATTTTTGTGGCAACGTTTCGTGCTAAAGGCGAGCACTTCATCAGGCCAAAGAATAAAATCAAGTGGATCAATCCACCGACCAAAGACATCGGCAACTGTTCTATTTCTATTAGTTTGAAAAGCGTTCCTTGTGTTCATTTCTGATTTTTCTGACGAGTGTGTGAGTTTTGTTTCTGATTTTTTTTTAAATTATTATCATATTTTTGCTGTGTTCTCTTTGATGCGTATTCCAGATATGATTCTTTTCCTGTGCATTTTCCGTTTCCGTGACTTCACGTAAGCTTATCTATAATATCTAGAATCATATTGTTTTTTCTTGTTTTTCTTTTCATTCTTTTCTATTTTTTTCCACTATGTGCAAGCCATTTTTTGTTTTCATATTATATTTTTTTATTTTGTTTTTCTCATGAGCTTCGTTTGCTCTTTTCAATTTATTCTCGATATTGTTTATTTGTCTATTAAGTTAAACTTTAAAATTGTTTAACATATTTTTATTTTTAGTTAATCTCTTATCTATTTCACTGGCTACATTTTCCTTTAAGCATTTACGTTTTCTATTCATTTTTCTAAAACACTATCAATATTTTGGTGAGTGGTAAAAAAAGATCTAATAGGTTCTATTTTAAAGATTAAAGCTTTTAATTTTAACTTTGTGACTGACAGATACAACACCTTAACATTACTTAATTTTTTTTACGACGATTCAATGACTGAGGATCATGTTAACGCACCAAAATAAAATTTTGTTCTAAACTAGATTTAACTAAGTAGTGTCAAATAAAGACATTAAGACACTGATTAAAAACTAACTTTTTCCGCTACAAAATTTATACTGTAACGTTTTATGAACTGTTGTGGAATCCTTCTCATCTATATTTGTCTATCATTATAATTTGTGCATTAAATGTGAGTACTTCCGTACCAGTTAGATAACTGGTGAATTTATTACAATTATTAAACCTGGAAAAAAATCTTACGAACCCATAATTCTATTATCCAAGCTAAAAAAAACATTTCCGAGCGCGTATTTCTAAAAAAGATTTTTCTATGGTAGTTAATATGGTTTTGACTATCACCATTTACAGATGCAGAATCAAAAGACACACTTTTGTGTGCATTTTGATACACAAATCTTATAAATAGTACTTTCAGGAATAGAAATGTATGCCTTTTTACTTCAGTTGCGATATTTAATTTATTGTAATTAAAATTTGTTCATGTTCAGAAAAAAAAGTTTTGCCTCTACTAACTATACTTTCTTTTCAATGTTTGTCATTCATAATTTAACACAAAAGACAACTTAATTTTAATTTTTTTACGCTAGTTAACTACACTATTAAATAATAAATTTGTAAACAAATGTTTTAAAGTAATACCAAAGCAAGTCGAATATTTGCAAACAATTACTTACCAATGGTCGTAATAACAATGATGGAATAAAACAAAGCTCCCTCAAAAGTCCACTGCGTCTCATTTAACCTCTCGTTACCATCCCAACCGTCTTTAGTCATTGCGTTGAATATAGCCGATTCAAAGTCCCTCAAATACTCTTTTGTTATGTTGGTAAAATTATCTTTTTCGAGATAAAGCAGTTCGTATTTGGTTAAGTTCCACAAATGGTTCGTGATGTTTCTTCGAATATTACTTATGTTGTTTTTTACCTACGCAATTGTGTTCTTAACGGCGGTGGTTGAAAAAAAATACCTACTTCGATCTCGTGATCTCTTTCCAACGACTCGAACATTTTGGCACCGCCTAAGCAATAAGCCACAACGACCGTGATTAACGCGATGTGAGATATCAAAAACGTGATCGTTTTCCATCCGTAGCATATCAAACGATTACACGTGCTCGGAGGTAACTGATCTAATCCTTCAGGATCGTAATAACCCGACATATTCGTGTTTGCGATCTCGTGTAAACTGTAACAATCTGGCCGACATTCTTATGCGAAGTGATGTATTTTTAAACTATGAAAGTAGGGTCAGACGTATTATATATAATCCAAAATTAACCTCAAGCTTTACATCATTAATGTATAGTTACGCGCGTAAATAATTAAGTTAGTTTCTAGATTTTAGTCCTAACCAAAAACCGTTACGAGAAGTTAGTAGAAAAGGGCTTCGGGCCAATTTTAAAGGAACGTCTGTTTTATCAACGACTACAATATTAAATTTGGCGAGGACGTAGAAAAACAACAGTTTGGTTTCCATCAGTGCGAATCTATTGCCGATGCAAATCCTCGGGCCAGTACCAAACGGTAAGTACACGTACGGGGGAATTTTGCTTTTGTTGTCATCGTTAAAACGTTCAGGGTCGAAACGCTCTGGGTCCGGGAAGTAATCGACATCTCTATGTAAACCAAACACAGCTACCCACACTGCTTGGCCTTTTTCAACGTGAACTGGTTGCTCTGTGTCGTTAATTGGTTCTATAATGTATGGTTTTACACAAACGCGGTCAATAGCTACAACTGATGGCCATTTTCTTTGCGTTTCTAAAAGATTCTTATTATAAAACGTTTCAATTGAATGGTACTATACCTGAAACTACCATGTCCATGTATTTCATTTGAGACAATGCCTCATACGTTAAGTTTCCGTTGCACTGTGCCAAAGCATCGTCAATTTCATTTTGCAACCGCTCTTGCACATCTACGTTTACCGCCAACTCGTGCGCCATAAAGCACATAAGCGTAGCAACGCTTTCAAATCCAGCAAAGAAGAAGATTAGCGCCTGTGCAAGGATATCGTCATCAGTTAGTGGTCGCTTAACACGTTTTTCTCCGCCATCCTTAGGATCATGTTCCTCATTTCTTTCATTGCGCGCTTCCATCAGCAGATGAATCATATCAGGGCGAATCACACCGTTCTTTTGACGACTTTTTATGTTTTCTTTAACAAGGTTGCTAAAGAACTCAGTACATGTTTTTGGAAACACGTTTATCCTAAAGAACTAAAACACCAAATGTTTTAATAACAAATACACGTTAACGCACCTTAGCGACGCGTGGAAAAAACAACAACGTAACCATCTTGGCGTTGCGGTAAAACCCTTTAAAGTTAGTTAGTTCTTTACCCATGACGTAAAACTCGTTATTGGGGTTTCTCATCGAATCACAACTAACGCCAAAAGCACTCGTTGCTATAACGTCATTGGTAAACCGAGTAAACGTATCTTTCATCTCAAGCGTAATAACACCTGGCTGCTTCTCAAAGTACTCAACAAAACCCTTTGCATAATCGGAAATAAGACTAAACAGTATCTTCATTTTGCTGCTAGTGAACGAAGGACTTAACGTGGCGCGCATATCTTTCCACATATCACCTAAAATAATATTTTAAAGTATAAACACCAACCAAGCATCAAAACCTTTTAAAGAGAATAAGTTTCTTTGCCACATTGGTTCGATATTATCAGGTAGAATTTGAACGTGGTCAACAAAATGATCAAAATCTTTTACGGTCACTTGCTTAATTAACTCATAGTCCCTAATCATCAAACCGGGTCGGTATAAGTGATAGTTCCCAAAGTATCTAAAATCACAATGTTCCTTAACCCGTTATTATGTTTTAACTTACCTTTTTCCGCGAAAATCTTCATAAAATTTTTGAACATTTTCGCTAACTGATCGGTAAGGTATAAGAGCCAAAAAGGTTTCGCGCAAAATTATCCAACAACTATATTGCGGCACTCCTACACGTTTCCAATAATTAAACGGTTTCAGACATAGAAAATAAAAAATAAATGCCAATACAATTGCGATTAAAATAAACAACATGGTTTTCTCGTTGGTGTTGTAACACTGCGCAGTATTTGATATCATTATGGGAAATTATAATTTATTTGGTAGAATTGCTGAAGGACAAACGCAGCTACAGTCACGCAAGTAGGTAATTATTGATCAGCTGTTCTATTTTAATGAACAGTTAGAGTAAAGATGGCTTTTAACACTGATGCTAAATTTAAACTTTCGTTTAATGCGTTTCGAAATCGTCGGAAGTGTTGATTAAATCATTTTATATGGATTTAACCTGCAATTTCTTACTTAAATTAATTCTAATTGGCGCATTTTAAAATTTGTTGTTTTTTAGTTTTAAGTGTTTTAACTCGTAGATATTTTTCATCAAAATTAATTTGATCTAATTGCAATCAATTATAGTTGGATACTAAATATTACTTAAACAGATTTTATCTGCTTAACTAGGTCGACAACCCGGTTCTGTTTATAATTTGCTGCTTCATTGATATGTTTTTGTTTTTTTTTCTAAATTTGTTTAAACGTATGTTTTTATCTACTTTATTTTGTGATTTTTTGTTCTCAATTGTTTGTTTTTGTATATTTTGAGTACTTATGTCATTTTGCTTTATGTTTTTCCTATTGCGTCTCTTTCGGGCTAGTAGAACCTTTTTTTCTTCTTTTTTACTAAGGCGTTAGCCCGCAGCAGCAGATTCAAGTGGCCCTTGACACGGTCAATTATGCAAGATGGCACACATTATTGCTTTCTTCGCCCTTGCATAACCTCGAGAAAAAAAACAATCAACATTTTATACCAGACCATAACCAGCTTTCATCCCTATATACCAACACTCGACTAGCCAAGCATGCACAAAACAACTGGTATATAAAATTTAACATGTTAGAGTGCAAGACCAAAGGAAGCAAAACAAAACAAAATATTCTTGAGGCACCATAAGAACACACAGAAAAATGTTAGTACTAAAAAGGTTCTAAAGTCTAAAAATGAATTAAATGAGCTATGCTTTAGTTGTGCTTTATACCAGTTTTTCCATTCCTATTCTTTACTTTCTAGGATTGTTGTGAGGAAGGCATAGATAATATCTCTTTTAGTCATTCTATATTTTCGAACTAGCTCCTTTCTATATTGCTTCCAGCGTCGGCATTCAAAGACAACGTAATGTGCGTCATCGACTTCGTCGCTGCAGAAAAAGCCGAAGGAATTTTCCTTTTTTCTAATGCCATTCAGGTATGTTCATGGCCTATTAGCCCTTGGGTGTTGTGGTAGCTGAAGTTTTCATGTTATCTATTACACCAGTCATGAAGGTCTAGAATGAGTTATCTTGTCCAGGCCGCTTTTGTATATTCTGACCATCTTGTTTCCTATTTCTGGATTGTAATGGTTTTTCTCTCCATTTTGCCCATTTCACTTCTAGCATTCCTCCTTTCTTCGGCTAATAAGTCTATTAAAATAATTCCTGCCAGGACCCTCGCTGCCTCTAATGAAACCATCCTAAAGGCTGATATTATTTCGCTAATTTCTTTTGTATTTTATCCACTAGGTTTTTCCATTTTGCGATATTCACCGCCTTTACCATATTGGCGCTACATATAATATAATTGTGTTTACGTTTGTCATTATAAGTTTCATTATGGCTTGTTATGGTGCTTTGACGTAAACCATAAGCTTAGCGAGTGCCCCATATCTATTGTTGGCCGACTCAACCACCTTCTCTACATGTGAACCAAAAGATAGATGCTTATCAAGGGTAACGCCTAAGTATATCATTGTGTTTTTGGGAGGAGGAGGTGGAGAAGGAGGAGGAAGTAAACCGACAATAAAGAAAATGTTGCGAGTAGATAGGATGGTCTTACAAGACCAATAAGATGGGATAAGCATTTGTGCGTGCTATGAGAGGACGTAGTTTCACGATGCACCTGCCTTACGGTTTATCTTTGCTTCTAGGTTAATTGTAAGTCGGTAAGGAAAAAAATTTGCATATAAATAAGCAAAAATAAAGAAAGGCTGAGTATTAATCAAACAGACAGCTAAAATAAAAAACATACGTGTTATATTTAACTTGCAAAACAATAAAACTTAATTACCAGGCATAAACTATTTCTAATAAAAGCTCTGGTCTCTCTTTGCAAATCGTCTATATACATTTACATCAGGCACTAGTCTAAGGATGATCTGAAGAGATTCTGGATTAACAGGTCATCCCGAACGCAATCGAATTCGCAACAAACAAGCATTTGATGTGCTGGGGTGTCAGGAACGCCACACGATGGACAACTGTCGTCATCCAGAACGCTAACCCGGAGATTCCGAACCAGATAATAATATCCAGAATAAGAGAGTAGGCGTTACGTTCTTTCTAAAAAGTGTCACTCAGCCGCTGCCATTCAACCAAGATCAAGACCTTCAAGTGACGCTTGGCCGCTGAAAAAGACGAAAAGTCGTTGAGCGAAGCGTGCTGGTCAAGAAAATTGCACGTGCCAGCTTTGCTAAGAAGTTTAGTGCAGTAAACTTCTTGCAAAAGGATATGTAGGGAAGGATGCTTGGATATAACACAGAGGATATCTACGGGAACGGGGCAATAAGTCTCGAGGATAGTTCTAAGGAACAGAGAATACCGCGAAGCCAGTTTCCTGACCACGTGGGAATGTTGTGGTACCAAATGTCTGGGCCATAAATGAGCATGGGTATGACTGCACTGTTAAAGATATTCGCAAGAGATTTTTGTGTAGGTTTTATTTCAAGCGTGAGTAATTGTAGAACAAGTGCAAGACACTCTACACTTGTCAACCACAAATGCGCAAAGTTTTACAAAACTCGTCGTCAAACAAAAGTCCAAGGTACTTGAATTCGAAAAAACTACAGACGGGAATGTTGTTGAGACACAGTGGAGCCAAAAACCATGTACTTAGTCTTGTGCGTTGAAATCGTCAGTTTGTTACTGTTAGCCCAGCTGGTCATTATGTTTAAGCACGTGTTGGATTTTGCATGTGATGTCGTCTACGTATGCGAAAATTTTGCAGTCTGC
This sequence comes from Aquatica leii, assembly GCA_035610365.1. Classification (NCBI taxonomy): domain Eukaryota; kingdom Metazoa; phylum Arthropoda; class Insecta; order Coleoptera; family Lampyridae; genus Aquatica; species Aquatica leii. Next base: position 113,849,224 of record CM069435.1, read on the forward strand.
TGGTAGTTCTGTGCTAAGCAAATTGTCTACAACCAGATTCCATAAGGTCAGCCCAAAAACCGACCCTTGTGGACACCCCTCCATCAGTCGTTTGGCATAAACAAAATGTGATACGTTTGAATAATAAGTTATCGATCTGTTCGATAAATAACTAGAATGACGCGCGTGGCGCCAGCAGGTACTCTCTTAACGCTTCTATTATTGAAGACCACCATACATTATTGAAAGCTCCAGATGTGTCAATGAAAATTGCAAGTCTGTACTTAAAGACGTTCGGTCGTACATTGGTCATTAATCTTCGACTACGTGCGGCGTCAGTCGTTGTTTTGCCTGGAACGAAGCCACATTGACTGGGATGAAAAAAAATTTGTGGAGGAATGTCGTCATAATTCTTTTTTAAAAGACACGTTCAAAAAGGATGCCAGAGTTATCGGACGTTGGGATTTGCAAGATACTTCTACCCAAGCTTGAGAATGGTGATGAGTTTACCAGCTTTCCAAATGGTAGAAAACTAACCACATTTATTGCATGAGTTGAACAAATCAACGATCGTAGAAAAAAGGAATCTTGTACAATTAGACGTAGGACATTACAATGTATTCCGTCGAGTCCGGGAGATTTGTTTTTAGGAATTTTACTAGCCACCGCGGCTAAATCGTCGCTAGTGACCACCCAGTCCTGTTGGGATCTTATTTGCAAATTAGTGCGGGATCTTATTTGGGCATGCAAAGGGTTATCTGTCGTTAAATCGTCGTCAAAGAACAAGGAACAAACAATATCTTTAATAGTCTCGTTTTCTGAAATAGTGTATCTGTTACCGTCTCAGAGATATTGGAGGACGAATCTTTGCCAAGAATTATACGTTGTTGTCTTCACAGCCAGTTTGTACCGGACAAGGTTTTAATTCTGCTAGGGCTTTTTGATGATGTTTTCGTAAACAACTCGCTTTAACCTATCTAAATTAGGACTCCACCACGGCATACCGGCTCTAGGGCGTATGGGTATGCTGTTTAAGCTACGCTGGCAAGAATCGAGGATCATCTTGGTCAACTACCAGTGACGGCGTCTACAGATTCAGAATTGTGGCACAAGGCACCACGTGGGAAGTATGTAGGAATAGAGCTTGCGATGGTCGTGTTTAAACGAACGGGATCTATGTTTTTAAAATCCAGGATTCTCTTAGGGATCGTTTTTATGAGCGGCGCTTTGACGGTTAACTCAAACCGTATCAGAAATTTTTGTTTATTTATGTTAAATACTTTATTATAAGCGAGAGAGAACAATTTTTATATAAACAATAATAATAATAACAAAAAAAAGGCCGTCCTATATATAGGACGTTAGGCACATGCACGACTGTTCCGTTGATTTATTATTTCTTAGTATGGAATTTGATAAAACACTTTACGTAAACTGCCACGTCACATCTTGCCAACGCCTTTTGATGACACTGTCCACATCTGGTTTGTTTTTTTTTTGTTGTGTGACGAAATGGTCAATTCGGTCATAACCTGAATTGTCTGATGATGTGGAAGGTCGTCCTCTAGAGTAAGATTTGGGTTTCTGATTTTCCATCAGTAATGACCTTGCCTTCTTCTAAATGCCAGCTGATCTAAAGGATCTCTTTGTTTACGATGTAATTGCCAAGCAGTATGAACCGCTAAATCCACACAGTGAACTATCAGAGGAAAATACCACTTTTTTCCTCTGATAGAAACGCGATATAAACTGATATTTTGATCAGATCGATCCACTCCGCCCATATTTGTATTATAAAGTTGAATGGCATGAGGTTGCTGCACCTAAAAAAATTGTAAAAAATGAAACAACATTAGATTTCTCTAAGTTTTTACCTGAATAGTTTTTTTTCTCTTTTTGAGAATACCGTTTCACTTGGTGAATGGGCTCGACGCCACCATAATTAGAGCAAATATTGACCACGTCGTTGTCATGCCATTTTATTGCTACAATGTTTTGGTCTTCTATTTTTTTGAAATCAAAATGCCCACGTTTTTCTTTTCTGATCAACTTAGAATTTAGTAGTGGATTTCCAGAAATACGGTTTTCCCTTATTGTGCCTGTTCCATAAATTTGTTTTTCAGTCAGCACTTCCATTAGTGGCATTGATGTAAAAAAATTATTTAAAAAAAATATGAAATTTGATTCCTTGCCATTTAGATTTTAGAGGGTCCACTAACTCTAAAACTACTCCTGCACCTACTCCGTACTCGGCATAATTCTTGTTAATGTTTGTTAATGCACCCTGATAAGGTTCCAACCAAACGACATAACCAAGTCTAGTTGTGCCAACCCGAACCTTGTATCTATAGCGGATCGGTTTGCCATGTATAAATTGCTTACAGCTATGTCTGCCAAAATATGGCACCATGGCTTCATCTACACAGTGAGTTTCTTCCAGGGGTACATGTTCTAAGAACTTGGTTTCTCTCATCTCATTGTGTGCGTCTTTGTCTTGTTTCCAGTACATTCTCCGACGTGGCAAGACAACGTATCCACTTAGAATTAACACTCCTATAAGGTACTTTATCTCACTTTTGGTAATAATTTGGTTTTTGTTTTTTTGTTGAATGTATCTGTTAGTCATGTTTGTCATTATTTCCCACAACTCGTTATCAAAAAACTTTGAAAACAATTCGACAAGAGATTCATTGGTTGTTTCATTTACATACGGAGACTGATTGCCAACCGGAAGTGTTAAATCTTTTTCTACCCAATTATAAACTTTTTTTTTCTTTTTATGTTGAATAGATTTTGATTTCGATGTTGAAGATTGTGGTGACTGCAGTTCAGACAAGGGTATGTCGTCTTCTTCATCTGAGGACGAAGAATCCGAAGCCCGAAGAAGCTCGGCAGCAGCTTGTAAATGCAATCCGGGCAAGTTATTTATGGAAACCGTATTTTCATCCCCCGAATCCTCATCCGTTATATCTGCACAAGCGTTGGTTGGGGGAAAAATAACTATCCCATCAACATTTCTTGCTGAATCATGAACATCTTCGATCATAGCAAGGGCATCATTTAGAGAAAATCTTATAAAATTATAAAAATTGTGGTAGACACATAACTGCCTAGCGTCCTACATATAGGACACCAAAATAAAAAACATAAAAAATACAAAAAACATTTTTTAAACGTTAAGAGCGATATTGTATTCAAATTCTCTAATGTTTCTTTTGCAGAAATCAATAAGTTTTTCTTTTAAATATCTAATGTACAATAAATACCTTTCAAAGTGCACACTCCACTCAGCCATTGCTATTTTAGAAAACGTTTTAGGACAAAAAGCTCACTTCAAACTTAACAAAACATTTTCGTTGTTCTCGGCAATTGCATAAAGACTAACATGCGCTGCATTGCATTGGTTTCGACGTGCACATATATGCAAGTTTGCATTTGTTAGAGCCGTTCTACATATAGGACGGTCGGCATATCTAGGTTAACAGTTTATTATATATCTGATTTATAATTTAAAAGAAATTCCATATATAATCTAAATTCGAATTGAACCTGCGACGATTTTTTTTAGATAGATAGAAGATACGTTAAATACAACTTTTTTTTTCTATATTCTTGTGATTTGTTTATACACGGAGTGTTGCATCTTCCTTACATTATCTTTGAATGTACCCACGATAACTCTCATTTCAAAAGTCCTAGTAAATTGAAATTTGGTATGGAGCTGGCTTTTCATATCTTTCGGTTCTATCAAAAAATGTGTTTGATAAAGCAACCGTTTTTTTTATATAATTTTGTACGTATATAAATTAGTCAAATTCTTTTTACAGTTTCTTATAGAGTTAATTCTTTCTAACAATTTATTTAAATAAAAAAAATTTCTAACATTAACAGTTTATTAGATATTTTATTTGTAATTTAAAATGAATTCACAAATATAATCTAGGTTCGAATCCTGCCTGAGACAATTTTTTTTTTTTTAGATTTCATATCTTGAAGGGAAAGCAAGATACGTTTAAAATGATCGTTTTTACTGATTTACTAAATGAGAAAGCAATATCGAGGCGGGGTTAGTCAATATGACAACATAAGCTTAATGTGCCATATCTCGGATATATATTTAATGAAATCGAGGAGAAAAATTTCAAAAAAATTATAGCATGCTAGGAAGGCAATCAAAAAAGTACATATCACTTTAAAGTGGTTTTATGGCAAAATAACCTTAAAAGTATGTAGACATTCCTTCATCATTCCTTATAAGAAAGTCCTGTTTGTTTACCTACGCAATTGTGTTCTTAACGGCGGTGGTTAAAAAAATACCTACTTCGATCTTTTGATTATTATATACTATTATCCAAAATTAACATTAAGTCTTACATCATTAAAGTATAGTTACGCGCTTAAATAGTTAAGTTAGTTTTAGTTTCTAGATTTTAGTCCTAACCAAAAACCGTTACGAGAAGTTAGTTGAAAAGGGCTTCTAGCCAATTTTAAAGGAACGTCTGTTTTATCAACGACTACAATATTGAATTTGGCGAGGACGTAGAAAAACAACAGTTTGGTTTCCATCAGTGCGAATCTATTGCCGATGCAAATCCTCGGGCCAGTACCAAACGGTAAGTACACGTACGGGGGAATTTTGCTTTTGTTGTCATCGTTAAATCGTTCGGGGTCGAAACGCTCTGGGTCCGGGAAGTAATTGGCGTCTCTATGTAAACCAAACACAGGTACCCACAATACTTGACCTTTTTCAACGTGAACTGGTTGCTCTGTATCGTTGATTGGTTCTATAGTGTATGGTTTTACACAAACGCGGTCGATAGCTACAACTGATGGCCATTTCCTTAGCGCTTCTAAAATGTTGTTATCATTAGACGTTCCAGTTTAGTGATACTATACCTGAAACGACCATGTCCATGTATTTCATTTGTGATAACATCTCGTATGTTAAAGTTTCGTTACACTGCGCTAAAGCATCGTCAATTTCATTTTGCAATCGCTCTTGCACATCTACATTTACTGCTAATTCGTGCGCTACGAAGCACATAAGCGTAGCAACGCTTTCGAAACCAGCAAAGAAAAATATAAGCGCCTGGGCAGTTATGTCGTCATCTGTTAGTGGTCGCTTAACACGTTTTTCTCCACCGTCTTTAGAATCATGTTCCTCATTTCTCTCATTACGCGCTTCCATTAGCAAATGAATCATGTCAGGGCGAATCACACCGTTCTTTTGACGACTTTTTATGTTTTCTTTAACAAGGTTGCTAAAAAACTCTGTAGTGGTTTTTGGAAACACGCTCATTCTAAAAAACTAAAACACCAAATGTTTCAATTACAGGTACACATACGCACCTTAAGCACACGTGGACAAAACAACAACATAAACATCTTGGCGTTACGGTAAAACCCTCGAAAGTTAGTTATTTCTTTACCCATAACGTAAAACTCATTATTGGGATTTCTAATGGAATCACAACTAACGCCAAAAGCACTCGTTGCAATAACGTCACTAGTAAACCGAGTAAATGTGTCTTTCATCTCAAGTGTAATAACACCTGGTTGTTTTTCAAAGTACTCGACAAAACTCTTAGCATAATCGGAAATAAGACTAAACAGTATTTTCATTTTGCTGCTAGTGAACGAAGGACTTAAGGTGTTACGCATATCCTTCCATATATCACCTAAAAAAATGTCTTATAGTATAAACCTCGACCAAGCATTAGAACCTTTTAAAGCAAATAAGTTTCTTTGCCACATCGGTTCGAGATTTTCAGGAAGCACTTGAAAGTGGTCAACAAAATGATCAAAATCTTTCACGGTTACTTGCTTTATTAACTCAGAGTCCCTAATCATCAAACCGGGTCGGTATAAATGATAGTTGCCAAAATATCTAAAATCACTGCAATGTCACTTAATTTGTTAGTGTGTTTTAACATACCTTTTTCCGTGAAAATCTTCATAAAACTTTTGAACATTTTCGCTAACTGATCTGTAAGGTATAAAAGCCAAAAAAGTTTCGCGCAAAATTACCCAACAACTGTATTGCGGCACTCCTAGACGTTTCCAATGATTAAACGGTTTCAGACATAGAAAATAAAAAATAAATGCCAAAACAATTGCGATTAAAATAAACATCATGGTTTTCTCGCTGGTGTTGTAACACTGCGCAGTATTTGATATTATTATGTGAAATTATAATTTATTTGGTAGCATTGCTGAAGGACAGGCGCAGCTACAGTCACACAAGTAATTGTTAATCAGCTTTTGCTTAATACGTTTCAAAATCGTCGGAAGTGTTGATTTAATCAACGTTTTATATGGATTTAACTTTTAATTTCTTACTTGAGTTAATTCCATTTTGTTGTCTTTTAGTTTTAACTCTCTTAATCGGTGCTATCTTTCATCAAAATTAAATTGCTTTAATTGTAATCAATTATTCATAGTTGGATACGTAATATTACTTAAGCAGATGTTATCTACTTGACTAGGTCGTGAACCTGGTTCTGTTTATAATTTGGTGCTCATATATAAATTACATATAAGATTAAACTTTTTTTAAAATTTTTCTGAAAACTGTTTATAGTGAAAGGTGGGCTTTTTTACTAGCTTTTCGGTGATACCACATAACCCCGGTTTTTATCGTTCTTAAGTTGCACGTGGTGACTTTTTTCTTTTTTTCTCAACGTGAGTGTTGCTTTGTTGTTTAACTTGTTAAAGCTTCTTAACGTGTATGTTCGCCACACTGAAAGTTTTTCTACCCCAAGGAAGGATGAAGTAGCCACCTAAGTCTCTCCTAGTATTGGTGTGGTAAAACCTTGAGTGGGATAAAGCAAGTGAAATGCCAGTCACAAAAAAGAAAAGACTTAATACGACTGTTTCTTCGCCGTAAGTTTTATCTTCTACGCCAACAGCACTTCTACAAGACAAGTATTTCAAACTATTAAACGAACTGGAGAAAGAAACTCGAGCACTTTATATTCTAACAAAAGCTTAGCAAGCCAGCTTGTCACGTTCGAGATGCGCTCGTTAATAACGAAGAAAGAGAGTGAAGTACAAACCACAGAAAATGTCTCTTACAAGAGTCTAACAAAATTCAACGTATGTGTAAAATATAAACAGGCTGTATCAGAAGAAGAGCACAAAGAAAAAGCTGCCCGCAAGTTTTTCAAGAACAAAGAATGACCAAAAGCAGTCTTTCAAGCAACTGTGCAAGGGTCGTCCGCGGTTAGTAATACGGACCTTATAAATACGCATAAAGTTAATGAAAAACACAGCAAAATTCTCAAAAATAAGATTCATGAACCTGGTTGAGTGATCACGGTAAAAAAGATAGACACCTTTGACAATAAAAATTACAAGCAGCAAAAACGACTAATAAATTTACAATGGTTGGAGACGTCTTGCCTGAGGATGAGCACAAGTGAACCAAGGCGGCCTACTTAGCGCGCTCTAAAGCAAAAGATTTGAATAATGATGGTAAACAAGATTGATTCACACATTACAAAAATCATCACCAACTGCCTAACGGATAGGAGGATTACGTATAAGGATAGTTTAAACAACTGCATTCAACACAAGCTTCAATATTGGGCCCAACCCTCTGGAACTTATTCTATGATGACATACTATCCGTTCACTTCCTGACTCAAATATGCTTGACTGCGTAGGCAGATGATCTGGCTATTTTTGGTCAAAAATGCACTCCGCTTAAACTAGAAGAAAACATGAATATTGGAATCCCTAAAGTAGACAAGTGAATGAAGAACAACAGACAGTACCCGAAGAGAAGACCGAGGCGGCAACTTTCATGGATAGGCTCAAAATTAGACAAACTAAATTTATGCATAGAAGGTCATCCGCTGCCACATTTAAACAAATCTGCTCTGCGTATAAAACGGTGTCGTTTGTAGCGGCAAGAATCTTGGCATGCTCCACACACCAATAGACCTTATAGCTGAAGAAGAATTCAACTTCAAGAATGGCATGACGAAAGCGGAACGAAAGGACCTCATTAGGTGGTCAGCATACACAAAAAAAGCTAATCCCGGACCTAAGAACTGGAACAGGAAAAAACACGGTCAGCTAAACTATCATAGTACTCAGGCTTTCACTAGCCACGGATGCTTCGGCTTCTTTCTATTTTGTTTTCTGAGCGGAAATTTAGTAGACGACCCCCACTATGCCATTTTTCAGTGTTACTTTTGGCAAACGGAAAAGGAGGGGATGCAAAACAAATACAACCTAAATAAACTAAATATGACTCATATTATGTTAGTGAGTGAAACATCATAGGAGGAGAAGAAGTGGGCGAAAAGGTTAAGGGACAAATACGCCACTTAGTTAGTTAATCTGTTACTGGTCACTCCAGTTTTATATCTAACACATCTACATCGATTGTTAATTACCTGACTATATTAGTTTATATTTACTTATATGTCATACTCAGCTGTAGTATTCGAGGTTACGTAAAGATGAAGTAAACTTAATTGTGTCCTACTTCACATAACTGTACCGTGATGAAGGGCACTTAAACCTGCTGCGGAGGCCAACGCTTTTTATGTAAAAAAAAGTACAGGTCACATGTTTTTGAACAGAAAACTGAGAATCACGCTTTTCACCACATCCCCTTCTCACTCGACCATCATGCATACCCAAACCAAACTGCGATTCGTCCCTAAAGATTAGCATATTCGTCTCCTTGTCCCACTAAACTCGTTTTTTGCACCATTTTAGTCGATACCAAGACTGATTGGTAACATAAACTGTAGACGTTGTGAACGCAATCCAAAACTTCTTACGCTACTATAAACGGTTGGTATTCTAATAAACCTATCATTTTTTGAAAAGTATTGTGTTTCAATCGCCCTTGTAGAAGTGAAGCGACCCTTTAACACCAAAAGTCTAAAGCAGCGTTTGTGATCTGTCGCTTATGAACGGCGTTTTTACCTCTTGTTCTTTGTATTCGGTCTTATTGGAATCATGCCTAACAAAAGCGTACCATAATAATCAAACTTCTGTTTGTCTTAGTAGTAAATTTTCTTGTCTTCTTGCTATTGACATAACAAATACATCAAAGAACAACTTATAGATATACTGCACGATAATGAAGCGCGTACTGCAGATAAAAAAGTCAATTTGTTACCGGATCCCTACCACGCTGCGCCTTCCACTTCCGATCTTGTGGCCTCCGTAGTAACTGATGCTTTATAAACGAACGACGAAGCTGCAAGAAGCAATAGTCGTTTGGCTTGCAAGACTCCTTCGAATAATGGACACCTGAGTCTGGGTGCCCACTAAACGATAAAACCTAAATCGCGTTGTATACGTTATATGTATTCTATTAATTGTATATATGTATTTTTTTAATTATATTATTTAATCCACGCCGATCTCTTACTTATTTTCGTGTCGCGTTTACCGGTCACCAGCTCCGCCACCACCAACGCCGCCACCAACGTCGCCACCTCCAACAGCGCCACCTCGCTCGTTACGTTCCCTACCTAGGCAACGATCACAATTAGCGCCCAGCACGTGGGGCTCACTAGAAAGCAACGCGCTTTCAACTCACGACGACCTACCGACGAGCAATCGCAGCACAAGATGCCTGAAACAAGATCCACAGAAATCTCCGGACTGGATGCCGGGTCCAATACATCCAGTGGCACTCAACAAAACGACGAAGATACAAAACGCGTACCGCCCTTATCACGGCTAAGCTAGCTAATAACGAAAAACCAGCACAATTCAAAGCCGAATCGCTTGAAAACCCGGAAGTACTTATCGATTCTCTACAAAAGCACTTCGAAGACAACAAGATCGCTTATTCAACGGCACAACTAGAAATCACGGCCAAGTGTTTAGAAGACAACGCCGTCAAGTGTTAGAAAACGTACGAAACTTTTGTAAACACGTTTGAAAAATTCGCGGATCTGCTACTAGAAGAAATTCGACAACATTACAATGAGAATTCAACTGACCGCACAATTCTACGGTAGAAAACAAACGACTTCAGAAGGCGCAATCGAATTTCTACAAAAGAAAAATAAACTGGCCGACCGATTAAACATCGAGATAAGCAAACATATCCCATTTCTTATTACGCAACTTCTACCGAGGTTACAAATACAATTTTATTGATACGACACCCACTTTCGTGCTGGCACTCCTTAAGAAAGCAAAGTTACTGGAAGCCGCCCTGAAACTCATCTCAACCGCAGATCCCAAACCTACTACTGTCAAGGTATCAACACCGAAACACACGCCTTCGTTGCCACCTTGTCATGTTTGACCAGAAAGACATTTCAATCCAGATTGTCCCATTCAGCAGCAACCGGAATAAAGTTCGAAAAACGGGGGACGGGCCGGCAACAACCCAGAGAATACAACCTATTGCGCGCATCAGAATAAACAAGCGCGACTTATAAGTCTTATTCGACACAAGAGCGACGCACAACTTCATAAAAAGATGCGACGCCTTTGCCGCCGTGCAACCCCCATCGAATGACTACGCCATAGCCGCTCAAAGGTCTCGGCTAAACATACTTGGAGAAACTGTCGAAAAATGCGTATTGTTATAGGATGAGGTAGACGTTAAATTTCTTTTCGTCGAAGACCTTACGGTGCTTGTGATACTAAGACAAGAATGGCTACTAGACCAAGAAGCAGTTATCGACTTTAACCGGCACTGCATCCACTTTGAAAAAACCAGCGACAAACGCTATTCTGGCACCAGAACACGACCGTCAGACGCGTCCGACCAATCGATCCTCTCGAAATAGACCAAGGATTTTCCCACGAGCATCAACCCCAACTAGTAGCCTTACTAGAAAACTTCCAACCCGTGTTTTCGACTGGTGGTTAACAAAAAAACAACCACAAGATTTGCCTGAAGGAAAACAGACCGTTCCGATTACCTACGTACCGGTACTCACCCGCCAAAAAAACGGTGATTGCCAGAAAAGTGGAAAGCATGCTAGCGATCGGTATCATAGAAGCATCTCATTCTGACTAATCGTCACCCATAGTAGTAGTCGACACGAAAGATGGCACACCAAGATTCTGTGTAGATTACCGGAAACTAAATGAGTTAACCCATGATGAAACTTCCAACTTTCCGGTAATACATGAAACGCTCCCCTAAGAATTTTACTTTGACGTGGAACACTGCCCGGGAGAAAAAAACGAGCTACCGGACTACCCTTCTCAAAATCCAACTTTTGAAGAATCCATCGAGACTCACTGGGAACGGTTGTTGCCGACGTCTCTAAACAGCAATACCGTAGAGAAACCGATGGTGATGCAATTAACTCTAGTCTCTAATCTTGTGCGGAAAATATAAAACACGCAACAAACCTCGCCGGGAGTCAACGGTCCCGGCCCCGGCCCCGGAGACGAAGCCGATACACACAATGAATATAAGGTACACGTAGGCTATTTGTACCACGTGACCGAAGAATTGCTTACGCTCTTCGTGCTTACTGAGTTAAGAGAGCGAGTCATGTACGCATACCACGACAGTCACGACGCTGGTCACCCGGGAGCAGAAAAGACGCTTCGAGCAATCGTCGAAAAGTTCTGGTAGCCGCGAATACTAAGCGACGTTCTCACTTACGTCAAATGATGTTGGGTTTGTGCAGCATTCCAGATGAAGACGATCACAAGCCCGGTCGTCGTCGAAATACTAGAGCGGAAAGTATTCCAACGATTTGGCTACCTTAAGGCTTAAGGCCATAGTTACTAGAGGCCAGTTCCTTTCAGTCACCTGAAACGCTGCTTTTTGAAAGTGGGGGTCATATCATTGGACAACGCTCATATGGCACCCACAAGCCAACCCAGTAAAAAAGAGGAACCAAGAAATAAAAAAGGGGTTACAGATCCAGTTATATCAAAAGGATTCAGCAACGTGGAACGAAGTCCTTCCAACAATTCTATACCAATTGAGAACGCGGAAGAACGCAGCCACCGGCACCACACCTGGAGAAGCGTTACTGGGTCAACGACTTTAACGACCAGGAGATTGGAAACTCCCAACTACATCCAGAGACCACGATCCACAACAGCGCATCACCAAATTCCACCAAAACCAGCATCGTTACAGCTCCCGTTATACCGAGTACAGGCCGCCAAAAACGCAGTACAAAGAAGGAGAGAGGGTAATGGAAAAAACGCACCAAGAATCAGGGAAAGGAAAATTTTCGGCAAAATGGAGCGGATCATGCAAAATCATTCAATGAATGCCTACTGAATCGAGCGGTCAAACTTTTACTTTCGTGAGTCATTGCGTTGACACGATTTGCTATTCATAATTGTTTTAAGCTACTCAACGAGGAAAACGTTTTCTTCGGGCAAGTACTGGATTGTGGGTAAGTTCTTTTTAATTATTATGTCGCTGTCAAAGGTCACTTACGAAATTTAACTTGTTTAACATACGCAATTATAATAGTAGTTTTAATACCATTTAGGTATTGTCAGTAACTAATTCTGTGATATTGCATGTTGTAAACCCTAGTTATTTAATAGGTAATTTTCTTCGCTTATCGACACCCGATGTGTAAGTATTGTGGGTTGCTGACACTTCCGGCATTTATGTATTTAGAATGTACTACAAAAATTTCTAAATTATGGTTGTTGATACTCTACGTTATTGAATTATAGTGGTTAATACTCTACATGACTGAATTATAGTTGTTATACCTATCTTATCTTTTATTTATGATAACATACTTTTCTCTTTTATTGTGGTTACACGAACATCAGAGTAACAAGGATTACAAACCTAAAAATTAGTTACAAGTTTGGACCGTCTGTCGTGATCGAGACAGAAGTTTTACTTGTAAAAGACTGGCGTTCTTAAATATCATTTAATTGAATCTCCGACTGTGTAAGTTGGCCGTGTAAGGTTTATAAGACGTATAAGACTGTAACAAATTTTGGCGCCCAACGTGAGACTTGATTTTCTTATATCGAATTTCTTATTCTCTATTTTTTTAAATTATTTTTTTAATTGTGATTTGCTTAGGATTACTATCATTTAGCGGTAGGTTATTTAGTTTAGACATAAGTTTGGGTGTAGTGTTGACTTTTCTCGATTTTCTTATAACAATTTTCTTGTGTTGTGATTACATCGTTTATCTGTAGCTTAGTTATTTAGGTTCGAAATATTTAGCTTATACTGTTGGTTTGACTTTGCTGTGGTTGTCGATTTGTTTTTGGTTTGATTGAATTCCTAGTTAGACGTTTGTTAATTATGTATTCTTTAGACGAGGAGCCATCACTTTTTATTTCATCCGACTTTGATTCGGAAATGAACTTGGCTGATTCGAATGTTACTTAATCTGTTGAAGATCCGTCTGTACTGAACGAGTTTCTTATTCGTATCGACAAGTTGTGTTTGTCTCGTGCAGTTTCTCAGCATCAACTTTTTCTTTCAGCTCCTGAGGTATTATCGGGTAAAGCTCTTCTTGTGTTTAGAAGTAGACGACATACTTTACGTTCTTTGAATGAGGTTACTGCGATGTTGAAAACTGAATTTCTGCCTTTAGATTATGATGAACGGTTAATGGACACTATTCGTAACCGAGTGATGAAACCTAAGGAATCTATTGAGATATACGTTGCGATGCGATCTCGGAGAAGACGCAACTTAAAATCATACGCCGCAACTTGACTCCATTTTATCAATCTCATTTCGCACTGGTGGATATTACATCCTTTTCTCAATTGGTCTCTTTAGGAAAACGTTTGGAGTCAAACTTTAACTGTAGCAATTCTTTTAGTCTTCTAACATCCGAAAAGAGTGACGTTCTTCTAGAATCATCTTTGATTAGGACTGCTACTTCAGCAGCTCCTGTTAATGCTCTTGCAGATTCTCTTAATACTCTTTCACTTTTTTCTTTTGTAACTACTCTTGAGTCTAATACTTGTATACACTGTCGTTCTAAAGCTGAGAAACTTGTTCGTCCTGTTCGTTCTTTAGCTTCTCTTCCTCCAATTTTTTTTTAGTTTCTAGGATTATTAGGCCTACTATTAATCCTTGGTACTTAGGTTTAGTTTCTAAAGTTTCTGCGTTTCCTTGTCGTTTCTCTTGTTGGTGTATTGTAAAAGGTCTTCTATGTAAACGTGTACGCATTTCTTTGTTTGACTCTTGCGTGTAGAAATTAGTTGTTCCTTCGGACCAACGCAAACAACTAATATACGATCACCATCTTCCCTCTGAGCGTGAGCACCGCAGTGTTAGGAGTACGTTGGAAGGTCTTCGGTGTCATTTCTACTGGCTTTATATAAGACCTAAGGTTGCTGAGTTTATACGCCACTGTTCTTGTTCAAACGTACAGCGAAACAATCCTGTTAGGTTACATTACGTCTTGCCAAGTACGTCAAAACTTTCGAACACTGGTGTCGCTACAAGGTCTTCCTTCAGTCGCTTTTGCTTATTCTTTGTTGTCTCATTCTTCCAATCGTTCTTCTCTTTTTCATCGGCGTCGCAAGCGTCGTAAGTGCTAGTTCCTTTTTGGGCTTTCAACTTTTGACCTTTGCTATTCTTTTGGTTCATATCTTTTAGTTTTGGTGGTTCGAGTCTTTGGATACGTCCTCGGTATCTTGTTGGTTGTAGCTTTGATGCTACCCAATTGTTCCTCTCATATTGCTGTCACCGATATACTTTCCTTTGCTTAAGTTTCTAGTACTTATGTTTTGGTTTCTTTCTTCTCCATCTTACTTCAGGGCAGACTACCTTTCTGTCTGTATATATTTATATTTGCTTAGTCGGCTTTTTTGGATTGGTACGTCATCTATAGAATTCTCTCTTTTTTTTTTATTTGGTTTTTTTTTAAGTTTTCTATTCTGCTCGTCAGCATTTCCAATTGGGGCAGCAATTGCTACGCTTTCATTCTATGACTAACTGATATTTTTTCTTCTCTCTTTCTTTTGTTTTTCTTTATTTGGGCGGTTGGTTGGGCCGTAGGGCAAAGTCACTCGAGGTCGGCTATCTAGGGAAAGATAGTCGAGCCGTACAACAACATCTGTACTCTCTTATCTCCTTCTGTTTTCTCTCTTGGTTTCTTTTCTCTTTTGTTGCTTAGGCACTTGCTTCTTCTTCTTTTGATAAATTTTTCTCTTAAGTGTTTACTGCAACTATGCTTTCTCTTTTTTTTATTTCTAAGTTTTTTTTCTGTTGCTTGAATGGGCGGTTGATTGAGCATTGAAGGGTTGGTCACTCCCTTGCGTTTCTTCTACGGAGAGAAGAACGAATCAGGCACTTACATCTAGTCTTATTTTTCTCCGTCTTTCCTTATCTGCTATCATTTTTACTTCTCATTTTTTTCTGCTTAGGCTTAAGGATTTTCTATTTGCCAATAATTCTTTTTTTCTTTTTGATATTTTTTTTAAGTTTACCTCTTGGGTAGTTAGTTGGACATAGAAATATCCAGTCTTACCTTTCTCTGTCTGTCTCTTTGATTAGTTTCTCACCTAGATGCCACATCTTCTTTGTTCTTTGTTCCTCTTGAAGGTTCGTCTTTTGAGTGGTTGCTTAGGCTGTAGGTTTGGTTTACTATCTCTATCTCTTTGCAGAGTGAAAGTTGGACAAGGAATAACATCAAGCCTCTTCTTTTCTTTGTCTTTCGCTAGGTCTTTTCTTCTTTTCTTTATTTTCTTTGTGGTGTCAAAGATGTACATAGTATTTTAAATAATTTCTTTTTTTTTTTATTAAATTATTAATTTTATTATTATTTTCTTAAACCTCCCCTATCTCCGACTGTGTGAGTTGGCCGTGCAAGTTTCGTAAGACCTATAAGCTTGTAACACATTTGATACGGAGTTTCCAAAAATTTTGTTTGACAGATTCTTCTTTGGGAGTTGTAACCGAAGATAAATGTTTAAAGACTTTTTTTAAATGTTGAGCATACACTATCCTTTATCCGTCTGTGCTCAACAGCTGTCTACGGTTCTTATTGGAATTTATAAATAAGTAGATTATAAACACATTTGTACACAACAACATAAAAAATAAACGTTTTCTTTAAAATATTTTACTCGATTGGTCAGAAAGATTCTGCCAATCCCGATTTAGATAGTCCAGTTACGCTTGTAATGTTAAAAGTGTTTTGATGTGATTTTTGTACCATGTAGGTTTCGTTTCAGGACACCCACTTTTTACTACGTTGAGAGTGGTGGCTCTCAATTGGGGTAAAATTATTTTTACGCTGCTTGTGGTACGATAATCCTCTAACGTACACGCCTGACAAAACATTTATTTCTAAATATTTATGCGCATCCAAGTTATAAATGGGTGTAGTAGTTTTGCTGCTTATGTGAAAGTCTTTCTGAGATGAAAATTTATTATATTTTTGTGATTTAATTTGATTCTCTCGTAATTGTCATTGACAGTTTTAGATACCCACACGTATTCTATTAATGCGTAGATATTAACTCCTGTTAGTTTATATTGGGAAAATTCCTGTAATGAGTGTTGCACCTACGTTGATTGAAAATATCGAAACTTTCAACTTAGTACTACAATTATAGCCGTATTAGAAGCTTGTCGCATCTGGTTTTCTTTCATATATTGTAAGTACCAAAAAAAACTTATTTGTGATAACTCCATATGTATGTCATTGTTTATTTCAGCAAATTTTAGAAAATTTTGGAGGTGCCGCTAGCTAGCATCATGCTTTGAAGAAAAAAATTGTAAGTATTGTGTTTCCTATTCTAATTTTCTTGTATCTACGTTGTCAGTTGATTGCATATACGTATCAGGTTGTTTTTACAATTAATTTCAAAACTTTTTTGTGTGTTATATAGCATTTAACGGTGTACTTTGGTTCATTTAATTATCGGGATATTGCATACTTGTATTATATTTATAAATATTCATTTGTTCTTTTGAAATGTAAAAGTCCACAAATTTAATACGAGGTGTATCAACAATTATTGTTTTATATTTTTTACTAATCTAAACTTTTATAGAAATTTATTGCATCGTTCTGACCCAGTCCTTACTCGTACAAGCAAGTTTCGTTTAGTACTTTTTTTTATATTTTTGGCCACTAAAGCTAAAGGTTCTACTTTTAAACGAAAAGAACCAGTTGTAAAGTACCTTTCACATTGGATTCTGTTGTCATCTTCACCGTATTATTACGCTTCACTTCCGGCGCAGCGGATTATCGTTTATAGTCTCATATGACCAGAGTAGAATAAAAAAGTCAAATTTTATGTTTATGCGATACAATTCTTGCAGCTTACAGTTAGATGATACGCATAAATAATTGAATTATTTTAAATTTCTAGATCTTAATCCTAACCAAAAACCATTGTGCGAAGTTAACTGAAAAGCACTTCTGGCAACTTTCAAAGGAATGACCGTTTTTTCAACAACGTCTATATTAAACTTAGCCAGGAGATAGAAAAACAACAATTTAGTTTCCATGAGTGCAAATCTATTGCCGATGCAGCTTCTCGGACCAATGCCAAAAGGTAAATACGCGTATGGATTAATGTTGTTTTTGTTGTCTTTGTTAAAACGTTCGGGGTTAAAACGGTCCGGGTCTGTGAAGTAATTTTCATCTCTGTGTAAAGCAAATATAGGTATCCACACTACTTGGTTAGTTTCAATACGCAGAGGTTGCTCTCCATCTCTGACTGGATCGATAGTGTACGGTTTGACGCAGATGCGATCAGTAGCTGCAGATGGTGGCCATTTTCTTAAAGTTTCTAAAATGCAGGTGTCATTAATCGATCTTTTTACTGGTAGTTCTTTACCTGAAACAACCATATCCATGTACTTCATATTCGACAACGCCTCGTACGTAAGATCCCCGCTAGTTTGTTCTAAAACTAAGTTAATTTCATTTCGTAACTGTTCTTGTACGTCAACGTTAACTGCCAATTCGTGAGCCATAAAACACATCAGTGTCGAAACGCTATCAAAACCAGCAAAGAAAAAGATAAGCGCTTGTGCAGTTATATCTTCATCGGTAAGTTGCCGCTTTGCAGGTTTTTCCTTATCGTTCTCTGAATCTTGTTCACAATTTAACCTACCTTTACGCGTTTCCATTAGTAAATGAATCATGTCAGGGCGTACGACACCATTTTTCTCACGACTTTCAATGTTTTCCTTTACAAGTTTATCGAAAAATTTATACGCGTTTTTTGGAAACAGGGTTATTCCCATGTACTACAACACCAAACACTGTGAAAAATCAATCGCGCGAACACATTCACATACTTTGGCTACGCGTGGAAACAACATCAACAACGCCATCTTAGTGTTGCGTTTGAACCCGCCAAAATTAGTTACGTTTTTTCCCATTACGAAAAATTCATCATTTGGGTTTCTAAACGAGTCGCAACTAATGCCAAAAGCGCTTGTTGCTATCACATCATTAGTAAATCGGGTAAAAGTGTCTTTCATTTCAAGAGTGATAACTCCTGGTTGTTTTTCAAAGTATTCCACGAATAGCTTAGCGTATTCAGATATAAGTCCAAACATTACTTTCATTTTGCTACTGGTAAACGAAGGGCTTAGCGTAGCACGCATATCTTTCCATCTGTCGCCTAAAAAAACCATAATAAAGACAGATACGTGACATTGTAAGAATCAGCCTACCTCTCAAGGCGAATAAATTTCGCTCCCACATAGGTTCGACATCATCGCTAAAAACTTGACTGTGATCGATGAAATGATCAAAATCCTTTACAGTCACTTGTTTAATTATCTCACAATCTCTAATAAACAAAGTTGATCGATAAAACTGGTAAATTCCGCAATATCTAAAAACAACACGGTAACACTTAATTTTCTACATTGTTTTAATTTACCTCTCTTTAGAAAAATCGTTGTAAATTTTTTGAACATTTTCGGAAATTGATCGATAAGGTATGAAGCTTAACAGACTTTCTCGTAAAATTACCCAACAACTGTATTGTGGCACTCCGCGGCGTTTCCAGTGAATGAACGATTTGAAGCATAAAAAATACAAAAGAACTGTTAAAACTGTAATAAGTAAAATTAACATCTTGGCTATTACCTTGGTATAAAAATACTGCGTAGAGCAGATGCATTGACCGTCGTTAAAACGAATTAGTGTTAATTCGGTGGCAAATAATGCTACAGTTGGCCAAACGATTGTTGACAAGTATTTCTTTGCAATGATTCGTTACTACAAAGAATTTAAATAATGCTGCTGCTATTTTTGAGTGGCCGATTTGCAACACTGACCCTCAATTCCTTAGACTCATTTCTGCAACTTAAGCATTTTCAATCAAATTAACTTAATTGAAAAATGACATTATTTAATTTAAACTCAACTTTTAAATTAACATTTAAAAAATGTATCAATATTACCATTAGTGCTTTAGAGACTCATCAGCACTAGAAATACTGTAATGAAAATTACCAGAACCGTTTATATCTAAGTCTATTTGATTATCATATTAAAACATTTTTGCGAAGTTTTTGTAAATTTCGAGAACGTCCACGTATAGAACGTTCACGAAAGAATGTAGAGGTTTCTCGAATGTTTGCAGAAATGTATAAATGCGGTACAAACAAATCGTAAGTCAGTTATAATTCGAAGACGGCGGTGTTAAGGAGATTATTCAAGTTGAAATAAATAAGTGATTAACGCGTGTCAAATAAATATACAGATTATAACCTTCTACGTAACTTTAGTGTAAACAAACGTTAGTGTTTAAATAAATAAAAGTCATTCGAGGACTTATCTTGATGTAAGTGGTATAAATTAGTGCCTTTTTTATTAAATATCCTTAGATTTAATTAGTTCGGTTAGCTTAAACGTGTACATATTTTTATTATAAATAAATTAGTGAATAATAATAAACGTTACAAGTGGTGTCAGGTGTAGGGTTTGCAATTTTTAGTGTAAATACCATTAAGTAATTTAATATGGCTCCCGTAATAAAATCATTGATTGCGTAAATAACTCTTTAGTTCGCGATACGCGTATTTATTTATAAAGTGTAGTCATAAATATTTCAGTTCGTTAATGTAATGTATTTTAACTTTTTACTCGTGTTATATATAATTTATGCCGATGACGCGTTTGCGAGCAGTTAAAATGGATTCAAAAATGTTTGAAATTTTCGTAACGATGAATAAAAATATCCAAGAAAAACTGTCCGAAAATTCACAGAGAATGAAAGAAAATTCTAGAAGTTTAAAAGAAGAAATACAAGCAAGCATGAAAAATCAAATAAAGACTATTGAGGAACAAATGCAAATTAGTGTAGGAAATCAAATCAAAATTGTGCAAGAGGAAACCCAAGCTGATATGTTAAATTTAAAAGAAGAAATTTGAGAATCTATTAATGAGAAAATGGAAGCAATAGAGGACAAACTAGAAGACAGAATGAAACTGCTTGAGGAAAGAATAAATTGAATGAATTGTCTTGGCGAAGGAAGCGTCACAAGTAAAGATTTGTAATGGACCATAAAGAAGAAACCACTCAAAAGTTCAAAGTTGTACCTCCAAATTGTGATGGTAAAGTTTTATGGTCAACCTACTACACGCAGTTTGAAGCCGCCGCTACAGCTAATGGTTGGAGCAACAAGCAGAAAGTAACGTCTTTAATAGTGTCCTTACGTGGAGAAGCGCTGGGACCACTCCTGGCCACTTACAAAAAAATTACTAACTTTAAATTTCACGTTTAGAAATGAGATACGGAGATGTTCATCTTCAACAAATTAAGCTCACATTAAAAGTCGCAGAGATACCTTCACACACAGAAGAAAGCATTGAAGACATAGTGCGACGTGTATTTCGGAAACAAGTAGCTCGAGGAAGAGAATTGACGTGCTGGAACTGCGAAGAAGTAGGCCATGTACGACGACGCTGTAGTAAGTTCAAAAGCAGACCAGAAAAGCGTCTGGAAAACTAGAACATGTTGACCGAATGCTGCGAAAGTCGACCTCAACGAGCCATGTCCCGGAGACTACTATTCAAATGGCATCGCCCAAGGAGCAATTGCATAGCATTTATCACGATGGCAAGATCAATGGAAGAAGTGTTCAATTACTCATTGACACGGAAGCGACGAAGACCATCATTTGTCTTGACATGTTGTTGGAAAACAAGTATCAAGTACTGGTAGTCGACATCACGGAAGAAGTTATCCTAGAAATGGAAGTGATAAAGAAGTATGGGTTCCATTAGGATATGAAAAACGATGTCCTGAAGATTGACAATGAAGAAATTCTTTTTCATTCGTCAGAGAAAGCAACCGTGCGAGTCTTATTGAGTGAAGACGTGACTCTGCCAGCAAGGACTAAAGGTGTGGTGATGACACGCCTGGATTGAAATCTCCAGGAAAGCTACATACGCGCGATTGAACCAATGGAGGGTGGCTTAGTTGAAAAGGGACTACTCGTTGGCAGAACTTTAGTACGAGTAAAAAACACGATGCCAATAAGGATCTTAAACATCAACTCAGATCCTGTAACATTGAAAAAAAATTGTGAGATGCGTGAAGTCGAACGAAGATAGGTCGCCGAAGAAGTGTCCACAACATCTATTGGACATTTTTACCACCAAATGCCAAAACCTCAGCCAAGACCAGCTGGCTAAACTTAAAGTGTTGATTCAACAATATCAAGAAGTGTTCACGCTGGAGAGTGGTTTCAAAGGAAGAACTAACGTGGTAATACAAAAAATTAATACCGGAGATGCTCGGCCGATACGACAACATCCACGCAGAAGAGAAGAAACCGAACAAATAATTACAGATATGGAGAGAGAAGGCGTGATTGAACTTTCAAGTAGCCCATAGGCATTCTCAGTGGTACTCGTAAAGAAGAAGAATGGATCAACGAGGTTTTGCGTAGACTACAGACAGCTAAACGACGTGACCAAAAAAGACAGCTACCCTTTACCCAGAATTAACGATACGTTAGACACCCTGTCAGGATCCCAGTGGTTTTCTACGTTAGATTTAAAGAGTAGTTACTGACAGGTAGAATTGGAACCCAAAGATCTTAAAAAGCAGCTTTTAAGATTGGAACTGGTTTGTGTTCACTGCAGTTCACTGTGATGCTCTTCGACCTGTGTAATGCATCTGCAACGTTCGATGGAAACAATTTTGCGCAGTTAGTCTTGAAAAACGTGCTTGGTTTACCTGGACAACGTGATCGTGGTTGGAAGGTTTTTTGAAGAACACTTGAACAACTTGCAAGAAGTGTTTCGGCGACTACGTGGGGCTAACCTCAAACTGAGCCCAATGAAGTGCCACGCATTTAAGAAGGAAATGCAATACCTTGGCTACGTCGTATCTAAAGATGAAGTAAAGGCTGACCCAAACAAAATCTGAGAAGTGCAAGCATGGCCAAGACCAATCGACAAACACCAGGTCCAAAGTTTCCTTGGGTTGTGCACCTATTATAGACGATTTGTACCCGGATTTGCCAATATTGCCAAACCTTTGACGAAATTGACGGAAGAAAGAGCCGAATTTAGATGGAATGAATACTGCGAAAATTTTTTCCATCAACTAAAACAAGCCCTAGTCACTTCGCCGATTTTGAGTTATTCAAGAGAAGATAGAAAATTTATTTTTTATACCGACGCAAGCAATTTGGCCATAAGTACGGTCCTTTTGCAGGTTCAAGAGGGACAAGAAAAAGTTATTGCGTATTTTAGCAAGGTTCTGTCTAAGCCAGAAAGGAATTATTGCGTGACTAGGAGGGAGCTGTTAACAGTCGTCAAGTCAATCGAACATTTCTACAAATATTTGTATGGACAACATTTTTTACTGAAAACAACAAAGTACAACGCCGCTTTAAAATGGCTACTGCAGTTCCATAACCCGAAAGGACAAGTGGCAAGATGGATCGAGAGACTGCAAAAATATGACTATGACACAGAACACCGTGCCAGAAGCAG
Source organism: Aquatica leii (assembly GCA_035610365.1). NCBI lineage: Eukaryota > Metazoa > Arthropoda > Insecta > Coleoptera > Lampyridae > Aquatica > Aquatica leii. Next base: position 113,872,092 of record CM069435.1, read on the forward strand.
TCATCGGAACGCTGATGCCTTGTCCAGTAGACCATGTCCAGCGGACTGCAGCCATTGTTCGCGATTTGAAGAAAAGGTCGAATGCCTCCGGAAAACTGCTATGATTGACGATGAGTGGGAACCTGAGCAGTTACGCCGCGAACAAGAAAACGATTCTGAATTAAGACTACTCCTGGACTGAAAAGAAAACGGCCGACGACCAACCTGAGAAGAAGAAGAAGCTTTGGGCAGAAATATCAAAACATGCTTGGCTTTGATAGTAAAACACAGTCTTCTTAAGCGATCCCTAGAAAGTGTCGAGGGCACGAAAAACAGACTACAGTTGGTAGTGCCAAAGAGCCGACTGTCAGAAGTGTTGAAGCATTTCCACAATGGGACATTAGGAGGACACTTTAAGAAGACATTGGGTAAAGTGCGAGTACAACTCTACTGGATGAACTGCAAAGAGAACGTCATGAAATGGTGCCGTAAGTGCACAGTCTGCGCATTAGCAATTGGTCCAGCAAGAAAGCACAACGCACCCATAGAGCAATACAAGGTAGGAAACCCTTTGGAAAGAGTAGCGATTCATATTATGGATTATTTCACGAAATGCACGGAGGCTTACGCCATACTGAATCAAGAAACAGCTACAGTCGCAGACGTATTAGTAAAAGAGTTTTTTTGCCGGTTTGGAGTTCCGTTGGAATTAAACTCCGATCAAGACCGCAATTTTGAGTCTGGGCTGTTTCAAGAAATTTTCAGACTGTTGGGAATTAAGAAAACTAAGACGATGCTTCACCATCCTCAATCTGATGGCATGGTTGAGCGGATGAATCGAACAATGAGCAAGTACTTAGCCAAAGTAGTGTTCAAACACCAAAAACTGGGATCAGTACTTACTTTTTCCTAGTGGCATATCAATCATCCGTTTACGAAAGCACAAGCCAAACATCATCCTGTGTGATGTTCGGTCGCGAAATAGAACTGCCATGCCACCTTCAATTTGGACGAAGACTGGAAGAAGTTGCTAGAGAAGATTACGTCAGCAAGCTGACCAAGAGGCTAGACGAAGTACATGAAGAGGTCCGTAAAAACACACAAATTGCCAGCGACAGAATGAAGACTAGATATGACGTCAAGACACAAAATAGTGGGTTAATCTAGCGACATGGTATGGTTGTATAATCCCCAAAGAAGACGTGGTTTGTCGCCGAAACTGCAAAAGAAATGGGAGGGCCCTTATGAAGTCGTGCAGCGTATTAATGACGTCATATATCGCATCCGAAAACCACCCGGAGGCAAGCCAAAGGTGATCCACGTCGATCGTCAAACTCCGTTTGCTGGCAATAACCACAATCCACAAGTTCAGGTTCGAACCAGAGTAATAAGCAGCAGAACCAGGAATAAAATCGAAGGAATGGAGTGTTACGTGCAAAATTTTTATAACGTATCACCCTGCATATTGAATTAAAATTAGATTCCGGTTTTGACGCCCTCTGCCGATCTTTTCTTGTGACTGTCATTTTACGACGAAGTTGTTAAGCTGGCAACTGCATAGAATAGCCTGTTTCGCTTAAAGAAAGTTTCGAATATCATCCTCTGTAATGGAAATCAAATTATAACTTCATTACGTTTTTAAAATAATTTATTTGTCACAGGGTAAGATATTTACATCCGTTTTGTTAGAATTCTTTTGTAATTTCTTCTTAATTTGATAGCCGTTTCACCACGCTTTGACCACATGTTTCTATTCAATAAAGAATAATGAGGGATTAATATCGATAAATACCTTCATGGGACGAGTATAACTCTATAAGGCCTACGTTTAAAACTAACAAAACCGAAGACAAGAACTTTTCTTCGAGATCCTACTCATGCGGCAAACACCTGCGAAACCAACTTTCATTGAATGTGTACAACAGCATGCGATAATCGGGTTTTGTTATGTGTACTTTCTTTTAGCAGTAATTAATAATTTTGTAGATCTTGCTTTCGTGAGTCATTGTGTTGACACGATTTGCTATTCAAATTTATTCCAGGCTCACTTACCGGGGAAAACGTTTTCTTTGCTCAAGTAAGTACTAGATTGTGGGTAAGTTTATTTAATTATTTTGTCGCTGTCAGAAAAGTCACTCACGGAACTTTTGTTTATGTTAATTTCCGTAATTACGATTATTGTTGCAATACCATTAAGGTAATTTCATTAATCATTTTGTGTGTATCGCATGCTGTGTACAAACGATATTTATTACGAAATTTCCTTAGCTATTCACTTCGACTCTACTTATGTACTGTGTGTTGCCGATACTTCTGGCATTTATTGATTGAGAATTAGATATACTCTTGTTAATATTCTACGTTACTAAATTAAAGTTTTTATACCTGTTAATCTTTCTTTTATGGTAACATACCTTTTTCTTTTATTGTGGTTACCCGAACATCAGAGTAACAAGTATTACAAACCTAAAAATTCGTTACAAGCTTGAACCGTCTGTCTTAATTGAGGCAGAAATGTTAATTGCAAATGATCTGGCGTTTTTAATTATTTTTCACTTTAAGTTCCCCTATCTCCGACTGTGTGAGTTGGCCGTGCAAGGTTCGTAAGACCTAAAGCTTGTAACAGAAGTTTGAGAAGTTTATGAGTTTATTCGGAAGTTCTGGAAAAGCTAGGTTTGGAATTACCACCGAGGAACAACAAGACCTGTTCCAAACACAAAAAGATTACTCCATCGCACATTGCATGAGCGAGGATCTTGACATGTCTAGAGGGGTTGCAGTTGTGTTTAAAAATAAGTTTGGGGAGCTAGATAAACTACAAAGACAGCAACCGGCAGTCGGAAAAGTTTTAAGATTACGTGGTGACAGACGCTTCGCTTTCTATCTGGTCACTAAGAAATACTCACGTACCGAGCCGTTATACGAAAATCTCTGGCGAACATTATGGAATCTCAAGAGAGAAATGCAGTTCCACCATGTTAAGAAATTGGCAGTACCCAAGCTTGGTTGTGGCTTAGATCAACTGAATTGGAGGACAGTTCAAAACATCTTGGAGGTCGTCTTCCGAGAAACAGGCGTTCAAGTGTTGGTCTGTAGTTATCAACCAAGAGGAATATCAAGTTAGGAAAAGTCCATTGATTGTTACTTTTATGGTCAAGGAAGTTGCTGAAATGGAGAGAGCTGTCGCTATCGCCACGTTCCATTATCGGTGTCACATCCAAATTCCTATTCTGGGACAGAACAGTCTTAAAAATAGGGCAGTGAAACATTCGCAAAGTTTTTGTAAATTTCGAGAACGTTCCCGTACTTTTTATCAACGACTAGAACGTTCACGAAAAAATGTAGACGCTTCTCGAATGTTTGCAGAAACGTATAAATGCGGTACAAACAAACTGCAAGTCAGTTATTTCCGTAATTCGAAGACGGCGGTGTTAAGGAGATTATTCAAGTTTAAATAAATAAGTGATTAACGCGTGTCAGATAAATATACAGAGTATAACCTTGTACGTGACTTTAGTGGAAACAAACGTTAGTGTTTAAATACATAGAAGTTATCCGAGGACTTATATTCGTGTAAGTGATATAAATTATTGTGTTTTTTTTTATTAAATATCCTTAGATTTAATTAGTTCGGTTAGTTTAAACGTGTACATATTTTTAGCATAAATAAATTAGTAACTAATTATAAACGTTACAATATCATAATTAAACTTTTTTAATAATTAAACGTTTATAGTTTAGTAAAAATAATACAGTTTCGTTATTTCTATAAATTAATTTAGTTCTCTAGCCTCTAAACCTAACCAAAAACCATCCTGAGAAATTAACTGAAATGAACTTTTGCCCAATCTAATGGGAACGGCCGTTTTGTTTACAACTTTTATATTAAATTTTGCAAGAAGATAGAAAAATAACAGTTTGGTTTCCATTAACGCAAATCTGTTGCCGATGCAGCTTCTAGGACCAATTCCAAAAGGTAAAAATGCATAAGTGGGAATTTTGCTTTTGTTCTCATTGCTAAAACGTTCAGGATTGAAACGTTCCGGCTCCGAAAAGTAGTTTTTGTCTCTATGTAAAGCAAAAACTGGTATCCACAATATTTGGCCGGTTTCAATCTGTAGCGGTTGTTCGTTGGCGTTAACTGGTTCAATAGTGTATGGTTTGACACAAACGCGATCAGTAAAAACACCTGGTGGCCATTTTTTTAAGGTTTCTATAAGACCGCGGTTAGTGTGCATTTTGATTTAATAGTATTATACCTAAAACAACCATGTCCAAATACTTCATACGTAACAACGCCTCATACGTAAGTTCTTGACTACTCTGTGACAAAACTTCGTCAATTTCGTTTTGCAACCGCTCTTGTACGTCTACGTTAACCGCTAACTCGTGCGCCATGAAACACATAAGTGTAGAGACACTGTCAAAGCCAGCCACGAAAAAGATTAGTGCTTGTGCAGTTATATCTTCGTCAGTTAGTTGGGGTTTTATGTGTTTTTCTTTGTCGGCTTCAACTTTTTCTTCATTATTTAATCTACCTTTACGCGCTTCCATCAACAAATTAATCATATCTGGACGTACGATGCCATTTTTTAAGCGACTTTCAATGTTTTCTTTGATGAGGTTAGTATGAAACGTAGTAGCTTTTTTTGAAAATACTCTAATGTCTAAGAACTACTCTAAGTTAAAAAAAACTATATGGGTTAACGCAGCTACGCACCTTAGCCGCTCGTGGAAACAACACCCAAAATAACATTTTAACGTTACTTTTAAAACCGCCAAAATTAGTAATGTCTTTACCCATCATGTAAAACTCGTTATTGGGGTTTCTGATCGAATCGCAATTGACGCCAAAAGCACTTGTTGCAATTATATCATTGGTAAATCTGGTAAAAGTATCTTTCATTTCGAGAGTTGTAGTACCCGGTTGATTTTCAAAATTCTTTATAAATAACTTGGCGTAGTCGGAAACAAGACCAAACAACATTTTCATTTTGTTACTAGTAAACGAAGGGCTTAACGTAGCTCGCATATCCTTCCATACGTCACCTAAAAACGTATGCATTACAGTAAACAAACACCAAACCTCAAACCTTTCAAAACAAATAGATTTTTTTGCCACATCGGTTCGGTATTTTCAGCCAGAACTTGATTGTGATCAGTAAAATGATCAAAATCCTTCACCATCATTTGTTTGATTAACTCATAGTCTTTAATAAACAACGTCGGCAAATAAAACTGGTAAATTCCACAGTATCTAAAATTAATGCAATGCCACTTAGCTTTATACAGCATTTTAATTTACCTTTCTTCGCGAAAATCGTTGTAAATCTTTTGAACGTTATCCGAAATTGTTCTGTACAGAATAATATTCAAGATACTCTCTCGCAAAGTTGCCCAATAACTGTATTGTGGGACACCTCGGCGTTTCCAATAATGACATGGTTTTAAACATAGAAAATAAATAATGAAAGCTAAAATGATGGCGATTAAAATAAACATTGTGATTTTCTCGTTGGTGTTCGTACACTGCGCAGTATACAGTGCAATTAAAGTTTATATAAAGTAGTAGTAATAGATCAGCGTAATAAAATATGTTCGACAAGCTCATGGCACTATTTTAGTACATGTGCTGCCATCTGTGTTTATATAGCAAAGCATACATTTTGTAAACACAGATTTCTGTAATTAAACTTAAATTGTGTTAACGAAACAAACATTACATAGTTTTTATTATATTATATACGTCATATACATTAGAATCAAATTTGAGATTTAGTTATTAAGATTCTGCCGTCCACGTCTACGCGAGTTTCTTGATCTCCCAGTTCCAGTACGAGAGCACGTACGTCTTGTTGTGGTAGTATCTTGGGCTTGAACCTAATTCAAATTTGTTAGGTCAAATATGTTTAAAACTTAGCTAAAACACTTACCACAGCCGCCAACAATATTATTACAAACAGAGCAATACCATAAAGCTTCATTTTGAAAATAGATCGATTTAGTTAAAGTTGCTTTATATACCCACCTTGAATAACCAAAGAAAAAATCTATAAATAGAGAACAATAAAATAGCAAAATTTTAACAAAAAGTTTTGATAATATGAAATTTAGATACAAAAAGAAAGCCACAAAAATACAAATGCAACAGAAATGCGACGGTGCGTAAAATTGATTTTATTTTAGAATAGTATGACATATACATTCTTTATTAGTTACATAAACAAATATTTAAATATTATGTAACTTCATTTTATTTTAGAAAAAAGACAACAAAGTTCTAAAACAGAAAAAGCATAAAAGTTGATGATAATTGTTTTTAAAACGGCATTAAATTAATGCAATAATGAGAACAGCGTAAAAAATTAGACAACTAAAACAAAACACAAAAAATACAAAAACAAAAGAACAATAAAACATTAAAAAAAATATTACAGAAAATCCTAATTTAGCTTGCTACATAACATCTTTAAAATGTATTGCTTAACATTATTAAAATTACACAAGATGCTACCAAGAATAATAAAAAAATAACAAAAATTAGGTAAAAATAAAACATAAAAAAAGATATACCTAACTAAAAAACCAGGTGAATTATTAAACTATAGGGAATAATAAAGAAAGTAGAAACAAAAAACTTTAAAAAAAGCAAGTCACACGATAATGAATATTAAAAAACACTACGTTTAAAAAATATTTTAAAAGACAAGACTATTACAAAAACATAATAAAAGTAAAAAGTTCAAAAATTAGTATTTAAAAAAAATTAAAAGCACTAGCAGACCGAAAAAAATTGAACCAATTATAAAAATAAAAACAAACTATAAAAAATAAAAAGCTAAGAGTATATTAAGAAATAAAAAAAGTATAAAAATGTGTCAATACGTGCGTTGTTTCAAGTCGTTCAATTTGCAAGTTTTGCTGACGTAGACTCAATCCTTGACCACGCCTCTTATCTAAAAATCGCATAGTGTGAGGTCGGGTAAACGTGCTGGTCATGGGAGAAGATAACCTGTACTAATCCAGCGTCTACCAAACATGTCGTTTAAGCAATCTTAAACCATTAAACTCTAATAGACATAGTTTTGCTGAAAATACATTTGCTGCTAAATGGCAAGTGATACGTTTTCCCCCATAAACGTGGTGAACATGGTAAAGCAATTCTCTTCTCTGGCGGTCTATTCTTCAAAAGACAAGAGTCTAATTATTATAATTTTGCTGACGGCACACCAACTGTTCACCTTGAGAGAAAGCGCAGCGTGGTAGGAATCCGGTAACAATCCCCCCTGGTCAAGAGTGGTCTCCAGGGTGGCTAGAACTGATGGTAGTTGAGCCGGGACGGTTGGTGCTGATGGCGGTCGAGCCAGGGCGGCCCGCAAGTCGTAAACCTAAATTTTTGCCAATTTTTTCCAACTTTGCCCGCTCGATCCAGTGGGCATTCAATCCTGCTGATTGAATGATTTTGCATGGTCCGCTACATTTTGCCGAAAATTTTTCTTATCCTGATTCTTGGTGCGTTCTTTCCATTACTCTGTCTCCTTTTTTGTACTGCGTTTTTGGCGGCGTGTAGTCGGCATAACGGGATCTGTAACGATGCTGGTTTCGGTGCATTTTGATGATGCGGTGTTGTAGATCGTCGTCTCTGGATGTAGTTGGGAGTTCCCAAACCCTAGTCGTTGAAGTCGTTGACCCAGTTACGCTTCTCCAGATGTGGTTCCGGTGGCTGCGTTCTTCCCGTTCTCAGTTGGTATAGAATTGTGTGAAGGACTTTGTTCCACGTTGCTGGATTCTATTGATCTAACGGGATCCGTAACCCCTATTTTATCTCTTGGTTTCTTTTTTCCATTGGGTTGGCTTGTGGGTGCCATATGGGCGTTGTCTAATGATATGACCCCCACTTTCAAAGAGCAGCATCCCAGGTGACTGAAAGGAACTTGCCTCCATTGTCGGTAACGATGGGCTTAGGGTAGCCAAATCGCTCTAGTATTTTGACGACGGACGGGCTTGTAATCGCTTTCATCGAGAATGCTTCTACCCAGCGGCTGAATAGATTTGTTACTACAAGGTGTTACAAGTTTTGATGGTTTTACGAACCTGCACGGCCAACTCTCAATCGTCGGAGAGAGGGGGGGTTCCTAGATACATAAATTGAAGAGATATATAAGGGCGCCAGAGCTTCCCCAAAGTCACGTCTGCCTGCTCACAACAGAATGGGAATAAACTTGCAACTAGATGTTAGGTTCGTAATTCCTCTACTCAGCTGTTCGAGTAGTCAGAAACAATTAGTTAATACGATAGTCATAGGAAACAGGTATATTGTCATAAAAGAATATTTAACCACAATAACAATTTTAATGTAGAACTCGCTAAGGTTTATCACAGAATATAATGGCGTTTAAATACAAAGAAAATGCCAGTAGCATAGGCAACACACCGTACATAAGTACACTACCATAAGAATCTATAGCGAAGAATAGTTTGTAATAAATAACGTTTACATAAATTAGTAGAATAGCATTGACAATCAAATACAGATATAAGACAGTATTACGCTAATGTTAACTTATCCTAACACAGCGTATAAACTTAATATAGCATCAACGGTTATCAATCGGTAATACACAGCATGCACAACTTGGCATAAGTAAAATTTATTACTTAACTCGTAAACAACGATAGTGATAATTATAGAATCAATAACAAAAGTCTCGTGAGTGACCCGTTTGACCACGTAATAAAACAAATAAGATCACTTACCAATAAATACAGGGGTTTCCTTTGGTGTGAAGAACGTACGTTCCCCCGACACACAACCTGCAAACAATTTGAATCGCAAACCGTGTCAAGCTAATGTCTCACGAAATCACATCTATAACAATTATTAATTAAGATACAAACCAACATAAAGAATATAAACCGGTTGTTATATGCTGTGGTACCCCTTTTTCGTTGAGTTAATTAGTTATAACCATGTCTTATAGAGAAAAAGTTAGTATCGCCCCATATAAATATGTGTCGAGGTTCATCCCTCCGGAAAGTGGTATCGAATACAGAATAGCGCTGGAACACAAATAGGTGGTGAACACGAACACGGCGTATCAGCCACTTGTAGTTTAAGTATGCCCAAAATGCCTCCTTAAGACCCCAATTGTGCGGCTTGCAGTCGCCTTCTGTTAGCGCTCGAGTCCGGCAACGTGATGCCTTAGTTAATAATAGTAACGATATCCATTTATCGAGAATCTAACGGTTTAACATGAAGGTACGCAAAATGGCTGTCAAAAGGAAAACGAATTACACACGAGTTTATATTAAAAGATGACTTTAGCTCACCCTGTAACGTCTTAACGAAATTAAGAAATTAAATAATTATAAATGGTTTTCCATTATTTCCCCGATGGTAACGGATAATATTAATCTTCGCTAATTACAGGCCATCACATATTCCACATGTCACGACTTTCTACCAAATGACATCTCATGCGCAAAGGATAGTTAGCGGTTGTCAAAACTCGAATCTAATTTCACGTCGAAAACCCATAGGCGTACCTAATGAAGATTTCGACCGTAACAACAAAGGCGTACGTAATGAAAATTACCGTAACAAAGGATCCATTTCTGTGCGAGTTTTGTTGGCGTATATGGGCCCAATAGGTCGACAGGCACTACCTTCCACGACAGTGACAGGTTTCTTGGCCGGTTAGCGGCGCGTTCTTAAAGCGGTCCTCTTTTTACGATTGCACAAACCCAGTATGATTTGACGTAGGTGAGGACGTCGCTTTGTATTCGTGGCCACCAGAACCTTTCGACGATTGCTCGAAGCGTCCCTTCTGCTCTCGGGTGACCGGCGTCGTAACTGTCGTGGTATGCGTAAGCAATTCTTTAGTAACGTGCTACAAATAGCCCTCGTGTACCCTATATTCATTGTGTGTGTCGGCTTCGTTTTCGGGGCCGGCACCGTTGGCTTGGACTCTTTCCCAGGCAGCAATGATACGTTGGATTCCCGGCGAGGTTTGTTACGTGTCTTGTATTTCGCGCACAAGATTAAAGACCGGAGTTAATTGCATCACCATCGGTATCTCTACGGTATTGCTGTTCAGAGACGGCTACAACAACCGTTCCCAGTGAGTCTCGATGGATTCTTCCAAAATTGGATTATGGAAAAGGTGGTCCGGTAGCTCGTTCTTTTATGCCGGGCAGTGTTCCACGTCAAAGTTAAAATTCTTAGAGAAGCAGAGACCACCTCATTAACTTGCTTTTGACAGTTTTAGCGCGATCAAGCCAGGTAAGCGCTCGGCTGTCCGTCTTAATAGTGAACCGCTTATCCTCTAAGTACGGGCGGTACTTCTTTATGACCCACACGGCTGCCAAACATTCTTGCTCGTTCACGTGGTATTTCTGTTCGAGTGGTCGTAGTTTTACGCTTGCATAGCTGATGATTCTTTTCTAACCCTGAGGTTCTTCGTAGAGAACGACGGCTATTCCTATCTCGCTGGCATCCGTTTGCAAGAAGAATGGTTTTTCGAAGTCCGGTCGACTTAGTTCTAAGGGTTGTGCGATGCTTTGTTTAATTTGTTGAAACGCTTCTTAGGCTTTTTCATCCCAGCGGAATTTTCCCGACGGTTTTAACAAATCATGGAGCGGTGCTTAAAGCTGGGCACAGTTGGGTATGTAGTCGCGCAACCAGTTGGACAATCCTAGGAAGCGGTGAAGTTGCGTGCGATTAATTGGCCGTTTGGATGCCCCGATGCTTTCGACGTGTTCCGGTAGTGGCACGTTTTCCGTGGTAGTGATAACATGGCCGAGGTACCTGATGCTATCGACTCTAAATTTGCATTTGTTTAGCGCTACCCTTAGCTGGTTTTGCAAGCGTTCGAACGTTAATGGCAGGTGTTGTAGGTGTTCTTCTACCGAATTCGAGTATACCACAATGTCGTCTAAGTACACCAATAGAAATTTCCGCAAAAATCGTTGGTCATAAATTTCTGGAAGCTCACCGGTGCGTTCTTAAGACCAAAAGGCATCACCCAAAATTAGTAGGTGGCTCCGTCGGAAGTTGAGAAGGCCGTGTATGGTCGTGATGATTCGTCCAAAGACACCTGCCAGTATCCACTCTTCAGGTCAATAGTTAAAAACACCGTGGCCGTTCCGAGCTTGCGGAGCGTTTCATGTATTACCAGTAAGTTAGAAGTTTCATCATGGGTTAACTCATTTAGTTTCCGGTAATCTACACAAAATCTTGGCATGTTATCTTTCTTGTGGACTACTACTATGGGTGACGAGTAGTCAGAATGAGATGCCTTTATGATACCGATCGTTAGCATGCTTTCCACTTCTCTGGTAATGACCGGTTTTTTGGCGGGTGAGTACCGGCACGTCGGTAATCGGAACGGTCTGTCTTCCCTCAGGCGAATCTTGTGGTTGGTGGTTCTCGTGGTTGTTTACGGACCACTAATCGAGAACACGGGTTGGAAGTCTTCTAGTAAGGCTACTAGTGTGGGTTGATGCTCGTCGGAGAATTCTTGGTCTATTTCGAGAGGATCGATTGGACGGACGCTTCTGACGGTTGTGTCCCGGTATCAGAATAGCGTTTGTCGCTGGTTTTTTCTAAAGTGGATGCAGTGCCGGTTAAAGTCAATAATTGCTTCTTGGTCTAGTAGCGATTCTTCTCCTAGTATCACAGGCACCGTACGGTCTTCGACGACGAGAAATTTACCGTCTACCTCTTCCGATAACAATACGTATTTTTTGACGGTTTTCCCAAGTATGTTTAGCCGAGACCCTTGAGCGGCTATGGCGTAGTCATTTGATGGGGGTTGCACGGCGGTATCTTTTTATGAAGTTGTACGTCGCTCCTGTGTCGAATAGGACTTGCAAGTTGCGCTCGTTTCTTCTAATGCGCGCGATGGGTCGTAGTCCTTCGACGTTTAGTTGGTTGAGGGCCAGTCTGGGTTGTTGCCGGCCCGTCTCTCGTTTCTCCAGCTTGGTTCCGGTCGTTGCTGTGTGGGACAATCTCGATTGAAATGTCTTCCTGGGCAAAAATGACAAGGTGGCAACGGAGGCGTGTATTTCGGTGTTGACACCTTGATAGTAGTAGGTTTGGATTCTGCGGTTGCGATGGGTTTCAAGGTGGCTTCCAGTAACTTTGCTTTCTTAAGGAGTGCCAGCATGGAAGTGGGTATCGTATCGATAAAATGTATTTGTAACGTCGGTAGAAGTTGCGTAATAAGAAGTGGGATATGTTTGCTTATCTCGATGTTTAATCGGTCGGCCAGTTTCTTTTTCTTTTGTAGAAATTTGGCTGCGCCTTCTAAGGTCGTTTGTTTTCTGCCGTAGAATTGTGCGGTCAGTTGACTTCTCATAGTAATGTTGTCGAACTTCTTCTAGTAGCAGTTCCGCGAATTTTTCAAACGTGTTTACAAAAGCTTCGTGCGTTTTCCAACACTTGACGGCGTTGTCTTCTAAACACTTGGACGTGATTTCTAGTTGTGCCGTTGGATTAGCGATCTTGTTGTCTTCGAAGTGCTTTTGTAGAGCATCGATAAGTACTTCCGGGTTTTCAAGCGATTCGACTTTGAATTGTGCTGGTTTTTCGTTATTAGCTGGCTTAGCCGTGATAAGGGCGAGTGCGCGTTTTGTATCTTCGTGGTTTTGCTGGACGCCACTGGATGTATTGGGCCCGGCATTCAGTCCGGAGGTTTTTGTGGATCTTGTTTCAGGCATCTTGTGCTGCGGTTGCTCGTCGGTAGGTCGTCGTGAGTTGGAAGCGCATTGCTTTCTAGTGAGCCCCACGTTGGGCGCCAATTGTTACCGTTGCCTAGGTAAGAAACGTAACGATCGAGGTGGCGATGTTGGAAGTGGCGACGTTGGTAGCGGCGTTGGTGGTGGCGGAGGTGATGACCGGTAAACGCGACACGAAAATAAGTAAGAGATCGGCGTGGTTTAAATAATATATTTAAAGAAATACATATGTACAATGAATAGAATACATATAACTTATACAACGCGATTTAGGGTTTATCGCTTGGTGGGCACCCAGACTTAGGTGTCTATTAATCGAAGGAGTCTTGCGAGCCAAACGACTATTGAGAGTGGAAATCTGCTTTTTTGCTTATTTTTATTTAATTTGTAGCATGCAGCACCGCCCAATAACAAAACGTAGTAACACCTTAAAGGTAGAAAGGGGCACAACGCCGTTTTTAACAGATTGAGTAAAAAAAGAAAAATCAATTGGCAGATTTGGTACTGAAAGCGTCCGTGAACTTGCCCAATCAGAAAAAAGCGTTTTACTATATAAATTCAAAAATGCGTACAAAGACAGAGGAGAGTTTTAAACAAAGGTTTTAAAAACCTTGACGCGGTGCAGAAACGAAAAAAGTTGCATACGGAGGTATTCTTTTGAAAGGTCAAAAATTAGTTAAGTTTATTTGGATATGCGTTTGTAAATTTTTTATTTGATTAATGTACCAGAGATACGATGAATTGAGATACTGTCTAACGGGTGAAAATTGAGAATAACTATTTAGATTTAATTCTATCGTTTAACGAGGTTTTTGTTTGTTTTTTTGTTGTAAACGGAGAGATCAAATTTAATATTTTCTTTTCTTTGTTTTTGGCTTATAAGATTAGTTTTACTTTTTTTGCGCCGAAAGATCACGCTAAGAACACCTAGAGAATGTAATAAAAATGCATGTCGATTATTTCACGTCGCCACATGTTTTTATTGCAAGTTCATTCTGCTGTAAGTCTTCTTTAGATATGACAGGAAATCGCAAACGCAACAAACTGTTGAAAAAAAACAGTTTTTAAACTGTGGATGCACATTTCCAAAGGTGAAATCTCCACTGTGAAATCTTTTACATCTGAAAGGATGTGGTAACGTAGCTCGAATCGTGTCATAATCTTAGAAGCTGTTGAATTGTGAACCGTTATAAAACTCTGGTAAAGTCCAGTAATCATTTTGTTTTGTTTTTTTTCTAAACGCGTGTCAACTATTTAGAGTGTGGTGAAACAATTACCAGAAATCACGCGATATAAATTGTTTATTTAATCCGACCATATTCAATCAAAGTCTGGCAAAATTTCTAAAAGTTCCACTTTGGCTTTAAAATTGATTGTGTCCAGAGAAAATTTTAAATTTTACATTTATCCGAATGTTTTTAACCGTATCTAAGCCAGCAGAAAATAGCAGTCAGTGGACGTTAAGCTCAATTTGTTCGACCTTTGCTCGTATAACATGCTTGTGAGCGCAATATGACTATTTGAGCTTTTTGAAGGTGATTTTTTGCCTTGAAAATATATTGTGTCAAATAAAGTTCAATGTGTTGACATTTTGTTGTTTACGTTGTGTTTCTTGCCGTACATCGCTTGGAAAAAAGAACCTAAGCGTTACTAACACAACCCAAATATTTCTTAATACCTGTTGCCTAAACAAAGCTTAGATTTAACAAAAAAAATAAGTACGGCCATTCACGACATTAAAACTATACAACTAAAACATCGCATCTCAATGTTGGTGTCAACAATGGACTACTGGTGGAGGAAAACCGCGAATTTATGACAGTTTATTGAGCATTTTGTTAACGATTTGAAAAGATAAACCCAAAATACTCATTTTTGTGCTTCTCTAAAAAAAAATTTCTTTTGTTAATCTAAACTTCTCTACACTATAATAACACTATTCTATCATCATAATTACCAGAATTAAAAACCAAAAAAAACTACAAAATTTGCAAAAAATATGTAATTAATACAGCACGAGCAAAAAACATTTATATGCAAAAACTAATAAATAAAATTATTTTTAACTACTTCTCATATACATTAGTTTAAAAAAAAATGTTAACATTTGTAAACTTAAAAATATTTCTGCTTGTTTCAATACGTAACAATCAGTTTGAAATCTTAGTTATTTAGGTTTGCCATCAACCTAGGTCTATTTCTACGCCAACACGATCGTTCTGTAGTAATACTTTCGTGGGTTTCAACCTAAATAAAACTGGTTGATAACATCAAATGCATTTAACAAACTTACCACAAAAGCAATCAGAAGAGCAACAAAAAGAGCTATGGCATAAAACTTCATTTTATAAATAGTTACGTTTAGCATAGATCGGTTATATACCTACCATCAATAAACACGAAATTTTGCAAAACAATTTTTTTTTAAATATTTTTGTTTTTGCTTCGCGGAATTTCCTTACAAATAAATGTAGCAAAATAAAATTTAAATACAAGGGGAAGGCCGCAGAAACCCAAATGCAACGTACTTGATGCGTAAAATTGATTTCATTGTTACAAATGTAAAGAAAGAACAAACAAAGCATTACAACAATTTAATAGTTTTGCGTCGTTTCGAAAATGCAAAACAACATTAAAAATTTTCAATCTTTACAAACGACGTATTAATCGCAGGTTCATGAAATTAGATGACTCAATCAAAGGTATTTACATATTTTAGCTTTTTGTGACTCAATTGCTTAAAACGAGTTTTCAAAGATGTTTACCCTTACATCCTTTATATACTGAATACCAAACTAATAAATTAAAAAGCCCAAATCGGCCATTTGTTAGGTAGACAAAATATGTGAATGGTTAACGACTTATAGTAATAGTTACCATCTTGAGGACATCTCACAAACTACTATTAAAGAAAACTACATAAATGTAGTTAATGCTATTTTTGGTAATGTTGTTAACACAATCGCATTTAAATTGACGAATAACATTTTGCCTACTTTACTAATGGCCGATTCTAGCTTCACTTTTTTATATACAGCTGATATACGAGTTAACAATCCAATATATTGGTAGTAGAATAAACATTGAGATTCACTGTGTTTAGAGTGTAATTAACAACACGCTGATTTAGACAATCGAAGGATATCAATGATAACACTGTAGTTGCTACTACAATCAGTACACTGCAAAATATAAGAACAAAATAGTTTTTCAGTGCGTTCCGTTAGTTTCCTAAAATCCACTCATCTAAAAATCGTCCGGAAATCTTTTCTTTATCATATCGTTGTCGTTTCCTTCTTTCCAGATTCTGTTTAATCGTTTTTCTTTTGGTCTTTAAGTAACCATTTGTTTGCTTAACAGTTTTTTCTTATTTTTTTCTAATCTGTTCCACAGTGTACATAGTAAAACAACGTCAACCATTCAACTTTAAATTTAATTTGTTCTTTAGCCACCTGGTCTTTATAGTCCAATTTTCATATTGATATTTTATTTTGACTTCATTATTATTTACTCATAGTGCCTAAGATGTAATGCATATCCATAACCACCACTTAAAAATGATATCTTTTTCATATTTTTGTTTAGATTTAGGTGGTAACAAGTTTCCTATTACTTTTTTTTCATTTTTCTTCAACATATTTGAACCATCTTTGCACATTTATTGTGATCGTATAATTAATTTGACAAGTAAATAAATAAACGATTAAACAATTTGTGAATCTGGTAGTTTTTTTCAGAATATCACACTTGTTAATGACAGATACATCATTGTCTATATATTTAAATGTTGCTCTACAATTCACTAAACTTTTCAAACCATGAATTTTATATTCATTCTCAGGCATAATTTTTAAAATGTGGTTGACATATTTGTAAGCAAAAGATGCCCTTTTGCCGATTAATTTAAACGACGCCAATAATTCAACTTGTTCTTTATTCTCGCCGTCAATGCTTTTGATATTATTCTCGTTTTTATCATAAATGTTGTAGATACTTACGGATTTGGTCACCTTTCTTTGGTTTGTTTCTTTTTCTTTCTGTTCTCTTGTTCTATTTTTTTTTTGTTTTTTTAACTCTTAATACAGCACCCATCTGAGAAATGTAACAACATTTAGGGTGGATTCTTTTTTTTGTTTCCGGAAGTATATTTTTGGTTTGACCAAGAAACAATGTCTTTAAATATGGATGCTAGATTTATCTTGGGCTTCACAATTATGTTTGATGTTGAAGAATAAACATTAACATCGTGATTCGGTAAATATAGTATTTAAAAGCATGTAGAAGTTTCAGGTGTGATTTCGGTAGTCTAAGATCAGGTATTGGTTGCTCGTAGCCAGAAGTGAATTGCATTGTTTCGTTGACACTACCATCCCAATCGTAATTTTTAGTTTGAGCGTTTTTAGACTACTTTGGAACAATCGGTTCAATGCAAGCTTTAATGTACTGAGAGTGATGTTTCAGTTTTTTTTAATATGTTTCAACATGTCCAGGGTTATTTCTAAGAAATCAACGTTACTTACATTACTATTTAAAAAAAACTGGTGTGGTCACCACACGACTTTCCTATACGGAATAATGAAAGAATATTTAAAAATTTTTTTAAAGTTATGCTGTCATAAAACTATTTTGAAATGATATTTACACAGGATTCGAAACTATATTATATTTGTGAATTCATTTTAAATTACAAACTAAATATCTGATAAACTGTTAATGTTAGATTTTTTTTATTTAAATAAATTGTTAAGAAGAATGATCTCTATAAGAAACTAAAAATAATTCGAATAATTTACATACGTACAAATTTATATATGAAAAACTGCTAAAATTGGCGGATACATCCAATTCCGGTTTTTTGTATCAAACTCATCTTTTGATAGAGCCGAGAGAATATGAAAAGCCAGCTTTATACCAAACTTCAAGCAATTAGGACTTTTGGTTCGAGAGTTATTGTGGGTGCATCTAAAGTTAATTTAAATAAGATGCAGCACTCCGTATATAAAGTCAAAAGAATTTAGAGAAAAATACTATTTTTTAATGTATCTTGCTTTTCTTTCAAGATATAAAATTTTTTCTAAAAAAAAATTGTCGTCGTCTGGATTCGAACCTAGGATCATATATCGAATTGAATTTCAATTATAAATCAAATATCTAATAAACTGCTTATGTTAGAAAACATTTTTATTTGAATAAATTGTTAAAAAGAATAATAAAAAATACGTTGTTCTGATTCAGGAGACCTTGAAACGTAAGATTCTTTAAAAAAAATTTTTTGAAAAAAAATTGCGATCGCTATACTTTCCTTACAGGAAAGTAAAAAGCACTGCAGAACATAGAAGATGGAATAATAATAATCGGAGAAATAATAAACAACTTAAGATATGCGGATGATACCGTTCTTATTACCGAAACTGCAGAAGAACTCTAGTGGAATATAGATTGTGTAACATCTGCCTGCAACAAATATGGTATAAAATCTAATGGCCCAAAAGAAGAACTAGGAAGAATGATGAAAGAAAAAATAGAGGTTAAAACGTAAGTAAGTAAAGTGATAGTGTTTAATAAAGGTAAACCAAATGAGATAGTGGTAGTAAAATGACCTAGCGTCAAAATTAAGAGAACAATAATGAAAGAGAAAAGAAAACTGAGAGATGCGCAAATATATATCGACGACAATCTGACATGTTAAGAAAAAAGGGTGCAAAGGAAACTAAGAAGCATCGCGAAAAGCAAAAGATTAGAATGGAGATCTAAAATTAAAAAAACCAAACAAAGATAACGGGTACGGATGCAGCACAACAAAAAGGTAAGTTTTTGTAGGAGACGAGTCAATGGAGAAGTCAGGGAGCATTAAAATTATTCTGGAAGGTTGCTGGAGTGACAAATAAAGAAAAACAATTCTGAAGGTACATAATAAAAATTGACGTTGTAGAGCTGATGAAAACATGTTCTGAAGAGAGGCAGTAAAGAAGATGGGAAAAAGAAATAGGAAATGAATTTGTGTGGGTAGTACAGTCTGCTGAAAGGAGCAAAAAAAAGGAAGAGCAAAAGAGGGAATAATTACAGGAGTAAAGAAACAGTGGAGAAAAAAATAACGGACACACAACAGACCAGAGAAATAATGGAAAGAAACATACAATTACAAAAAAAAATTAAATACTGACGGTCTATAGCCAAAATACAAAAAACACTAGAAAAAACTTTGAAAAGTTAGTAAAAAAGGTGTAAGTAGGCAGTTTGATAATAGGAAGAGATTTTAATGCAAGAATCGGGAAAGAGGGTGGAAAAAAACAGTCGTATAAAAAAAAGCTAAAGACAAGACAATAAATAAATAAAGGAAGGAATGACTAGAAATGTGTCGAGAGAGAGGATAGGATACTTTAAACAAAAAAAAGAGGAAAAGAAGAAATATGACATATATAAAAACAAAGGGAAAGTCGGTGATATATTACACACTTGCAAACTGGCAGGGATGAGAAGATATTAAAAATTTTGAAATAGAAGAAACATAGAATCGGACTATCAGTCGATGGAAATAAAGATAAAGGACATTGAGCAAAACCAAAATGCAGAGAAAATCGAGTACGAAACAATAAGCATATGGACACCAGAAAACATAAACAAATACCGACAGAAGTTAGAAGAACTAACAACAATGATAAAAGAAACGACTGAAAAAAGACGTATAGGCGCAAAAAAGAAGGTATTATGGGAAATAACAAATAATGGGATAAAGAGTGTAACAAATTAAAAAAGCGGACACAAAAAACATTGAAAAAATTAAGAAACGGGGAAACAACAAAGCACCAATACAAGGAAATTTTAAGACAGTACAAAAAAAACATGCAAAAATAAAGTAGAAAGTAAAAGAATGAAAGAGGAACTAATAAGTAGAATTACAAAGGAGAGTGACATTTGGAAGTACCTAAATAAAAAAAAATAAAAAACTTTATACCAATGAAAGAATAGAAAAAACATTTTAATTTTTAATAAAGAAAAAAGAAGAGAAACTACTAGCAGAAGAAATAAAGGAAAAAGAAGTAGAAAAGACGATGAAAAGATTTAAGAAAGAAAAACGAGCAAGGTAGGGTGGAATAAAGAGTGCAAAGTGGATCTATGGAGAGGAAAAGATAAAAAAGAAAACAACAAAAATTATAAACGATATATAAAACGGCAGAGAACTGCAAAGTAAGTGGAGAAAGGAGATAAGAATCCCAACACACAAGAAAAGAAGCAAAAGAAAAGGAAAATTACAAAAGAGTAAGTGTGTTAGACAGAGCATACAAAATCTATGTTATTGTGCTGTAAGAAAAATTAAAGAAAGAAACAGAAGAAAAAAATATATTACCAGATACAAAAGTCGGGTTTCAGACAGGAAGGAGGGTGATGGATAACGTATACATATTAAAACACACTGATCAGGAATTAGAAAAGAAATGTGGGAAAATGTACAATGTGTTTATTGATCTATTTGAAAGAATGAATAGAAAAACAAGAATCAGGAGGGATAGTAGTAGGAAAGATAAAGGTATAGACACTGGCATAAGCGGACAAAGTAATAATGGTGGTTAAGGAGGGTAAAGGTACGATGGATAATAAAAACTTGATAGGAAAAGAACTGAAAATTAAAGTCAAAAAAACAAAGATAATGATAATTAAGAACGGAGAATAAATAAGCATAAAAAAAGATTTTCAATGTGATGGAAAAAATATAAGAATGGAGAAAGAGTTCACATATTTGAGATATAGGATGTAGCAGGATAACAAGGATTAGGCACACGTAAGAGATAGATCCATTTGGAATGGATATAAGTAAAAGAAAAAAAAATTAGTGAAACGTATAATGTTGTACGGAGCAAAATTGTGGGGATGGAAAAAGCAAGCGCAGCTGAAAACAATTATGAAAAAGTTATAAAAATGGGTATTAGAGCTTGATAGAGAAACTCCGGATTACATAGTAACAGATAATCGGAAAAAATAAGAATAAACGCAAAGAAACGGACGATAAGATACAAAGAAGACGTTAAAGAAAAAAAAAAATGTAAGATGTTTGCAAGAATGTTGGAAATTGATAAGAGACAGGAAAATGAATTACGGCAAAACAATAGAAAAGCATACTACGACGAAACTGAATTTGCAAGAAGAGAGGTAAAAAACTAAAAGCAAAAGAAAACAATATGAGAAAAACGTTAGTAAAGAGAGAGAACGAGCGAAGACAAGGCAGTATCTAAAAAGAAAAATGAAGGGAAAAAGAGATTCAGATGTGGCAATAAAGAAAAAGAAAACAAATACTGGATAAAAGACACCGCGAGGTTATGAAGGCTGTGCGGGGCGGGATGGGAGACAGGTGACCACATGCTAAAAGAATGTAAAGAGTTGAGAGAAAAAGAGAGGACGAGAAAAAAAGGGGGAGAGGGTGCAAAGTGGATGGAGTGAGTACGGAGTAAAAAGAAGAAAGTTGAAATATAATTAATTCACAAAGTACATTAACTAACCCTTTGCAAATTTTATATACACGAAAGCAACATAGCCTGGATACTAGCTTTCAATGGAACGGTCTATAAAGAAACAGAACCTGTAACAAACACAGTTAAAATGAAAATAATATCATTTTGGAACATCTGATAAAGACACTAGAAGATAGAATCAACAGGAAAATAACAGAAAAATTGTGGAACATTAGATGAATCACAGAACTGAGTGAGCTACATATTGCAATGGAAGATTTAAAACAAAAAACAGACAAAGTCAAAATATTAAAAGACAAACACACTACACTGCAAGCAAAGAATAAAAAGAGTGTTCCGGATGAGGAAAGAAGGTGGCGACTTCGAAAGAATGAAGGTGTATTAGGGTTACAAAAAAAAAGAAAATCCTTAACCGTAAACCTGACTAGAAAAATCTAACTTAATTCTTACCTAAAACAATATATTTTTGAATTATAAATATTGAAACGTTCTTAAATTTAAGAGCCTTCTCGAAGTTGTTATCTATGTTCTAGAACGTATACCGAAAGATATGGAATATTCGAGAACGATTTCCAAAATGTGTATAAATACGGTACAAACAAATCGTAGATCAGTTATTTCCGTAATTCGAAGACGGCAGTGTTAAGAAGATTATTCAAGTTTAAATAAATAAGTGATTAACGCGTGTTATAAATAAATCTACGAAGTACGTGACTTTAACCTAAACAATAAGAGTTAGACAAGTGTGTGAAGTTATCCGCGGCCTTCATCTTATCTGCGTGTCAGTGATAGTGCTATACATAAATTATAGTGTAAGTGTTTTTATTAAATATACTTACTTAGATTTAATTAGTTCGGTTAGTTATAAACGTGTATATATTAGTAGTTTAAATAAATTAGTTGTTAGTAATAAAATTCGTTACAGTATTTTACATCAAACTATTAAACTAATTTTAATTCCTAGACGTTAATCCTAACCAAAATCCGCCCTGTGAATTTAACTGAAACGCGCTCTTTGCTACTTTTAGAGGAACAGCTGTTTTGTCAACAACTACAATATTAAATTTGGCAAGAAGGTAAAAAAATAGTACTTTGGTTTCCATAAGTGCGAATCTATTGGCAATGCAACTTCTAGGTCCGGTTCCAAAAGGTAAATACGCGTACGGAGGAATCTTGCTTTTGTTTTCGTCGTTAAAACGTTCAGGGTCGAAACGCTCTGGATCTGAAAAGTATTTGACGTCTCTATGTAATCCAAAAACGGGAATCCAGAGTATTCGGCCTTTTTCGATGTGGAGAGGCTGTTCCCCGTCTCTAACCGGTTGAATAGTGTATGGTTTGACACAAACGCGGTCAGTTATAACACCCGGTGGCCATTTTCTGAGAGTTTCTAAAATATTGTTGTTATTGTTAGTTTTGTTTTACTAATGAAAGTGTACCTGAAACAACCATGTCTAAGTATTTCATTTTTGACAACGCCTCGTACGTTAGTATATCATTAGACTGCGCCAAAACTTCATCAATTTCATTTTGCAATCGTTCTTGTACGTCCACGTTTACTGCTAGTTCGTGCGCCATAAAACACATTAGCGTGGAAACGCTATCGAAACCGGCAAAGAAAAAAATAAGTGCTTGCGCGGTTATGTCTTCATCGGTTAATTGGTGTTTAATACGCTTTTCTGCGTTGTTTTCTGGTTCTTGTTCATTATTTAGTCTACCCTTACGCGCTTCCATTAGTAACTGAATCATGTCGGGACGCACGATGCCAGTTTTTTCACGACTCTCAATGTTTTCTCTGACAAGCCGGTGGAAGAACCCAGAAGCCTTTTTTGAAAACAAACTAATGCCAAAGTACTACAACATTTGATATTAAAAAAAAATAAATTTTGATAGAAATACGCACATTAGCCACACGTGGAAACAGCATCAAAAACAACATCTTGACGTTGTTTTTAAACCCGCCAAAATTTGTTATATTTTTACCCATGAGATAGAACTCATTATCAGGATTCCTGACCGAATCGCAGTGAATTCCAAAAGCACTAGTTGCAATTATATCATTCGTGAATCTGGTAAAAGTGTCTTTCATTTCAAGAGTGATGGTACCAGATTGTTTTTCGAAGTACTCGACAAATAGTTTAGCATATTCGGAAATAAGACCAAACATCATTTTCATTTTGTTGCTAGTGAACGAAGGACTTAACGTAGCGCGCATATCCTTCCACCTGTCGCCTAAAAAATATTTAAAAGTGTACCCGTACTAAATAAATATTAAACCTTTCAAAGAAAATAAATTCCTTTCCCACATGGGCTCGCTATTTTCAGCCAAAACCTGATTATGATCGACAAAATGATCGAAATCTTTTACCGTCAATTGTTTAATCAATTCACAATCTCGAATGAACAACGTGGGAAGAATAAACTGATAAACGCCGCAATATCTACAATCAATGCAATGACATTTTAATCAGTCGACTATCTTACTTTACCTTTCTTCTGGAAAATCATCGTAAATTTTTTTAACCGCCTCGGTAATTGGTCTATAAGGTATAAGACTTAAAACAATTTCTAATAAAGTCACCCAACAATTATATTGAGGCACTCCTCGGCGTTTCCAGAAATTAAACAACTTTATACATACGAAACAAAAAACAATAACAAAAACAAGTATAATTGAAATAAACATGTTTGGTCACTCGCTGGTAACAAGACACTGCGTCATATTTGATGTAATTATTGTAAACACAGGAAATTAGCATTTTTACTGTGGCATTGACAAAGGACGAATAAAATTACAGTTAACCAAGCGATTTTTGATGAGTTGTTTCTTTCCAAATACCGGTTAGTATTAAGAAGTACCAGCTTTTGGCAATGTTGAATAAGTTTTAAATTTTTAATACTCATGCTGCCATCTAAGTGTAGAAGATGAAGCATACGTTTCAAAATACAGACTTCTGCATAAAAACTAAATCATTGATTTAAATATATTTTCCTTTATTAGACTACGTAACGGTTAAAAGCTTGGGTAATCAATTTTACAATTTATTCACTTGTCGGTAGGGGTGATGTGTTTCTTTCTTTACGTCCGTCTCTAGGTCCACCTTCTCTTGGTCCACCTTCTCTTGGACCGCCTTCTCTAGGTGCACCATCTGGTCTACGCGAGCATGGACGTTTTGTCGTCGCATCGTCTTGGGCTTGCACCTAATTCAAGATCAGCATTAAGATTTAAAAAAAAATCACTAAACTTACTCCACAAGCGATCAAAAACACAACCAGAAGACCAATAGCGTAAAACTTCATTTTGTTAACTATCCCTTGTTTATTTAGAATATCCTTATATAGGAACCATCCATCAATGAACAAACAAAAAATTACAAATAAAATCAATTCTAACTAGTACGCAAAACAAAATTTGCCTACACATAGAAATCAATAAAAAAATAAACGTTTATCTTTTGTTGTGCGTAAAGTACAAACGTACTAGTTACGTAAAAATATATTTTTTTAAACGTTACTACCATGATGTTTACTAGTGATATAAGCACATAATTGAACATTTTATGTGACTAGATTTTACTCAAATCGCAAATCTCAAAATGAATAAAACCTAATTATATAACTAGAGAATTTCTAAATATTGTCAAATTTTCGAACTTTTTTCAGTTTTTGCAGTATATCTCTTAAAATTTGCATATTTCGACATAACTATTATATATGTTTTTGAAAAGCATTAAATGTGTGAGAATTTAAGCTTAATTAAAGCTCTGTAGGTCAATTAGTTACCGAATTACGGTACTCTAAAAATAGACCATTTTTTCCAAATAGTAAAAATTTTAGTTTTAGACCTTTTTTAGACGAAAATTGCTCCGAAACTATTAGTCCTACAAGTAGAACTCATAGAATAAAAGTTGTAGACAATTTAATTTGCTTTAAATTAAGTGCAGAGCGGAGTTTGTAAATCTTGTAGTTCCCTCAATATTTAAAAAAACGTATATAAGGTAAAATTGCATTCCATTCTCGAGACTGCAAGACGTTGTGGTGACAATTGGGGTAACCAAATAATCGACTGCCTTGCATCTACGACAGACCTCGTAGCCGCTGATGCCAGGTACCACCAATTATGCTACAAGAAATTCTACAGCTTTCTAGCCGCAGTAAGAGAAAAACAGTATCTATAACCCAAACATATTACTCAGTGTATGGAACAAGGATAAATGGATCCGGTCGCACTCATCAAATTGTCATGTGCATCACAAATTATTGAATTCGAATTCGAAGTATAAGGTTGTATATAATCGCTTGAGTTATCAAACAATAAATACTTCTGGCAACAAATATGAATCAGAATAATGGTTTTATTTTAGCACCAACGCCGCAGACACCAGAGTCTATCATTTGTAACTTGCAAGTCCAGCCACAACTTTTTTTTTTATTAAACAAGGAATTGGGAAATGCCTAACGCACACCCTCGCCTAGAATCAACGGCAAGGATAGTGTGGGGCATACACCCACTAAACCCCTTCTCCTTGTATTTCATCCTGGTACGAACGGGACCACCCTAAAAAAAGGATATAACTTCATCCGCACCGGATCTTTCCTGCCTTTCATTCATTTTATCCCTTTCTCATACTTTTCTTTGCTGCTCATACACTTGTTTATCAGCATCTCTATTATCTTCCAGTTATTCTCTTTTTTTATCATAATTTTTATGATGTTTTCTGGCGTTAGCTTCTCGCCCACTTCGATTTCTGCTCTGGTGCGAAGTCCTTCCCACCTTCCACACTTAAACATTGTATGTTCTGGTCTGTTTTCTTCTTCGCAGAACCAGCATTTGCTTGAGCGTTGTTTTCCTATACTCTTGAGGTATGAGCCGAAATACCCGTGCCCTGTCAGAACCTGTGTCATATTATAATTTGTTCTTCCGTGTTTTCTCGTGATCCACGGCTTGATGTCGGGTATCGAACGGGCTGTCTATCTTGTCACAGTGCCTCTGCTCCACTCATCCTGCCACCTATTAACCGTGCGCTCCCTTATCCTGGTTACGGTCTCTTGTCTTTCCTGCGTCGGATTTTTTCTACCTTCTTCCTGGATCTCCGCTCTCTCCTGTATCATAAGGTGCATCGGGCACAGTCCCCCTATTACTAAGATAGCAGCGGTCGAGGCCATTCTGTAGGCGCTGTACACTCTTACGGCCATCTAATTATCAGTTCTCTGGCCCTGCTGAATTCCATGACTTCGTGCCAGACTGGCGCCGCATACAAGACGATCGATTGCATCGCTTTCTGCAATATCCATCTCTGCTTGGTCCCGGGTCCCCTAACGTTTGGTAAGATTACGTTTAGGGCTTTCATTGTTCTGCAGGCTTTCTCCGTAACCTTATCTACATGTCTCGCAAACATGAGCTTATAATCGAACGTGACCCCGAGGTACTTCACCGTTGGGCTTGGTTTTATGGTATGTCCGTCCATTTCGAAAGTGATATCCTTAGCTTTTCTTGATAGATTGAAGATAATGGCGGTGGTTTTTCTCGGTGCTAGCTCTAGTTTATTTTCCTTCATCCACATGTTTACTGCGTAGAGGGCGTCTTCCGTCTTTAATTTCATCCCCAACGCTTCCTTTGAGGCTGCCATAATTGCGAGGTCATCCGCGTTGCATATTATGTCCACGTGTTCTTCTACGTTTATGGCCATAACATCTTCTTTTAGGACAAGTAGTCTCTAATGATGTTCCTCATGTATGCAGAAATACCCTTCCTGATAGCTTTTTTGTTGATTATATCCCAGGGGGCTGTGTTGAACGCATTTCGGACATCCAGCAATACCAGGGAGCACCACCCCCTACCATCCTTCTTATGTTTGTTCGCTAGATCCAGTATTCGTTCCATCGCGTGCACCGTACTGCTTCCTTTTCTAAATCCATACTGATTTTTATGGAAACCTCTCTTGCCTTCTATTTCTTCCCGCAACCTGTCATTTAGTATATTTTCATAGAGCTTCCCTATTAGCTTGCTTGTTCCTGGGCTTCTTTCCTGGGTTTTTCTATTAAAATTAGCTTTGCTATTTTCCACTCCGCCGGGAACTCATTCCTTTGTAAGCATGAGTTTAACAGTTCCCTGAGGTATTCTAGGCGCGCCTTCCTCACTACCTTTACAACTTCTGGCAGTATGCCATCTGGGCCAGGGGTCTTACCGGCTTTGAGTTTGTTAACTGCGTTGAGCAACTATTGCGTGGTGATGGATGGGCATTCTCGCCCCCCCTCCCCGCGGCCACGTACGCACTAGGTTTGTATGTTGTCAGGTTCCTCTCTATGAAGAGTTCCTTGATTACTTCTTTATTTCTATCGTTGCTTATGGATGTCTTCGGGTGTGTGTATTTTAGCTGGGCTCGTGTAATTTTATAGGCGTCTCTAAAGATATCGCATTCTAGCTTGCCGCACAGCTCCTTCCAGTTATTTTCTTTTTTTCTTATTATGGTGGTTTTTAGCTTCTTTTTTGCCATCACGTACCTGCTTTTCAGTTCCTCTCTTAGCTCTTGGTTGCCGGTGATTCTCTGATATTGTATTCTCCTGCTTCTGTTACCTTTTATTAAGCTTTGAATGTTATCGCTCCACCAGTAAGGCGGTTTACCCTGTGTGTCCCCCTTAACTTTGGAAGTTGTCTTTATATTTGCCTGGTACAGGTTTTCTCCACACTTCCGAATTTTATCGCGTTCTCCTGCTTCACTAGCTTGGCTGGAGCAATGCTTTCTCTCACCCAGGGGTTTTTCTTTTTTTTCCCTTCTTCTATTTCGAACGTGACGTACCTATGGTCGCTATATGTCTCATCATCTTGCACCTGCCAGGACCGTCTCAAGGTTTTTAGTCCTCCAGATACCATGGTGACATCTATATATGATACTTCGTTTTTCCTCACTAATGTGGGAGCTAACCCGTCGTTGATTATATTCAGATCCGCTGAATTGGCAAACTCGAGTAATAGGTATCCCCTGGCATTTGTCTTGTTTCCCCCCCAGCAGGAGTCTTTAGCATTAAAGTCTCCACACACCATTCGTTCTTTATTTTTATTGTTCTTTCTTAGGGCCTCGCCGAGCTCGTCGAGACATTTTCCAAACTCTTCTAGGCTACAGTTTAGGCTCACATATACCGACTACAAAACAAACACTTTAGTTTCTATACTAACAAAACAATTTCCACTAACAAAGTTTATCACAATATTAGCCTGACTAGAATTTACTATAGCTACGGACTTGCTATTGTTGGAGTAATAGCTTCGCCTTTGCCTAATTTTGACGTTCGGTTCGCTGATATCTATGAAATGGCAGCCTTTTTTGGCTGCGTAGGCCATCGCCGTATCTGTTGCCGTCCTACTTCTATTTACGTTTATTTGTAAAATCTTAGCCATTTTACCGGTTGTGTCTTGCCGTCTCCGAAGCCTCCCTGAAGGCTTCACATGTACCGCTGTCTGCATAGTGTCCTTGCTTCACACATATTAGGCAGTATAAATCGTTGTCCTTGCACTTGTTTAATTTGTGCCCTTCTTGGGCGCATCTAGTGCACTTCTTGCTTCTGTCTTCCCTTTCGCATACTTTTGCTAAATGTCCATATTCCCAGCACATGTAGCACCTTTTAACTTCCATTTTCTCCCTTATTTTGCACCTGTTCATGCCTATTCTTATGTATCGCTCTTCGATAACCCTTGTCGCATCTCATTTCTCCATACTTATTGTAGCCGTTTGGTAGCCATCCTTATTAGTCCTCCTGCCTTTCAGCTTGAGCAGTTGCTCGTACCGGACGTTTCCGTTTCTAATCGTGCTTTCCGTTATTTCTTCTTCTGTCGCCGTCTCATCTATTCCCATAATAAGTACCGTTGTACTCCCTTTTGACCCTATCGATCTGACTGTCTGTCCTTTTTCTAGCACCTCTTTTACCTGCTCCTTTATTTTTGTATTCCCTTCCTTTATTCTTATTGCGATATCCCCTCTTGCTGTTTTCTTTACGTTCCTAATTGCGTCTAGGTCATCCTTCTCTATTGTCTTTTCTTGTAATTTTTTCAAGATTTCCGAGTATGTGCTTTGACCCCTCTCTATGACCAGTACTTCCTCCTTGCTGTAGTCTCTAGCTACCTTTATTTTAATGCTGGTCGCTATCGATAGCGCTATTTCCGCCATTTTCCTAATTTTCTTTGTTTCGTCCCCAGTTGGGATTATGCACACATCCTTGTTTTCTTG
Organism: Aquatica leii; assembly: GCA_035610365.1. Taxonomy (NCBI): domain Eukaryota; kingdom Metazoa; phylum Arthropoda; class Insecta; order Coleoptera; family Lampyridae; genus Aquatica; species Aquatica leii. The sequence goes on from CM069435.1 coordinate 113,901,499, forward strand.
GCCTTCTAGTTCGGTTCCTAATTCTGTAGTGTTTTAAATATTATTTCGTTTTTGTTCTTCAGTTCTTCTTTTATATATACGGCTATTATCTTCCTTTCCTTGCGTTCCAGTCCCCTTTCGGTGCGTACTGTGCCCGTTCGCTCTATTGCTTTCTAGTATATAGCTACAACATGCCGTAAATGAGATTAATTAACTGAAAAAGCAGGTATGTGCTTTATAGGAGCCGAATAAGCATTTACTACAAATAAATGCAAAGGAAAAATTACCAGAATAGAAATTGTACAGTCCAGAAGAGAAGATCGTAACTAGAGAAACGGAGTGGCTCTTAGCCGAATCCAAAAAAAAACAAAAACAAGAATAAGAAAAAGCGAAAGGCTGTCAAATCTCCCAAAAAAGTAGATGAGAGCCCTAAAAAACAATCAGATGAAAAAGCCAAAGTCATTAAACGACGCCGGTAGTTTTACGTAACGTTAAGATTACCAAGTCGCCAAAAATACTTGTTGAATATAAGACAAGTATGATGAGTAACAACTAAATTAAAGTAAATGTCAGCTGTAATGAAGAATACAGAGCTATGACAACCAAAATAAACAAATTTGATATAGAATGGCACTCTTACGAAAATAAAGCCGTGAGGTGCTTTAAAGTAATGGTTAGAAATTTACATCCTTCAACTACAGAGGAAGAGATCTCCAACGAACTTGAAGAAAGGAAGTTTGAAATATTAAGAGTAACCCAAAAACCTAAGAGAACTACCGACAATAATAGCATGAAGACATTGGCTTATCATTGCACATGTTAGAATTTCATAGATCAGAAGATATAAAAAAATCTATGATATTCAATACATTAACCACATGAAAGTCAAAATAGAAACAATAAAGGATAGCAAGCTTATTCCACAATGTAAAAGATGTTAAAAATATGGCCACACACGGAAGTTCTGTAGCAGAACACTAGCCTGCGTTAAATGCGCAGGATAGCACATAACTGCACAATGTACTAAAAAGAGTGCATCAATTGCTGTGAAGCACATCCTGCTAATTATAACAAATGTACAATAGCCATTAAATTACAGAAAATAAGGGACGCGGCCAAATATAATAAAGCCTGGGATATCTTATGCCTAACGCACACAACAAAAGACAGCCGAACCAACACCCGCCCCATCGACAACTGAAACATCTATGATGCAGCTTATGCAGAATATGATGAATACATTAAATCGAGTCAACGCAAGACTTGATAGATTAGAAGCCAGGAGCACTAGTGCTATACCAAAAACAAAATAAACTACGGACCAAAAAAACCTAGGTATTGCTGCCTGGAATGCCAACGGCATTCTAAACAAAACCCATGACTGAGAAGTTTTTCTAAATAAGCAACATATTGATGTCTGCCTCATATCAGAGACACATATGACAAAGCAATCATACCTCAAAATAAGAGGATACAAAACATACCATACCATTCACCCAGAAAACCTATCCAAGAGTGGTAATGTAATTCTAATAAAAGAATCACTCAATCACTTTGAAGAATGTCAACTGCAAAGTGCTTTGTACTGCCCACGTAGATATAACCTCAAAAAAGTCGAGTACCTAACCCTTCTGAGACACTTAGGAAAGAGATTCATTGTGGGAGGAGACTTCAATTCCAAACATGTAGACTGGGGTTCCAGACTAACCATCACCAAAGGAAGAGAATTAAAGAAACCAATTCAAGAGATGAATTGCAACCACCACTCAACAGGAAAGCCAACCTACTAGCCTACTGATATCGAAAAAATCCCAGATTTACTAGACTTCTTCATCATCAGGAAAGTATTCCCCAACTTTATAGAAGTGGAAGAGAACTTTGACATGAATTTCGACCATTCGGCGATTATATTAACACTAAGCGAAAAGACAATAAAAAGAGCAGCTACAGCTACTCTCACAAACAAAGCTACTGATTGGGAAAGCTTTCAGATTGACCTTTAGAATAACATCAAGCTGAACTTTAGTCTAAGAACCACTGATCAACTTGAAGAAGAAGCTGAAAAATTAACTAGCCTTATCCAAACAACAGCATACAACAATACCAAAGAGATCACACATATAACCAAACGTGTAAATTATCCAGCTGAGATCAGAGAACTGGTCAAGAAAAAACGAAGAGCTAGAAAAAGATGGCAACAGTCGAAGGATCCCGCAGATAAGATTAAAAGAGAAATATAAAAACTTAAAAAAGAATCAATATGCACCTATTTACAAGAATTATCAGCATACGAGGAGACTGATTACTCGCTGTGGAATGCAACCAAGAAGATTAAAACACCGGTGATGGCTATTCCTCCGATCAGAAACAGCAATGGACTATGAACCAGAGACAATAAGCAAAAAGCAGAGCTGTTTGCAGAACACTTGGCTGAGATATTCACTCCCAGCCCAGGGCAAGTAAATCAAGATATCACTAACATTGAAAATCAAAGAACTGAAAATATCACACCGATTACTTTCAAAGATGTAGCAGATGAGATAAAAACTTACCTGAACCCAAAAAAATCTCTAGGATTTGATCTCATAATTGAAGAAACTTTAAAGCACCTGGCTAGAAAGGGTATAGTCATGTTGACTTGCCTATTCAACGCAGTCTTTAGATTAAAACATGTGCCTGCATGTCGGTCTAAACTTTTACATAAGCAGAAAGGTGTGAATTTATATTTGCAAATTTAAAATCGCACATAAACAAAACAATTGAAGCCTTCGAGACTCAACGCGCACTGCATATGAGTTTGTGATGCACAAAATGATCTTATTATTAATTGTGTTAACCTAACATGCACGTACGGTCAACAATCGACATGGCCACCAAAATACAAATCGTAAAAATTGAAATAGTAATACTTGTTACAAGCTTTATGTCTTACGAACCTTGCACGGCCAACTCACACAGTCGGAGATAGGGGAGGTTCACAGAAAATATGCTTAAGGGCGCCAGATCTGATCCAAGATAACACTTCTACCTCGATCACGACAGATGCTCCAAACTTGTAACTAAATTGGAGGTTCGTAATCCTTATTACTCCGATGTTCGAGTAGCCAAAATTAGTTAATATATAACGATAATTACAGGAGAGAAAAAAAATAACAAGAGAGATTAACAAATATAACCACTTTAATCTGTGAATGCCAAATATTAACAAGAGTATATGAAATTTCTTCACTCATCCATGCTCGAATGATTTCTAAGTATAATTAACAAACATCACAGCTTTCACTTAGTAACGTAGCAAATTGACAGCTATTCATTAAATTCTCAATCCATAAATACTAAAAGGACTAACAATTATTGTTAACAAGTGTAGAAAACTTTGATTTCGCAACACATAAGATGTACAAGGTTATATCGAAGTTTTAGTACATGAATGCCCGCAGTATCGGCAACACACAATACACATTTAAGTTATGTCGAAACGAACAGCACAGAAAATTTTGAAGTAAATATTTTTCTCACACACAGCATCCGATACAGTTAAGTGAATGATTAAAGTTACCTTATTGGTATATAAGCAATAAATATAATTACGGTCGTTAATATTAATCAAAATTCTGTGAGTAACTTTCGCGACAACGATAGAAAAATTAAGTAAATAAACTCACCCGAAGTCCAGTTTCCACTTCCGCGAAGAAAACGTTTTCCCCGCTAGCGGCCTGCAATAATTATTTAAAAGCAAATCGTGTCACACATCAACTCACGAAGAATAGTAAGCTACAAAATTAGTATTAATAAATCATTAAGTATTATATAAAAACCCGTTGTATCGAATACTGTAGGTAGCAATTTAGAACAGGTGGCTGATAACACAATCGACTTCTATTCCCAAATCAGCATCTACGACGCATTGTTCGACGAGACCTCGATGTTATTTAAGTAGCAGGCTCTCACAACAGTTTATATGCTCGGTAGCATTATTCATTAATGGTACTTATGCATCCTTATTACTGCTTGAAACGCACAATGGCTGGAAACGTAGTGGGAACCGGCTATCACCCTGTGCCGAAAGAATCGTAATAAATTCGCAATCGCCTTATAAATTTATGTTCATCACACGTGATGTTCTCAAAAATTTAAGAATCAATTCGAAAGCCTCGGCACCGGCCCGTTACTGTAGTTGACAGCTTCACGATTTTGTCGTAAAATGACAGTCACGAGAAAAAATCGGTAGAGGGCGTCAAAACCGGAATCTAATTTTAATTCGTATACAGGGTATTCCGTAATGAAAATTTTGTACGTAACATACTCACACTTAGGTTCTATCCAGTAAAGGATTAGCTAATTCCGTACTTGAGTTACCTAAAAAGTAATATTAAATCCAACACAAACGAACGTTAACACAAATAAAGTTCCCCTTTAGCATCTAATCATTATCGCAAATGCGCAGGGTTTCCCTTCGACTTAACAGAATAAGCTTTGTAGTAGTTTATCTCCAAAAGAGGTACAATCCTGAAGGTTTCCAACCCTTGACGGTGTACATAACGTTTTCAATAACGTGACGGAATAAAAGCTTTTCCCAAGTATGTCACCTGTTTGTTATCTTCAGTGATAACGGTAAATGTGTGTACCGAAATCCGCTACAGACAATTAGCACAGAATCAAATTAAACCCAGTATATAAAAAAATCTACAAAACTCACATCGATTTACCCTTCACAAATTTAATCGCATATTCGCGTAAAACGATCTAAAGGTGATGGTGGCACCGGGCGTAAAAATACAGAGCTCGTCGATGGTCTTACAGGAAGTGAAATTTCACTTACGAGGTCGTTCTATATCCAATGGCCCTATTTTGCGACGAAGAGCTGCGTAAAGGCACATAATCGGCTTTCATTCAGGCCACGGAGAACATCAGTGTGCTGGCAAACACATTTTTTGTCGTCAATGGGGAATACTTCCTCGAAAAAGTCGTGTGGCATCGCAATGGTTTAGTACGGGCTATCACAGTAAGCTAAATAAGCTACATATTGAACCACTTTGGGAAAAATTTATATGTACTTTTTGGTTAGTATTCTGAGGATGGCGCCCAAAAGAGCACCAAATTTGCACAGCAATCACGACGGTATTCTGCAACATCAGCGAAAATTGTGTTTGACGCATCGACCATCATCACAGGCTTCCAAGAGAAGATGCTCTCAAATAAAAAAAACAAGGTTTGTCTCATTGTTCATATCTGTTCTGCTTTTGCCTTCAAAAAGATTGATACAAAAACAGCAAAAGAAGACGCAGCCTGCGATATCGTCGTGACTGCTCTGCAATAAAATACCTCCAATAACCACGTTATCATCGTTTGAGAGATGCTCCTCTGCAGTCTAGGATCTACTAAAACGAACGTCTACTTTTAGAAGAAAAAGGAAGGGTTGCATACAGTGTTTCACCAGCTCGTCTGACCAAGAGAAAATGGAGGTACCACCTGAATTTAAAATGATCATCCACGCATTTACTAAGTGCGACACTACGTCTGCCCTCTTCTGAAAAAGGAAGATAAAAATGTGAGGCCAATTCAGACAGAATCAAGCCCTGGCAGACCAAGCATTAGTTTTATTATAAAGTCAGATGCCACACACCACCAAGTCGCAGCAGTCGGCGAGAAGTACCTAGTTGCTCTATATAGAGGAGACGAGACTACAAATGCCCTTAACGATGTCCGCTTCCTTACTTTTGTCAAGACAGCAGCCAAAACCAAAGCAAATCTGGCCAGTTTGCCTCTAACTACAGAGACTGCGTGCTATCATCACTATCGCACATATCACCAAGTGCAAAAGTAGTTCGGGGTGGAGAAAAAGGCCATCGACTGGATTTGAGAATTGAGTTCGACTGGAGTCATTCCCATTACCAGTCGTCAAGCCCCTGCCTTCCCGGAACTCCTGGCAAATGCAAGAAGGGATGCAGTAGTGGCTGCGCTTGCTTGAAAACAGGGATCAAATGTTCTGTGCTCTGGGGAAACGTGACAAAACGCTGCCGTTATCATTATCGAAGAGAACGACGATAACGAGCTTTAAAAAAACCTTGATGATCCACCAATGCTGGAGTACCTACTTATAGAGGACGACGACGACGTCGATGTACCAATAGTGGAGAACCTACCTGTTGAGCAGTGAATCGACGGCCCAGGACTATCAAAAACAAAGCGACAATTTTGTGTATGTGTGTGTATTTGATTGATTCATTGATTACAATAATTTTAATGACATGTTTATATTAAAATACATTTCATCGGTTTTTAATTTATCGCATGCCTTCTTTTTTATTATCACACCAAAAAACAAAATGCAATTTTAACATATATAGGTTTTTTTGAGATTTTGAGAAAAATACGAGGCCTACACACCCCGCTATGAGTTCTAGTCGTGAGATCAGTGGTTTAGCCGCAATTTTGGTCTAAAGAAGGTTCAAAAATAAAATTTTCACTTTTTGGAAAACAGCCTATTTTTGAAATGCCGTAATTCGGTAACTAATTAAACTACAGAGCTCCGGTTGAGCTTAAATCACAAATTTAATGCTCTTCCAAAGCGTATATAATAGCTTTGGTCGAAAAGTGCATTGTTTAGAAGATGTAGAGCAAAGATGTGTGCTACAGTTTTTCCACAATTTTTAGAGAATTGCAAACTTGGGTATACTCTACCCTAATGAATCCAAACAACATTTGTGTTAAAATTTTTTCTTTCTACGGAGCTGAGCTTTAGACCTCCACCTCCACGAGGTTAAATGTGGGCAATGACTCACACGCTATAAATCCAACCGCTTCTGGGAATTAGCTCCTGTGAAGGGCTAAAAGGGATCAAGCAATAGTTTCTTTTCCAACCGGCACTCCGTAAGCGTCGAGCTATCGCGCGTACCTTCCCTATTCTTTTAACCTCCTTGGATATGTAGGTTGAATCAGTGTTTTTAAAGCGTTGTTGTGAAGGCGACAACAATATCCCTAGTAATAACACCTTGCCTTATAGCATTGAACAATCCTTAGACTCAGACATCCTGCGTCTTACGAAGTTAATTTCGGTCAGCAAGATTACTCTTGCAGACAATTAGAAATGATTGACATCGTCAGCAGACGTCAAGCGACAATCCGTAAATCCATAATTTCCCGTCGCGTCTTGCAAAAACTGCTAACATTGCCTTGGCTGATGCTTAAACAGCCTTGCAATCTGTTACCGCCAAGCTCTCTACACCCGCTGCTGCACCTTCTGTCCAAATATCCTATGCTCAAGCGGCACGTACCAAAATCGTTAAGTACCTTCGGATAAATACGACAGGTCGACAGTAGCAATTATTCGCAAACCCGATTCGCCTCTCAAGACCGCCGACAAAACTAAACCAAGCCTAATAAAAGTATTGGATCCCGAAAAATATAGCCTTAGACTGGTCCGAGTGACTAAAACGGACAAAATTTTAATCAGACTAGAATCCGAGAAAATTGACCTAACTAAGATACCTGCGGCCAGCTTAGATAAAAGCCTTGTGATTAAGCCCCAAAGCAACTCGTTTTTTTGTATATCCATCCTAGACGTTCTTGCAAACCTGTCCTTTGAGTAGGTAAAAGAGGCTATCACTTCGCAAAACTTCCACGACGCATTAGATAAAGTTCTTCTTCTCGCCAATGAGAATTTCAAAGTACAGTTTCGGTTTGGTCCTAGAGACAAGCAACTTGCCATTGGATTATTAAGGTCCACCCGAAAGTTTTAGGATTTGCGTCGTGTATACGTCGCCCAAAACGCATGCCGGGTTAATAATCATAGCCGGGTGCTTTAATTGTCAAAAATATGGCCAAACGAAAACATACTCCAACTCGAATCGAGATCTGACATGTGTTAACTGCGCTCCCTTTTGCTATAAAGAAAACGTCGTCAAGCATAAGGCGACCTCTAACACCTGCCCAACGTACCTAAAAAGACTCGACGCAAAAATATCTAATACCGATTATTGACACTCAATTAACTTTAAGGTTTGCGCAAGTGAATCCTTGCAACCCACATGTTGCAACCTTTGAAATAATAAGTTTCTCCTCCGACAATAATATCAACATACTCCTGAGCCGAGAAACATATTTCAAGTTCAGGGTACAAGCTAGTTGGTGCGGCTGTACCGTTCAAAAAGATTGTCGCATCTTCTTCTATGCGGTATTAGTCGGCTATTGTTTTCAATAGTTGGAAATCCGTCGGAGTGGTGATATTCAACTATTTAACAAATGACTGCAATGAATACGGTTGGAAACACCTTCTTGGCAAATCGTTGGCGCTTATTGGCGCCGAGTGAGGATGTTCGTATTCACTTTCAACACCTAGACAAAATTCTCTATAAACTAAAAGGCATTCCCGTTACCATAGCAAGTGATTTCAATTCAAAATCGCCGCTTTGGCACACCCCGGCGAGTAACGAACCTCTTAGATGAACGTGTTATCAACAAACCGCATCAAACTAGTCAATACGGTTTCGTTCCTGGTAACAGGACGACTGACGCCGCCCGTTGATGAATAACTATTGTACAATTGAACGTTTCCAAGTACAGACTAGCTATTTCCATAGACATCTTCGGAGCGTTCCATTACACATTGTGGCACTCTATAATTAAAGCTCTGGTCGTCAAAAAGTACCTGCGGACGCTACGCTCGTCGTTCGCAGCTATTTTTCGAATAGATCGATAACGTATTCCGCGAACGTTTCACGTTCAGTTTTCACCAAACAACTGACGAAGGGCTGTCCACGAAACTTGGTTTTTGTGCCAACCTTGTAGAAACTATGTGTTAATGATCTCCTAGACCAAAGACTTACTAGCAGACTGTGACATTTTTGCAGACAAGGTAAAGTACATGGCTAATACAAGATTCTTTACCACGCTTCCACTATACTCTTGTCCGTAGGGTTTTCGAATTCAAGTAGCTCGGACTATTGCTCGACGACAAACTGAGTTTTGTAAAACATTGTTCTTTTGTAGTTGACAAGTGCAAGAGCGTCTTAAAAATACCCACGTTTGAAATGGAGCCTACACAAAAAACATTTTGCGAATATTTTTGAAAATTCAGTCATTCCCATGCTCACTTGTGACATAGACATTTGGTACCACATACTTCGACACTCCCACGTGGCCAAAAAACTGTGTTATATCCTACCATCGTCCCTACATCTCTTTTTGCAGAAAATTTACTGCATCAAAGTTTTTCGCAAGGCTGACTCGTGCAATTTTCGCAAGTTTCTTTTCTTCTTTCCAGTACAGTAGCTTTTCGACAGATGCTATATCTCAATTCTGTCTTTCGGTTTTTTTCAATAATCTTAAATACTAAAAAATAATTCATTTTAAATGAAAAATTGTATAGAAAATTAATTTTTGCAATTTTGTTTTTTTAAATGATTGACAATTAGAAATCAATGTTTGTGTTAAAAATCATCGATTTTATGTATTATTCAAAATCTAATTTTGCAGTTTCAATCAATATTCAGAATTTTTTTTATTACATAATTATGTTTCATTTATTTTGACATTTACTATTTGTGTTAAATCTACGAATGTAAAGCCTAATTTTTAATTTTCCCTTCGTACCACTAGTAAACACCGTGGTAAGTTTTTATTGACAATTAAAAAAAACTGATTTCAAGCAACTCAAAAAAAAAATCAATTTATGTTTTTGTATTTTACACAAGTCCCAACAAAAGAAAAACGTTTATCTTTTTATGGCCTTCTACGTGTAAGCAAATTTTGTTTTGCGTAACAGTTAAAAATGTTATAATCAACATGCTGTTATATATTTTAATAATCGTCTTCTTTGTAATGTTTTGTTTGGTCATTGATGGATGGTACCTATATATAGAGAAATTTTTACTAAACAAGGCAGTTAAACAAAATGAAGTTTTACGCTATTGCTCTTCTAGTTGTGTTTTTAATCGCTTGTGGGGTAAGTTTAGTAAATTTTTTTTTGGGTAAATTAGTTTAATGACGAACCTGAATTAGGTTCAAGCCCAAGACGATGCAGATGCAACGACAAAGCCACCATGCTCGCATAGACCAAATGGTGGACCAAGAGAAGGAGGACCCAGAGAAGGTGGACCTAGAGAAGGTGGACCCAGAATGGGTGGATCTAGAAAACCTAGAACTACAACACCACAGACACCTGCTGATGAATAAATTTAAAACTGATTTTGCAACCTTTTTATTGTTACATAGCTTAACACAGTGAAATATATTTTAATTCATTTAATGCAGTTATTTGTTATAACCTTTAAGCTATTTGCAGAATTCTGTATCGTGAAACCTATGTCTCATCTTGTACACTTAGATGGCAGCATTCGTACTAAAAGTTGCCATCTACATAACAGTCTCATACAGTGGTACTACTTAATAATAACCATTAACTGCAAAGAAACAGCTCATCAATAATTTCTTGGCTAACTCTAATTTTACTTCTCCTTTGTTAATGCCGCATAAAAAATGATAATTTATAATAATTACACAAATAATGCGCAGTGTTTTGTTACTAGCCAAAAACCCAACATGTTTATTTTAATCATAACTGTTTTTGGTTTTGTTTTTTATTTCTTATGTTTAAAGTCCTTTACTTTCTGGAAACGCCGAGGAGTACCTCAGTATAATTTTTCGGTGCTTTTATTAGAAATTGTTTTAGGTCTTATACCCTATAGATCAATTAGCAAAGCTATTCAAAAAGTTTACAATGACTTCCAAGATGAAAGGTTAAGTAAGATATCTACTCAATAAACCGTCATTACACTTATTTTAGATACTGCGGCGTTTATCAGTTTACTCTTCCCGGCTTGATGATCCGAGATTGCGAACTGATTAAACAGCTCACCATAAAGGATTTTGATCATTTTGCTGATCACAAACAGATTTTGGCTGAAGATAGCGAGCCCATGTGGGATAAAAACTTATTTGCCTTAAAAGGTTTAAAGTTGAATTGATACGTAAATATTTTATAATAATTTTTAGGAGACAGGTGGAAGGATATGCGCGCTACGTTAAGTCCTTCGTTTACCAGTAGCAAAATGAAAATGATGTTTCATCTTATTTCCGAATATGCTAAACAATTTATCGAGTACTTCGAGAAACAACCTGGTACCGTAGTTCTTGAAATGAAAGACACTTTTACCAGATTCACGAATGATATCATTGCAACAAGTGCTTTTGGAGTTCACTGCGATTCGGTCAGAAATCCTTATAATGAGTTTTATCTCATGGGTAAAAAGTTAACCAATTCCAGCGGGTTTATAAACAACGTCAAGATGTTGTTTTTGGTTCTATTTCCACGTGTTGCTAAAGTGCGTGCATCTGTCAACATTTACTTTTTTAATAAGATTAGTGTTTCAGTACTTCCGATTAGGCTTTTTTCCAAAAAAAGCTTCTAAGTTTTTTTGCAACCTTGTCAAAGAAAACATTGAGAATCGTGAAAAAAATGGCATAGTGCGTCCTGATATGATTCATCTACTGATGGAAGCGCGTAAAGGTAGATTAAACAATGAACAAGAACCAGAAGACGACGGAGAAAAGCGTGTCAAGCACCAATTAACCTATGATGACATAACCGCGCAAGCGCTTATTTTTTTCTTTGCTGGTTTTGACAGCGTTTCTACGCTAATGTGTTTTATGGCTTACGAACTAGCTATAAACGTAGACGTACAAGAACAATTGCAAAATGAAATTGACGAAGTTTTGGCACAGTATAATGACGGACTAACATACGAAGCGTTGTCAAAAATGAAATACTTGGACATGGTCGTTTCAGGTACAACATTATCATTAAAACAAAATAAACACTAACAACAGTGTTTTAGAAACTCTGAGAAAATGGCCACCAGGTGTTGTAAGTGATCGTGTATGCGTAAAACCATACACTATCAAACCGGTTAAAACTGGAGAGGAGCCGCTCCATATTGAAAAAGGTCAAATACTGTGGATACCCATTTTTGGTTTACACAGAGACGTCAAATACTTTACAGAAACGGAGCGTTTTGATCCTGAACGTTTTAACGAAGAAAACAAAAGCAAAATTCAGCAGAACGCGTATTTACCTTTTGGAATAGGTCCAAGAAGTTGCATCGCCAATAGATTCGCACTCATGGAAACAAAAGTATTATATTTTTACCTTCTTGCTAAATTCAATATAGTAGTCGTTGACAAAACTGTCGTTCCTCTAAAGGTGGCAAAAAGCTCCTTCCAGTTAACGTCACAAGGTGGATTTTGGTTAGGATTAACGTCTAGAAATTTAAATTAGTTTACGTGTAACTGTCTATTACTGATAATGATTAAATTTCTGTAAGTTAAAAATATATTGTTTTACATAAGAATTAAGTCGATTTTCTTTAGCCTTCTATTTATGATTATTACATTAAGATACGTGAACGCTCAAACTTTTAACAGAATCAGGCAAGTACAACCTAAAAAAAATTTGTAATGGATTTGACCATGCACTCATTGACACATCTGAACATAACTTTAATGAAAGGTTTCAATTTCTTTCTGAGAAGTTTTATTTCATGCCACCTGTACGTCATCACAAAATGCCGCTAGGATATAAAAGTAAATTTTTCAGTCGCATAGTGTTCCAGAACATGCTCAATTAGTGAAAAGTCTGGAAAGCAGCAAATCGATTTAATTATACTCAAAATGATGTAACCGTGCATTGCCTTGTTGGGAAATTGGATTTTTGAAAAGTTCTAAGATAAGGTCTACCATTCCACCACGTTTTGAATGTAAGGTTGGGCGGTCACGTTGCTTTTGATAAAAGTCTACCCCTCATACTATCGTTACGCAAGATAATGTAATTTGCTATGAGTAACATGTTAGCTAAGGTAATTGTTGTAAGGTTGACATCTCAGGCAATTTATTTAAATTATTTTTATAATTACAATTACCTTAGCTACTGTCTTGAAATTGACCCACTTACTATATTTGTGTGTAAAGAAATTGCAAGCGTTGCTAACTCAACATTATTGCTCAAAGCTGTTCGTTCAACTGTGATTGCATCTATACTTAATAATCGTTTGTTACTAGGTCGAATGCAATCACATTTCCTTTACATTATAACTCATACGGTGCCGCGCACTTATCTTTTCACAGAAAATTGAGGATCACGCATTTCACTACATCGCCTTTTTTCCCTTGCATACCTAAACAAAATTGCAATTTATTGTTAAAAATTACCGTATTTAATTCTTGGTCCCACTGAATTTGTTCTCTCAACCATTGCAGTCAATTACGTCAATGCTCAGGGATGAGCGGTAACACAAGGTGAGAATGGTATGTGACCATAAACGATTCGCATTTTTGTGTTTTGCGTTATATTTGATTTCACACATGCATCTCTTTTCCGTTCAAGTTTTTAAAAAGTACGTTAATATGATAACAACATTAAATTTGAAATGTTAATGCGAAGCTAATGAAGTGAGCGTAGCATTCGCTAGAAAGTTTTCAGTTACTTTTGATGTATCTAAGATTTCTAATTCAACCTTCGGTTTACTTCGCAATTAGATATTACTGTTTACGTTGACCGTACGAGTACCTTAGTAATTTGTTCGTATTTTAAGCTAGTAGTGGTTAAGTTAAATTGGCAAATGCAAGCTTGCACTCCTCAAAAGTGTCGAGGGTAGTATCAGCGAAGTTTAGGAACTAGAGGTAAATCACGTCTCGCTATTCTAAAAATAATTTTTTTCCAATTGCATGTAGTTGTTGATCTTATGTGATTTTGTTATTGATTGCTCGTGCTTAGAAATTACAAATTGTTTATCTATTTGAACATCAAAATTGATTTTGTTACTGATTAATTGAGCCTAGCAATCTTTATCGATTGAAAAATACAATTCATTTGTTAGGTTCTCTTGTTATAAGTTGTTATGTATTCTTGATGTCTCCAAGCAACAGATTTTATAGCTAATCCAGGAGTGGCACCCGTTTTTTTCTTTATTATAGTATTTTCAGCCACGCCCACTCACAGACATTTCAGTTAGCCGTGGTGTCGTGATTATTACTAGCATAACTTGCTGATAAAAAAACGTTGGTAACAAGAGTAAGAAACGGATTTACAAAAAAAACTAAAACATGAAGATTTTACTAAGTTTTTTAGTTCATTATCAAAGAAAACGTCAAAATTTGTAAAGCTTTAAACATTCTGTTCTGAAACTATAACACTAAGAATATAGAATATTAGTTGAACGTCTGGTTTACGTCTATTATATATATAAACGTCCATGAACCTATAACAAACGTCTATAAAACGTTTTGCACAAAACGCACAGTAAACAACGTAGTATTTACGTCCATTATACGTGTTTCGTTTAAATTGATAAAAATCATAATAGTTCTTATAGTTTCAAATCAGATTAGTGGTAGAGTTCCCGCAAACTTCTTAGTAAATTTACCTAAATAGCAGATGTTGTTATACAGTATGCGCATTAAAAACTTAAGTCATTTTAAAAATTTATTTTTTAGCAGTTAGTGGTAATGTTGGCTTTTTTCGCCGTTTTTCTATAGTTTTAAGTCTCTGGGTCCAGGTTTTCCTTCTTTTGGTGCACAATCTAGTCTACGTAAACATGGCCGCTTAGTCGTTGCAACATCCCAAGCTCGAGCTTAATTTCGCATATGTATTAACTTCAAAAATATTCAAAAAAAATAATCCCACAAATGATCAAAAACACAACAGAAAGAGCAGTAGAGTACTAGAATGTATAACATTACACGTCATTCAAGTTTTACCCGACACGACAAAACAAAACCCACCTATACGTAAAGTCACAAAAAGATTCACGGTTTTTTTGTTGCGTCTTATGTAATAAAATACAATAATATAATTTCACGTTGCTGATGCGTAAAACAATTTTTTTTTAATAAAAATAAAAAATTACACTCGTGTTTACTAGTGACATAAATGATCAATTGAAAATTTAAATACTTATATTGAAATGGTAATTGACGGCTTGAATGAGATCCATTTTAGTATTTAACCAATCAAAAAATAAAAAAAACTACATATGTAATAAACAATTACATTGACATTCAAAAAATTATTTATCACGAAGATTTATTCTTTGATGATAGAGAAAAAACATTTTTTCTTCTGCTTTAGTAACGTCTTCTAGTTCTTAATGCGCTCTTCTAACAATCACGGTCTCTCCAAGTTCCGGATACATAATTCTTGTTTCTAACACTTACTGTACCCATTCTGTTCAACTTCGTCGGAGTCTCCTTAACCCGTTACTGGTGAGCTGACACTTTTGTCACGTTATGGAACATTGTAGGTTATTTTTTTCTGGAGGATACGCCCAATGTTTAGCCGCAGTTCGCGTGGTAGGCGATTGTTGAGTAGCCTAATGTTTAGGTATGGCTCCGTCAGTTCCCTAGCAAGACATTTTACGAAGTCGATTCTCTTCTGGGCAGGATTTCCAGGGAAGCTTGAGAATATCACGAAAGCATTGACAAGCCCAATATTGAGCAAAGTGTAGAAAATTGCAAGTGGCCAACGATTGGTCCGCCGACTTGTAGAATACACGGTGCACTTTTCGTCTAGAGCATCCACACCCCCTTTTGTTTTGTTGTAAAACATAATAATCTCAGGTTTACCAGTTTGTGGATTAATCCGGTCATCGTGGTGCATTGAGGAAACCAAAAGAACGACTTTGTTTTTTTTAGAACGATGGACACTAAGGTGAAATCATTGGTAAATCCAAATAGCGCTGACTTTTCTTCCCTTGCTCTAATAGGTCGGAATTCTTTCGGTACTTCTCTCTTGTTCTTTCTCAAGGTCGCTACATATGTCAACTCTCTTTTCTTCAGCTCTGAAACAAGTTGGATAGAAGAGAACCAGTTGTCCGCCGTTACGTTCCGATTTGTTCCATTGATGGGAGCAGCTAGACGCAAGACAGACTGTGTGGGTTTACTCAGTTTTTTCTCGTTATCAGAAAGGGTTTTGCCATTCCTGTCTTTGCCGGAATATATATAGGCGTTTAAAAAGTAATGAGTCTGTGAATCATTTAGTACCATGATCTTAATAACATACTTTCGGGGCTTGTTTAGTATGTACATTCGGAATTTACAACGGTTTCTAAATCCCACAAGCATTTCGTCAATGCAAGCGTATTCTCCAATAGAATAACATGCCTGGCAGTTCTTCACTAACCTCTCAAACACCAATGGGAGATTGCAACTGCGGCATCAGTCTCTCAGCTTTATCCAGAGCATTATCAATCAAAGCGGAGGCATGCTAATATAATCAAAAGACACTTCAATGAAATAATGCAACGGAATATATCGCGCCCCGTTCCATCAGTGGCGAATAACGCTTCAAGGTCCTCGTGATTAGACTTGAAAATTGATGAATATATCAAAACGCCCAACACAAATTTGAACTCAACAATGCACAGCTTTTTGTAATCTTGTCTATTTGGTTCGGAAAGCCGCTGACGAACCTGAGACAATTTTTTATTTGTACAAAGCAGAATTTCTTCAAGTATCTCGTCAGTGAACAAGAGATTCTAAGCCGAAGAATGAGTACAATACTGCCCAATTCCTTTGGCAGGGCCGATTGTCCCCGGAAGATGAGTAATAATGTTGTGGCATCTTGTACGAACATTTTAATTTGGAGCATCTGCCGACCATTTAAACTTGTTCTTGCCGTAATAGCTTTTAGCGCTTTTTTCTTCTTCTTTGTAATAGGCGGTTCCTCATCATCATCCGAAGATGAATTATGTGGTTTCGATTGAACAGTAACCATTTTGTCTTCATTTCTACTTCCGAACTACTTTTGTGAACACTTTGAAAATCGGGCGCATCATCTTCATTTCCGCTAAAATAAATTTCAAAGTCGTCCAAAGCACCTTTAACCCACTCTTCAAAACGCGGATCATCCGATTTCATCTTATTTATCGATTAAAAAGAAGCCATGACAAAATTGACGATTTAAATTTTACGAAGTATCTATTTGGTGAGGTGGGGTTTGATGCACTTCAAATTTGAATAAAACGAAAATATTGAAACCCTGCCCCACAATTTTGACACACACGTGCTATTAGAGTGACTAGCGTAGACTGACTAAAGACATCTACCTCCATAACCATATTTCAAACATCGACTGTATTATATTTTATTTATGGTATTGGCACAACAACACAAAGCATGGTTTCATAGGATCCTTTCCAACATTGACAGCATTGATATTGACTCTAACGGTGAATACTTTCCCATTCTTACAGAAAATTTCAAACGCACCCCTCAACGGCTGTTGCGACGATTTCTTCACTCTGTCGTCCCACAAACAAATTTGTGTGCACGCGGTAAGGTTGGGGTGACCAAAAACCGTGGTTCGGCCGTAGTGAGCTGTAGGAAGCAGTCAGAGATTTTATATGTTCAGCTGTGGCATATCTGGGAATGAAAACTGATCGATCTTCTGGATTGTGTTTCTAAGAACAAGAAATTTGATAGGAATTCTTAGTGTTGTTCTATGTACTATTTTTGCCGGTAAACGGTTGAAGTCCCCTTTGAAGGTTGGTCGGAGGCTTAGTAACACGGTTGACAGTTGTCCTAAATAAACGATGTTATCGTTCAAGAATGCCATTATCTAGGCTGCGCAGCAGTAATGACTGCGATGCTTTTACATCCGTTATTGTTGACGTTCTTGAAATTTTCGCAATGGCAGCAACCTTGTTTGCTGTCAAAATCTGCTGTACCTTCGATATTAGCCTCTGGAGATACACGACACAAATTCTTGTTTAATTTACTTTTCGTGCGCATTTTTAACACCTACAACAGCTGCGAGGACGTTTTATCTCCAAGTTCTAAGTTTGTGGGCACGGTTTTTTATTTCTGCGTATTTTTCTTTATTCGGGAGTGACATTAAAATGTTCGGCACTTGCAGCACCGCAGTGTTATTATCAATTAAGAATGTATTCTATCTATGAGAAAATACAAGAGTTTATTTTCTACGTATATTTTTCTATCACTGATATTACAACGCTATATAAAAAAATATTAATATTGGCGTTTACCTTAGTATGTACAGGGTGTCTCAATATCGGTGAGAAATAAAGCTACTACGTATTATACAGGCCAAAATAAGTCGATTGGACTCTATGTATATACCAAAATGTACCGTTTGTCCGTAAGAAGAGTTCTATTTAAAAATTGCATTTTTCTATTCTGTTCAGAAATGCGTGTGGTGATTCGGTTCAAACATGTTTTTAACCGGAAAGTTTGCTTATCATCTTCATTTTTTGCACCTTGTATTAATTTTAGAAATCGTCGCTAAATTTAACTTTCAAGTTACTAAATTAACAAAATTACACATCTAGCATCTAGTCTCCGTATTTGAATTGTTAACTGAATCATTCTTTTTATCACATTTTGTCCTACATTTGCCAACTCTTAGTTTTGTATTCTGTATGCCATCTTTGTTTTGTTTTTTTTTGTTCGTAGTTTTTTTTTTATATCTCGTTTTTTCTATGTGACTAAATGCTTCTGCACTTCGGTTTCTGTATGGTTTTTATTTGTATTTTTTTATAGTTTATTTCTCAAATTTAATTTTTTTACATACTTTTGTATAGCATTAGTTTTTTTTTTCTTACTATTTTTCACTTTATTTATCCGTTTTCTCTCTGCTTATTTTTATTTGATAACTGTGCATTTTTTGTAGATTGTACTTACGCTTCAGCATTTTCATACCGCATCACGAATCGTGGTCATTACTTTTTTGATTTTTTTTAATTTTTTTTTTGTTAATAACTGTAGAAGTTTTCGAGTGTCCATGATTTTTAAATGTGTTTTTTTTATTAGCTTAATTTGCAGTTCGTGATCTAATTTTACACTTCTTTCTTTTTAAGTTTTCCTATTGTGTTCTATGTTTCGCTATTGTGATATTTATATCTAGCTCTTTTTTATCCTATTTACATGTATTGTCAGCTATAACGTTTCTGTTATGCCAACTTTTTTAATTGCATGCATATTCTATTTTTGTTTTTTTATCTTATGATTTCTAACTTACTTGTTTATCTGTCCCTTCTTTTTTTTATTCTAGAAATTAAATTAGTTTATGCTATACCCAAATGTTTAATCTTTTTTTTACGTCTATGTGGTGTAGTACCTACTGCACTAGTCTGTTTTTAGACATTTTAACTTTTTGTTACAACAATTTTTCTGACGATAGACACTGAATCAACTGCTACAAGCGTATAGCTGTTACAAACCCTGCTAGGCCAACTCGCACTAGTCAAAGATAGGGGAGGTTCAAGTAAATAGAATTTAGTGGGCGCCAGATCTTACTAAGTAAAAACTCCTGTTTCGGTCAAGACAGAAGGAACAAGCTTGCAACAAAATTAAGTTCGTAATCCTCAACGGACAAAAAACAAAGATAAATATGTATAACAACTTTAATTTAAATATCGTAGATTATTAACGACGAGCACAAAAATGTTTTGTAAATTATTCAACAATAGTTATATAAACGCCGGAAGTAACGGCAACACAAAATACATAGGCTTTATTTTAGCATTTTGTTTATTTTAAGTTTATTTAAAAGTTCATTGTATTAAGTACGTTCATAGTGCATTTGCGCTTGAGTCATGTTGAATTTTGTAATTTATTACTTCCGATAGACAGTTTTATTATTCGGTTTAACGTTGCATCTTGCCATGAGAAAGGCTGTCTTTAAACACTACCTTTATGTTTCAACTAAATCTGTTTGCATCTTATTTCCACGTCTTTATTTTACTGCTTTCTTTCACAAAGATTTTGGTCACAGCTCTTTATGGAAGTGGTCGCGCACGGAGTTTAAATCACAGATCGTTTTGGTTTTGGAAAACAGTTCATAAAAACATATCAAAATGTAATCCGGGTTGAGGGTTATTTCAACTCTTAAAAATCAAGAGTCTCCGCGAAAGTGATGTTGAGAAAAAAAAATTTTTAGTTCAGTTGGTAGAAATTTGTTTCTCCTAGTTCGTAAAATTAACGACTATAAAAAAATTTACCTGCCTTTTGTGTTTTATTTTTACGTAATGTCGAATCGTGTTATTTAAGTTGTGCGACGCGGTTTTTTTTCGCCTTGGTAGCGGGTTATAGAAAACCTAGTCATTTGAGGGTACCCTTCAGCATTTCTTGCCGACGACGTCTGGCAACCTAATGGTCAATCAGAAGCTCCTTCTTGGATCTACTACAACAATTTAAAGTATTTATTTTGTACCCACTAAACAAATTTGGTGAATTTAATTACTCGTCTTAAAAACTGTGGGTTTCAAGCAGAATAAAGATTGTTGCGAGTTACCGTTTTTATTGATTTTACAATTATTATATGGTAATTGTCTTTTGTGTATTTATAAAGACTGTATGTAACAAATTTTTAAATTATGTTTGTTGTACGTTAAACGAAAAAATTAATTAATCTCGTAGTGTATTATTAAGGTTTTTAAGCTTGTTCTAAAAAGAGTTATGAATTTATTTAATTTCTATTAATGCGAACACGGCCGTGCGATTTCTAAAATGATTAAGTTATTTTTTTTTATTTCTTAAATTTTGTTTTGTTTGCGCTTAAACTATTAACTTTAATTTCACTTTTTTTTTGGTTTTGACTGTTGTTTATTAAAATAAATGTTAAATAGTTAAATTGTAAGCAAGCTTTTATTCCGTCGGCTTGCGCGTTATGTGAATTGTATATAATTCTAGATTTTTGTGGAAAACGCTACGTCTAAAGTGAGTTCCGCTCAGAGTATGTTGTTTAGAAGCAGGTTTTTTGGTTGGCAAGGTCTAGAAGCCGATTTTAAGCTATACACCTTCCTGGCACCCTTTTGATTTTGACTTTTGTTTCCGTTTTCTTTCGAGTTTTCCAAATGGTCACGGAGTTTTGAGTATAATCAGTTTGTACTTTTTGGAGAACCTCTTCGTTGGTTATAGTATGTTCAACCCATGAAACACGCAACACTCTTTTGCGCAACCACATTTCAAACGCCTTGAGCCTATTCATTGTTGCAATTGTCAACGTCCTAAGAGATTCAAATTCTTTCAGTATCAGCTGGATATTTTGTTCATCAAATAAGGTCACCGGTTTTTATTTTTTGTACTCGTCTGATATTTTTTTGATCTTGCGGTGCATACCATAATTATCATGTTTCAGAATCAGATCATTACACATAAGATGTTCATAGAGAAAAAAATAAATTGATGATAAGTATTCTATGGTTAACAGCATGCGACACAAAAAATAATCAATGAAAATACCTACGTGGTATTAAAACTATTGATGTAATTACGTAATTTAGAATAAAAAGAAACATTTTTGTGAGAGACGTTTATCATGATACAAATGTAATTAAATAAGACTTACCTACAATCTAGTACTTGCCCGAAAAAAACGTTTTCCTCGTTGAGTCAATCTGGAATATTAATGAACAGAGCAAATTGTGTCAGCGCAATGACTCACGAAAGCAAAAATCTACAACACTATTAATTAATGCTAAAAGGAAATAAAACCCGTTTATCGAATGCTGTTGTAGACATTGAATTAAATGTGGTACCGCAGTCTATTAATTCGTAAGTAACAGTACATCGGAGAAAATTTTCCTCTCAAAGCTTCCTTTTTAGATATAAAGTAGCCCTTCCAAATTATAATGTTTCTATTTGGTCGTATGGACTAACACGTGTCGGGTCTTGCTAACAAATTAACATGGAAATGACTGAAGAATTCTAAAAACTAATGGTAAAAGCTTACCCTTAAAATATTTATTTGTAAGGTACCCATCAATTATAATTAATTTTATAAAGTCTATTTTAAATAATTTAAAACTGTTCAATCAAATAAGCTAAGAAAATACTAGAATTGTTTTCGGTTTATTTTTCAAATTGGTTTGTTTTCAAAATTTATTGATTAGCAGGTGTCGGTAGTGGCGTTGTTGGTTTTTCTGTGTATACTTCTCGAGGTCCAGGTTTACCTCTTGGTCGAGTTACACTTTCTGCTGGTTCAGATCCTCCTTCTCTTGGTGCACCATCAGGTCTACGGGACGATGAGCGTTTTGTCGTTGCATCGTCTTGGGATTGGACCTAATTCAAATTCGTTATTGAAGTCAAAAAATCTTCGTAAAAAACTTACCCCACAAACGATCAAAAATACAACAAAAAGACCAATAGCGTAAAACTTCATTTCGTTAACTGGCTTTAGTTAGTTATAGAACTTCTTTATATACGTACCTTCCATCAAAGAATAAAAAAAATCACAAAGCGGTACTTTTTTTTAATGTTTTTGCTTTGCTCTAGTAACAGGAAACAAGCATTAATATTGAGTTTTAGACACGAAAAAATAAAATTTACAGTCTTGTATTATAAACATGTTTTCCTTTTGTTGTATATGTATGTAAACATACAAATAATGTTTTTTTAAAAGAAAATGTTGTGGTTGATGCGTAAAATTGATTTTTTTGCAACAAAAAATTGAAACGTTGTTTACTAAGGTTATCGGCAGACAATTGAAAATTATATAAGATCAAAAGTCCACAATTGTTATATTTAGTTAAATAACCATCGAAAAATCCATTAATACCTTGTTTGTCCAATAAAAAGCGTATTGCATCATTCTTGTGTCCTTTAGATTGTAAAGTTACTGTAGCGTATCTTGTTGTCAGCGAGAGGTATGTGCGGTCTTTGATGACTCTGATGAGCAAATCGTCTTGTATCAGTAGTGTATTTAAAACTCAAATACTACGAATAAAAATTTCAAGAACAGACTAAGTTAGACAATAAGAAAAACACCTCTAAAAGTTCTGGTTCTTTTTTGTCAAATTAGCATTTCAAAGAAAAAAAACTAAAAACATTAATAGCTTTCAAAACTTGAAAACAGGCAGCGCCGATATGGAATAAGACGATGAATATCGCGAAATGAAGAAACCTAGATGATAAAACACAAAGGAAACTAGCGCTGAGAATATCAGCAAATAAGACGGTTTCATTAGAAGCAGCGAGGGTCCTGGCAGGCACCATTCCAATAGACCTGTTAGCTGAAGAAAGGAGGAATGCTAGGAGTGAAAGGAGCAAAATGGAGAGGAAAGCCATTACAATCCAGAAATAGCAAACAAGATGGTCAGAATATACAAAAGCGACCTGGACAAGAGAACTCATTCCAGACCTCAGCTACCACAACACCTAAGCGCTAACAGGCCATGGCTGCTTTGGGTCGTACCTGAATGGCATTGAAAAGAAGGAAAACCCCTCCTGCTTTCTCTGCGGCGACGAAATAGATGACGCACATCACACCGTCTTTGAATGCCTACGCTGACACCAATATGGAGAGAAGCTACTCCGAAAATATGGAATTATCATCCAGCTAATAGTGGGAAACAAAAATTCATAGTCATATATAAATGCCTTTTTCACAACAACCCTACAAAGCAAAGAACAGGAATGGAAAGCCTGGTATAAGGCACAACTAAAAACATAAAGAAGACTGTAGACCAGACCAGGAATCTGTAATATGTTAACTTTTTAACCTGTACTTAATCTCATTTTAACTTCATTTTTAGACTTTAGAACTTTTGTAATACTAATATTTTTACTGTGTGTTTTTATGTTGCCTCAAAGACAATTTCTTTTGTCTTGCTTACTCTAATCTTGCACTCTAACACGTTAAATTTTACATAAAAGTTGTTTTGTGTATGCTTGGCTAGTCGAGTGTTGGTACATAGGGATGAAAGCTGGTTATGGTCTGGTATAAATGTTTATTTTTCGAGGTTATGCAAGGGCGAAGAAAGCATTAATGCGTGTCACCTTGCATAATTGACCGTGTGAGAAGCCACTTAAACCTGCTTTTGATAACAAATATCGTTACAGAGAACTAATACACATCCATCGTTAGCAAGATCGAAAAAACATTTTTATAAGTGGGCAATGTGAAAGATCGCCTTAAAATAGGTCGTCCAACAATTCAAAAAGATCTACTTAAGTTTTAAGAAAATCTGCATTTATCCAACCGCCAAATGGCAGCAGATAGCGAAATAATTCAAAGTAGCGTTTTAAATGTTTTATGTTGGAGAAATGGCAACTAAGAGGTATTCCCATATCATAGTGTTACCGAGAGGGGTCGTTTGATCACCGGGGCTATCCTTTTAAACTCTTTTTGGACCGTAAACCTACCACCACTTTTGCTCAAACCGGCCCCTTACTGGAGTTTGAACCCGTTCCATTACCCAATCTCCTTCTTTAAATTGCGTTTTACTGGGCCCGTAATTAGCGTAGCGGCTTCGGTATCGGTGTACAGTGGCCACACGCTCTTCTAGCGTATCTCTGCTGTTGTTCGCATTCTTTGTTTGCTATTCTCCGGGTTTTTTCCGGTCTTGACCAAAAAGGGCGGTTCCTGAGGTAACGTTAGTTGCAGCGTTTTTCCTGACGCGTAAGTTAAAAAGAACCGTAGGCAACACCTTGTCCCATAACGTAGGGTCTTTCCTCTTGGTTTCGTCGACTGGGTTTGCGAATGGGCGGCATACCGGCGTAGTCCAATGATAGCAACCCCAACGGCAAAAAGCCGCGTCCTATGCAACTGACACAAATTACGGCCTGTTGTCCGAGATAATGGTTTTAGGGTATCCAAATCGCTGAAACATTTCTCGTTCTAGCAGAGCAATTACTTGTGTTGCTGTCGCATCTCTTAACGGGAAAGCTTCCGTCTATCGGCTAAATACGTCGCTGACCACCAAAATTTGTCGGTTTCCTTCGTCGGAGGGGTTGTACGGGCCCATGGTGTCAATAGATATTGTTTCACACGGCAGAATAGGCGCTCTTGATCGAATGGTTGCTGGGTCTTGGAGGGGGCCTTGCTTGGTAGCGGCGCAGATCCAACACTCCTTCACGTACTTGGCGATTTCGGCGCCCATATAGTTCTTTGAAATAGCTCGAGTGCTTTCTTCCGCTCCCTGATGACCGGCTGATGGATCGTCGTGATATATGTACATAACATAGTTTACCATTTCCCTCGGCACTACCAAAGCGTCATCTACCGAAGTTCTTTTATAAAGATAGTCCTCGTCCACCAAGTATTCACGATGGGTTTCTACCTTGTCTTCGGGGTTAGCACCGTGGTCTCTGACTCGTTCCCACATCTGAACGACTCTTTGTGTATACGGGTTTGCTTTCTGCGCCCGTTTTACCTCTGTGGCCAAGACGGCTCCATCAATTATCATCACGGTGGGCGTTAGGTCTAGTGCTGTTGCTGTTGGTTCAAGTGGCAGCATCCGGTCCAAATCATTTTCGCTGTCTGTAGGCGAGGCGCTGGCAGGGTTTCGCGACAGGTGATCGGGCAATTCGTTGTCCTTTCCTGGACAGTGGATAACGTCGAACTTAAATTGTTGTAACAGCAGGGCCCACCGAGACAACTTGCTTTTATGATATTTCATTTGGTTTAACCACATTAACGCTCGACTGTCTGTTTTCAGAGAAAATCGCCTATATTCCAAATACGGTCGATACTTTCTGATTGCCCAAACTATCGCTAGACATTCCTGTTCGTTAACATAATACCGTGTTTCGTGAGGTCGTAGTTTTGCACTAGCCTATCTAATAATTTGTTTGGCAGCTACTTCTTGGTATAACACTGCGGCTATGCCTGCACCGCTGGCGTCTGTCTGTAGCACAAAAAGCTTTGCAAAATCGGGCCGATGTTGTTTTAGTGGCTGTGTCATGGCATGTTTAATCTGGAGAAACGCGTTTTCGGCCACCCCAGTTCACTCAAACCGTCTTTTGGTAGCGACCAAGTCGTGCAGCGGTGCTTGTATTTCGGCAATTCAAGGTAAATAATCCCGTAGCTAGTTGCACAACCCCATGAAACTTCGAAGTTGTTTGCGTGTTATCGGTCTTAAAGCGGCTTGCAACGTTTCTACGTGCTCTGGCAAGGAGTAGTTTTCTTCGGAGGTAATGGTGTGACCCAAATAAGACATGGTTTGCACGCCAAAACAACATTTGTATGGCAATAATCGCAACTCGTGTTGTTGGAGTCCCTCCGTGACAAGCCGAAGATGGTAGAGGTCTTCGTCCCATGATGCTGAATACACTACTATGTCGTCCAAATACATGAGGACAAAGTAGCGAAGGTACCCGAGAAAAACCTCTTGTGTCATTAAATTCTGGAAAGTTCCCGGAGGGTTTTTGAGGCCAAATGGCATCCTCATCGGGTGTAGAAAAAGCCATCAAAGGTCGAGAATTTTCGTCGAGGGGTATCTGCCAGTAACCAGATTTTAAATCTAACATGGTACACACCTTAGCGGTTCTCAAATCCCGCAAGGTTTCGTGAATAACCGGTAGGGCCAAACTTTCGTCCCGCGTAACCTGGTTAAGTCTTCGGTAATCCACGCAGAACCGAGGTTTGCCTTCTTTTTTGTCAATGATGACAACTGGTGAGCAGTAGTCCGACGAGCTGTGTTCGATGATGCCGTCTTTCAGCATTGCTTCTACTTCTCTTGCTATCACGACCTTTTTGTGTGGCGTGTAACGATACGGTGGGATGCGAAACGGCGTTGTATCCGTCAAACGTATAACGTGCTTTGTAGTCACTGTGGTAGTCGGTGTCCCGGTGGGTTGGATAATGTTTGAGAAAATGCTAAGCAGCTGGTGGAACCTAGGTTGGTGCAGTTCAAGAAAACCGTGTTGAATTTCGTCCATCTTCGGTGGCGCGGTGGTAGTAGATGTTTGAGGTTGGGACCAGTATACCGTGTGGCGTGTTTTAGCGCCAAAGTGTACGCAATTTCGTCTATGGTCCAAAATCGCCTGGTGCTTGGTCGACTTCGTACTCAAATTTAGCTTCGTCAAGAATTGTCAGTTGGTTTGTGGCATGTGTTCTTTGCGTTAATAAGACATTCCTGGGTGGATTCGAATTCAATTGTGAGTTGACCCAGTGTCTAATAACGCTTGGAGTGCGTGTTCTCCGATTCTAATAGAAACAGAGGGCAGTTGGCCTCCTTTATGGGGACTGTTTAGTTCGGCTCAGGTTGCGAACCCTCGGCCGGCGGTTCGTTTCCCTGGTCGTTTCTTGTTAACGTGGGACAGTCCCGGTTAAAATAACGTCCAGGGCAGTAGTGGCATCGTTGTATCTTGGGCGTAATGGATCAGAAGCTGGTTCTGGTCTGTTTCGCCAATCGGATTTATTGGCTTTAAGTACCGATTCGATGGCTGTTTCTTTTTCCACAGGGTCTAAGAGCAAAGTTGGCGGAGGGTGTATGAAATGCGCTTGAATATGTGGTGCTAGCATTTCCACGAACAACTCCAGGTGCTCAGCAAGATTCAGTTTTAATCTTCAGGCCAGGTTACTTTTTGATCGTAAGAATTCTGCGGTGGGTTCGGCAGAGTTCCGTTTGCGGTCGGAGAACTGAGCATTCAGTTTTGCTAACACAGATATGCCATTGTATTTTTTAAGTAGTAGTGACTTAAACTCGTCGTAGGTTTCTACTAAGTCAATGTAAGTTTTCTACCATGACAAAGCATCCTTCTTTATGTTTTCGATCGCAGCGGGTAGCTTCTTGTTTTCTGGAATATCGTTGGCGTCAAAGTATTCCGCTAGGTCAGCTAGGAGTTTTTCGGGGAATTCCAAAGCATCCCCAGTGAAGGTTGGTGGTACTCAGAACTATTCTCAGGGTTTATTGCACCGTTCTCGTAGATTCCTCTGAGTTATATCCAAACATCCTCCCCTACATCTCCTTTTGCAAAAAATTTACTGCACCAAAGTCGCAAGGCTGACTCGTGCAACTTCCTTTACCAGAACGTTTCGATCAACGATTTTCTATCTTTTTCAGCAGCCAAGCAACACCTAAAGGTCTGGGTCTTAGTTGAACACTTCCCATAAAGGACATAACGCCCACTCCCTTATCCCGCATATCCTTACCTAGGTCAGAATACTTTGGTTTCTTTTCAGATTGCGAATAAATCTTTCACCGTTAGCTAAAGACCAGGCGATTTTATTAATTTGTTAATTATTATATATACTTTAATTTTGTATAGTGTAAATTGCTCTACACGAAAGCTTTAAATCCGTACCTCCACGTGGTTAAAGGTGGGCAACAAAGCTCAGGTTATAAGTCCTATACAGCAATAATATCCTGTTGCACGGCCAAAGAGTACGTCGACACTAGTTATTCGCCGCAAACCTAAAAAGTCGCGCTGTCGCGCGCACCTTCTCTCGTCCCCTCGGCCTCCGCCATGGAGGTTGAGTCTGCCAGTGCCAAACGTCGTC
The DNA here is from genome assembly GCA_035610365.1 of Aquatica leii. Lineage (NCBI taxonomy): Eukaryota > Metazoa > Arthropoda > Insecta > Coleoptera > Lampyridae > Aquatica > Aquatica leii. The sequence continues at coordinate 113,929,715 of CM069435.1, forward strand.
GCGAAGCCGAGTCCGACGACGAACCCGATGACTCCCAACTGTCGACACTCGAAGAATCCTTCGGAGCAGAGGTCCTAACTATATCTAAGCTGATTTTTACCAAGTCACCACTGGTCCTGTTTCCTATGCTCAAGTAGCTCGCTCTAGCAGAGTAACAGACAGAGTAAAGGTACCTTCCGGTAAATCCGTCGCGCCAGTCCCAAGTCTAACATGAAGACATCTGACGAGACCAAAACAAAGCTCATGACAGTTCTTAATCCTACCACGCTTGGTCCAAGACTAGACCGAGATAGATCCAATTGCAATTGGATAATTGAACTAACTCCGGAGGTAAGAAAGTAGCTCATGGCCAGTCGTCGTGTTTACGTTGCATGAAACTCATGCAAGGTCAATGACCAGGTACGCATCATAAGATGTTATAAATGCCAAAAGTTTGGTCACCAATCATGTGAATGTAAAAGCGAAATTCAATGCGGTATTTATGCTGAAAAGCACGAAACTAAAGACCCTGCATGTGCAAACTGTGCCAGATATGGCCATAAAGGCAAGGTGATAAAACACAAGGCGTCTTCCAAAAACTTCGGCGTACCTAAAGAGGCTTGACGCCAAGATTGCTAACACCGATTATGGACAGTGAGGACGCTCTTCTGACTCTTAGGATTGCGCAAGTGAATCTTCAGCGTTCTCGTGCTGCAACCTTAGAAGTCATGGGCTCCTCCTCCGACATTGACATTTTACTAACCCAAGAGCCCTATGTGTATCGTTCTGGTTCAGAGTATACGCTAGCTGGGGCGGCCTTGCCCTTCAACAGGATCACCGCATCCACTTCTATGCGGTATTTCTCGGCTATTGTTTTCAATAGTGCGAATCCCGTCAGAGTAGTTACCCTCAGTTATCTAACTAATGACTGCACTGCCGTATCCATGATTACAGTTGGAAACACCTCCTTGGGTGTCGTTGGCGTATATTGGCCACCAAGCGAGGATGTTCGCATTCATCTACAACATCTAGACAGAGTTTTGTATGATCTAAAGAGGCGTCCCAATTATTATAGCAAGAGACTTTAATTCTAAATCGCCGCTTTGGCACCCCTTGCTTACCTTACCCAAACGACAATCCGACGAACGACGATCCTTACCAACCCCGAATTAGATCCCGATCTTTTCCAAATATTGAATCCCGACCAGACTGGGTGGTTACAAAAGAAGACATAGCGTTGGTGGCTAGCAGTATTCCCAAGAATAAAGCTCCCGGACCCGACGGAGTACACTGTAACGTTCTAAGAACAGTCGTACAAGATTCCCTCTCTTCTACGCTCATTGACCTATTTAATTCTTGTGTTCAATGGAAGTTGTTACAAGCTTTTTGGTTTTACGAACCTTGCACGGCCAAACTCGCAATAGTCGGAGATGGGATAGGTTCACAAGAAATATATATATAAAGATGTTTCAGGGCGCCAGAGCTTATCCCAAAGTAATCCTTCTGTCCGCTCACAACAGAATGGTGTAGAACTTGTAACAATTCGAAGATTCGTAATCCCTCTACTCAGCTGTTCGAGTAGCCCAAACTGATTCGTAGGGAACAATAAGTACACAAAGAAAAAGAATTAACAACTTTAATCGCCCTCAGTCTATCATTAACAGTTATCACAGTTGTAGTTGTACTAAGTAAAAGTCATTACACCCCACAGTTGGAGTTACTAAAGACTAGAAGAATTTACATTAAATAGTTACAACAGTATTAACGTTTGAGTTCGTAATAGTCAATTTAGAGAATTATAGAAACAAGAAAAGTTAAGATCTCGATGCCTACAACATCGGCAACCCACCACACACAATTATACAGAATCGAAGTACATGTCTTTCAACTACATACAATATGCGAGACATTAATTTCACTGATTTTAAATACCCTATTGGTAGCTACGCGTTATACTTATTTACTAACGTTAAATTGTAATCCCACAGTTCGTGAGTAATTGTACGTGGCCACGATATCTAAAGTAAATTCAAAGCACTCACCCGACCTCCAGTATCCACTAGCCCGAAGAAAAACGTTTTTCTTCTTCAGTGGCCTGCAATAAAGTATTAACACGAATCGTGTCACAACCCCAACTCACAAGTGATAGTTCGGCTAAAACAATTTTGTATTAAATAATTCATAAAATCTATCTCAAAAGTAAACAAAACGTGCATCGACTACTGTATGTAGCGAGATCTAAAATAGGTGGTTATTAATATGATTAACGTCGTGTCATCCACGTGTAGTATAATTTGCCCTGGACGGCTCCGCCAGACCCCAATTTTGCGGCGTGGAAATCGCCTTCCGTCAGCGCTCGAGTACGGCAACGTGATGCCTTATTTAGTAGTAGTTTACGATATCCATTTATCGAGAAAGTAACAGGTGCGAAATGAAGGAACGCAAAATGGCCGGTAACGCTTCAAGTAAATTAGATAATTAACTAATTATAATGGATTTTCCATTCTTTTCCAGATGGTAACGGATATATATCAATATTCAATAGTTACAGACCATTTTTATATCATTCACGTGTGACGACTTTCCGTCAAATGACATCTAATGAGAAATGGATCGTTAGAGGGCGTCAAAACCCGAATCTAATTTTACGTCGAAACACATAGGCGTACATAATGAAAATTTCGACCGTAACAAAGTATTTTCCAAACAGTTGGAAAACTGGTAGGCTAATCACGATTCTTAAACCTGGTAAGAGGGATCTCGCCAGTCTTAATTCGTACCGTCCGATAACGCTACTTACAGATCTAGGTAAACTTTTCGAACGTGTATTGTCAAAGAAATTACATGACAGTATTCCTCCACAACGATTATTCCATCCTAGTCAATATGGCTTGGTTACTGGCAAATCGATGACAGACGCCATTCGTAAATTAATGACAAAAGTACAGACGAACGTCTCCAAGTATAGACTCTGCATTTTTATAGACATTTCCAGAGCGTTTAATAACGTATGGTGGCCATCAATAATTGAAGTTCTCGTCGTCAAGAGAGCACCTGCAGACGCAGTGCGCGTCATTCGTAGTTATTTATCGAGTCGCTCGATCACTTATTCCACGAACGTTTCTGGCTGTTTTTATACTAAACGACTGACAAAAGGTTGCCCCCAAGGCTCGGTTTCGGGCCGATCTTGTAGAGCGTTATTGTTGAGTCCTTACTTGGATTCGTCGCCATCTGAAACGCATCAGCGTTTCAGATGACGACCGATGCCTGTGGCACATAGGATTCTCGCTTGTCGATACTTCGATGATGACCGGAGTGAACCCGTTTCCCGATTCCCCCGTATCCATCCTTAGACTAGTGTCCGACGTTAACGAACTCATTGTATTCGCTAGAAGAGACCCGAGTCAAACGTAAAACCAGAGTCGAACGTTATTTTTATTTTTGCATGGCATATTGATTTATTTATACAGTCAGCGACGACGAAGTAGGCTACTTATTTAGTTATTCACTTTATTATTTGAAAGTATTTTATTATGATTATTTTTAGTTTTACAAACATTTTCAGTTTGTTTTTAGCCGTAGCTGACTTGACTAACTGGCCTCATCCTGTCCATTACAATAACGTTTCCTTTTCCCGCCTACTTGGTTTCTAGCCTAAGAAGCGAGGATAAGCCGAAAGGTAGGTGCCTCGCGGAACGTTGTGCTCTCTAAGCACAAACCTGTAACATAGCCCATCCAATTCGTCTAAACAAACGATCCTTCATCTTGAAATTATACCCTAAATCGTTCAATCCTCAATGTGGCAAACTTGAACCAAGCAAGTTCGGGTCGTTGGTGAGCCCATTTTCTCCTCCTCCTCCTACTAGGTCAGAAAGTCCCACGTCCCCAGACGAGAAACCGTCCAGATCCTCTCCTCACACGGCGGATTTCATTGCACACAGTTGTCCGTCGTGTGGCGTTCCTGACACTCCGGCACATCAGATTCTTGCTTGTCGCAATTTCGATCATGACCCTAGTGCCCTAATAGTCACTATCAACCCTTGATCTTGCAGTACTTTGTGCATGAATCTCTGAAAAGTTTATCCTCCGTTGCAAAATCCGAATGTCATATCTGAATTCGAATAAACCGAAAGACGTTGTTGCCGCGGTTTTAGGAATACAATCTTCAGCAATCAAATTTTGGTTGTACGCTCGAAGTAAATCCAGTTTCGGAAATATTTTACTTTGATTCAGTAAATTAGTAAAATCGTTAACGTGAGAGATCGAATACGTATCCTGAACAGTTACCACATTTAAGAGTCGGTAATCTCCGCACGGACGTCACGATCCGGATTCTTTTTTTGATACCAAATGTAGCAAGCTCATTTAAGGACTGCTGAATGGCCTACAAATGCCTTGCTCCACCATAAACTCGAACTCCGCCTTGACTGCTACAAGATTTTCGAGCGAGAGCCGTCGGAGACGTTGTGCGATTGGTGGGTCTTTTACTATAATGTTGAACTTGATGGTGCTTTCCTGTCGGCATTAGCGTTTGCCTAGCAACGTCTGCAACTCCGCTAGTAGAGCATACAACTTGCTGAACTTGTTTATTGTTGTAATTGCTGTTGCCGTTTTTAAGGGTGTAGACAATGCGAACACATAGTTTGGTGACTATCGATAAGCCGATTGTTCCGCAAATCTACCAGAAAGCCATGGTGGTTTATATATCCGGGCCGATGATAGAACGTGCTAAAATTTCTACTTATACGGACGATCTAACCCAAAATTTAAGCACAACAGCTCGGTCCCGTAAGTGTATATTGTGGCGCTTGCCGTTGGCGGCACCTCAAGAAGCGGCTGATGTGAGATCCGTCATTGAGCGGTTCGTGTAGCGACGGTCTTGCTAGTTTTCCTGTTTCTGAGGAAACAAATCAGCGCGGCGTCCACATCGACCGTGATAAAAACAAACACTGGTTGTGCGGATTTGGCGTTCCAACCAGTAGCCTGAATAGCTTCTCTCCAGTCTGCCTACGCCGTAGCGGTTAATCTGCGTGACCAGCTTCGCAAGCTCCTCAAACTTCCGTTCAAGCGCTGAGATAGCAGAGTGGGTTAGTAAGACCGTTTGCTGCACTGTCGTTTTTACATGAGCGGTTGCAAAGGAAACTAAAAGTGGGGATGTTCCTGTTGTTATAAGGGCGATTCTTGTACGCCGGCCGTTGGTCGACTTCCCTGATTTTGTCCACAATAGCAGCCATTTTATCTAAGGAAAAAGCGTCGCTTGGTGTCGAAATCTGCTGTGCCGTTAAAGGTAGTCTCTGGAGCCAAACATTAATTCATCGTTTAATTCCTTTCCCGCATGCATTTTTAACTGCCGCATCAACTCTTCAAGTCCTAAGTCTGTGAGCACTTTGCATAACGTGGCGGCAGTGCGGCGTGGGTTCACTTTAATTCTAAAAATTTTGATTGTCGAATTAGCTTTAAAAAAAATTAAAAACCAATAAATTATACAACTAAAAATAATAAAATTTTTAATCAAAATACGTGATTACATTAAAACTCTTAAAAATTAAACGCAATGATCGTGGAACTGAAATTTTTAATCGAAAGATTTAAAATTTCCTATACCGAAAGAAAAACAATGGTCATTAAGAAAAATGTTTATATACAACAAATATTTATCACAAAAATATCTTACATTGTTTATATTTTCTCGATTAATATCAATATAGACAAATAAATTAAGGACAATTTCTTATAAATCACACGTAAAAGGTAACTTAACGATTAATCATTTTAAGTAAATAAATTAAACCGGAGATAAATTAAGTTTGTTTATAAATCTTGAGCAAAAGTGGCCGATTCATTTTGTACTTCTCTCACTGTTGTGTTTGAATTGTTCATTAAATATTACGATTAACTAATATTGTCGTTACAATTCTTTGACATAACTAATACTTTCATGAAAAATAATTCTACCTTAATGGCTAAATTTCTTAAGCTTTACTTGTGATCATTTTTAAGCTTTGGTCGTTACTTATTTTTTTATCGATTACTTGAACACGCGAGTTCTTTACGATCGGTTTACGTTGCTCGTTTTTCTGAGTCGTCGGCTTTTTATTAGGTTTAGTTTTATTATTACAACTAAATGAATAATACATCGTGTTGGTCAAGAAGTACGATTCAATGTCTTTCAGTTTCTTTCTGTGAGTTTCTGGTAAAAAGACAACACTATAAGCTAAACCGCCTAAAGCCACAACAGCGAAGAAATACTGAATGCCCGAAGAACCGCCGAAAATATCAGTCAAGGAGTAGTAACTTTGTATAGAAGCGAACATTAATAAATTCGCTAAACCGTAAGCGATGCTATGAGCTACGCCGCGAATGGCCAACGGGAACAGTTCTGCAGTCATCGTCCAAGGAATCGAGAGTAATCCTAACATCGATGCTACTACGTATAATAACAACATGACGACGGGTACCCAATTATACGTATCATCACCTTCGTGTATCCATTTTGTAAACAATCCCGATATACCCATACACAGTGCCATGCCAGCCGCGCTAACCGTCATTAAACTCCGTCGTCTGAATCGTTTCATAAACCAAGTATTCGCCATCGACATTACAAAACGAACGGTACCAATAAAAACCGATGCCAAATACGGGTTGATCGTGCTACCAACGTCCTAAAAAATCCCCACCTAATAAAACAGAACTAAAAAGCATTAGTCTCACCTTAAAGAACGTGACGGCATAAAACAAAGTAATATAAATTCCTGAAAATTGTTGGAAGAAAAATAAACCGGTTAGAATCAACATTGGTTTGTACCCGGTTGGTTGGAAGAACATCTTTAATTTTCTTTTGCTACCGTCACCGCCTAGTAACTGAGCCTCTTGTTCTTTCTTGATCATATGTTCTTTTTGCAAGTAGGCCAGTTGCATTTCGGCGAATGACTCAGACTGGAATATCGAAGTGTAAGGTTTAGTCGCGGAGGAGCGTAAATTACCTTATGCTCGGGTTGTGGTTGGTATCGGTTGATCCATTCTAGAGATTTTCGAGCTTGCTCGATGCGACCTTTAGATACGAGCCACACGGGACTCTCTGGTATGAACATGATCATAACGACAGAGATTATAGTGTAGATGTTTGTTAACCAAGCGACCAAGCGCCAGTCTAAGAACCAACCTTTCAAGTACACTACCACCATGCCTGTAAAAAATGGCGTGTGAAATGAGTTAATAGTCCATTACTACTAGTACCTAAAGAAGCAAATGCAGGCGCTATAGATACTAAGGATCCACGTATATCAGGTTTGGCAATTTCAGTAATGTAGACAATCGCTGGGCTGGTAGCCCAAGCTAAAAACGCACTAATTAATGTTACTTAAAAACCAGCGATCTTCATTACCTGAACAGAAACCGGTGAGTACCCGCCCACAAAGCAGCATAGGAACATTAGTAGCAGTTGCTATTAGCACCCAACCTATAGCACCAGGTATAGCAGCTAGCTTCAACATATTCAATCTCCCAATCGCGTCCATAATAAACCCAGCAATTATGGCACCAGCTGGCGTAACGATAACCAAAATACTCGCTAAAAAAAGACAATAATAATCCTAGTAATAAGTTCGCTCTACACACCAATCCAAGATCCTTCAGTTTTCGTAATGTGTATCGTGTCTAAATTTGTGCTATTTTGAGATTCTTCTAGTTGAGGTAAGAGAATTGCTGAAAACGCAAGACTAATACCGACTACAATATGGAATAATGCAGCTATACACGTTGCCACAACTTGTGGCACAATCGCTTTAAATTTCTTTCCTTCATAATAACTTAGAGATTTGCAGCTGACGATAATGGCGCTAAACTGTTCTTCCTGCTTTTGCTGTTCCAAAATCGCCCTTGCATTTTCTTCAAGGCTGAAAAAACGCCATTACTAATGAAGTGTGAGACAAGAAAAAACTATTATTTTAATGACGTTCCGCTAATCACCAAGGTATTTTCGCACTGTCACCATCCGTTAATTTAATTGCACGATTTTTGATGGCAGTCACGATGATCGTTATTTTTTATGATTATTACATTACAGTGCCGGAATAACTTATCCTTCTAATCACTTTGTGGTTATTTCATTTCAAACTAAAGTCGACTTTCTCCTTGACTACTAATTAACAGATCAACGAAATGTCGGGATCAGGTAAATGTAATTATCCTTTCTACAAATAGATTATGTCAAATTCCAAAACGATTTTTGATTTGATTTGCAGTGGAGTTATATAACTTGACCTTTCCGTTTGCAACGTAAGCTGGAAAATTACCCAACACATAGTCGATTATCAATGACACGAAGTTTTTTCGAAAATACACTTATAGAAGCATCGAGTTGAAAAATGCAACATAAACTTAATCTACTCGAATATGCAAGCGCTGCATGTCGTAAATATGGATAAAAGTAGTATGCCTAATGCAATTAAAAGTTTAAAAAAATGTGTTTTGTCTCAATATAATTTTTTTTTGTCGGTTGTGAAATTGTGTGCAGATTTTGGCACCAAAACTAACAATTAAGTCGTTATAAATAAACTAAATCTTGCAAAAAAGGCGTACAGGTACAAGCAGTGAAAACCAAAAAAATCAACAGAAACAAAAATCAGTGTTTTGGGGCAATACAAAGTCCTCTGTAATTTCGAAATGTTTTTTAAAAGCATTAAAACGAACCTAACAGGCACACAAATAAAGAAACATGTATAAAAAATCAAAACAAAAAAATGAGAAGACTTTTTGGAGCTTTACCAAAAAATAATCAGATTTTTGAGTGACGGTTCCAGTATCACTAAAAATTGCAAAATAATTCGCTCCTTAATTGAATTTTATTTTGTGGTCAACATTCATATGAACCTTGACCATTTTGCTATTACGTCCAAATTAGGAAAATAGTGTAAAGTTCCCAAATTTAATTTCAACCCTACTAAACTAGCAGGCCTTCAAAAAATCCTAATTGACCAAAAACCCCAAATCCAACTTACAAAAAAAACCCAAAACAACTTTTTAAAAAATTATGCAAAGTTATAGCTCATGAATTGGTAATCAAAAATCGACACTCGCTAAAATCAGCCGATTATTCCTTCTAAAAGTCTGAACCTTGAACCCAGTTGCTTTCAACATCGCGTGTCTGCATTTTTTTACGCACACCATGCGGCAAAATGAATTCCAACAACTGTGAATTTATTTCCTGGTATTGATCAATGCCATAAAAGACGTTTGTTCAAAAGACACGCGCTCATCTTCACCCGTATATAAATAAATTAACCTCCGCAACGAACTATCAAAAGAATAACTATCTTTAATTACGTATAACAAGAAAACACGTCAAAATTTTTCGTCAAATTTAATTGCGACACAAAAATAATTTCGCGTTAACACGGCCGTGACGGATGCTAATTGAATCAAAAAATGGAAATACACGCAAAGATAATGTGTTTATTTATTTTGCAATAAAAATATTTGTGTTTGTTTGAATACGGCTAATGAAAATTACGATTTAGACTTTAATCTAGAGTAATTGTATATGATTTATTTTTCTCAACTAATAAAATACACCTCCGTGGGTAATCAAGCGTTTGTGATTGATATGAAGCGTAATAGATAACTGGTAAAAAGTAGGTTACTGGGATAAAGATCAAGGTGACAAAAGACTAAACCCAAAATTAGTTTTGATCCCGTCAGTGTAAGTTGGAGCTACATTGAACAGGTGTAAAAAAAAGTACCCGAAATTACCTGTCCTATAATTTAATGTGAGTTAGAATGTATTGGGAAACCAGTGCCATTGCAAAAACAAGAATCTGTTCTTTGTTTTTACTAAGTCAACAAATTCCGTTTACAATAAAAAAGTCTACCGCCATTTAGGCACTGAAGAAAAGACATTGCCTATTGTCACAGATTAAAATATATTTTAAAAAACCGACAACGCAAATTATATGTCAAAACCACGACGACACCAGAAGTAGGCAAAAATTTATTAACCCTGTGAATAAGCCAGCAAATGCCAAAAATTACGCATCCATGTAAAAATTCTTGAAACTTCTAAGTATTACAAATTTTAAAAATGTCATTCAACTTGTATTGGGAAAACTAGACGCTATTTAATACGTAGATATGAAATCATAAATAAAATCTGAAATATGGAGTTATGAAAACAATCTCACAGGATTTAATGTTGCGGGAATTTTTTCGACAAAAAAGCAACATTGTCTCATCATATATGAAATTGTTTAGAAAGCCCAAGGACGTTTCGGGAGTACTGTAGTGGCAATAATCCAGGTATTGTTTGCTGCATATATTCTAGAAATCAATAAATTTAATTGACCCAAAATAGGCGCGTATAAAAAATTTAAAATGAATATCCAATATTTTGTGCTGTAAAAACATGACCCATGTTGTTGCTACTCATTATGCACCCAATTAACTTTATTTTGTATACGTATATCCAATAACAATTAAAAAAAACTAAAACTATTTAATTGATAGATCTAATCATAATTAAAAAAAAAAACAAACGCTAATCTTTAAAAAACATCAATTAGCACTCGAGATAAGCCTTAAATAGCGATTTACTCGTAAAAACCTAGTAAAGATCAATGTCAATGTAACCAAAAAACAAGTATAAACAGGAATGGAGATAATACATTGAAAAAATCTAGTCGTCCAGAACAAAACACTATCGCCAAACCTTGTTCCGTAAAAACCTAAAGCAAAAAGTTGTGTTAGGTTTTCTATTTCTAAAACGTGATAAACTAACTATTACTTTGTAATAATCTTGACATTGTGATAGCTCAAGTACAACCGAAACAATAGCAAATTAATTAAAAAAAAACAAATGACTGGAAACACAATAACTCAGTCAACTTGATTAGTTTCAAAATACATTATATTATAAGTTAGTGCTGCTTCAGTTTAATATTACGTAAGAAGACAAAAAAAAATAACGTAACATTGAACTTGAGGTAACCGATAATGACCTCAATATACACTATCAGTGATTGCAAGTAATGTTTCTTCGTTTTCGTAGTACCGACCCAAATAGAAAAATGCCAAAGTTCGCGTCATTTGTGTCGCTTTCTCCGCGTGACTAAACTTGCGCCAGCTAGGATTAGAAAAAAACATTTCCTTTTCCTTCGAAAACTAAATTCTTACACCAAGGTTTTTTTTAATTTTTGCAATTAACACTAAGGTCGAACTCTACCAGACCGGTAAAGTTTTCTTGGTCATGAGTTGAAACGACGAACCAGGTCCAAACTTTAACTTTTGCAAAATGCTTCTTACGTCAAATTAAGTGTTATTGTGTCATGGTCGATGAAAGCAATTTTTTTACAAAACAGCATTGAAAGAGGAAAGTGAAAGTTACAACCACGCTCTGAATCCGTACGTGTATAAAAACATTACACACGAAAACTAAACTTTTTTGCTATAAGGAAATAAATCAACCGCCAAAGGTGAAGATCGCTGCAATTACCTTTGTCTATTTATTACCAATGCCGTTGTTTCGTATCAGGAAACGAAGAAGGTGAAGGTCAAACGTATACGGACGATGGTGCGTACGTGACCTACATCTTCACCCCTACCAACGTCTGTGTCGTCTTTATTACTTACGAGCACTATATAGTTAATAAAACGTCACACACAAAGAGGACAAGCACAGTTCCTAAACCGATCAACACAGAATACTTACATAAGGCCCATCCCAAAATCAAAAAAATTATAAAACGCGTTTCAGAAAATGGATGCTCGTACAAGAGTTTCCATCAAAGTGCTGAAAAATAAAATGAGTCTGTAAACGTTTATAGACTTAGCCAAAATAGTTGTAAATACGCTCGGCAACGTCCCACTCGCCAAGCGTCGATTAACACAAAAATTAGAGTGATCAAGAAGTAAAAATACTATAACCATAAAAAAGAAACTCATAGTTTTGAACCACTGCATGAGTACGTGCCAAAACTTTTACTTGTTACATCAGAACCAAAAACCTTTAGCAGTTTTTTTACACTTCATGCAATCATCAAAAAATTGTTCTAAATCTGGTCACAGTTCGTCCACTTCACGTTGCATTATAAGACGTCGTCCTTAAGATAAATCCGTACTACTCTCGTAGTTCTTCCAAATTGTCTTGGATTCCACGTCATTTACACTTACCTTTTGAAGATTTGACACAGTCTCGTAATTCCTTGATCTTTAACATTAACATTTTCTTGACTTATATCCTCTAACCTTACATTCAAGATTTTTCCATTCTCTTTCTCACTTTTGCACTGATTCTCTAGTTAGCGTCATCGGAGATCTACACTCGCTGCTTAGTACCACCCAAAAACACGATGCCTAAATTAAAATCTTCCTAAACTAAAATTTCACCGCCAAACGAATAAAAACTAACCCAACGAACGAAATAGAAAGTAAAATGAATAGTGAAAGTAAAGAAGCAAAAAGGTGTTTAAACGATTCCGTCAGTCTAAAAATAAAAATCGGAATCACCTAAACGCCTAAGGATAAAACATAAATTTCTTCCGATTTAATATTCAAACCAACGACTTGGTCGGAATTCTTAAGTCACGTGCGAATTTTTATACTTACTGTAGACTGAAGCAACTGGAACTGCAAAAAGAATTACGTTAGGATTGCAAGCTTCTACTGAAGATTAAAACTTACCTAATCGGATCCATCGTGTAGGACGAAACGGATGCCCTGCAATGAATAAAAATATCTTTGTCAACAAAAAATACAGTTTGCGTGTCAACTTGATCAGGTCAAATGAAAATGCGTCTCTTAGTAATTGAAGTTGATTGATGAGGCAATTAATTATAATAAGATGTTTAAAGTAAATTCACCTTGCACGACATACATCGTGCCAAAATTGTAGTAGGTATGATCGAAGTTTCAGCAAAACTAAGAAGGCACTTTTAAGGCTTTAATTGCTTAGAAATTTTCCGATCGATTCGAGTAATAAAACAATCGTTAAAATTTATTTAATTGCAATCAAGCTATAAAAAAAGTTGTTGTTGCTATCGATGATTATGGTACAACGTAAATTAACGTCACATGCAAACAATGTAACGAATGTTTCTATTAATCGCGTGAGATTTCAACAAAACGGTGCCAACCAACCATATCTATACACCAAATTAACTTTAAAAAGACTATATGAGGTAAATTAAATTAAGATGGCTTAGGGTGAGAGAGCTGAGTCATGTTATACAAAAATGTTAAGCGTGTATGACTTTTGTTGTTATCAATAGTTATAGTAAAATGTAAAATGAAACCTCACAGATTGGATATATAGAAAGCATAAGTCTGAAAAGCATGATTAAAAATTAGCCCACTCGTAAACTAACAATACAACTACTGTCTCTTAAATATCAAATTGAATTATAGATATGGGTTTTACCAAGAAAAAATATTTTAGATTTAAATTAATCTAATGACCAATAACCCTAGAATTTGTTTAAAGATAATAGAACAAAATTATATAGAAAAATGCGTAAAAAGAAACTCTTATGGTATGGTATCTGTGAAGATAGGCCGACAATCTATAAATACAAAAAAAATAATAAGAGTTCCGATAGCACTTTTCATAGTTCTACAATTCCTGATAAAAATTTAAAAAAAATTCGCATTTCTTACTTTAAAAAAACCAAATTGTAAAAATGTCGTGCTAACTTCGCAAATCTAGCACGACACCCTCCTCTCTATAGTAGGTACTAAAACGCGTTGAAAATTACTATTTTTGACAAGAATTTTGAAAAATTGCGGTCAACTTAAGCAAATATGTGTAATTTTAGGTCACTATTTTAACAATGAACAATTTTTAATAAATTTCTAATATTCAGGCACAGCACGACATTTTCACAAAATTTCGTGCCAGATGTAATTTTTAAAAATTGTTTAAAAAATAGAAATCAGTTAAAACTTTTCTTAAAAATGTTTCTAATGCACAGAATTCTTTTAGAATTGTGCAAAATGTCTATTAAAACTATGGAAAATCATTAGCACGACACATTTTCACAAAATGTCGTGACAGACGTAATTTTTGAAAATTGTTTAAAACATAGTAATCGGTTGGAACTTTTCTTTAAAATGTTTCTAATGCATAGAACTCTTATAGAATTGTGTAAAATTTCTATTAAAACTAAGGAAAATTATCAGCACGACACATTTTCACAAAATGTCGTACCAGACGTAATTTTTGAAAATTGTTTAAAAAATAGTAATCAGTTGGAACTTTTCTTTAAAATGTTTCTAATGCATAGAATTCTTATAGAATTGTGTAAAATTTCTATTAAAACTAAGGAAAATCATCAGCACGACACATTTTCACAAAATGTCGTGCCAGACGTAATTTTTAAAAATTGTTTAAAAAATAGTAATCGGTTGGAACTTTTCTTTAAAATGTTTCTAATGCATAGAATTCTTTTAGAATTGTGTAAAATTTCTATTAAAACTAAGGAAAATCATCAGCACGACACATTTTCACAAAATGTCGTACCAGACGTAATTTTTGAAAATTGTTTAAAAATAGTAATCAGTTGGAACTTTTCTTTAAAATGTTTCTAATGCATAAAATTCTTTTAGAATTATGTAAAATTTCTATTAAAACTAAGGAAAATCATCAGCACGACACATTTTCACAAAATGTCGTACCAGACGTAATTTTTGAAAATTGTTTAAAAATAGTAATCAGTTGGAACTTTTCTTTAAAATGTTTCTAATGCATAAAATTCTTTTAGAATTATGTAAAATTTCTATTAAAACTAAGGAAAATCATCAGCACGACACATTTTCACAAAATGTCGTACCAGACGTAATTTTTGAAAATTGTTTAAAAATAGTAATCAGTTGGAACTTTTCTTTAAAATGTTTCTAATGCATAAAATTCTTTTAGAATTATGTAAAATTTCTATTAAAACTAAGGAAAATCATTAGCACGACACATTTTCACAAAATGCCGTGCCAGACGTAATTTTTGAAAATTGTTTAAAAAATAGTAATCAGTTGGAACTTTTCTTTAAAATGTTTCTAATGCATAAAATTCTTTTAGAATTATGTAAAATTTCTATTAAAACTAAGGAAAATCATTAGCACGACACATTTTCACAAAATGCCGTGCCAGACGTAATTTTTGAAAATTGTTTAAAAAATAGTAATCAGTTGGAACTTTTCTTTATAATGTTTCTAATGCATAGAATTCTTTTAAAATTGTGTAAAATTTCTATTAAAACTAAGGAAAACCATCAGCACGACACATTTTCACAAAATGTCGTGCCAGACGTAATTTTTGAAAATTGTTTAAAAAATAGTAATCAGTTGGAACTTTTCTTTAAAATGTTTCTAATGTATAGAATTCTTTTAGAACTGTGTAAAATTTCTATTAAAACTAAGAAAAATCATCAGCACGACACATTTTCACAAAATGTCGTGCCAGACGTAATTTTTTTAAATTGTTTAAAAAATAGTACTTAGTTGAAACTTGTTGTTAAAATGTTTCTAAAACAAAGTACTCATATAGAACTCTGTTAAATTAATATTAAAATTGCGGAAAATCATCAGCACGACACATTTTCACAAAATGTGCCAGACGTAATTTTTTTAAATTGTTTAAAAAATAGTAATCACTTGGAATTTTTCTTTGCAATGTTTCTAATGCATAGAATTCTTTTAGAATTGTGTAAAATTTCTATTAAAACTAAAGAAAATCATCAGCACGACACATTTTCACAAAATGTGCCAGACGTAATTTTTTTAAATTGTTTAAAAAATAGTAATCACTTGGAATTTTTCTTTGCAATGTTTCTAATGCATAGAACTCTTATAGAAATGTGTAAAATTTTGATTAAAACAGCGGAAAATCATCAGCACGACACATTTTCACACAATGTGCCAGACCTAATTTTTAAAAATTGTTTAGAAAATAGTAATCGGTTGGAACTTTTCTTTAAAATGTTTCTAGTGCATAGAATTCTTTTAGAATTGTGTAAAATTTCTATTAAAACTGCAGAAAATCATCAGCACGACACATTTTCACAAAATGTCGTGCCAGACGTAATTTTTAAAAATTGTTTAGAAAATAGTAATCAGTTGGAACTTTTTTTTAAAATGTTTCTAATGCATAGAATTCTTTTAGAATTGTGTAAAATTTCTATTAAAACTAAAGAAAATCATCAGCACGACACATTTTCACAAAATGTCGTGCCGGACGTAATTTTTAAAAATTGTTTAAAAAATAGTAATCGGTTGGAACTTTTCTTTAAAATGTTTCTAGTGCATAGAATTCTTTTAGAATTGTGTAAAATTTCTATTAAAACTAAAGAAAATCATCAGCACGACACATTTTCACAAAATGTGCCAGACGTAATTTTTTTAAATTGTTTAAAAAATAGTAATCAGTTGGAACTTTTCTTTAAAATGTTTCTAATGCATAGAACTCCTTACAGAACTGTGTAAAAATTTCTATTAAAACGCGGAAAATCCTTAGCACGATAAATTTTCACAAAATGTCGTGCCAGACGTAATTTTTTGAAAATTGTTTAAAAAATAGTAATCAGTTGGAACTTTTCTTTAAAATGTTTCTAATGCATAGAATTCTTTTAGAATTGTGTAAAATTTCTATTAAAACTAAGGAAAATCATCAGCACGACACATTTTCACAAAATGTCGTGCCAGACGTAATTTTTTTAAATTGTTTAAAAAATAGTAATCGGTTGGAACTTTTCTTTAAAATGTTTCTAATACATAGAATTCGTTTAGAATTGTGTAAAATTTCTATTAAAACTAAGGAAAATCATCAGCACGACACATTTTCACAAAATGTCGTGCCAGAAGTAATTTTTGAAAATTGTTTAAAAAATAGTAACCAGTTGGAACTTTTCTTTAAAATGTTTCTAATGCATAGAATTCTTGTAGAACTGTGTAAAATTTCTATTATTACTGCGGAAAATCATCAGCACGACACATTTTCACAAAATGTCGTGCCAGACGTAATTTTTTTAAATTGTTTAAAAAATAATAATCGGTTGGAACTTTTCTTTAAAATGTTTCTAATACATAGAATTCGTTTAGAATTGTGTAAAATTTCTATTAAAACTAAGGAAAATCATCAGCACGACACATTTTCACAAAATGCCGTGCAAGACGTAATTTTTTTAATTGTTTAAAAAATAGTAATCGGTTGGAACTTTTCTTTAAAATGATTCTAATACATAGAATTCGTTTAAAATTATGTAAAATTTCTATTAAAACTAAGGAAAATCATCAGCACGACACATTTTCACAAAATGTCGTGCCAGACGTAATTTTTTTAATTGTTTAAAAAATAGTAATCGGTTGGAACTTTTCTTTAAAACGTTTCTAATGCATAGAACTCATAAAACTGTGTAAAATTTCTATTAAAACTGCGGAAAATCGTCAGCACGACACATTTTCACAAAATGTCGTGCCAGACGTAATTTTTGAAAATTGTTTAAAAAATAGTAATCGGTTGGAACTTTTCTTTAAAACGTTTCTAATGCATAGAACTCATAAAACTGTGTAAAATTTCTATTAAAACTAAAGAAAATCATCAGCACGACACATTTTCACAAAATGTCGTGCCAGACGTGATTTTTTAAAATTGTTTAAAAAATAGTAATCAGTTGGAACTTTTCTTTAAAATGTTTCTAATACATAGAATTCGTTTAGAATTGTGTAAAATTTCTATTCTAAGGAAAATCATCAGCACAACACAGTTTTACAAAATGTCGTGCTGTGCCTGAATATTAGAAATGTATTCAAAATTGTTAATTGTTAAAATAGTGATCTAAAATTACACATATAACTTGACCGGAACTATTCGGAACTTGTCAAAAATCGTAATTTTCAATTTTAGTACTTCAGAGAGGAGAGTGTCGTGCTAGATTTGCAAAGTTAGCACGACATTTTTAGAATTTCGTTTTTTTTTGAAGTAAGAAATGCGGAACTTTTTTTAATTTTTATCAGGAACTATAGAACTATGAAAATTGATATTGAAACTCTTATTATTTATTTTGTATTTATAGAATGTTGTGCTAACTTCACAGACACACTCTTATGTATTGTATGGTGAAGAAGATTGGAGTAACCTAACAAAACCTTGGCCAACACAATTATTTAATTAAGTAAAATGTAGTCGAGTAAACAGATACTTTTAAAAAAGTTAGCATACTTTGATTTCTAAAATACGACTTATTAAATGCACTATTTAAAATCAATGGCCGAAAAACTTGTCAATTAAAAAGACCATAGACTATAGCCACCTAACGCTGTAAAACTAAAATATAGTGGTTTGGAAATCCATTACATTTTAATCACAAGAAAGTAGGCCATGTATGGTTTTTCCAGCATATAAATCAATCACGAACAAAAAAAAATACCGCATGGATCAAAAAACAATCAAAATTTAGCATGCGTTAAAACCACAAATTTCCACCAAAACTTTTATTTTCTTATCCAACTATAAAACTCTGACGCAATAAACACCCAAACGTGCATCAAATATAGAAAAAACTACTTTTTCTAAGTAAGTCATGGAAAACAAAATCTAAATGTTAAGTTACCTTCTGTGACGTAACGATACTGAGTCTGTACAGTCGTTGACACAAACTAACCTTCTTGAATACCACTTGTAGAAGCGCCCTTTGATTACCCCAAGTTTATCAACACCAACGTCAACGATTCTTTGCTTCCTATCCCAAGTTCAAGGATGCGATAAGTAATCCGAATGATTCATGAAACATATCAATAATCGACCGACTGCATTCTTCGTCTAAACAAACACTCACGTACGTACAAAAAGATCATTCACGATTTTTCCACTGTAACGATCGGTCTAATCGCATATACAATTACGTAATAAAAATAGACAGGAAATTGCGTTTTGATAACGCGATATGCGACAAACCTCCATTTTGTAGGTGCTTCCTTGTTTACTTCTTGGAAAGCCGTATGTGTGTGACAAGTTCGTTACGATACTTGATAAAATTTATGCGGAACCTGGTTTTTGTAATTCTAGGCACGTTCGTAGTCAAGATAGTGATTCAACATGATTATAGCAAATTTATTGTATTTACAAAACAATCAACTATTTATAAATTGGGCGAGATCAAAAGCCATCGCCGTTGGAATCTAAAATTTACAACACAAACTGAGAATTCCAAAAATTCAGGGGTTTGTGACCAATTAGCTGGTGATACAGGCTATAATGAACCAGCAAACGAATACTTGAAATTAACGGCACAAGCTCAAAGCTCAAATCCTGAAACTGTAACGTAACTAAAAATTGAGAAGTGGGCGGTGAAATAAACAAAACACATTTTTTTAATTGATCAGTTATTTGACAAATAAGTCAGTTTTTGATGCCAAAAAACACCAAAAAACTAAACACCAATAAAATATATTCGCAAAGACGATACTGCCGTAACTAATAAATGAAATGAGCAAGACACTGTCAAGATCTACACAATTCTTTAAAACATCAAGACTGCTGAAGCTGAAATCGTTAAAACCATTTTTGATGTCAAAGAGTTTCTTCAGACATTTAAAAGTTAAGATCAATTAGCTAACGACACCTTACTACTACCAACAAGCTAAAAAAACTAAAAAGTACAATACCCTATAATCGACACAGAAAGACCTAACCAAATAGTCTTTTAAGCAAAGTTTTTGCTTGACGTTAAAGTTGGAGCCAAACTATGCCAAAAATCTGTAACCTTGTGTCTTGCTGCAAAATGACAAAAGCAAGATGGTCGATGAAAAATATAAACATCTAAAAAAATAATTCTAAACCACAAAATTATGATCCCTGCAAACACAGATCTTGGCCCAAACCGAGCAAAACAATACGATCGATCCAAGATGCAGCAAATGAAGAGAAAAATGAAGGAAATAAGAAAACTTTATTTTTCTAGCTTTGATGCTATAAAAAGTACTGGAATCAAAAAAAAATCAAATCGTAGAATTTAAACAAAAACTCAAAAGCAGATATATTTACGGTTTTGATTAAAATCAATCACCGATCAAATAAAAACCATTTTTTTGTCTTTGGCACAAGACTCAAAATCTATCCTCAAAACCTTTTTGTTTGCCATACGGTTTTAAAATTTTTCCAAATACAATTCAAATCAGCAAAAAAAACTATACAAGAATAAGATCGAGCAACTTTGTACCAAGACCGCAAAAACATGTCACGTGAAGTCACTAGAAGACAGATCAGTCAAAACATAAAAAAAGTTAACTCCATATCTAGTAACCCAATAAAGAAAACGTATTTCAGCAATATATTTAAAAAATGTATTCATTGTTTTGGTTTGTTGCCAAACACACGTGACGAAAAACAAAAACTACGCGTTTTTTTAGAGATAACTTATCGGGTACTATAAAAAAACCAAACTTAATCGTTTGTTTGCCTTTTGTAAGCAGATTCCAAATTGGAACCACTTGAGAAAAAACTAATTAGCATACAAACGAAAATCTAACAAAACAGAATTGTTAAAAAAAGAATAACGCATCTTTTGTTAAGATTGCAATAAAAAAAACAAGAAATGTAGCAAGACAACGTTTCAAAAGAATCTCAAGTAGTGGCCTACTTGATAAAAAAATACTTTAAAGATAACTACACCAAAAACATTTACTATATCGGACGATTACTATTTAAAAACACGATGACACTGTAATCCAGTTTAATAGTTAATCGCGACGGGCTTATGCCATCGTATAAGGCACTCCGGAAACCACTTACATCATTGCAAAAAAAAATCAAAACAGTTTATTGGATTAACGTTTTCAAGATGACTGAATCCAAAACCCAAAAACGTTTTTGCATTTAGATGCTTCAAGTTGGCATAAAGCGTTTACTTTTTTTGGCAAAGATGAATTGATGTTATGCCAATTAGTTAAATGCACATCATACGTATGTATAACATCATAATATTCCACCACTTGTGTTTTTGATTGAAAATAATTAATACCCAAAACCAAGACATTAGGCGACACGGTAGTTGCCATCCGTTGCCAGAAATTGCGATGTAACAAAAAAAGAAGAATTTAGGTGTTTTCCACGCCAGTTGGGTAACAAATCCACTACCATAACTCAGGTATAGTACCCTACAATAACAACCCAAAAATAACAAAGAACTTCATATTAATGCACGTGTCCAAACGGGATAATTTTTAAAATGAAGGAAAAACGCCTACTTTCAAAAACAATTCGGGGACGTACACTAATAATTCCGATTAATTTACGAATAAAAACAAGCACCAGACTGTAAGTCCGTAAATTAAATATAATCCCGCATGGGCATCCATTAAAAAAATAGGTCAACGCACTCTATGATGAATTGGCCTAATTTACAAACATTAAATTGAATCAAAGAAAATAATAGTTTCGTCAATTATATCGGTTGATTGGCATTTTTACGCTTGACGTGTTAATTTTCACCTACTTTTTCTAATGCAAAACGACAAAAAGAAAGTGCCTGTTGTTGCATCAGCGATATTTGTTTTAAGTAAAACACAACAAAAACACACACGTTGCAGTAGGCCATTACTTTTCGTAAACAAAACACGATCGATTTTTGAAATGGAGGCGGTAAAATTTAAATGAAAAAAGTGTTTATATGTACTGACCTTTAAAAAGGGGGTTCAGTTTGCACTGTGGCGGTTGTCGGTTGTAAAATCAACACAAAGAGTCTTCGTAGTAGATTCCATAAACGAGAGCTGCCGCACTATAAATGCTTCGTATTCATTCCAGTCAGCTGTTTTGTTCGTTGTAGAGGTGTGCGCGGCACTACGCGTTCGTTCAACCAATCGTTAAATTCGTTAGCGTTTGTCGTTGCATCATTTTTACTACTTGGAGGAATCTGGAAGGTGATTTTTTTCGATACATTTCCATTGTGATTGCGTAAGTCGATCAAAATTTTGTGAAATCGTTAGATCGAAAATGGCACAAAGCCTACTTCGATTAAAAATGTTTTGAACGTCGCAAAAAATTAAATCGGGTATTTGTGTAAAACTACAAAAATTATTTATTAAAACGGAATTCACGTGGTGCAATTCAAGACAGTCATTTGAAATATAATTTAATCAAGTAATATGTAAATATGGAACGCCGTTTTGCTTTTTATTACTAAATTTAATTCCGTTGCATTCAAACAAACTTCAATTTTTATTAAGTTTATTTTTATGTTTGTCTATTTATTTTAGTACATTTAAATGGTTTGTTGAACAAACTTAACACATTTAAATTGTTAAATAAAAACGTATTTATTGATGCAATACAATTTGCTCAAAATTTCTAACAATCATATTAAAAACTTTAATTTAAACTGAGAAAAAAAGTATATGAACAAACATTTTAATTCATGTAACACTTTTTATATAACAAACAAAAAATAAGAATCATTTAAATTGTAGAATTAAAATGCATGTCGAATTAAAATGTTACATGAATTAAAATGTTTGTTGATAATTTTAATTCTTTAATTTTAAATCAAGAAGTAAAAGTAGCAACAAACATATTAATTCTGAATTAAAATGTTTGTTAATAATTAATTCTGAATTAAAATGTTTTTTGATAATTTTAATTCTTTAATTTTAAATCAAGAATTAATTTTACCAACAAACATATTAATTCTGAATTAAAATGTTTGTTGATAATTTTAATTCTTCAATTTTAAATCAAGAAAATAATTTTACCAACAAACATTAATTCTGAATTAAAATGTTTGTTGATAATTTTAATTCTTCAATTTTAAATCAAGAATTATTTTTTCCAACAAACATATTAATTCTGAATTAAAATGTTTGTTGATAATTTTAATTCTTCAATTTTAAATCAAGAATTAATTTTACCAACAAACATATTAATTCTGAATTAAAATGTTTGTTAATAATTAATTCTGAATTAAAATGTTTTTTGATAATTTTAATTCTTCAATTTTAAATCAAGA
Source organism: Aquatica leii (assembly GCA_035610365.1). Lineage (NCBI taxonomy): Eukaryota > Metazoa > Arthropoda > Insecta > Coleoptera > Lampyridae > Aquatica > Aquatica leii. The sequence continues at coordinate 113,952,673 of CM069435.1, forward strand.
ATTAATTTTACCAACAAACATATTAATTCTGAATTAAAATGTTTGTTGATAATTTTAATTCTTCAATTTTAAATCAAGAATTAATTTTACCAACAAACATATTAATTCTGAATTAAAATGTTTGTTAATAATTAATTCTGAATTAAAATGTTTTTTGATAATTTTAATTCTTCAATTTTAAATCAAGAATTAATTTTACCAACAAACATATTAATTCTGAATTAAAATGTTTGTTAATAATTAATTCTGAATTAAAATGTTTGTTGATAATTTTAATTCTTCAATTTTAAATCAAGAAAATAATTTTACCAACAAACATTAATTCTGAATTAAAATGTTTGTTGATAATTTTAATTCTTCAATTTTAAATCAAGAATTATTTTTTCCAACAAACATATTAATTCTGAATTAAAATGTTTGTTGATAATTTTAATTCTTCAATTTTAAATCAAGAATTAATTTTACCAACAAACATATTAATTCTGAATTAAAATGTTTGTTGATAATTTTAATTCTTCAATTTCAATTGGCGCTTTTCGTTAAAACATCTTTGATACCACTTAGGCTCAGTGCATTAAATGAGTTTGGTGGTTTAGAAACGACACTAAATTTTAATATTTTTAGTTAGAAATACAAGAACCGCAAAAAAATTATCAAGGCAAAAAATTATAAATTTAATTTGGCCAAGATGAATTTGTATAATATGGAAATATCACATAGAAATCAATAAGTTTTTATTTAATTGGAGATGTCTTGGAAATTGCCCATTTAAAATTGTTAAAAAATCTAATAAGAATATGATATTCTGATAGAAGCCAGTAGAAACCCATTAGTTTTTTATAGGTAAATACTGTTTAATGCAGATAGACCGATAAAAAGCATTAAAAACTAACACTAACTCAATCATAACTTCCGTTTCTATATTCGTTGTGCCTATATGATCAGAGGCCGCTCAAATAATTCTACCGCCTTAGGTCTAGTCCCGCAATTTTTTATTTTTCATTCAGAGAAATTGCTAACCGTAACCAATCGTCAGTAGTACGGTGTTACGGTGTTATGGTCTAGAAAAGGTCAAAAACGTCGTAGACGAAGAAGTAGACAAATGTGGTCTAGGACCATCATCTTTGATCAATGGCATTAACAGGCCAATACAAGATCAATAGCCGATCAATGGTCCTGTAACCTTTCGTACCGTTACCGTCGAATTAGAGCTTCTGGCTTGCAGTCCTTTCGATCACATCTTGTGCATCCACTGACGGCTCGTCAACGACAGCAACGTTTGGAGTGGTGTACTTTGCGACTCGATTGAAACGTGGAATTGCATAGGGTGGTTTTCAGTGACGAATCCCAATTCTGCTTGAGAATACACGATAGTCGCATGATGGTCAGACGTAGATGTCTAGAAAATCGCAATGTGTGTTTTTTTTTGAGCGGCATGTTCACCACACTGTGGGGGTTATGGCATAGGGTGCTATTGTTTAGGGAAGCTAGTCGCAGTTGGTATTCATCCTAGGCAATATGAACGCTTACCGATATGTTGATGTAGTGGTAGAACCCCATATCCTTCCATTCCTCTAAGAGCTGGAGGACCCGATTTTCTAACCGAATAATGCCCGTCTCCACATTGCAAGGCATCTTATGAACCGTTTCAAAATGGCTAACGTGAATATCTTGCCGTGGCCATCTAGATCTCTCAACCTTTCACCTATCGAACATTTGTGAGACATGATGGGTAGAAGACTCGAGCAATTGGCCAATCTTCTACAGATACTAAAAGCTCTCCGGTATTAATTACACATGGCCTTGGATGCAATACCTTAGGAAGAAATCGACCGTCTGGTGGAATCCATGCCAAGAAGTGTGAAACCCATTAATAATAAAATATGCCTTTATGTTTTGTTTAATTTATTAAATTACTACCTTTGACTAGTTAAACATTTCAGCCAAGTTTCGTCCAAAAATTCTAACGTCTTCTTGGTGTTGCATATTTATGTCATAGAGTATACTAGCCAAATAACGTAGTTTTTTTGCATTGATAAGTTTTTTTCTGTAATGAAACTCAGTAAGTTTTTGTCTTTGTACGTATGACAAAATATGGAAATTGCTCAAATAGGGTCTTTTTACAAAAAATATCTCGAGGATTTTTTTTTATAACAAGGAATTAGGGAATGCTTAACGCACACCCTTGCCTAGAATCAACGGCAAGGATAGTGTGGGGCTTGCACCCACTAAACCCCTTCTCCTTGTATTTCATCCTGGTACGAACGGGAGCACCCTAAAAAAAGGGTATAACTTCATCCGCACCGGATCTTTTCTGCCGTTCATTCATTTTCTCTCTTTCTCATACTTTTCTTTGCTGCTCATAATCTTGTTTATTAGCATCTCTATTATCTTCCAGTTATTCTCCTTTTTTATCATAATTCTTATGATGTTTCCTGGCGTTAGCTTCTCGCCCACTTCGATTTCTGCTCTGGTGCGAAGTCCTTCCCATCTTCCACACTTAAACACTGTATGTTCCGGTCCGTCTTCTTCTTCGCAGAACCAGCATTTGCTTGAGCGCTGTTTTCTTATCCTCTTGAGGTATGAGCCGAAACACCCGTGCCCTGTCAGAACCTGTGTCATATTATAACTTGTTCTTCCGTGCTTCCTCGTGATCCACGGTTTGATGTCGGGTATCAAACGGGCTGTCCATCTTGCCACAGTGCCTCTGCTCCACTCGTCCTGCCACCTATTAACCGTGCGCTCCCTTATCCTGGTTACGATCTCTTGTCTTTCCTGCGTCGGATGTTTTCTATTTTCTTCCTGGATCTCCGCCTTCTCCTGTATCATAAGGTCCATCGGGCACGGTCCCCCTATTACTAAGATAGCAATTGTCGAGGCCGTTCTGTAGGCGCTGCACACCCTGGATGGGCATTTTCGCCCCCTCCCCGCGGACGTGTTCGCACTAGGTATTATTATTGATTAATAATTGCTAAGCTATTCGGCCTTACAATGGATCACGTTACCCCCACATCCCCTCCCCTTACACAACAATACAATACATATAATACGTACAGAAATTTATAAACTAAAATAACTTTCTCCCATAAATTATTCCCATCACCATCTTACTATTCTATTTCGTTAGACCTAACCTTCCCCTCTTATCCTTCTTTCCTGTACTGCGTTCATCCAATCCAATTCCTCCCCCTCCTCCCCAAGCAAAGCTTTCCTCCCCCTCCTTTCTTCCCTTAGCTCGTCATACTCCTCACTCAAGTGCTCTATGTCCTCCCATCCCTCCCCACATAATCTACATCTCCTCATTACATCCTCCTTCCGATACTTATTTAAATTCTCCTCATTTCTACATCTAAACCTGGCTATAAGCCGTTTCTCTCCTAAGCTTCTCCTCCTCATCAGATACTTAGGAACCCCCCTGGACACTATATTCCCATACCTTACGTTATACTTTCCTTCCCTTATCTTTCCTTCCCTATCTTGCACCTGCGAGTCTTTATCTCTTCTTACTATCTCCTCCGTATTTAACCTCCCTTTCTCTCTCCTTCTTTCTGCCTCTTCTCTTGCGAAACCTCCTCGTTGGTAGTACAGTTTCCTTTCTTCCTGCCCATATATATTTTTGCTATCTTTTACCGTCCTCTAGCAAAATTGCAAAATTTTACATTCTCTCCTTACCTTCATTGTCTCTTCATAACCCATCGCCCTTTTCCCTGCTGCTATTTTATTCTTCTTTAACTTCCCCTCCTCCTCTATTATGTACCCTGGCGTCTCCCTGTCTAAACCTAGTATCCATTATCAATATTTTATTTGTACCCTTTCCAATAGGTTCCACTCTTTCCAACCTCATACCTCCACCCCGTACATCATCACACTTTTAATCTATTTTTCGAACAGTCATCTTCTCTTCTCGATCTCCTTCTTAAACACTCTTTTCCCTAAACTCCATACCTGCCGTAATACCCTATTACCCTTCTTTGCTAACTCCCTTATATGCGCATCATCTTTATTATCATACTTTAGCCTATATCCCAAATATGTCCCTTCATTCACTGCCTCTATCGTCTGTTCTCCCCAACTTAACTCCTCCTTTTTCTTCCTTCCTCTCCCTTTTTGAAACACCACCATCTTAGACTTTCTCACATTTAAACCCAAATCTTTCCTTTCCAGGTACTTCTTTATCGTCTTTATCATACCTTTCATCTCCAACTCATTTTTTGCCACCATGACCACATCGTCTGCATATGCCAACACCCACACTTTAACCCCTCCCTCCATGACCACCCCACCACACTGTCCTCCCTTTAACACTTCCTCTATGTCCCCTATATACAGTGCAAATAAAATAGGGCTAAGAGGACACCCCTGCCTTAGCCCCTTCCTCGTCCAAAACACTTCACTAACACTATCCCCTGTTTTTACCCTATTCTTAGTCTCTTTATATATATCTTCTAGTCTCCTCACTAGTTGTTCCTCTATTCCGTTTATCCTTAACACCCTCCATAGCTTTTCCCTATTCTCATTATCAAACGCAGCTTCTATGTCCATAAAGAACGCGTATTCCTTACCCCTTTTCTTATGTAACTCTCCATTCACCAACGGTTACAATATGTAAACATTGTCTAATGCCCTTTTCCCACTCTAAATCCCATCTGCCAATCTGGTAATAGACTTTTTTCTTCCACTTCCTTTTCCAGCCTCCTTTGTATAATCATGGCATACAATGTATAACTTACATTAGTGACACTAATCCCTCTATAATTCTTTACCTCATTCCTATCCCCTCTTTTATAAACCGGCATAATTAAACTTTCTTTCCAACTCCCTGCCAATTCCTCCCCTTTCCATATTGTATTAAAAAATTTTGTTATATTGCCTCTCACTTTCTCCCCTACATATTTCCATTGCTCTCCTTACGTACCGTCCGTTTCTGCCGTCTTTCTTAATTTTAGTCTATTTATTGCTTCCTCTATTTCCTTTTTCGTTATCTCCCACCCCTCTTGTATTGTATTTACCTCTTGCTATATCACCTGCCCTGGTCCTTCTATTGTTTTCTTCAAACGCTCCATACAATAACCCAACCACACCTTTATATCCGTTAAACCTCCTCTCCTCTTACCTCTTCTTCTCTCCTTGTTTAGAAATTCCTACACTTCTCCTTCTTTCTTTATTTCTTTTACTTGTTTCTCCATTTCCTCTTTATACGACACCTTTCTATCAAAACATACATTTTTAAAATTCAATTTTTTCTCCTTATAGTCCTGTACATCTATTATACCTTTCTTCCATCTTCTTCTAGCATTTCTCATCTCTGTTTTTGCCTCTACATTCTCTATTCCACTACCTATTTTCGTTCCTCTTTTTTCCTTGTCTTCTCTCAAACCTTATATTTTCTACTGCCTTCTCCATTTCTGCAGTCAACTCCTTTAGTCCGTCTTCCCTCCCTACATCTCCCCAAATTACTTGCTCCAACTTCATCTTATATCTTTCTATGCTTTCCTCAGTCCACACCTTTTTCACTCCCAAACCCCTCTGTTCCTCCTTATTTCCTTGCTCTTTTCCTTTTAAAATCACTTCCAGTGCCTGATGATCCGATTCCTCTTCATCCCCCACTTTAAACCTTTCTATGTTCGCACTAGGTTTGTATGTTGTCAGGTCCCTCTCTATGAAGAGTTCCCTGATTACTTCTTTCCTTCTATCGTTGCTTATGGATGTCTTCGGGTGTGTGTACTTTAGCTGGGCTTGTATAGGCGTCTCCAAAGATATCGCATTCTAGCCTGTCGCACAGCTTCTTCCACTTATTTTCTTTTTCTCTTATTATGGTGGATTTTAGTTTCTTTTTTGCCATCACGTACCTGCTTTTCAGTTCCTCTCTTAGGTCTTGGTTGCCGATGATTCTCTGATGTTGTCTTCTCCTACTTCTAGTATCTTTTATTAAGCTTTGAATGTTATCGTTCCACCAGTAAGGCGGTTTACCCTGTGTGTCCCCCATAACTTTGGGAGTTGTCTTTATATATGCCTGGTACAGGTTTTCTCGGCACTTACGAATTTTATCCCGTTCCCCTGCTACATTAGAGCAGAGTGTGTCAAAATACTCCACTAGCTTGGCTGGAGCAATGCTTTCTCTCACCCAGGGGTTTTTCTTTTTTTCTTTCCCTCCTTTTATTTCGAACGTGACTATGGTCGCTATATGTCTCGTCATTTTGCACTTGCCAGGACAGTCACAAGATTGCCAGTCCTCCAGATACCATGGTGACATATATATATATGATACTCCGTTTTTCCTCACTAATGTGGCAGCTAACCCGTCGTTGATTATATTCAGATCAGCTGAATTGACAAACTCGAGTAATAGGTATCCCCTGGCATTTGTCTTGTTTCCCCCCCTAGCAGGAGTGTTTAGCATTAAAGTCTCCACACAACAATCGTTCCTTATTTTTATTGTTCTTTCTTAGGGCCTCGCCGAGCTCGTCGAGACATTTTCCAAACTCTTCCAGACTACAGTTTGGGCTCACATATACCGAGTATAAAACAAACACTTCAGTTTCTACACTAAAAAACAATTTCCACTAACAAAGTTTATTACAGTATTAGCCTGACTAGAATTTACTATAGCTACGGACTTGCTATTGTTGGAGTAATAGCTTCGCTTTGGCCTAATTTTGACGTTCGGTTCGCTGATAGCTATAAAATGGCAGCCTTTTCTAGCTGCGTAGGCCTCCGCCATATCTGTTGTCGTCCTACTTCTATTTACGTTTATTTGTAATATCTTAGCCATTTTACCGGTTGTGTTTTGCCGCCTTCAAAGCCTCTCTGAAGGCTTCACATGTACCGCTGCCTGCATAGTGTCCTTGCTTTACACCTATTGGCCAGTATAAATCGTTGTCCTTGCACTCGTTCCATTTGTGCACTTTTTGCTTCTGTCTTCCCCTTCGCATTCTTTTGCTACATGTCCATATTCCCAGCACCTGTAGCACCTTTTAACCTCCATTTTCTCGCTTATTTTGCACCTGTTCATACCTATTCTTATGCATCGCTCTTCGATAACCCTTGTCGCATCTCTTTTCTCCATACTTATTGTGGCCGTTTGGTAGTCATCTTTATTGGTCCTCCTGCCTCTCAGTTTGAGTAGTTGCTGGTACCGGACGTTTCCGTTTCTAATCGTGCTTTTCGTTATTTCTTCTTCTGTCGCCGTCTCATCTATTCCCATAATGAGTACCGTTTTACTCCCTTTTGACCCAATGGATCTGACTGTCTGCCTTTCTTCTAGCACCTCTTTTACCTGCACCTTTAATTTCGTATTCCCTTCCTTTATTCTTATTGCGATATTCCCTCTTGCTGTTTTCCTTACGTTTCTGATTGCGTCTAGGTCATATTTCTCTATTATTTTTTCTTGTAATTTTTTCAAGATTTCCGAGTATGTGCTTTGACCCCTCTCTATTACCAGTACTTTCTCCTTGCTGTAGTTTCTAGCTACCTTTATTTTAATGCTAGTCGCTCTCGAGAGCGCTATTTTCGCCATTTTCCTAATTTTCTTTGTTTCGTCCCCAGTTGGGATTATGCACACATCCTTGTTTTTTTGGCCTTCTAGTTCGGTTCTAAATTTTAGTAGTGTTTTGAATATTATTTCGTATTTGTTTTTTAGTTGTTCTTTTATATATACGGCTGTTATTTTCCTTTCGTTGCGTTCCATTCCCCTTTCAGTGCGGACTGTGCTCGTTTGCCCCATTGCTTTCCAGTATCCTCCTTCTTGTTCCATCTTTGCACTTTCCGCTATTTCTGGGTATCTTTTTAGTAATATCTTGTGCCATCTAGATTTTTCCTGCTCTTCGCTAGTCAGTAAGATTATACTGTCTCCATTTAGGTTCTCCCCTGTTTCTAATAGCGCTCTCTTGTAGCTATCCTTCGTGCACATATTTTTGCGAATTTCTCGTAGTTCTCCACCTGGTGAGTTGTTAAATACTCCTGAAGGTCAAACCTCCTGTTATTTTTGCATTTCGTGCATAATTTCTTTTCTGTTTACTCCTTTTCTTTCTTTAGTGTGTTATATTCTTTCTCCATATCCTGATGTTTTTCTTTCAATATTCTCAGTTCTTCTTGCAGGTCTTCCTTTCTTACGTCTTCTGTGTTTTCTTCTGCCTGAGCGGCATTCATTCTTCTTTCTATCTTTTTTAGCTTTTTTTCTGTTACTCTTTTCACCTCTCTAATGCGGTAATTCTCACTTTCTAGTCTGCTTATCATGTTATGCAAAACATAAATACCTTTTTTCAGCTGCTTGTGTACGATCTTGTTATTAGTTTTAAACTCTACCATCTTTGCTATCAGGTTTCTCATACGCTTTATTGAGTCACTCGGCTCTTTCTCCTCCTTTTCTTTACTTTATTTGTATTCATCCACTATCCTCAGTTCTCTTGGTCCGCTCTTGTCCTCCTCCTCCTTGCACAAGATGGTTAGGAGGGAACTCTGGTTGCCCCTTCTTTGTTTCTTGCACCACTTACTTATGTTCACCGAGTCTGCTCTTACGGCATATCGAGGACTCCGTTTCGCTTTTCTTTTTTTATTTTCGTCCCCATGCACGCTACCTTCTTCGGTGCTCTTGTGTTCGTCCTCGCTTGATGCCATTGTTACCAGGGTTTTCCCATCCGTCTGGCTTTAATGCTCGCTTTGAGCTTGGCCGATATCCGTGGGCACCTCTTCCCGGCTTGCGGTCTCGATTTATCCTCCTCATCCTCTGGCTGACGGTCGGAGGGGGCCCGCACGCCCACCCTCACCTCCGACCGGTACTGGGGTATCCCTCCCTTGCACCGTAAACGGTTTATAAATGTGCCTCAAATCCATTTTGGTCGTGTAATTGCATTTTATACTTCCTGCCAAGTTCGGGTCGTCAACGAGCAGTCCGTTTTTTTTTCACAAGGAAGGGTGACGTTTTTTATTGAGATTAGAATAATAAGGAAGAGTAAATTAATAGACCCCTAGCCCTCGGTAACCTAATAGCGTTGGGTTCTGAAGAGAGGAAGATGTGGTCAAGAAAGACCTGACAGTAAAGAAAACAGGTAAGGGATCTGCTCCATAGTTGAAGAAAGAGACAGATCCAGCTAGGACACCTCGAGGACGCCACTTACCCACTGCAAATTTGCAGCACCCTGAGGGTGATCAGGCCCTAGAGCCCGGTGCAAGCCTGTTAGTCCACGGGAGGATTTTAACTCTCCTACCCAATAGAAGAAATTAAGAGAATTTCATAAATAACCTTTAAAACTTACATTGTCACTATTTTAATCAGTAATTACAGATTCTAACCGGATTTGATTTTTTATATATAGAAATTTATTATTAAATATTAAACTTTACAATTTTACTATTTTAATTAGTAATCACCAATTCAAATTTGATGTGCAATTACTTATTAAATATTTCATGATATAAAACCATTAAAAACTGTTAAAATTTGGTGAGTAATTACAAATTTAATATTTCTAATAGGAAATCACATTAAAACCTATGGAATTTATTTAAAATACCGCTGATAGGGAGCTCCATTTAAAAACCTGTAGAGTAGTACTACAAAACTCATTGATTCCAATATTGGTAACTATTGGTTTCTATCTAACATGTTTGATAGAGATCTCAGAAAAAAGTGACATATACTAAAAAACAAGATTTTTTAGTCGGTTTATGAATTAAAAGTGGCAAGTAGTTCTAGTCACGCTATAGTTCCAATTTAATAAATGCCAAATAAAAACCATTTGTTGTTTTCCAAAGCGAAAAAACATTAGACTAATTTTTTTTAAACGTCAAAAAGTTTAACTACATTTTTTTTTAAATGGGATAAGATAGCGGTAATAAATGAAACAATAAAATAAATTCTAATTGTGGACAAAAATATTTTACGGTAAAACGCGATACGATAACGTACATGCTGCAACCACGTTAACAACCATTCATGTCTGCACCCAAAACCTTGACCTATCTACTAAAATATAAACATAGGCAGCATTACTTTTCTTATCATATAGTCTAAATACACTTGTTTAGAGTCTGCATTATAGCAGGCTTCTGGTTTACAATATCATTTGATAAAGTTGTAAAGTACTTAAAAATTTTAAACAATTTCGATAAGTATGTTTTGTCGATATAATAAGAAACATTGTTTTTTCTAGGTTGTATAAAGTAATACGCAATTGTATTAGTTGGTATTAGTTTGAACTAATAAAAAACAATCATGAAAACCATTAAGTAATGACATTGTTTAGTTTAAAACTACGGCTAAGTAACCAGTTTTTGAGCGTCTCAGAAAAAATTCTAATTGAAAATTTCCTAATTTTTAGCTTGTTTAACACTATGGCACTATGGCTATAGCAAAGAACATTAAATTATTAACTTTGCAAAAAAAGTTTTAAAAAAATGACACTTGACTCGTAAATTGGAATTCATAAACTAAAAATGGAAGCTTTAACAATTGCAAATGAATCTCAAAAACCGCTGGATAGGCAAACACGTCAACAAGAAAAAATCAACAAAGTAATCACATATGTATATATGAAATAACAAAAAATAGGTTTACTTACAATAATAGATTTGGATTTGAGATAAAATAGTAATAATAAAGACCTTTTAATAACAAATACAGTGCACGCCGCTTAATAGAATCACGTTGGGGTTTTTGATAACAATAACCGAATGATTATAATAACGAAATTAAAAAAAAAACAAATAAATGGGTATTGGTTAGAAAGCAGCAAACACATATCGCCACATTAATACAAACAAAAAAATGTTCATAAAACGTTTAAAAAAATTAAATAATTTGTTAATACCGTTAATAATAAATAATCAAACACAACGTTATGCTGTTTAATTCTAAGAACTACAAATTGCTTTTCAATACGTTACTGTCACTAAAAATAAATTCAAAATAAGATGTTAAATGAAGTTGATATTCTAAGAAACAACATGCTTTCAAAATGCTGATTAAAAACACTGCAAAACTAAAATTAAATATGCAAAACAAGGCTTTAGGGTACAATGATAAAATTTTTCAGTGTAAACAAGCGTATCGTGAAAATTCAACTAAAAAATTCATGGAAAATTAATTATTGATTATGTATAGAAGTAAATCTGAAAAGAAAATTGATGACATCAATCGAAATTACGATTACTATAAACGGTGTTTTTTCTATGTAGTAGAACCCTTTCTTTAATAAAATGATAACATTACCCGACTGATAACATTATCAGTGATTCCAATAAGCGGCGTGCACTATACAACGACAAAAGCAAATATACTACTTTTGTTAGATTTAGTTCATCTTAAAACACCCAAACAGTTGATTGTTACTTATAGATTCCGGCTCGTACGAATCTACTAAGTTCGTTCTTTAAATACAATGTTGCATGTGTTGTAATTAGCATGAGTCTAAAATTATAAGCGACTTTCGGCTTAGACCGCGTTTTTACGCGGTCTAAGCCGAAAGTCGCTTATAATTTTAAACATAACAACCGCGAAAGCTTAAGATTTTATAGCATGAGTCTGTTTTTGTATTTTGACCAAATTATGCAATATCGGTTAGTAGCTATAGGTTTATGCAAAATTAAATCTATTGCAATATTTAATATGTCTAAAAACGCCTCTGTATAATCGATGAAACAAAAATCAGTTTTGGTCTGAAATGCATCCTTACCCCGATGAATTCTTTATAACTATCACATTCTAACTCGCCATTTACTATTTAAAATCAGCGTGGATGATTTAAGATACTTAAAAATGTGGAAATGGACTTAACGCTAGCACATACGTGTGACTTTCTTAACGCACAAAATAGAAATAATTTTTTTTATGTATTTAGTATGTAAAATGATGTATCATAGGGCAAAATTCCTACGGTACAAAAACTACACCAAAACAACATAACAAATTCTCTCCAGCAACACAAAAACCTGGAAAGTGGATTATAGCAAAAATTAAAACAGAAATTAAGACATACGTTAAGGACAGAACTCTAAACTTCAAAAGCAACCTATATACAATAACACTCAACCCAAGAAGAAACATAAATAAAAGAGGCTTTTTTAGTTTGCAAAGTATCACCAATCAAATGAGTTCAAAAATGTTCATAAACCGGTTGATTGTTCAAAAAACCAAAAACTCCAACCAAGGAGAGGTACTCCTTGAAAGTTGACATCAGTCATTCCGCAATAAAAGTAAGAACGCAACGTAGTCCCACAAACGGCACTAAAGAATAATCCTAAGCAAGCCAAGAAAAAAAAATAAAGATATGAAAGAGAATAAATTTAGATCTCAGTCAAAGACAACGCATTAAAATCCTATGAAACCCCAGTCTACAGATATAAATCCAACTTTAAAGATAATCCCCAAAACTAATGAAGCTTAAGAAGTAGTAAGAAGAAAACTAAGTATCAATATCTAGCAGATTTTGAATGATGATATGTGGATTTAGAAAGCAAAAATAAAACAATTGTGTCAAAAAGTCGATATGAGATTTTTCCACAAAAAAACCAAACAGACCTCAAAGATCGAAGAAAAGTAAATTCAACAAAAAACATTTGAAGGATATAGATTCCGTTTAAAAAACCGATACAAGTCGGACTGTTTAAAAGGCAGAGAAACAAACCAGCAATCCAAAAATGACAACTACAAAGTTTCAAAAAGTGTACCAATCTTAGTAAAGTTCAAACTGCAACACACAATACAAAACCGAAAGAATGAAAGAAAAAGAAGTAAAACCGAAGAAGAAAGAATAAGCTTCACGTGCTAATCGAATATAGTTAGTCAGTGCTAATCGTGTTAGGGTGTCATAGTAGAACTTAAACGCCGAAGAACCAATTAGAATATTTTAAGAGCAAAAAAACAAAGAAAAGAAGTATCCTAACAGTGACTAATATCAAAAATGCCGATGAAGCAGAATTACTTAGAGTAGAAGAAGCGACGTTGCAGTCTATTTCAAGTTTCATACTAAACACAACTAAACGCAAACTTTCTAAACTCGATAAAGCAAGAAACAGAAAAAAAAAGAATTATCATAATTGCAGTGAAGACTAAACATAAAAGTTAGCAAAAGAAAAAAAAAAGCGGTCAAAGCAGCAGAAGATAGAAAAAAATTAGGAAATACAGAAGTGTGAGAAAAGTAACAGACCAAAAAAGATCAAAAAGAAAGAAAGAGATGTAGCATGCAAGTAATCAAGAAAAATAAAAATGAAAAGTAAGAAACACGGGGAAATGTAAGACTATATGTAAGTGTCTGACTTGTTCTTCTTTCAGTAGAAGAAACGAAAAAGGTCACCAAACTTTTGATGCTCAACTAACCGACCTAAATATTAAAAAATAAAAAAGAACGAGCAGAGAAAAAATATCACAGTTAGCCATCGAAGGAATACGTACCAATTTCCGTTCTAAATCGGAAAATTTACTACAAGGCCTTAATGCCGACTAGCGGTATAGAAAACTTAAGAAAAAGAAAAACACAATCCGTACAAAATCCAGAAGGATAGCAGAAGTCACAATCCGTTAGCCAAAAAAATGAACTAACACTTACCACGCATGCGATAGCGATGGAAAAGACGAGAACGATTAGGAGACAACAAAGCACAGTTAGAAGCGACTGAAGAAGTAGATGCAAAAGCAATAGCAGCGCTTTTTACATCCGGAGAAACAAAACGATCTTTATGTAGATGTCTAGAAGATCTGGTAGCAAAATAAGTGTTGGAAAGTTTTGTAGTACCTGGCAATAAGTAAAAATGCAACTTAATAGTACTGCTTCGTCGCAAGTTACAACAGCAGGAGCGTATAAACTCAGTACCCTTGGTTACATATGCGCGCAGTATAAGTGACAGCGAATAGCTTCTAAAGTCTTTCTAACAATGTGGTTCTCACGCTCAGATGGAAAGTAGTGATCATGGATGTTTGCGTTGGTCTGATAGAACAACTAATTACCACGCGCAAGAATCAAACAAAGAAATACGTACACGTTTACATAAAAAATCTTTTACAATACACCAACGAGAGAAAAGACGAGGAAAAGCAGAAACTTTGAAAATCAGACCTAAATACCACAGATCGGTAGTAGGCCGAATAATTCTAGCAACCCAAGAAAAATTTGGAGAAAGAAAAACTAGAAAACGAACAAGACGAAAAAGTAACTGAGCTTTAAAACGACAGTGCACAAAAGTGTTAGACTCAGAAGTAGTTACAGAAGAAGGAAGTGAAGAAGTACCATGAGAACTAGCAACAACATTAGCAGAAGGTGCGGAAGTAACAGTCTTTCTTGTATAAGCCAAAGATGGTTCTAGAAATATGTCACTCATTTCAGATGTTGGAAGAGAATTGCTAAAGTTAATGTTCAGCTTTAAACGTCTGTCTAAAGAGACCGATTGAGAAAAAAAATGATAAAGAAAACGGAGCCAAATTACGACGAATGATTTTAAGCTATGTCTGCTTCGGGACCTGTTCTAACAATCGCATAAAAAGATATCTCATAGTAGTACAGTACATCCCAATAGATTCGGTAGACCCCATTGTACGCTTACGAATTGTCTGCATTAAGCGATCGTCATAATCTACAAAAAGGAATTTTGATTTTAACAGAGCAGCAACATCGTTTTAAGAACGCAACGAACTTTGGTTCGTCCTAAAAACAAGAAGAGTTTTATCTGATAGCACTCCAGAAGCTGAAAGGAAAGGTTGAGTCTGTGAAACATCATGAGACAAGCACAACTAGTCAATTCTAATTAAACATTTCATCAGTAGAGAATCCTTACCAGAGAGTAACACTCCACTCTCCCAAGTTAACTTCCGAATCAGCCTTCGAAGAAATAAGAAGTGATGAATCTTCGTCTGAATAATACATCTTTAAAACAGTAAAACACACAATGAAACCTAAAACAAGAAACAAAGTAACCGTAAAAAAACTGTATGACTAGAAGTACTACAAGTAGTAGCGATGGTATCGTATCGCACAAACTACCACTAATAATATAAAAAGAAGAACGGTTTAACTGTCGTAGTCAAGTTAATCAAAACAAATCAAAGCGTGGAAGCAAACTTACAAGTACGAAGTAGTAAAAGGTAAGCGAACTAATTACGAAGCCAGGTCTTGCAACAAGACAACAGAAATGAAGCACAACTTTGAGTTAAGTCAAGCCCACTAATGACAATCAAGAAGTAAAACAATCAATAAAGACGGAAAGAATTATAATCGCACACAGAATAATCGAGCCCCACGTTGGGCGCTAAATTTTGTTATGTAAATTTAACCGTAACTTAGTGCAGGCGGTAGCTCACAACACTTTGTAGAAAGAGTCGTGGATGGTACTTGGTGTGCTCAACATAAGGTAAATAAAAGAGCGCCAAAACTGTAGAAATATTAACTAAAGATCCTGTTTAGGTCCGTCAAACGCCGAAAGAAACAAAGTCGCATAACACAATTTACAACAATAAATATATTTATTTCAACAAAGAGAGTTAAAAACGAGGTAGAATTAGGACAGATAAATAGCAATTAAGGGACCTCCGAACGTAGACAGTACAACTGCAATGTTTGCCCTTTTTCTATGCACAAAACTGTGTTTAAAAAAGACGCCATCAGTTTTCTCGACATTTGTGTTTATGTTTTATAAATGGCTCTGTAAATCAAAAAATAAGTAATTTAGATAAATTAATGGTAAATAAATTATTTTGTGACAGACTATTCAGATACGTATGCTCACATAACTACTAAAGTAAAAACATTTTTGCACATTTTTATCTATGGGAGAAATTGTATTCACTTTAGTTATGAAAATATGTTGAGAGAATTTTCTGCAGTTATCATATTGATAGCAAAATCTCTGTAGAAAATTTTTAGCTAAAAGTTACCCTGACGACTGAAATATTTTAAGTTAGACAACCAACACTGATTTATGCTAAATAAAGAAGGCCGACCTCAAAATACTACCGTAGGTTATACTTATTTTGTATTGTCAAGATATTTCGTTTGTTTACAAAATCAATTGTTTGTAAACTACCTGGTGATTTGAGTTGTATTTATGGCATTTTAGTGTAATGTGGGTTGCTACTTAAAATTCATCAAGGAGTAAATTTGCTTTTAGTTCGGAACCTCTTTAAGGATTCATCAATAAATATTAATGATTATGCAGGCCCCTTAGATCAGGCAACACTTCGTACATATAAACAAATTTCTTGGTTTAATTTTACATTTAGAATGAATCCACGTTGTCAAATACAACACAAATTTCAAATACCACGAGCGTAACAAGCGTAATATATACGTACAATCGTGCGTGCAAACGCACATTGATAAACAAGATACTCACGATTTTGCGTCCGAAATATGGGATTAGCTAATGGCACATCCAACATAAATTTTTTAAAATTATTGAAAAGTAAATTATTACATACCTACAGTAATATCACAAATAATAATGTCTCAGTTTCATACAATACATTAAGAAACAAAAGCAAGTTTCCCGACGTTAGTGTAGATATTTTAGTAGGTGTGCCTTCCAATTAACATAGGTTCGCAGTATACGCATCCGGAACAATTCTCAATATTCCATGCGTGTCTTATTATCATAAGTATTTTCAAAAATGAATGGACAGGTGTAGGTATCGCAAAGTTAAAAATGTGCAGGTAACCAACGTTGTTAATGATAAAATAGAAAAATTAAATTGCGCTGTAAACTGAAAATGCATCTTAACCCCGATGGATTCCTTATAACAATTACATTCTAACCCGCCATTGACTATTCAAAATCAGCGTAGATGATTTAAGATACTTAAAAATGTGGAAACTCATCGGCTTGGCACTAGCACTACGTGTGACTTTCTAAACGCACAAAATGTAAGTGACAGCAAGATTTCTACAGTATAAGTTTAACTTTATTTGTTACCTTAGATTACAAATTAGTTTGTGCTTTACACTTGTTACCTTACATTCTATATTTACATTCTATTTACATTTTTTTTAAATACATTTTCTTATCCCTCCTCTCCTCTTAACTTTTTCCTCCTTCTCCATACTTTTTCCATCCACTCCGCTCCATTTCCGTTTTCGTCTAAGATTTCCTCTATTTTCATAACCTCTTCTCTTAATTCACTGTATTTTTCTTTCATGTGGTTAAGGTCCTCCGTCTCTTCTCCAAATAGTCTGCACTTCTTTTCTTCTTCTTTTTTCCAATATTTGTTACCTAACTCCTCGTTGCTACATCTGAACCGTGCTATCATTTTTTCTTTTTGTTGCTTTTATTCTCTATATTCTTTAAATATTCTGACATCCCTTCACCCTTGATATCTTTATAATTCCTATTATATCTGCTCTCTTTTATTTTTGTCCATCTTTATTGTTTTTCGATGTCTCTATCTCTCCTTATTATTTCTTCCCTTATCCCTACTCTCTCTTCTCTTAATCTCTCCACTTCTTCTCTTGCGTACCCGTTTCTTTTGTAATACTCTTTCTGCCTTCCTGCTCGTAATTCGCTTTTCCTCCCTTTATCTCTTTTAAACATTCTCACAGTATTTTGCATTCTGTTCTTTCCCTCAGTTCTTCTTCGTATTTTATAGCCCTTTTTCCTGTCTCTACTCTTATTTTTGCTACCTGTACCTCCTCTCTCACAATATACCCCGGTGTATCTCTGTCCAGCTCCAAAACCCATCTCCAGTATTTTTCCTGTAGCCCTTCTACCTCCCTCCACTCCTTCCAGCCCCATATTTCCGCTCCATACATTACCACCACCTTTATTAACTTTTCAAACAACAACTATTTTTTTTTATATCCATCTCGAATACTCTTTCCCCCACATCCCACACTTGTCCTATTAACCTGTTTCCTTTCCTCACTCTTTCCTTTATGTGTTCTCCCTCCTTATTATCCTGCTGTATCGTGTAGCCCAGGTATGTGAATTCCTTCACTTGTTGCACTTCCTCATCCCTCCATTTCCACTCCTCTCTTTTTCTTTTCCCCTATCCTTTTCTAAATACCATTATTTTTGTTTTCTCCTTGTTTACTTGCATTTCTTTTTTTTCATGCATTTTTCTAGCGTTTTCATCATCTCTTTCATTTCCCTTTCCTCCTTAGCCACCAACACTATGTCATCCGCATACGCCAACAACCATACCTTCGCTTTCCTTACCACTATTCCTCCTGTCTGTTGTCCTCTCATTGTCTCTTCCAGATCCCTCGTATATACTGAGAACAGGCTTGGGCTCAGTGAAGATCCCTGTCTCAACCCCTTTCTTTGTAATGAATTTCTCGCTCTCTTCCTCATTCACTTTAAGCCTGCTCCTCGTTTCTTCGTAGATTTCCTCTATTCTTTGTATTCATCTTTCATTGATTTTTTTTCTTTTCATATATTCCCACAGCTTTTTCCTATTCACTTTGTCAAAAGCAGCTTTTAAATCTACAAATAGTGCCACCATTTTCCCTCTTTTTTTTCTAGTTCTTTATTTGCCAAGAGTTTCAGTATATATATATATGTTGTCTATCGCTCTTCTTCCTTTTCTGAATCCCGCTTGTCCGTCTGGTACCAAACTTCTTTCCTCTATTTCCTTCTGTAGTCTTCCTTGTAGTACTGTTGCATATAATTTGTATGCCGTGCTTAGTAATGTTACCCCTCTGTAATTCTTGACTTTATTTTTTGCCTTTTTTATGGATTGGGCATATTATTCCCTTTCTCCATCTCTCCGGGAATCTTTCCTCTTTCCATATTTTGTTTAGTATTTCCGTTATCCTTTTTGCTACACTTTCTTCGCCTTGTTTCCCATCTTCTCCTGTCGCCTTTCCCTTTTTTATCTTCTTTATTCCCTCTATTAGTTCTTCTTCATTTATTCTATCCCTATCTCTTTCTTCCCGTCTTACTACCGCGTCTTTTCTTTTTTCTTTTTTCTGATTTTGTTCTTCCCCTCCCAACAGGTTCCTAAAATATATCTCACATTCTTTAATTTGTATTCCCTTTGTCGTCATGTTTTTTTCCTTTCTTTCTTTAGGTACTTCCATGCATCTTCTTCCGTTTCTATTTCCTTGATCTGCTCCTCTTGTTTCTTTTTGTTTTCTTCTTTCTTTCTCTCGCATTTTTTCTTGTATATTTTTCTACATTAAAACAGTATCAAAACCACACTAAAATATTTTTTACATAAGTGGGTATATCGTTAAATATTACATAAAATGAAAAAAAAATCAAAAACAATGATTATAAGCGACTTTAGGCTTAGACCGTGGCGTAGTTAAACACCCAGACATAGTGTAATATAGAAGGCTTC
Source organism: Aquatica leii (assembly GCA_035610365.1). Taxonomy (NCBI): domain Eukaryota; kingdom Metazoa; phylum Arthropoda; class Insecta; order Coleoptera; family Lampyridae; genus Aquatica; species Aquatica leii. The sequence continues at coordinate 113,971,934 of CM069435.1, forward strand.
CACGGCCGGAATCTATACTAAGATAAGAATGTCTTCCGGGTTTGGACCGTGTCATTGTTGTTGTAACCGAAGTTGCCAACGTTTCGCCCACTTTCGTAAGGGGCTCTGAACTCTGAAAAGATAAGAAAGAAAACGATAACTTGAAAAAGCAAACGAAAATCTAACAACAAACCACTACCGAGTTAGGTAATCAACTTGTGAGCCAAGCCAAATTCTAAACTCCGTAGAAGTGACTTAAGAAAAAATAGTCTCCGTATATAAAGGAAAAGGATCGTCACGGATGGTTAAGCTCGACTCTGATTGACTTACCGTTGATAAGGGGTGTGTTCTTGATAAATGACTAATGACCGGGAACCAAAGAAGTGATAGCTCGAAACCATGATTGCGATTGAAGTTATTGGGGTGTTTCTCGGAATTTCCTGTTGAAAAAGAATGGAGATTTAGCAATTAACGAAACATTATCAAAATCCATCTTGTGACCTGTAGTAAAACGATGTCCAGCAACCGCATACTTAGAAATATACATTTTCCTTATACAACGATCATGTTCTGAAATGCGAGTAATGAGGGAACGACCGGTTTCACCAATGTAGACTAAACCACATGAACAAGGAATTTGGTATACACCTTGAGATAAAAGTGTAGGAAATTTGTCTTTGGGGGAAGGAAGAATCTGAGAGATTTTGCCTGTCGAGTTGAATATGGGTTTAATATCATTCTTACGAAGAAGTTTCCCTATTTGATCTGTAACCTTGTAAATGTAGGGTAAAAATGCCAATTTTGGGTTGTATTCGCGAGTAGAAATATTCTGAGGTAATCGAGTACGTGGATGCAGACAACGATTAATAACTCTATGAATATCTCGCTTTACATAACCATTGTTCACTAAGGTTTTAGTAAGATGACGGAGTTCCGAGTCTAGATTCTCAGGTTGGCAAATAGAAAAGGCACGATGAACCAAAGATTCAATAACAGAACGTTTCTGTGCAGGATGATGATGAGACAAAGCATGAAGGTATCTGTCCGTATGGGTGGGTTTGCGATAAACAGAATGGCCCAGTAGTCGGTCGGGCTTACGAGTCACAAAAACTTCAAGAAATGGAAGAGAACCATTACTTTTGATTTCCATAGTAAATTAGATATCTAAGTGTTGATTGTTAAGATGATCAAGAAGCTTAAAGAATTCAAGATGACCATGAGACCAAACAATAAACCTGTCGTCAACATACCTAAACCACACTTTTTTTAATATTGATGATTCCAAAACAACGGATTCAAAGGATTACATAAAAATGCTAGCTACAACATGTGATGTGAGGAGAACCCATAGCAGCACCAGAAACCTGTTCGTAAAACTTGTTAGAAAATTGGAAGTAAGTAGAGGATAGACACTTATCAATAAGAGGAACTAAACTCAAGTCCTTGATATGTTGAGAATCTGTTTGATGATAATAAGCGAATCCTTAATAGGAACTTTAGTAAAAAGTGAAGTAACATCAAAGCTATTTGGGTTTTATAGTTTCTAGACGTTGAATAAAATGCTGAGAGTTGAGGATGTGAGAAGAGGTTTTATCTGTAAACTCGCAAAGAATGTTGGACAAGAACTTGGCTAGCTTGTAGGTAGGAGATTGGATAGTGCTGACGATAGGTAGACAAGGAATACCTTGTTTGTGAATTTTGGGAAGTCCGTATAGACAAGGTGTTTTAGAATCTGATGGGGTAAGTCGACGTTTAGTTTCAGAAGGTAGATTGGAAGATTTGATGATTTGGCTGACTTCACGTTCAATCCTCGAAGTAGCGTGGTGAGTTAGAAGAGCGTAAGTTTTCTCAGACAAAATAGAATTAATTTTCGTAACATAATCAATTTGGTTCAAAACTACAGTAGCGTTGTTTTTGTCGGCTGGAAGAACAATAATATCAGGGTTCTTACAAAGACTTTTCTTTTACGATTATATCACGCGTAGATGAAGTCCCTTACGAAAGTGGGCGAAACGTTGGCAACTTCGGTTACAACAACAATGACACGGTCCAAACCTGGAAGACATTCTTATCTTAACCCAGACTTAGGCTTGGTCTTAGTCTCTTCTTGAGAGCCGAAACAAGAAGCATAACTTGGCCTTTGCCGTATTGTCGTTCGTGAACCCAAACAAACTGACGTTTCGTGGTAACGTAGTAAATGAAGATGCAAGCTGCAATGTTTTGCCAAAGCTTAAGATTTTATATCAAAAACAATACTTACCTCGATTATTAATAAACTGGATCGCTAACTCAAATATCACTACATATAAAAAAACTGAAGTCATAATTGGCCATTTGTAAGGTAGGCAAAATTTTATCATTAGTCAGTTTTAATGTGATTGTGTTAGCGAAATATAATGATGATTATCATCTTGTGAGTATCTTAGAAACTAGTATTAAGAAAAAGTTTTCTTCAATAGTAACTAGATACTAACAAAATGATTATATGTCATTGTAATGTTCTTAACCAATCACATAACATTTTTGCTACCCTGCCAATTAGTTTATTTAAGCATATCTGATCATATTATGGACCTACCGAGGTGAAACGTCACTTCTGTCATTGATTATGCAAATTGTTTAACAATTAAGATATTATAACTGTACATAACTTATTCATAACTAATTTGAATTACGCGGGTGTAAAATGAACTTACAAGCGATACTCGCCGATATAGCTATTTACAGTTATCTTTAATACATAGTAACTTTATACTACGAGATGGCATTGCCGTCCCATTTTGTTTATGGTTGAAAGATTATATTTTGCAAATGTTATTTTTTTTTCTTTTATTAACTTTTATGTACATTCTAGATGTACTTGAGCACCTTTTCTCATCTCATCTCATCATTTAGCTTCTTCATTTTGCAAGATTTGTGAATTCATCCAATTGGAAAATGCAGTTGAAATAAAAGAACAATGTAAAATAGAAACAAATGAAGCAGCTTTATAGCAAGAAATCACGAATAGATAAAATGTCGTATCATGATAACTGTGACAGTAACAAATAAAATCAACGTGGAAAATAACGTCAACAAAGACGATGAATTCCACATCAAGTTTTAAAACCGTAAGTTAGGTACGCCACTGGAATTTTATAATTTCCCAGTCATTTAAAAATCAATAATCACGCGTAAACAGAAAACTGTAATCTATGACAATGTGTAGTTACGTAGTTACTATTATATTATAGATGGCAGTGTAAGGTTTTGCGTAAATTAATGATTTTATTTATACATGAATGTTATCAAAAAATTAATTTAAAAAAATAAAAACAAAATTATTTTTTTTGTTTTACCATTCTAATGTTTTTACAAAAATACAAAAATTTTTGGAACAAACTAGAAAAGAAATTTTATAGTTTTACGGCAAAAGCTTTAAGGATCATCAAGTTTGACCTAGCGACATGAATTGAATAGTTTTTTATTTTTACAAAAAAAATAGAAAGTAGTTCTCAAATTATTGAATTAAAACTTTGAGTGAGACAGACCAGTTATATCACTTAATAAACTTTAAAGTTTTTTTTTATCTTCGAAGTTGACCAATGAACCACTTTAACTTCTTGTCATCGCCACTTTACCTATAACTACGCACCTGATTTTTTTTATATTATACGAATAGAGTTTAAAATCGAGCGTCGATTTCATTAAGTGTTTTAAGGAAAGTTATTATAAAAACAATAGTGCAATGGCATCGAATGATTAATGAAACTGTTAAAAAAAATGTAAAGCATACATATTTCAATAGCCGAAATAAATATTCAAATGAGTGAGCTTTTTCAACTTTTAGACTTCCTATAAAGAGAGCGGTGCCCCAAATTAATCCATAACTGTGGAATTATTTACCCGCATTCAAGCTAACTTTTTCAGTCGAGACTCGTGCACCTACATTACGAATGAATAGAATTTTCCTAATTCAATTTAGTTTGTTTTTCGCAAGCTGAAAACTGACAATACTTAAATCCTACTGTTGCTTGATGTTCTCGAGATGTACTTTTTCTCTCACGTGGATGTTCATGTCGTTTTTTATTTTTGTTCTATATTCTTATAAGTTGTGTTTAGTTGTACGAACTAGAAATATTATTTGAGTAAAAAAATTATAGAAAAAGCAATTGTTAGTCATTTCAGCATCGCTTTTTTCAAAATCTCTAGTACAATAACTAACAGTACTAAAAACTTTCAATTGTAGTTGTGTAGCATGAGTGAATATAAATACTAGCACAGTTTTATACTCTGGTTACCAAACGTTAAAAAAATTAATTTATTAAAGAACGTTCTTACAAGAGGATTAAGTAAATGGTAAAAAAAAGCACCTGACATGGTTAGTAAAGAAGCAAGGAGACCAAATAAAAAGTCAATTAAGAACATAATTATGTGAAAGGAGAACAGTTTTTCAAAAGAGTTACTAAAAACGCAAAACAATATTGAAAAAAATATGAAGAATTTATTTATGTAAAGGAATTGGACGCTTATATTGTGTTAAAAGGGTAATTAAAACCCCAAATTATTTAATCTCGCTCATACACTTGACGTCAAGCGGTTCGGGGGGAGACTTTTGTAACAATACTGTAACGCAAACGCATTATCGTCTGCTACTACCTTTTTTGCAATTTTTTTTATTTTATTAGGTCTACTACTGTTCATTAGCAGTGGAGTAGCCACAAGATCATATTGTTGTATGTGATAATATTTTAGAGGTGTACCGACGACTAAAGTTTTAGTCAAAACTTCTCAGTTGATACATGTTTGCCTTTCTCTTGTCTGTTATCAATTGTTTAAAAATACCAGTCAACAATAAAACAAAACTTGTTTTATTTTCTTCACGCAGAATTGGAATTGCGGGTTTTTCCTTTCTCTGGCTGAAACTTTTGTTTCCTTCTAGGATTACTTTTGTACACGCAAAGGCAGCGCAAGACCGCGGCTCACCCAAATAAATTGGATACTTACAATCCAACTCACGACTATCTTCAACGGAAGCTAACCAAAAAAGTGAGACGACTATCCACTAAATTATTCTTTTTACCGCAAACTGTGCGTTACGAACATCAACACTTTTCAAAATCAAGTATTGCAGAATATTACAAAATAATAAAACTAAAAAAAATTTTCTCTAACAACTTGTAATCTCTTGACGACCCAGTGTCGACTAATGCACGGAATGTATTATCGTAGACGGGGATGAATAGACGAGTGTCTAAATAAGCTACTGCAGGTACGTTATGTTGTTTATTCGCACAAACCTATTTTACGATTTTTAGCCCGTTGCTCAATTCGGTCGGGCTGATGGTAGCGCCAGGGTTGGCCGTAGTGATTATTCGGTGCTCACTACCGCTAGTCGGTCAGGTTTGTTTGCCGCTGGTAGACAGAAGCAATCACTGGAATAAATTCCTTCTTTGCGGCATTTCGAATAGAATAATTTAAATCGACCCGGTATTGCGTTCCGCATCGTCAGTAAATCTTTTTACGGTTGTACGGTCGTGGAAAATTTGAGTTAAGTCTGGAACGCGTTATCTACTAGAATATTTTGCTGTAGGTGTTTGGGCGGTTGTTTATTCAACTTGGGTTTTGTGATTTCTTCAAAATCATGGGCTAACTGCTAAAGCTCGGTCAGGTTAGTATAGTCCGTTCTTTCGATGTATAATATATCATTTTCAATGCAGAGCTGGTACCTGGGCTCTTGGAATCATTGTTTGAATTGCGAAATGAAATCTTGCCAATGATTCTACAGCGTCTGATTGTTGCGGTACCAGGAAAACACATTTTCTTCTAGTAACTCCGGTAATGCATGTAGTAACATGTCACCTAGGATTCCGTAATAAATTTTCGAATGTTGAATGTTGCTGTCGTACTGATCTGCGGATTCGGCGACGTTGGGCGAGACGTGTCTTGGCTTTTAGGATAGTTCAGCATAATCATGAAACGTTTTCCGGTACATATGAAATTGATCATACGTGCTTTGAGTTTGTTTACACTGCCGGTCGTGTCTTACTGATGAATTTTCAAGGTTTGAACGAGTTCTTCCTGTTGCAAGTTACAAATCCATTTGACTTGCGTGGCGGTTTTTGCGGTGATTTTCGTTACTTTTGTCGGCTCAGAGACTGTGGATTTTCGGAGAACAGGATTCCTCGAGCGCCAACCAAAATGCCTAAAATAGTTTCGGTGTTCAAGCGTCTTTGTTCATAGTTTCAATTTACGTCTAAAGTTAAGGAGTGCTGAAGTAAAACTAGTGGACGTATGTGGCGATGTATTCATAGCAAAGACAATCTCATTGAGATGATAATCCCAATATCGCTGGTCGTTTCCGGTGGTTTGGGCGATTATTAATTCCAAAACCTTGTTCATCGTCTCCACCGGGTTAGCGTGTGTACGGCGGTGCGAGACGCGACTGGATCTCTAACAAAACCAACTCTTCTTGGAAACTTTTGCTGGTGAATTAAGGATTGTTGTTGGTGAGCTAGACAGCCAAACTTGTAAATTACTTGTTCTTTTAGCGCTGTCAGGATAGCGTCGTCGTTTTTTTTATACCCTTGGTGGTCACGCTTGGTTAATTTTCCAGTGAGAAAATAATCGCTTGCGAGGACACTAGTGCTATGACGGAACTGGAAGGTGCTATAAATCTAAAAAAAAATTGCAGAAATTATTACCTAATTCTAGAAACAAATACGGATTTTGTTACTAGTAAACTAAAACCCAAAAGTTGCCAAAGGGTAAAATAGCAATGTGCTACTACCTACAAAATTACTAATTCACTGTTTCTATCCGGTGTAATAATATATTTTGTGGTCATGTAGGAAATGGTTAAAATAAAATTCTCATAAAAACTTTGAAATTGGTTGTCCATGACAATCCTAATTTGACAAACTTTTTTGTGTTTCGCAACGTTATTTTCTATCTTAGGGATGCTTCAAAACATGTGAGTAGGATAGCTGCTTAGATGAGTATAAAGGTATATAGGGGCATCGGTAAATCTTCTTCAATAATTTGAAATAGAATTGGGGCTATTTTGTAGGTACGTGACATTATTTTACTTATTTGTTAGGGTCCATATTTGGGAGGAGCAGGTTTAGAAGTAAGACTTTGATTGGTCTTGCTGAGAGGATGACTCTACTAACGCTTGGTCGTCTATTTGTAATGGTGTATGTGAATTTTCAGCACAACTTCGTGCATCTCTTTACCGTCGTAATCAAGAAAATAACAATAACAGAAATCCTGGCTTATTAAGTAACCACGATCAGTCCACTTCTTAAAGTTTAGCACATTTGGATTAGATGTTCAAAACAATATAATATTTTTCGTAAGTCTGGATCTGTTATTTTTTTGCTTATCCTCAGCAGTTTAAGTTGAAAGACCGGTAACCCTACATATTTTAGGCAAAGTTTTTGGTACAGAAGGACGTAATAAGGTGGCAGCAACAACATTTGTGCGACCAAGAGTGTAATTGATTATAACATCAGAAGACTGCAACTTTTGCTTCTTCTAAACAGCTGCGAAACTTCTGTACATTTCCATTGATTGCAAAAGCCTCTTGCTCTGTAGTATGATAATTATGCTTAACAGAAGCCAACAATCAAATGGTATACTCAATGAGTAATTTCTGGGGTTCTTCTCTATAGAGGAAAACTGCTCCGATAGCGTAAGAGGTTTCATTGGTTTTTAAAACATACGATAGAGAGAGTCAGTTTGGTATAATATGGGATTGAACGTCAATAATCTTTTGAGTTTATCAAAAACTCCACTACTATAGATATTAACAACAAACTTTGATTGTCAAAAATCCAGTTATGCCACGAATCTACGGTCTTCCCAAGATACACAAAGAAGGAGTCTTCCTTTGACCGATAGTGAGCATCATTAATTCACCAACCCAATCGTTAGCACGTTATCTAGCTGCAAAACTCTTGCCGTTGACAGAAACTACAAAAACTCACATTAAAGATTCTACAAACTTGGTAGAGAAAATTGAGAACTTGCGTATAACAATAGAAGATATTCTTGTCAGCTTTGACGTGGTATCTTTGTTTTTGCTCAAAGAGAGAATTACTGAAGAAGAAGTTCTGTTCATAGAACTCTGTCTTAAAAACACTTATTTCAGTTATAACAACAACTTGTTTAAACAAGTAGAAGGAGCGGCCATGGATTCACCGCTCTCTCCACTTATAGTCAATATCTACATAGAATATTTTGAAACTGAAATTATGAAACTGTTGACTGTTAAAACCAAAAACTTGGTTCAGATATGCTGATGATACGTTTGTTGTATGGCCTTATGGTAAAGATAAACTAAATCAGTTCTTTCAGCATCTAAACTCTGCACATAGTACCATTAAATTTACTATGGAGTTGGAGCATAACAGCAGCTTAGCTTGATGTACTGGTGATAAGGAAAAATAACAGACAATTAGGACATTTCGTTTAAAGAAAAAAAAACGCACAATAATAGATACATAAACACCGGTAGTATAGTAGGGCCGGTTCTGGATCACTCGCATGTGGACTCCTTTTTGATTCATTTTTCACTCTGGAACAAATTTAATGTTTGTTGTCTCACCAACGGCCTCACGGCTAACGAGATATATGTTTTTTTTCCAAACTAATCACGCTATTAATTTTGTTTATGTTTTCAATTGAAAACTTGTTGATAAATCTTTGTATTAAAGGTCCTTTAAAATTACTACATTCTACAATCACTTGCTCTCCAAATTTACCATCGATTTTACGAAAACACTTAATTTTATGCTGCTCATTTATTGATAGACTTCTTGCACTTACATAAGAGACCAAATGTCACGTCTCGTTCAAGTTTGTAAAAAACGCTTCCATCTTTATTTTTTTTTCAATTTATTAAAACAAATAAGAGTTATTAAGAAACTAATATTTAATCTTCACAAATATTACTTTTATATACACACAATAGCATCCCCACCATCACTACGAACTTCCCCGACAGATCTAGATCCGAGCATATCCAAAACGAAACGACTCTTACGACGTTTTGAGATTCCTTCACCACCAATACGATCTATTCCGACTTACCAAATACGAATGCAACTCGAGCATACCCGAAACGAAACGATAGTAACGAAACTTCAGGATCTTTTACCGATCTTACCCGAATGATCCAGAACCGGCCCTACTATAGTACTAACGCCAAATCTTATGTTTTGCATACTTTAGCTAAAAGAGATATACGTGTCTCAGATAATAAAAATCTACAAAAGGAAAACGAAACACTGTTGAAGTCCTTACAACAAAATGGATACCCAATCTCAATCTCCATATGATGAAAATATTTTTTTTCTGAAGAATATGCCCAACACGCTTAAGCCTCCCACAGCATTGACGAGAGTATACCAAGTTCCAACGTACAACGCTCTCAAAAAAAAAAAAAAAAACTAAAAAAGAAAAGCGCACAGGCTCTAACAGCAAATGAGTTTGACACCTATGAAAGGTACATAGCATTACAGCTGCGATCTATGGAGCTGGAGAGAGCACTGATGACCAAGCGCAATTTAACAACATTCTATCAAAGGCAAGAATAAAAGATTTAAAAGAAATGAAAAAGAATGCTGTACGTTTCTAATACACCTTCAAGTTCAAACTCTTCCTATTGAATTCACTACCACCAAACAGTCACAATGTAAATTATTCAGGACCAGCGAGTCATGGTCAAAGTAATGATTTTTTAAATTCACCACCACCAAGTTACGGTTACGGTGAAGGGTATTCAGAGATAGATGAGGACAGTAACCAAATGTTGCTAAGTACCGAAGGGTTATTTCTAATTTTAATTTAGGAGAAATCGCTTCTCGCGTAAAACTGTTAGTTTTTGAGAGTGTTAGTTTTTCTAGTAAAAAGTTAAATTGCTTCTCAGTCATTCTAAAAAAATTTTTAGAATCTTCTGGTTTTTTATTTTTTAGTTCGTGTATTAACCTTGCCGATGCCGCTAGTTCACTTCTCTGTTTAATCTATTCTCTACACCAGAATCTTCTTTTGCGTCGAACAGTTTTATTGTCAATATTTTTTAAAATTTTGTTAGCAATACCTAGAACTGCTTGTTAAATAACGCGATGAATCTTTCTCGGTGCCATTTTTTTTACTGAAATGTCTTCATGTGAAATGAAATGTGTAAACCTTTTCAAGCGTTCAATTCACTTGAATTCAAGTGAGTTGATCAAGTCACTTGACTCGTGTCATTTCTTGTGCGTTCTTTCTAAATATCACCTTATTTCCACTACCAGAAAATTCATGGAAAGTAATTCAACCAAACATAATTCATCGAACGAAATTCATGAAAACACAATTAATTTTAAGAAAAATTAATCAAAATAGATATTATCGAAACACAATTAATCGAATCAACAATTAAAATTAAGGAAAATTTATTGAACTTTTACATGTAAAGAAGACGCGTGGTCAATGAAGAGCTCGATAGATAAACCATGCTTGAAATATATGAATTGTTTTACGTTTTTAGTCATTAATAGACAATTGCGATATGTCAAAAATGTGATATGATAATAATAAAAAAGAAACAACAATTATCAATTTCTATGCACCTTCTACTAATAAAGAGAAGAACATATGATAAGTTTAATTTTTAAAAATCTGCTTTTGGCTTAAGTCAATTCAAAATCGTTTATTATTAATCGTGCTTGAAATTTTTTAGTAATTAATGTTTCAAACAATTTTTAAAATTTCAGATGGTGGCGCCCCCAGAAAACTATTTGTAGAGAATTAAAATTCTTGTTATTTACATTTTGCTTATATACTAGAAGTAAAAGTTAGAAATATAGTTCAGGTTATATTTTTTTTCACGTTTGTCTCTGTTATGTTTCCTGCTTTAGCGTTGAAATCTCTCAATATAACCATGTTTATGCGTAGCCAATATTTAAATATGTATCGACTTGGCGCAATCAAAAATGACATATTATTTTTTAATTTTTATTTATTCAAAAATTAATTTAGAAAGACAAAAGAAAAAAAATATTTTTCTTATTTTTAATTGCAGCTCTACTTTATCTATTTTAGTTGCAGTAGCTTAAAAACGTAATTTTGAATTGTTTTATGACCAAATATAGGAGTATTTTGAGTGTTAATTGTTTGATATGACGTCAAATATAAGTGAAGCTATAAAAAAAATGTAACAATACTTGAAACAAAAATCACTACACCAAGTACCACAACAATTTTATAACATTCAAACGCGTTTTGATAGCTCAGGTATCATCATCAATTATCAGCGACAAGAATACTAAATTAATTTGTTTATACTAACGGCGTTTAAGATTCACAGTATTTGATTGATTATGAAAACTGATTAATTCAAAAAATTCTGTCATTATTCCTTAATAAATGTTTATTTTTGAGGTTCTGTAAACTTCCATAACAATCAAGTTTGCTGTTACTGACTTAGCTGTATTGAACTTTCATGTATTAGAGGCAAAAACTCTCAACTTGGTTTATTTTTTAAACGGCGACGTTTCGTGACGCTATTGTGCGCACTTCATCATGACCAATAAAAAAATGGGTCCAAGATGAGTTGTCCGATTGAACTGGTCACAATTGTAAAATTGAATAACCACATAAACTGTCAAACGGATCCATTGTTATGGGTTATTTATTAAAATTATTTAAACTATCAGTCTACCAATAATAAATTCGCTGATTTTCAAAATGCTTTTCACATATGTTTCGAGCTTAAATAATTATGAAACTCATCTTCAGAAAACTACAAAAAATATTAACAACTCATAAAAATTTAAGATTACCAAAAATTTATAACTTACATTTTTTTTAAATGTCAAAATTGAGAATTTGTAACTAGATATTTAAAAAATTAAAAAATGTAAGTTTTACAAAATGTTAAATGTAAATTAAAGGAAGATGGTGCAATTTAGAAACAAATCTAAAAAAATTTAAGTTTAAAATCATAATTGAAATTGGTTTGATCGTTCAAAAAATTTTTATTTGATATTTTAATATAAATCAACTCGAGCAATTCCAAAATTTGTTTGTTATTTATGTTATTAAACGGATGAAATAATTTGTAAGAAAACAGAGAATGACGATTATCTAAAACATGTTGCGCAAATGTAGATTTCACTGAATTTGGATTATTAATATATTTTGAAGTATTTTTTAAATATCTAAGTCTAGTTTGAAAAAATCTTGTCATACCAATATAAATTTTTTTACAAGAACAAATTCATTTGTAATTTCTACTTTTATTTAAATTATTATTATTATTGAGAATATTACAAGAAAAAAGATTCCGAAGAGATATTTCATTAGAAAAAGAAATCTTGAAAAACCTTTACTTAATTTCTTAATTTTAAAAAAAAATTAAGAAAATCTGGTATAAAAGAAACAGAAAAAAATTTGTTAGTAGAATTTAATGAATTTGGTATTACTTTAGTGTAAGATTTAATACAATGTTTATATAAGTGTTTGTGATAAACATTATAAATAATATCTAAAAAAAATTATTAGTATAAGCTAAAAAAAAAATAATATCTACTTTAATTTTATAAATTTTAATTGATAAAGGAATAGTAAGAAGTCTGTTGTAAAAATAATGAATTGAAGCTAGTTTATGAGATATGGCGATTTGAGTCCAATGGTATTAAATGGTTAGTAGTTGTAGGTTTTCTATAAATTTCAAATTCGAAAGTGTTATTATTATTTAAAGAAATTAATAAATCAAGAATCTTATTATTTTTTGAAAATTCAACAGTAAATTTAATTCTATTGTGAATATTATTTAAAAAATTTAAAATGTTATGAACATCATCATTAGACCCATTAAAAATACTAAAAATGTCATCAACATATCTCTTCCAAAATATATTTTTTTGTAAGAAAATTTTGTGTTTAGGTATATATTTACTTTCTAAATCGTTTAAGAAAATTTCAGCAAAAATAGGTCATAAAGGAGAATCCATTGGAAGACCTAGATTTTGTTTAAAAAATTAGTTATCAAATTGGAAGAAAACGTTATTTAAACAAAATTTAGTAATTTTTAATAAATCATTTGCTACAAAATCAGGAAAATCAGAAAGTGAAAGAAGATTAGAGATTATAAGTAATACATCTGTAGGAGGAACTGAAGGAAAACGATTTTTAACATCAAAAGAAACAATATTAAGATTTAAGATTGTATCAGAAGGAAAAATTAAATTATTTAAAGAATCTATTAATTTTTTTGTATTTTTTATTGAGTAAGTAGAAATAAAATTCATTTAAAAATTAAATATTTTAGTTAAAAATTTGCTAATTTTATAGGTAGGTGACTTAATAAAATTTACAACTGGTCTAATAGGAAAATTGGGTTTATGAATTTTTGGTAAACAATAAAGTAAAGGGGTAGAAGGATTAGATAGTTTCAAACTAGACAAATGAACATTAAAATAATTAAACGTGTTTTCAGTTAAATGCATAATATTAATTCTAATACTAACAAATTTAGTTAAAGGAGATCTTTTTAATTTTTCAAAATCAGTACAATCTAAAAAAATTAAAGTTTTATTAATGTATTTTAATCTATTAAGAATAACTGTACAATTACTTTTATCTGCTTTAGTAATTATTATGTTATTATTAATAATTTTTTGGTTATCACCTTTATCACCTATTTTTGCTGAAATTTTCTTAAACAGTTTAAAAAGTAAACATATTTCTAAACACCAAATTTTCTTAGAAAAAATAATATTTTGGAAGAGATATGTTGATGACATTTTTTGTATTTTTAATGGTTCTAATGATGATGTTCATAACTTTTTAGATTATTTATTTTTTAAATAATATTCATAATAGAATTAAATTTACCGTTGAATTTTCAAAAAATAATAAGTTGCCTTTTCTTGATTTATTAATTTCTTTAAATAATTATAACACTTTCGAATTTGAAATTCAAATCACCATATTTCTCATAAACTAGCTTCATTTCATTATTTTTTCAACAGACTTCTTACTATTTCTTTATCAATTAAAAATTATAAAACTAAATTAGATATTATTTTTAGTTAGCTTATACTAATAATTTTCCTATAGATATTATTTATAATGTTTATCACAAACACAGTGTATTTTAATCTTACACTGAATTAATACCAATTTCAAAAAATTCTACTAACAAATTTTTTTGGGTTCTTTTATACCAGATTTTCAATTTTTTTAAGATATTAAGTAAAGGTAACGATTTCAAGATTTCTTTTTCTAATGAAATATCTCTTCGGAATCTTTTTTCTTCTAATATACTCAATAATAATAACACAGCCCAACAAAATAAATTTTTTGTTTTAGTGCCGGAAAAGTAAGAACTGATTTTGAATATTTGTAATGTGCTGATTCCAAAAATACCTGGCTTTTTTTCGTAGCAGCTCTAGTTTTTGAGATATGGAGATTAGTATTAGTTCTGATAAAACGCAAAAATATTGAAATAGTGATATCTTTAGAAACCAAAAGTGAAATTTCCTACCTAAATAATTAAAATCTAATGAGCCAGTTTGAGTTACTTGGTATTATTCATTACTGTAAAACCCGACATTCCTATACCCCTATCAAAAACTAATTAATTCGTCGGATTACCTCGCAAATATCTCTGCTTTACGAGGTACAGTTTATATAAAGAAATTAGAATCTAATTAGCCAGTTTGAGTTATTTGGTATTTATTCATTTGTGTAAAACCCAACATTCTTACAATTACTTCCATCAAAACCTAATTAACACACAGCTATATTAACTCGTATCTTTGCTTTACGAAGTACATTTACCTATTTAGTTTACGTAGCTGAAGTTGTGGTATCATTTGGTGTTGTTCAGTGATAAAACATACATTTAATTAAAACCATGGCATTCAGAAGCAAACGTAGTTGTATGAATCATCCAGACGTTTTTTGCTATGTATGTGGCGAGTACACTTTTAAAGAAAGTAGAAAGCCTATTTCTGATTGTGTGAGAAGAAGTTATTTGGTCTATTTTGGCGTTCACTTGGGTGACCAGGATAAATCTTGGGCTCTACATTTCGTATGTAAAACATGTATTGAACATCTGCGTCAGTGGACAGTTGGAAAGTGAAAGTGTTTAAAGTTTGGAGTACCAATGGTTTGGAGAGAACCAAAAAACCATCACGATGACTGCTATTTTTGTCTCGTGAATATCAAAGGAATCAATCGGAACAATAGTCAGAAATAGCCATATCCTGATCTAGATTTAGCAAAGAGGCCTGTACTGCATAGTGAAGAAATACCCATTCCATCATTCAGCAGTCTGCCTTCGCTCCCGGAAGATGATGCAGAACTACCCACGTTTGATGAAATTCAGTGTATGGAATCAGAAAACGACAGTGATTTTGAAACAGATTTATCAAGTCCGCAACGTTTCAATCAACAAGAACTGAACGATCTCATTAGAGACCTGAATCTTTTAAAGTAATCTTCTAAATTACTCGCTTCCAGATTAAATGAGAAAAATCTACTGCAGCCAGATACCAATATTACATTTTATCGTAAAAGAGATAAGGATCTGATGCCCTTTTACTTTGAGGAAAATAACCTGGTATTCTGTAACGATATAGGAGGACTCTTACAAAAAATGGGTTTGTTGAAATACACACTAGACGAATGACGCCTTTTTATAGACAGTTCCAGACGAAGTTTGAAATGTGTGCTTTAACACAATGGTAATAAATATGGCTCAATACCCATTGGTCATTCTACCAGCATAAAGGAGGAATACGAGGCAATATCACTAGTCCTGAAAAAAATTAAGTATGAAGAACATCAGTGAGTGATTTGTGTCGACCTAAAAATGGCGAACTTCCTCCTTGGACAGCAAAGTGGATATACAAAATATCCTTGTTTTTTATGTCTTTGGGACAGCAGAGCTAAGGATCAGCACTGGGTTAACAGAAATTGGTCTTTAAGAAATGTTATGACTCAAGGAAAGCAAAATGTAATCAACGAATCTTTGGTTGCGAGAGACAAAATCGTATTTCCACCCTTGCATATCAAGTTGGGGCTTATGAACCAAATTGTGAAGGTTTTAAATCGCGATGGAGTTTGTTTTGGCTACTTGATTCGTACATTTCCTGGGATTAGCACAGAAAAACTGAAAGCCGGAATATTCGATGGCCCTCAGATAAGGCAGCTTATTAAAGATCCACAATTTACCGCATCAATGAATGAAATTGAATCTAACGCTTGGTGTTCATTTGTTCAAGTTGTACAAAATTTTCTGGGAAATTATAAGGCAAAAAATTATATAGTATTAGTGGAAAATATGCTTTCAAGCTTTAATATACTCGGCTGCAACATGAGCATAAAAGTTCACTACCTCTACAGCCACTTGGATCGGTTTCCAGAAAATCTAGGTGATTTGAGTGAAGAACAGGGGGAAAGATTCCATCTGGGCATTAAAATTATGGAAAATCGATATCAAGGAAGATGGGGTACCCACATGATGGCCGACTACTGCTGGAGCCTTCAGCGAGACTGTCCTAATAACTACCATGCTAGAAACTCATATAAAAGAAAATTTTTAAATGATATGTAAATATAATTTATAAACCTATTTGTTTATTTTGTGAAATAAATACATTACTTTGGATTTTATGTGTTTTTTTACTAGCACTTAAAGCAGATAGTATTAGTAATAACGTATAAAAGTATAAAAGTTAAAAAAGTAGACTATTTCTTTCTAAAAAAAGGTCAAAATACAATATCTCAAAAACTAGATCTGATAGACCAAATCTGAAGACAGTTTTGGATTCTGCACCCAAAACTTACTGAAAAACAGTTACAAAAACCCTAGCACCAAAATGTGTGTTGGGCTGTGTAATAATTTAAATAAAAGTGGAGTTTACAAATTAATTTGTTTTTGTAAAAAAATTTAAATTAGTATGACACAAAGATCTTTTCAAACTAGACTCAATGAACGTCTTAGATATTTAAAAAATACTTCAAAATATATTAATAATCCAAATTCAGTGAAATCTGCATCTGCGCAACATGTTTTAGATAATCGTCATTCTCTGTTTTCTTACAAATTATTCATCTTTTAATAACATAAATAACAAATTCTTGAATTGCTAGAATTGATTTATATCAAATAAAAATTTTTTGTTACACGATCAAACTAATTTCAATTATGATTTTAAGCTTAAATTTTCTTAGATTTGTTTCTAAATTGCACCATCTTCTTTTAATTTACATTTAACATTTTGTAAAACTTACATTTTTTAATTTTTTAAATATCTGTTTACAAATTCTCAATTTTGACATTTTTCAAAAAATGTAAGTTATAAATTTTTTGTAATCTTAAATTTTTATGAGTTGTTAATATTTTTTGTAGTTTTCTGAAGATGAGCTTCATAATTTTAAGCTCGAAACATATGTAAAATACATTTTGAAAATCAGCGAATTTATTATTGGTAGACTGATAATTTAAATAATTTTAAACAAATAAACAATCATATTTATAGTTAGTGTAGAAATACAATAAATTACAAACACCAAACATCTACACATACCAACACTATATAACAGTTTTATAACAGTATATACTGGTTTTAACAATAAAATTATAAACAACATAGTTCGAAATAGGATTTTTGGAACTAATTAGCTTTCATAATCCATCAACTGTCACAAAGAATGAACGTCGATAGTAAAAACAAGGGAGTTTTTTAACATTAGTTTAGTATTCTTGTCGCCGATGATGATAGCTAGCTAGCAAAACGCGTTCGAGTGTTATAGAGCTGTTTGTTATAGTGGGTTTTGTTTAATTAATACAATTTGGGAAGAAACCAAACTTTCGATAATCTTTAAGAAGTTTAATGGCATTATACAGAGTGTATCTGTAATACTACTACAAACTCAAAGAGCAGTTAGGCGTTAAATGAAAATTTTTCCCTTAAAGATTTGGTCTAAAGTAACCCACTTTTAAAATATTTGCAATTAATGTTTTCAAGCCGGTCCTGACTATCTAAACAAATTAAAACTGTATGTTGATTGTAACTATAGGGTGAATGATGGGTGTAAATGCTGTAAAATCAGTGAAACGTATTGATTTATTGGGTTAATTATTGTTTTCTTTAATTTTCTATCATCTACAAAATCAATTACTTAATAAAATATTTAAAGCAGATAGTAACATTATTACTGACCGAGCTTAACAGAACGTGTACACAATCACGTTTATCTTTGGTTGTAACCCAAACAAGACTTCAGATAATTAAATACAAAATTCAGCGTTCTTAGAACTGAGTTTGACAATCTGATTTATTTCTGTCTCGATTCGTGCTAACGTACTCGTACTTCTTAATCTTTAATTAATTTTTTTTTCATTATGTATGTATGTAACAGTGATACTGTTTTAATGTATGGTGAGTGTAATTATAACGTCCACACCACACGTAGATTGTGGGTTGAGCAATATCCTTATAGACAATTGTCTTCAATAAACTTTATTTTGGCGTGTGTCTACTAGCTACGAAGGCCGTGGTCGGAAATGTATTAACAACAGAAGAAGAATAAATCTTTTCAATAAAATCAAAGCTTTAATATTTGTTTTTCTTCAATGTATGTGCAAATATTGTAAATTGTAAAAAATCGGACACGAAGTAGCACTAGAGAAATAGGCCGCTTAGCTAACGTGTTTCATAGTACGCTACATCTTGTTTTAAGGAATTTTTTTTGTACCCTTACCATGTTCAAGGAATTTAACAGTTAACTATGACTTCAGTGTTGAAATATATTTTCAGATAAGTGTTGTTTTACATGAAAGGTGGTGCTGAATTTTTACAATATGCGTGTTTGGAATGAAGAAAACTTTCATGAAATTCAACAAAGCAACTTTCAGTGGCGGTTTTGTATTAATCTTTGTGCGGGTATTTTAAGAAATAGTTTAATTGGAGCGTTTATTTTACCAGAAGGGCTTACAAGCAACTTCTCCTTTTACAAGAATATTAGCCTTTTTTTCTGTAGCTATGTGAAAGATGAAGTATACAAAGCCCAGGTAAATGATAGACGAGATAGACGGAATGTGCAATTATTTACACGAGTAACGAACAATTTTCGGCAAAAAGAAATTTGCACTTTTTAGAACAGTTTATTTTTATTTGTAGGGTTAACAACCTTAGGAGATTACAAGTCTGTAATTGACGATTTAATCTGATTTTTTTTAAATGTTTTAATGGAAATTTTGTTTTGACATTTTTTGCTTGTATTTATACTCTAATTTTACCTGCTAAAATAACAACCCGTTAATCAAATACACCCTGTATAACGTAGCAATTTTACTTTTCATCTTAAAAAGTCTGTTTCTTACCGTTGACATAAAAGACATCTTTGAATAATACCAAACGAACTAGTGTGGCACAATTAAAGTAGATAGACGTTAATATCATGTAAAATTTTAAAATTTCTTAAAAAACGGCTAGCGTCTAACACATTGTTTTGGATATAAATTATTAAAAAAACCACCCGTGCTTGCTGTAAAGTTTCTAGTCGGACAGTGGAGTTAAATTTTTTACATTCACAAGAAGAACAAAAAAGTAATAGTAATATAAGAACAGCAATAAAGCTTTAAGAGGTAAATTTACAGACATAGTGAATTGTTGTATTCTGACACATAAATTCTGAATCTTTGAAATTGAAAATAAGAAGACTATAGACTTTTATACAAAGTAAGTTTTATTATACAAAAAAAAATTAGGTACAACTTTATCTTCATTTTTATTTGCCACATTTAAGATGATTCCATTTTCAACACTCAGCTACATATGTTTAATATTTTTTTTTATTCTTTAATTTGCTTGCAATTTGCAACTATTACATTATATATTCTTGTATTCTTTGTAACAGACAATAATACGATAGTAGAACAAATCACTGATCTTTTTTTTTCAATTTTAATATCAATATCCGGTGTTTATTTTACATTTTTCGTATCAGTTGTTTTAATTATTGATGAATTCTCTCAAGATTTGAACATGGCAGGCTAACCAAAAGCTTCTCCAGCATCAATTTCTATATTTTTTAAGAAATTAGTTAAGTGATATTGTTAAAAACGTTAGGTCGTTGCCGTATGGTACAATTTTTAAATGCAACAATTTTTAAAAACTTTACGTAAACGTAAACCAATAACTTAATCATCTCAAAGAAAGCAACGGCATCTTAGAACTTTGCAGAGTGGGTAATTGGTGAGTAACCAATAGAGTTCAGCCTGTGTTTGATGTGGCAATTGTAATGCAATTTACATAGAGCGCCAAAACGGGGAGAAATAAAACTCCAGGTGCCCGTATTCACTTGACAGCGCATAAGGTAGATAAATCGGACAACGCAAGTCTAACAACAAGTATATCCATTGCAACGACAACATAAAAAGAATAGAAGGTCAAACAGAAAAAGATATACCCAACAAATATTGGTTCGCAACCAATATCACAGTAAAGCTAGCTTTAGCGGATTCTAAAATTAGGCAACATCTCATACACGTAAGTCAAGAATAACTTAATTGTGATTACACAATAGAAAACATTACGCACTGTTGTAACTTAATAAAAGAAGACTTGACTCTTACCGTAAAATTTTCACCTCAATGTTTTTGTATCCGCGTAGTTGGCAACATTGGTTAGTTTATGTAGCGCTTGCATTCAAGCCTCGTTTCATTCGCTTGCGGCAGATTTTGCGGTGTGGTGTCATTTTTGTGTTTTTTGTGCATATAAAGTTTTTTTTCGGTAAGTATTATTTTGTTTTAGTTTATTTTTTATAACAATATGGTGATTAATATGGTATTATGCCGCTTTTTGTGATCATCTCCCAATGGCTTTTTGTGGTTATGTTGTTTTCATATTATTCATTTTAAAATGGACTCTTGTAGAGTTGATCCGATATCATCGAGGGAGACATGATCCTTTTACTAAAATGTACGTAGTCATTTATCTTTTACGGTTTTGTGTTCGGGTTGGTTACAAATCTAAGGATGGAGCAAGGAGGCGGATTCTAATACTGTCGTCGCTGTTGTGCCAGCAATAAAAAACGGTGCAATTTTCAAAAACGATTACGTTAAATTAAAACGAATAATTTTTTTATAATATTTATTTTTAATCAATGATGTAATCACTCACATTTTCCACAACCTTTTGTCATCTAGTGGGCAAATTATCTATACCAGACCGAAAAAAATCTATTGGTTTGTCATCAAAATATCTGGAGATGCCATTTTTTAAGTCGTCCAAAGTTTGAAATTTATTGTCACTTAGAAAGTGCTGTAGGAATCGGAACAAATGAAAATCTGAAGGTGCGATTATCAGGTGAATATGGAGGGTGAGGCAGCACCTCCCATCCCAATTCATTAATTTTTTCTAGCGTCCGTCTTGCACAGTTCAGCCTTGCATTGTCATGTTGAAGAATGACACCTTTTCTGTTGACGATAGCCGGGTAATTCTCAACTAGAGCTTGGTTCACTTGATCCAATTGTTGACAATAAAGGTCCGCATTAACAGTTTGTTCAGGATTAAGCACTTCAAAGTGGACGACTCCGCTGATGCTCCACCAAACACACAGAAGCACCTTCTTGGGGTGTAATCCCGGCTTTGCAGTACTGCGTGCTGGTTCATTTTGGGAGAGCCACTGCCTTTTGCGTTTGGGATCAAGAAACGGTTCTGTATGGTGCCGTTGAATCAATTCATTGCACGTGGTTGACCTGTTGGCTTTGTTTTGCTCTGACAAATTATGGGGGACCCAAACACCTGCTCTGCTGATTTTTCCTATCTGGTACAAATGTTCCTGGATGGTCGACCAAGGTTGGTAAAGGGTGTTCGACAATTCTTTGATGGTTTGGCATGGATTTGTTTCAACTTCTGCTCTTAGAACGTCGTTGTCTAATGACATTGGTTTTCCTGGTCGATGGGCGTCAGAAAGATCAACATTTCCCAGATCTTAACTTGGAAAACCATCTATGGCATTTGCAAACATCTAATGAATCTAGGTAAACATCGCTAATGTTGTTAGTCGCAATTGTTGCGTTACTACCCTTGCGAAATTCAAAAAGTATACATTGACGAATATGCACTTCCCGTATTTCGCACGCGATTTCACCTCAATTTGCAAAAAAACCATTTGATTTTAAATAATTTAGAAGTGAACAAGTCACACTAATACAAAAATAACCTGTGCACGTGTTCGAGATACACAATAAACTGCCGAACGATTATCGAATGTCGACATGTGCAAAAACGACATTACTTTCCGGTTCTCCTAATATATGTGATGGTACTAAAAAAAAATATTTGTAGAAGAGAAAATCGCTTGGCGGGCTTCAGAAAATTACAGATTTTCACAGCAGAAGAAGAGATCTAGCTAGCTGACTATCTTATTTAAGCGTCTTGCCTTAATTATGGGTTACCAGTCATAAAACTTCGAGAACTTGCTTATGAGTTTGATAAGGCAAACAATAAGAAAGTTCTACCGTTTTAGAATATAAACAAAAAGGCAGATAAAGATTAGGTAGAAAGTTTCAGTAACCGAATCAACTGCTTGTCTTTTCGACGTCTTGAGCCGATAAGTCTAGCTTGCAACACAGCTTTCAATAATCAATAATAAGTTCACACCTAAAAAAATTAAACATAGATGAGACCGTGGTAACAACGGTGCAAAAACCTCCGAAGATTATTGCACAGAAAGCTTGTTAAAATATGTTCTGTAATAAGTGCATGTGGCAATCATGTTACTCTTTTTATTATTTTGTTACGTGCATAAATTTAAATAATGCATTACCCTGTATATCAGTCTAATTAAAAGTTGCTTTTATATTTTTTGACGCCATCTACCGGATTCGTTGGTCACTTTGTGTTGAGCAGGCGGCATCCGGTGAGGTTTCCGGCATTTTGATTGTAACATCGTACCTGGTAATATCTAGGGTTGCGTGAGTGAAAGTTCGTTCTCTAAAATCATCCACGTGTTAGGGACACGATGGAAATTATGTAGTTTCCTTAAATAACTAATTTGCTCCCGCAACGTAAGTGATTTTGTTTCTTTCTTTAATTAAAGGTAATTTTTATGTCTTTTTGGTTAGCCGCCATGTGCCACCTCATAACTAAGGGCATTCTGGTTATAATTTAAAGCCCACCAGGGAAAGTTTGTGATTTCGTTGCGATCGTGGGGTGTTCGTATCGTCACCGGCTATTCTTACCACCATCCGGCCCATGAATTCAAATCGATACCGAAAGACGAGAGATAACCCTCGACGAATATTGTGTTGGGACGATTCTAAATATTTCTAAGGCCTACCGTTGGAATTAATTAAATCATAGAAAAAGGGTCTTGATTTCGTGAGGCATTGGTTTGACACGATTTGCAATTCAAATTATTTACAGGACTACGTGTTGGAGGAAAGTACTTTCTCTACGCACCTGTGAAACTCCTGTGTTTGGTAAGTGATTTTATATGTATCTTATTTTGTTGTCAACAAGGTCGCTCACGAAACTGTGTGAATATTAATTCCGTAGTACTTTTCTTGCTTATTGCTTATTGTGTATGACGTATGCTGTGTACTCCCAATATTTATTATGATATTGTAATATTAAGGCCGTACTTATTATCATTATTTCATGTATCTCACATGCTATATGCAACTGAGATTTACTATACATCCTACTCTTCGTTATTCATGTAAACCAAACTTATCTATGTAGTGTAAGTTGCCGATCCTACTGTGATTCGATGTTGTATATTCTCACTAGCATCTACTTCGATGTAGCTATTTAACTTCGACTATATTTAGATATATAATATATAGATATATCTGATCGAGTAATTAAAGTGCAATTGTTATTAACGATTTAGTTTTTCTCTTTTATTCGTTTCTTTCAGCAGTTACGAACCTAACATCTAGTTACAAGTTTCTTACCATTCTGTTGTGAGCAGACAGAACTGACTTTGGATAGGCTCTGGCGCCCTTAATTATCTTTTCAATCTTCTCTAGGAACCCTACCCTCTCACCGACTACTGTGAGTTGGCCGTGCAGGTTAGTAAAACAGCTAAAGCTTGTAACAATTTGCTTTGAGTAAATTGGCAAGAGCGTGTGCTTCAAGGTGCACCACCCGGTTCTGCAAGAGCCCCTCGCTCATCTAGTTGGATGACAAAAGATAATTTTGTAAAGCACTTGGAACACTTTAAAAACCACTCTAACTACAGCTTAGATAACAAAAACTTACTGGTTCTTGACAATTCTGATAGTCATGTTAATCTTGAAGTAATAAATTTTGCTCAAGAGAACAAGACCGTTCTATTAACGCTACCGCCTCATACGTCACATAAATTTCAGCCACTGGATAGAACTGTTTTTGATCCACTAACTTCTGACTGGATGACCAATCACTTGAGAAACAGTATTTCTATGTATGATATTAGAGGTTTTCTTGAGCGTGCTTATCCTAAGGCTTCTGCAAATAATTTGTGTGGTTTTAGAGTAACTGGGACTTATCTATTCGACTCCAATGTTTTCAGAAGCAATGATAATTATTCAAGTTTGGTAATCCACAGACCAAGTCCTATTGATGAAATCTCAGATAATGATGCGTTCTATAGAACAAACACCTAGTCCTCAACCAGGGCCGTCTAATGGACTTTGTCAATCGCCAATTATCAAATCTGGATCAATAATGATCTCTTCAGAGAAAGTTCGATCATTTCTCAATGCTCATCCTAGAGTAGATAATGTAAGAGAAGGTGATAAGCATGGTCGTAGTAGAATTATAACGGAAACACTTAAGAAAAAAAACTAGAGACAGAGGTTGCAGAGCGTATGAAAAAGACGTCAAGCATCAAGAAAAAATCAGGGAGTTTTAAAATTGTTTCTTATACTGTCACGTCCACGTGTGATTTTCTTGAATTTTTAAATTGTCTTATTGGTTTTGTTATCAATAGTTTATCTATTGCTTTCGTTTACTTTTTTTGTTCTGCCAAGATTGAAAATGTCAATATTCGTTTCTTAGTGTAGTTACGTATTGGTTAAAAAAAGCTCTAGAGTGACAAAATAAAAAGTAGAAATCCACGTAAAATTAAGTGTTTTAAGCCAATTATTATATTAAGTTGAAAAAAAAAACGATGTCATTGTAAAAACAACATTATAATGTCTGGTTTTGTAAAAAAAATGTAATTTTACAAAAAGCAACACAAAAAATTAGGTACGTTACTCTCGTCAAAAGTTTCATAGCATAACGCACTCACATGCAACGTTTGTTATATGCTATGCTTTACTTTCGACGATTGTTACGTAAATTATCTACTATTTGGTTACAAATTTTATTATTGAAGTGAAACTTCTTTACCGAGGGTAAATCTAAAATTTTGATAAGTTGCACAGTAACAAAAAAGGGTGTAGCTCAATTAGCTCTTTGTCTATTTTTTTTAAATTTTTATATTTTATTTATTCTCTGGGTGGATATTACTCCTCTGAAGGTACCATAGAATAAGTTCAATCACAACATGAGTGTAAACTACAACAATTTTGAGGCAAAAACTGTGTGTGTGTGTAGAGCTGGCAATATCGTATCAAGTAAGTATCGCCAGCGTATATATGTGTTGATAGCAACTTAAAGTTACTAAAGCAAGTTGGTTTCGGTTTAGTTTCGGTTGTTGGTGACGTTAATGTGCCTGTTGTCTCAATATGTTTGTCGTGAGTTAATTTTTGTATTACTGCCAAACTTCTATTGAGAACTGCAAAGTATCTGCAACAAATAATATTGCTGTTAGCCATAGTCGAGTCTTACATTTAGGTAAGTTATGCTGAAATTTAAAAAACAGCCAGACGCAAAGAATCAACGATTCTAAAAAATATACTTTTTTCACTGTTATAAGCTCTTATGCAAACTGTTTAAAAAAAAATTACTAATAATATTACATCTGGTTTCAATAAAAGTAGAATCACGTCCAAAGTATCTAAGAAAAGTTTGCACAAGTTAATCATGATAACAGACGTATATGTCTAGTCGTTTGTTCATACGATCCACACCAAAACAAGCGATTAATACAGTGCACGCCGTTTAATAGAATTACGTTGAGACGGGGGTTTTGATAACAATAACCAAATGATAACAATACCCAAAAGTCAGAAGAAAAAAAAGCATATTGAAATGTTTTTGGAACACCATCCTGTAGTAAAAATACCACGTATGATAATATAGAAAACTATAAATTAGTAGGGAGGGCAGAAAAGTTGTCATTGGATTTAATGACAGCGAAAGTCAATGATCTATTGACAAGTGACGCTGTCAAAATCCCACCTATAAAATAGGTTAGGAACAATGTCAGTCTAGTGAAAAACAACATCAGAACTAGCGGACAGCTGTTTCGTTCTTCAGGAGCTCGTCAGCGCTAGGATACACCGATGTGTTTTAACAACCATACTGACAGACAACCGTACTCTTTTATGTCGTGTAGATAATACCAACATATTTAAAATGTTTTTTTTTCTGAACCTATTTTATAATTAGGATTTTGACAGCGTCACCCAAGTAACAAAGTGGTTTTATAATTCTTGAGTTAGAAAACTTTTCAATTTTGTTATAGTTATGTTGTTGCTCTCTAAACGTAAAATGGTTCTATTAAAGTTGTCTGGAAGATTATTTTGTTATCTATTCAAAATTGTTTTTTAAATCGATGTTTAGAACGTTCTTACAACACAATTATAAAACTGCTCATGAGATAAGTATAAAAGTGTTTTGTAAACGTTTATATAATATTCGTTATAAGAGATTCACCCCTTACAAATATTAATTGATTTATAATCGCTATGTAGCTTTGTCATTTATCATTATAGAACGGTTTTATACAACTGTTTTAATAAAGTATGTGACTACGTTATATAATTGTAGTATTAGTAATATTATATAACAATTTTGCTTTCTGCATCAGATTACTCACAACGAAAGTTCCAATATAACTGTTAATTAAAAGGACACAAAGCCTCAGTTATAAAAATAAGAGAAAAGCAGTTATAGAGCAATACTACTATTAAAGCGCAAAATTATTGTGTTAAATATAGTTATAAAACAATTCGTATATACTGGCGTAAGAGAAAACCACCTGATTTGCTAGCATATCTACAACCGTTTGTCGAAGAAGCTAAAATAATTCTTTCGGAAAGATTAATAATGAATGGATGGCAACTTATTGTTAAGATACGCAGCTTTATATGTGATTCGTCTGCTCGACCATTTTCATTAACTTTTTATTACTGAATACGCGATTAAAAATCCATAAAAATATAATCACATTTGTAAAATACGATGCTGTCGAGTTAACTTTCACATAAATTAAGGTAATTAAATTTGAACGTTTTATAAGTTTTCTATATACATCATAATTGTTGTATAAGAGCAAATTTGGTAATAAAAAATGTTCTATAAAAAGGGACCATTTTGAAAATGTACTCGCATATATTTACATGGCCGCCATTCTCGAGGAACATAAATTAACTTATATTTCACTACTTTGACGACAAAAACGCATCAATTAAAGCTTCTTATACTGGCAAAAAACGACGTCCGTGTAGATCTATCTCATAAAATTTCGTGTAAATAAAATATACTTGTATACGTTGTCATTTTTTATGAAATAGCCATCAGTTTTAGTTTAAGTAAATAATAGGAATAATTAAGTTCCGAAAAGTAGTACTTAATAACTATTTGATTTTATT
Source organism: Aquatica leii (assembly GCA_035610365.1). Classification (NCBI taxonomy): domain Eukaryota; kingdom Metazoa; phylum Arthropoda; class Insecta; order Coleoptera; family Lampyridae; genus Aquatica; species Aquatica leii. Next base: position 113,999,655 of record CM069435.1, read on the forward strand.
GAAGCTGCTCTACACTACAAAAATGTTTTGTAACTTCATCAAAACTATTGTAATAAAGAGCCAACCAACTATAAAATATTCATGAGATTGTTTTGTAATTGATATATAACGTTTACGTAACTATCCCATAACAGTGTTATGTTGGCTTTAACACATTCAAAAACGAATATGTTTTATAAATATGTGCTCATTTTGCATTTATAGCTACTGTAAGAACGTTTTAGTTACGTTCTTAGGACAAAAGGTGTTTTATAAATTTTGTTTTGTAAACGTTCTCTCAAACGTTATAAAATATAAAATTGTTACTTGGGAAATAAATCAAAAATTATACACCTGTAGCATTAACTAGTTTGTTGACATCGTTAATAAAAAAAAATCAAAAACAACGTTATGACGTTTAATTCACTGTTCTAAGAACTACAAATTATTTCTCAGTAATTTGCTGACACTAAAAATAATAATGCAAAATATGTTTTTGTTCTTATATAGAAACAAACCTAAGAAGAAAATTATTAACATAAAATAAAATTATGATTACTATAAACGGTGTTTTTTCTATGTAGTAACATACGTCCGATACGTTTGTTCCTTAATATAGTAATAACATTATTCGTGATTCCAAAAAACGGCGTGCACGCTATAAAAAAAGGGTAGTTACTCAGTATTTTCAATATGCGATTAGCTAATGACATCTTTCTAAAATTGCTAAAAAGTAAGCAGCGAAGTATACAATCGTGCTATCAAGAATAAGCTGCTAAAATTTAATTCAATACAAAGTGTGCTAAACGTAAAAGTACAGTAAGTATTAAGAATAGTAGCTTTTACCACTCGAAGACAATGTTTAGGGACTGAGCGAAACGAAATTATACCACTAATTCGTCATAGTTATTTGCCCTAGCAAAACATATAGAAACGTTGGTTTGCCTATCTAACGAAGGTGAGTTGCCGATATCTAATTGGTACGGTTTAATTCGTGCATCTGTATATGCCTTAGGTATCAATCTAATGAAAAACTCATTAAGATTTGATAAAATAACAAACACGTGCGGAAAACTACATCTTGCCGTAAAATAGAAATGAACTCTTACCCAAACAGTTCTTTCACATGCACAACATTGAAATCCTAATTAATTTACTTATTATTGCAAGATTATTAAATGTGAATATCACTAAACCTAGCGTTATCACACGTGCTGTTTGTTTACGGTAACCAAACCGGAAATGAAATTATCAAAATCTACTGACGTGAATGTATATTGCCAATGGGCAAAATTTACGAAGGATTTATTATACCAAACTTTTTTATCCGATTGTGCTTTCAGCAAAACTAAGTGTAATGTTCAAGTTATGTATTTATTCATAAATTTCATTTCAAAATATTAAGTTATTTTAAGATGAGATGCGTTATACTTACTTTATTATTCGTTATACACTTAAAGTTTGTCTTATTAAGACTTATTAAATATTAATTTTTTTTATCAAAATACAAACTTTTAAAATGCGTTGTTTTGCACTTAATACAAAAGATGGTATTTTTTTTTATTAAATTAAGCACAAACACAAAATATTTATAAACGATATTGTAAAAATTCTAAACAAAGTTTTTTAAACTTTACGTAGTCTCAATTTTAGTTCTAAAACCAAGGAATAACCAAGAAAATGTTGCATAGAAATTATTCTACAATAATTTAAATTAATTTATTATTGTCCTTCACACAAAAAATAAATTTCGACGTTCTAATGCAGAATTTACGACATGTTTGTTCTATATAAAAGGCGTCACAATCTACACATTTCAATTTATAAACACCGAATTTATCTACGACATCAGAATGAATTAAATTTTTTTAGATAAAAATGAAATGTCGATATTGCTTAAATAAATTTTAGGAAGTCAAAAATCAAAAAAACTAAAATAACACAATAAACAAAATCCAAAAATCGTTATTCTTAATCTACGTTACAAAACATACTTGGATTTATTATAAAGTTAGTGTAAAAGTTTAGAGTAGACAAGTTGTAAAGTTTTATAAATGAAAACAATAATTATATATAATGAAATAGTGTCATAAAGCAATAGTTGTTAAAATTTTATAGACATCGAATTGCACAATAATAAGTCGGAAATTGAATTTAAAAACGGTCTTATGGATATATCGATAGTTAAAAACACTTTTTTTTAACTGAGACGAGATACTTGTTTTAGTACCAATAAATTCTAGAACAAAAGTATTGTTTATTTTTAAGAAACTTTCGTACGTATATTTTTGCTCAATAATACAAAAAAAAATTATTGGATCGAAAGTGTTAATCACCTTAGAATATTATTTTGAAATAGTTCAATTGTTAAGAGCTATAAAATTTTCTAAATAAAAATAATAAATACGTATAATCAAAGAATGTCATAAAGCAATAGTTGTTAAACTTTTATAGACATCAAACTGCAGAATAACAAGACGTAAATTGAATTTAAAAACGGCCTTAAAGAAATAACGACAATTGGAAGTTATCTGCGGTTTGTTTTTTTTCCCTACATAGTTTACGCTGCAACAAAAGTCGACATATTGACCCATTGCACCTTCAATTTCCTGGAAAGTTGTGTCATTACTTTACGCTGGTAAATTGAGTACGTACCATTTCTGTGTGTGTAAAAAAGTACTAATTTTGAAAAACGTAGGCTGTCACTATAGGGTCTAGGACAGAGTTCAGGACAGTATATTGGAAAAGCAAGGGGTAACCGGACCGGCCGACGCCGACGTCTCGTGACGTCATCCTGGCGTCTCCCCGACACATCACTCAGATGTATAGACTTTACACACATTACGTGCGACTCATTACGTTCCTCGTTGCAAACTAATGCTTCAATTACGTCTGCAATAATATTTCCTCACCAACACGTCCGCACAAAAAAAATAACGACGCCGACGTGCAATACATTTCCTATAACGCTAAAAAGTTTAACGTTCGTCAAGTGGCAACTTTGTATACATCGATTTTTCTTTTCGGTTTTTTTTTATATTGTATTCTTGCGATTTTGGGCTTATGAGTTATGAGATAAGCGAAAGAAAATTAAATTTTATGTTGCAACTTCCTCGAGTTGACCAATTCTCTTCTAGTAATTCATTTTCTACTCTTAAATAAATAAGTTAGTTTAAATATGAAAAGTTTTTGATATGCTATCTATTTTTTTCATTGCTTGATTAAACGAACTTTAACATTGTTTTAAATAATTATTTTTAAAAAAATATTTTTTAATAAACGCTATTATAATGTTGCGTAACGCAGGAATAATGCAATAACAATTGCCCAACCAATTTTTTTAATACGCTTAAATAATAACTAAACATTTTTGGAAAGTGAGGATTAGAAAAGGTTTTATTTTTCAAAAGGTTAAACAGATAACCGATGCGATTTTGAGTTCTAAACCTACAACTAGAAGAATTTGTAAAAAACTTATATTTTTATTAGAACTATTGCATTTGTACAATATAATAAATAAAATAATTCGGCCAATCGTCGAAAGAATTTTTGAGTTTATTGCTTTCACGACAATGTGTACGTAAATACTTTTATATGAAATATTTACGTACATTTCTGTCGTAAACACGACTTTACGTGCATTCGCGTGTAAAATCTGTTTGCTACCAGAATTTTATGTGCAACTAATGCATAATAGCATAAAAAACCGTTAGCGTACCATTCACTATATACTAGATTTATACGGATATAAATTTTTTTTACTGTCTCGTACATAACTAAAGATTTTTAGTTGCATTTATTCATAAAAAAAACAAAAATAAACAATAAAACAGTAAACTAACAATTAAAAATGTACCAAACAATTAGAAAAAAAGCTTAAACTTTGCAAATTGAAGTTGCGCAACTACACAAATTTTGATTGTGGTTAAGGAAAATTACCGAAATTGTAAACTGTTAAGATAAAACTTATTTTTAGTTTTTTATTTGATACTTTTTCTCTCTCAGATTTGCACCAATTTTTTGCAAGCAATGAAAATATGGAATTTTTGTGTTGTAGAAAATACATTTTTTACTTTTTTAGAAAAATGTACATTTTCTTTTTAGAATCTTGTTTTTTGTAATTTTTTCGCTATATAAACTTGAACTTGTAATCGAATTTTTTTTAAATAACTCATGTTCCATGTTTCCTTTTATCAAAGTTTAAACGATGTGTTAAACTTAACTAAAATTGTAACAACGAGCCGTACTGTCGCAGCGACGCGACAGTAACACACACACACTTTAGTTAGAGAGGGCTGCCTCGGGTAACAAAAGAGTACCTTTGACATTAGTTTAGTTTTATGATTTTCGAGAAAAGTGTTAATTCATTTTTGAATGTATCAGTCAACTAAATAAAACTGTGTGTTACGTGTATTAGTGGCTATCAATACTATACCTATCGAAACGAGGGTAATATAACCCACACCTGTTCGCCACAAGTGGCGCCCAACGTGGGGCCCTACGTTTTCGGTGGTGAACAGTATTCAACAAACGTTTAAAACGAAAGTAAGATTTCGTAATTGTTTCGTCAAGATTGCTCCGTTTGTTGTTAACAAACTAGCGTCCTCCATTACGAACAATTCAAATATTTGTTTAACTACTCGAATTAACCTGTGTTTTTAGAACTGCGCATCACACTACTCAGACAGCACGGTATTTGTTTATGCTGTTACGATCAGAAAAAGTTACCAATGATTTGACAAATATGGCCGAAAATCAACCACAACAGTTAATTATGACAGTTGAGATGATTCAGAATTTAATCCAAGGGATTCAAGTAAATAATCAACACAACATTCAAACTGTGAGTACTGCAAATTTTTCTGCATGTAAAGCAAAGTTTAATGGTGATTCAAAGTCCGAAATCGAAGCATTCATTGATTCAATAACGGTATATAAGGAATGTCTTAATGTAAGCAACGAACATGCACTAAAAGGACTTTCAATGCTTCTAACAGATGATGCATCTACATGGTGGCAAGGAATTAAAAATTTAATTCAATGCTTTGATGAAGCTATCACATCACTTTGACATGCTTATGGTTATCTAAAGCCTGCACACCAAATTTTCCAGGATTTGTTTGGACTTAAACAAGATAATGAGAAAACCGAGGTCTTTATTTCTAAAACGCGCGCATTGTTCTCACGTCTTTCAGGCAAATCTGTTATTTCAGAACATGTACAACTTGACTTGGTGTACGGACTTTTAAATGTGAGAATTAGAGAAAAAATTACTCGCGATAAAATAAACTCATTCAAAGAATTGATCGAATCTGCACGTGTCATTGAACAAACTTTCTCCGAAATTCCAAGTAGATCAACTAACTCAATTAAAAATAATATGCCTTACAATAGCCATCACAATCATATTCGTAAACCTAAACAATGTGTTTATTGTAAAAACTACGGACACCTTAAAGATGAATGTAAGAAGTTATTACGAATACGTTCCGAGTCTTCAAATGTTACTGAGAATCAGAAACATGTTGTGAATAACGCTAGTTCTAGCTCATGTTCTGTAGGTTCAAGTAGCGACTGTAAAATTTCGTGTTATGGATGCAAAACACCTGGGTATATCCGCAGCAATTGCCCTAATTGTTCAAAAGGTAAAACCGAAGTTGCTCATGTGAGTGCATTTAGATCTGATTCACCTACTGAATTTTTATGTAATATGTTTAATGATGTATCAATCTGTAAAAATTTGTATTCTCAGAATGCACGACCACTGACTCGTGTTCACATCGAAGGCCATAGCGGATACAGTTACCTGGATTCCGGTGCTCAATCTAGCATAGCAGGTACTACTACACTCAGAAAAATACTTTTGCAGGATGGCGTCCCATATTTTTCCAAAGTCATGGAAATGACACTAGCAGATGGCAAAACATCAAAGGTTAATGTACTTGTGTTTCTAGTTAAAATTCTCTTAGGAGGGAGATCGCATAATATTTCATTAATTTCTGTACCAGAACACTCTCAAAGTAAAACACTTTTAGGTGCTGATTTTTTAAAAGTAGCAAACATTGTTATTGATATACCTCATGAATCATGGTTCTATGGAGATTTTCCTCAAAGGATTTATCCATTTGACTCTGAACCCAATTCCGTAAATCAATGCTCGTGTTTTTTGAATTCAGTTCAGTTAAAAGACATTAAATTGCGCTCTGATGAAGGTATTTCGTTTACTTCGGTGGAAAAATCCGAATTTATTAATGTTCTCGAGAAAAATCTTGATTTATTTCTACCCAACAAAGAAGCCACTCCGTATGCAGAACATACCATTACTCTCATAGATAATACTCCTATAGCAGTTCCACCTTATTGTCTCTCCGAAGGAAAAAAAGATATCTTACGTAAAGAAATCGAACATCTTCTATCAGAAGATATTATAGAAGAATGTATATCTCCTTATGCTGCTCCGATAGTTTTAGTGCCAAAAAAAATGGAGGCACAAGGCTAGTAGTAGATTATCGAAAACTAAATGCTATCACTTGTTCAGATAAATATCCATTGCCTCATATCGAAGATTTACTTCATTCGGCTAAAAAAGCCACTTATATGACAACTCTTGATCTTAAATCAAGTTACCATCAGATTTCAGTCAAGCCAGAAGATCGGGATAAGACCGCATTTATTTGCCCTTTAGGTTCGTTCCGTTACACGCGGATGCCGTTTGGATTGCGAAATGCACCATCCACATTTTAACGCTTTATTAATAGATTTCGCTCCGGTTTACAAGATGTAAACATCTTGGCTTACTTAGATGACATGATCATATTGTCTCTTACTTTCACGGAACATGTTAGGGACATATAATTTGTGTTCAATCGCCTAAGAATGTTTAAGCTTCACTTAAACAGATCCAAGTGCACATTTGGTTGCCCTTCTGTCAATTACCTTGGTCACGTGATTAGTCCCCAGGGTTTGAAGCCGAATCCAAGCAAAGTGTCTGCCATTCTAGATATGCCTACGCCCAAGAACACGAAACAAGTTCTCTCTTTTCTCCAAATGTGTTCATGGTACCGCCGTTTTATAGAAAATTTTGCAAGTATAGCTAAACCTCTCACGAACCTCACAAAGAAAAATGTAGTTTGAACTTGGGGTCCTAAATAAGAAGAAACCTACCAACAACTAAAAAGCTGTTAACAACTAGTCCAATTCTCCGTCAGGCTGACGCAAAGCTTCCCTATGTTTTTAGAACCGACGCTAGTGCATATGCTCTTGGTGCATGTTTACTCCAGGAAGAGAGTCCTGACGAAAGACACATAGAATATGCATCCAGATTGTTGACACAATCGGAACAAAATTATTGTACTACAGAACGCGAAGCATTAGCTGTCGTGTGGGCCGTTAACCGTTTTAGAGGTTACTTAGAAGGTTCCACTACTGTTGTCCAGTCGGATCATCAACCGCTCAGGTGGCTTATGTCATTAAAATCACCAACAGGTCGTCTAGCACGATGGTCACTTCTTCTCCAGTCTTATGACTTAAAAATAGACTACACTCCAGGTCGATTAAATGTTGTAGCTGACATGCTATCAAGACCTCCTTTGGAAAACGTAGAAGCCAAACTTATAAGCATTGATTTACCCAAGGAAAGTACCAACGAAGTGCGCCGTGAACAAATGAATGATCACGGCCTAAGTAAAATCATCGACTGCTTCAAACGTCCTACTGATGATGTCGATTTTAAACGATGGACCGAACGAGGGGATATTATGGGTATATTATGATTAACGGTATTCTACATCGCTATGTTCCAGATTCAGATGAAGAGACTGCTCAGCTAGTAGTTCCGAAGTCTTCTGTTAGTAAGATCATCTTGGAATGTCATGATTCTCAACTAGCTGGTCATTATGAAGTTGATCGTACATTGCAGCGAATCGCCAGTAGATACTATTGGACAAGTATGCGTCGTGACATAACCCATCACGTAGCAAAATGTCTAGATTGCCAAAGGTATAAAGCTTCTAACTTGAAACCCATCGGACAGATTCAAACGCCCATTCAAAATCAACGATTTGAAGTTCTTTCTATGGACTTATTTGGACCTCTACCTGAGACAGAGGATGGATATAAATGGATCTACATAATACAAGACACAACCAGTCGCTGGGTAGAGCTCTTTGCATTAAAAGTTGCTTCTGCTGAAAATTGTTCTAGAATTCTTATAGATGAAATAATCTTACGTTTTGGACTTCCTAGGCGCGTAATTAGTGATAACGGTGTTCAGTTCGTGAGTTCCGTTATGCAACAGACAGCTCATTGTCTCGGTTTTTTACAGACCTTAGTGCCATTGTATCATCCGGAAGCTAACCCGGTTGAACGTAAAAACCGCGATTTAAAAACACAACTTTCTATCTTAACTGCTAACAATCATACACAATGGAAAGATAAACTCCCGGCAGTGCGATTTGCCATGAATGTGAATGTGAAATCTCAAACAACCTGTTTTAGTGCCGCTTATCTTACATTCGGACGCTAGTTACGCACGCCCGAAGACGTACAGCGTGATTTTCGCGCGATTATAGAGAATGACAATTTCGTTTCTCAAGTAACTCCATACTTGCGTAACCTTGCTGATACCTTAAGTCTCGCTCGTGAGAATCAAGAACAACAACAGGACCGATATAAGAAGTACAGCGATGCCAATCGTCGCCCAGCTCCAAATTTTCACATTGGAGACAAAGTGCTCATAAGAACGCATGTCCTCAGTAAAGCTAAAAGTTCCTTTACTTCCAAGTTCGCGCCTCGTCGTGATGGTTCATATTTGATTCACAAGATCGTCACACCTACAACTTATGAGGTTACCTCTGTTAATAACCCAGATGAAATTTTAGGAAAATATCATGTCGCTGATCTAACTCCTTTCAACTCAGACGAAGAAACTGCTCCAATTAGTCCTATTCGCAAGAGAGGACGTCCACCTATTCAAACTGAAAGTTCTTCTCGTGAATCTAGTGAAGCTGGAACAGAAGTTTCTCACCCTTCCATCACAACTCTTCACATAGCTTCTCGACAAAGAATCCAGAAAAATAAGTGTCCCTGTTGCAAGTAAACCATTATTGTTGCTCCTATTTGCGGGACGCTTCATGAAGCAAAAGGGGAGATTTGTAACAACGAACCGTACTGTCGATGTCGCAGCGACGCGACAGTAACACACACACACACTTTAGTTAGAGAGGGCTGCCTCGGGTAACAAAAAACTACCTTTGACATTTTATGATTTTCGAGAAAAGTCAATTAAAGTGTTAATTCATTTTTGAATGTATCAGTCAACTAAATAAAACTGTGTGTTACGTGTATTAGTGGCTATCAATACTATAACTATCGAAACGAGGGTAATATAACCCACACCTGCCCGCCACAAAATTTTTTTTTGCTTTTATTTGATGGAGCGTGATCATTTTGTTAGATACCTTAAGGAACTAGTCAAGTAATTTTTTTGTCAATTTTAAAATAATTTTTAGGAGTTGCTACCAAGGTTTAAAATTTACAAACAACACTATACATTAATTGGATAATTTTATTTATTGATCCGGACATTTAGCATGCAAAATTATTGTTACGATTACAAAAAAAAAATAGATTGAAATATTAAAATCATGTATTACTGCGATACAAAGGTTGATTTCTTGGAGTTAGGGTATTTTTTCCTATAATCTTTCACCAACAAAAGCAAATATTGCTTTTGTTCTTCATCTGTAGTTAACAGTTTATTAAATTCCTCAATTAAGGCAATAAGTTCTAATTGCGCTTGTTGACTTTTGTGTTTTGATTTTTAGCTGTTGTCTTAGTTTTGGTGTTTTAGGATTGTGATATAATTCTTTCAACTGTGTTGTGGATATCTTGGTTATTGGAACTTGAATGCTATCGATTTGCTTTCTCTTAATTTTCTGTCACTGCTTTGTTGTTATTTTGATTAAGTTGTTTAATAAGTTCTTTTTGGTTCTTTTTTTTCTCCATCTTATGTTAGAACAGATTATACCTTCCGTCTGTATATAGTCAAATGCTTTGAACTGTTGATGACAATTTTCCTTAACGAATCTTTCTTAATACATGTTTTTTTACAGAAGTGAAGATGTAGTCAATCTAGTTTTTTGTTTTGAAATTAAGATTGCCGTTTTCTGTGACAATTTTCTGAAAAAAAATCTTCTTTGCAAAAAATTCTACCACAAATTATTCTTTTAGATTTTGGTTTCTTAGTACTAATGTTTTTTAGATTTATTATGGGTTTAATTCCATTTCAGCATTAACTTTTCTCATAATTTTTAAGTTAATTTTTTAGAGAGAACGAAGTTTTTATAAATTTGTTAAGCATCTTTGTTCGTTTATAAGGTTGTTGAAACTTAGCTTTGCACTATTTCTATTCTTAATTTTTTAAATTAAATTTCAGCATTATGTGTATTACTCGGTTAGGTTAGAAAGAGCTACCATTTTGACAACTAGGCGTTTCGTTTTTTCTTGTATTGTGATAGATATTCTTCCAATGTGGTATTCTTCTTTTTTATTTCGTTAACATAGCTTGTGGTCATTTAAGATAATGGTGGAAATTGTTGAGTCTTGTTTTACATAATTTCATTATATTCTACTTTAGATTGGACAAACCAATGCACAAAAATTATACCATACGGAAAAAAATTTGCCTGAGACCATGTAAAAGATGAAAAAATATCGCGCAATAGATTTTTGGATCTATTGAAAGCCGATGTCCTTTTGGAGTTTATATAAAGTCTATAACACATAAATACCGTATTAAGCTGTGGGTTCTCCTTAACTTATTGCCATAATCTTCAAATGTATACGAGAAAACGAAGTCGGTAAAATTCAAAAAAAAAACCAAGAACAAAGAATGGTTTTAGAATTGACAGAACACTGGAGTCAGGATACAGAAAAACGACCGACAATTTCTTTACAAGTTGCAGAAGATCTGCTATTACGAAATTGTGGTACTGCAAGAAAAAATAAGATTTTTATTCCGTCTTCATTTTTCCTTAGAAATGATCGACCAGAATTTTTTTTTAATTTTTAAATTTACGCCAAAATTTACGCTGGTATCTTATGTTCCTAAGTTAGGAAAATCTATGGTACTACTATTTCAACACCAGATGAAAATTTTAAGCCATCTATTATCTTTCATTACAATATAACTAAGGAGGCGGTGGATACCTTTGATAAGACGTCCGCAGAATATACCGCCAGAAGAAAAACTCTCAGTTGGCCTCTCGTACTTTTATCGAATCTTCTTATTCTTCTGTTTTTATCTGCTTTAATGAACTGAAAATAGTTCTGAGGTTTTTTCCTAGCATAAAAAATGCTAAAGATTTATTTGTTGTACATTGGTGTGTGTTTCCATACTGTAAAAGAAATCTACTAATTAATGTGTTTTTTTCGACATGATCGTTCATCTGATCAGCTAAAGCAACGTTAAATGCTTTTTTAAATGTTTTTAATGTATTCTCTGCTTGTTCATTGGCTGAAAAACGATAAAGTACTGTTTTTTTTCATAATCCCGAAATCTGTGCATAATTAATGAACCTATTTTATAGTTTTTTTTGAAAATTTGCTGTACATATCTATGATTATTAAGTAGTAGATATGGTTTATTGGTTTCAAAAAGTCTATATGAATTATTTGGTACGGTTTTTCCGGTCTGTGTCACAATATTTACGAGCATTTGTTTTATAGTTTTGGTCAACAAAAGTGTACTTTTGCCATTGTCTTCATTTTGACAATACCTAAATGTGTGTAGCTCTTCTAGTAATTTGTTATGTTAGAAGTTTTTGGGTGTGATTTTCGTACAGTATAAGCTTCGCCCACTTCTCGCTACATTCAGAGCAGTGCGCTGTCACGTGATTGTTTCTTGATAGATAGCATTTTTGAAGGGAGAAAAACTATTTTTCCGATTATTATGGTACGCTTCGCATGTATGACGTTACGTAAGCGCTCAGGGAAGTTTTCACACTCATCCGTGTTATAAATGTTCGTAGTATTTTTACTACTTTTGTGTAAACTTTCTGGGGGTTACTTGAGATGCTTTCATGTGTTTGCCAATTTGGAGTAATTTTTGTCAATCTATTACCTTCCGCTGGAAACTATAACTAGTAGCACGTACTAAAGGAGGCTTTTGGTTAATTAAATCACTTTTGAAACATAATCATGGGTTAAGTCGTTATATTTTATGTGAACGTTGGAAGCACATCTGCGATAGAATTAGTGTAAAGCACTCAAATGCTTGACGAATTTGATTACGACGAATCATTATTTGTATACAAGCAACTTAATTGTGATACTATTTTATATGTAATTATTACTTTATTTTTCTTAGCGATTTTAGAGGAAGTATGCAAATAGCTATTCGAAAGTCATAGATAATCGTGAGTACCTATTTTTTTGCTATTAATTTGTGTATTTGTCGAACGTAAAACACGCGCGATTTAGATACAGATATTATTACAATTAACGCACGCAGATTTTTGTTTGTACGGTTTCAATTTACGCTAAATGCAATTTTGCGAATTTAGTAGTTTCGCATTAAATCGACGTTTAACTTTGGGATTACAGATTACATGATTTTGTTATTCTGTACTACAATAATTGTATGTGTGGAGTGTTGCTTACCTTTCTGGACTTGTACCAACACTATAACTGTGATATTTATGGAACTATTCATTGTTACTATTATATGTAATTTTGCTTTGCTTGCATTTTTTAACTTTTTTTTCTCTCGTTAAAAATAAATATATTTGTCGTTATAACCAGTGTTTTGTCATGTGTTCTATTTCAGTGTTGAATAGTGTCTTTCATTCTAGTTTCTAACCGTTTTGGCGTCTTTTTAATCTTACGTTATAATTAGCAGATCGAGACTTGTAATCCCATTGCCAGATCAGTTAGTCGCTAGCCATTGAGTTGCGAGAAAATCCTCGTGACAAAATTTGACGCTCGTCAGCGGGCTCGATTTCGTGTGTGCAGTGATAATTCCTTTTATTTTTACCTCTTTATTGTTATTACTGTGTTTGACTAACCCAAACTTTTGCTTTGCTTCGTAGTGGGCTTGCTTATTTTTTTGCTATCTTTTAGTAGTACGTTGGCTTGATTTCGCTTTAGTTATCAGTTTACTTTTATTTTAATTGGATTTCTAGTCAGATACGTTGTAGTGGACTTCTGTTTAGGGTTACTACTTTAATTAGTTTGGTGTTTTACTTTTTACTTCCTCAGATTCTGATTCAGAAATAAGTTTCGAGAATTGGAACGTAACTTTTTCCGGTGACGATCCTTATATCTATCGAGTTTCTTATTCGTATTGACGTGTTGTGTTTGTCTCGTGGTGTATCGCATCACGAACTTTTTTGTTAGCGTTTGAGTTTTCGTTTGGAAAACCTCTTTTTGTTTTTAGGACGAACCGAATTTTTGTACGCTTGTGGAATGACGTTGCTATTCTGTTGAAGTTTAGGTTTTATTATTTGCATTACGATGAGTGCTTAATGTATACTATTTGCAGTCGTATGATGAAAACTGACAAAACCATCGTTACGTACGTTACCACTACGCAATATCTATTTCTTCACTTATTAGAACCGGTCTCAGAGCCAATACAGCTCAAGGTCATTTGCCGAAATCCAACGCCGTTCTATCACCTTCCGTTAGCGTTGATTGGGATTACATCTATCTTCCAGTTATTATCGTTAGACAAACGTTTGGTGTTGAACATCAACTCTTGTAATTCTTTTAACTTTTCATCAAAAACTAGTGACAAAGTTTCAGAACCATCTGTTAAAAGTTCTACTTTTGTTTCTTCTGCTAATATTGTTACTTGCTCTCTTAATGCTTCTACGCTTTTTTCTTTTGTATCTACTTCTACCTTGAATACTTGTGTTCGTTGCCGTTCTCAAGGTGATCAGTTTTTACGTGCTGTTCTTTCTCTTCCTTCTAATTTCTTTTCAGTTTCTGGGATTATTAGCCCTATTACTGATCTTTGATGTTTGGGATGATATTTAAAGCTACTGCTTCTTCTTGTCGTTTCTTTTGTTCGTGTGTGGTGAAAAATCTTTTATGTAAACGGGTACGTGTCTCTTCTTTTGACCCCTGCGTTTGGAAATTAGTTGTTCTATCAAAACAACGCCAGCATATAATTTATGTTTATCGCATCTCATCTGGCTGTGATTACCGCAGTGTTAAGCTCTTCAATGTCACTTCTACTGGCCTATCATGAGATTATAGGTTGCCATAGACGTTAAAGCTTTCTAACACTCGGGTTGCTACAAGGCTTTCTACATGTCTACATAAGGATTCTACTCTTTATAGGAATGTAAAAAGCTCTACTATTGCTTGTGCATCTAATTCTTTAAACGCTTTTAACTGTGCTTTGTTGTCTTCTTCTTATCGGGGTCGTAAGTGCTAATTCACTTTTGACTTTCAACTTTTGCTGTACTTCTGGTTTATATCTTTTGGTTTTTGGTGGTTCGAGTCTTTGCATGCGTCGTTGATATCATGGTGGTTATAGCTTGGATGCTACCAAATTGTTCATTCCATTTTGCTGTACCAAATTTCTTTTTTTACTTAAGTTTCGTCTGTTAGATCTTAATTTTTTTTGTTCTTCCTGAATGTTTACCATTAGGGCAGTTGGTTAGGCATCGTAGGGTAGTACTTTTTTCTAGTTTTTTTACGGGAAGAAGAGCAAATCAAGAATTTACATCAAGCTTTATCTTTCTGTATCTCTACATTTTCTAATTTTTATTTTTTTTGGGTCTAAGACTTTTCTATGTGCCAGCCGTTCTCCTTTTTTTTTCGACTACACTTCTTGGGTGCTTAGTTGTAAATTTAGTCTTATCTTTCTCCGTCTTTTTTGTCTTTCTTTCTCATTTTCTTTTCTATTTTTTTTATACGTTAAGGTTCGCTTTTATGACAATTATTTGTTTCGCTTTGTTTTCTAAGTCTTAGTCAGTATGTTGTATGTTTTCTCATTTTTTTTAAGTAACACTCTTCTTTAGAGTTTACTGCAACTATGTTTCCTTCATTTCCTTTTCTTTCTCACTTGCTTCTCTTGCTTGGGTTTAGTGGGTTTCTGTTTCGTTCAAGTTGATTTGAAACTTGAAATATGCTGCAACGTCGCTTCTTGTACTTTACGTAGTTTCACTTAGTCGGTATTCTCAGCCACTGTTAGGATGTTCGTTTTTCTTTTTTGCTTTTGGAATATACTATATAGTTTAACTTTATTTGACTTGCATAATTGCTTGCAAATTGATTCGTGTTTCCCCTATTTACAATCACTATCTTACATTCTATTTACATTTTTTTATCTCTCCTCTCCTCTTAACTTTTTCGTTCTTCTCCAGACTTCTTCCATCCACTCCGCTCCTTTACCGTTTTCTTTTAAGATTTCTTCTACTTTCATCACCTCTTCTTTTAACTCTCTGCATTTGTCACTCACGTGGTTAAGGTCCTCCGTGTCTTCTCTACATAGTCTGCACATCTTTTCTTCTTCTTTTTTCCAGTATTTGCTATCTTTTCGTTCCCGAATCTAAACCGTGCTATTATTTTTTCTTCTTGTTGCTTTTATTCTCTTTAACCTTTAATTATTTTGGCATTCTTTCCTTCTTGATATCCTTATAATTCCTATTATATCTACTTTCTTTTATCCTTGTCCATCTCTTTTGTTTTTCGATGTCCCTATCTCTTCTTATTATTTCTTTCCTTACCCCTACTCCTTCTTCTCTTAATCTCTCCACTTCTTCTCTCGGGTACCCGTTTCTTTTGTAATACTCTTCTCTGCCCTCCTGCCCGTAATTCACTTTTCTCCCTTTATTTCTTTCCAACATTCTTGCAGTATCTTGCATTCTGTTCTTTTCCTCAGTTCTTCCTTGTATTTTATGGCTCTTTTTCCTGTCTCTACTCTTATTTTTGGTACTTGTACCTCCTCTCTCACAATGTACCCTGGTGTATCTCTGTCCACCAAAACCCATCTTAAGTATTTTTCTTGTAGCCCCTCTACCTCCTTTCACTCTTTCCATCCCCATATTTCTGCCCCATACATCACCACCCTCTTTATTAGCTATTCAAACAACAGTTTTCTTTTTTTCATATCTATCTCGAATACTCTTTTCCCCACACCCCACACTTGTCCTACTAATCTGTTACCTTTCCTCACTCTTTCTTTTATGTGTGCTCCCTTCTTATTATCCTGTTTCATCGTGTAGCCCAGGTATGTAAATTCCTTCACTTTCTGCACTTCCTCACCTCTCCATTTCCACTCCTCTCTTTATCTTTTCCCCCCTCCTTTTCTAAATACCATTATTTTTGTTTTCTCCGTGTTTACTTCCATTCCTTTTTTTTTTATGTATTTTCCCAGAGTTTTCATCATCTCTTTCATTTCTTTTTCCTTCTTAGCCACCAACACTATGTCATCCGCATACGCCAACGACCATACCTTCGCTTTTCCTACTACTATCCATCCTGTTCTCTCATTGTCTCCTCCAAATCACCCGTATATATCACCGTATAAACAGGCTTGGTCTCAGTGGGCATCCCCGTCTCAACTCTCTCTTTGTAATGAATTTCTCGCTTTCTTCCCCATTTACTTTGACCCTGCTCTTGGTTTTTTGTAGATTTCTTCAATTCTTTTTATTAATCTTTCAATGATCTTTTTTTTCTTCATGTACTACAGTTTTTCCTTGTTCACTCTGTCAAAAACGGCTTTTAGATTTATGAATAGTGCCACCACTTTCCCTCTTTTTTTTTGCTCTCTATTCGCCAAGTGTTTTAGTATGTATATATGTTGTCCATCACTCTTTTTCCTTTTCTGATTCTTGCTTGTCCGTCTGGTACCAAACCTTTTTCCTCTATTTCCTTCTGTAGTCTTCCTTGTAGCACTGTCGCATATAATTTGTACGCTGTGCTTAGTAATGTTACCCCTCTGTAATTCTTGACTTTCTTTCTTTCTTTCTTTTATGGATTGGGCATATTATTCCTTCTCTCTATCTCTCCGGGAGATTTTTCAATTTTTCATATTTTATTTAGTATTTCCGTCATCCTTTTTGCTACATTTTCTTCACCGTATACCCACTCTTCGCCTTGTATCCCATTTTCTCCTGTCGTCTTTCTTTTTTTATCTTTTCTATTGCCTATATTACTTCGTCTTCCTTTATTCTATCTCTATCTCCTTCTCCCCGTCTTACTACTGCGTTTTTTCTTTTTCTTTTTTTTTGATTTCGTTCTGTCCTTTCCAGCAGGTTCCTAAAATATATCTCCCATTCTTTAAGTTGTATTCCTTTTGTTGTCGTTTTTTTCTTCTTTTCTTTCTTTAGGTACTTCCATACATCTTATTCTGTTTTTATTCAACTGATCTGCTCTTCTTGTTTTTTTTTGTTTTCTTCCTTCTTTCATTTGCATGTTTTCTTGTATATTTTTACTGCTTCCTTGTATTCTTCTTTTTCTTTCCTCCCTTTTTCCACTGTCTTAATGCTCTTCTTGCATTTTTCTTTGCTTCCTTGCATTCTCTATCTCACCATTTCTTTTATCCTATTTTCTCCCCCTTCCACTTTCTAAATCTGGTTCTCTCTGTTGCTTTTTCCATCATGTCTCTCATTTCCTCCACACTCTCTTGTAATCCCTTCCCTACTCATACCGATTTTTCTAGTCCCTCTTTATATCTTTTTATACCCTTTTCTGTCCACCTATTTTTTGTTATGGACTCCTCATCTTCTTCTCTCTCTTCTCTTTCTCTTCCTTCCATTGTCACTTTCAGTGGTTACTTTTTCTCCCACCCTAAATGTCTTCACGTTTTCTCCAGCCTCTTCATTTGTCATTACAAAATCTATTATTGATTCTCCTATTTTTCCTATGTACGTATATTCCCCCATGCTTCCTTCTTCTCTGTTCCCATTCATTATTTCCCCTTTTTTTTTATTCCATTTATTTCCAGCAATTCTTCTCCCTTTTTATTTATCGCTTTGTCTTTTGTTTGTCTCTTTTCCGCCCCTTTTCTTTCTTGTATTTTCCCTTCTTTCCTTATTCTTGCGTTAAAGTCCTATTTTACTATTATCAATCCCTCCTCCCTCCATTCTATCATCTTTTCTATGTTCTTCCTTGTCTCTTTCATTCTACTGCTATAGACCGTCACTATTTTGATTTTTTTTCTTCACTGTATGTTCTTTTCTCCAACTCCTCTTCTCTGTTGCACTTTTTTTTTCTTTTCCTAACTCAACATTTTTTTTCTTATTCCCGTTATTTTACCCCCCTATGCTCTCCTTTTACTTTTCTCTCTTTTTGCATGTTGCACCACCCACTCAAATTCCTCCGGCAACTATTTTTCCTACCACTCCCATTCTTTTTCTTCCATCCATGTATCTTGTAATCCCACTACAACCTGTTCTTTGATATACTTCCAAAAATCCTGTTCCTTGTTCTTTATTCCCGCTACGTTTCAAAACAATACTCTCAGTTCACTTACCTCCCCCTGTGCTTCTTCCTTACTTTGTTTTTTTCCTCTTTCTTTTTCTTTTCTCTTTCCATCACTCATTATTTCTTTTCTTTGCCATTTCGTCAACCTTCTTTCCTTTATTGCCGCCCCTTCGCCCTTTAGTTTTTTGCCCTTTGGGTACTTATTGTCGCTCCCCGTTTTCTGCTCAGGCCCCTATCCCTGTTGTTCCATATGTATCTTCCTCCGTCTATCTCCATTTTCCTGTATCCTACCCATACTCTTTTCCTTTCCGCTCGTTTTACCATCGCTATGTTTATTATTTCTCTTTGCACTCTTCTTTCTTCCCATGTCAAATCGTGACTTATATATATATTCCTGTATTCCTTTATTTCTTTTACTCCGCCATCACCTTCTGCTTTTCCCCCCATCCTCTCATTTCCGCCACCATCATCTCATTTTTCTTCTTGTTTATTACTGTCACCTTTTTCACTTCTACTTTTACATTTAATTTTTCTTCCAGCATCAATGCTAAATCATTTTGTGGTTCTTCACTTCTCCACCCCTTTATTACAATATTATTTCTCCTTTTTCTCATCTTCCGCTTTTATCTCCAGTTTTTCTATTCTCTCCACCAGTTCCTTTTTTTCTTTCTTCCACTTCTTTTCCTTTTCTCCTATTTCTTTTTTCATTTTTTTGATTTCTTGCCTTATTCGTTGCATATTTTCTTCCATCTGTTTCATCATTTCCCTAATTAATTTTTTTAACTCTTCCATTTTTTGTCTTCCTTCTTCTGTTCTTGAAGTTTTTCGTGTTTTAAAACGTCCCACTTATAGTTATTTCGCTTTAACTTCGATTTAAATGTAATGATTTCTGTTAATGTATGAGGTTATCTTTTATCGCTGACCTTCTCAATTATACTGCAGTAATCTCACTTGTTCGTCACAGTTTTGTACTTTTCCAACACGGTTCTTTATTTTTCTTTTAATTTATTTATTTAAATACGCCCTTCTTCCGTTACCCACCCTTTTTTCTCTCTTTCTTGTCTCTTACTACTACTACTAATTCCCGTTCCTGCGTTCACTATCTTCTCCAACTTTTGCACTTATATTTTACTTATACCTTTGTTGAAATGTAAACACATTCTTCTACATCGAAAGGTACTGCACGAATCTGCTCTTGGAGTATTTTAATTTGTTTTTCGGCATTTAAGTTCCATTGTGACAATTAAACATGACGAGCGAGGACTGATGAAGTTCGATTAGTAAGTGAACCTTCCTATTCTTTCTTATTTACTCTTCTTCTTTGTCTTTCTTTCTTTCGGTTTTGGATTTTGCTTTGATTTGGGTACTATTTTGTTATTTGTTCTAATTCAGTGTTAGATAGATTTAAACGGTGTCTTCTATTCTAGTTTTCAACTATTTTGGAGCTTTTTTAATGTTACGTTATAATTAACACATTGAGACCTGCGATCCGCTTGCCGATTCAGCTGAGTTAGTTGACAGCAATTGAGTTGCAAGAACAAATCGATTACAAAACTACGGTTATATAATTGTCTGATATCCTTATAATGGCACTCCTTGTTTACAGTTTATTTCGTTTTTTCTTATGATAAACGGTCTTATGTTATCAGGTCAATCTATTAAGACGTAACTTTACTCAACAACGTATATTTTTTTGTCTTAATGCTTATTTTCACTGTATCGATCGCTAGGCCTTCAGTTTTTTTGGTTAATTTTTTTTAACCACAGGAGCTATAATTCATTTGGATCGATTTGTTAAGCTTACTTTTGTGTTTTTGATTACTCTCGATGGTTTCATTTTGGGAACAAAAATATCAATCTGCTTTTTGATTGTAAAAGGTTAACAACTATAGTTCCGTAAGATAATTGTAATTAGTTAAGGAATGGTGTCAAAAATCTATTTGTTAGAATATATTCCATCTAATTAATGCGTAAGAACATTAAAAAGTTCGTATTCTACGAAATGTCTTCAACTTATTTGCTATTAATATTGAACCACATAGAGTTCAAATTAGATATAAATGTTAGTGCTTTTGCACGGTTTTTATTAAAAATCCATACTTACTTTGATTACTAATACTAGCAGTTACTAAATCCTCGACCTTCTTTATTCCGCACGTTGCAAGGGTAAAAATGCAAGCCGAATGCAACGATTAACAATGGGTTACGACGACATTACCAGATATTTACTTTACAAAGTGTTTACTGCTCCACTTACTCCTGAAAACGGGTTTTAAAAATATTTACTCGCAATGCACTTACTCAGACATAAAAGAATAGAAATTTTAGATCATTAATTTTTTGTTGTTAAAAAAAAATTAAGCGAACAAAACGATAAAACGACAGTCTTTCCCGTTCTATCGCGTTGTCGTTCGATGAAAATTTGAAAACTAACGTAGATATAGTTTTCGAAGAAACTTTGTCCTTATTCGCCTCTTTGAACGAATGCCAAAAATCCAGACAGTCCCGGAATAAATTATTACATCTATACACAAATCTCTCATATATAAAGAACTTTAGGAACGTTTGTCTACGCGGAGAGACTATTATCGTTGCTATACCCATCCGGCCTTGTTAGAAGGAGAAAACTATATTTTTTCACTTATTTTATAGTCGTCAATGTTTAAACCATGTAAAGTATCGCTATACGGAACGATGCCAAAAATGCACATTGCCAAACGGTTTTTGCAAAAAAAAAACCGTTTCGAGCATCTCACCGAAACACCCAGTTTTATTGAATTTTTTTGCAAAATTAATTACTTCAATGTCTTTTTTTACGTTTTTATTTTTCTCATTTATACATTTTTAAAATCAGGAACATTGTTTGTTTTTTGACGTTTCATAAAAATTGTAGCATTTATTTACCTAAATACCTAAGTTTCGTTAGTTATTATCAAATAATCTTCAATTTACAATTGCAAAAGCTAGACGTGTTGTTGCTTTTGTTGTTTTGGGCTTAGTTTACACATTGATATCTCTGTACAAAAACAAATTTATTTATGGAAAAATTTTCGAACTTTCCCACTGGTGTTTTTTTTTTGTTCGCGTCTAAATAAAAAATATAATTGAAAATCTGGCTAGCACCGAAAAAGTTCGAAAGTTTTTTTTTCGTCGTCCCCTCGTATCGTCGTCATCGCGTTGTTCGGCAATGATGGGCAATAACAGTTTCCTGGTTTAAAATGGGTGTTACGCCAAATGGGGTCAGTCCGAAAACTGCGAAAGCCGATTATTGCTTTATTTTTGTGTTTTTTCTTTAAATATGTGTAATCAGTTCTTCAGCGTTATAGGGTAGGTATTCTTAAGGCGTACAATTTGTAGGTATAATTTGCGATAGAGCGTTTTATAGTGCGGGTCGGCGCGAGCGTTCGCAATTGCCTTCCGGTGTCTGCAATTGCAGACGCTCGCGATCGGCCCCGAAATTCTGAAAGCTGTGTTTAACTACAAGAATAAGATAAATATGGAACTAGCTATATATGTTTCAATTTATCAATTATTGCATAGACTGAGAAAAGTTTACATTTAATTTCTTTGTTTATAACGTGTTATTGTCATGCTTAATGCTTTTTTTTAAATTTATCCCTAGGGTATTTTTTACAATAAAATGTAACAGTACGAAAGCCTTTATCTTAAAGTAACTTAAATAATTTACTAATCACAGGTTAACAAAGATTTTGGTTAATAAATAAGATCACAAACTGGTTAAGACTGGTGAAACTGTCGGGAAATAGAGAACCGAACACATTTCGTTGATATGCCCGTCTTTTCATCCAAAAACTTTTTTTTTTTTTAATAAATTGTTAACTATTTTCGAAAATTTCGCCAGTCTCAACCGTACAAATTAACTATGGTATGAAGTTAAGCGTTTAACAATCAGTTGTGTTTAGGATTAGAAAAGTTCTTGTCTTGTTGTCTTGCGGTAGTTTATCAGCGTTAATTAAAAAATTACACCTTTGTACTCACTTTGCTTTACGCGTAAATAAATAATCACTGGGCTGATAAACTTGTCTTAATACCATCGCCGCCACCTTCGTCCTCAACCGTCGTCATCATACCTACCTTAATAACCTAAACGTGAACACATCGCGCCACCGTCAATTACCCAACCTAACCGCAACTCTTACAATAATAATTACAACAATAATCATAATAATTTGGATTTAACTTAAATACAAACTAGTTTTTTTTTAGTTAATTTGATAACACCATAGCTAATAGTATCAGTACTTTTCTGCTTAGAAAAAAGTCTACGGGCATCCACATTCATCCACAACCATTTTCGGTAAATCCCTTTTAATTATATTACTTTCAGGTCCAAAATAAATCAAACTCATACTGGAAAACTTCAATGGCGCACAACATGGCTGCATACCACTGAGGTGTTGCGCTTTCCTCATTTCTTCTATCACATGAGTATGATAAGTAACGTATGTATCGGGGGTGCGGTGTTGTCCGCAATCGCCCCGGCAATAATTGGCGTAATAACCTTGCGGCGCAATCACCCAATCGTCCCAACCTAGCTCCTTAAAGCTCACGTAAAAACGTTGCTTGCAACACTGGTTGCCCGAATCGGGCGAACAATCCAAAGCTCTCCTCCTCACGCGTTTTGATATATTTGGATCGGTATAAATGACTAAAAACGGCCGATTCGGATTGCTCCTTCTTTCGAAGCCCGCCGAATCAGACAAATGCAAATGAACACTAGGACAACTACAGCTACAGTCTATTAATATCCTCAACCTGTTGGTATCACCCTCGGCGACCCAATTCCGTACGGTATCAGTCAAATTCAGCTTCTGCCAGCCGCTGTTCTTTGAATCGATCTCCTGGCGCGTTCCGAAATCCTCCTGCAATACCAACACTAATAAAAACAACAAAATCTAACGCAAAAATACCCACCTCTTCGATTTGTAATTTATTGGTAAAATTAGGCGTGTCTCTAACTCTAAAAGCCCACAAAAACTGTTGACAGGTCGCCAGTGGACGCTTCCTTAAATCAGCTTTCAACCAGAGCGAAGCCGCTCGCACGCGTAGCTCTTGCATCGGCTGGCCAGGTTCTGCAGTAATTCGAAAATCGAGGAAGCGATTTCCGTTAATCGTAAAACCTGCAACAAAAGTTTCGGATTAAAGTAACGCGACGAAAAAGCATTTTATGTTAGTTTTTAACAGTAGAAACCACTTACGATAAAGTACTCGACAATCTTTTTACTCGCGCCGAAGCAAAAACTTACATTAATTCGTATTATTTTATAGTTTTCGATAAATTCGGACACAGCGTGGTAAACAAAATAAAAATTTAGATCCTGCGGTTTTATTCGAGGTTTTTATTCGACGGTGTTAATAAAATACGTGTCTAACAAAACACAGACTGGTTAAGTGTTTTTAGACGAAATGAAGTGTTGTGTGATGACAACAAAAAATATTTCAAAAAAATTGTTATTGCCAACTGAAAAAATTCATAAATAAATTTATTATAAAGGTAAAGCATGGAAAAAGCTACAGTATAAAGTAGAAAAAACGTTACTATCAAAATCAGAAACTTACAAAACTGTTCTCTTAATTGGTTTTTTTGCTGAAAATTAAAACATTTTAATATACCAAAAAAACTATCGCAAAGTGAAACTCAATAAGTATAAACAAAAACTATAATCAAATTTAGTAAGAAACAGAACATTAAAAACTCAAATTGATCCAAAAAAAAAAAATTCACATTTTTCAAAAAATATTAATTTGGTATATTAAAAAAAAAATACTTTAAGAAACCATGATTTAGAATAAGAAGAATTGATGGTAAATCACAAAATGACAACAAACAAACAAAAATTTTTTTTAAGAAAAAACGACAATAAAAAACGTTTTTTGAAACAAAAAAATAATCATTAAATCGCTATTTTACAAAAAAAGGTTATTACAAAAAAATCAAAAACTTATTGTGTACATGCAAAATACAACATAAATAATTTCTTATGAAACAAGAAAAAGCGGAACAAAGACAAAGAACGTACAAAAGCAAATACAAAATAAAAAATCAAAAAACAGATTAATCGTTTAACGAAAAAATCACATAACTTTTTGAGACTTAATCAAATCATTGTTTTATTAAAATGTAAAAAGCCTTATAGTTTTAAACAACGTTAAACGCCAAACATATTCGCCCCGTAGTTGAGCGCCCAACGTGGGGTTCCAATTTATATAAAAGCAAGACATGTTTCATTAAACCAAAAAAATAAAACTCTCTTAGTTTACTTTAAACAGCCGACCAATTAACAGTAACTACAATCCTAATTTTTTTAATTGAAAATGTAAAAGGTCTTTTTTTTATTTTTGAGGCTTTCGAGGCTACGATTTCTTAACAAATAATTAATTTCGGGTTTTGAACCGCGTTCCATATTTACACTTTTCACAAAATTTATAAAACTTACAAACTTTGAAAAATTAACAATGTTTGGCGTTTCGACAGTCATGTCGCTGTCTTCTTCAGAAAAAACTGAAACTGAAGATATAGGATCCTGACAAGCCTTTATATTACGCCATTCGGGTCAGTGGTTCGTGACGGTTCCGATTCATTAGTTTTCCGGAACATGTTTTTCCATATTGGCGCTAGATCTATTTCATTAATCCTATTAAAATTGTCGTACTTCTAGATTTCAGTGGCTTCCTTGTATAGTCTAGGCCAGAAGTTTTGAGATTTAGCCAACATTGTTACCTCTTTAAATGTTATCATGTGACCGATCTCTAAAAAATGTTCCGCAACAGCAGATCTTGTGTTATGTTTCTTTGTATCCGCTTTATGTTCTTTTAATCTGGTAGCTATGTTGCATCCCGTTTGTCCTATGTAAGCCAGTCCATACGAACAAGGGATGTGGTAGACCCCTGGTTTCTCAAGTGGTGCTTTTGTTTCTTTTGATTTTGAGAAATTGGCGGCTATTTAATTTGTTGCAGTGAAGATCACTTTGATATTTTTCCCTCTAAGTATGTGAGGAAGGAAGGAAGTTGACACGGGTTCCTCCTTCTTTGGTTTTTCCTTACTGTGTTTGTTAATTGCTCGCTATATGTCTGCTTTTCTGAAACCGTTTTTTATTAAAGCGTTTCTTAGGTGACCTAGCTCGATCTTTAACGTGTTCGGTTCACTGATCGCCTTGGCCCTGTGGACAAAAGTTTTTAGAACTGCAAACTTTTGAGCTGGATGATGATGCGATTCGGCGTTGAGGTATATGTCAGTATGTGTCGGTTTTCTATATACTTGATGTTCCAATTTGTTGTCCATATTTCGAGTGACCAGTACGTCCAAAAACGGAATGCTTCTGTTTCTTCCTTTTCCATGGTAAATTTGATGTTGAAATCTAACTGGTTGATGTGATCCAGAAAGTTGTGTAGTGTTTCTGTTCCATGAGACCAAATTACAAATGTATCGTCCACATAACGTAGCCAGCATTTTGGTTTGAGGGTAGCGGTTTCTAATTTCTTCAAAATCCTCCATAAATATATTGGCGATGACTGGAGAATGTGGTGATCCCATGGCTGTTCCTTCAATTTGTTCGTATACAATATTGTTGAATGAGAAGTACGTAGACTTTAAGCATAGCTCAATTAGTCTGTTAACCTCCTCATCCAAATCCGCTTTTCGTAATTTGATCTTGATGATCTCGAGTGCTGTTTATAGTGGCACTTTTGGGAAGAGAGATGTCACATCAAAACTGGCTAAAATGTCTTCTGGTTCCAATTTAAATTCTTTAATTCTTGAGACGATGTGTTGGGAATTCTTTACGTGATGGACGTTTTTCCCGTAAGCGCTTGTAAAATGGTACATCAGTATCTAGCCAGAGGATGAGTGGCTGAACCTGTAGCATTCACAAATTGTACAGAAATTGGAGACAGTCAGGATCAAACGCCAACGTCTGCTTGCTCAATTAGCCTTTTTGAGCAGATGTAGAGACCAAGACATTGTCTCAGGTTTTCTGCAAATACAACTTTACATCAAAACTAGAACGGGAAAGCATATACTGCGAAAAGCCAGCCGAGCCTTGTTAAGGGAGAGGAAACACGAAACTAGATGCCAATTAGACCAGAAAACTACGGAGTTATTTTCAGTCCATTCACGACTGATCAACACAATATATTCGACAATCTGGGATTTGATCGACAAACTATCTACGGAAAAAGCCGAAGAGATCGCCAAAAAGGTAAAAAATACAAATGGCGAAGTTCCAGAAGTTCCAGAAGTTACAGGAAGTACAGCATCCTTCACCGCCGCAATTAGAGACAGACAGGATTTTCAATATGTCTTCCACCACACTCAGTGGACCAGCAACGGCCATTTTATCAAAAGGATTAAATTTTGCTATCACACCAAAATTTATACTAAAGGAAGAAATAGTGAGTTTGTTGGAAAACACACTCAGAACCCTACCACAACATATTCAAGAAAAGGTGAGGGTCAAAACAGCCGATATTTTGAAGAAATCTACAGCACCGAACATCAATCGAGAGGAAAGAAATGCTCTAAGGTAACTTAAGGCCAACAAAGAAATCACTGTGTTACCAGCTGATAAAAGAAATGCTTCTGTAATCATGAACACCAACGACTACATGGGAAAAAAATCGATACTTTGCTACAAGATTCAGCGTACAAACCATTGAAGAGGAATCCAATGAAACCTCTAAAGAGAAAGATCTCGACCGCTGTTAAATCCGCAAGCACGATCTCGGAACATCAAAAGAGACGACTAATTCCTACAGACACCAGGATGCCGCACCTTTACGGCTTTCCAAAAATCAACAAACCAGGGGTACCGCTTCGCCCAATTGTCAGTGCTACAGGTTGAGTCACTCATCCTCTGGCTAGATACTTATCTACCATTTTACAACCGCTTACGAAAAAAACGTCCATCACGTAAAGAATTCCCAGCACTTTGTCTCAAGAATTAAAGAAATTAAATTGGAACCAGAAGACATTTTAGTCAGTTTTGATGTGACATCTCTCTTCACAAAAGTGCAACTACAAACAGCACTGGAGATCATCAAGACCAAATTACGAAAAGCGGATTTAGATGAGTAGCTTAACGGACTAATTGAGCTATGCTTAAAGTCCACATACTTCTCATTCTACAATATTGTGTACGAACAAATTGAAGGGCTGCCATGGGATCACCACTTTCTCCAGTCATCGCCAATATATTTATGGAGGATTTTGAAGAAAGAGTATTAGAAACCGCTACCCTCAAACCAAAATGCTGGCTACGTTATGTGGACGATACATTTGTAATTTGGTCTCATGGAACAGAAACACTACACAACTTTCTGGATCACATCAACCAGTTAGATTTCAACATCAAATTCACCATGGAAAAGGAAACAAACAGAAGCATTCCGTTCTTGGACGTACTGGTCACTCGAAATATGGACAACAAATTGGGACATCAAGTATATAGAAAACCGACACATACTGACAGATACCTCAACGCCGAATCACATCATCATCCAACTCAGAAGTTTGCAGTTCTAAAAACCGAACACGTTAAAGACCGACCTAGGTCACCTAACAAACGCCTTAGTAAAAAACGGTTTCAGAAAAGCAGACATATATCGAGCAATTAACAAACACAGTAAGAAAAAACCAAAGAAGGAGGAACCCGTGGCAACTTCCTTGCTTCCTTACATAAAAGACTGCACGGATAAAATAGCCAGGATACTTAGAAGGCAAAATATCAAAGTGATCATCACTGCAACAAATAAAATAACCGCCAATTTCTCAAAATCAAAAGCACCACTCGAGGAACAGGGATCTACCACATTCCTTGTTCGTGTGGGCTGGCTTACATAGAACAAACGGAACAAATATGAAAGATTCATTTTTTTACTGAGTTTCATGAAAAAAAAATTACCAATTATTACAGTTGCACTTTTGAAAAGCTTTTCTTGTGAGAAGATTTTGATTTTCGACTAAATTCAATAATCATTTAATTATTCATAACTTTTGACTTATAATACGTAGTAGTGATTTCTTGCAATAGCATGCGTCAAAAAGTTTGCTTGCTCTAAAGAAGTTTATAGCAGAATCAGTTTAGAAAACTAAATTATTTTTGTAAACAATTGTACAATAAATAGTCTAAATACAACCCAGGTAGCACATTACGTTTTATTGACGTCAAAATTACGTACTAGACGTCATTAAGACGTGTTAATGTCGTCATGTGACGTCAGTGTGCTGCCTGGACGCATCAAAAAATTGTTTTTATCAGGAAGTGGAAACAACAGCAAACTTGAAACAACTATGCAAAAGTCTAAGTAAAAACGTCTAAAAGATTAGGTAAACTTGTCAATTAACAACTTAACTTTAAAAAAGTAAGATAAAAACTTTAACTTTTTCTCTAATTCTTAATACCTTTTCGGGCGTCCGATTTCGGTTTCGGGTCTTGCATCCATTTTTCCCATTGTTTTGTTTCTTGATATTGTGCTTATTTCGTTCATTGTCACTTTCCTTGCTGCATTTATTTTTTTGAGTTGTTTTATCTATTTTCTTCTGGATCTACTTTGTTTTTTAATGGTTTTTTCTCTTCCATTATTCTTCTTGTTATTCTGTTGAGTTCCATTCTTACTATATGTGCATATCAGTTTAGTTGCTTTTTTTTAATCATTTCCAGCATTCGTTCTTGCTTAGTTATTTGTTTTATGTTCATCATTTTTTATTCTGTCTCACTTAGTTTTTCCTGCCATTTTTCTGAGGTGTTTCATTTCTATAGTATTTACTTTAATTTAATTTTTCTTCCTAATTGTCCAACTTTCGCAAGCGTAAGTTAGTGTTGGTAATGTTATGTATTTTTTATCTTCTGTATCAATGTCTTTATGACCTAGTATTGTTTTGTTAATGGTCTATTAGATTTTTGAAAATTTGTTTGCACTGTTTACTAATTCTCCATTTTTTCGTTTTTACTGCTTAGGAATTCATACGTTGATACTCTTCAATTTCTTGTTTTTACCTTTATGTTTTTATTGTCTTGATCTACTTTTTAGTTTCATTTCCAATAACTTTGTTTTACTAATATTTCGTATTTTGTATTCCTTCAGTCTATGATGTTGGATGTTAATATTACGTCATTTGCATACTGGAGGTTACTTTTAGCTTTATTGCTTCTAGATTCTTGTATCCTCTTCCCGTTCCAACTGATTTTATTATTTTTTTCATTTTTTTAGTTATCTTATCCATTATAGTTATAAAACGCAAGGAGCTTACGCTGTCGCCTTGCTTACTTCTTTTGTTCATTTCAAATTTGTACACTGTGCTAATTATAGTTTTACTTTGACTGTTTTATATCTACTTTTCCTTGACTACTTTCAATTTTTTTAGCGTTTCAGGTCAACAAACGTGAGATGCAGTTTTTCTCTTTCTTCAATTTTACTTTGTTTATGCATCTGATTGTTTATGTACATATATTGTCATTTGTTTGTGTCTATTTGGTTTAAATGCTGCTTGTTTTTTTCTTAGTTTTAATTGTATTTGTGTTCTTAATGTCCCTTTTAGTAGTTATATAACTGGTATAGTTTAGACATATTGGTCCGGAGGTTTTGCATTGTGTTTGCATTTCTTTCTTCCCATGTTTGTTTACAAATATCCCAGAACAAATCTTTTCCTTTTTCACCTAAGCTCTTTAGTATCTCCGGTGTTATGCCATCTTCTCTACATACTTTATAATTTTTATTTTTTTAATTGCATCTTCTACATCTTTATCTCTTAATTGTTTTTTTAGTTTATTTGTTTCCTTCAGAATCTCTCTCATTGTACATATTTTTGCAGAAATCTTCCCATTTTTCTAGTATTCTTAGTGTCTATTTGTATTTGTCTTTGTTTGTTTTTATTGATTTTGTACATTTCTTTTACCGCCGTCTTTTATACTTTTTATTTTTGTTAAAAAAATTTTATTACTTGTTTTGTGTAATTTCGTTCTCTCTTCTCTCTCATCCTTTTACATTGTTTGCTTTTTGCTATCTTAACGGCTTCTTTTACTATGTTTCTCTTTCTTTTGTAATTTTTCTTATCCTCCATTTCTTTTGTATCCCCTTATAGTTTTAGTCCACAAGCTTGTCATTTTTATTGTTTGTTGTATTTTCAGTGTTTTTTTAAAGCTTTGTATCTTTTTTCTAATGTCTACGGTGATTTTAGATTTTTCTATCTTTTAAATACTTTCTGGTATTTTTCTTTACTTTCTTCATTTTTAAGTTTGTGTATTGTCAAACTACTATATCTTCTTGTTACTTGGTTGTTGTTTAATCTGGCCAAATAGTCTGTTGTTCTAAACTGTCTTGTGCTCCAATTTCTGCTTCTTTTTTTTGTATCTTTTTTGTTACGTGCATAAATTTCTAAATGTAATACCCTGTATATTCATTACACTAAAATTAAATTGCTTTTTTTTGACGTCTTCTAGCAAGTTTCGTTTTACTTCATTTTCTGTCAAGACGTTAAACCATCAACCACTTAAAATCGTGCTTGTGATGTTTAAATTTTAATTTTCTAACATAATGGCGTTAGGATATAAATTGAAAACGCATTTGTATTAGTTTATTCACCACAGGGTAAGCCTTTCCTATTAGTTTTTAGAATTCTTTAGTAACTTCTGTGTTAATTTGTAGCACGTCCCGTCAAGTGTTAGTCGCATATTTCGATATATTCTCGATCGATGAGGGATTAATATCGACCAAATACCTTCATGGAACGATTATAATTCTGGAATGTCTACGTTAAAGCTAAAAACGAAGTCCCGACAAAAAGTTTTTTCCGAGATACTACTTTTTATGCGCCAATCGACTGCGATGTCAATATTTACTTTAATGTGTGCAATTCGATAGCCGGGTTTTTATGTCTAATTTCTCTTAGAATTAATTAATAATTTTGTAGATTTTTGCTTACGTGAATCATTGTGTTGGCACGATTTGCTGTTCATAAATATTCCAAATCGACTCAACGAGGAAAACGTTTTCTTCGGGCAAATACTGGATTGTGAGTAAATCTTATTTAATTACTTTTGCATTGTCAGAAAAGTCTATCGCAAAATTTTGCTTCTTCTAACTTACGCAATTACAATAATTGTTTTAATACCTAGGTATTTTCATTATTTATTTTGTATATCGCATGCTGTGAATCATAGATATTTGTCATTATCAATGTAATTTTCTTCGCTATTGACACTCTACGTGTAAACCTATGTATTGTGTGTTGCCGATACTTCCGGCATTTATGGATCGAGGATTGTACTACAAAATTTCTTGTGTTCGTTGCTAATAATCTACAATATTAAATTAAAGTTGTTATACATATTTATGTATCTTTTTTTTTGGTTCGTTTACGATTACGAACCAGATTTCGTTACAAGCTTGGACCTTCTGTCTTGATCGAAACAGAAGTTTTACTTAGTAAGATCTGCCGCCCTATAAATTCTATTTACTTGAACCTCCGACTAGTGTGAGTTGGCCGTGCAAGGTTCGTAAGACCTATAGCTTGTAACAAGCCCTGTTTCTTCCTCTTTTTCGATAGACTAAATTCGATTCTCCGTTAAAGACAGCGGACGAACAAAAACGACTCTGATGAAATTACTAAATTCCCAAGTTATGGTCCATTACTAGACAGAGTGACAAAAATAGACGAAAACTTTCTTAGGTTCGAATCTAAGGGAACTGATTTGATTGACCGTTTTTGATAAAGCCTGCGTTATTGTCCAACTGTAGAGTAAATTCTTACCACGTGTTTCAATCGTTGACGTTTCTTCAAACCTCTCTCCTGAGCAAGTGAAGCAGATTTCGCATCTTGCTAACAAACAATTAAAAGTCCATTTCTGATTTTGATCCTAGAGATAAAGCAAATTGTCATTTTGAAAGTTCTATTAAAAGTATAAAAATTTTTTTTTGGCATTACGTCGCGTTTACGTTGTCTGGAATACGTGTAAGGTCAATGAACATATCCGCGTTAGCCGTTATTACAGCTGTAAGAAATTGGGCACTACTCCAACGACTGTGAAAGTGGCATATAGTAAGGTGACTTTAATTTGTAATCGCCGCTTTGGCGCTTTGCGTAGAAAACATTGACCTTATCTTACTTTACCTTGACCTCTGTGTTGTCATCAAACCTCACCAACTTTTTATCTTCTCTAGTCATTCAAAGTTGACAAATACTTACGTCACTCTGGCGTCACTTTTTGTTGACACAAAAATTCTAACTTGTTGGGTGTTCGAATCTCTTGGGTTCAATAGACAAGAGTAAATATATAATTTTTAATTCCATTTTAAAACGAGATCTTTTACTGCGTCCTAACAACATCCCTTTTTGTAAGGTTTTTGATTTGTAGGAAATTTACTGCATCACAAGTGCTAAGCCTGACTCGTGCACGTTCCTGGACCAGCACGTACTGACCAACAATTTTCCGTACTTTTTAGCAACCAAGCGTCACTTAAAAATCACACAGCAGATTTTGTTGTCATTTAAAACGCATCTACGTTTTGGATTATGACAGTTGTCCGTCGTGCGGCGTTGCTGACATTTTAACCTACCGGATTGTTGTTGCGAGTTCTATGACGCTCAGAATTTTTTTCAGGCTATCCTGTGCCTGATGTAAATGGATAGAAATTTTTTACAAAGAAAGGCAAGAGCTTTTTGAACTACTTTCGTTAGTTTACGCATATCAGTCACATACTGTTTCTGCTACCTTCTTCAATGTTTTCTTAAAAGATTTTCATTTTTTCTCTAGCGTCTATGTTGATTTTAGATTCCTCTTTTTTTTGAATTTGATCGAATTTGTTTGATATTCTTCTTTACTCCCTGCATTTTTAAATTTGTGTACCGCCAAGTTTTTGGTATTTGGTTGTTGTTTAATCTGTCCTAATATTCTGTTGTTACTAATTCAATTTCTGTGTTTTTTTGTTTTTACTTATTGTATTTCCTCTGTTAAGCCGTGTTTCTTCTTGTTTATTGATTAAATTCGATTCTCCGTTTGAAACAACGGACGAATCAAAAATGACCTTGAAAAAACTACTCAATCCTCAAACTTATGAACGACGACTTGACAGAGTGACATAAATAGACAAGAACTCTGAGGAAACTGATTTGACAGAAAACCTTACGACCGTTTTTTATAAAACCGGCCTTATTGTCCAACCGTAGGTTAGATCTGTACCATGTGTTTCAATCCGTCATGTTCTTTCGAACCTGTCTTCTGAGCAGGTAAAGGAGGCTATTCTTTTGCAGGTTTTGCATCTTGCTAACAAACATTTAAAAGTCCAATTCTAGTTTTGACCCTAAAGATAAAACAAACTGTCACGGAATTCTGGAAGTTTTACCAGAAGTTCGAAAATTATTTTTGACATCACGTCGAGTTAACGTTGTTTGGAATGCGTATAAACTCAATTGCTATATCTGTATTGCGCGTTGTTACAACTGTAAAATTTGGACAACACTCCAACGACTGTAAAAGTGACATACAGTGAGGTCATTGTGCTGCAAAGCTCGAAACTAAGACATGCCGTCACACGAGGCAAAACCTTTTATGTGGTTGTAAATGACTTGCTAAGCAAAGATCTATTAGCAGGCTGTGACAGACGGACTTGAAGGCAAATTCCAACACGTGACTAGAGTTACTAACCAACTGAGTTCAGTAAACAAGACTAAATATATCATTCTTAATTTGACTTTAAAGCGAGATTCTTCACTGCGCCTCAACAACATTCCCGTACGAAATTTATTGCATCAAAAGCATCAGACCTGGCTCGTGCACACTTCTGAACCAGCACGTATCGACCTACACTTTTTCGTGTTTTTCACCAACTAAGCTTCACTAAAAAATGTTAATCTTAGGTGAATAGCAGCGATTGGGGAACACTTACCATAAAGAGCAAGATGCCTTTCTATTATCTCTGATATTCTAATCTGAATCAAAATATCCCATGTTTCTGGACTAGAAGCAGTTTAGATCCTTTCTTCACACGGCGGATTTTGTTGTCATTGAAAACGCATCAGCGTTTTGAATGATGACAACTGTTCGTGGTGCGGCGTTCCTGACGTTTCAACTCATCGTATTCTCGCTTGTCGCAAATTCGATGATGTTCAGGGTAACCTGTTAGTCCCGATCGTTCGCTATCCTGATTCTTCTCATGCCATCCCTAAACTGGCGCGGTGGGTTTATGGGTCCACATCCTCCTCTTGTGTATAAGTTATGTAGTCTAATATATTTTTGACGTTGCGTTATTCTGCCATAAATCTATATTTGTCTTCGAACGGTGGTTGCTTCTTGACAGCTAGGAATTTTCCAAGGAAAAAAAACTATTTTTCCAGTAATTGTGATACGCTTCGCATATGATCTAACGTAAGTGCTCAACAAAGTTTTCACTTCTAAAATTTTACATTCATCCGTGTTATAAATAGGTGTAGTATTTTTACTGCTTTTGTGAAAAATTTCGTGGGGTAAGCATTGATTCGAATTTTGTGATTTACTTTGATTTTCCGATTTCCAATTTCCAATTGGCCAATTTGGAATAATTCATGTCAATTATACATTCCGCTTGAAACTATAAGTAGAAGCACGTACTAAAGGGGGCTAGATAATTAAACCACTTCCAAAACACAATCTAAGGACAAGTCGTTGTTATATCTCATGTGTTGTTTGAATAACTTTGGAAGCACACCGATAGTAATAATGAAAATCACTCGGACGCTTGACGCATTTGATTACGACGATTTATTGTTTGTCGACAAGCAACTTACTTGTGATACACTTCTATATCTAATTTTTTTTAGCGATTTTAAGGGATGATTAAATGATGCAGATAGCTATTTGTATGTTTCGGGTAATCGTGAGTAAGTACCTTTTTTTTACTATTAATTTGTGTATTTGTCAGACGTAAAATTCGAATTCATTAGTTTTGTGGTAAATCGACGTTTAATTCTGAGATTACATATTGTCTAATTTTGTTATACTGCATTACGATAAATCTATGTGTGGAGTGTTGCTTACACTCTAAGACTTGTATGACGCTATAACTGTGATATTTAGGAAACTTTTCATTGTTACTATATCTGGTTGTTAAAAATAAATATATTTGTCGTTATAAACAGTGTTTTGTCATATGTTTTAAACGGTGTCTTCCATTACTAGCTTCCATAGTTTTGGCAACTTTTTAACTTGCTTTATAATTAGTATACCAAAACCTACGATTCACTCACCGAATCATACTGAGTTAGTCGCTTGCCATTAAGTTACGAAAAGATTCTCGTAACAGATTGTACATAAAAAAAAATTAATTACAAAGATCTAATAAATTTGATGCAAAGTTGTTTAATGTATTTAAAAGAAAATTTATTGGTTTAAATATACTAAACTAATAACTGCAATAAAAGAACGTCAAAACTAAACAATAAAGAATACAATAAAATTTTTCAAAACTAGAATTAAAGTAAATGTTTCTAAAGTTTATTAAAAATTATGCTAAATCAAGAATAATGCTATAAATAAACATTTTGTTTTAGAAAAATGTTAAATTTGATCAAAAGTTTTTAGTCTTAAACACTAAACCAAAAAATCAATATTTAACTTATTCAAAAGCCCTCGTAATACCAACGTTACTTTCGCTTTAAAAATAAAACTATACGAGAAAACTCGTCTCGTTTTTTTTATCTATCATAAACTTGATACGAATTTTTCAGACGTTTGTAAAGTTTGAGGTACATTTGAATTATGACAAAAATTTAACAGATTCCGGAAGTTTTCACAAAAAAATTCTTGCTCATCTTTATGCACATCGGAAATATTTATTTATATAAAAAATCTCAACTAATATCTTTCTATTCTAACGTTAGCAAGAGCTTTGTGTTTTTCGTTTATTAATAAAAAATGTTTTCCGTTTTTCTAAATAAACGAAATTTAATCTTTACGTAAAGTTTATAAAATCAACACCTAAACAAAAAAATTGTTAAACACAATGGCGCACTGGTACGTTAAAAAAATAACGTGTAATAGACGCAAATATAACATTTATTTATGAACGTTGCGCATTCATGTCCCCACAAAACTAAAGCGTAGAAAAACTTAGTGGGCAAACGGGTGACTAAACCACCCTCAGCTCTTATTTGAAAAGCTTTCGCTATTAAACGAATAAGAGAAAAGCAATAGATCTATATTTTTCGACTAAATACTCAGTTTGTTTGTAATCTCCATTAATATTCTTAACAAAATGTTTTAAGGAAATTACGTCCGAGACTAAATGCATTTTATTGCAAGTCGAGTGGATTTTTTTATTGAACTATTTCTCTGCAAAGTGCAGTAAATTGTACCGTAGTACATAAAATTTAGATGCACTAGATGTTAGATAAAGTATTATAGGTTTGATTAAAATTTTTATTATTAATTTTAGAATCAAAGTTTGTTTTATTTATGAGAATATACGAAACGTCGACGGTGGTGGCGGAGAGAGACTGTTATTGCTGCTATTATTAAACGTAACAAAAAAATTTGTTTACTGTTTAGCAGTGTTTTTTTCCACCGAATATATTTTTGCAATCATTTGGATCAAAGGCGTCATTTACTTGTTTTTGATTGTTATTATTGTTTACCTAAGAAAATTTATTCTGCAATTCATTTGTTGATTATATTAAAATTAATTACAAGAATTAATTTAGAATTAAAAAAAAACTTTGCTTCGGCCGTTTTCCTATAGATGGCTTTAGTAGTAAGTAATGGTCGAAATATATACATCATCATGCAATACATTTTGACATCTGTCAACATAACCCCTTAAAAACATTAGTCAATCTGTGTCTGCATCAAAAGTTATTCTTGATGAAAAATGTCAGGCAGGTTTTAAATGAGAACTAATAAAAGCTCAAAAAGAATTAGCACGACCCTTGAGATTAACTCAGCATACAATTTCAAAACGATTTAAAGGCATGAGAATGATTCAGAAGCCAACAAATTAAGTGCCGCACGAAGTAAAACCGAGAGATAACCGCCATCTGTTTGCTTTGAAATCAAATAAGAAAGGTATTTCTGCATTGCATTGTGACCCAAACCGCAAAAAGTTTGGATATATTCTGACTATGTTTCTCCGTCGATAACTAAATCGAAAATTCATGACTTTAAGGCAACCAATTTAACGTAGCACATTATGAGTTATTAAAACTGATTGAATCAGCTATAAGTGATCGTTATCGAACGCATCTAAGCTGTTTGAGTCAAGAAACACAATAAAAAGATTTTGCAGCATGACTACGCTTGACCTCATGTTGAAAAACTGGTCAAGGCACAAATGGAAACGTTAAAATAGAAGGTCCTACCCATACAGGAAACCCCAGAGTTAGACAACGGGGCCAGACCTGGGCCAGCACTGGGAAACATAAGTTTGGCGTACCTGTATTGGCCCAGACTTGGCCCAGGATTGGGTAGCTCAGCCTCGGCCATTCCATGAGGACCCAAGCTTGGGCCTAGACTGGTTGACCCAGCTTCGGCCATGCAAATTATTAACCAAGTTTGGCCCAAGCTTAGATAACCCATCCTTGGCCATTCTATGACAATCCAAGTTTGGTCCAAGCCTGGATAACCTAGCCTTGGCCATTCCATGGAGACCCAAGCTTGGTCCTACACTGGTTGACCCATCCTCGGCCATGCTAATGCTTACCCAAGCTTAACCCAAGCTTGCATAACCCATCCTTGGCTATTCCATGGAAACCCAAGCTTAGGCCAAGACTGGTTGATCCAGCTTCGACCATGCAAATTATTAGCCAAGCTTGGCCCAAGCTTGTATAACCGATCCTTGGCCATTCTATGAGAATCCAAGTTTGGCCCAAGCCTGGATAACCCAGCCTTGGCCATTCCATGGGGACCCAAGCTTGGTCCTACACTGGTTGACCCATCCTCGGCCATGCCAATTTTTACCCAAGCTTGGCCGAAGCTTGCATAACCCATTCTTGGCTATTCCATGGAAACCCAAGCTTGGGCCAAGACTGGTTGACCCAGCCTCGGCCATGCAAATTATTAGCCAAGTTTGGCCCAAGCTTGTATAACTTATCCTTGGTCATTCCATGAGAATCCAAGTTTGGCCCAAGCCTGGATAACCCAGTCTTCCTATTCCATAAGGACCCAAACTTAGTTCAAGACTGGTTGACCCAGCCTTAGCTAAGGCTGGATTATCCAAGAAAATAGCAATAATAATTTTTTTTCAATGTTAAAAATTTTAAAAAATTGGTTAATAAGTTGAGTTATGATAATAGCGAAAGTGTAGAATTGAAACTTGAGCCGTTCGGTTACGTATGGCGAGATTCGGATATTTTCGTTTAGCGCAGCCGCCATCCTTGTTTACATCATCTGTTAGTTAAATGTAAGATTTTTCTCATTGCTAGAGTAGTAAAGGTGATGAATCAAATCTCCGAGATTCAGTTATACAGTCATTGAATGTTAGTACGTCTAGTTAATAGAAGGAAAAAACCTTCAAATATAATTTCTTTTGTTTACTCCGCAATTATCACGAGGCGAGGCTACTAAAAGTAATTATGTCTGATTCTTACCTTAGAGTTTAAAGATGGCGTACGTTAAATAAACCAAAAAAGTTTTGAATAAAAAAACTAATTTAGATGTTAACCGGCAAAGTTTAAATAATCAAAGTGTAAACATCAGCTGCGCGAGTAACGTTAATGACCCTAGTGATACAGAAAACAAAAAAATATCAAACAAAAGGTGCCAAAATGAGTTGAACTTGAATGTGAACTAGTGATGGAAAATAATAACTGTACTAGCTAAATGTTAATATAATTTAAGACGAGATCTAAATAGTAATTAAAAAACTTTATATAATTTAAATAGTACATAATACAAGTAATAACAATAAAGTGTAAATACGTTCATACAATTATTTATTTCATTGTTTTATTAATGCTTAATTCTTGGAATTTAATTTTGAGCTAGTTTTAGCAATTAAGCGTGGCCCAGTACTGGCAACTAAGCATGGCCCAGGTCTGGCAACTGAGCATGGCTCAGATCTGGCAACTGAGTATGGCCCAGGTCTGGCAACTGAGCATGGCTCAGGTCTGGCAACTGAGCACTGGAGGACTGGGCCATGATTATCATTTCAGACTTTTTCCAAAGCTGGCCCAAGCCTGGCATATAGGCTTGGCCCAGGCTTGTACAGACTTGGTCCAAGCCTGGACCAAGCCTGGGCCTATGGTACTTTCCTCTATGGGCTACCTTATATGTATGCTCCATACTCCAGAAAGTGCTCTCTGACTATCACTTGTTTCAAACTAAGTAGTGGTCAGCGGTAAACAATACTTAGATGATATTCACCTGTTTTGCCGTAGTGCCCAATCTAAACCTTTTTTACTGCAATAAAACGTAAATTGTTAAATTTGGAAAAGTTATCCACATGTCATTTTTTGTAGCTACCAATTTGATATTTATTTAATTAGAAACTGTTGTAAATTAACTTTACGTTGTCGGCAACAACTGTTCTAAAATACCACCTTGTACTACATTCATCTGCTTTAGTGCCTTTTTTTAACAAGTTAAGTTATGGCGTGAACCTTGCCACTTATCATCAAGTAAAATGCAAGCAATGTGTCGATAAACATCTATTGTCATCTCCATAACAAATCTAGAGATCGTAAAGGACAAAGAACTGAACAATTACGGGCATTTCAGAAGTTTCGTGGATATTGCGTCGATAATAGCGCGTTACACGTTAACTGCAAACCGTTGGTCAAAATGAGATGGAACGATTTTATGGAGGTTTTTTGGCTCAGACATGAGTGTTGCGAGTGTTAGTAATAGCGTCACGAGTGAACGTTGTTTTATCGGTAAATAGTCTCTTTGAAAGCCTTCAGCGATGTTGGTGGATCAATTGAGAAAATTCGATTTGCAACGCAGCATCTCCCGGGTGCAGATATTGAACACATTGAACGTGATAATCCATAAGCCACAATCTTGTTGTAACGTTCTATACAGAAAATGCTTTTTGGATCAACTTTTAAGTTAGCAACACTACTTACTATTTAGTAATTCCATATTTGTACA
Source organism: Aquatica leii (assembly GCA_035610365.1). Classification (NCBI taxonomy): domain Eukaryota; kingdom Metazoa; phylum Arthropoda; class Insecta; order Coleoptera; family Lampyridae; genus Aquatica; species Aquatica leii. The sequence continues at coordinate 114,040,145 of CM069435.1, forward strand.
AGACATTGAAAACCTCGTGCGAGTGCTCGGCAAGTTGCTTCCAAACTTACTAATTGACGCCAATCTTGCTTCTACTGCAGTAAAAATTAATTTTTTTTCACAGACTATCGTCAGGGTAAGCGTAACCGTTTGAAACTTAACTTAAATTTCTTCTCTTTGCTTATAGCACGTGTGATGGGATATAAGCATAAACTCACCGCGTGCTAGGTGGCATATGTGAATGTCTGTAATTACCTTTATTCTTTGTTTCTTATTTCGTATGTTTGTGTATATACTTATTAATTCTAATTTCGACTTTACGTAGACGATCCGGAGAGTAGATCTAGTCGAGGGAGAATCGCTGTAAGTACGTTTTTCCATTCTTTTACATTTATGGTATCGTTCTTAGTCGCGTCTAAGACGATTGTGCATGTGGTTAATACGTATTGACGCAAATATAATTACTTTCTGCAAAATTAAATGTCAAGTACTTATGCCAATAACTCCACTATGATTGGGTTTAGCTATGAGAACTCTTATTCTTATTAATAATTACTGTGTTACTTAGTACCTGTCTAAAACCATAAACATATACTGACTGCTATTTCAATTACTTTGTCCATTATTATTGTCCTTCGTGTTCTTCTTTTCACGTAGTGTGAGCAAATTCCGCGTGCAAACAAAAAAATCTCGTTTTGGCGCCCAGATCTCTATTTACTTCTTTTTTTCCTTTCGAATATAATCTCGATAACTACATTTTGGTGTTCGGCTGATTATTTTACCACTACTGCTCACGCTCTTCTCCGGCAATTGTAGAGCTGCCGTTCTCTTGTTTTCTGTAATTGAGGTACCCTCTCAGCCAAAGACACGTAATAACATACTGGTAATTTGACACTCATTAGTTGCTTGGTTAGTTAGTGGGTGAAATTTAGTTTTTCGCTGGAGTTTCGAATATTACTACGTGGGTTCGCGTTTCTAGTGGATTACGTTACTACATTATTTTTTTGGGTTAGTGGATTTAGGTTTGTTGTTACGTGGTAGGATAAGTGTTAACGATGCTGCTTAGTGGAAATTGGTTGTGAATCGTCTAAATAAAAGGGAGCTACTTTAAGAATTAGAGTCCCGAGGGTTAGATTCGGACATTCCTGGGAAAGATCTTCGTTCAGCTGTACGCAATGCTTTACATTTGGAAGCAAATAAAACATTTTCTCCAATTAAATATCCGTTTTCTTTTGAAGAAGATAAGACTGCTCTAAAGGATGCTCTTACTAAATTATTTGAACTTTACGAAACTTTTCAAGGTGATGTTACTTCTTCTAATTATCTAAGACTTACTTCGTTATAGGTTAATGCCCAACGGCGATGTGCTTCACTTACTGTGAGTACGGATGAAGAAGGTGTTCGTCGTAATAAACTATTACTTCGTTTTCAGGACGTTTTTAACAAAGTCAACGCAAAGTGTAAAAAGTTTAGAGGTACAACTTTTGCCGATTTTTCTTCCGTTCCTGCCTCTAGTCCTAAACCAAGGGATACTCATGCTGATGAGGATTCTCCTGATTTACTTTCTTCGGAGTCGGATTCAGAGTCTGTTCCGATGGGTGTGGCGATAGCTGCTTCGTCTTATTCACTGAAGTCTGGGTCCGTTGGTAAACTAAACCTGGTATTCAAAGGGGATGGCTCGATCTTGTTATTGGAATTTTTAACTAGGGTGGATGAGATAAGTATCGCTCGGGTCATTATTTCTAATCAACTTTTTTCTTCTGCTCCTGAACTACTAGCGGGAAAAGCTCTGTTATTTTATCGAACTCGCAAAGATCTTTTAACTACCTAGAAGGATGTAGTCACGCTTCTGAAATCAGAATTTCTGCTTACTGATTATAGTAAACGCCTGCTAGAGGAAATAAAAGTTCGAACCATGGGACCTGCAAAATCTATTGGTCTGTACATTGCAACTATGCAAAGTCTGTTTCAACGTTTGAGTGATCCTTTAACTGAGGCTCAACAACTTCGCATCATTTGACGTGATTTTACGCCGTACTTTCAGACAGCATTGGCTCTTCAAGATGTTAGTTCGATTCATGAATTACTTCAGTTGGGGAAAAGGTTAGAGTATAACCAGTATCTGACTCAATCTTTTAAACCACCACCTTCTAGAAGGTCATCTTATCTGCTAGAACCAAATTTAGCTTATGTGGAGTCTACTACTACTTCTCCTTCTTCTTCTTTAAATAGGTTGGTTTCAGAACTGAAATGTTCTTTGATAAGTACTGATAATACTGGGAGTAAATTGACTTGTTGGAATTGTGGTACTAAAGGACATCTCTCTTCTCACTGTCCTAAATCTCAAATTCTACATTGCTATGGTTGCGAAAAGCATGGAGTAATAAAACTTAACTGCCAGCGATGTAAGACGAAAACTTTAAACCGTCAATCGGGGTCTCGACTCGAGTGATGGACTCCGATCATTCTTTAATCTCGACAAGTGCTTTTAATGGTCTAGACGAGAAACATCGTGTGTTGTTGGATTTTATGTTTGCTAACGCACGGGGTGATGAACGCCCGTATTTAAATGTATCTATTTTCGCTATTTCTTTTTGTGTTTTACTGGATTCAGGCGCAACTCGTACTATTTTGGGGGCACCTGGGTGGAAGATTCTACAATCACTTAACCTTTTTATTACTCCGGAAGTGATTTCTTCTTGTTCTGTGGCAACGGGAGCAAAGTGTTTGGATCTTTGTTGTTACCGATTACTTTAGAGGACAAAGTAAAGCCACTAAAGGTATTGGTAGTTCCAGAGATTGCAGAATCCTTGATTTTGGGTATCGACTTTTGAAAGATGATGAGTTTTGTTCCAGACATTTGTTCGGGACAATGGTCTTTTTCTTCTCCTATTTCTTCCATAGGTATCGATGAACTTGCTTCTAGGTTTCATCTGACATCGGCTGAACACACGCTACTAGCGTCAGTGATTGACAAATACTTCTCTTCTCAAGTTACGGGGCTAGGGCGTACTAACTTAGTTGAACATATTATTCGAACTACGGCCGAACCGATTAAGCAACGGTACTATCCCCTGTCTCCTACTATGCTACAAGTGGTTAATCAAGAACTAGACGCGATGCTGGAATTAGGCGTAGTAGAACCATCGAACAGTCGTTGGGCTAGTCCCATTGTGCTCGTAAAGAAGAAGCATGATAAGGATCGCCTTAAAGGTGCTAAATTCTTATCGAGTAATTTGACTTGTACTTGTAGTAGTATTACTATTTACAGTTTCTAGAATGTTCAGAACGTTGCTAGCATTGTAATTGTACGTTGCACATAATCTAAACGTCATAACTTGAAAACGGTTAAAAATAAAAATATTATTACAGTACAGTAATATCTTGTTAAACGTTAGAGACGCGTTCATTGAGAACGTTACGTTAACTGAATCAAATATGAACAGGCAGCGCTGATAGTAACAATAACAGACGAATAAGAAACAAATAAAATACCGTCAAGAAAAAGAGTTAGGCAAGCAGACACTATCTTTCCAAAACTGTTTACTTTTGAGTTGGAACACGCTTTTAAAAAATGAACTGGAACAAAAAAATAATTAAAGTTTACGGTCGATATTTAAGTCAACTCCGATTTGCAGATGACATTGCCCTATTTAGTCAAAATATACATGAACTACAAAATATGCTAGAAGAACTAAAATGAACTTTAATAAAACAAAAGTCATGATCTTAGAAAGCGTAGATATAAGTGTAGAAAAGTAAAATATAGCAAAAGAAGAATATGTTTACTTAGGACATAATATCAAACTGGGTAAGCAAAATCAGAACGCGAAAATACAAAGATCCATTAGAATGACATGAGCAGCAACAGGAAAATTGATAAATGTATTATAAAATGCAAACATCTCAATAAATGTAAAAATCGTGCATTTCACAGCTGTGTGCTCCCCGTGATGACTTACGCAATGGAAACTACAACACTTACAGTAAACTCGGCAAATAAGCTCAGAACAACCCAAAGGGCGATAAAACGAATAATGTTAGAAATAAGTCTCAAGGATTGTATTACAAATGAGAAAATTAGACAGAAAATTAGAGTAAAAGACATCGTAACACGTATAGCGGAGCTCAAATGGAATTGGTCTGAACATGTCGCTTGATAGGACGAGGACAAAACGCACCGTACAGTGAAGACCAAGACAAAATAAACGGAGCGTTGGAAGACTTCAAAGACGATGGCTCGATGACATTAAAAACAAAGCGGGTGGAAATAAGCATCAGAAGTGGACTATAAGTGGCTACTGAAAGAAGAAGAAGAAAACGTACATAAATCAATATAAACAAATAAATTTTACAACAGCAAACTACTGTAAAAAGAAGGGGTGTGCATTCGAGGTGCAGAACCAGGCTAAACATTTAGTGGTGTTATTAGACAACATTGTACTAACCAGAAATTCACTAAAATTAATAGAAGTGGCATAAACGACTAAGATAGAAGAAATTAAAGAAATCTTTTACGTAAGTTCAAAATAAATTAAATTTGATGGATGACAAAATAGGAAAATTAAATCAATAAGTAGAAATACTTAAGGAAGAAAACACAGTACTGAGAATCTAGACAAATAAATTGAAACCTTTGAACGAGAAATGAGAAGAAAAATCCAATTATAAAAGAGATAATGTACGAAAAGGGAGAAGGGGAAAGGAGATACAAAAAACAAAATAAAAATAATACTCAAAGAAATAGGGGTAAACATGCAAGAAGAAATAGACACAGAAAAACTAACAAGAATGGGGAAGTTCAAGAAAAGATACAACAGGAGCATAATATTAAAATTAACGAAATACAAGACAAAAACTGAAGGGGAAAGAAACATAAGCAGATTTTTTAACGCACAATCGAGGATAGACCCGAAGGAAGAACGTTGGAACAACTACTTAGAATTACTAAAACGACACGAACAAAAAACTAGTGAAAACTAAACAAGATAGATTCAAAAGTAACGAACAAAGCAATCTAGATGGCACTAATCGAAAAACAAATAAACAAAAGTTTTATTGGAAAAGAGACAGAAGTAACAGAAGAATTAGAAACACTAACATAGAGATATTAACAATAACAAAAACAAAAAAGAAAGGACAAGGTACAACAAACATGTATCATAAAAATTTAATGATATACAGTGGCATAAATGAGTCGCTAAACAGTGATTAAAAAAGATACAGTAATAAAATTCTACAGTGGAAATACTACAACAAAAGAATAATTGAGCGTAGAAATAGTAAGAAAGCAATAGGAAACATATACCATTATAATATGCTATAGACCAGCCAAAAATGACAAAAAGAAAAAACAAGGTTCTGAGAAAAAATTCAAGAAGTTTTAGAGATAAGTAAAGAGATTATAATCATGATAGGAGACATGAACAGCAGAGTGGGGAATAAAATAGAAGATTGGAAAGAAGTCATCGGACGTCATAGAGAAGAAATGGTAAACATATATGGGATGTTACTACTAGAATTCATCCTAGAATAACAACTTAATCATCACAAACACCATTTTCCAACACAAACGAATACACGAAATTACCAGAAAAGTTAGATCCAGGAATGAACAATTTATAATTGACCACTCAATTGTGACCAAAACTAAAAAAATGGAGATACTAGAGTTCAAAAAAATGTAGGAAATGATCACTACCTATTAGAAACAGCTTTTGTTGATAAAATAAATAAAGAAGTAAGTAAGTAGATTCTTTACGGTGGTCACTGCCTTCCATCTCTCAACCTCAATCCCCATTTTTTGTTGTTGTTTTATTCTCCATCACCAATGTTTCTTTATCCCATTGCCTCATCCACTTTGTCTCTCCATAACCTCCTTAGTCTTCCTTTTTTTCTTCGATCTATGGGACTCCGTCACTCTATTTATCCATTTACTGTTGTTACATCGTCTGACGTGTCCGTACCATTGCAGCCTTTTTTCTTCTATGTAGTTGAGCGTATGCATCTGCACATTCATTCTATGTCTGATTTCATTATTGCTTATTCTGTCCAATCTCGTAGCTCCACAGCACCTTCTCCAATATTCCATTTCCACTGCTGTTATTTATCTCGATTTCTTTTCTTCATGATCCTATTCTCTGCTCCGTATTTTATAATGATTTGTATCATGGTATTGTATATCTGGATTTTTGTATTTCTTTTAATGTTCTTATCCCTTACGATTGGGTGGAGTTGTCTTATACATTTTCATGCCTGTCCCAACCTATTTTTATTTCTTCTCCGTTCTTGCATTTTTTTGTTATAGTGTATCCAAAGTATTTAAACTTTTCAACTTCTTTTATTTTGGTGTTTTCGTCTACTATAAAGTCTCCTTTTCTTAACTTATGCAGCATAAAACCGAAATCCTTCATCTTGAGCGATAACCACCTGATCGTCTACGAAGCTAAGTGTGTATAGGTGTTCTTTTTTAACTGGCACGCCCATTCCTTCACATTTTCGTTTTCAGTTTTTCAAGGTGTTCTCAAGGTATATTTAAAAAAGTGTCGGTGAAGTAGAACAGCCTTGTATCAATCCTTTAGTGGTTTCAAAGTTGTTTGTCATTTTTGATCCAATTTTAACTAATATTTTGTTGTTCCTATATAGGTTTTTCACTGCTCTAACAGATTGTGTGGTACTCCGATTTCTGTCATGGCTCCTTGGTACCGCGTCGTACGCTTTTTTTAAATCAATGAAAGCGAAATGTATTGCTATATTTTTGACCGTTTTCTTTTCTATAAGTTGCTGTAGCGTGTATATGCGATTTGTGGTCGATCTTCCGACTATGAAACCCGCTTGTTCTACCCCAATTCTTCCTCCTATACTTTCCTCTAGTTTATTCTTTATTACCCTTCCGTAGACTCTTCTCATCATCGCGGTGGAAATTAGATATGCGTGTTTCCATTCCTTGGGTATTTGTTCTCCATTTATTATTTTATAGAACATGTTTCTGATCATCTGTATGAGCTTTTAATCGGTATTTTATTAACTTGGGGTCAATTCCTCCGGGTCCTGGTAATTTATTATTTTTGATTGTTCTCATTGCTTTTTTCATGTCTTCTTCTGTGATGTTTATTATTTCTTTTTCTTTCATTTTTCTTTTATGTTTTTCTCGTGTTTTCGTTAGTAGGTTCTTATAGTAGAATTCCCATACGGTATGTGTGCTTTGTTTTTGTTATTCGTTTTTAAAATTCTTATTATTTTCTAGAATTTGGTGCTTCTTGTCTCTCTAATATATTGGTCGACGTTTTGGCAGGTTCTTTTCTATCCTTCATTTTTTCTTTAACGACTAGCCTTTTTTCCATATTTTTTCTCTGTACTTCCTATAGTCTTCGTTCTTTTTTGTACTTAGCCATTTTTTCTATAGTTCTTTTTTCACATTAATTGCTTCCGTGGCTGCTTCATTAAATTTCCATTTGAAATTCGTTCTGTTTCATCTATTTCTCTTAATGCTTCTAATGCCGCTTCTTTCATACTGTCCTTTATTTTTATATACGTATCCTCCACTGTATCAAATCTAAACTCTATTAGTTTTAGTCCAGTCTTCTTTGGTATAGTTCTCTTATTGTCTCGTCTTGCAGTAGGTACAGTTTGAGTTTTGGGTTTTTATCCATTTTTCTCCCTTTATTCACTTATTTGTTTTTCTTGTTTTTTTATTTGAATTCCATGTTTGCTATTAACAATCTGTAATCGCTGCCGCGCTCGGCCCTTCTTTTCATTCGTACGTCTTTAATTGTTACTATAGTGTTTTTCTTTACTAATATGTAATCTATAATTGATTTTAGATTTCTTGTTTCTTGCGTCCAGGTGTATTTATGTATGTTTTTGTGTTGAAAAAATCCGTTTGTTATTTTGAGGAATTGTAGTTCACATATTTCTGTTATTCTTTCCCCGTTAACATTCACGATCTCCTCTCCAAACTGTCCCACCATTTCATTCTTTTTCCTACTTCCAGTTTTTCCGTTCAAATCGCCAGCTATGGTAATTTCTCCTGCTGCTTTCACTTTCTCTATTGCTTTCGTTAGAGTGTGTAGTGTATGAATTTATCTTTTTCTATCACTGGGCTATCATCCGTTGGTCCGTATACCCCTAGTGTCGTAATTTCTCTGCCATATATCTTTAAATTCACTTTTATTATTCTTTTATTAATTGGTTGCCACTATTTGACCCTATTCTTTTATTTGTTTTATTAAGAACTCATACTTTTGCTTTTATTCAATTATTCCACGAGGAGTCCTAAGCACCTAATTTTAAAACCCAACCACAGAACAGTAAAGAAGGAAATAGGTGTAATCAGAGAAATAACATAGAATATTGAAAGACAATAAAAAATATTCAAAAATATAATTGCTAGTGCTGTCAAAGAAACATGTGGTGCTAGGATGAATAAGAATAAACACAAATGAACTGAATGGTAGAATGAAAGAGTAAGAGAAGAGTTTAGGAAAAAAAACTTTGTAGAGAGAACATTTCAGAGAGGGAAGATAAAAAACGTATTAACGTTACAAACTCCAACGTCAGAGCACTAAGGAAATAGTTGCATTAGCCAAAAGAGAAAGTTTAGCAAAATTCGACAAAATAATGGAGACAAACATCTAAGAAAACACCAAATTATTTTACAGAGTATTTAAAATACTAATGACAAGTTGATCATAAACAGATGGAGATAAATTTTAAAAAATTTCTAAGCATTAACGAAAAGGATAGAAAGTAACGGAAAGGATGACTCAAGAGCAAATCAAAGAGAAAACAGATATTCTTTACCCAATAAAAGATTAAGTGTTTAAACAGGCAATGGATAAAATTAAAATAGGAAGAGTGCCAAATTGTGATGAAATCACACCCGAAATGATAAAATATTTGAGGAAAAACACACGGCAATACGTATTAAAATTAAATTGAAAAAAAGTACCGCAAGAACAGAACAATTCAATAACCTTACCCATTCATAAGAAAAGAAATGCCCAAGAATGTAGAAATTATAGAGAAATCTCATTGCTATGTGTGATGGCCAAGGTATATAAAAGAATATTTAAAAACACAGCGAGAGAGGAAACAAAACACAAACTACAAGACGAAAAGGTTGGTTTTAGGAAGTACTATAGTATATAAGATCCTATATTCATACTGCAACAGAAACAGCCACAGCCAAAAATAAATCAGTATTTTATTATTATGGAAAAGGAGTTCGACCTAATGAAAAGACAATCAGTGTGAGATAGTCTAAAAGCAAAAAAAAATATATAAAGATAAATAGATCTTATAAAAAAGACTACCAATCAAATCAGAACCAATAGCAAAACATTCAAAATTTTTATTACAGCAGAAGGAGTAAGACAAGAAAAAAGTTTAAGCTCAGCTCTATTTATAAATACAATACATAAAATAATCAAAAAATGTAAAGTTCAAAAAATACTATGTAGGGCGAATTATTTAAAATCAGTTAATGCGAAGATTTGTACATTTGCAAACACATTGTACTCATGACAGAAGCTAAGGAAAAACTGGAATATAATCTAAAAACTTGGGATTCAAACGCAAAGCAGTATGTAAACATACAAAAAACACAAGCCATGGAAATAGTGAGAAAAGAACACGAAACAATACCATTAAATATATAAATAAATGAAGAATTAATAGAAGAGACTAACAACTATAAGTATAAGTATCTAGCAACTAAAATAAACAAAAAACTGATCTAGAAGATGAAATTAACAATAGATTAGGAAATGCGAGAAGACTATTACATAAGCTCAGCAAAACAATTATTCAACAATCACAGATGACAGTATATAAAACCATATACGCACCAACGCTTATGTACATATATAGGTGTGAAAACTGGATACTTACCAAGAGATAGAGAAACAGAATCCAAGCGGTTAAAATAAGATATTTAAGAAGAGTAACAAATACCAAGAAAATAGATACAGTAAGGAACAAGGCAATAATAAAAAAACTAAACATAAAGGCCCTGAGTTAGTTCGGACATATAATAAGATTGGATAACCAAAAAAGAATGGGAATCCACTACCAGTGGAAAAAGCAAAAGATGGAATACCGACATGATAAAAATACTAAATAAGAGAACAATTAGCCAAAGACAGAAAAGTAGAAGAAATTTAGCAGTGTAGAATAAACTTAAAATATATAAATTAAATGTAGCAAATTAATATAAGTTTAATATCTTAGAGGTATAAGAGGTACTGATTATGTATGTGGTTACGCCAGATTTTGGGCAACTACAATAATCTAACAAAGAATCACTTCAGAGTTACGTACTCACGTTTACTTCTTTAAGTATTCGATTCCTTTCACACCCTGATAAAACCTCTTACGAAAGTGAGCAATACGTTGGCATCTTAGGTAACAACATCAACACAGTCCAAACCCGGAAGACGTTCTAATCGTAGTATAGGCTTTGACGCCAACGCCGTGCCCATGGGAGAAAAATGGATTAACACTAGATAAAATCGACTTTTAGGTGGAAACATTCCAAAGATGTTAATCTTTTCAGTATTTACACCACGCAGCTTGTCAACAACGAATTCCCACCCAACTCGCCGTCTCTGTCGCTGCTGCCTATTACCTATCTGTCTTCGCGTGCCGTCATTCGTCTTTTAGTGCTCGATGAGTAAAGACCTGTGTGTCTGTGCAGTGCAATACACGTGATACAATATAGATAACAACGGTTTTTAATTCATGGTGAGTATAAATTACCTTTTAATCGTCAAAACTTATTTTTTGTCATGGGAAAATTAAAAAGAAATCAACACAAGTCTTCTAGTATGTAATATATTATTATAGTACTATTTTTTTTAGATCATTGATCATTAAGATGTCTAAACGTACTACATTGCAAGCGTCACTGTTTACCTATTTAACAAAGGCTCAAAAGACGAACACTGCAAGTGACTCATCTACATCTGCTAAACCTATTGTCTCTGAGAGAAGCACATCGTCTTCTTTTTCTACGTGTACTGAGATCAGCGAAGTAAGACCTGAAGAAAGCTACTTACTAATTTACCACTTTGATTTGGAAAACTATGTAGGTAACCAATTGGATGATGACTTAAAATTTAAGTTGCTGAGTACTCCGTGGACGCCAGAGAAAGATTTCAAATTTCCAGTAAGCGTAAGTAGGAAGAAAAACCTTCGATTTCAAATGCAGTGACTCGTTTATACGAAAAATGACGGCGCACTGTGCAAATATTGTGTAATTTTTTCACATCACGCCGTAGGAAAAGGAGGCAATCAGGCTTCCAAATCTCTTGTGACAGTTCTGTATAAGAAATGGAAACACGCAATCGAAGACTTCGAATCCCATTAATCGAAACAATACCATCACGAAGCTGTGGTTAAGAGCTCCAACTTTTTGAAAACTATGCAAAACCAACACTTGGATATCAGGAACGTTATTGTCTCAAGGAGAACAAAGCCAGTAGAGGAAAATAAAGAAAAATTATTTTCAATTGTGGAAACTGTAAAGTTTTGTGAGCGTCAAGAACTGGCTTTGAGAGGAATAAACGATTCTGGTCCTGTTTCTGTGACTGATGAGGAGCTAGTCACAAATGACGGCAATTTCAGAGTCACCTTAAGAATGAAAATAAAATGTGGTGATACAAAATTGCTCAAACACTGCGAAAAAACATTGCTCTGAACGCGACATATATGAGCGCTAAGGTCCAAAATGATCTGATATCAATTTGCGGGGAAATAATTCAGAAAGAAATTGTAAAATGTTTAAATGAAGCGAAGGTGTTCTCCGTTTTAGTAGACGAAACTTCTGATATTTCGGGACACGAACAACTTTCACTATGTGTTAGATACACAAAAAAGGTCAAAACTTGTTATGTGATGAAAGAAGATTTTCTCGGATTTGTAAAGGTGGATAATACAACTGCACAACCATTGGCTGACACGATCATAGCTTCCCTGAAAAACCTTGACATTGACTGCAATAATATGGTGGGACAGGGGTACAATGGTGCAGCTGTGATGAAAGGTGCTTTTAATGGCGTTCAAGCAATAATACGGAAATCATTTCCTCGAGCTCTGTTTGTCCATTGCAGCTCTTATTCTTAAAACTTGGCCCTTTGTCATTCATGTAATGCACCTTCTACAAGAAATTGTATAGGAACTGTGAAAGCAATCGGAAATTTTTTGAGAGCATCTCCAAAGCGAACAAGCTTCCTTCAGGCACCCATTAAGGCCAACTTTCCTGATGCAACATGGCAGAAATTAACACCAATGCGTGAAACGCGGTGGGTGGAAAATCACAACGGCTTGTTAAAATTTAAACAAATTTTTAAATATATTATTAAGACTTTATAATAATTCAGCACAGACCTGGATATGGAGACCTCAACCAAAGCTTCTTCTTATCTGAGATCTGCTTTTGCCAGAGAATTCGTGGTATCACTCTGTTTTTTATCGAAAGTATTTGCAGCAACATTAACAGTATGCAAAGTCCTACAGTCACCTCTGTGTGACTTAATAACAGCTGTCGACCATATTGAGAACGTAATATCGCACTTTCAAGATATTCGATCCAATATTGAGAAAGAATTTTCAAATTCATTTACAGAAGCAAAGAATTTATTGGCCGATGTCAATGAAGAGATCAAGCTTCCACGGTTGACATCAGTACAAAAGCATCGCGCTAATCCAAATACTAGTGACCCCGAACAGTATTACCGCATAATTGTTGCAATACCCCTATTAGAGGACTTAACTTCCCAGCTCAAAATAAGATTTACTGACCACAAGAAAGTGATTGCTGTTATATACACTCTTATACCAACAGTCTGTTCCGAGAAGGAAACGCCATTCCCAAGAGAGGACTTAGTGATGTACGAGAACTTGGTGGAACTAGACAAGGCACAAGGCGAATGGAAATTGTTGTGGCAGGGCAAAAGCTATTTGGACCGGCCTTCTTGCGCTATTGAAGCTGTCGGAGAGTGCAACAGACAATTGTATCCCAACATTTATAGTTGTTGAACATCTTGTCGACTCTACCAGTAACCACGTGCCGTGCACCCCGGAAAATCATTTTTTTCACTTAGGCGCCTAAAAACCTACCTACGGAATTCTTGTAGACAAGAGAAGCTAACGGGGTTGGCCCTAATAGCAATTCACAGAGATATCATCATCCCAACTGATGATGTTATAACTGAAGTTGCTCATAAAAAGTCTAGAAGGCTTGATTTTGTATTGTGAATTCACTGAACTGGAAATTTGAGGTTTTTAGTTTTAAGAACGAATATGTGAGTACAGTTTTTTCAGTGGCGGGCTTTTCCCGTGCCAATGTAATGGTAATTAATTAAATTTGAATTAGCAGATCTGTTTTATTGAGACCCCCTCTGAAACAAAAATCTGCGCACGACGCTGCTTCGGCCGTGGAAATCTTTGCGATTACTACTTGACATTGGTATAAAAAAAGACCAATACATAAAAAAAGTCCGGTTCCTGCATTGTATACCCAAGGCTTTTCACTACTCGTTTCCTAAGAGTAACTGCATTGTCTATCATGGGTTAAAATTCTGTCGCAGAATATACGTTTACACTTTAGGTGTCTAAGTCGCAACGGCACTATAATTGAAATTTTTTATTGATTGATCTATGTCGGAACTTGTTAAATGTATATTTGAAACCACATTGAAATCTATTGATACACTATGTCTTTATGGTATTGATCGGTTCTTCTTTCGGTGCAGCAAAATCATCAATCTGAAAGTATTTTCTCAACCAGTTGATTTTCTAGTAATTTGTGTTTTAATTAGTAATCACCGCAGTGAGAGCAAAAATTAGAAAAATAGTGATCCTTGAAGATTTGAATTCCACTATAGTATATATTTAAAAAATTATTTTTAGTGCTGCTTTAATTTTGCAAGAAACAGCATAAAACAATAACTAATGTGACTCTTGTCGAAAGTCTCATAACACAACTTACTCTCATACAAAGTTCGGCCTACGGCCTCGCGCCACGTTAACGTTCGTTATGCTATGCTTTACATTCAACACTAAAGACATAAATTACTAACAAGCAATTCTAATAAAAACTACTAATAACAATAAAATCTAACATTAAGGTAGGTAAAAACTATAAAGTGAGCGTTTATTGTTTTTTTAAAGATAAAATCTGCAAAAAGTATTAAAGTTTTATTATTAAGACCGTTTATCGATTCTATAAAATATAAAAAAATGATACTAAAATATAGCTAAACTGTTTAAAAAAAACTATATTGAATGCAATTTTAAATTTTAAACAAATTTGAAAAATGCTGACGTTGTATAACTTTAACGTTATTGGTTTGTTACAAAAATACGTCATACCGGTCATACTAATATTAGATATTTCAAAAATAAAATAATTTTCAAAAATTTTACTAATAAAAGTAAGATAAGGTTGTTTTCAAATAGAACTATAAAAGTAAGCTTAGATTTATTATCAAAAGTTAGCATAAACTCTATATAGACAAAAACGAGTATAAAATCAAAGTTTAAAAACAAAAATACTAAGTAAGTAATTAAAAAAAAACAAAACTTTCTAATGGTTTTTAAAGTTAGATCCGCACTGTAAAATAAACCAAAATTAGACACAAATATGTTCTAAGTTTCGAAAAATAAAATAAAGTTAATAATTTACATGTAAAAAAACTTTCGCAAACTTTAAGAAAAATTAGAAAGTATAGAAGTTGAGTAAATCGGAGAGTTGATAGTTCCGTAATAGAAAATTTGAGTAAACTCGTTAAAGTGACGTTATGTATGTGAAAGTTAAATAGGATTATTAAAGTTAGATTAAAAGCAGGTTGAATGTTAAAAAACGACAAGGTCAAATTGTGGAAATAAACAAAGTTTATTTAGTTGAGCTAAATCGTTTGATTAAATTTACTTAAAAAATGTTTTTTAATATTAAGGTAATTAAACCCAAAAGTAAAAGTTAGAATTGTTTATTTAAAAAAATGTCAAAAATTGTATGGTAGATTTTTTAGCAACACAAAGAAACTAACTAAAGTAAAAAATTGCTCAATTATAGCAGTTACAAGTTAAAAAAAATTAAGAAGTGTGAAAATTATAACATTTCTAGTTAAGTAAAATTAAATTACGGTTAGAGTATTAGGAAGAGTTTTTGTTGTCGTGTTTTAATGCTTTTTGTATTTTTTAAATTTATTTTCTCATTGCTTGTGCCTACGTATTATGCTTAGAGAATTTGTAATCTTTTTTAAAACATTTAGAATATTTTTTTAATTGATAATTTATAGCAGTGGTTCCTCAAGTGGTCCCCGAGATCATTTAGGTAAACCATAAAAAATTAATAATGATTTGGGGGTCCCTAAATAACGTCAGGGGGTCCGCGCAAAGTTTAATGTAAAATGAGTCAGACCTACCTATATAGGTTTATACAGAAACGCAATAGAGCCGATACCTGCACTAACTAGTTTGCAATATGAACTATAAAAGAGTATATATAATTAACAATTTAGTTCTGTGTTATGCGTGAAGTGCATACAACAAATTTTCCTAGCCTTGGACAAAAAGATGTATAATTTTTTTTGTTTGCAGATAGCGTACCTTTAACATTCATCAAAGATTTCTTTTTTATTAAAAATTTAACAAAAGACTGTACATTTTTCTAACACAGACGTGCTTCTAAAGAAGTTATTATTAATAATTCTGTAGAAGAAGTTGGACATGTTGGGTTTTATAATTTATTGTAATGTACCCTAAAAGTTAGAACTTACTATTTTATAATTTTGTTTACTTCTGCGAATAACCAAATCCGCGAATGTTAGAAATTACTGTATATTATTATATTCTGTTGTTAATTAATCTATCAATTATTTATTTTTCTTGAAAAATTATTTGGCACACAATGAGTATCTACGCAATATGTAACATTATATGAGGTTTTATCATTGCATCTCAAATGATTAATTTAAGAAAGCGTTACATTGCAGCATTCTATTTAAAACAAATTATTATAATTAACAGTGGTTTGTTGCAAATAAAAATTTTGATATATATTTGTATATATATTTTCGTAAATCTGTTAGAAATGATACCGTACGCACAACACAACAAGGGATATAAATACATATTAGTCGTGATTAACGCTTTTTCGAAATACGCTTGGGCGTTACCTCTAAAAAATTAATCGTATAGAGAAGTAACTGGTGCTATGAAACAAATTTTACTCGATAAAAATAACAACTTTCCTACAAATTTATAAACGGATAACGGAAATGAGTTTTATAACGCCGACTTTCAAAAATTCATGAAGGAATACGGAATCAATCATTACAGTACGTTTTTAAATGTAAAAAGTTCAATCGTCTAACGTTTTAACAGAACTTTAAAAGGACGAATGTGGAAAGAATTTAGCATGCAGGGAAACTATCGTTGGCTAGAACTGCTGCCTAAACTGCTTCGGCAATACAACAATACTATTCATAGAACCATCGGTATGAAACTCAACGCAGTTAACAAAAGAAACGCTCCTCATCTTTTAAAAACGGTATATAATTTTATAAAATTTACGGATCCTGCTATTCCTAAATTTAAAGAAAGTGATCACGTCCGCGTTAGCAAGATTACACATGCTTTTACAAAAGGTTACACACCTAATTGGTCAAACGAAACTTTTCGTGTTTCCAAAGTTCAAAACTCGAATCCCAGAACATACATATTAAAAGATTCTATAAGAGACGTTATTCT
Organism: Aquatica leii; assembly: GCA_035610365.1. NCBI lineage: Eukaryota > Metazoa > Arthropoda > Insecta > Coleoptera > Lampyridae > Aquatica > Aquatica leii. The sequence goes on from CM069435.1 coordinate 114,056,879, forward strand.
AGGCGGGTTTTACGAAAAAGAATTACAACGAGTCAAACACCCAGATGTTTATTTGGTAGAGAAAGTACTTCGACAAAAAGGAAAAAAGTCTATGTTAAATGGTTGAGAATGGATTTTAAGCATAATTCTTGGATATCAAATAACAATTTTATATAAGCGTTAGTTTAATATTTAATTACATATGTATTATTTGTAATATATAACCATCATCGACAACAACAGCCCTAATAAACTCTTATCTACTTTGTTTTCCTATTCAGCTTCTCTGTATAAGTGTTCTATCATCTTGTTACCCCACGCCAGCGTGTGATGATCATTCTTCAATACATAACGCTTGTCGTCTCGTGCCGAAAGTGCAATGTTATTTTTAAGTTCGGTGTACATCGTATGCAAATGTGACCTGAACACGAACATTTTCTTGTAGATGCATTTTCTTTTTTTTACCACTTGTTTGTAGTCACTCAATGTTAAATGTTTTTTTATTATGCATTGTTTTACGTCTTTAGCTTTTTTAACTATTTCCGACAGCAATTGTACACAATACGCTTTGGCTCCAGTTCCTAAAAATAACGTCACAATATTTCCAGCGTATTCGTCTTTCATTCTTCCTAATACTGGTTTTCCACGAGGCATATTGTGGATATTATCGACGGGATAATTTCATGTGTCAAACTTATCTTTATCGTTCTTTATGTCTTTGTACACGTTTTCGGTTTTTATCTCCAATATTAACGAATCTGTATTTGTATATAATAAGTTGAGATTTTTCTCATATTTTTTCTTGGCATAGTCATAAAAAAATTCGTACATAACTGTCTTCGACAATTCCAGAATAGCAAATCCCACATACAGCGGTTTATTATACTTAACTTCAAAAATGTTCATTTCTACGGCTTTTAAATTATCACAAAATATTTTTGTCGACAATAATGCGACTCTTAATGCGTAACCAATCTAATTCCTACCCTATTTTCGACATTTTCCATAGTTTTACCGAAAACCATGTTGTTCATCAATTTGTAATGGTTCTTTTCAAATTCGTTTCTAGTATTATCACCTTTATCGGTATTAAAATCGTTATATTTTCGCATTCATTCCGATTGTCTACATTTTAATACTTGATGAATTCGAACTAATTTCAAACCGTGACGAAGGCATTGCTTCAGATTTACGTAATGTATTATAGGTTTTATTTTGTCATACAAATTTGGCACCAATTTGGTAAACTTTTTTCCTGGTGGAACCATATCTTCCGGACAAAACGGTAAATCGTCATGTTCGTGATGTAATTCTTCGGGATATCGCAAGTCTACTTCGAATACATATCCTACGTGTGCACCGTCTCCGATATCAAAAATAGACAACTTTTCGATTTCGGATTTCGTTAGCCATCTAAAGTTTCCGGTTGGTAATTTACGACGCATCGCGTGCCCATATAAATTTGTAGCGTCTAAGTACAGTATGTAAAATGATGGTTTTGCGTTGTCGTATTCGGGAATAAACATATTGTTAGCTATAGCCATACGTTTGCTACTCATACTCACACTGCTACGCACACCCTTTTTGAAAAAATGCAACATATCGGTATTGGTTAGCAAGTCTAGTTTAACACCAGTCATTCGTAATAAAGCGTCCCAACCAAACCCTGGAGGTGTAAAGTAATGTCAAGGATCTAACTTATAGTATTGAAGACATATTGTGCGAAAATTTTCAAAAATGTCTGCCAACGTTCGACACTACATACACGCCACTATAATCACCTATTGTTTTACACTTAAAAATGTTCTATACTATTTTGCAAAATGACTAGAGCTTGTTTTAGTTGATAAAAAGCGTTTTAGCAGTCTTCATTTTATCTAAACTGCTCTTTTTTTAGTAAATTTTATCAAACGTTTGGTAATATTGGCAAAACCGGGTACAAATCGTAGTAGGTGCACAACCCAAGGACACTACAAACTTGATGCTTGTCAATTGGTATTTGCCATACTTGCACTGCTCGAACTTTGTTTAGGTCAGCTTTTACCCCATCTCTAGATACAACGTGGCCAAGGTATTGCACTTCTTTCTTAAATTAGTAGCACTTCTTTGGGTTCAGCTTCAGATTTGCTTCAGGTAGACGTTGGAACACTTTTTTTAAGTCGAGTAATGTTTTTTAAACGACCTTCTAACTACAATCACGTCGTCTAGATAAACCAGGCACGTCTTTTTAGGAGGTATTCGCTTTATACAAATTTCGTGTAGATACCGTCGGTTGTTGTGCCACCTACAATTTTACAATAGAATTGCGGCATTTTATTTTGAAACTGTTTATTAATCAGTTTTGCGATCGCTTTTAAAGTTTTTAGTTAATATGTTTTCTTGAGCTCAAATTAATTTAATAATGATTAAACGGTAAGTTTTAATAGATAATACAAAATTTATGAATCATTATTGATTTAATAATGTTTTAGAATAATTGTATTGCAAAAGGATATCCCTCTCATTGTTTAAATTGCATTTTAATAAGGGCGTCGCGATTTGTGGTTGAAAATAGTGCAACACAAAACTACAGCTTCTTAAAAGAGTTGTGCTGCCTATTTCCCTTTGATTGCATTCTCCGATGCTTTTCATAGAAAGTTATGTCAGAATTTGAATTGGTAAGATTAAATATTTTGCATTATACACATAACTGTTTATTGCAACAGAAAGAAAAGAAAAGTGTGTACAAATCAAGACACTCATGTCTCCAGCTTCCGCTGTACAAGATTGTTTCAAATAATAATTTGAATAAAGTTTTTATTTATACGATTTTTATTATTAAATATAAATAATTGTAACTATGAGATGCCGCTAGTATTGTAGATGCTGGTAGTAGTAGTTCGTTGTAACTTTTTTTTTAATGTAAGGATGCATCTTTTTTTTATTATTTTTGCGTCTTCCAAGATGATCCATCAAACGCTCGAATGTTGCAAGAGCGTTATACAGGCGAAAGGCGTGACAGCAAACTGTCACAAACCAGCTCCAATCGTAAACGCTTTCTTTTCACAGTTCTTAGGTTCTAATCCTATCTGCCAGTAACCACTCTTCAAATCTAACGTAGAAAACCACTGGGATCCTGACAGAGTGTCTAAAGTATCGTCGATTCTCGGTAAAAGATAATTGTTGTTTTTGGTCACATTGATTAACTGTATGTAGTCTACCCAAAGCCTGGTTAAGTTATTTCCTAATTTTAAATTTCAAAGTACACCCCACTCCTGACACTAATGTAAAAAATTTTAGAGATGTATTTATTTAAAGCTAACTATTAAACGTAATATAGGATTAATATAAACTAACTTTAATATACTTAATTTTTACTGAATTGCCTATGATAACCGATTACCACTTGTCTTTATTTGAGACAGTATTATAGTTGCCGATCATCACTTGTCTTTATTTTAGGTAGTATGACAGATTTGCATTATAATCTTACAAACCACTTAAATGCCTTATCTAGATGGTCTTCCCCTCTCCACACACTCTGGCACAGTTACTTTACAAAGTTCAAGTTACTTGGAACAAGATACCTCAAAATGTGTATAGGAATGTACTCAGCTACGAGGTTGTCAAACACATTATTAATCTTTTTTAGATTACATGTTAATAACATTTCTTACAAATGTTATTGTTTGATCATTAATGTAAGATTGCCACATTGTCAGAAAATGGAAAAAATTATTCCATCTGGGTGTAACACTGAGAATATAATACTTTACGTTTACTTAACTCTATAAATATTTTAAACGTTTTTTTTTTAATTTTAACTAAACTTTAAACTTTTAAATATATTTTTAACCAGGCACACATCCTTGCTTAGATAATAATAGATTTTTAAAACATAGTTTTTGTGCTAACCTTGTTGCAAGAAAAACTCTAGCGTTCCAAAATAAAAAATCCGAATCTACCTAAACTTATGTGTTAATTTTCTCGTAACAAAAAAAAAGCGACGACTAACTCAGTTGTTCCAGAGGTAGTCGTAAACTTTGTAGTGTTAGATTATACACTGAATCTAAAAGGCGCCAAAACGATGAACTGCTTAAATCTATCCGCAGCTAAAAAGAAACAAATGACAAGACAGATGTGGTAATACAGAATATATGTTTATTTTATCACAAACAATAAGACGAAGAAGGTAGATAAATATATAAAATTTATTAATTAGCACGTAGGTCAATATCCCAGACAAATAATAACTCCGCCCTCAACTGGGCAACACGTCGTACAGCAAAGTGACCTAGTCAACCTAACTTTTACATTCAAAGAAGGAATGATTTTATATTTGTAAATTAAAGTATAAACGTACAAAAATCAAAGATTTATTATAATATGTGACACAACGACAAGATTTTAATATTAATTGTGATTACAACCTAGCATGTACATACGGTACGGTCGACTGACCGCCAAACTATTAAGAATTAAACTAAAAATGTAATACCTACAATTAATTTTCTGCAGGTATGGACTAGCCAGCATATATCTTATCAGCATTACTTGAAACTCCATTGATATCTAACAAAAAAAAACACGTACATACGGCGTTATCACAAATAACCTTCATTTTACATACGATCGCGGAAAGTAAACGACTGCGCCTAGTTTCACTTAAATTGTGTGCGAAAACCAAGACTCAGTCACATCTAACTCATTTAATTTTGGTTACAAATAGTCAATCAGGATCGCCCAATGACGGTCAAAATTTTAAGTAACAGTTTATAATCGAATAATCTGCACCAAACAGTAAATTTTTTAGTTGATTTAAGATGATTTTTGATAAAAAATCTTAATCTTTTTAAAGCATTTACTTAACAAAATTACGGTTGATGGTTTGTAGTTTTAATTCTTTCGTTCATTAGACTTTCTATAGATACCAATAAAGATCAACATTCAAACTGCGTCGAAAAATAGTTCGAGAGATTCTTGTAGGCAATCCCTGGTTAATGTGAATGGCTTGTCTCAAACACCTTTACTTACAGTTGCTATACTTTCACGGGTACGAATTGGATAATATGTCACAAAAATTCATCGAGTTCTACAAGAACATTTTTATTATTAGCTTTACTGGTATTATTATTGCGAAATTTTCTTTCTCAAAGGCGAAACCTTGTCGACACTCTGATTCTGGTGGTGTTCTTGTAAAAAGTGCAATCAATCTACCGTTTTAATTTAAAGTAGGGGCTGTGGCAAAACTAAAAACTTTTTTTTCTATTTGAAGTAGATCATTTTCATCAATTGAACATTAAAAAAATTTTGCTGTATTTTTTATTTTTTTCAAAGTTCTTCAAACACTAATACTGTAAACTTTTTTACTCCAAGTTTCAATAATGTTTAGTAATTTATTTATTATGAATAGCTCTGTTGTCTGTTATTGCATTTTTTTAGTCTATCTCTTTTCTTTTCTTTCCTAGTCTCCTTTTGAGAGCCGCTTGACTGATTTTGTTATTACTTGGAGTAAGAGTTTGTCTTCTTTTTAAGAAGGTTGATCTTTGTCTTAGAGATCGTAGTACTGGTGGCTAAGATTTGCTGAGTTTTAAACCGTCTTTCCGGTTCATATTATATTGATGTTTTTCTATTTCCACAGCTTTGCGGATTAGTCTGGAAAAGTAGATCTAAGCAACACTTTAGTTTGATCAAAGTTTAGCGTGTTCTTGGCTTTGCGCGTGTTGATTTTCTAACACTTTGGTGTTTGAAGTCAGCCATATGTTCTTCTACTATACTTCAATAGAGCGTCCCATCTGTTCCTTCGATCGACAGGAACAAGGACATTTGTAAATCTCGGCATGTTTTAAAACCTTTTGTTTGTCTTTAGCAGATCTAAAACAATTGTCTTTAGTTGTGAAAACGGTTTTGATATTATGTTCCTTTAGCACTCTGCTTATTTTGTCTGTCGAACCCATACAGTAAATAAGCTGTGCTAAGGTGAGATGGTAAGTCCTTTTTGACTTTTGGATTGACTGCTATTTTCCATGTCCTTTGGACCTCTTTGAAATTGTTGTTACATGTCGTTATTTTGTATTAACCGAAAATATGTATTCTAAATTAAAATTAACGCCTGCACTGTCAAAAGACGCTACTTATTGTCGTTTTGTCGTTTCAAATTCGACGTTTTGGGTTAATTACGCGACGTTTCAGGTAGTAAAGCAATTCCCAAAGATGACGTCGTCACGTTATCTTTTTAGCAACCGCAATGTCTTGCGAAACGTCAGTTTGTTTGACTTCACGAACGACAATGCGGCAAAAGCTAAGTTCTAGCTCTCAAAGACTAGGACCAAGCCTAAAAAGTGTGAGTGTTCAACTACGACCCGGTCTAAACCAAAAGTCTCTTATAATCGTAACCAAGAAAACCGCGAAAGCTTAAGATTCTGTATCTAACTGAAATTGTAACTTACTGTAAAAACAACTAAAAAATACATGTTTACTGTAAAATTTAACAATTATATTAGTATTGTGTAACAATATTATTTTATGGTAGAATAAAATAAGAATGACGTCTAAAGATTAAAATAAAAATTGTTATTTTAGTTTAATCAAACACTAATTTTAAACATTAGTTTTTATTTTTTATGTTGTGTTTAATATTTTGTAGATTTTCGAATCACTTAACGGTACGAACTAAACCTTGATAAGTTACACAAAAAGCATCGTCGACTAATTCGTATATGTATTAAAAAAATTGTTTGTCTTTTTATCGTACGAGAAGACTTTGGTAAGGACAGTAATTAATCAATCCAAGCTGGACCAATAAATTCGGATCGACTTTATCACAGAACAAATCTTTGAGTGTTGTACAAGTTAGTAATGGTCGCTGTGTGCAATGTCAAAAGATATCTGTAGGGAAAGGACGTTCGATTCGATTAAAGGATTAACGTATTAAGCTAGCCATGCAACAAGACTCTTTTTTGACGAGCTTTATTTCGACGTCTGACCTAAAAATAATTTAAAAAAAATAAGTCTATCCCATTTATTGATCGCAGTCTGCCCTAGTATATATATCTCACATAATTCAAACATTTATTATCTTCTTAGATTATCTAGCAAAACTTAGGGGTGAACTATTCGTCCTTCATAAAAATTCATTGTAGAAATCGATGCCGGCAGAGTGGAGAAACAAGAAAAAAATTTTGAAGAGAATAAATTACAATGAAACTTTGTTTAAAGACTTTGTCGAATCACTTGATAATTTACTATCCGTAATTGATTAGAAAACTACGTATTATTGTAAATGAGCCCTTTTTAGATATTATGTCTGAGTTTGAGTTTATTAGGAGAAAAAGCAGTCCACATTGAGAGTGACTAATGCGAGGTCACTAATCCGGATTTTCTGTGTGTTTGCCTCTATTTCTCTTTCGACATTCTCTTATGTCTGTTTATAACAAACGAAACGAAATTTGAAACGGAAATTAACCTCCATCATCTAACTTTTTTCTTCCAAAAAGAAACTATCGTTTTTAATTTGCTTTACACTTTTGTTTACTCTAACAGAGTTGTTGGTTGAAATAATATTGTAATGACACTACGTTAAACGTTTGAAAACAGTGAGAAACGTATACGTTAAAAAATTATATTAGACAAGCTAAGCAACAAATTAAAACGATAAATACTGTAAGCTTTTCATAAATCTTAATATTTTGCAACGTCATTTTTTTCCAAAGTTGTAATAAAAGAAAAAAAATTGTATGGAAAGTTTTAGAAAAGTTTAGATTTAATACAGAAAACCAGACGTAAAGACAAGTGGTAACAAAAAGAGTTTTCGTTTATAATACGTGGAAATCGATGTTAGATTTCAACTAAAAAGAGTTTAGCCGTCACATTGACGATGCTTTAATAGTATTGATTACTGTAGTCATTGTCAAATAAAGTTATCTTACAAACAAATTTTAAGATTTTCATTGCTGCGATATATGTCGCAACTGATAAATTACAACAGGTGTTTATTTGATCTAAGTTATTTGTAACCACCTCTTTACGCTAACGTATTTTGCAAACAAAGCTGACGATTATAGAGTTTGCAAAAATTATACTACTCAATTAACTTTTTACTCAGTCAGTGACTGATTACAATAAACCACATTTACGATTTATTTAAATAGTGGTACTACTGTTTTAGCTCTGTTAACATTAAGGGTGCGAACATACCGAAGATTCATGCATCGATGAGCGCGGTCAGACATGGATGTCACATCTATATCTAACACACCTTGACTTTCCTATGAGATTGAGCATACCGAAGATGTATACTCTGGCTGCTTACTACGCGGTTTACAGCGATTTCAATGTTCAGGTGTACGAACATACCGAAGATGCATGGATGACCGCGGTTTAGGTCGCGGTTGCTATTTTGTCGTCACATCTATGTAAAACGAAGCCTTACTTTCTTATGAGGCCGCGCATACCAAAGATGCTTTATTATATTATTATTATTATTAATTATTGATAATTGTTGAGCCATTCGGCCTTACAATGTATTACGTTACCTTTACACCTTTACCCTTTACATAATATTATAATACATATAATACGTACAAAAAATTTATAAAACTAAAATAACTTTCTTCAATAAATTATTCCAATCACCATCTTACTATTCTATTTCGATAGACCTAACCCTCCCTTTTTATCCTTCTTTCTTTTACTGCTTTTATCCAATCCAATCCCTCTCTCTCCTCCCCAAGCAAAGCCTTCCTCCCCCTCATTTCTTCCCTTAGCTCCTCACTCAAATGCTCTATGTCCTCCTATCTCTCCCCACATAATCTACATCTCCTTATTACATCCTCCTTCCACTACTTATTTAAATTCTCATTTCCACATCTAAACCTGGCTATAAGCCGTTTCTCTCCTAAGCTTCTCCTCCCCATCAGGTACTTAGGAAACGCCCTAGACATTATATTCCCGTACGTTATACTTTCCTTCCCTTATCTTTCCTTTCCTCTCTTGCCCCTGCGAGTCTTTATCTCTTCTTACTATCTCCTCCGTATTTAACCTCCCTTCCTCTCTCCTTCTTTCTACCTCTTCTCTTGCGAAACCTTCTCGTTGGTAGTACGGTTTCCTTTCCTACTGCCCATATATATTTTTGCTATCTTTTACCGTCCTCCAGCAACATTGCAAAATTTTACATTCTCTCCTACCCTTCATAGTCTCTTCATAACCCATCGCCCTTTTTCCTGCATCTGTTCTAATCTTTTCTAACTTCCCCTCCTCCTCTATTATGTACCCCGGCGTCTCCCTGTCTAAACCTAGTATCCATTTCCAATATTTTATTTGCACTCTTTCCAATAGGTTCCACTCTTTCCAACCCCATACCTCCACCCCGTACATCATCACACTTTTAATCTATTATTCGAACAGCCATCTTCTCTTCTCGATCTCCTTCCCAAACACTCTTTCCCCTAAACTCCATACTTGCCGTAATACCTTATTACCCTTCTTTGCTAACTTCCTTATATGCGCATCATCTTTATTATCATACTTTAGCCTATATCCCAAACATGTCACTTCATTCATTATCTCTATCGTCTCTTCTCCCCAACTTAACTCCTCCTTTTTCTTCCCTCCTCCCCCTTTTTGAAAAACCACCATCTTAGACTTTCTCACATTTAAACCCAAATCTTTCCTTTCCAGATACCTCTTTATCGTATTTATCATACCTTTCATCTCCAACTCATTTTTTGCCACCATAACCATATCGTCTGCATATGCCAACACCCACACTTTAACCCCTCTCTCCATGACCACCCCACCACACTGTCCTTCCTTCAACACTTCTTCTATGTCCCCTATATACAGTGCAAATAAAATAGGGCTAAGAGGACACCCCTGCCTTAACCCCTTCCTCGTCCAAAACACTTCACTAACACTATCCCCTATTTTTACCCTTTTCTTAATCTCTTTATATATCCCTTCAAGTTTCCTCACTAGCTGTCCCTCTATTCCCTTTATCCTTAACACCCTCCATAGCTTTTCCCTATTCACATTATTAAATGCAGCTTCTATGTCCATAAAGAACGCGTATACCCTACCCCTTTTCTTATCTAGCTCTCCATTCACCAACTGAATCAATATATAAACATTGTCTATTGCATTTCTTCCCACTCTAAATCCCAACTGCCAATCTGGTAATAGACTTTTTTCTTCCACTTCCTTTTCCAACTGCCTTTGTATAATCATGGCATACAGTTTATAACTTACATAAGTGACACTAATCCCTCTATAATTCTTTACCTCCTTCCTATCTCCTCCTGTATAAACCGGAAGAATTAAACTTTCTTTCCAACTCCCTGGCAATTTTTCCCCTTTCCATATTATATTAAAATTTTTTCTTATATTTCCTCTCACTCTCACCCCTACATATTTCCATTGCTCTCCTTGCGTACCGTCCGTTCCTGCAGTCTTTCTTAATTTTAGTTTATTTATTGCTTCCTCCATTTCCTCTTTCGTTATCTCTCACCTTAACTGTATTGTATTTACCCCTTGCAATATCACCTGCCCTGGTTCTTCTATTGTTCCCTCCAAACCTCCATACAATAACCCAACCACACCTTTAAATCCTTGAAACCTCCTCTCCTCTTACCTCTTCTTCTCTCCTTGTTTAGAAATTCCCACACTTCTCCTTCTTTCGTTATTTCCTTTACTTGTTTCTCCATTTCCTCTTTATAAGACACATTTGTCTCAAAACATACGTTTTTAAAATTTCCTTTCTTCCTTTTATACTCCTGTACATCTGTTATACCTTTCTTTCATCTTCTTGTAGCATTTCTCATCTCTGTTTTTGCCTTCTACATTCTCTATTCCACCACCTATTTTCGTTTCTCTTTTTTCCTTGTCTTCTCTCAAACCTTTCCTTTTGTACTGCCTTCTCTATTTCTGCAGTCAACTCCTTTAATCCTTCTTTCTCCCCTACATCTCCCGAATTCACTTGCTCCAACTTCATCTTATATCTTTCTATGCTTTCCTCAGTCCACACCTTTTTCACTCCCCATCCCCTCTGTTCCTCCTTATTTCCTTGCTCTTTTTCTTTTAAAATCACTTCCAGTGGCTGATGATCCGATTCCTCTTCATCCCCCACTTTAAACCTTTCTATGTTTTCCCACGTCTCTCCACTCACTATCACGTAATCGATCACCGATTTCCCCCACCCTCCCATGTAAGTGTAGTCACTTCTGTCCCCCTCGTCTATATTTCCATTAAGAATTGACCACCCATTTTCCTCACATATCTCCACTAACATTTTCCCATTCCTATTAACTGTCTTATCCATGCTAACTCTTGTCTTTACTTCCCCTCCTATAATCACTCCTCCCTTTTCTCCTGTTCTCGCTTTAAAATCACCCCCTATAATAATATTTTCCTTTTCCTCCCCTTGTACCATTTTCTCAATCTGTTCACTTATCAACCTCATATCCCGCCCATAAACTGTTAACACTATATATTTTTCCTTTCCTTCTTTTACCACATAATTTTTTACGATCCTTTTCCCTTGCTTCTCGTCTTACTCCTCTTCTTCCACCGACCAGTTTTTTTTATACCCGTTAGTATTCCTCCCCTTGCTCTTCCTTTACTTTCTTTTCTAGTTGCAAATTCCACCTTCCAATTATACCCCTCTGGTAATTTTTCCTTCCATACTTCCCAGTCTTTTTCCTCCAACCATGTTTCCGACATTCCCATCATATCAAAACCCTCTACGTATCTCCAGAAATTCTCTCCTTTATTTTTTATTTCTGCCACATTCCAAAACAATAACTTTATTTGATTCTGCATTTCCATCTCTTTTTCCTTAAAACTTGCTAAGCCAACATCGTTTGATCCATTCTTTCCTCCCCCAACTTTTAGTTTTTTGCTCCCTTCTTCACTAGAGTTCCTCTCTCCTCATCCCAAAACCTTTCTTCACCTTCCACCCACACTTTCAAGAATCCTATTTTAATACTTTTCCCCTCTCCCTTCATCTTACTCGCCTCATATCTTATCTTTTTTTGTATTTTTATTTCCCTTCTCGTCATGTCATCGTCTAAATAAATGTTTGTACCTCTTAACCTTTTTTTTTTGCTTTCATACATCTAACTTATCCTCAAATGTGCCCATCCTTACTAACATTACACACTCTGCTAGCTTTCTAGTTTCTACCACTGTTTTCTCTATATTTAAATCCTTTTTCATCCAATTTTCCACTTGCTCCTTTTGCTCCTTCTTTCCATCTTTCACTTCCATACCTCTTATGATTATGTTTGTTCTCCTTTTTCCTTTTTCCGTTTTTTCCCAGCTTCTCTCTATCTTCTCCAATCTGGCCTCCAATGTTCTACACTTTTCTCCCATTTCTTCAAATTTCTTCTTCCATTCCTCATTTGTCTTTCTTAATTCATTTTTCATCTCCTTTACCTCTTTATTATTCTCTTTCAACTTCTTACCCATCTTAATTTGTTCCTCTCTTATACTCTTTACTTCCTTTAACAGTTCTTCACACATTTCTACTAACTCACCATCTTTTCTCTCTTTTCCTTTTGCTACCGGTGATTTCCTTACTCTGGTGCTCTTTCTGAACACCTCCTCCACCGTAGCTTGCCTTCCTCGGAATCCGACATAATTATAATTTCCCTTCTCCTCTTATCGTTACACTACTTAACTGTCTACCCTTTCTGATTAACGAAATGTTAATTATATTAAATTCACCAAAAAATTCCACGTATTTTATGAATACAAATGCAAAATATAAACGCCGGAAAATCCACGCTGATTATTATATTATCTTATCCGCACGCCGCACCTTATTTCGTAATCAAAACGACTACGTTATAAATGCACTACTGCGTTTATCAATCATTAAAATTTTTACTTAAGTTTTAATACCGTTTAAACGCGTTATTTTAGATTTATTAAATTTACATATCTACACAACCTTTCTCTTTCACCGCCTAAACGTAACTCCGATGCTATATTATATATATATATATTTGTTATGTTAAAAATTAGTAGTTCAATTGGCCAGTATGAAAAATTTTTCTTCAGCTATGAAATTTATCAAGAAAATTCTCCTACTCTTTCGCCGAAATAGTCAAATTTAAGACAGCACCTTTACTTCACTTCCTGCAAGACCATCTACAAGTTCTGTACTTTTACGGCCGGGGCAACCTTCACCTTTAGATTCTTTCACGCATATATGCAATTACATTTGTAAGGTTCAAACGGGGTAAGTGGTGTACGTTTTTCTTCATTAGGGGTGCAATTTCACTCTGCTAATTGTCTGTAGCGGATATTGGTACCCACCAAATGTTTTCCGTTATCACCGAAGATAACTAGCAGGTGGCTTAGTTGAAAAACTTCCATGACGTCACATTATTGATAACACCGTCAAGGGTTGGAAACCTGCAGGATTATTCCGACAAACACTGGGAAAATTTATGCTGTGCGCATTTGCGTTCTTAAATGATTGGATGCTAAGGAGACCTTTTACTTTTGTTAACATTTATATGCTCGTTTAGATTGGGTTCAATATTACTTTTTAGGTAACTCAAGTACGGAGATTAGCTAATCCCCTACTGAATAAAACCTAACTGTGAGTATTACTATTTCAATTTTTTTTCGTGTTTGGTGGTCATGTCACATATGACCGTACGTGCATGTTAAGTTAACACAATTAATAATATTTTTGTGCTTCACGAACTCAAGCAGTGCGCATTGAGTCTCGAAGGCTTAAATTGTTTGTTTGTCTACAATTTTAATATTTGCAAATATAAATTCAGACGTTATGTTTATGTAAAAGTTTAAACCGACAGGGTCAGCTTATTGTACAGTGTGTTGCTCACTATTTTTTGACCCATGTATAAATATTGGCGAAAACTTACCTTTATATACTTTCTTCATCTTCTGTGATAAAATAAATATATATATTCTGTGTTATTACTTCTTTTTCCAGCTACGGGTAGAGTTATACGGTATCTACCTAACTTAATCTTTCATCGTCTTGGCGTCTTTTTTTAGATTTACGTTATAATTTCACATAACAAAACCTGCGATCCCTCTCCGAAGAAGCTGTGCTAGCCGTTGTTTTGTTTTGTTACAAGAAGACTAGCGTAACAACTTATTCTTGGCGGTCCAACCCAAAGAATCTGATTTTCTCGTAAGAAATTTTGGCACCCAATTGTCTGGGTTCAATTTTTGTGTGTGCGATTATAATTGCTTCTAGTTTTATTTCTTTTATATTCTCTTATTCTTTCTAGCTTTTACTTTTTTGTTGGTAGTGCGGCAGTTTGAATTTATATTAGTAATTTACTTACTTTTCTTTAGTTGGATTTTTGGTCAGACACGTTATTGTTTTCGATATGTATTGCTCAGACGAAGAACCGCCACTTCTTACTTCATCGGACTCTGATTCGGAAATTAACTTGACGGATTGGAATGTTACTTTTTCTGCTGAAGATCCTTCTTTGCTTGTGGAATTTCTTTTGCGGATTGACGAATTGTGCTTGTCTAGTGGTGTTTGACAGCATCAACTTTTTTTTATCTTTTGAAGTTTTATTTGACAAAACTCTTCTTTCTTTTAGAACGAACCAAATTTTTTTGCGTTTTTGGAAGAATGTTGCTGCGCTGTTGAAATCGGGAGATTACGACGATCGCTTAATGGAGACAATTCGGAAGCGTACTATGAGGGCTAGCGAATCTATTGGGATGTACGTTACCACAATGCGGTACCTCTTCTTGCAACTGTTAGAACCGGTTTCTTATCACACACAACTCAAGATCGTGCGTCGTAATTTAACTCCGTTTTATCAGGCAAGACTTGCGTTAATGTCGATTTCTACTTTCGAAGAATTAGTGATTAGTGATTAGTATGGAAGACAGCTCGTTCAATCTAAGGCTTCCATAGACGAGTATAAACCACCTACGTCTTCTCAAGTTACATCTTATGAGACAACTTCGGTTAACGCATGTGAGCACTATGATAGTCAGCCGTTGTCTACTCCGGTTACCTGTTCTCTCGATATTTCTTCACTTTCTCTTTCGATAGCTATTTCTAAATCTAATAATCGTGTTCATCGTACTTCTAAAGATGCTATACCTTCACGTTTGGTATCTTCTCTTCCTGATTTGTCGATTGGTTTGTCTTCGGTTTTGGGCATTACCTGCCCTACTAAAAACCAATTGTACAACCAGGTAGTGGGTAAGGTATCAGCGTCTTCTCGCTGATTTTTTCGTTGGTCAGTGGTGCAAGGTTTTCTGTGGAAACGAATACGGGTTTTTCCTGATGATAAGCATTTGTGGAAGCTGGTCGTTCCAAACGACCAACGTAAGCCAATCATTCACGATCATCACGTCCACTCCACTTCTGGACATCGTAGTGTCGTCAAGACGTTACCTTTTCGTTGGCGTCGTTTTCATTGACCTCATATGAGACCGAAAGTGGCAGAGTACGTTTGATATTGTCCGGTTTGTCGGTCGCAGAAAGCGGTTAGTTTAGATCAACGATTGGATCGTGGTACTGTTGGCTCTACATCGTCTATTCCTTCTGGACTAGCTCGACAAACTTTTGCGTATCTTTCTAAAAGTCGTAGATGTTCTATAGATGCAAAAGCTAGTTCTTTCTTTCTGGTTGTGCTTCGTTGCGTCCTTCTATTAAACGTTCCTTTCTTTTTCACCGGCGTCGCAAGCGTCGTAAATTCTAATCTGTTTTGTTACGCTTTAGGATTTCGACTTTTGGTCATTTTTTGGGTTCTTGTCTGTAGAGTTGTTGATTTGGTTCTTTGACTATGTTGACGGTTTTTTTTGGTTATAGCTGGGATGCTACCCAATTGTTTTCTGCAGTTTGCCGTACTAAATTTCTTTTTTTCTTAAGTTTCTAATCAATTTCATTGGGTTTTTTCTTAACCATCTTACTTCGGGACAGACTACCTTTCTATTTGTATATAGTTATATTCGCTTAGTCTGCCATTTTGAGATTGGTAAATCACTAGTAGGACTCTCACTTTGGTTTTAGTTTAGGTTTTTTTTGTTGGGTTTCTTATTCCGCTTGTCGGCATTTAAGTCTTGGAGTAAACTTTTCAATTTGGAGACAGCAATTGGTACGCTCTTGTTTTGTGACTATATGTGATATCTTTTCTCTTCTCTTTCTTTTTTTTTATTATTTGGGCGTTTGGTTGGGCACCGTAGGGTGGTCTATTTTTTCGTTCTTTTACGGGGTGAAGAACAAATCAGGCATTTACATCGAGCCTTATCTTTCTCCGTCTTTCTCTATCTCTTATCTTTTCTACTTTTCATTTTTTTTCTTCTTGGGGCTTATCTATCTTTTCTGTGTACCAACCAGTTTTCTTTCTTTTCGGATTCTCTTTGTGGTTTGCTTCTTGGGCGGTTGGTTGGGCAGTAGGGTAGGTCACTCGGGGTCGGCTATCTAGAAAAAGGTAGTCAAGCCGTACTACACCGTCTTTACTCTTTCTGTCTTCCTGTCTTTCTTTCTCTTCTTTCGATATGTCTCCATGAATGGGGGGGGGGGAGCGCCTGTTGTGGGAACCTGACGGCTATGCGTTCGGGAAGGTTGGTTGTCTCCGACCCGGTAGCCTCAAGCTCTGGACCAAGCAAAATACCTTTTGGAGGCCGTACGGCGGACTTGATGGTTGTTGACAGGGGTGACTAATTCTTTTTAACCGGCGTATAGGCTATCATGGCTGTACAGCAGGCACCGCTTTCGGCTACAGTCGAGCAATTGCGGGCTGAAGTCCTTTTTATTTTGGATTTTAGGACAAAATTATGGGATGCTTCTTTTCTTTTTTCTTTTATCTACTTTCAGGGTGGGGGGATTTTTTGGGTCTTGTTCCCTCTGGTCGTAGATCAGAATCCTTCCTGGGTGGGAGGAAGACTATTGTGGGCAAGCGAGTACTGGTTGCGGTGACGTGCGCTTGTGTGGGCTAACGTTGGGCAGCCCAACGACGCGCTTTGACATCTTGTCGCGAGGGCTAGAGGTGTGGTTAAGATTTCGACGCCACACAATCGTCCGGCACTTCAACGAGGAAACCTTAAACTGGGATAAGATTCCTGGGTTGTTTCCTAGTCTTGTGGTTGGAGGTACCGTTCCTTTCCAATTTTGCTATAGTACTTTTGTCCTTTTCCTAGAGGGATTTCATGGGATTTATATTAAGGGCGGGATTGGCATTCGTGGGTTAAGGTTTCAAAGGATTTTAGGGCGTTGTCCTTGACCGTGGTCTAAACCTTTTTTTTTCCTGTATTTCTTTTTTCTTTTGATTTGCTTAGTATTGCCTGTCAGTGAGGTCTATGGTACTGCGTTGTTCTCTTGCTTTATAGCGTAACGACTATTGTCGATTTTCAACGAGTACCTGTTCTGATACTTCTCTTTTGTTGCTTGAGTTTTTGGTTCTTAGTATCATTCAGCTTCATGCGGTTTTTGGACAAATTTGGTTGGTGATGCTTAGCAAATTGGGAAAACCTCTTTTATCTACGTTTCTTCTTGGGTTGGGTGTTATTGTATTTGGGTTGGTTTTGGATTTTAGGGTTCTGTCCTTGGCGTATACCTAAATTTCTATTCTTGACTTTAGCTCCCCAGGTTTTTATGTTGCTGGGGGGGAATTTGTTATGTTAAAAATGAGTAGTTCAATTCGCGAGTATGAAAAATTTTTCTTCAAGAAGAAGAAACGTTGAACAAACGTACTGTTGTAATTGCAACAAAGAAGAAAATACATAGGTTTTGAATCACACCAATGCTTTATTAACACCGGTAGAATTTCGTAACGACGACATGCATCAGATACATAAAAAAATTATTTTGAGATACAATCAGTCACGCCGTTTTTTGAAATTTTCTCCGCAGTAACTGCGACAAGACTGTCAACTGTCACATCTATTTCATGTATTTTTTTCTCACTTGCACGTTCCGTTTACTATTCGAGTAATAATTTCTAAAGACTCAGCTCACTTCAGACTCACTTTCATTTATAACCGCGGAAAAAACAATTAAATGTTATTCTAATTATTTTACTACGTGCGAGAAACATTCTAGGATCGTATTATGCAAAAAACTGTTTCCGTAAATGAGCCATATCTTTGACAACATGATTTGGTAGTTTGCATAATACGGTATCATTTTGCTTTATGATATTTTTTTGTATCTGTCATGAGTTAGAGGGAGACCAATGCATTTTGCAATATTTACATTTTAAGATCTCATAATACATTGAACCTATTTAAATATTTTTGATCTCGTTTTAAAGAACATTTGATGGTTTTTTGACAAAATGCGTTAAACCGTTTAAGTAAACTAGAGGGCGTTATCTGCAGAAATTACATGTTATTGTTATTTTTAGAAAAAAGTATAAACAAATATTAACACCGGAGTGTTAACTGCTAAATTAATTGCAGATTGGTCATCTACCAAAAATTAGTTTTGATAGTTTTTGTAGTTAAGATTCTCTTTTTAATTTTTTTTTTGAAAAAACATACTGTTTATTAACGCGGAAGCGTGTTACACATTTATTTTAAATGTTTCAAAAGTGCTGCGACAATATGCAATGCCATTTCTACGAAGAAAACGTTTTTAACTCGTAAGGTGATTTGAAAATCAGTAGCGGCGTGTAAACCAGTGCAACCGTTAATAATAATTTAGACTAAATATTTTTGACAAATACAAAATAACGACATGTAACACGTTTTTGTCGAAAAGTGTTTTCAAGACGCAATGTGCAGCCATTTCAAGCACCTGCAAAGATTCGTAAAACACGCTTCGAAGAAAACATTATTAACGTTTTGGCTTACGTGCATCACGAGCCCACCTTAAACATCACAAAAATTTTCAATATTCTACGAATGTCTAAAACAATTGTCCATGAGATTTTTCTAGAAAATAATTTGCATCCCTACCACATTGTTTTACATCAGGCATTAAAAGCTACTAATTATGATACTAGATTGAACCATTGTCACTGTCTATTAAAGTTCATTTAACTGGCCGGAGTGCTAGCCCGATCTAACTTGTTTAAATTTTTACCAATGGGGTAGACTGAAAGATCTGCTTTTTTAAGAGAAGCCAACAACCAGGGACAGTATGATTAAACGAATGCCAAATGCCATTAGACGCTTGTCTGGAGCAGCGTTTTTTTACCAAAATTATACCAAATCGCGAATGATGGAACACATTTTTGATCTGTGCTTCTTTTAATTTGTTGTTATCACTAATGTTGTATTGATGCGTTGGTCTTTAAAGACGCTTCAAAACTAGTTTTGGACCATTTTTTTCCGCTAAAGTAACTAGATCAGATTGAGGTACTCGCTTTACTAATTTTATGACGGCTAAAAATTTGTTACAAAAATAGTGCCGTTCTATTTAATCTTTTTGCAAAAATCACAGAAACGGGTAATCGTTGCAGATAACGCCATGTAATTTATATATTTTTAGCTAAACGATTTAACAAAAAAATTCTAACAAAAGTTTCTAACAAAATCATCAGGAGATATTAAAATGTCAATATGGAAAATGCACTGACTTCTTTCTTTCTTCTGATGACAGGTACGACACATGCGTTAAAGTTTGAGATATGGTAGAGGATCAAGAGAAAATGCAGAAAAGGATTGGAGAGCTACTTTGATGAGTATTACGTGACCAACAAGTCGTGTACGTCAAAGTTCTAGATGTTGGAATTGGTGTGAACTAGGTCACATTCGACGCCGTTGTCCCAAACCAAGAACACAAAAGACATCAAAAAACTAGTGAAAGTCGTCCGAAAGAGGTAAAAGTCGACTTTCAACAACTACATTCAGAAATCAATATCCAAGTTGCATCGACAACTAACTCCCTAAACAGCATCTATGTTGATGGCACCATCAATGGACAAAGAGTCGAACAATTGGTTTACACAGGAGCGACGAGAACAATAGTGCGCCCAGATGTAGTTTGAGAATACGGTAGAATAACATCAATCACGATGCAATTAAAAACAGCAACGGGCGAAACAGTTCCAATTCATGAAGAAATGATGGTATTTGTATTCGAAATAAATCAATTAATCATCAGATACTGATAGCTGACATAAATAAAGAAATTATCTTAGGAATTGACCGTATAAGAAAGCGTGGATTCGATTTAGACATGGAAAATGATGTCTTCAATCTAGAGAACAAAGAAATTCCTTTTCATTCGTCGAAAGATGAAAAAGTGAGGGTTGTTCTAGTAAAGGATGTCGTTTTATGTAGACGAACTGATGGCGTTGTAATGGGACGTTTGGATGGAGATCTCAAACAAAGTTATGTTCGTAACATCGAACCAACCGAAAATGAAATATTCACCCAAGGATTACTAATTGGTAAAGCTCTGGTAATATCGAAAACGTAATACCAGTTAGAATCATGAATACCAGTCCAAACCGGGTAACTTTGAGAAAGAATACTGTGATAGGACAATCTACGTCGGTGTCTCACATTCTGAAATGTGTAAAAGTTGTTGAAAACCTATCAGCAAAAAAATGTCTTGTTACTGTTACTGGAAATGGTGACTTCGGCGTGTCAAGATCTTGACCAGCGTGAGCGCTGTAAAGTCAAAAAACTAATACTGCAGTACCACGACGTGTTTGTAATGGATGATAACTTTAAAGAAAAAACTGTTGTCGTAAAACACAAAATCAATACTGGTAATACTCAACCAATCCGATAACATCCGAGATGGATTACCTTGGCCAAGCAAAAAGAAACCAAGAAGATAATCTCTCAAATGGAAACTCAGGGCGTGATTGAACCATCTAACAGTCTGTGGGCATATCCAATAGTTTTGGGAAGGAAAATGAGAGGTCAAATTTTGTGTTGGTTATAGATGACTCAACGAGGACACCAAGAAGGATAGTTACCCTTTATCCCTAATTGACGACACTTTAGATACTCTATATAGTTCACAATGGTTTTCTATCTTGGATTTGAAAGGTGGTTACTGGCAAGTAGAGTTGAATCCAAAGGACCCCAAGAAAACTTACATTTACGATTGGAACCGATTTATGGCAATTTGCTCTTTAAATTGTGCAGCGCCTTTGCGACTTTCGAGCGTTTGATGGACGTAATTGTGATTGTTTGAGGAGCACTTGAAAACGTTTTAACGATTTTGCGATGTGCAAACCTAAAATTAAGTACAAAAAAGTGCCGTATCTTCAGTAATAAATTCTATTAGATGAATTAAAAAGTAGATGTAAAGTGCTGCCGCAAATATAATTTATGCGTGTCTAGAAACGGACCAATTGGTAAGTGCAAGGCTCCTATAAGACAGTATAACGTCGGAAGTCTATTCGAAAAGGTAGCAATTGACATCGCATGCCCTTTTCCAGAAACGGAACAAGTCAACAAATGCATTCTGGTAGCCATAGATTATTTTAGAAAATGGACGGAAACGTACGCAATACCGAAGCAAGAAACCACAACTGTTGCAGGTAAAAGAGTTTTTTGCCGCTTTGGAGTTCCGTTAGAGCTGCATTCAGAGCAGGGGCGTAACTTGTTCCAAAACGTCTGCCGAATGCTGGGAATCAAGAAGACCAGGACTATACCTCTTTATCTTTATCCATCATCAATCAGATGGCATGGTGGAACGGATAAATAGATCGATGAGAAAGCCAAAGTGGTCTCCAAACACCAACGAGACTGGGATTCATATTTACATTTGTTTCTAATGGCGTATTGATCATCCGTTTACAACACTGCCGGGCAAAATTCTGCTTGTGTGATGATTGGACGTGGGATAAAGTTACTGTGTGATCTTCGGTTTGGATGCAAATCGAAAGACGAAATTGTTAGGGATGACTACGTCAGCCAATTCAAGAAGGGAATGCAGATCATATACGATAACATCCGAAAGAGCATCCAAATAAGGGCTACAGAAGGAGAGTTTTAACTTCGTGACTAAGTTTAGTTGTACGACCCAAAACGAATACGAGAGTTGTTTCCAAATTGCGGATAGAATGGGCAGGTCGTTACGCCATTTTGTCATCTACTCCTTCCGAAAGTTACCAAGTGGTAAACTGAAGGAAGTACACATCAATCGGTTGGCCCCTTACGCTGGCCAACACGAAAGTAGTCAACAGCGTGACAGATAATCATGACGCAAAAGACTTCGAGTGGTTCATGTCTACCTGTAATGAAACCGCAAAAATAAGGTTTGGAGTGACCACAGAACTACAAGATCTGTTTGACGTACCGACTACTCAGTAGCACACCGTGTTGCCCAAAACTTGCGCATGTCCAGAGGGATTTTCGTGGTATTTAAGAAGATGTTTGGACTCTTAGAAGAACTTCGAAAACAGCGACTTACAGTAGAAAGAGTTTTGAAAATTCAAGATCAACAGCGGTTTAACTACTACTTAGCTGCCAAGGAGTTAGAACCCTTGCTGGACCTGAGAGATTACGTCATGCAAAACAACATCAGAAAACAGGCAGGATTTGGCTAAAATGATTGTCTGCTCAATGTCTAAAAATCCTCTGCAAAAGTTGATCTGGGGTTGTATCTGCTCGTGTCCACTTTGTGTTTGCCTATCCGGGTAGCAATGTTGCGTCCTGTTTGTACTACATGTGTTAACCTGCACGTGCAAGATATGTGGCAAACACCTTCTATGAGTGCTGCGGTTATCTCCTTTGATTTTAAAAAAACTAATGCCGAAATTATTTGTTGTATTGAATACCTTTTTGTAATATTATGTGGAACTCATATGGTAAATACAATTAAACATGTTTTGTTTTGCTCGAAACAGCAATACTTATTTTTTGATGTAGTCAGAAATATCTAGTTTTGGTTGAAGTGAGTTTATTACTCTATAAAAACGAAAAAAAGTTAAAAATCATATAAAACAGAATTTTGTAGAAACTTAAACCTGTTCGTTTTTGAATGAACGCTCCTCAGTCAAATGCAAACAGCACTCAAAAAAAAAGAAAACATCAAAAAAATACTAGATATTATGTTTTACGATTTTGCCTTTGGGAGTAAATTTGGTGTCGTTAAAACAAATACAATCTACGTTATTTCTATAAATATTTTTTTGTTTAAAAGTATTATCTTATAATTAAAAAACCAAATTAAAAAAATCTTTTAAAATAACTTAGTTTTTTTTTGGTTTGATTTTAAAGTTTAGTCAAAATTTTAGCTTAAAACTTTTTCTTATATTTCTATGGAAGAGAAATTTTAAGTAATAATACGTCAATAGTTTTTTTGCAACTTATTTATGGAACTGACGCTGATAAGCGTTTCAGAAAAGATATGATGAATTTATGATTTTTTAACCAATTTCTGATTATTTTGTTTAAAAAAAAATGATTTTTTCTTTATTAAGAAATAGTTAATTGTTTCTTTGCACGAACTTTAAGGTTCAGACTTTATCCTATTGAAGATTAAGTTTCACATGTGTATATAAAACTTATTTACTTATTTACGTATTTAAAAAAATCAGTAAATGAAAAACAATTATAAAAAAAACAGTTAAAAATTACTTTAAAAAATAATTTTAGATACTTACCATAAAAAAATTTTTTTTAATAATATATAAACATTATTATTTAAACTTAGCGCGTCTGGAGATTGTAAACATTCTTGATTCTAATTAAATTAAGTTTTTCTGCATAAAAAACTACGACTTTGTCTGAAACGTAAAGTTTACAATTTATTCTTATTTTTTAATTTTGTTAAAAGTATTTAATACATAAAAATTAAAGTTTATGAAGAACATACAAAACTTAAATTTAACTTAACCTGATTTAGGTCTATTGGTTTTGTAAATGTTAGAATTTTTTTTTCGTCTGATACAAGCATAATGTAATTTAATCGAAATTTATTAGGTCGTGTAAGAAAACAACCCCTTTTTTTAATAAGACTTTTTTTCTACTCTGTCTTTTTATACCAAAAACTTTTATTTTGGGTTTAAATTTCGAAATTCAAGCAAAACTAAGAACTAAATCAAGATTTAAAAAATAACTTTAACTTAATGTCATTTGTTTAGAGTAAATTCTTTGTATAAACTTGACAACTTGAACTACATTTTATTTTCAGCTTTTGAGAATTTTTTTTTCTACTTCTGCTAAGAAAGCATATGAATTTATAAAAACTTTTGTAAGCTGTTGTCGTTTAAAAATTGTTTCATTGTTCAAATTTATATTAGAAAGACCTTGTATAAAAAACTTAATCTACCTTGAACTTTTTATCCACAAATGCCAACTGACAATAAAATTTTGTTTTTGAATCAAAAAAGTAACTGTCATAAAAAGTTTATCAAACGGAAAACATTGGTTTTTAATTTAAATTTTTAAAGAATCTAATTGATTTTTGAATTTTTGTGTGTCGTTCTAATATAAATTAGGTTACTACAGTTGTTAGAATTTGGTTTTGAATAAAATTTTAGTCCTGTTACTGAATAATAATATTCGGCTTTCATCGAATTCCAATAAATACCTAAATTTCTATTGCCTCCATTCGACGTATTTGATATACATGCTTGTGTATCTTGATTTTGATTATCCGATTCTATTTTGTTACAGAAAAATTATAGCCGTTTAATGTTTTAATCGCATTTTTTTGAGTTTATTTGTACATTTTGACAAAGAGTAAATATCTTAAACAATTCGTACTTAAATGATATACCTAATAATCTAACAAAAGTCAGATTTATTATTGCACATTGTGAAAACTAAAAATACGAGGTACATTAGAAAAGTAAAAACTATATTATACCCGATTTTTGTAGCTAAAATTGACCACAAAGCTTTAACTTTAAAAAGTTGATGGGTCATACGTAAACAGCTTACGTATTTAGACGTCGAAATACACTAAATCTAGAACAGATAACTATTTAAAAAAACAAAATAATAAAAAGAAATAAGATGCAGTTTTGACATTTGAAGAAACATTTGTCTTTCTTACTAAGACCAACCCAATCTTCGTGACTTAAGCTACACAGTCTCATATCAGCAATCCAATTTTCTTGGCATATGAAACAATACCAAGAAGCGAGAGATTTAGTTTTAACTTTTTCTTTAAGTGCAACGTTTGCAGTTTTGTTTTTAGAATTTTAGACAATGATCAAGAGAAAAAAAAAATCTTTTGTCACTTTTTGAGCCTTGGAGTTAAATGTTGATACCTTAATTTCAGAAGCTATTAGCAAACCCGTATGTTTAAACGATACATTTAAATCCTCTTTGGCAGAGATTGCTTTTTTGTGTTTTTTGAAGTCATTCTTTCTGAGAAACTTGTTTAATGGTTTTTTATCACTCTTAGCTGGAGTCTGAAAAACTATCGGCGCCACTCAAAATTTTTTCTGTTTTTTTTTTAATGTTCACAATGTTTTTCTTTGAATTTTCAATCCCACTTGGTTCAAGTTTAAGATCGATGTTTTAACTTGTTTGGTGTGTTTCTGTGTCTTTTTCTTGATTAGTGAATATATTTTATTTAACGTGAGCAATAAAGCTTGATGTATAAGCTCACTTAGGAATAATGTTATATCAAAGTGGAACCTAACCAAAGATTGACCCAAGGTATCAAAATAGACGGACAAATCAAACACGTCAATTAAAAAATGTAACGGTATGATAATCGTCGAGTTACAAAACGAGTTCTTAAAGATCATAAACGGGTGGCAGACCATGATAAAACGCACAAAAAAGCTTATTATATTAGCGACAGACGTGAACTCCAAACACGTCGTCTAAGGATCAGCTTCACCGAAGTGAAAAGAAAAAGTCATTTAGAAGTTTTGTAAGGAGAAGACCAACGGTCGATTATTAACGTTACTCTGATAACCAAAAGATGGATAAACGAGTTGAGTGAATGGGGGGTGATGAATGAGGAAACGCTAAGTAGCTACAGTTACTTACGTTGGGTTTGGTATAATTGTAGAAATAGTGTTTGTAAATGTAGGAATGTAAGCGACGTGAAATTGAAAACGAACGCAAAGGCTTTAAAAAAACTGGAAGCTAGGATAGAAGCGCCAAGATGGAAGGCAGAAAAAGATGAGTTAAAAGCGAAAGAATTGATAAGTATGATAGTGGAAGAATGTAAGACTTTTTTAGAAAAGAAGAACGGGTATCAGAAAAAAATGGAAAAGCACTGATAGACGGCGGACATAGCAAGGGGTGTGTAAAAGCAAGAAGAAAGAAAAACAAGTCTGCTAGAGGAAAAAATAAAAGGACATGGAGAAGAGCGCGAATGAAGGAAAGAATGGCAGACAAAAAAAATTAAAAAGAGTAAAGTGGAAAAGTCTGGACGGATGGAGCGACAGCTACAGCATTGTTACATTTAAGTTAGGCAAGAAAAACTTAAGCATGGACAAGACAGAAAGAATGCGTCTAGTGAGGAAGTTGTTTCGTAAGCACCAAAAGATAAAGTAGAAGAAAGTACACAGAAACGAGGTACTAGCGATTATTAGCAAAGAGCTTAAAAAAACACTAAGGCACTTAAGGAGTGGAAACGCCCCAAGACCTGATGGGATAACTGTTGAAATCTTACATACAGCCTATCAGGTGATCGGGGACGACATGCTATCATGCATTAACAAATACTTTAAAATCTGTTCCTTTCCTAGAGTCTGAAACACCGGCAGTTTGGTGTTAGTACCAAAGTTCGCCAAACCTAATGAAAGTCCTATTTGCTTATTTCCAGTATTAGGAAAGTGCTTAAGGCAGTGATATAAAAAAGACTAAAGACGTAGTTAAAAACCGAAAGTGAACTAAACCAAAACTAATTCGAATCCAAAAAAAGATAAGTCTACCCTAAACGCTATTGGGGGGGTTTTTGAAATTTCTAACAGGATAAAAAAAGATGCTGCGTTCTCGTGACGCTAAATATTCGGAACGCGTTTAACAACGTACCATGGTCGGGCATTGTCAAAACCATGGAAAACAAGGAGGTTTCTGGGTAACGTGCTAAAAGACTACTTCGATGGCTGCACGTTCGAAGAGACTTTCAAATACAATTTACGGCTAGGTCGATTCTAGAGTTGATCTGTGGTACATCTATAACGACGAGATGCTGAAGCTGGCAATTCTCAGTAGTGCCACGCTGTTGGGTTATGCGGACGACTTGACGGTGGCAGTAGAAGAAAAAACCGCTGAGGTAGTAAACAGCAAAACGAAGGAGGTTATTTTCAGAATAAAAAACTAGCTCGTGAACCACGTTCTGAAAATGGTGTTCAATAAAACCAAAATGGTAGTTCTAGTTGGGCCCAGACGAATAAAGAACTTTTTCATAAGGGTGTGGAATTTGGAAATAAAAGATTAAAAAGTCTTAAGTTACCTAGGCGTGTCGATTGGAGAAAACGGTAAAGTGACGG
Source organism: Aquatica leii (assembly GCA_035610365.1). NCBI lineage: Eukaryota > Metazoa > Arthropoda > Insecta > Coleoptera > Lampyridae > Aquatica > Aquatica leii. The sequence goes on from CM069435.1 coordinate 114,084,163, forward strand.
AGCACGTAAGACGTTCATGCGTGAAGCGTGAAGAATTTGGTTAGACTCATGCCGAGCGTGGGAAGACTACGATTGGAAAAAAATATATGTGGGGATAGTACGCTCTGTACTAGTATGTAACTCCTATATGGGGACGCATATTGAAGTTGAAGCACTACTTTGGTATGTTAGAGAAGGCGCAGAAGAGGGTTGTCTTGTGGATGATTGCGGCTTATAGAACGGTATATAAGGAAGTCGTCCTGGTGGTGGCCGAAGTACCGCTTATTAGAAAAAGTTTTAAGAAGAGAGTGGTATATTTTGACTGTAAGCTATCTTTGGAAAGGTTAATGAAGGATAGGTGGAACAGAACAAACGTTGGCAGATAAACGTACGGATTCATAGAGTGCGTTGAGGTTAAACCACTACGTGTTTCAATATCGGCTCCTATCTTAAAAGGATAGAAAAAAGAGAAAGAGATGGATAGATGTACTACAACGTAAAAGCGAATGACACAAAATACGCCCTGGAAGGCTGTAGGTAGGAGAGTGTTTTGAGCCAATTGGAAACTAAACTAAGGAAAAGATTGAGAGTGAATAATTTTGGGCAGTTTATAAGAGAAGGTAAATGGAGGAAGATGGGATTTCAGAAATTGTGAAAAAGAAGATAGAAGAGAAAAACGGTGGATGAGAGTGTAGAGTAAAACTTGTGTAAATGAAACCTTCCTTTCTACAAGTAATACTCGAATAGGTCTACAGGTGTCATAACTTTTAACTAAACAATTCCACAAATTTCACTTTTCTCATTGGGGTCGAGTTGAGTTACTGAAAAATTCATAACTTTCTGTTTTTGAAATGCTCTATACCATACAAAAATTTTTAAATTCATTAGTGAAATCTCGTGAATGGTATTTCTTGGGAGACAGAATAATGTTATTTCAAAATTGTTTGCTGCATTAACGATATCTAAGTGTGCTTTAGTTCTAACAAATAATAAAGGTGTCTTACAAAGTTTTTGGATTTTTAAAAATAATTTAACCATGTTGTAAAAGCTGCACGTGTCATGCTTCCTATCTCTTACTGCAATTTTCAATCTTGGTAGTAGATCATTGCCTCACTTGGTTTCGCTTCAATTCTACGTCTTTTAAAGAGAATAAATAGTGAAATTGTCTGTTCTAAAGCAATAGTACAACCGACAAAGCCAACTTTTTCATGTTATAGGACTATTAACGTTTTGCTTTTTTTGATAAATAAATAATCTTTATTGACAAACAGATTTATTTTTTAAGGGCCCTTGCTGTGTAACACTCCAATTGTAAAGATTGAAAAAAAAATAGATCGCCGACACACTTCCTTTGACTAGTTCGGTATTGGAGATGGTCGTGGGTTCAGACCAGAACCAGAATAGAATGATGAGTGCGCTGCACCAACTTTTTTGCTAGTAAACTAAAAGTTTGAGGAGAAATAAAAGGTTTTTACACTTAAACGTGTCATAAATAAGAAATTATATAAATTCTATAGTAGACTACGAAGTGGTAAATAACTTTAAATTCAAGTAAGAAAAAATACCCATTAAAATTAAAACTAATTAACTAATTTAATGTGTTTGGTTTTTGTACAGCCTGTGTAGATGACGTCAGCTACGAAGATTATATTAAATGTAGCTTTGATAACCACAAAAAAGAACGACAAGAAACCTACTTTCGAATCTTTTCACAAATTACAACACAGAGTTTACTGCTAGAGGACTCCGTCTTTCCGATCGTAACTTTAAATCGCACTCTCGCGATTTTACGTAACGATGGTTAAAGTAAAGTAGGATAAATACCTTATTTTAGGTGAAGATAATTGACTCTGGTGGTGATTCACTTGAGATGGTTCCGGTAAACCTTACACTACTAACTATTCGCACTGAAACCGACGGAAACTCATTGCAACAAATTTTCGTTACAGATAAAGAATCCAATCGGTAACGTTTGAAGAAAAAAAATATTTTATATATAAAATAAATCTAGCAAAAGGAAAAAGAAAAATAACAGGGGTACCGAGCTGGGTGCTTCAAATGATGAAACGTGTAGCACTCGTATCTTGAATGTATCAACCTTAAATAAAAATCGACAACGAGAAAATTTCTTAGACGTTTAAACATTTCGTACCCAAAATATTCGTTTTTAAAAAGATTTAAATAAGGCGGATGTTTGCAGGAGGAAATAAAAATAGACAACTATGATCTCAAACACAGACTAACAAAACTCTCATCGGCAATTAACTTAAAACGTAAAGTTTGTACGGTCCAGAAACAATGGCTATTACTACAGACAACGCAAACAAAGTGTTGCAAAAACCGAAAAGACGATGCTTAAAATATGATTAAAAAACCAAATACAAAACAAAAATATAAAAAAATACAAAGACAATAAATTCTACGATATAAACTATATAAATTGCGTTGAGTGGTCATGATAAGAATAAATAGTCAGCAAAAATTACCCAAAGGCGACCGAAAAAGACAAAAAGAAGTATGGGAAAACCAAAGCGCAGGTGATTAAACGATATCAAAAAAAAACCCAAGAAAAAGCATTAATTCCACCAACTTCAAAAAAGAGAAGAAAGGAAAGACCTGAGACTTATATTTAAGAGTGGATTAATACGTGGATTAATTGGTTTTTAAAACTAAATGTTTCTCAGAGAAAATCTAACTTGCAACATTAGTGTTTACATTATGTCACAACATTATGAGTTGTTTTGGTATATGTTCATGCATATATGTTTTTATAGATTTGGTAAACACGTTTATGTCTAGATTAAGTTTGCCATTAGATCTTAAAAAACGTGTTAATAGATTTTTGAATTGCACATAACTCATAGTTAAATTTTAATTTGCACTTAAATTTTGTAGTAGTTGCTCAAATTATTTATAAAATTACGTTCATAAACACTACCAACCGTATTACTATACAGCTTGTGCTTTGTGTTTTTAGGACCCACGTTGGGCGCCACTGTGATAGTTACACTACATCGAAAAATTTGAGTTAAATAAAATGCTAAAAAAAATCTAAGCAAAGTTTAAATTAACAGTGTATTTAAACTTTTTTCAATAATTGTTGAAATTTATATAAATTATAAAACAAACGTTATTAATTTAAATCATACAACCCAGTTTAATTTTTGTCAAGTTTTTCGTTTTTATTAGCTATTTTGCGAAACTATCGTAAAAAAGTTAAAAACTTTCAGACTAAAACTAATTTAACTTATTTACAATGTTTGAAAATAAAACAAGTTTAGGTTTTCCACTAGTACTTTTAATCTAACAAAAAGCCTTGAAAATTATCTCTTGAGACTTTTAAATATAGTTATTATGTTGATGTTAACTTTATCAACGTTAATACTGCCTACATTACAAAATTTATTTTTGTGTAATTATACGATGTGTAAAATTAAAAAAAAAACTAAAAAGGCAAAGTTTTTATGTATATTAATGTAAAGACAATATATTTTAACATAATTGTCTACACGGCTCTATATTCTGAGATGATAACGAAATCTTAATACACTTTTGATTAAACTTGTATTTGTCTTTCTCAAACTACATCAAAATCAAAGAAGTTGATAGTCAGAATCCATATAAGAATAAACGTCTACTAGAATTAGACCTAGTAACTAAAGAAATCATTGTATTTTTAGACAAAAAGTATCTATTTAACTAAACCAACAAGAAACATTTGGCAAATTATAAAGAAATAAAACATTATTAACCCATGGAGGCGTTAACAATGATAGAAGACTTTCTACATCCTAGAGTGGAGATAACTCTACTTCTCTCAGAAAATTCACGTGGAAACGTTACTGGTGAACCTTCTGGAGATGTAGACAATCTTCATCCTAGTCAACTAAAAGCTTCTGCCAAAATAAGGTTTATTCAAGTAGACCAGCATAATACAGCAGCATTTGACAAAGATGATATTTCACTTGCTCAGTTACAACCGGTTTCTTCCACCAGTACAAACAATAATTCAAAAAAAAAATTCAACACGTATACAAATAAGTGCGTGGAGATTTTAAAATTTATAAGACTACAGAATGGCCTGCTGATAAGAGCAACGATTGACTACAAATATTTTTTGAGGATGACATTATTGAATGAATTCTAGCAGAGACAAATAGAGATGTTTCTCAAAAAATTAATTTAACCATATTTTGATCCGAGAATTGAAACGCTTTTTAGGAGTACTACTCTTAAGTGGATACGTTCAGCTGCCAAAGCGGCAAATGTTCTGAAAAAAAAGGATACGCATAATGATATTATTATATATAATTTGAAACCATTGTTCACTTGTCTCAATAAGAGATTTTTAAATTTTACTTTATTACAAGAACACCATAGCGTCGACGAAGCGATAGTTCTTTATTACGGGCGCCATAGATGCAAGCAATACATTTATGTTAAGTTTCGCCGTTATGGGAACAAGTTCTGGATGGGATGTATTCGTTAGGTTATGTCAATTGGTTCGAGCGAGAGTATCAACTCATACTGGTACAGAATATCGACACCTTGGCCTAAGTGCTGACCAGATGCAAAGTTTCATTTATATTTTGATATTTTTTTCAATTTATTGTCCCTTCTAAGTTCTAACTTCACCGTTGCGATCAGAATGTCAGTCTTTGGAGAACATTGAAAAAAGGAAAAAAAATGTTCTTCTCGTTGATATCACAATGCGTAGATATGGCTGTACACAATTCCTGGCAGTAGGCATACAACAATGATACAATGAACCATCTAACTTTTAGATGACATATAGCTATGGGCTTGTTGGATCAAACCAAAAAAGAAACATGAAGTTTTTCCAGAGGACAACCCATTCAAAAATGAAATGAATACATCATAGTCCATTTTCCTAACGACTTAAATATAGGTCGGGCCTATCGCTCTACCAAACTTTTTAATAACTTTTTTGTAGTTCTTGTGTTCAGTTCAAGTTCATGTCTGGGTTAAATAAACCTTAAATTCTTATGAGTTATTTAACTTTTACAGTACCAAAATTGTTAAATTTAGCAGTTGAAATATTAAAAGTATCTATGATTACAATAATACAATAAAGGATAAAAAATTTTCTGCATTTTCAGCGCGTACATAACATTGATTAAAAAACAGCAACGTAATTATTATGTATTTGTTATTTTACCTTTACCTTTACCATAAAGTAGAAAAGTGATTAATCACTATTTGTTCTTAGATTTTGATAATAATATAATTTTAATGTAATAGTGAAAGCTTCCACTGCCTGAGTCTATACTAAGATAAGAACGTATGTAATTCGGGTTTGAGCCATGTCAATGTTGTAACCGAAGTGGCCGCCCACATTCTTAAGCGGCTTCTCCAAGGCGTAAAAAAATCGAAGAAGCAACCTAAATCTAACTAAGAGTCTTTAAAAACTTAGGCAATCAACTTGTGAACAAAGTCAAAATTTAACATTCAAAAAAGTGACTTGAGAAGTAGTCGCTGACGGAAAAAAGCTATTATATCACTAACGATCAGGTATTTAACGGACTTACACTTTCAGTTACCGCTTGAATGAGTTTGATATTACACGCAGTAAAAGTTTATGTTCTTTTCAAGAAGATTGTACTTTGTCTTTAAGGGTGTAGTACTGGTAGCCAAAATTTGCTGTGTTTTGAACCGTTTTTCCGGTTTGTATTATATAAAAATTTTTTATTTCCACTTTTTTGCGGATTAGTCTGGAAAACTGATAAGGAGTTTTAGCCAATACTTTAGTTTGGTCAAAGTTTAGCATGTATCTTTGGTTCCACGCCAGTTCCGCCACTGCCCATTTTGTAACGCTGTGGTATAGGCAGTCAGCTATAAGTTTAATAGAACGTCTAGTTTGTTCTATATAACTTGATCCACAAAAACAAGGAATTTTGAGAATCCCGACATGTTTTCAAGCTTCTTGTTTATCTTTGGCAGATCTAAACCAATTGTTGAAGTTATCCTTTCTTGATGTACTGGTGATTAAAAAAATTGTGAAAAGTTAGGGCATTTTTTTTATAAAAAGAAAACGCACACTAGCACATACTTAAACGCCAAATTTCACAACCACCCAATATAAAAGATCACTATTTTGCATACTTTAGCTAAAAAAGCTATACGTATGTCAGATCTCAAATCTATTAAAGGAAAAGAAAACTCTGTTTGAGTCTCTACAACAAAATGGATACGGTTTCAAAGATGAGAAGGGGCATTGAAAAGAGCAGTCAATCCAAAACTCAAAGAACTTACCACCTACTAGCACTGCATATTTACCAAATTGTATGGGCTTGACAGACGAATGCTAAAGAAACATAATAACAAAACTTTCTTTACGACTGAGGATACCCTGAACAATTGGTTTAGATCTGCTAAAGACAAACAAAGGGCTTTAAAACATACCGGAATTTACAAAATTCCTTGTTCTTATAGATCACGTTTTACAGGACATACGGGACGTTGTATTGAAGTTAGAGTAAAAAACGTATGGCTGACTACAAACACCCCAAAGTTACAAAGCTAGCATTGGCAGAACACGTGTGGAACCAATTACACACGCTAAACTTTTTACAAACTAAAGTATTGCCTATAACTCCATTCTACTTTCTTAGACTAAGTTGGGGAAATATAAAAACAAGCATATAATATGAACTGGGAAGACAGTTTGAAACTCAACAAATCTTGGCTACTAGTACCTACACTTTCTAGAACCTTAAGCTTTCGCGGTTTTTTGGTTACAATTATAAGCGACTCTTGGCTTAGACCGCGTCGTAGTTAAACACTCAGATTTAGACTTGGTCCTAGTCTCTTCTTCAGAGCCAAAACAAGTAGTACAACTTGGCTTTGGCCCTATTATATATATAGTGTAAGTGACGATATTTATATCAATAGCCATATTGATATAAACATCGTCACTTATCCTTTTTTTACTACAGAAGCTAAGCTCTAATTCTTGTTTTGGCTCTGAAGGAGAGACTAGGACCAAGATTCAGCAAATTACTTCGTGTTTAGGTATTACAAGAGCAATGTCGAAAATGTAAAGAAACGCTTGTGTTAGTGTAGGATACCATACCGAGATTTATTACAAAATTATTTAAAACTGCTAAACATGAAGTCAGACACACCGTGTCTAACTATCTATTTTTATAAATCTTATCGTGTAATTACACCGACAAGGAGAAATGAGGCAGACAACAACCGAAAAACAAACACCTAATCATCTGGGATACAAATGGTATAATACTGCTAGCCAAAATTTGCTAAGTTTTAACATTAGAAGCGCCAAAGGGGTCATTATGACAGTTTCCGGTTTTAATTTCTCTAACTTTTCAACGGGGTGCACAAGGCTGTTGAGTAATTTTGACTTTTCCTGTACATGACTGATAAATACAAATTTCAAAGATAAACCAAATTTACTGTTTCATTACTTTAGGCAAGTATATTATACCGAGAAGCGCCAAGAAGTCATTTTGACCCTATCGGTTTAAGGTGCCTTTATTTTTAGAAAAGTAGTAGGAAATAAAGTAATTCTTAGAAGTTATAATCTATTCCAAAATATAACAACTGTAAAAACCTACTAGCCGCATCGCATTTCATCTTTATTTATACCTGGCTTATCGCTGATGCTACGAAAGTCCAGATCTCATATCTTATACGCATTTATAGTGGAGAGCGCTATTTGCTGTGCGGCAATCTATTTGATCAATCCGTGGAGTCAGTATTGTATCTGTGCATTACATACGTTTGTTGTGTTAGTAATTATTTGTGCAAGTCGAAGTGTCGCAATGTGGAAGAGAAAAATTTTTATTGCAGAAGAAATTGAGCATGAAGTAAATATGGCAGCAATCGAATTAGACCTGGCCAGTTCTGATGATTCTGACGACAATCACAACAGTGACTTCGAAGATGATGTTCTAATATTCTCTCCGAATGAAGATGATGTTTCAGAATTTTCAAATTTTGAGGAAGGGTCAAAAAAAATTATGAAGGATCTCCTGCAGCAACGATAGGTAATTAGTTGTTCAACGATTTTAAGTTTTTTTTACTCCGAATGCTTTTTATTTTTATATGATGCCCACCCCACTGTACTTTTTTGTAATCCCAAAACTGTAAACTGTGGTTACTCTTGTTCAAATAAATTGATATAATATCATTGTTACAGAAGAGCCATCTACATCTCACACATCCGTAAGTCAGCATGCAGAGTGTGTTGGCATTCAGGAGACTACAACTAAAGCTCGCGGCCGTGGACGACTATCGAAAATACAGAAAACGTCGACCGAAGGAGCAAATTATACTTTTACTCCTGGAACCATTTTCTTTAGGAACGATAAATATACTGCATGGAAAATTATTGACTGTGGAGACAAAACTTTTGGAAGGACACAAATTCATAACGTGTTTAAGGAGACTCCAGGGCCTAAACTATATACTACGCGACATATTATGGATGAGAACATAATGAGTACATGGCGGCTCCTCATTTCTGACTCAAAGTTGAAGCACATAAAGTCCTGCACCGAAGCTGAGGCTCAACGAAGGGGCGAAGAAAACTGGGCTATCTCATTGGAAAAATTTGAAGCATTTATTGCATTGTTATACGTTTCGCGGATAATTCTATGATCTTTTATGGTCCAAAGATTGAGGAATTGGTTTCTTTGGAAATACAGTGAGTTGTAACCGGTTCCGAAATATTATGCGATATCTACGATTCGACGAAAAAATTACCAGATCCGAACGCCTAAAAAGTGACAAATTTGCATTGATTTCATCTATATGGAACATATTTATTGAAAACTGCATCTTATGTTACAAACCCAGCGGATTTGTTACGATTGATGAGCAAGTTTTTCCAACAAAAGCACGCTGTCAATTAACGCAATACATGGCGAACAAACCGGATAAATTTGGAATAAAATTTTAGATGCTGGGAGACACCAAATCAAAGTATATGTGCAGTATAGACATATTTAGGAAAAGATGATCATCGTCCAGCAAATGAAAGTCTGGCCGAAAATGTTGTTTGGCGTCTCATAGAACTATTTCTCAATAAGGGTTGGAATATAACTATGGATAATTTGCTTACTTCAGTAAAATTGGCAAAACGTTTAAAGGCAGCCAGTGCAACGATTGTAGGAACAATGAATAAAAAACGGAGGAAGATTCCAGTCGAAGCAAAAAATGGTTCACGGCGTTGGCCAGGTCAGGTTTTTTATAACATTCTTGATTTGGCACTTATAAATGCTTGGATTTTATACAAGGAAACTACAGGTAGAAAACTTAGCCGCCACATGGTTTTGCAGAAACTTGCCGAAGAACTTCGAAGAGCTTACTGCCAAAAGAAAAGACGTATAGTGCCAAATATTCAAAAAATGCAAGGGAAACAAGACGATCGACAAAAGTAAAGTTTGCCTCAAATTTACTTGCGGAAACTGTACTCAAGAAACTGTCAAATTTGTGACTTCTGCTAACCATCAGTTTTTTATAAAAACGTTTATTTCTTTAAAAATGTAATACATTAAAGTTTTAAAAAAATTATGAGTAACTTTCTTAGCAACCTATATATATTGTGTTTGTTGTCTTAACTAAGAAACGCTTTATAACAACTGATTAGGTATTGTGTTTCTTTGTCACTTGTTTTCAATCAATGTTGCGTTCTGTTTGTCCTATATATGCCTGCTCGCACGTGCAAGGAATCTAATAAAGCTCTGGTTCTTCAAGTGAACCAATTTTTTTTAATTTTGGAAAACTGGTGGTTAAGGCATTTTTCGTATTGACCACAATTTCATATCAATTTATAAAATAAACGATAAAGATATTTATTAAAAAAATTGACAAATATGGACTTTCAGTGCACATAACATTCATTGGCTACAAAATTTTTTTAATTGTATAGAGCAGTGGTTTCTAAAGTAGTCCAGGAGTCCTCGAAATCATTTAGACAGTTTGTGGAATCTTAAACGTAATTTGGGGGGTTTCTATAAGATAAGCTTTAAAAGAATTGCGCATCTAATCAACAATTTAATTCTGTATTATGCGTGGTGTGAAGTGTATACAACTAATTTTCCTAGTCTTGGAAGCATAATTTTTTGCATTGTTACGCAGATAGCATAGTTTTGCTTGATATATTTTTTTAATTTAAATTTATTTAAGCAAACTTATACTTATGTTTAAGTTGACTAAAAAATGATATATCAATGCAAACACTCATAGGGACAACATCTAAGAGAGATGACGATAAACTGCGTGATTCTTATAATACTTATTTAATGGAGTTCAGAAAACCGCACACTATTGGTGAAGAATTTATTCTACTTGCTGTAAGTGATGTGTGTTGCACAAACCAGCTTTCAATATTATTTAAAAAAATTCCACTGAGTAATAATACTGTACGAAGAACGACCGACGAAGTGGCTCATTGTGTAGAAAACTATTTATGTGACTACTTAAAAACATTTGAATTCCTTATACAGCATACAAGTCAACATTACCAGGAAACGAAGCTTTACTTTTAGCTTATGTGAGATTTGTAAAAGAAGACAAATTTTCCCAAGAATTATTTGGTAAATGTTTGAAAACTGATACAAAAGCTAAACCGTTATTTACTAAATTAAAAAGATTTTTTTATGTAAAAGCTATATCCTTGACTAGTATCCTCTTCGTTATGACTGACGGTGCTCCGGTCATGATAGGACAACACCGATGCTTTCTGGCATACTACATAATACTATACCGAATTATCGGTAGATTGTGTCATTCATCGACATCATTTGGTCGCGAAAAACTTTAGTGAATGTTTGCACATTATGTCATTAGAGCAGTTAATAAAATTAAAAAGAATGCCTTAAATGAGAGATTATTTGCTCTACTTTGTTTAAAAAATTATGATGATTAACAAATGGTGTTTCCACCTCGTGGCAATATCCATGTACTAAATATTAAAATTTCTTTAATATTTGGAACGTGGAAATGGCCACGAGGTGGAAACACCATTTGTTATTCACATATGCTACTCGGATGCTTACGAGATATAACTGCAGTAGTTCTCAGTAATAGTTGTGAAAACACATTAGAGTTATCACGGTGCTGAGGAGTCCCAAAAGGACGAAACAGCTGTTCATCGTTTCTTTAGTGTTGTTTTTCACAACTATACTGACTACTTACTACGTTTTCAGTTGGTGGTTCTTATACGACTGTTTGATCAATGTTTAATTGACAACAGTCGTTTTGTGAACTAACAAATACCAACTAATTTTACCTGTAGTATACTTTTTTCTTTATTATGATGACTATAATTGTTTACTACTTAACACAGAAGTACGTTGGTTATCTAAAAGTGTTTGGATTACTTCTATTTGTTCTTTGATTCAGTGTTGAAATTCTTAGAAAGTAAAGACAATTTGCAGCACACTTTAATTATCTCAAAAAATGACATAGCTTATATGCCAAATTAAATAAGACTAATCTGAAGCTATAAGGTGTCACATTAAATTTAATTAAAGCTAAAAGTGTATTATCTGCGTTTGTTGCAAAACTTTTGCACTACAAACAAAACTTGAAAGAAAGAAAATATTTTGTTTTTAAATCTTTCAAAGTTGCAAAATATAGATAAAGATTTGTTTGCTTATTGTATCCACTTAACGGCGCTTCAATTCGACCTTAACCAAAAATTTGAAGACATTTTTCACTTGGATATTTTCGACTGGGTGTTGAACTCTTTTGCAAGTAGTCAAAGCACAAACACAGATGAATACATACTAATACAAAAGCAACTTATTGAATTATCTAGAAATGAGGAACTAAAACCAATGGTTAAACAAGGATACGACAAGGTTACAAAAACAGATCCCAGTTTTATATCCAGCATTATGGATGATTATGGAGAAGCTGTTGATTGCTTTTCCGTTTTCTTATTTGGTAGAACGTCGATTAAGTGCCGTTATGGGCCTCATCCTAAAAAAACCGACTAAAAATTAGTACTCGTGGGCATTTGCGATTGCTACTCACTAACATTGAGTCGGACCTAAATACACTCCTAACATCCCATTAGGTTCATCGAAGTCATCAATTTTTTTTTGTATTTTAAAATAAAAGTTATAATTTCAAGAAATACTTTTTTAACAAAATGTTTTGTTTATATTCTATTTTACGTCACCATTTACCATTCAAGACATCAAAGTTAAATTTCTAATTCTTTTTCTTCATCTTCCAGTGCCGTCTCCTATCGGAGGTTGGAAATCATCATAGTAATCCTCACTTTGCTAATCGCAGCTTTAAAGAACTCCCCACAGCTGTAGTTGTACCATTCCCGTAGATTGTTCAACCACGAGATTCTTCTTCGTCCTATACTTATCTTTCCTTTGATTTTTCCCTGTATTATAAGCTTCAGCAGGTTGTAACTTTCTCCTCTAATTATATGGCCCAGATATTGAAACTTTCTCTTTTTTATTTTTGTTACAAGTTTACATACCTTGCCCATTCTCCGCGGTATTTCCAGATTAGTTACTCTTTCTGTCCATGATATCTTTCGTATTCTTCTATAACACCACATTTCAAAAGTTTTGATGTTCCTGATGTTTTCATACCAGAGAGTAGTGTGGAGAAAACGTAACATCGCAACATTCGTATTCTGAGGTCTACACCTACGTCTTGACAGCAAAGAAACTTTTTCAGTTTTACAAGTGTATATCATGCTATCTCTATTCTTGATTTAATTTTTTTCCTTGATCCATGTTTCTAGATACTTGTATGATGTGACTCTTTCAATTTGTTTGTTGTATATTGTTATTTTTGTGTGTATGTCTTGTTTTTTTCTGTCTACCATAAATTTTCCCAGATTAAGCTTCAGACCATTAGGTATTAATTAATTCTTTCAAGGAGATTTTGCAAATGTGTCGCATCGTCAGCTATTATGAGCGTATCGTCAGCAAAACGTATGTTATTTATTATCTCTCCATTGATTGTAATTCCACTGTTTTCTTCTAGTACTGCTTTCTGGCATATGGTTTCACTGTATATGTTGAACAGCAGCGGAGAAAGTACACACCCCTGCCAAAAACCTCGTCATATTTTAATTTTATCTGTCAATTCTTCTATTATCCATTTATGTAGTTTCTTCACTCAGTCCGTAGGCAAGTTTTGACTATTAAAAGGCGTCTGTGGATCAAAAAAGTTTGGGAACCACTGGTGTAGAGCATTGGGATATGGAATATAAAGATCTAATAAAAAACATAAATTAAGAGACGTACGACAGAACGATTTGGTGTTGCTAAAATTATTTACACAAGTCTTAGAAGACAAGAAATAATATGGGAGTAATGTAAAAGAAATTTACTTACAATCATTGACAATTTTATCAAAATGATTTTACTTTAAAGAAGCAATCCGTGTAGAGATCAATGTTTGGCCGATTTATTAGAATTAACTCCGATTTAAACAGATGTAGTGTGCATGTAATTGATTGTTTTTTGTGCAACTCTTCTTATATTGATTAAACTGGTAGAAACTTTAAAACTAAATTTGTATTTTATTAATCATTATTTCCAACATAAAATTTACGTTTTAAAATTTTTAAATTATATTTATCAGAGATTTTTTTAATGTTAATATTAAGCTTTTATTGTTAAAAAAAATTTAATTAGTTTTTTAATTTCATTTAAATTGACAAAAAAAAGTAAGGTAACTTTTTAACAAATTAAATTTTTTTTAAATTTATAGTTAAAAAAAATTGTAGTTTGAAAGTCGGTGTTCTTAATATTAAAAGAGGTATGAGCACCCACCTCTCACGACGTGCATAAATGTATCGATACTTTTATAAAGTTTCTAAATAGGAAACTGGAAAAAAAAATTCGAGAGTTCAAGATGAGGAGCGGAAAGTTTTCGTGTTTTAATCAGCGACAGAAAAAGAATGAAACTACAAAAATTATTGGCACAAGGTGAACGAACATTTGCCGAAGAGTTTTGATTTTGCACGTAGTTGGAGCAAAGAAAAAAAATAGAGTCAGATAATTGATAACGCATCTGAGCGAGCCACAGAAGCAATTTTGTTAAGTCGTAGACTACTTGACCCTATAAAAGGTCATGTCTGTGTGCTATCCATAAAACTTTATTTCGCATTATCAGTGACGATGCGAAAATATGTAAAAATACGACGAGTTAATTTTTGTTAGCGCGACAAGAGAGTTGGTATCGCAGTAGCGCGCTGAGATAAAAGCGGTTTAAAAAAAGTCTAACCGCAATAAAGTATGAAACGGAATATTTAATAGGAGTCCCTCAACTATGAGGTCGAACTATTGCAATAGTAAAAAATTATGTTTGAATGTCTGTGGAACCGATCGATGACAACGGCTCCGGCGCGACGCGTCCGTCTACAAACCGCGTCTGCAACGGCAGCAGCACGACCATGCCGCATGCCGGGCCTACGTTCTCCTTATCCATTATTACACAACATCGTGTTTGACAATCACCCACACCCTAAATAATTGCTACACTCTGTGTAATCAAACCGTCATTTCTAAAAACTACCGTACCTGTTTGTTGCCGTTACCAAACGTCGCATTACCCTACTAATAACAGTAGTAACGCCCTTTTCAACTCAAACACAATTGTCAAAAAAAAAAATGCGAAATTAATACAAGCTACTCGACCTTCTAACGTCACTCGTTAAAGAGCTTCTTCTGGAGTTTCTAATTGACTAATCCGGAATAGAGAACTTTGGCATCATATTTCATCTGAAAGCCATTCTGCAAACCTTCGATGGGTAATTGTAAATATTTCATTTTGCACTGACAGTTACGTAATCGTCTAAGTTCAAATCAAAATTGGACGTTTCAATTTCCGCCGTCGTTAGTTTTTTCCCTAATTAATAACGAAGTGCGCTCGAGCACACGTAGTCACTTTACAATTCAATATTTGTGTCATCTGCTACGTTTCTACCGTTTCATTGCGACCATTACGCCACAATTACAATAATCACGCAGTGAACTGATTTTATTTTTACTCCAAGTAACTGATTTTTTTTTTTAATTTTATTGTGAAAAATGTGATTTGCCACTTGAAAAATTAAGTAATAAAAATATTATTTGTTTAAACAGTTACTTATTTTTTGTAATTAAAAAAATCTAAACAAATTGAATTATTTTTTGTTAAAAAAAACTTATTTAACTTAAACTACAACTATTTTTAGTGTAAAAATCGGTTTGACCTATCGGGCGCGTTTCCAAGCGGTAGATGGTGTCGTGGTAAACAACCTTATCAGCTGAGTCGTAGCCACCCTTGCTAGTTTAAGCTCGTGCTAGACTCGTTCCTCAAACTCGTATGTATATCAATCTTGCCGCTACGCAAACCAGGTCTGTTAATGATGTAGTTTCGTGGCAAAAGTCAACACCGATATACACAATATTGTTTACGGTTACAAAAAAAAATAATCTAAGCCTAAATTCAAGAGCCGTAGCGTATGCTAACAGAATCGTAGCATAGATGAAATATCACATTACAAAACAAAATTATTAGTTCATATTGTTCACGCTGAGCACTCTATTCCAAAAGAATTATCAACGTTTCCAAATAAATAACTATGTATTTAATAACAGTCGACATTATCAGAGAACGGAAAGGTAAGTAAGCGGCATAAATAAAAAAATATGAAATCCCAATAGACTCTAGAAATATCAACAAAAATAGCAAAAAATCCTACGTTTCTACCACAACGCCGAGACACATTTGGCCAATGTACTTTTTACTAGACATAAGAGAAGTGTACCATAACGCAATCATAATACAGAAGTCAATTAATTATCATCAAAAGACAACAGCTAAAATGTAAAACACTGCCGACTGAAAAGAAGACATACTGGCTACAAATCCAAAAAACTTTGCTAAATCTAATTGACTTTTTTATAACTCAAAATATCTCAGTGACTCTAAAAACTACAATTTAAATAAATATCACTTCAGTAGTTCTTCTCAGAGATGAAGAACAACAAGATAATGAAATTTACAAGTTCGTTAACGATGCCCAAAAAACAGTATACTCTTCTCACGACCATAAAAATCAGAAGAAATAATGCAATAGTGCTAAAGGAGAACAATTAGAAAGAAACTGCAGAATCTTTAGACAGGATCTGGGCCTTAGGGTTTTACCACTGCCGGTAAACCGGGACCTAGTACTGAAGGTAGAGGAAAGGCCGAGTCTTATTAAACGAAAGCATAGGGGGGACTAGTCCCTTCAGCAGAGGAAGCGTCTTGTGGTAACCGTGCGCGGACCAATACGCTCGGAGTCTATGTGAGTGGCTTTGCGCCTTAGACCCATAGAACGGACAGCAATCTACCCAATTCCAGTATCCCCAGTATGCTGGTGCATTTATGCACAAAGGGCAAAGGCTGTTCGAACATTGCAAGGTAGCAGAGGAATTTATTTTTGTAGGATGGAAGAGACGACTCGTCCAACGTGGTGCGGCAGTAAGACGAGTATCCGAGGGTGATAGAAAGCCCTACCGGAGACACGCTGTCCGGTGCTCTATTAACTGGTGTAGGTCTCTCGAGGGCGTGGGACCTAGCTTTGGCACAGGTTTGTCGTCAACTTATTCTGTCGTGCGACATGTTCCTTAAGAGGGGGGAGTGCTACGGCACTCTATCTCCGCCTCGTTCCACTACTACCCCCTATTTATACGCGCGTGAAAAGCTGATTCGGGGTGCTGCACTGGCCAGCTAACATCGACCAGAAATAAGATTCATGAGTACAATCTGAGTTATACTGAACTGCCGATTTCTTATTAAGAGACTGGGTCGCGATATCTGCTTTAGGGGGGGGCTTTAGTTTCACTAGTTCTACCGCCTACCGTGTAACGGAAACCGAGTGCGAAGACCAGGAGCTAGGATTTGCTTTAGTAATGCGATAGATTGCACGACACTCCAGGTGTGCGTAATGAGGGGCTTACCGCCCCTCCCGTACCCCCCGGTGCAGTCATAACTATGACTCCCTTAAGACACTGCTGCATTAATATTAAGCATCGACAAACAAAACTAAATTGAACAAGCTATCCACCAATTTGAACAGATGTTGAAAAATTCATTGAGTGAACTGCTAAATCAAAACCAAGATACCAATTTTACAGAATGATTTACGATGATTTCTAAACCTGAAAAGCTTCCCAATTAAGCTGTAAGCTAATATCTTACTTTTCAAAATTCTGAAACTATTAGAAACATTATTCTATTGAACCTTATTCTAAAAAAGAAAAAATAATTTCATTCCATTAGTTTGGTTTTAGATTAAGCCACTCCACCATGGAGTAAGTTCATAAGCTGCACTAAATGTGCACATTTAGTGCACGAAACGTCGCCAGAAAGAAAAACTGAGTAGTTTTTTATGTCCCTCTTTAAACGAAGAATTCAAAATTGTTAATTAAAATTAAATAAGGAGGATAAAAAACCGTACCAATGAATTTTTCTGTTGTACTAATAAAATTTATTCTTTTTTTAGAATTCTTTGAATATCCTATTTTTAAAAAAAATACAAAATTGTAGAGTAAAGTATTAAAAAAAGTAATTTCTATATTTTAAAATTAGATAACGCAATAACTTATGGCTATCTAAGGAGCGTAGTGGCTATGTACTGTAAAAATATTTACCTGATTGGATTTTTAAAATAGTTTAAAGTCCAAAATCAATATGACAGTATAACATAAATTTTAAAATAAATTTAAATATTAAAAAAATTCAAAATATGAAAGAATATGCAACTTTTTGTTGTATTAATAAACTCTATTTATGTTTTACTTAACTTTTACAATATTTACAATTGTTTAGCAGTGTAATCAAAAAAAAATTTTTGAATTAGATTAAGTAATAATTAATGGTTATCTTAGAAACGTGGTAGCTATGTACTGCAAAAATACTTATCAGATTGAGTTTTTGAAATGTTTTAAAATTTGAAACCAATGTGACAGTTTCAACAAAAATATGAAATAAAAGTAACGTTTTCATTTAAAAAGAAATTTTTATTTGAATATAAAAATGCAAAATATGTTAAAATATGCACATTTGGTGTTCTAATAAAATTTATTTATGTTTTACAATACATCAAGTCTGCTACTTTTAAAAAAATTACAAAATTGTTGAGTAATGTGTTCCAAAAAGTCATATCTATATTGTGGAACGTAAATATTTTTGCATTAAGCTAGACAATAATTTATGGCTATATAAGGAGCGTGGTGGCAATCTACTGCACAAATATTTATTAGAATGAGCCTTTAACATAGTTTAAAATAGGAAACCAATATGAGAGTTTCAACAAAAATAGAAAAGAAATGTAACGTTTTCATATAAATTGGAAATTGTATTTAAATATTAAAAAAATGCAAACTATAATAAAATATGCATCTTTTTGTTGTGCTAAGAAATTTTATTAATGCTTCATTCATGTTTCAGAATACATTAAGTCTGCTACTTTAAAAAAAATATAAAATGGTTTAGTAGCGTAATCAAAAAATTAATTTCTATGCTTTGAAGTTAGATTAGGCAAATATTTATAGTTGTTTAAGAAGCGCGTGACTGACTAATGCAAAAATATTTATTAAAGTTTTTGAAATAGTTTAAAATACGAAACCAATATGTTAGTTTCAACAAAAATATGATATAAATGTAACGTTTTCATATAAAATGCAATTTTGATTGAAATATTAAAAAAATGCAAAGTATGATAAAATAAAAAATAAATGTGCACATTTATTGCACGAAACGTCACCAGAAAGAAAAACTGAGTAGTTTTTTATGTCCCTCCTTGAACGAAAAATTAAAAATTGTTAATTAAAATTAAATAAGGATGATAAAGAAACCGTACCAATAATTTTTTTTGTTGTACTAATAAAATGTTGTTTTATTCTTTTTTTAGAATTCTTTAAATATCCTATTTAAAAAAAATACAAAATTGTAGAGTAAAGTATTAAAAAAAGTATTTTCTATATTTTAAAATTAGATAACGCGATAACTTATGGCTACCTAAGGAGCGTGGTGGCTATGTACTGTAAAAATATTTACCTGATTGAGTTTTTAAAATGGTTTAAAGTACAAAATCAATATGACAGTTTTAACAAAAATATATAAAATAAATTTAACGTTTTAAAATAAATTTCAATATAAAAAAAAATGCAAAATATGAAAAAATATGCAACTTTTTGTTGTATTAATAAACTCTATTTATGTTTTATTTAACTTTTAGAGTACATTAGGTTATCTACCTTTTAAAAAAAATCAATAGCAGTGTAATCAAAAAAATGTTTTTGAATTAGATTAAGTAATAATTAATGGTTATCTAAGGAGCGTGGTAGCTATGTACTGCAAAAATATTTATCAGATTGAGTTTTTGGAATGTTTTAAAGTTTGAAACCAATGTGACAGTTTCAACAAAAATATGAAATAAAAGTAACGTTTTCATTTAAAATTAAATTTTTATTTGCATATAAAAATGCAAAATATGTTAAAATATGCACATTTGGTGTACTAATAACATTTATTTTTGTTTTACAATACATGAAGTCTGCTACTTTTAAAAAAATTACAAAATTAATGAGTAATGTGTTCCAAAAAGTCATGTCTATATAGTGGAACGTAAATATTTTTTGCATTAAACTAGGCAATAATTTATGGCTATATAAGGAGCGTGGTGGCGATCTACTGCACAAATATTTATTAGAATGAGTTTAAAATAGTTTATCATAGGAAACCAATATGAGAGTTTTAACAAAAATAGAAAAGAAATGTACCGTTTTGATATAAATTGAAAATTGAATTTAAATATTAAAAAAAATGCAAAATATGATAAAATATGTATCTTATTAATTTATTTTATTAAGGCTTTATTCATGTTTCAGAAAACATTAGGTCTGCTACTTTAAAATAAATTACAAAATTGTATAGTAGTGTAATCAAAAAAGTCATTTCTATGATTTTGAATTAAATTAAACAAATATTTATAGCTATTTAAAGCTGCAAAAAAATTTGTTAGATTGATGTTTTTGAAATGGTTTAAAATACGAAACTAACGTGACAATTTCAATAAAAATATGAAATAAATTTAACGTTTTCGTATAAAATGCCATTTTTATTTAAATATTAAAAAAATGCAAAATATAATAAAATATGCATCTTTTTGTTGTACTAATAAAATTTATGTTTTATTTTTTTTAGAATACTTCAAATATCCTATTAAAAAAAATACAAAATTGTAGAGTAGTGTATTAAAAAAACTAATTTCTATATTTTAAAATTAGATAACGCAATAACTTATGGCTATCTAAGGAGCGTGGTGGCTATGTACTGTAAAAATATTTACCTGATTGAATTTTTGAAATGATTTAGAGTACAAAATCAATATGACAGTTTTAACAAAAATATAAAATAAATTTAAAGTTTTAAAATAAATTAGAATTTTTATTTACATATTAAAAAAATGCAAAATATAATAAAATATGCATCTTTTTGTTGTACTAATAAAATTTATGTTTTATTTTTTTTAAAATACTTCAAATGTCCTTTAAAGAAAAATGCAAGATTGTAGAGTAGCGTATTAAAAAAAAAATTCTATGTTTTAAAATTAGATAACACAATAACTAGGGCTACTTAACGAGCGCAGTGGCTATGTACTGTAAAAATATTTAACTGATTGAGTTTTTAAAATGACAAAATCAATATGACAGTAATAACAAAAGTATAAAATAAATTTAACGTTTTAAAGTAAATTAAAATTTTTATTTAAACATTAAAAAAATGCAAAATATGAAAAAATGTGCAATTTTTTGTTGTATTAATAAACTCTATTTATATTTTATTTAACTTTTAGAATACATTAGGTTATCTACTTTTTAAAAAAATAAAAATTGTTTAGCAGTGTAATCAAAAAAATGTTTTTGAATTAGATTAAGTAATAATTAATGGTTATCTAAGGAGCGTGGTACTGCAAAAATATTGATTAGATTGAGTTTTTGGAATGTTTAAAACTTAAGAACAAAAGTAACGTTTTCATTTAAAATGGAATTTTTATTTGCATATAAAAATGTAAAATATGTTAAAATATGCACATTTGGTGTACTAATAAAATTGATTTATGTTTTACAATACATGCAGTCTGTTACTTTTAAAAAAATTACAAAATTGTTAAGTAATGTGTTTCAAAAAATCATATCTATATTGTGAAAAGTAAATATTTTAACATTAAGCTAGACAATAACTTATGGCTATATAAGGAGCGTGGTGGCGATATACTGCACAAATATTTCTTAGAATGAGTCTTTAAAATAGCTTAAAATAGGAAACCAATATGAGAGTTTCAATAAATAGAAAAGAAATGTAACATATATTCATATAAATCGAAAATTGTATTTAAATATTAAAAAAAGTGCAAAATATAATAAAATATGTATCTTTTGTTGTAATAATTAGTTTTATTAATGCTTTATTTATGTTTCAGAAAACATTAAGTCTGCTACTTTAAAATAAATTACAAAATTGTAGAGTAGTGTAATAAAAAAAGTCATTTCTATAATTTTGAATTAAATTAAACAAATATTTATAGCTATTTAAAGCTGCAAAAAAATTTGTTAGATTGATGTTTTAATAAAAATATGAAATAAATTTAACGTTTTGATACAAAATGTCATTTTTATTTAAATTTAAAAACAATGCAAAATATAATAAAATATGCATCTTTTTGTTGTGCTAAAAATTTTATTAACGCTTTACTCATGTTTCAGAATACATTAAGTCTGCTACTTTTAAAAAAATTACAAAATTGTTTAGTAGTGTAATCAAAAAATTAATTTCTATGCTTTAAAGTTTTGAAATCGTTTAAAATACGAAACCAATATGTTAGTTTCAACAAAAATATGATATAACTGTAAAGTTTTTATATGAAATGCAATTTTGATTTAAATATTTAAAAAATGCAAAATATAATAAAATATGCATCTTGTACTAAGAAGTTCTATTTATGTTTTATTCACGTTTCTGAATACATCAAATCAAGTAAAGAAGCCATTTCTCTAATTTTTAATTATATTATGCAAATATTTATAGCTATTTAAGGAGCGTAATGAATATTTAGTGCAAAAATATTTGTTAGATTGAATTTTGGAAATAGTTTAAAATACAAAACCAATATGTTAACTTCAACAAAAATATGAAATAAACTAAATTCAAAATATGATAAAGTATGCATCTTTTGATGTACTAATAAATTTTATTTATGTTTCAGAATACATCAGGTCTGCTACTGTAAAAAAAAATAGAAAATTGTTGAGTAGTCTAATGAAAAATCAAAATCAATAAAGTAATTTTGGATAAGATTAGGCAAATATTTATGGCTATCTAAGGCAAAGATTCGAAAACACTTGTAGTATAGTTTTTTTAAAAATTTACTTAGTTATGATAAGATATTGTAGTAGATAGAAAGCAGCAACTTTGTAGTACAACTTTTGACGATTTAAACCTTTTTTTCAAGTTGCAGTACAGTTGTATGCTTAAAAAAATTTTTTTTTGATTTTTTAAAACTACGGTGTAGTTTATATGCAATAAATGTTAATTTGTTAAAATTTAAGTACATTACTTTAAGTTTTTAATTTTTTTTAATTAACTTATTTGATCAATCACTACAAATTTGACTATTTTGTGTTGATCTCTAAAACAACTAAAAAAGCTTTTGTAAATAATAAACTGTACCAGTTTTATCACATTTTATTTTTTACTACATTACATTTACTTAAACAAAATATTTAAAAAAAACTAAATAAATACGTGTTCATTATATTTTTTTATTTGAATAAAAACCGTGTTTTTTGTTACTGAAGTTTAACAAACATTGAAACTATAAAAAAATGCTTTTTATTTAAATACATAAATTTAAAAATTTTGCTTTGTTTAACTTTATTTCTGTATACAAATATTACAATAAAATCTCTAAAAAAATTTGTTAAATTGTACAAAATTTACATAACTTTTATTGTAACTAATATTTTTTTTACGTTAAAAAAGTATGTTGGTTGCGTTTTTTATTAATTTAGTTTATCGTATCACTAAAAATGTTGACTTATTGATAGTTGCAGTATAAAAAAAAATTAAGAATGATATAAACGTGTAACGTGTTTAAAAATAATTGTTTTATAGCTTTTTTTATAAGTTATTTATAAAACAACAAACAATTAAAATATCGAATTTAAAAATAATTTTTGCTATGTACAAATTTCCAAATATCTTTGCATTTGAACTGAAAAAAATTTAAAACAAAGAACTTAAGATTATTTTTTCTTGTATAAAAATATGTGTTAAAATGTTAAAAAATGTGTGTTTTTTCGTAAGTAAACTTTTGATATGACAAGTTACTAATGTTGTGTTTTTAGTTTCAGCGATGTGCCACAGTATTATACTGTAGTTTTTTTTTGTAATTTAAATGTTAGCAAATACACACACAAAAGTGCATTAAGTTTTCTGACCTACAGCGTGAATATTTTTTTTATCTGGTCTAGTTTGCTGAAAGATGTTAATCCAATATTATACCACTGTATTTTCCAGTAACAAAAATATTAAAAAGGCGTCAAACGCAAGTTTTCTAATTAAACTTGGTTTAAACAAAGAGCTCGTGTTCTCACGCGCAGCCGGTTTGCTAAAATTATGATTAGATCAAGTGTCAAATCTTTACGTTCTCAGGACCAAGTGCATCAGAACAGTTGTGACTGCATAAAAATTAGACAATCAATTTTAAATGTCAGAGTTAATGTTGAAAAATAATCAGTAACAGTTACCTACTTATCAAGACCGAAGTTCTATGTATAATAAATTGAAGATTTCTATTACCGTCCCATTTTTAGGTCATTGGGCTTTATCAACATATCGGAAATAAGTAGTAATAAACTATTCTAATACGAAATTTCTCACTACCGAAGAATTAAAGAAAACGTTAGCTGGGCCTGAATTTTGGAACGGTTTGAAAAGAAATTCCGCTTGAACTTAACGAATTAACTGATACTGAAAATTTTAAGAACAATGATCTCCAAGAAGAAGAAGAAGAAGAAGAAGTAAATGATGTCGCCGGTGTCGTCAAGTTATTTACTCCATACAAATCATGATTCTGAACTAAGCAGCGATGCCAAACCACTTACTGTAAAAAAACGCACACTCTAAAATAAAAAATACTTTGTGTAATGAAGAGGACACTCAGTGATAATTAAGTCTTACAAAAAAGCAATACATTGATAATTGGAAATAGCGCATAAATTCGTGATAGTATAAAGTACACTGACACAGTGACAGTTCTTTTGTGTTGAGAATATCACTTTTCTACGATATGATAAAACTGTGGTAGAAATTTTTGTAAATTTTTTTTATGTACAGCAAAAAAACGATCAAAATTTTTCAATCACTGCCAATGAACTTCGAGTCTTTTTCAGTGTCTTAGTAATCAGTGGATACCATAAACTTCCAGAAAAAAAATATGTATTGGCAACAATCTCTAGATTCTGGTGTGCTTTTATTATACAATGCACTGCTGAAAAGATGATTTAGAGA
This sequence comes from Aquatica leii, assembly GCA_035610365.1. Lineage (NCBI taxonomy): Eukaryota > Metazoa > Arthropoda > Insecta > Coleoptera > Lampyridae > Aquatica > Aquatica leii. Next base: position 114,108,718 of record CM069435.1, read on the forward strand.
AATAAAGAAATACCTTCATTTAACAGACAATGCACGACTTGATAAACTACGTTAAAATGTTTAAAGTTCAAATTCAGTGTGCCAGATTTCAAATTTTCCTGAAAAATTGTCTAAGCGTCCGTAGAAGAATTGCCTACATTTCTAATACCAAATCATCTGCCACAAAAAGAAGAGAAAAAAAGTTTCATTTATTAGGTGGAAGCACTTGAGCTTGGATGTAAGATATGATGGTAGAGTGATGCCAATCATTACGCAGCAAAAGTGTGCCTCGTTTGTTTGCCATTTGTTTAGTACCATTCCACACTAAATGAGTTTATTTCATTGTAAAACATTGCATCGTTTTAGTGAATTAAGCTTTATATGTATCTAATCTGTATAATTTTTTTTGAAATTTCACATTTGAAGTCATTGTTCGAAATAAAGAAAATGCTAAAGTTTAGTAACTACAAATATTTTTAATATTTTTTTTCTTGCAATATCTCCATTTAAAAGTAGATTTTTATTAAACAGAAAACCGAATTCAGTCCCGTATTGCGACAGTAATGTTGGATGTTGTAAAGCGTAAATACAGAAAAGGGTAATTTTATAATATAAGTAAATAAATAAACGTATTTGTTATGGTTATTTGATCTTTAAGACATTTTGTTAAGTTAACGACAATAATAATTCTGTTATAAAAAATAGTGTGTCTTAACCACGCATTTGAATCTCCTTCAAATCTGTTTTATTTTCTACCTGCCTGAATTCAATCAGCATTGACTTTTTGAACAATAATTTACTCTAAAAGTACAAACGTCCATAAGACTTTTAAAAAATAAAAATGTTACATAAGTAAAGCCTTTTTGAGTATTTATATTAAACTCGAAAACAATTTCAACTATAACATTTAACGGGATATATCAAAGACGTTTGCTTTACACGTATTAGAATTTGTAGTTTGTTAACAAAAGAAATTTAATTTTTCTATGCTAATAAGTAATTAAAGAAATGAAAAATATTTTTTTTAGTTTGTAAAACGTTAATTTATTAAAACGAAAACCCTACACAAATTGTACTTTTATAAAACACAAATTTTGTAAAAGCATTACTATATTGTATAAATTATACATAATTGCTATTTTGTGTTGTTTAAATAAACATTGGTAAATTTAAATTCTTAGATTAAAAATTTTTAAATATACAAAAATGTTATGTTTATAAAATTGCTCTATTTTAGTTTTTTTTTGTTTACATTGTATTAAATTAAAGTAAAAATACACAATGTTAGCAGTGTTATTGTAAAATCATTGTTTACGCAATTCCAATTTCTATTAAAAAAATGAAGAATATTATTTGTATTTTCATTGTTTAAATTTTAATAAACATAAAAAAATTTAGAAAAACTACGTTTTAAATTTTTATCAGAAACGGTTGTTTATATTTGCAAAGTTTACATCTTAAATAGAAAACTAATATAAAGTAATAGTCAAATTAAAATAATCTCGTGGAAGCGCGAAGACAATGTTAGTTCCAAAAAAATGCAACGAATAGAACTAAGATTATATAAAATAAAATATATAATAGCGCTATATGACAAATACGATACAAAGAGCATGAAAATATAGATAATATTTCTCACTTCACTACTCCAAAAAAAAGTAAAGTACCTTTTCTATGTGTTTTTAAAGTTTGTTTTTATAGACCGGCTTGATGAACATAGTTTTTAAGCATCCGTTAAAAATAACAAGAGTTTCAATTAAGGTTAAGAGGTTTTGTATGTATGTACGCTTACAAGAGCAACGAATACCTTCAACGCCTTTAATCTGCACAGGAATAAAAAAACTCAACCAAAAAAAGTCAAAAACCGAGTGGCAATGTTGAGTTTTGACAGAACCTTTTTAATACGGCAACAGAGAACGAGAATGTAGATAAGTAAAAGTAAAAAAAAAGTTAGAAATTTAAATGATTTGCAGTGACCAAAAAAATAAAAGCAGATTGAGACAGTATAAAAAATCTAATTTAGACAAAAATAACAATTATACCCAAGGTTAGAGTTATATTCTATTCGATATTCTTAACAAGAAATTTTTGCAATTTCTTTTTCTAAAGATAAGCTACAGCAGAACTTCGCCAGGGCCGGTCCCAAGCCCAAATGAGAAGAGAATGGTAAAACCAACTAAGTTCAAATTACCCAAAATTAAGCCGACTCACGCTACGGAAAAGACATAGATTAGACAACTGAACATAAGTAATAACGCCCAAAAACATAATTTAACAGACAAGTATGGATTAAAAAAATTCCCTTAGAACTAGGACTGACTAAAACATGTAGAACCATGCGAGACAACGGATGCGAAACTGGAAAAAACAAAAATTAAGACTAATCTGCTGGAACATTATATCTTGGTTGAACAGAGATCAAGAAACAATACCGAAACCACAAAAACACAAAATTGATATATGCGAACTAGCAGAAGTAACAAAAAGATCAAGGAACAGCAAAGTATTCCACATACATATTAATATACAGTGGGAAAAAGAAGGAAGAAAGAGCAGCGTCAGGAGTGGGAGTACCAATTCACAAAAAAGTACCAACACAGCATACACAATATTGACTACGTAAACGATAGAATCATAATAGTAACCTTAAAAGTAAGAGAAGAATAATTACATTTAGTATCATTATATGTTTTTGATGATAGAGAAAATTAAAGAATTTTCCAGAAAACTGCAACGTCAGATAGACAAGCTTAACAACAGTAGCAAAGTTATTGTTATGGGAGACTTGAATGCAAGGATAGGTACAGAAGTAATACCTGGCATTAAACGACAAAGAAATTAACCCAAGTGGAGAAATTCTAATAAATTTTTGTGCGCATAACCAACTAAACATTAATAAAATGCAGCATAAGTAAGTACACCTGGAGTTCTAGGAGACAACAATCTGTAATAGATTACATAATAACAAATAGAGCAATATTACTGAAACAGATAATAAATATAAAGGCTCTCAACTCACCTAATTTAGGATCGAACCATAGAATGGCGTTGTGCAAACGCAGAATAAACATACCAACTCTAAAAAAGCTTCCACCTAAATACATAACAAAATTTAATACTGAAATCCTGGAACACAAAAGTGTTAGAAATTTGTACACACGACCAATGCCAACAAAAATAAATAACAACGGAATCATCGCATCAGATACAGTATAACAAAGTTTAGAAAAAATTAAAAATAACATTTTAGAAACAGCAAAGAAAGTACTGGGTACAAAAAAAACTAAATGTTAATAGCAACTATAGCAAAACGCCAAAAAGAACTAGCCGAATAAAAGCGAAAAGCGTATCTGCGATATTTATCCAATAAGACAAAAAATGAGAACCAACATTGCAAAAGAGTGAAAAACAAAGCAAATGCCGAAATGAGAAGAATAAAGAAAGATTGTTAGACAACTTTTACGAAAAGAATAGAAAGTGATCTTTATGACGCGCAAAGGAAGGTATGGAAAAAGCAACGTAAACGAATCAATGCAATTAAAAGCATGCAGTGACAAGAACATTTCAAAGAAGTGTATGCACATCCAGAAAACACAGAAGATGGGACCTCATAACACATGACGATGAAGAAGAACACCCTGCTGACATAGATGAAGAAAAGGTATCACATGAAATAAAGAAACTCAAACCTAGAAAAGCCTCAAATAAAGATGGACTAAGAAATAAATTTATCAAATACGGAGGACAAGCACTGACTCTGCAAACAACACTATTATTTATAAAATGGAAAAGTTTCGATGGACTGAAAAACTAGTATTACTGTTCCTATACAAAACAGGAGACAGAAAAAATCCATCAAATTGATTAAGAATAACAATGTTAGAATCCGTAATGAAATTATTTACCAGTATTCTAAAAGACAAAATAAATGAGCTCGTAAACATAAGTGAAGAACAACAAGGGTTCCGAAAAAACAGGTCAACCACGGACGCTATATTCATACATAGACAGATAAGAGAAAAAGCTATAGAATTTCAAAAACCCGCCTACCTTTGCTTAGTAGATCTATCAAGCGCCTTCGACAGAGTACAATTATCGGATCTACTAACAACCTTAACACAACTTGATATACCAAGACCAATAATACGCATAATACGCACGCTTAACTCAGACAACTACACAAAAATTCAAAATAACAACGAGCTAACCAATGCAATAAAAATAGGCTGTGAAATAAAACAAGGCGACAGTTTGAGTCCGCTGCTATTCTATCTAGTGATGGACCAGATTATAGAAAAAACTAATGGAGGATACAAAATGAGCAGAGAAGATCCAAATTATAGGCTATGCTGACGACATCGTTTTAGTAGCAGAAAGTGAGAATGAACTGCAAAGATTTCTGTATAAATTCAATCAAGCTGCAGAAGAATATAACATGATTGTAAATGTAATTGTAGAGATCTGAACAAGGAGACACAGCAACAAGCCAATAGAGCAGCAACTATATCTGGTGCATTAAGAGATGTACCCTTGAAGAATAAAAGGCCACAGAGAGTAAAGGTAATATATACAAAACCTGTGTTAGGCCTATATTAGCATACAATATAGGAAGAAGAGCAGATATGCGCAAAACAAAACAAACCTTGACAAAAAATAAAATGAAGAACCTAAGATGTTTAACTGGACGAACACTAATAGACTGAGTGGATAATCAACAAATGATGAGAAAAAAGGAAAAAGTGAAAATGGAACAAACACATCCAGAGAATGGAAGAACATAAGATTGCTAAAATATGTAAAAACAACACACCCAATGGAACACGCTCTAGAGGCAGACCATCTAAAAGATGGAAAGACTCGTGGACCTTCACATCACAAAAAGTGACTTAAAAAACTAGAACAGATAATATCTTACCAAAAAGAAGAAAAAGAAGAAGAAGCAACAGCAGTTTTAAATTGGAAGTTTTTTCTTTTGTCAAATGCGCTTTCCGCCAGAAGAAAACGAACTTAAATGTGAATAGTGCAATGTGCATTAGAAAAAATGTTCCAAAATAATACACACAAAAAGAAAAAAAATATGACTACATATTTTTATAACAAATTAAATAAAAATGGTCTTTGTCATTAATTTTTTTATTTAACTCCTTTCCGTTTCAATGTATCTACGTATGAATATTTCTGAGTAGACTTCAACCGACCATCGTATCTATCATATGTTCAAATGGAAGATTGGACAATAATTACAAAGCCGTTTGATATATATATATATGATAATGACTTTTACTCGGTCATTGACTTTAGTGAATACAAAATTTTTTGACTTTCATTCAAATCTGTAGAAAAAGTAAAAATGTTTGTATTTTCTAACAAGTCTAGTAGTCTAGTAAAATGTCCTGAATTTTCTGACTAGCAGAGCACAGATCACTTATGCTCTAGATCGGTTATACTTTAGAAATCCATAATAAGTCGCAATCGTTTCTTGTCAGTTTTGAAATTTGTTAGATTTTTGCTTACCGATCTTGTAAAAGCTCTAGTTCCACCAAGAGTGTTAATGATGTTTTTTCGAGAAAATTGTCAAAGGTGGATCCTGGTTCAATTTTTGCTATTGACGAACAGTTGGTGTTGGAATTAAGGTATATGTCTAACCCTTGTGGATATACATAAAACTGTTGTATTCGTAATGGTAAAGATATATATGGTATGTCTCATATACCTGACAAAAAACTAGTTTTATCTGAAAAACTAGTATTGCATCTGTTTTAAAATCTTCTAATTAGTCATAGAGAAATTATTCTTGATAATATTACAACTCTAAAAAAAAATCATTGGATCTACTCGGTCTAAAGAGGCGTGGGAAGTAATAAAGGCAATAAGGACTAAAGGTAAGGAACGTACTTCACTGCAAATGATACCCGAACAAGAATGGACCAATCATTATAAAAAGTTGCTGATTGAAAACAGACCCGAATTTGCCCTCTCGATTAAAGAAGAAGAAATTACATTGGACGTAGTTAAGCGAACTATTCATGGGATGAATAACGACAAAGCTGCTGCACCGGGCGGCATCCAAATCGAGTTGATTAAATACGCTCCAGAGATACTGTATACAATCAATACTTATGAGGTGAAGATACGCCAAAGGAATGGAAGACAGTCCATAACAGTAACATGTATAAAAAAGGCTACCGCACAAAGTGCACAAATTACAAGGGTCTAAGCGTTATTAACTCGTTAAATATGATTTACGGCAAGATATCAAAGTTTAAAATCGAACAAGAAGTAGTTGACATAGAAGAACAAAATGGATATTGACCTGGACGTTCTTGTACAGATGTTGTATTTTGTAGTGATCAATTAACGTCTTTCACAAAATCAAGAAACTCACTTGGTGTTCATCGACCTAACATAAGCATACCACAGCGTACCACTAAGTACACTATGAAGCACTATGGAATCGCAGGGCACTAGTAAGACGTATATTTGAGCAGTACGGCAGCTCTACGATAATATGACAAGCGCCATCAGAGTTAAAAAGGGTCTTAGGCAAGGGTATTGTATAGCGCCCACCCTGTTTAAAATCTACCTAAATGGAGTACTAGAAAGCTGGAAACAAAATGTGCTCCGTTAAGAATACCCATTGGTGATGACAAAATTAACACCCTACTATTTGCAGACGCCTAGGTGATAGTAACGGAGGACAGAGACGACAGAGACTGCATGTTGACGAAAGTGCACGAATCATACACAAAGTAGGGGCTATCTATCATTACAGAAAAAACCAAATATCTGGTGGCTGGAGGAGATCTTGGAGAATTGCAACTGGGTGACAGTATAATTTCTAACACTGACAAATATAAATATCTGGGAGTGACGATCTCCAACACCGCAAGCAGCAACGACAAGATTAAAGCTAGACTGGGCTAAGCCAGGTCAGCTACAAGGCATCTGAATAGCGTGCTCTGGAACGCCACGATAACGAAAACTACTAAAATAAAATTATATAAAGCGGTAGTTAAGAGCATAGCTACGTATGGAGAGCAGCTGTGGGAACTTAATAAAACCTACAAGTCCAAATATTAGCTACTGAAGTGGATTACTGGCGGTGATGTTGTGGTTATACCAGGATGGATCGAGTAAGAAATGCTGGCATTCGGAACAAGATCAACTTAATAGAAACAATTGAGGCTGAACGACTGTGATGGTATGGCCGAAAGGATGACGATAGAGCGGTGGCCCAAACGAGATTGGGAATGGACTTCTGCCGAAAGAAGGAGACAAGGATATCCAATTAAGAGATGGAAACACAAAGTGGAGGAGACCATAGTCTAAAGCGGCTTAAACGTCGGAGACTGGAACGACCGGAGAGGCTGGAGAACAAGCGGCCGTAGCACATATTGTTAATAAATTATTGTTAATATACATTGTTAATAACTCGTAAATAAAGAAGACAAGATTATGGCGCAAGAAATCAACCCTTAACATCTACAACAACGAAAGTATTTCACAGAATCGTATATTTTCCAAAAGAAGTTGGAAAAAAACGTGTGTTACGGAAAGTGTCCGTTCTTTGTAAAAAGCGAGGTGTAAGAAAACTAACAAAAAAACTGCATTGGTTGTACTGATAATACCGACCTGTCTATAATTACTTGGGTTTTTTTTTAATAAAGAAAACCTGTATTTTTTTGAGTTTTAGAAGAATATCCTCAAGCGGATATAATGCTAGTGTATCATATATCCATTTATGTATACTCTGGTAAATCTTTATTATTTTTTACCAAAAAAAAACACACTCTAATTACAATGTTGAATTTTGCAAATTTGTTCTTATTTAAAAATAAATGTTTACTGGTATATGTACCCGCTTCTGAAAATAACGGTTTGCGCGTAGGGGTTTTCTTTTTTTTCTATTCTATTTCTTTTCTATTCCAAAAAATATAAAAATTGACAAATATAAACAATATTTTTAAATGTTTTATTTTTTAGGATTAACAATAAGTTAACAAAATTAACAAAAAAATTTATTTAATGGTCAAATATTACTCATTTAACAAAAAAAGTATTTATGTATTTTAATGTCTAATAAAAATTAAAACAAAAACACTTTTTTAATACAAAGTTAATCATTTATACACAAATTTATTTATAATACAATTTCCTATTCCGGATAATTCCCGTGTTGTCGATATCACATAAGCTGAGCTTTCGTCACACGTCGCAGTGAACATCTACATAGCCCGGAACAAACTGATTGATTGCGCCGTGAGTCTCGCTTTTATAGACTGGACTCTGATCGATAAAACTGGTTTCTACATATCAGGTAAAGAAAAACTAGAATCTTGGTTATTTTAAGAAGATTATTTCAATGGATTCTTTAACTTTTCACTAATGTAATATAATAATTTGATGGTACTTTGAAGAATTTTTGTAGTTTCAGAATGGATTTCTTTTGCAAGAAGATTATGAACTTCTTGGATAGAAGCTTCTACAGCTGATACAATTTCTTAAATAGGAAGTTCTTTCCGAGCAAATACGAAGTTAAAACCTTTAGACAAAATAGCTGTTTTTGTAAAGGATAATGAGGGTGAAGATGAATTAATCACAGTCTTGGGTTTTGCTTCTGCTCCACAACACGTTTTAGAAGCACAAATTTTTTAAATTTTTTAAGATGATTATTTGTAACCATCTCTTGGACTCATTAGGCTTGTTAAAAAAAATTGATCAATGAGACTCCAACCAGAAAGCGAAACGATTCTGGTGAGTTCTAGATGAAAATCAAATAACGATTTCTAATATTAATTTCTCTTCTAATCCAATGAATACGTTCTTTAATTAACGTTTGCAACCGACTGACATTCTGATTCGTTTTGATGTTGATTCTTTGTTTATCTGATTCAATTAAAATTAATAGATCTTTATTTAACGAGAACAATATTTCAAGCGACACAGTATTTATTATCGAAAAATGTTTGACCTCTACATATTTAACTTGTTAAGTGCAAAATTTTCATAACGAATGTATATCGAATTAAAATTAGATTCCGGTTTTGACGACCTCTGCCGATCTTTCTGGTTACTGACATGTTGCTGAATTCATTTTGAAGCTGTCAACTACTTAAGACGGCCTGTGTCGTGAATTGACCTAATCCAAAGATTTAATAGTGCATCCACTGTGATGGACTGAAAATTATAAGTCAATTACGAATTTATCGTAATTTATTCGCCACAGGGTAAGATATTTGCCTCCGGTTTGTTAGGATTCTTTTGTAATTTCTTTATTAATTTGATAGCCGTTCCGCCACGCTTTGGCCACATGTTCCGATATAACTAATTAAGTATAAGGAGGAATAAACTTCGATAAATCGTTGAAGGCCTATTAATTATCAACACCGAAAAGGAATGTCACTTCTTCGACATCAGTCCATTACGATACTCACCTTTTAATTGTTAGAAGAAACAGCATTCGATATATATCGGATTGTTATACTTAATTTCGTATATTAATAATTTTGTAGATTTCGACTTTCGTGAGTCATTGCGTTGACACGACTTACATTCATATTATTCCAGGCTCACTTACCAAGGAAAACGTTTTCTTCGCTCAAGTAGGTACTGGATTGTGGGTAAGTTTATTTAATTATTTTGTCGCTGTCAGAAAAGTCACTCACGGAACTTTTGTTTATGTTAATTTCTGTAATTACGTTTATTGTTGCAATACCATTAAGGTAATTTCATTAATAATTTTGTGTGTATCGCATGCTGTGTACAAACGATATTTATTACGAAATTTTCTTTGCTATTCACTTCGACTCAACTTATGTATTGTGTGTTGCCGATACTTCTGGCATTTGTGGATTGAGAATTAGATATACTTTTGTTAATATTCTACGTTACTAAATTAAAGTTTTTATACCTGTTAATCTTTCTTTTATGGTAACATACCTTTCTCTTTTATTGTGGTTACCCGAACATCATAGTAACAAGGATTACGAAACTAAAAAATCGTTACAAGCTTGGACCGTTTGTCTTGATCGAGGCAGAAGTGTTAATTCTAAATGATCTGGCGCCCTTAATTATTATTTACTTGAACCTCTCCTATCTCCGACTGTGTGAGTTAGCCGTGCAAAGTTCGTAAGACCTAAAGCTTGTAACAAACTTTTCGAGAAAAGTTTTATTCACAAACATCAGGAGCCGCCATGGGTTATCCGCTTTCACCGGTTGTTTCTAATATATTTATAAATGATTTTGTGAAAAAAGCTTTATCCACATTCTTTATTTATTTATCCTTTCTCATTTAGAAACAAAGTCTTTTTACGCTTAACGCGTTTCTATGTCATTAAACTCAATTCATCAAAACATTCGTTTTACTATGAACCATTTTTGAACGTATTAGTTAATCGAAATGAAGATAGTGCATTATTAGATTCAGTTTATCGAAAACCTACCCATACAGATGGATATTTAAACGGATGGTTTTATTATCACTTTTCTCAGAAATTATCAGTAAATTCCCTAGTGTACAGAACCGTTTCCTTAAGTCAACCTCAAAATCTTCAAAAAGAGTTGAATCATCTAACCAAGATAATAGTCGCAAACAATTACAATAAAACAAATATTAAGCGGTCTATTACAAAGCTTACACCTGCCAAACCAAAAATAATAGCAGAAACTATGTCTCAACCATTGTCTATCGCTTATCTACAATATGTCAAAAGTACCACGGCCCGTATAAGAAACATGTTGTCTAAACACAACATTGTTACTCGGTTTTCTACTTTTCCTAAACTGGATCAACTCTTAAATCTGGTGAAGAACGTTATTCCTTTATAATCTGACGGTGTTTCTAGCATTCCTTGCTCTTGTGGTCGTGCATACATAGGAGAAATAGGTACAACGTACTAAAAACGGGCCATCAAATTATGGTTGTAAACATAAACATTTTGGCAAATGTCTCTAATTACTATCAGCGAAAAATTAAGGAATATATTGAAATAATTAAAAATTCTTTTAATATTATCTGAAATTCTAGTTTTCCTTTACCTGAGACTTGAAAACTACTTTTATCGATCGAAGGCCGGTCTATAAAAGCGTGAGTTCACGGCGCAATCAATCAGTTTGTTCCGTGCTCTGAAGATATTCACTGTCAAAAGCTTACCTTATGTGATAACGACAACACGGAAATTATCCAGAATGGAAAATTGTATTACAAATGCAACCCGTGGAAACCTGATTTCTACTATAAATTTATTTATATTTTAAAAATGAAATTAAGTGTAATTTTTAAAATAAAATTTTTAATTTTTCTATTGTTTAAAAAAAATTGAGAATATTTTATTTTTTGTTAAAAACGCCAACAAAATTTAAATTTAGTACTTAACCTCAAAAAATTGTACATAAAACCACGTTTTGTTTATTTTTAATAATTTAAAAAAATGATTTCTTTAATATAAAGAAAAAAATTTTTACGACAGATTGGAAAATTTTTTTTGAATACAACAAAATATAGAAAACTCAAGAAAAAGAATTTTTTGTACAAGCAATTATTCTAACGTAACTTTTTTTTACTTAACAATTACAGTTCGCGTATTTTAAACTTTTTTTTAATTTAAAAACAGAAAAATGAAAAATAATATAAAACATTTTCTCGCCTTTTCTCTATAGAAGTAGATACTTACAAGTTGTTATCAGTGAAAACTCTTGACCCTAATATAGGGTGGCTACGCGTATAAGTAAGGGATGTTTTAAAAGGAAGGGCCACTGCTCTGTATATAGTATAAAGTGATTTATTATTTTATTTATTGTTACGAATGAAAGAAGGAGCAAAATGCCGATTTTATGATATGGAACAATTTTACTTGTTTGCATTCGAGCACGAAAACAACAGTTTTTTTTAGGTTGTTACGTTCGTCCTTGTTTTCTTGTGGGACATACTTGTGGATTGTAACGATTGTTGTGGTCGTTTCGGATTTTTCCAACGCGGTTTTATATCAGAGCTTACCGGTTGAATTCAGGTAAGAGTTTTCCGACGTTTTTGTAACTTGTTTCGAGTTGGATTTGATTTAATTTTTAGGTGTTTACAAAATTTGTTGCTGTTGCGACAAAACCGGTCGTTACTAGAAAAGTCAAACAACTAAAACCTAATCAAAAATTACTGTCGCTCATTAATGAATACTTTTGCAGATACAATAAAGTTGTGTTATTATTTTTCTGTAAATGTTTTATGTGCAAGTCTCGAGTTTTGTAGTGCTGTAAAAATTTTATCGTCGTTCCGTTACTCATCGCAATAACTCTATATATATGACGTGTTTTGCCAATAACTTTAATTAATTACAATTCATACACGTTTTTATGTGTTTCGTGAAAAATAGTTTTCGAATTAATTAATTACGTAAAACGATAGTAAGGAAGTGCATAATCGATTTTGACTTTCATAGTTTAGTGCTACGTCATTGGACAGTATCGACAGAAACGGTTGTGGTTTGGAAAATGCATCGCGTGCGCTCAACTTGATTGTTTCATTCTTATGTAATTTTTATTTAGATCGATCAAATAAACGTGTATTAAGTATGTTGTAGATGTCGATATTCAAACGACACGCTCACATTTACAGCAAGTCGTGAAAAATTAAATTACTAACTGTAAAGACACGAAGTCAATAATTTTTTTGAACAAGCGCTCCGTCTTGTTGTATTCTTGTACTTCGCCCGACTTAAATTAATTAAATTTAATTTTATTAAAGCGAAAAAAAGTATTTTGTATTGTCAATATCCATCGCTAACTATTTTTATTAATATTTGCTTTTAAAACGTTTTAAATTTAATTTTGTTAAACTGCAATAGCTTAATTTAAAAAAAAAGGTACGGAAAAATTAAAATTTATTGTTATTAAGCCAAAATCAACAATAGTTAAAATTTGCTGGTATTTAATTTTCATAATGTTATTTGCAGTAACCATATACGTAAGAATTTTAAAAACAACTATGATATATTAGCCTATTTTTTTATATTCTTAGTATTGTTTATGCTAATAACAAATAAAATATTTTTTAAATTTGTTAGTGTGGTTTATCGTTACATCATAAGCTGACCTTTAGATAATGGAAAGTTTATTTGCAGAAAGCATCTTTCCATTATGTGATCGCTCCGAGTCAATTTTTATTTTGTTATAAAATAAAAGCCAATTTCAGATCAAATCAATAAAAAAAATTATTATAACTTTTTACAAATTTAACAACTTTTATAAACATTAAAATGAGTCTTTAAATTTATGACAAATATCAAAAACAAATTTTTGAAACGTTAGTATTTAAATAACTTAAATTATTTTTTTACCAGATTCCTCTACATGAGAAGTATCGCAAAAAAAACAAAAAAAATTGTGAACACCTTACCTTTTTAAAGCTTTTAGTAATTAACAGTTTTTTTTTATTTATTTATAAATACCCTTAGAAGTATATTTCTAATATTACAATATCGTTTGAAAACCACTGATTTTATTCTCTTTTTGTACTTGAATTTTAAACTAAAGTCTTACTCAGTAGTGTACTTTTGTATTCTAATTACACTTTGGAAGTAACGGTTACATTGCCGCACAAAGCTCTGTTTTCTACCAATGTATTAACTGTGCTCATAACGTTTAGTCTTTTTACTGTCCGAATCTTCTTGATCTTCAAGTGATAAAGGAGTCGTTGTTTGTGGTCTCTAGCAAATTTGCAGATAGTCTGATCAATGCATCAACAATGTTTGTTAGTAGTTTATGTCATAATTGCAGTATTGCATTTACTAGCACAGTTCCAAAGTTGGACGCCGTAGGTCCAAACAGGTTTCAAATTTTGCTAGTAAAGGAGCAGTTTATTGTGTATGGATAGCTCGAAATTTCTTCCAAGCATTCAGTAAATTTTCTTTATATTTTGAAGGAATTTTTTGCTTTTTCTTTTTCACATAGACTTTTTAGCGTAGCTTTGCGTCAAGATTCATGCCTAGGTATTTAACTGAGTCAGCGTGTGGTTCTGGGTATCGTTAATTACACAGCTCAACAAAATAAAGTCTTTGTCTTGGTGCCGGAAAAGTAAGAACTGATTTTGAATATTTGTAATGTGCTGATTCCAAAAATACCTGGCTTTATTCGTAGCAGCTCCAGTTTTTGAGATATGAGCTAATTGGTATTATTTCTGATAAAACGCAAAAATATTTTAATAGTGATATCTTTAGAGGCCAAAAGTGAAATTTCCTACCTAAATAATTAAATTCTAATGAGCTAGTTTGAGTTACTTGGTATTTATTCATTTGTGTAAAACCCAACATTCTTATAATTACTTCCATCAAAACCTAATTAACACACAGCTATATTAACTCGTATCTTTGCTTTACGAAGTACATTTACCTATTTAGTTTACGTTGCTGAAGTTGTGGTATCATTTGGTGTTGTTCAGTGATAAAACATACATTTAATTAAAACCATGGCATTCAGCAGGAAACGTAGTTGTGTGAATCATCCAGACGTTTTTTGCTATGTATGTGGCGAGTACACTTTTAAAGAAAGTAGAAAGCCTTTTTCTGATTGTGTGAAAAGAAGTTATCTGGCCTATTTTGGCGTTCACTTGGGTGACCAGGATAAATCTTGGGTTCCCCATTTCGTATGTAAAACATGTATTGAACATCTGCGTCAGTGGACAGTTGGAAAGAGAAAGTGTCTTAAGTTTGGAGTACCAATGGTTTGGAGAGAACCAAGAAACCATCACGATGACTGCTATTTTTGTCTCGTGAATATCAAAGAAATCAATCGGAACAATAAACAGAAATGGCCCTATTCTAATCTAGATTCAGCAAAGAGGCCTGTACTGCATAGTGAAGAAATACCCATTCCATCATTCAGCAGTCTACCTTCGCTCCCGGAAGATGATGCAGAACTACCCACGTTTGATAAAATTCAGTGTATGGAATCAGAAAACAACAGTGATTTTGAAGCAGATTTATCAAGTCAGCAACGTTTTAATCAACAAGAACTGAACGATCTCATTAGAGACCTGAATCTTTCAAAGGAATCTTCTGAATTACTCGTTTCCAGATTAATTGAGAAGAATCTACTGCAGCCAGATACCAATATTACATTTTATCGTAAAAGACATAACGACCTGCTGACCTTTTACTCTGAGGAAAATAACCCGGTATTCTGTAACGATATAAGAGGACTCATTTCAAAAAATGGGTTTGTCGGAATACACACCAGACGAATGGCGCTTTTTTATAGACAGTTCCAGACGAAGTTTGAAATGTGTGCTTTTACACAATGGTAATAAATATGGCTCAATACCCATTGGTCATTCTACCAGCATAAAGGAGGAATACGAGGCAATATTACTAGTCCTGAAAAAAATTAAGTATGAAGAACATCAGTGGGTGATTTGTGTCGACCTAAAAATAGTGATCATCCTCCTTGGACAGCAAAGTGCATATACAAAATATCCTTGTTTTTTATGTCTTTGGGACAGCAGAGGTAAGGATCAGCACTGGGTTAACAGAAATTGGCCTTTAAGAAATGTTATGACTCAAGGAAAGCAAAATGTAATCAACGAACCTTTGGTTGCGAGAGACAAAATCGTATTTCCACCCTTGCATATCAAGTTGGGGCTTATGAAGCAATTTGTGAAGGCTTTAAATCGCGATGGACTTTGTTTTGACTACTTGATTCGTAAATTTCTTAGGATAAGCAAGGAAAAACTAAAAGCCGGAATATTCGATGGCCCTCAGATAAGGCAGCTTATTAAAGATCCACAATTTACCGCATCAATGAATGAAATTGAATCTAACGCTTGGTGTTCATTTGTTCAAGTTGTACAAAATTTTCTGGGAAATTATAAGACAAAAAATTATATAGAATTAGTAAAAAATATGCTTTCAAACTTTAATATACTCGGCTGCAACATGAGCATAAAAGTTCACTACCTCTACAGCCACTTAGATCGGTTTCCAGAAAACCTAGGTGATTTGAGTGAAGAACAGGAGGAAAGATTCCATCAGGACATTAAAACTATGAAAGATCGATATCAAGGAAGATGGGGTACCCACATGATGACCGACTACTGCTGGAGTCTTCAGCGAGACTGTCCTAATAACTACCATGCTAGAAAGTCATATAAAAGAAAATTTTTAAATGATATGTAAATATAATTTATAAACGTATTTGTTTATTTTGTGAAATAAATACATTACTTTGCATTTTATGTGTTTTTTTACTAGCACTTGAAGTAGATAGTATTAGTAATAACGTAAAAAGTATAAAAGTTAAAAAACTAGACTATTTCTTTCTAAATAAAAGGTAAAAATACAATATCTCAACAACTAGAACTGATAGACCAAATCTGAAGACAGTTTTGGATTCTGCACCCAAAACTTACTTAACTTAACATTTACAACAACCCTGGCACCAAAATGTGTGTTGGGCTGTGTTATAATTATAATGGGTACATATTGTTTCCGTTTATTAGTGTAGTTTATATGCAGAAACCTACTTTTATTTAGCTTGAACGCCATGTTTTAATCCAGTTGTTGATTCTATCAGTAGAGGTTTGAAAATTTTCAGCAACTTCTTCATGATTTTTCAAAGGCCAATTACTGCAGTATCATCAGCAAATGTGTAAAAGTGTATAACAAGCAGATTATTGTGCTTAGTACAATACCTTATCGTATTCTTGTTATTTCAGAATAAGCTTCTTTCTGCTTAACTATAAAGTTGAGAATGTTTTCGTGGCAGGTAGATGCCTAGTTTGTGAAACAAAACTTTGTGACAGACGCTATTGAAAGCCTGATGGGCGATATCAACAAAAATGATAGAATAAACTTTATTTTCTTCTAAGGGTTTTTTTATTAAATTAGTTATTTTACGTACTTCATTCATTGTGGAGTGGTTTTTTCTAAAGCCACGCTGACAAGGAAAAATTTTTTTCTATTATTGGTTTTAGCCTCTTAAGGAGCAATTTTTTGTAGTTTTGAGATGACAGGCAGCAAAGCCGATGTGATGATACTTTATGAAGGAACTTTGTTGGTTTAGAAAACATTAACACCTCAGCTACTTTCCACATCTTAAGAACTCATCCTTTAACCGTATGAGCCATTTTACTTGCGTATCTGGATAAGGTATGTCTGTCAGACACATACTAATACTAATACTAATGTAGCATGACTTCCGAGACTATTGTTCACTTTGAGCAGTAGTAGTTGATGGACTAGCTTTATCGACATTTAGAAATATTAACATAACTTGGGTTGTTACTTTTTGCAAACCAATGTTTAATCTTCGTTTGGTTTGTGGGGTTACCAGTGCTTCTTCTAATGCCTTATTTAATTTTTTATTGTTTCAGTCAGAATACAGAGTTTTCTGCAGACTGAAAGCAGCAATCTACCGCATCCATAAAGAATGGTTGCTATTTCTTTTGGACCATTTGATCTAAGCAGTTTACGCCACCTTTCGTTTTGTTGTATAATAGTACTATTTGTGGTTTTCTTATTTTTTCCCTTGTTGCATTTTTGGTGAACCCAAAAAGACTAATTGCTCTAATTTTGTTTGGCAAAAGTTTTGCAGGTATACACCTTTTATTCTTTTTGAGAGTTTCAGTTATAGTGAAGCCGTTAGTTAAAAACTTTTCTGCTAGGACTAAATCTGTAAAGTAATTGTCGCACGTTACATTGCGATTACTACGTTGATAAGTCTCTGTCAGAGGTTCCACTACGGCACTTCCCAGATCAATTGCTCTTACATTACCTTCTTTCTCCAAATATGGCAAACCTTTCAACGGAAAATACGTTTGGGAGTCACACAATCGCCAAATCTTCATGCCGTACTTATCAGGTTTTGCAGGCATATATTGTATAAATACACACCGACCTTTAAAAGGTACGAGTTGCTCATCTATTATATTCTTTCTGAGCAAATAATATTTTCTTAGATTAGCATTTATTGCATCCCACACATCCCGTATCGGTGTCCATTTATCTAACTTTCTTCTATCACTCCTGGTTGCTTTATCATCAAATCTTATAAATCGACAAAGGTCCATTATAGAACGAAATATTGGTTGCCCATATATTGAGTTCCAGAAAACTTCGTAGGATAAGCTATTCGTTTTTAGATGGCCAGCAATTGTTAAGAACTCTCAAAATGCCTGCATTTCTAGTTATCGCAGTTTTTTCAGTTGGATTCGGATTCTGTTACCCTGATTACTCCTTTATTAGTAAATTTTATAATTACTTCCAGTATGCTATCATTCATAAATAAGTAAAAGGCATCTAACGGATTTGCGATAGTAGCAGCCTGAGGTAAACATACCTTATCCAAAAGTGGTTTTATAATATTTTGAGTTTTAGTCCGACCTTTACCAATAGGTGGCTGACCATATAGTTTCATCTTTTCAAACGTAGCTACCAGGACTTGTCTTTGTAAGTGTGCCAATTTTACTGTTTGAAAAAGCTTGAATATCGTTCTCTTTTGAAGCTTTTGATACTCGATCTTCTTCAGAATCTGTTCACAAATCTTCATCGTTGCGGTTTTGATTTAGGTATTCACTTTAATCAAATTCTGATAAATTATCTATTATACATATCTAACAAATGTTTTTGACTCAATGCTTTTTTACTCATTCTAAAGTCGTATTTAAAACTTCAAAAACTATTACCGAGTAAATTCAGTACGTACCTTATTTTTATTGTCAATAAGGAAACTAACACACTTCAGCAGCAAAGAATAGAAATGATTTGTAACGTTATAAAGACACTTTTTACACTACCACACTGCATCACAGTAGAAGCAAGAATGACTGCAACCCCAACACAGGTTCAACACAGCAAAGTCTCGCTAATGATGCACATGACAAAATACGGATATGTTATGGAGAGACAAAATTATACCAAAAAAAAAATAAAACAAAAAAATTGTATTCTTGGTTTGTATGCATATAAAGACTAACAAAATAAACAAATACTTAAATCAGATTGATCAGTTTTACAAAAGTTTTTCTTGGAAGCTGCTGTAAGATTGTTTTGGTATTCAGATCAAAACCACAAGCTTTTTTCGGTTTGATGTTAGTTTTAATTTCTTCAGATTTTTTCTGAGGAAGTAGCTTTAATGTCAGTATCCTCTTGTCTTGGTTCAGTCCAGTCCTGGGAATCACCACCATCGTTTGACTGAAACATCATCTCTTTTGTGAATCTAAACGCTTTTTGCAGGTTATTTCGTACCCAACTCGCATCTGCATTTTTGATTGGAGGATTTTGGAGTATGGGTTTTTTAGTCTTTGGAAAGCTTTCTATAACAAATACTCAGTTTTGCTGTCGTCAGTAATATCTCTTAAGTCGACTCATTTTTAATACGATATATTTCATATTTTAACTGCTGCGTAGCATTATTTAGAGCGGCCTTGTCGACATGTGATCTGGTTTGGTGGTTTGGTTTTTCTAATATCCTTCGTGTAGTTATTGACCTTTGTTTTAGGTTTAACTTTAAGATATTTTTCCACGCTGCTTGCTGTTTTTGACAAACCGTTCTATTTTATTATCTAAATGTTTTTCAGATCTTAGAAGAAACGATAAGACAATAAAGTTTTCAGAACTGATTTTAAATCTTTCGCGGTCAGTCCGTTTATTTACAAGTATGATAAACGGTTCTTTCTGGATGACACTGTCACTTAAGATAGAGAATATGGAGAAATTATCTGAGTTTACATCCCATGCTTTTTGAGTGTGCATGTAATTCACTGAGATATTCTACTACAAAAAAACTCTATAAAGTCTGGAATTTGATTCGGGCCTGTGAGCTAATAAGTTGGTTTACCAGTTGATAATGTTTCACATTTTTTACAGGCTGCTAAAAGTTCCTTACTTTTAGTTGTTATTAGTCTCGATCCCCAGTGTGTGTGTATTGCATTGTAGTCACCTTCCACTATGAATCCATATCTTTGACTGGCCAGAAAATCAATGTATTGTTCTTTTTTTATAACATATCTCGGTAAAAAGTATAACGCTGTAATGATTACTTCGTAAGTTTTAGTTTGACATTAAAATACGTGTCCCGTATTTCTTCAGTCTAGTAACCAATTTTCAGTTAATCTAAAATGGTTTCCTTTGAGAGTGAGATATACATTTTTTTCTGCTTTTTCTTCGTAATCCACTCGGTTTCCTTAGCTTATTCTTCTTCATCAGCAAAGTATTTATCTGTTTCTTTTTTTCGAGGTTTAACTTTAAGAAGTTTTCGTAGTAACTTCAATATCATTGTTTTCCCAGCTCTTAGGGCAACCAAACTGATTACGTTGAAAAAATTCATTTTATTTTTGAGAAATACGTACGTTATTTAAGCTCAAAGCCTTACCTCACAGATTTAACGTGAGGTCAACCAAATCATCCAATCGTCTAATATACTTTCTGAAACCGTTAATTTACTCTTTCAGAGTAGTAGCTGGTTAATACGAGCTCTTGGGCACTAGCACCCTAGATGTCCATTAAAACAAAAAACGGCTCAAATTATTATGAATTAAAACATTTAAACATGTTTATAAGATATAGAAATCAACCACTTTTTAATACTCTAAAACGTTGATTTAATATGACTGTCTTTTAAAGCAACGTATATTAAACAGGTATTTTTTTAAGTTCGACCTACAATTATTTGAGCGCATGTTTTATATGTAGCAGAGCATTGCAACGTAATGTCGCGTTCCCCACTACGAGATTTTAATATGCAGATTTAACGCGTGGAAGAGCTCGCAATGTTATAGCACGCGGTTTAGTAGTAAGAACGTGTACGACGTGCTCTAAGTAAAACGGAAGATTTGTCGTACGTAATTCTCAAAAAATCTAAAAAATGATGTAAAACCTATTTTTAAAAATGATTTCATAAAATTTGTTAGAAGAAAAGGTTGAAATAAAGTCTCTCGGAATGCTTACCCCAATTTTGAAACTAAGCCAAACTTTCAAAAAATGAAAAGTAAAAAATAATTTAGTTTAGTTACAATTAAACGACGAAATTTTTGTTTACATAAAATTACTTTTTGAAGTCGATGCCATGTATGACATTGACGTAGGATTAGACTTAATTGTTAATATTACCTTTGGCAGTTGTAATAGATTTAACTCGAATGTGATTGGCCTCGACTTTAAAAAGTAATTTCATGTAAATAAATATTTCGTCGTTTAATTGTTAATAAATTAAATCAGTATTTTTTACTTTTTAGTAGATTTTATTTGATGAATTTTTTTAAAAGCAACTTTCTGTTTGTTAAAAAAATTAATTTTTTTTAAGTAATGTTAACAATAGTTCTAGTTACTGAAAACCTTAGAATAATACATCGTTTAAGACAATGTCATGCCGAAATTTTAGAGTTTCATCATTTTCTTGTGGAGTCCATCATCAGAATTTGACAAAATTGAAATGAGACCACTACTAAGTAACCGTCTTTCTGATAAAAAAAATGAGATCTGAAAACGTTCTCTTTTATTTCTTGTAGTAGTTAACATTTTAATAAAATTCTTTGAAACGATTGAATTAGAATCATCAGTATTCAAACATAAAATGTGGTATAGGTATGTATGTTCTCTCTCTCTTTTTGAGTTATCTAGATTTTTTGATAATCTAAACAACAAACAGTCAGATATCAAATTTACCATAAAATTCAAAAATAATAGTTTTCTCCCATTTCTCGACCTTCTTGAGACTCGTAAACTTGACGAACTTTTAGGTCAATTATCGCAAATCTACTCTTAGAGACAGATATTTTCATGCTTGTTCTCTTCATCATTCTGCATAAAAACGTTTTGATATTGAATATTTAACTTATCGCGTTTTTTCAATATGCTAAACTAAGATTTAGATTTAGAACTCCGTTATATTACTAATACTTTGTTAAACAATGGTTAGATGAAGCGAGATAATCAGTTGGTTATTAATTATCGGCTACATCTAGACGTTCAAGTACCCAAAAATATTTCTACTTCCAAATTTAATCTGAAATTGGCGTGCTTGCCTTAAATTGATAAGGTTACATATCAAATAAGAAAACTTTTTCGTAAAAATATTATTAACTCATATTTGACTCGACAGGTAAAAGCTCTTAAATTTTTCTTTCTGTCAAAAACTAATTTCTTACACTTTTATCTAAAAATGTATATTAAATTTTTTGTTTGTGTGGTTTAGTCTACATTAGTGAAACTAGTCGCTCCGTCATTACACGCTTAAGGAAATCATATTTGAGAAAATCATCAAACTCTCTAATAACTTCAATCGTGACCACGGTTTGAACTATTCTCTCTTTGGTTCCGCTTTTTACTAATGTAACAAACCGTAACCCAATCAGAGTAGCGTGACAATACTTCATCTTTATACAAATTCAAGAAAAATTTTTAAAAAATATTGCAAAAAACAATGAAAATTACCGAAAATCGGTGTGTTACCGCAGAAAAATGACCTATCATTACGGGTTCACCATCGAAATTATAATCTAATGTGCTAGAGACTGCTCCTATGATTGTCCTCATTTGTATCTGGTACACATTTTGCAGATAAAGCAACCACACTTTAAAAGAGAAACAATTCAGCTGAAGAAAAATGGGAGCTCTAAGCAAAAATTGACTCCTGTTATAAAATTTGACAATACCAAAGCTGAAATACTATCAATAAAATTAAACTGGTCATTGAAAAGAGAACTAGTGCATATAGCAAACATTTTGCCATAGAAGCAACACGGTACATTTAAGAACTATACGTCTGTGGCCACTATGGCAACATTGTAGCGAAAGGTTTAATTAGATTAGAAATTTAAACTACGTTTTTGAAAACTTAAAGACAAAAAATATCTTTCATCATATACTCCAAAATAAAACAGTTCAAAAATCAAAATAAATTTAAATTTAAGGAAAACGTCAAAATATGACTTTATCGCTATAAGCACTTTGAAACACCAGCTTAACAAAGACATAGCCATGGCCAGTTACGTTTTCAACGCAACTTTAAGGTTTCAATATGTTTCTGTCAGTTAGAAGGTTGCAGAAATGATTATGTTACTTATTATTATTATTTGAAAGACTGCGTTTTAAAAATTAAGACCACTAATAAAAAGTGAAACATTTTTGACAAAGAAACATAGATCAGGTGTATTACAGATGTAAGAAAATGCGCTCTGTAATAGAAAACCTTATCAGCAGTATTTCTAAATCTATTTCAATGAAGTTTGGTACAAAAGCTTGAGACATGACCTTAACAAAATGTTTTGAATGTGTAAAGGTACTTACATTTACCATTTTAGACAGACGTCAAAGTGCTTCAAAACAGTGTTTTGTTTATGTACTATATAACTGAGTAATACCACATTTGTTAGAAACCACAGTTGCTACATTTGTAGATGACACGATGACTCTGGTACTACAATAACAATGCCAAATACCTAAACATGACAATAAGTGCCAAATTTAAGCAGAATAAGCATGTATAGAAAATCTGAACGTACAATTTACTATTGAGTAGAGTGGTATAAAGTTCTAGAGTTGCACTAAAAATGTCAACGTAAACATTATAAAAACGCAAGAATGGTTTGTGACATTAAACTGTGAAAATGTTTCCAAACAAATTTTTTTGTAGTCTTAAATAGAAGATATATTGCACTAAACGCTGAGACTCAGAGATAAAACAATAATAATTATCTACAGGTAATAGACTTCACAACCATAACATTTACATCTACAGCTCACACCAACAAAACCTTTAATGATTAAAAGTTTCTAAATCAAACATTTTTAAGTCGGAAGCTTTAAAAAATCTTCATAATAAAGATATCATTTTTCTTCCAAATTTCAGTAAGGTAACGTAAGTGTCATTTTGAAACAAACAGATTCCTTTAAAAAATCAATTTCATTGTTTTAGAAAAAACGTACTATATTTTAACTCAAAGCTTTACCTCAAGGATTGAACGTGAAGTCAGCCAAATCATCAGATCTTCTAACATACTTTTTGTAACCAAACGTCATTTTACTCCTTTAAAATTAAAACCATTATGTTTATACAAACTTTCTAAAATATACAAACAAAGTATACCTTTTTGACTTCATTAAATCCACTACGTACAAGGTAGCCAAGTTTTTATTCAACAATCTTTGCACAGATAATACTGTCAACGTTTAAAAACTATATAGTTTAAATCCCAAAATATTATCAGTTTTAATGTTATTTCAGTGTTTCCCAAGGTTTCTATTAAAAATTTTCTAGCTATCATAGAACAGATACTGTCCCACCATGGCAAAAATTTATTAAAAGTGCTTATCGCCTATCTAGTTACTTAGTAAAATAATGGCTCTCTCCCATTTCTCAACTTTTTATGATTTTATTCATATTATCAATTTATCTTCAATTTGACATGTAAAATTTCAAAATTCTCTCTTCTCTCAAGGACAAATTTCCTACCCTTTCATTTAAAGATGTATATCAATTTTTTTTGTTTGTGTGGTTTAGTTTACATCGGTGAAACTAGTTCTGCCATCGCACGCATTTGAAAACATGATCGTTGTATAAGAAAAGATTGCAGAATCTCCGTTCTTCTTTATGAGAAAAATTCGAGAAAGCATAGAAATTATCAAACCCTCTAATAACTTCAACCGTAATCACGGTTTCAAACTATTATCTTTTTGGTTCCCGGTTATTACTCGTACTAATACTAATCAGAGTCGCGTGGCAACCAACCGTGACGATACTTCTTCTTTATATACCGAGATTACTTCCTCTTAAGTCACTTCTATGGCGTTTAAGATTTGGCTTGGTTCACAGGGTAAGTACCTAACACTATAGTCGTTTTTTGTTAGCTTCTTCGATTTTTTGGTAGCATTCGGTTGCTTGTTTGAGTTTTTTTTTCACGCGTTACCTTTTTCTGAAGCTACACATTTTGCGAATAAAGCGAACACACTACAAAAGAAAAACAACTCAACTGAAAAAAAATGACTTTGGAAACTCCAACTAAAATTGACTCTCACCATAAAATTTGACTATACCAAAGCTAAAACACTATCAATAAAATTAAACTGGTCATTCAAAAGAGAACTAGTGCATTTAGAAAACAAGTTGCGATGGAGGCAACATGGCATATTTAAAAACTACATTTGTGGCCAATATGGCAACATTGTAGCAAAGGGTTTAATTAGATTATAAATTGAAACAGTTCAACCTAAATTTTAAAAAAACGCCAAGATACGACTATCGACACTTTGAAACACTAGCTTTGTCAACGCAGCTCTAAGCTTTCAGAATGTTTCTGCCAGCTAGAAGGCTGCAGAAATGAAAAACTAAAACCACTAATGGAAAGTGAAACTCTAAATTTGGTTTTTGACAACAACATAGATTAGGTGTATTACAGATCTAATACAAAGCGCTCTTAAAAAAATCCGATCAGTAGTACTAGAAGTGGCCTAAGCATTCTCTGAAGTTTAGCACAAAAGTTCGAAACGCGATAAACGCCAAAGTGCTTCAAAACAGTGTCTACCCGTGATGTACCAAATTTTGAAGAAACCTCAGTTGCTACATTTGAAGATTACACCGGTAGTGTGCTACAATAACAATGCCAAATACCTAAGCATGACAATAAATGCCAAATTTAAGCAGAATAAACATATTTAAAACATTTTGAGATTGCACCAAAAGTTTATAAAAATTTTCTAAATTAAAGTACAACGCAAAAAACCATAAAAATATTTAGTAAGCAAAATTAACTGTTGAAAGACGCCTGTTTATATCAAACCAACTATTTACTAATCTTTCAAGTTTTTTCTCTTATTTTGCAACCAGTCTGTAACAGATTTAATGTTAAAACTAAAACAAGTTTAACAGGACTCTTAAAAATAGTATCAGCACCTACCATCAACAGATTGACGCAAGGTAGATAGAACAATTTTTTCTAGTCTTCTTAGTGGCACTCTAATAAAGATAACAGATTAGAAGAAACGAAAAAAACCGGTTAATCGTAAAGAAAAAACAATCAAAACTATTAAAAAAAATGCGAAACAGATGCAACAGTAAAAAAATTAAAAATTAAAAAAAACAATTTTTTGTAACATTAATTTTTGTTTTAAATTTTTTACATTTCTCAGAATTTTTCCAAACTAAATAGAATTATGTGATTTTTTTATTTAATTTTTTTTTATTCAATTACAATTTATTCATTACATACAAAATGAGTAATGTAATGTGAATTACCAAAGTAATATTTATTCAAAAGTTTTTTAGTTTAATCAGAACTTGATCAAATTTGTATAAAAAAACAAAAAGCTTTTTACATCTTTTAAACGCCA
The DNA here is from genome assembly GCA_035610365.1 of Aquatica leii. Lineage (NCBI taxonomy): Eukaryota > Metazoa > Arthropoda > Insecta > Coleoptera > Lampyridae > Aquatica > Aquatica leii. The sequence goes on from CM069435.1 coordinate 114,135,006, forward strand.
TAAAAACTAAAATAACTATTTACTTAACGGTTCCTGTGTAAACTGGGCGTTAAAAAGTTCACAAAGGAAAAAAAGTCTCAAATACTGTCAAAAATAGTTTGACGTTTATGTTGACAAGTTTACAGTTTACGAAAACAAAAAATTAGATCAATTTAAAATTTATCATAAACCTACTTACACTAATTGTTTAATTCCTTTTTACTCTAATCATCCTTTATAATTTAATTTAATCCTCTCTTTTTTATTTCTCTTTCTAAGTCTTGTTTTAATAAAGAATTTGATACTATTAAACAATTAGTTTATAATAATGGTTACGCTTTTTATATATTAAATGTTTTTTGTAAAGTTCGTTTATACCATTTCTTTAAAAAAATTTTTCAAAATAAATCGGATAATGCTACATCTAACGTTCTATGCCTTATATTAATTCTTGTTCTATTTTTCTTAAAAATTATGTTAAAAAGTATATTTCTATTTCTTTTTTTACTAATCGTAATTTAAAATATTTTATCGTTTATAAAAAAGATTTTTTTCTTCTTTAGATAAATCTGGTGTGTACAAAATTTCTGGCTTTTTTTTGCAATTGTTCTTATATAGAGCAAACTGGTAGAAAGTTTAAAACAAAATTAAAAGAGTATATTTATTTTATTAACTACTCATTCTTTTTCTTCTGACTTTAATGTTAAATTTCTTTATTTTTGTAACTAAAGTTCTTTTCTTAATCATCTTGAAATGCATCGTCTTTATAATGAAAATTTAGGTAATTCTTGATTTAAATATTTCTCCTCTTTTTAATATCACCTATGGCAGTGTATTTAATGTCAGTTTCAATTTAAAATTTTTAATTTGTTAACATTTATCATTCAATTTTCACTATTTTATATAAGTTGTAATCTCGTTTAAATGTTTATTTCAGTTTAACTGTTGATGACAGTTTAAATTGTCGAAACTAGTTTTAGAATAAATATAATTGTAGATTGACTTAAACAAAAATATATTTTATTACAATATCTTATCCACTTAGAGATGGATTATTTTAACTATATTAAAGAATTTGTAAGAGTTAAAAACAAAAAACTTTAAAAAAAATTAAAATTAAAAAGTTTTACTTAGGCTAATAAACGAAACGAAGACTAAAAATCAAAATTTTTAGTATATTGCAATTAATACATACAATTAATACAAACTAATATGATAATGTGCACTTTGCAAAAATTATAACTTTAGAATTGTTTCTATGAACTATTTAATCAATTAATTACTATTAACCTAGAAAAAAACAATTTTTTAAAATAATGTTTGGCATATACTATAAAACAAGAACGGTTATTTTAGTAATTTTACTATTTATTATGAATTTACAAAACTACAAAAAATCTCATTTCTTCTGTGAGAATTTATCAAAAACTTTAAAAAAAAGTTTGAAATCAACTTATTCCTTATAATTTAAAACTGTTGGCGAAATTCGAAAAAAATATGGTTAAAACAAATTAAATTCCAAAAATAAAAACACATTTTTATTATTATTTATTCATTTTTTTTAGTTTCAATATCTTTAAGGTATTGTAAAACCAACATTTTATTGTACCTATTTATTGTGATTAATTATGAAATTAATTAAAAAAATAAATTGTTTTTTTAAAAGGTGCTCAACATATTCTTTAAAATAATTTAATTGGCACATCTTAAAAAATTAAACAAAACTGTTGTTAAAATTGCTATAAGGAAAACATTTTAGACGACTACTAAAAGTCAGTGGTTAAAAATTTATGATTCTAGTAATTATTGATCGGTACGAAAAGAAAAAATATTTGATACAAACTGCAATTAAAATTTAAAAAAAAGGATTTTTTTAAATTAAAATAAAAACCGCATTTTACATACGTTACGACGTAAGAAGTGTATGAAAAAAAGCTGTTGGGTGACCTATATTGACTTACGTCATAAATTCGCAATGAAACTATTGAAAATTAAAATGTCAGGACATTATTTATATTTAACGACAGAAAATAAATTAATATCGTCGTCGGTCCGTGTTTTATTTGAAACTGTGATTGAATTTATCTATGAGAATGTGGTCGGCTGTTAACATAACGGAAAAACCGCTACATGCACTTGTTAATGAACAAACCGAAAATAAATTTCTTTTTGACGGCGGCGACGATTATTATTACATGTATTGAGGCGAGGTATTTTCCGCGCAGGTGAAAAATTGGAAAATACCGCAACACGCTTATGAGATTTTCCCGAATGTTGCTTCCTTAAGAGTACGTGAATCATGCAAGGTGCAAAATAAAACAGTAATTTATGCACCCGTCCCCGCCGGAAAAAACTAAATTAATTATAAATTTTCATTCAAGAAAATTAGCTTTTAATTGTAATTAAGGCAAGGTGAAATGGCATAATGTCATGACACGCCCTTGACCTGCACATGGATTTTCACGCCAGGTTGTCAACCTCAAAAAATGTAATTTAAAAAAAAAAGCATACCTTCGCCGAACGAGATGATTTCCGATGTACGTCCGTAGAAATCGTCAACATCCACGTTATCAACATGAGCAGTTCTTGCGCTAGTCGTAGAAATATCATCCTCGTTGAGATTAAAATTTGGAGCAAACACTTCACCATCTTCAGCTCTGGAAATTGTTTCCAATATAAGTTCTCGTGGAAGACTATGCGTAACATTTGGCTTATGTCTGAGCCCTAACTTTGACAAAATTTGTCTTTTAATTGCTTCTAACCTGATACTATCAGTTTGCGATTTTAATTCTCTATTGGTTTTATACAAACAATTAGGACAAGTTAATAAAGGCGATTCGGACGGTTCCTCGACCGGACTTTTTTCTAATTGCAACCTGTAATAGTTGCCATCGTTGTCACCGCCGTGGTGATGGCGAATCTTTTCGCCATCGCTAAGTAACGTGTTAAACGAAATGACTAATAAGCACAGCCAGAGTATGACCAAAAACTTTTTCCTTATACAGACTTCACAGACGGCCATCTTTGAAAAATTTTTGTTCACAGCACTCAAAATTTTTGGCAAAGTTACTCAATCAATTCAATTTGTAGTTTTTCTTGTTATTACTATTAACAGTGCTATCAGGAGCTAAACCAGAGCACAGTCCTATTCTCTTTCGGACACAGCTGATTAATCTTATACTTTGGACGGTTTCTTAATTTGGCTGTTGCTTGGTAGTTGCTTGATTGAGGTGTTTTGTTTTTTAAAGTGATAATTAATTACTATGACTACGAACTCTAGTGATTATTATCTTTGAAATATTGGCGGATTACTATCTAATAGTTTGTTTTTCGTGATGGCGATTTTCCGAAGTGACCATTTTGCCGCATTGACTCTAAAATACCGGACGGAGTTTTTCCGCATCTTCTTCTTCGTTAAACCAAAAACAATTTTTTCAAGCGTCTACCCGCATCCCGACCTTATCACCGACCACGTTTAGTTTTTCCATCTTTCCGTATAGAAATTTTCCGTTTGTGTCACTTTTTGAACACCGCTCTATCACAAACAAGTTTATTTTACACAGTCTTCAATCTCACTAATCACTATCACTCGACTTTTTACATAATTGAAGTCGCTTCCTGTTGTTTTTTATTTACGTATTAGTCGTCGCCGTTTTTCTGTACCAGGAAAAGTTTGAAAAGCTCGATCGCCAAAGCGGGTGTCTGCAATGCGTTTGATTCACGCGGCGCGCAAATTCCGACTGACGCGGACGCAGCATGCTTTTGCTTCCACCATTGTGCATGTCCATCGTCTGCATTTAAAGCCCTTTCGCGACGTTTTCTAATCATTACTTTCAAAAAAAATACTCTATTAATTTTCGTAGCCCTTAAAACAATTAGTATTTTTAACGTTTGTCTAGTAATTCAGAATTAAAATTACGATTATCGATTTAGTCGTCGACCTTCTTTCTATTAGAATTACATTCGCCGCATTAAATAAATACGTAATAAAATTAAGACAAATTAAATCGTTGCGAATTGCGGCGTGCGAGCTTGCGACGTTTCGTCCGCGTTTTTTGCACAGAACTCATCAGACACAAATTTATTTTGTAATTTTTTTATGTAATCTAAATTTTACTTATTTAGCACGTTATAAAAAACGACGGCGTTAAAATTATTTTCCACTAAGTTTGGCACTTGATCTAACGTTGAAATCTTCGATTTCTTTTATTTTGCAATTTTTGCAAAAAAACTGTTTTTATGATAAAAGATAACTCGAATAAAAGTCTAAGTCTAAGTGGTTAAAAATTACTTTATTAAAATACATTTTTTATAACAAACAAAATGTAGATTATATATTTAAGGAAAAAAATATGCACATGCAATTTTATCTCTAGTAACATTTTTGTAGGATAAAGATGACGTCTGCCCTTAATTTCTTGAGTGAAAAAGTAATTCTACTACAACCCAATAGATTTTTTGTGCTATTTTTTTTAAATAGGTTTAAAAAAATTTTTATTCTTTTTTGAGTTAAGAGTTAAATATTCAGTCACGATTTTATGGTTTCCGTATTTGATAAGTTAGTCTTTTTTTCCATTTGTTTCTCATTTTTTTTTAAATTACCTTATTTCTAAGGCTCTTGTTTTAGTAATTTATTTGTTTTAGTAACTTTTTGTTTCCATGTTTTATTTTGTATTTAAATTTTTAAACTGCTTTTATTTATTTTTTTTGTTCACTCCTTTTGTGATTAATTTTTCTAAAAACTATTAATTTTTCCTTTTAATGTTTGTTTATCAATGTTTTCTCTCTAAATGTTTTGTGTTTTCCTTCTTTTCACATTTTCTATAAAATAAGCGTTTCTATTTTATTATTACATTTTTTTGCTTTATTCGTAATCAGTAAGAAACGTTTTCTTCTACTCCTACTTTTTTAACACATTTGGAATATACTTGTTTTTTTTTTTTAGTAACGGTTTTATGTTCTTTTAACATAAAATTATACAATTTTTTGGGCTTCTTTCTTTGCTTTTTTTTGATTATATTAATTTTTTAGAGAGGGAGAATTAAACATTTTCCAATAATTACATGTTTTTACCACTTTTTTCAATTAGTTTATTCAGTTTTTGTATTAATTTTTATATTAATAGTCTACACCTAGTTAAGTACACTATTAAGTTTTCTTTTATTCTTTTATTAATTTATTTGTTTAATTTCTGAATTATTCATACATTTTGTGTGGCGTTTTTTCTTTTTTATATTTGTTTCCATGTATCTTCAGCGCGTATGCATTGGACATCTCTTCTTTCATTGTCTTTTAGGTTTTTTTAATCGTGTTTATTTCTAAGCTTAGTGCATCAAATTTTTTGTCTAATCTCAAAACTGCTCGCATTTGCATCTTTGCTTAAACTTAATTTTAACTCTGTCTGTACTCGCACTATTTTTTTAAACCTCTTATGATATGTGCGATTAAAATCAGAAAGCGTCAAGACAAGTTTTGGTTATTTTTTGTTTGGTCAACGTGACTATGTACAGTTTTGTACATGTTTTATTCTACAATTACTTTTTTTTAAACATTTCTGAAAGAGCTGAATATATGTTGTTTCCTAAAGCTTAACGACGTCTTTTGAATTGTAAGCTATAATGTTTAGATTATCTGCTTTTTATGTTCAATAGTTTTGTTACTTGTTAGAAGGCCACAAAAAGAATATTCATACACAATTATTTTATTGTACTTAAAGTTGGAACTTTTCGAAATTATTTTGCAAAATTTTGTAGTTTTTAATTGCTTTGAGTTATTTTATTTTTTAGCTGTTTTTTTAAACAATCTTCTATACTAGATGAAACCCCAAGACACAATGTGAAAATAATATTAGAAGGCTTGAATGCAAAAGTAGAAAAAGAAAAACAATATGAAACCGTTATAGGAAAACATAGCTTGCAGGAAGAGAGCAACGATAACGGACAAGGTTCAATAAACCTGGTCACTAGTAATAATTTGATTTTAAGCAGTACAAAATTTAAGCACACAAAATTTCACAAAGAAACATGGATATCACTGGATGGAATAACAAGAAATCAGATTGACCATGTTATGATAAGAGTCAGATATACTAGAAGTGCGAAGCTGTAGAAGAGTGGACTGCAATACGGACCATTTTTTATCAGAAATCATAAAATAAAGGCAAGAAAAGAAGAACGGGGGATAGTAAAGTAAAAGTTTAAGTTTAAGAAATGTAGAAGATCAGTGAAAGCAAATAAAAAGATCAACTATAAAGACAGTCATTGAAATTTTACCAAAAGTAATTACAGAAAATCGAAGAGAAAATGATATGACGAAGAATGCAAAGAAGCAATACAAAGGTAAAATGCAGATAGAATAAAAATGATATAACTTAAATGAAAAAAAACTGGAAAAGTTATAAAAAAAGAGATTGAAGGTTAAGAGGATATGTAGAAGGAAGGAAAGAGAGTTTGAATTATGAAAGCTAATAGTTAAAGAAGAAGCAGAACAAATGAAGCAAAATAGATAATTTTTTAAAGAAAATAGTACTCAGAAAAAAGGGATACCAACCAAAAATTACATTGTGTAAGGATACAGAAGGAAATTATGTAGAAAATAAGTTCTGGAAAAGCTAGGCTCGGACAAAAACACGAAAAGATTACGCCATCGCATATTGTGTGAGCCAGGATCTTGATATGTCCAGAGGAGTTGCAGTCGTATTTAAAAAAAAGTTTGGGCAACTACATGAACTACGACACCAGCAACCGCCGCGCCGGTCGGAAAATTTGTGGCAAACATTATAGAATCTCAAGAGAAAAGTGGAGAAACAGGCGTTCAAGTGTTGGTTTGTAGTAAGCAACCAAAGAGAGTATCGGGTTAAGAAAAGTTCAATGACTGCTATTTTTATGGTCAAGAAAGTGGCCAAAATGAAGAGAACTGCTGCTATCGTCACAATCCTTTCTACAAATTTTCTGTTCTGGGAGAGAACAGTATTAGAAAGAGAGCAGTGAAACGTTTGCAAAGTTGTTTTTAGCTTCGAGAGCGTTCACGAAGTTATTCTCCACGTTTGGAAGAATGTAGATAATTCTCGGGATGGATAACAGAAATTTATAAAAACGATTTAAAATGAGCGTAGGTCAGTAAGGTCGGCAGTGTTAAGAAGATTAAATAAATAAGTGATTTACGCTTGTGTTCGAGATAAATGTAACGGAATATAAACGTACGTGCCAGTGTCAGTTTTAAGATAAACAAAACTTATTCGCGGACATTATTTTTCAAGTGAATGTAATATATAAATTAGTGTAAGTGTTTTTCTTAAGTATCATCAGATTAAATAGTTCGTGTAGTTATAAACGTGTAAATATTTAGTTAAATAAATTAGTTTTAAAAGATGGTGCTAGAACGTTGTCTTAACCACGCGATGCTCACTGACGTTTACAAAATTCGAATGGAATGCAACGCGTCCATTAAAATGTTTTTCAAATGCATGGAAAGATAGATGATGTGCGATGATTTCTGCATTGCGGGCGAAATTATATGGAACGAAATTTTCATGCAGTTCGAAAATTTGTTCTACGTCAACAAAATTAACCACATAGATCACTGGCCCACTATGCCCCAAATCTCATACGTTTTTCGCCGTTACATAAATTACTAAAACGTCAAAATTTGTCTAACCTTTAATCAATAAAATACTTGAAACAATTTTTTTTCAAAATTCGAGTTTGCTTTTTACGTCTTGGTTACTTCGGTAAGATGTCAGAAATTTAGCGACGTTACTCTTAAGGGATACAGTTACGTTTTTTTAACGTCATTTATGTTTGCCTGGGTAAATCCAAAACTTGTTTCTTCCAAGACCAACAAAAACATAGTTTATCACAGTACTGACTTTTGTCACAACCCTACAGTTTAAACTAAGACTAGAACCACGCTCAACTTGTAAGAAAACAGACAAATACAATTCCATCCGTGTCTGTAAAACAAAAGTTTACACCGAAAAGTCAAAATTTTAATCAAAACCAATTTTTGTAAGCACGAAACGATAGCCTAAAAACGCAAATTTTAGTGCGTCTATTAACTCAGCGATTACAGTTTTTTCAGCGACTTTATTGACCCTAGATTACAGAACACTGTCGTCGACTAAAACAAATTAATTTATTTTTATTTCAAAATACAAAGAGCATCAATATTTTACTATTTTTATAAAAACAAATTTAGGTTTGCGTTGTAGAATTTGATGCAGATGTCTTTAAGCAACAAATGCTCGTAACCGTTATCTCGCATCTTTTCCACAAACATTTTTTGAACGTAACGCACAAACTCGTCTTTGCTTGGTTTATCTTCAAGCTCAATCTTCATTTTTTAAGATCTGTGTACAAAGTATTCATGATGTTTTCCGTGTAGGTTAAACGACCAATCCTTACCTAAAACCATAGCATAACATAAAAAAGCCCACAATTTTAAGCAATTACTTCTTTTGCGATTTGATCAGCAACGTACTCGAGAACCTGAACAAAACCGCGAACGTAATAAGACACCGGTTGGTGTCTCAATTTTGAGTGTTGAAACGCTGAACCATTTTTTGATTCCGCATGGCCAACTCTTCCGGCGTTTCAATCTCAAAGTCTTCATCAAAAACACCGAAATACTTTATTTCTTCGTCTTGGTTACTACCAAAAAATTCTTCGTGGTAATTCCCGCCGTAAAACGAGTTTTTATAAGCGATCCTAACTTCAAAATGAGTTTGTTTGATGGTGTAGTAATAAAAATAAATTATTCTTTCAAGAAATTCTTTAACATCAACTGCTGAAATACGTTTTTTTTAAAACGAGTTATATAGTGATATAAAAACTTACGACAGCTTTTGCTTTCAATTAGATCAACAAGAAGATTAAAAGACAGGAACAACAGGAAAAGAGCGTGGAGAATTTACCAACACAAGAAGAAATAATAAAGGTTCTCAAAAGGAAGAGACGCTGAAATATGGAGGGAAAGAATTACAAGAAAAATGTGTAGTTTGATAGAAAATATCTGAAAGAAAGAGAAGATGCCGGATAAGTGGAACAGTATGCTTAAATTTCCAAGAAATAGCTTTATTAAATGCCACTAGATCACATATTCTCATTAAGACAGATTCTAGAGAAAAATAATGAATTTAATGTTAACTTATATCTCCTCTTTATAGACTTTAGTCAGGTGTAGAGAAATTACCACAAATACTAACAAATATGGTAAGGATGTGTTTAAGAAATACAAGAGCAAGAGTAATGCCACAAGATATCTTATCGAAATATGTATTTCAAATCCAGGAAGGTTTAAGTCAAGAGAATTCGTTAACTACAGTTGTTCAAGATGGTATTAGAATGGATATTACACAAAATACAAATAAGCAAAAGTGGAACTATATTAAATAAGGGTGTACAAATTTTAGCATACGCCGACGATTTGGTGATTATAGCCAGAAGAGAATCCTAATTAAAAGAAGTATTTTGGCAAATAGAAGAAGCGGAATGAAGAAAAGTTAGCGAAAGCGTGGTGCAGGTGCAAGATCAGACACATGAGTGACACCCTGTGCTAGAAGATTAGTCAAGAAATTTTAAAAAGAAACCATGGCTCTGAATGAGCTGCAAAGCTCCAAGGAATAAGGAAATAAGTAAGTAAGAAGATCGTGAAATCAGATTTAGAAAGAGAGATGCTTGAGCATCGACCAAAACCTTTGACCAGTATGTGGTAACAGTTCTAAAATACGGAACAGATGGATCACAAGCATTACTAGGAGATAAAAAATAAATCAGAAGTAACAGATGTTTTCAAGACGTATGCACAATAAGATGAAGCTGAGCGGGCCTCATTGGAAGAATAAACAACTACAAATATAAGTATAAGAAAAATGTCCGTCACTGCGGCTGCTGGCAGTCAAGGTGCAGAGTCAGTACAGACAACGGATTAGAAGGATTAGCGACCGGCAAACCAAACCGATAAAAGCCCCTTTGCAACAACACGTCACTTCTGTCACAAAGTCTAACTTTGCAAGTCTCTTAATACTTAATGGGTCTCTGAGACTGGGCTCCGGCTAGCTTTCACAGAAAATCCTATGCGCATTTACTTTACCGTTTTATTGTTAGCCGATCTCATTATCGAACCAAGTACGTCCAACTACAGCTCGCCCATTGTTGTAGTGACCAAATAGAATGGACAACTAACTTTTTGCGTTGATTAAGGTCACCAAAACTCTGTCCCAAAAAACGAAAATTTGACCTTGCCGGTAATCTATAAAACTTTACTTCAAACCTGGGAAGAAATCCAGCAAGAACACAGAAGTCTAAGACAACGACGATTGACAACGGTCAGCTGTACCGCCAAAGCCACAGAGGCAATTTACTAATAGTTCTGGCCGACGGAAAAGAAGATGTCACACAAGCATAACACGATTCGCTTACCGCAGACACTCCGGAGCCAAAGAGACCACCAGAGCCATCAGCAACCGGTACTACTGACCGAGACTAGAGATCGACGTTAAAAAATACGTCCGGACGTGCACAACGGCAAAATTAAGCCCAATACAAGATGCGACAGTTCGACCTTGACAACCAACCAAGTCATGGGAAGTGATTTCTATGTAGTAGCATACGTCAAGCCCGTTCTTTAATAAAGTGATAACATTACCCGACTAATAACATTATCCGTGATTTCAATAAGTGGCGTGCACTGTAATAATAACTTTTTTCTTTTAAACAGGTTTTCACAAGAGAGTAGAATTAAATTACCCCATATGATAACAAATAATATAGAATAACCATAAATATAAAAAAGAGTAAAAAAAAATAAACTTAATTTAAAGGAATAGGTCTCGACGCAAAAGTATAAACATCGATTTTTTGCAAAGAAACGAACAAAACACTTAAGTACATACAGCTAGATTGAGGCTGCCGCAATTCACCTAATTGTACATACGACGTAACATCAACAAATTTATAGTTACATCGCTTCATTGTAATATTTTGTTATTTTCAAAAATTAGTTATGGGCATCGGTCAGACAAATTAAACTACGAGCTACTTTCCGAAATCTAGACAATGAATCAAACAAGCTTGAAGTTCTGCTAGATCAAAGCACACTATCGAACGGTGGAGAACGAAGCCGTCGATCAGCTGGCGGACGCGCTTTCTGGTTTATTTCAAATATCGAAATCATATTTGTACCGGTAACACTTGATCGTTACAGGCTAGGACTTCTGGCAAACGACAGCAATTTTTGAGCATACTTCCACGGAATCAAAATAAACAGGTGTGAATGCAAAAACAGTAACCACGTCCTGCTTGACTAGTTTAGCTTAGGTTATTGCACAATTTATCTAACGCTAAGCTAGAAGCTGACTATGCCTGACAAACTACACTCAAAAATAAAAGAGAGAACAGAAGCCGTCGCCATATACACGTTATCATCAAGCGAATGTGACGAGACTTGTGCACTGCTTATGGGACTCTACACACCTACCAGAAAAACAAACTTTTGACAATTTTTAATAGTAACCAATCTCTTTAGCATGTAGGTGAAAGGTTTTCGGATTGGCAGCCGCACCCAACGCGGCCGTACGATAAAAATTTTAGAACAAAGTGTTTGGAAGTTAGGAATTTCCAAAGTCATAATCAGCGACAACGAACCGCAATTTGCGTCGGCGCAATGAGACGATAAATCGCAAGCAAGCCCCGTGAAAAGGCAAAATCAGGAAATCAAGAGAGGACTGCGAATTCATCTGGAAGGGAGATCACTTGACCTCTGGGATCGCTTGTTGCCAATCATACTATCTACTCTAAGAACACAAAGAAACGCCGCCACCGGTACAATACTTAACTACGCTCTTCTTGGCTACGAGTTACCAATCAAAACGAATCGCAAAAAAAAACGGATTTGTATGGTGCACCAAAATTAACATCGCTTTCGGGTACGTTACGCTACTTTTAAACCTGCTCGACTTTATTATCAAGACGACGAACTCGTGCTGGAACGCTCTATACTACAAGCAGCAGGCGCTTTTTATCAGATATTAACGAGACCACACATGGTCACCACAACAGCAAACACTAACGTCTACTGGATTCAAAGACGAGATGGCGAACTGATAAAAGTTACGTACACGACTTCTGGTCAGCGCCAGGAAGACGAAACAAAAACGCCCCAACGGCACTATTATTATTTATTCTTAATTGTTTGGCCATTCGGCCTTACAATGGGTTACGTTACATCTTTCTCTTACATAATAATAGAATTTGTACAGAAATTTAAAAAACTAAAAACAAAAACTTTCTCCCCTAAAATCTTCCCATCACCATCTTACTATTCTAATACTTTAGATCTAACCATCCCTCTTATCCTTCTTTCCTTTACTGCTTTCATCCAATCCAATCTCTCCCCCTCCTCCCCAAGCAAAGCCTACCTCCCCTCATTTCTTCCCATAGCTCGCCACACTCCTCACTCATATGCTCTATGTCCTCCCATCCCTCCCCACACAATCTACATCTCCTCATTACATCCTCCTTCCAATACTTATTTAAGTTCTCTTCATTTCCGCATCTAAACCTGGCTATTAGTCGTTTTTCTCTTAAATTTCTTCTCCCCATCAGATACTTAGGAACCCCCCTGGACACTATATTCCCATACCTTACATTATACTTTTGTTCCCTTATCTTTCCTTCCCTCTCTAGCACCTGGGAATCTTTATCTGTTCTTACTATCTACCCCGTATTTAACCTCCCTTCCTCTTTCCTTCTTTCCACCTCTTCTCTTGCGAAACCTCCTTGTTGATAGTACAGTTTTCTTTCTTCCTGTCCATATATGTTTTTACTATTCTTTGCCGTCCTCCAGCAACATTGCAAAATTTTACATTCTCTCCTTTTCTTCATTTTCTCTTCATAACCCATCGCCCTTTTCCCTGCTTCTATTCTAATTTTTTTTAACTTCCCCTCCTCCTCTATTATGTACCCTGGCGTCTCCCTGTCTAAACCTAGTATCCATTTCCAATATTTTATTTGTACCTTTTCCAATAGGTTCCACTCTTTCCAACCCCATACCTCTACCCCGTACATCATCACACTTTTAATCAATTTTTCAAACAGCCATCTTCTCTTTTCGATTTCCTTCCCAAATACTCTTTCCCCTAAACTCCATACCTGCTCTAATACCCTGTTACACTTCTTTGCTAACTCCCTTATGTGCGCATCATCTTTATTATCATACCTTAGCCTATATCCCAAATATGTCACTTCATTCACTGTCTCTATCCTCTGTTGTCCTCAACTTAATTCCTCTTTTTTCTTCCCTACTCTCCTTTTTTGAAAAACTACCATTTTAGACTTTCTCACATTTAAACCCAAGTCTTTCCATTCCAGATACCTCTTTATCGTATTTATCATACCTTACATCTCCAACTCACTTTTTGCCACCATGACCATATCGTCTGCATATGCCAACACCCACACTTTAATCCCTCCCTCCATGACAACCCCACCACACTGACCTCCCTTCAACACTTTTTCTATGTCCCCTATATACAGTGCAAATAAAATAGGGCTAAGAGGACACCCCTGCCTTAGCCCTTTCCTCGTCCAAAACACTTCACAAACACTATCCCCTGTTTTTACCCTATTCTTAGTCTCTTTATATATCTCTTCCAGTTTCCTCACTAGTTGTTCCTCTATTCCCTTTTTCCTTAACACCCTCCATAGCTTATTCCTATTCACATTATCAAACGCAGCTTCTATGTCCATAAAGAACGCGTATACCTTACCCCTTTTCTTATCCAGCTCTCCATTCACTAACTGTTTTAATATATAAACATTGTCTATTGCCCTTCTTCCCACTCTAAATCCCATCTGCCAATCTGGTAATAGTCTTTTTTCTTCCACTTCCTTTTCCAACCTCCTTTGTATAATCATGGCATACAATTTATAACTTACATTAGTGACACTAATCCCTCTATAATTCTTTACCTCCTTCCTATCCCTTCCCTTATAAACCTGCAGAATTAAACTTTTTTCCAACTCCCTGGCAATTCCTCCCCTTTCCATATTGTATTAAACATTTTCCTTATATTTTTTCTCACTCTCTCCCCTACATATTTCCATTGTTCTCCTTGCGTACCGTCCGTTTCTGCCGTCTTCCTTAATTTTAGTCTATTTATTGCTTTCTCCATTTCCTCTTTCGTTATCTCCCACCCCACCTGTATTGTATTTACCCCTTGCAATATCACCTGCCCTGGTCCTTCTATTGTTCCCTCCAAACGCTCCATACAATAACCCACCCACACCTTTATATCCGTTAAACCTCCTCTCCTCTTATCTCTTCTTCTCTCCTTGTTTAGAAATTCCCACACTTCTTCTTTCTTTATTTCTTTTACTTGTTTCTCCATTTCCTCTTTATACGACACCTTTCTCTTTGAACATATATTTTTAAACTTCACTTTCTTCTCCTTATACTCCTGCACATCTATTCTACCTTTCTTCCATCTTCTTCTAGCATTTCTCATCTATGTTTATGCCTCTCTACATTCTCTATTCCACCACCTATTTTCGTTCTTCTTTTTTCCTTGTTTTCTCTCAAACCTTTTCTTTTCTACTGCCTTCTCCATTTCTGCAGTTAACTCCTTTAGGTCTTCTTCCCCCCCTACATCTCCCCAAATCACTTGCTCCAACTTTATCTTATATCTTTCTATGCTTTCCTCAGTCCACATCGTTTTTACTCTCCATCCCTTCTGTTCCTCCTTAATTCCTTGCTCCTTTCCTTTTAAAATCACTTCCAGTGGCTGATGATCCGATTCCTCTTCATCCCCCACTTTAAAACTTTCTATGTCCTTCCACATCTCTCCACTCACTATCACATAATCAATCACCGATTCCCCCCTCCCTCCGATATAAGTATAGTCACCTCTGTTCCCCTCCGCTATATTTTCATTCAGGATTGACCATCCTTTTTCCTCACACATCTCCACTATCATTTTCCCATTCTTATTAACTGTCTTATCCATGCTAACTCTTCTCTTTACTTCCCTTCCTATAATTACTCCTCCCTTTTCCCCTGTTCTCGCGTTAAAATCACCCCCTATAATAATCTTTTCCTTTTCCTCCCCCTGTACCATTTTCTCAATCTGTTCACTTATCATCCTCATATCTCGCCGATAAACTGTTAACACTATATATTTTTCCTTTCCTTCTCTAACCACATAATTTTGTACAATCCATTTCCCTTTTTCTTCCATACTTCCCAGTCTTTTTCTTCCAACCATGTTTCCGACATTCCCATCATATCAAAACCCTCTACGTATCTCCAGAAATCCTCTCCCTTATTTTTTATGCCTGCCACATTCCAAAACAATAATTTCATTTGATTCTGCTTTTCCATCTCTTTTTTCCTTAAAACTTGCTAATCCAATATCATTTGATCCATCCTTCTCTCCCCAACGGCACTAGTAAATGACCACGCGCTACTTTGAAAGATTTCTCCACGCTTAGGTCGAAGACAACGACACCTTGGACGACACCCAGCCGACCCGTCCACCAACCGCAAGGGGGGAACTGTCACTGCGGTTTCTGACGGTCATGAACAGAGCCTGTATCAGCAACCGGTTAAAAACATTAGCGGCCGGCAAACCAAATAAATAGAAGCTTCTTTGCACTTCTGTCACGAAGTCTAGTTGTGCAAGTCTTCTAATACTTAATGAGTTTTTGAGACTGGGGATCCGGCTTGCTATTACAGAAAATCCTTTTTGCATTTACCTCGCCGTTTCAGTTATTGTTTTAATAGTTAGTTATTTTTTTTTACTTTTTCCATATTTTACATATTTTGTAATATTATTGTTTTCTGATATTATATTTAGTTCGTATAAAGTTAGAGTAGTTAAAATTTGTTAGATGTATATTTAAATATGAGTTTTTTTTTTAAATTATTGTGTATACAGTACGCGTAAGCCGTGTTTACTTGTGTTTCCTAAGTAGACTCAATCTCACGCGAGCTATCGTAAAAACCGTTCACCACCATCGAAGGACAAATCTAAACAGAACAGTGTTACTCGGTTCGTACATAGGACAAATGAGTAGATGATGATGAGTGTGATAATTTGTATTAAAGAGCATCAAAGATGTAGTCTTAAGTCAACAGTGGCAGATTTTGTCTAATGTTTCTAATACTGTCAGCACAAAATTAGAAAATCCATTAAAATAATCAAAAATCTTTTTAATAATAATTGAGATTTTAGTTTTCTTTTAACGGAGATTTGGAAACCAATTTTATCAATCGGAGACCGTTTAGTAAAAGCCAGACCTCACGGCGCAATCAATCAGTTTGTTCCGGGCTCTGAAGAAGTTCACTGCGATGTGTAACAAAAACTTAGCTTGTGTTCCAGAATGGAAAATTCGACTGTATATAATCGATAGACAGTGGAGACTTAGTTTTCGATGTTACTCTTGGTTTGGTAGAAATAAAGTTTAAAAAGTATTGTAAAATACTTTTTCTGCTGTATTTGTTTGCAATTAAAAGCTTGGTTAGATGATTTAACAATTTTTTAAGATTTTTTATGTTGATTTAGATAGTCTGTTTTGTACACTGAAGAATTAACTACTGATAATTTCTGAGCAGATTGATATGATGTGTCTGAGTAAGTTTTTGATAAACTGAGTCTCTTAATGAAGCATGTTTTTCGCTAGTAATTAAAGCGACTAAAATGGTAATTCCATTCATCATGAATCGGAATTTCTGTAAAAATAACACGAATGATGCAATTTTTGAACAAAACCAAAATTGAGTGTGACTTTATAGTAAATTTATAGCGTTAACAATTAGTCGAAGAAAATGGTTTTATACATTTTAGAAAATCTTTAAAATCAAGGAATTTTAGAAACTTTAAAAATCAAAAGTTTCTGATCGGCTTTATCATTAAACGACTCTTCTCTGATCTTAGAAAGTAACTTTTCAATAAAGTTTTTTGGAATCATTTTATACAAACCGACCTGATCAAATCATGATAACAAAAGTGTTCTCTTTCACAAGTTTCATAATAGTAATAGATTTATCTTGTTTACAAGCTTTATGTTAAAAACTAAAATTTGGAGGTATTATTTTGACAGATTTTTGAATTACGAAGAATTTTTGCAGTTTCCGATCGAATTCCTTTGACAAACAAATGAGGAAACTTCTGCACACTACGGTTTTTGCTAAAATTCATTGCTATCAGAAAAAATTAGGAAGTCTATAGTAAACTTTAAGATTCTTTTTAATATTAATCGAGACATTAGTTTTTCTCTATCGTTCTATAATTATATATAATAATAAAAAGATGCAATCTATCAGTTTATTATATAGCTTAACTTTACTTGAATTGCTTAATTGCTTACAAATTGATTCGTCATTCCCCTATTTACAATTACTACCTTACATTCTATTTACATTTTTACATTTTTTACATTTTTACATTTTTTATCCCTCATCTTCTCTTAACTTTTTCCTTCTTCTCTATACTTCTTCCATCCACTCCGGTCCTTTTCCGTTTTCTTCTCTGATGTCCACTACTTTCATAATCTTTTCTCTTAACTCTCTGCATTTATCCCTCGTGTGTCTCTTCTCCACATAGTCTGCACATCTTTTCTTCTTCTTTTTTCCAGTATATGATACCTAATTCTTCGTTCACACATCAGAACCGTGCTATCATTTTTTTCTTCTTGTTGCTTTTATTCCCTTGCACATTTAAGTATTCTCACACCCCTTCCCCATTGGTATCCTTATAATTCTTATTATATCTGCCCTCTTTTATCTTTGTCCATCTTTCTTTTTTTCCAATGTCCCTATCTCTTCTTATTGTTTCATCCTTTACCCCTACTCCCTTTTCTCCTAATCTCTCCACTTCTTCTCTCGCGTACCCGTTTCTTTTATAATACTCTTCTCTGCCCTCCTGTCCGTACTTCACTTTTTCTTTCTTTATCTCTTTCCAACATTCTTGCAGTATTTTGCATTCTGTTTTTTCTCGTATTTTATAGCCCTTTTTCCTGTCTCTACTCTTATTTTTGCTACCTGAACCTCCTCTCTCACAATATACCCCTATACCCATCTCTAGTATTTTTCCTGTATCTCTTCTACCCTCCTCCTCCGTCCACCTCCATATTTCTGCCCCGTACATCACCACACTCTATTAATTTTTTGAACAACAGCTTTCTTTTGCTATATCCATCTTGAATACCCTTTCTTCTGCTCCCCATACTTGTCCTATTAACTTGTTTCCTTTCCTTACTCTTTCCTTTATGTGTTCTCCATCCTTATTATCCTGCTTCATCGTGTAACCCAGGTATGTAAATTCCTTCACTTGTTGCACTTCCTCATCCTTCCATTTCCACTCTTTTTTTCTTTTCCCTCTTCCTTTTCTAAATACCATTATTTTAGTTTTTTCTGTGTCTACTTTTTTCATGTATTTTTCCAGCGTTTTCATCATCTCTTTCATTTCTTTTTCTTCCTTAGCCACCAACACTATGTCATCCGCATACGCCCACGACCATACCTTCGCTTTCCCTACTATTATCCCTTCTGCCTGTTGTCCTCTCATTATCTCCTCCAAATCCCCGTATATACTGCAAACAGGCTTATTCTCAGTGGGCATCTCTATCTCAACCCTCTCTTTGTAATGAATTTTTTGCTCTTTTTTCCATTTACTTTGACCCTGCTTCTCGTTTCTTCGTAGATTTCCTCCATTCTTTCTATTAATCTTTTATTGATTTTTTTTCTTTATGTATTCCCACAGTTTTGTCCTGTTCACTCTGTTAAAAGCTGCTTTTAGATCTACGGTAAGTGCCACCATTTCCCCCCTTTTTTTTCTAGCTTTCTATTTGCCAAGTGTTTCAGTATATATATATGTTGTCTATCACTCTTCTTTCTTTTCTGAATCCCGCTTATCCGTCTGGTACCAAACCTATTTCCTCTATTTCTTTCTGTAGTCTTCTTTGTAGCACTGTCGCATGTAATTTGTATGCCGTGCTTAATAATGTTATCCCTCTGTGATTCTTGACTTTGCTTTTTTCTCCTTTTTATGGATCGGGCATATTATTCTTTCTCTCCATCTTTCCGAAAATCCTTCCCTTTTCCATATTTTATTTAGTATATCCGTCATCCTTTTTGCTACATTTTCTTCCCCGTATACCCACTCTTCGGCTTGTATCCCATCTTCTCCCGCCGCCTTTCCTTTTTTTATCTTCTTTATTGCCTCTATTACTTCGTCTTCTTGTATTCTATTTCTATCTATTTCTATCTCCTTCACATTTCTAGGATAGATAGATCCAGGAAAAGACAAAGACAAATCACTCTTTTCGTGCATTGTCATGTGAACTTAAACTGTTACAGCCATGGGTTTGGTAGGTCAATTTTTATTTCTTTGTCAAATTATACTCATTGTGAAATACTGCAAGACTTTTTCAAAAAAATTGCGTTTTAGCTATCTGAGCTTGTTTTGAGTTTATTGCAAAAACTAATTTTATTTAAAAAAAATCAAAAAATTGTTTGTTTGCACAATTTTTATATTTTGTCCTACAACAGTTTCAATTTTCTTTACTTAAGTTTGACTTCTTCAGACATTCCCGTTGACCAGTAAATAACCTTTGCCACTTTTAAGCCTTAATTATCTTGTTCTTTTCGTACCCAAAGACGTTAAAACTTTTTTTTTCCATTATTTGTATGTCTTCATGCAGTTATTCTACTTTTTTATAATTCTGATGATGCTTTTGTATTTGTTTTTTCTTATTTAGTAGAATTTAAAAAGTAACTTTTTTTTAAGCATAACGACTACTGTTGTCACCGCACAGAAAACAATAACATTTTGCAAAAAATAATCAATAAAAAAGTTGTAATTTTAACAGAGAATAGTAGAGTGACTATAAAATTGGAAAAACGCCATCAAAATGTAAAAGTCAAACAATACACTACTAGTAAGTCTAGTACCAATTTGTAAATTATCGTATAAAACTTGAGTCACTACTGTAATGCAGTAGATTCTTTGAAACTAAACCTTTAAACAAACGCTGTGTAGAAAATATTTTAAACGAAACAACAATTTAAAGACATTTTAAATGGAGCGGTTTCTAAAGGCCTTCGATCTTCCTATCGACCAATCAAACTTCTTAATAAAGGCGCAATCAACTATAACCAAAAAGCACTAACGTATATTCACGACAAAGTATGTACAATTATCTTAGAAAAGGCGTTATAGGATAGATGCCAAGATGTTCAAAGATCTAATAACAGATTATGCATGACTCTTTCTACAAGATTTTTCTTATTCATATTTCCGTTGTTCATTTCGAATTTTATGTGACGAGAGAATGTTCCAGACTTTTCTTATAAATTAATTGTATTCTACGAAGCGATGTTTAATAGTTATGCTTGTTCGGTTTATTAATTGTGTTGGTGTATTGATTTAACAACCAATTTTTTTTCGTTTTCTCGACCCCTACCACCGGCACAAATTGGAACTTCATTAATTTACATTTTCGAATAGTTTGCACGACGACGTGGAAAATTGAAAATCTGCATAAAATGCCAAAGGTAAAATGAATAGTAAATTGATCTACATGATTGGATTTAATTACACATTTTATAAAACTGAAATTTGATAATAAAAAATTATCTTCAGTAATTAGAATAGAAATAACACTTTTTTTTTTAATTTTTAATCATCAAAACGATAATAAATTAAAACTAAAAACTTAAATTCAAAAAATTTGCTTAAAAATGACCACTAAACCACTAAACTAATTTAAAAATACATTCTTTAACATAAATTTTAAATATTTCTCTGTTTGTCAAGAGCATTTGTAGAGTGCGGTAGATTCATGTTGAGGACATAGATGACAACTGGAATACGAACATTAATTTGTCTGAATTATTTGAATGCCTAAAAACAAACATAGAAAGAAGCCGAGCAGGCTATGGCTAAGAGAAAGTAATTCAATGTAGTAGCAAAGGCTTCCACGACCGGAGTAAGATAAGAACATCTTCCAAGTCGCCACGATCCAGGTGTTTGATGATTTTTATCCTCTCTCGGATTATTCTATTGAAGAACAATGGAGATTTCGCAATCGTCAAAACTTTCAACGATGTACACTAAACCACATAAACAAAAAATTTGATATACACCTTGATATGAAAGTGTAGCAAATTTGTCTTTAAAAAAAGAAAAAATCTGAGAAATTTTGCCTGTCGAGTTCATAACAGAAACTGAGAGTGAGAGCTGACCAAAACACATCTTAAAAAAGAAGATTACCTAACACTCTTGAAACATCTTGGCAAAAGATTCGTTGTTGGAAGAAACATCAACTCCAAACATGTAGACTGGGGATCCAGGTTAACTATGATCAATTATAGGGAACTCAGAAAAACAGTACAGGAACTAAACTGCAACTGTCATTCGACAGACAAGCCAACGTACTGGCTTATTGATCATAATAAAATTTTAGATTTACTTATCTTCTTCAACTCTAGAAGAATGTCGCTTAACTTCATAGAAGTAGAAGAAAACTTTGCTATGAATTCTGATCACTCAACGGTCATTTTGACACTAAGTAAAAAGACAATAAAAAACGGCCAGGACCACTGTTACTAACAAAACTACTGACTGCGAAAGTTTTCATTATGACCTTCAAAACAAGAACAAAGAAATATTAGTTTAAGGACAAATGAGTAACTAAAAAAAGTAGTGGAAAACTTCATCAGTCTTATCCAAACTACGGCATATAACAACAGTAAAAAAATTATACACGTAACCAAAGGTTTCAAGTTTTATAGTTCTCAAACGTTCAAAAAATTGCTAAAAGTTGAAAATGTGAGTTTTTATCTTTAAATTCGCAAAGAATGTTGAACAAAAACTTGACTAGCTTGTAGGTGGGAAATTGGATAGTACTGACAAGAGATTGAAGACGTATAACTTGTTTGTGAACTTTGGAAAATCCGTATAGACGAGGTGGCTTTTAGTAGCTAAGAAGATTTGATGATTTGGCTGATCCTACGATCCTCGAAGTGAGATTACGAATTAAATAAGTGTACAAAATTAGTGTTATTTATTATCTCAAGACCGCATTGAGTAAACAGAAGCAAAAGATAGCATATAAGTAAGAAGGGTATAATAGCAAAAAGTGCGAGAAATTAGAGAAAACGTGAATAACAGATGATCAGTGAGTAAATTAGTTAAGTGAGGTTAAGGATGTTTAAGAATAAAATTGAAAATTACACGCGACAAGTGTAGATACAGATAAAAAAATAAATACAACTGAAGTGAGCTACACACTAAAATATTTTGGGTAGGCAACACATTATACCTCAACAAATTTTAAACGTTAAAAAAATAAAATTAACATTGTAGTAGTCCGCCACTTCACGCAATTAACAGCAGACCTGAAGATGAATGACATGGAGTGGATTGAAAAAATGTTCCAACTAGTTGAAGAGAACGTGAAACAAATCTATAAGAAACTAGATGCGTTTGCACTAGAAATAAAACAACTGAAGAATGAAAATGTGAAACTAAAAAAGGAGGTGACAAAGATAAGAATTGACCTAGATAAAAAAAGATGATCTAGACTGAGCGAGAAGAATCAGAAGATATATGAAAGACAAAAAAAGACTAATTTTAGTTAAGCTAACTAAAGGCAGTAAGAAAACTGTAGCATTAGAAGTACAAAAAAAGAAACAATAACAATAATTGCAATTTACAGACCCGACAAAAACGAGAAAAAGAAAGTAAATGATAAATTCTGAAAAGAATTAATAATGATAACTGAAACGAACGAAGGGAAAATATTTGTAGCAGGCGAAGACAAAAGAAATAACAACGGAAATAGAATACTGGTCTTTACAAAATTTGATTATAAACTCATTTTTCCAACATAAAAAAATACACACATACAAACGAGAGGTTAAAAGTAAAAATGAGAGATGTATATTATGATAGAGTGAAAGATATTAGAGTTAAAAGGGAAGTTGAGATATATGTACTACAACGACCATTACTTATTAGTAGGACAAATAGAGAAGCCAGAAGGTCAGAAGCAAGTAGTAAAAGAAGAATACTTAGCTCATAAAGAAAGAATAAGAACATAATAAGCAGAAAACTACTAAAAGAGATGTGGAGCAAGATAAAGAACGCGCTACTAATAACAATTACGAGCACAAGCAGTGTTATTAAGACAAACAAACATATGAAAAGAACCATTTGATGGAATAACGAAATAAACAGCCAAATTCAATTAAAGAAGAAGAAGAAGTGGATAGATTACCCGGCGAAAAATTAGAAAAGAACAGTAAAGAAAACCAAAAGTCATTTTATACAGTTGTAAAAAACTTAAGGAAAAAACATCAGAGAGCATAATAGTAAAAGATAAAAATGGAAGATTATCTGTAAAGCCAATAAAAATAATGACCCGATAGAAGCAATAGTTTCAAGAACTTTTACAGACCTAAGCTATGAATAATGAAGAAAAAGCACATATAGAAGAAACGCATCAGTATACAAAAAACAAAAAAAAATGTAACAGAAAAAGAGTAGTAATAGCATTAAAGAAAATCAAAAATAAGAAGTCGCCAGGACATGACAGAATTACAGGCGTTATGTTAAAAAAACGGGAAAACAAGTAATTAAGTCATTCCTAAAATCATCAAGCTGGGAAGTGGGGCAGATTGTCTCACTGTTCAATTCAAGGAATTACGTAATAAAAAATAACAGAACATCAGAAGAGTTTGTTACAAGCGAAAGGCTGAGACAAGGAGGGGAAATGACTCCGCCACCATATTTATAGACAAAATCATATGAGCTAAGGGCTAAGTGTGGGATACAGAAAACTGCAACTCACATTTATACAAAACTGTGCATTTGCAGACGATATTATAGTAATGGCAGGAAGTGAAGAAGAGCCACACCAAAACTTATTGATATGGAACGAAGAATTAACAAAAAATGGAATGAAGATTAATATAAATAAAACGAAAGTAATGGCCATTGGAAAAGATCGCCTGAAGATAAATACACAGATAACCAGAGAGGAAATTAAACAGTTCCGAAAGTTTAATTACCTAGAGGCTAACAATGATGACAATGGAAGACAAGACAAAGTATATTATGCAATGAATGCAATCTTTATAAACAAAAGAGAAGTGTTACAAAAAGCTAAAGTCACTGTATAACAATTTTTAGACCCATCATGATTTTGAATGCGAATCGTGAGTACTGACACAAGAAATGAAATCAAGATTGAAAGCTACGGAAATGAAATACCTGAGAAGAATGAAAGAGGCGGCCTTGAAAGATAGAATAAGAAGTTACTACATAAAAAAAAGTAGAGATCAACCTAGTAGCAAATTACATAAAAGGGCGACAGTTAGCGTGATGGAGTCACCTACATAAGATGGAACAAAATAGACCAGTTCCAAACGGCAAAATTTGCAAGTTCCTCAGACCTATGAAGAGAGAGGCTATCAAAATGTTACAAACTCTAGACTTTACCCAGGTTTAAACTTTGGTTCCGACAGCGTAGTAAAGGAGCTTTACGCACTCGACCTACTACACCACGGTGGCCTCTGTTAAATACTATATGTATAAATGTAATGGAATGTTTCAGCTTAATTAGTTTGGATCAAAACGACAGTAACGTTGTCTTTGTCGACTGAAAAAACGATAATATCAAAGTTGCTACGAAGACTTTTCAAGGCTAACTCTTCTGACTTAAAAATGTTGGAATTAAGAACTTGAGATGATTCAAACATTTTTTTGCCAGTGTGAATACAAATGGGATCTAAAATTTGGCGGAGAAAATGCTTATAAAAAACTCAACAGCACATAAAATATCTTCTTTAGGAATGGGTTTGGGAGCAACAGCAAAATCAAAATTTTAGATAGCGCCGATTTTTGTTTTTAAGTGAGAGTTAAATAAGATAAATTGACGACCGTTTTGAAGAAGCCAGTAGTAGATGAACTTTCTGATCTTTGGATTCCAATAATTCAAACATTTTGAGATGAACTTCAGTGGTTTGCTGTAGAGTGCTGCCAGACTGCTAGTGACTAATGCTGTCAAAAAGATTTCAATCATCCGGGGATAGATTGTTGGCCAATTCAAGATGAAGATGTTTACAAATAATGTTTCACTCTCGTCTGGTTTGCGTATAAACACTAGACTAGCACGGTGTAGAATGTTTTTAGAACGTGTCTGAATGTAAAACTTGATTTTGAGGAATGCAGTAATATCGTGGGTACGACAACGACTAAGCAAAGTTGAAGTGTACAAAAGTTTGACAAGTTTGTGACAAAGTTTAGAAAATGCGGAAAGTATAGAAGAAATGTTCTCTCCGTAGATATTTTTGATGTAATAGCAAAGGCTTCCACAACTGGACTCTATACTAAAATAAGAAAGAACTCTGTAGTGGTTCTTGGCTAAACTCTGGTTGCTTGGTTCACATGTTGAATTCCTAAATTTTTAGATTTTGGTTGATAAAGCCTTTTACAAAAATGAGCGAAGCGATGGTTACAAGAATGACACGATGTAAGCCCGGAAAACGTTTTCATCTTAGTAAAATAAGTTTTTTTTTAATGTCAGCTATTTTTTCAGATTTCAAGTTCCATATTAGAATTGGAATTCAAGCAGAATTAGATGCATGGCTTTTCTCGACTACAATTGCAGCATCTTGTTTTGACAGAAGAATTATTTTGAGCTATTTTTAAAAAAATATTTAAACAACTATAAAGTATATGTTCTAATTTCCATTTTAAGAAAAGTATCAAGAATGTTTATATAATCTCTTTAAAATGACTATTTTTAAATAATTTTTCTAACTCTGATTTGATGTACTTTTTTTAGAAACAATGTAACTGCCTGAATGTTCATTTTGAGTTATGCTTTTCCAATATTACTCTTCTGACAAGAAACTTTTTTCTACTCAAAGGGAATACTTCAACCACTTAACACTTATTTATATGTTGCAAAATCTTCTGATGTTTCTCTGGTACTTTGATGTGATTCAACATTCTTCTTTTGCAAAATTGGTTAAGACGCCTTTACGTTGAATTCAAGAAAAAGAGACCCATCACTTTCAATGCTTTTAGTGATTCTATAATTTTTATAAAACTGTAAATTAAGCGGGACATTGCTTTTTAATTTTATCTTAAAAGATTTAATATTTTTTAAATAACATTCATAGATTCTTTAAGGAGGTTACTTTCACTCCCAGAGTAATTTGTTCCGATAAGTTTTTTTGATTCTTGGTTGTGTTTTATTAATTAGTTAAAATTAACAATACTTACTAATGCAATTGAAATGAAAAATGTTAACAAAAAAAAACCTCTAGGGTTTTTTGTATTATCAAAGAAAACTTTAGATTTGTATTTTATTTGTAAATATACTCTGTGTCATTAAAATTGCAACACCAAAAAGGGGTTCGAATTTTGTGACCAACCTTGTCTAAAAGGTTTAGATACTCAGAGGAATGAACACAATTTTTATGTGATAAGCTGTTTCTCTCTTCCTCCTATTGGCTTCTCACTTTTTTACCATTTATGGCATTAAGGCCAGCATGTGGTCAACGTTCTCTAAAGTTATTGTATCCCAAGCAACTTACAATTTATGCCGGAGAATTTTATGTGCATGTGTCTTACACGTGTACAATAGGCGAATTGTTGGAAGATCTGAGTGGACATGGCAAGTGGTTTTTTCAAATCGGTTCATAGAACGTCTTGCTAAATGGAAACGGGCGTAATCCTGCTGGAAACGTAGGTTTTTTAACTCTTAAAGAAATTAAAGTATATGGGGTTCTATCACCTCGCTAACATATCGCCAGGCGTTCGTATTGTCTCAGATAAATATCAAACGGGACTCAACCTCGTAGAATGTAGCACCTCATACCATAATCCCAGTATGAAGCACTTGACACTGAACAGACGATTGAACATTGCGCCGTTTCCTACGTCTTTGTCTGATTCTCATTCAACCATTATGCATCTCCAATTAAAACTGGGATTTACTACTAAAAGCTACTCTATGCCATTTTAGAGTCCAATGGTGTCGTAACTTACACTACTCCAAACGTTGATGTTGCTGGCCAAAAATGTGGTCGATAAGATTGCAATTCAAAACTTTTGATTCGACAGTAAACTTTTTGAATACGACCTTCCTTACTTAACTATTACTCAGCGATTGGTCTGGTATTGAAAAATGTATTGCCATAAGTCGAAGATGGCGGTCCCACACCTCATTTGTTTGCCTCCGTTCTCTAGTTCTTTGTTTACGCCGATTCTGACCTTTTCCAGTCTATACTTTACAGCAGCACATGATAATGGATTAGTTCGGGTTAAGACAATTTACAATTTTCCTGTACGAAACCAACCACCGACCTGGGTGGGCCTGGTACTCTTTAGGTTTCTTCAGCCCACCTTCAAGAAAAATGCAACGTACACATGGTAATATCTACTTATGCACAGTAGGGCATAATTAAAAAATACGCTTCACTATAAACTAGGTTCTAGGTGGGAGACCTAGCATGAGTATCTCGTTACGCGCATGAAGCTAACAATTCGATCTCTGTCGAATTCGCTTAGTTGCCGGTAATTTTTACATTGTTGCACTCTAGGTATAAGCACACTTTAAAAATACGTTAAACATAAGTACCAACAGAGATAACAATAGAAAGATAAGCCAAGACTCGCACAAAATACACACAATAATGAAGTAGTGTAAACAAAAAAAAACGTCAGATTTTTTTAGCTATATTAGCTGCGTTGATTTTACCATATTGAAACGTTCAAGAAATTACTTGCAAACGCAAGAGCCTTCTAGAAAGCTGTTATCTATTTTCTAGAAGTTATAGCGAAAAGTGAGGAACGATCGAGAAGGATTCGCCGATGTCTATAAAAGCCGAAGATGGAAATCGTAGGTCAGTTATTGTCGAAACGCGAATGCAGCTGTATTAAGAAGATTATCAATTGGAAGATCATTTCAGACACTGAATTTCACCTACAAGATTTCACACTGCGCAGTTCAAAAAATTGATTATAAAACATAAAGAACAGTTTTTAACACCACATATTCCATACTGGATAAAAATGAAAAACTTTACAAGTAATTTCTACAACACATAGAATTCTGTTAACTGTATTAGCTGCGTAGATTTTACCATATTATAGAGAGTAGCAGGAAGCTAGATTTTCCATGTTTTTTATTATTTTTCCTACAACAATATTATTATACATTCCCAGTCTTGGTAGCAGTCCTAGAAAACTTCAATCGTTATAACTTTTAACACGTTTGTCACATTTGGTTAGATGTTTTATACAGTCCCAAATGACACTCCCACTGTCAAAGAAGCGAATTCACATTGCTTTGACCTGTCACCTGCACCATTAAGCTTTTTTTGGTCAAGCAGATGTTGCAGTGTGCCACTTTTGGCTTTGCCTTTTTATCTCACAGTTGCATTAAGAAATCCAATATTCATCTTCGGTAATCGCACGACTGAAACAAATTGTAATTGTTGGGAACAGAAGTTTTTTTGACTGTTTTTAAATTTTTTGACACTAGTTTGACACATACTTTTTGTATGTGCAAATCTTTAGTTATAATTTGATGTAAGGTAAGAGTTCAATTAAAATTGGGCACTCATTCACTAATGCTCTGAGAGATCACGTGGTGACAAGCTCGGACTAAACATCTGGAAAGGATTAACTAACCAAATTCTGTTTAGAAAGATTTCTGCTGTGGTAATTTTCTTCTTAGGCAAACACTTGATTTGAAGTATAAGACTAACTACTTTTTTTACATGAATTTTTATCAACTTGATCTGATGTGTTTATGCGTAATCTGTAGTCAATTGCAAACATTTCTGTGTCTTTAGCATTGTTTGATTGTTTTTACAAACTTGTCAAAACCTGTTTTGGTGTGTCTGTATAAGGTAGATCTACGGTGAACACACTCAGAATAGTCACAAAGAATGTTAAATAAACTCTAAAATGATACATAAAAAATTCCCATTGTTACGATAGCATGTGACGTTAAAAACGCATTCAGCATTTTAATTGACAGGGTGGAGATGACACACGATTTATACTGATTATTCAATTTTTTGGCAATTTTTATAATTGTTGATTGTTTTTGTTAAATCCGTTTTTTTTATTGCCCAATTAAAGCATTTCTGGTGCATTAAATTTGAGTACGTAATAACTATAAGCGACTTTCGGCTTAGACCGCGTCGTAGTTAAACAACCAGACTTTTCAGGCTTGGTCCTAGTCTCTCCAAAACAAGAAGTAGAATTTGGCCTTTGCCGTCTTGTCGTTCGTGAGCCCAAACAAACTGATGTTTTGCAAGACATTGCAGCTTGCATCCTCATATTGGTAAATGTCACGTGATGCTTATAATAACAAACAAAATAACCGCAAAGGTTTAAGATTTTATAGAGTGCGTAAAGCAGTGCTGGACTTGTGGTCTTCCGCAATGTTTGTTATAGATCTCCATGTCTGCGCTATTTACAAATCTCTGTACTCTAACTTATTTTTTTCGTATAATTGTAAATAAACTTAATTTATTAAATGTTTAATTTTGTTTTTACAAAATGTGTTTTTGTATTGTTTTGGTCTTTTTTTTCTTCTTTCATTTCGGTTCATTTGAGCTCTGTTTTGAGCATAAGTTTTCTTGATTATCCAGTTATCTCGGTGTTGTACTATCTCCGTTCATCTTAAATCTGGACTCAACGCCGTGCCCAGGGGAGGGGTCCGGGGGGTCCGGATCACCCCGAAATAAAATGGATTAACACTAAATCAAAACGACTTTTAGGTGGAAACATTTCAAAGATGTTAATCTTTTCAGTATTTTCACCACGCAGCATGTCAACAACGAATTCCCACCCCACTCACCGTCCCTGTCGCTGCTGCCTATTACCTATCTGTCTTCGCGTGCTGTCATTCGTCTTTTTGTGCTCGACGAAGGAAGACCTGTGTCTCTGTGCAGTGCAATACACGTGATACAATATAGAAAACAACGGTTTTTTATTCATGGTGAGTATAAATTACCTTTTAATCGTCAAAACTTATTTTTTGTCATGGGAAAACTAAACAGAAATCGACACAAGTCTTTTAGTATGTAAAATATTATTATAGTACTATTTTTTTAGATCATTGATCATCAAGATGTCTAAATGTACTACATTGCAAGCGTCACGAACACTGCAAGTGACTCATCTACATCTGCTAGACCTATTGTCTCTGAGGCAAGCACCACGTCTTCTTTTTCTACGTGTACTGAGATCAGCGAAGTAAGACCTGAAGAAAGCTACTCACTAAACCACTTTGATTTGGGAAACTATGTAGGTTAACCAATTAGATGATGACTTAAAATTTAAATTACTGAGTACTCCATGGACGCCAGAGAAAGATTTCAAATTTTCAGTAAGCGTAATTGAGAAGAAAAACCTTCGATTTTAAAGGCAGTGGCTTGATAGGTACCCGTGGCTCGTTTATACGAAAAATGACGGCGCACTGTGCAAATATTGTGTAATTTTTTCACATCACACCGTAGGAAAAGAAGGCAATCAGGCTTCCAAATCTCTTGTGACAGTTCCGTATAAGAAATGGAAACACGCAATCGAAGACTTCGAATCCCATCAATCGAAACAATACCATCACGAAGCTGTGGTTAAAGGCTCCAACTTTTTGAAAACTATGCAAAACCAACACTTGGATATCAGGAACGTTATTGACTCAGGGAGAAGAAAGCAAGTTAAAGAAAATATTTTCAATTGTGGAAACTATAAAGTTTTGTGGGCGTCAAGAACTGGCTTTGAGAAGAACAAACGATTCTGGTCCTGTTTCTGTGACTGATGAGGAGCCAGTCACAAATGACGGCAATTTCAGAGCCATCTTAAGAATGAGGATGAAATGTGGTGATACAAAATTGCTCAAACACTGCGGAAACATTGCTCTGAACGCGACGCGACATATATAAGCGCTAAGGTCCAAAATGATCTGATATCAATTTGCGGGGAAATAATTCAGAAGGAAATTCGCTAAATGAAGCGAAGGTGTTCTCCGTTTTAGTAGACGAAACTTCTGATATTTTGGGACACAAACAACTTTCACTATGTGTTAGATACACAAAAAAGGTCAAAACTTGTTATGTGGTGAAAGAAGATTTTCTCAGATTTGTAAAGGTCGATAATACAACTGCACAACCATTGGCTGATACGATCATAGCTTCACTGAAAAACCTTGACATTGACTGCAACAATAAGGTGGGACAGGGGTACGATGGTGCAGCTGTGATGAAAGGTGCTTTTAATGGCGTACAAGCAATAATACGGAAATCATTTCCTCGAGCTCTGTTTGTCCATTGCAGTTCTCATTCTTTAAACTTGGCCCTTTGTTATTCATGTAATGTACCTTCTACTTGAAAGCAATCGGAAGTTTTTTGAGAGCATCTCCAAAGCGAACAAGCTTCTTTCAGGCACGCATTAGGGCCAACTTTCCTGATGCAACATGGCAGAAATTAACACCAATGTGTGAAACGCGGTGGGTGGAAAATCACAACGGCTTGTTAAAATTTAAACAAATTTTTAAATTTATTATTAAGACTTTAGAACAATTCAGCACAGACCTGGGTATAAAGACCTCAACCAAAGCTTCTTTTTTTCTGAGATCTGCTCTTGCTAGTAAATTCGTGATATTACTCTGTTTTTATCGAAGGTATTTGCAGCAACATTAACAGTATGCAAAGTCCTACAGTCACCTCCGTGTGACTTAATAACAGCTGTCGACCATATTGAGAATGTAATATCGCACTTTCAAGATATTCGATCCAATATTGAAAAAGAATTTTCAAATTCATTTACATAAGCAAAGGATTTATTGGCCGATGTCAATGAAGAGATCAAGCTTCCACGGTTGACATCAGTACAAAAGCATCGCGCTAATCCAAATACTCGTAACTCCGAACAGTATTACCGCATACTTGTTGCAATACCTCTATTAAAAGACTTAACTTCCTAGCTCAAAATAAGATTTACTGACCACAAGAAAGTGATTGCTGCTATGTACACTCTTATACCAACAGTCTGTTCCGAGAAGGAAACGCCATTCCCAAGAGAGGACCTAGTGATGTACGAGGACCTGGTGGAACTAAACGAGGCACAAGGCGAATTTCAACTAAGGAAATTGTTGTGGCAGGACAAAAGCCCTTCGGACCGGCCTTCTTGCGCCATTGAAGCTGTCGGAGAGTGCAACAGACAATTTTATCCCAACATTGATATGTTGTTGAACATCTTGTCGACTGTACCAGTAACCATTTGCACCCCGGAAAGGTCATTTTTCCACACTTAGGCGCCTAAAAACCTATCTACGGAATTCTTGTGGACAAGAAAGGCTAACCGGGTTGGCCCTAATGGCAATTCACAGAGATGTCATCATCCCAACTGATGATGTTATAACCGAATTTGCTCATAAAAAGTCTAGAAGGCTTGATTTTGTATTGTGAATTCACTGAATTAGAAATTTGAGGTTTTTAGTTTTAAGAACGAATATGTTAGTACAGTTTTTTCAGTGGCGGGCTTTTCTCGTGCCAATGTAATAGTAATTAATTAAATTTGAATTAGCAGATCTGTTTTATTGAGACCCCCTCCGAAACAAAAATCTGGGCACGGCGCTGTCTGGACTTATGTATGTCATTATATCAGCGTGCGTTTGGTTTTTCTTTTGTTCTTCTGTCTACCAATGGTTTTTACCGTAAAATGTTTAAACTCCATCTGTTGGTCGTTATTCTTGACCTGCAAGATACCATTTTAGCTCTATGACTATTGATAATGCCTGTCCTATTCTTCTCTGTCGTATCTACATGTTTTACTTTATATCTCTCAGCGTAACTCTTAGTTTGTTATTATTCGTCTAGTAAGCATCGATATATGTGTACCATCTGTCAACATCGGAAGTACACATTGATCAAATATTTACATCTTTAGATATTGGAGTATTTTATTATTTTTTTGGCTATGTCTTTTTTTCTTCATGTGCATTGTTTCTTTTTCTTTAGTATAAGTATTGTTACACTTTTTCTACCTTTGTATAATTTACTGTTATTATTGTTTTTGGTAAGAACATTATTTTTGTCTTGTTTAGGTTTAATTTGAGTTCAATGCTGCTAAACGCATGTTCTAATTTTCTGTTGTGAGAAGTTAGGTAATTGTCCGCAGATGTAAGAGGTCTGGACTTTCTTATTTTATGTTGATCCTCTTGATTAAACAGCTTATTCAGACGTCATTGTGAAAATTTTGGGCGATATGGTGTCACCATGCCAGATTCTTCTTTCGATAATTGAGTTGGTATATTTAGATCGATTGTAGATGTTTTTATTCAAATGGCACAACTGTTGCATTAGATTAGGTACTATAATTTTTTTTCTTTTGTCGACATATATGTCACTGCGATCTTTCTAAGGCGATCTAATACTTTTTTTAGACTGCAGTGCGCAAAAATGCCGTTTCCTGTTATTTCAGAAATGTTCTTCAAGTTCGCTCTTCAGTTATATTCTGAAATGCTTTGTACAGCTTGGTTTTGTAAAGTAATTACCAAAACAGTTTATGTATTAGTGCACGCTGCTTACTGAAATCACGGATAATGTTATCAGTCACTTTATTAAAGAACGGACCGAACGTATGCTACTACATAGAATAAACACCGTGTATGGTAATCATAATTTCGCTTTATATTATCAATTTTCTTCCTTTTCTTCTCTTTCTAAAAATATCTGTAATTACGTTATCTTTGAGAATTAACTTGAAAAGCGTGTGAGTGCTACAAGTCCGCAATTTTAAATTTATTCGACTCAACATTTGTACTTTTTTTTAAGCGTTTTATGATTTTTTTAATTTTGACATCGTTTGGTTGTAATGATGGTTTAATTTCACCTTTTAAATTAACAACCTGTTAATCAGATGCATGATGTATGTAATTATGTAACATTTATTTGTTTTTTTCTTAAATTTCGGATATTATCATCATTCGGTTATTGTTATCAAGAACGTGATTCTATTAAGCGATGTGCACTGTATTATAATTTGACGCTTTTTCCAGAACTGATCACTTTGTCTTAATGTTTATATACATTCATAAAACGATTTTTATTTAAAAATATTCTGTTTTTGTTTCTTTTTAATTTTGTTTTTGGTAAAGTCACGGACTTGCCATAAAAGTATATAACGCTATAGTTTGTTATTAGTTACATTTACAAATTTAATTTTAATTTTTTAATAAATTGCGTATTTTAATTACTTGGCTTTTCTTGAAACGAATTTCCGCTGTTAAAGTCTCCATTTTATAATTAATAATTTGTTCTAGAATTTTCTAAAATCATTTTTTAGTTTTTCACGACCAACTTTAATAATACTCGAAACAACTAGGACACTGTGTCGGTTTATTAATTTTTTTAAGTAAAACTCTATTAAACGTCGAACGAATTTCGAAAAAATGTTATTTTATCTACAAATCGAAGCTGAAAAGAAAAAATAAATAAATTTTGCAAGTTGTTTAGGCACATAAAAAACAACTTTTTGGCAAAGTTATGTAAATGTATACGAAAACAGTTTAGTGTGTATGAAAGTTAGACGTATCGCCATATTTTAAGGTTAAAGTTTATGAGCGATTTTTCCAATCGTGTTTCCATTTGAAAAGTAAAAACTAAAATACCGCAAAATTTCTTGTCAATTTTCAACTTGAACTTAATAACGTCGTGTCTTCGTTTCGAAGAGAAAAAGATTATTTCACGTTCGAACGACAAGCAAATATATTATATTTAGTGACAGTTCACTTGGTCTTACCTTTTTTAGATAATTTTTTGGTTTTAAAGTGGAAAATTGTGTAAATACTCACGTTCGTATTGGGTCAAAGTTGAAATTTTTTTGTCAAATATCGAGACTGGCGCCTGAAATAACGCTTCTTGTTTCCTATTACGGATATTTTCTATATTAATATATCAACTTAATACCAATGACATTAAAAAACAACGTGCTTAACGCCGCTTTCCTCTTGTTTAATGTTCTTGTCGAAATGTTAGTCTATTTCTTAGATAATCTATGGAGCGACAGACCGACAATCGAAAGGTTATTTTATATGCAATTTATTGTTCTTTGGATTCTTAAAGAAATTTATTGGCCAATTGGCAAATGCTGAGGCATGCACGGATTTGCATACGCACTTTAACATGCTCAGATGTAGACTTCTTTATTTGGTATTGACCTGAATAAATATATAACCTTAATCTATTGTACGAGGTTCTAACCAAAAGTTGGCTTTTTATTTATTACATTGCAATTTTTAAAAAAACCACGCAATTAAACTAAAATCGATTTATGCAATTAAACTAAAATGGATTCTAAGATGTAAGATAAATCAAAAAATTATAAAGTTGAAAATTACAAAATTATGTTTTAATAACAACTGTTACAACTGAAATCAATTAGAATAAAATTAAGCTGTTATAAAAGTTAAGTTAGAAAACGTAGCAAAAAATTAAAAGCAAAAAAAACTTTTTTAAAAAAAGCTTTTATTTAAATGCTTTAAAAAGACGAAAATAAAATTGTCTTTTAAAATTCGCGCGATTTTTTTGTGTAAATAAACTAGTACCTATTTAATTGAGTAACTTAATCTGCTGAGTTTAATATTATTATTAATATTTCGCGACAAGCTTTTATGATCATATAAATTGTGTATAATGAGGTTATAAGTTGATAGTTAAAATTTTAAAGGATATTTTCGTCTTTTTAGAGCATTTAAATAAAAGCTTTTTTTAAAAAAGTTTTTTTTGCTTTAAATTTATTTTTTACTTTTTAGTTATCGCTGCCTAGGTTTCTGAGTCTGTTCATCTCATTCAACGTATCATTGTTGTAAGGTCGTTTGCTGGTTAATTTCGAACAGTCTAGCTCTTCAATAAGGAGACTTTCTAATGATTTTACCTTACTTAAGGCCACGTATGCTTGGCCAGCAACAAAGAGCTTCAAGCCTAAGTAAACAACGGCGTGGTCGACCGTACTATCCTGCATTTTGTGTACTGTGCAAGCCCAGCATAATGCAATGGGCAGCATTCTTCGTTCTGCGGTTCAGTGACTATATTTTGCTGGAAATTGCACAGACTTGAGCTGAATGAGGTGAACACCGTCTTTACCGAAGTCTATACGGACGGATGGTATATCAGTGTCATACATTTGTGCTCTTCGGAAGCAGGGCCATATAATTTCTGTAATATGTCCAATGGCACCATTCACCAGACCTTTGGACACATCTTTATTGTAACGCAACATCACCTTGGCCCCAACAAATATTTCTAGCTCTTTAGGTAGCCCTCCTGTCTTGTTTATATCTGATGATATAATATTATTTAGATCTAAACCGCCAGTTTTTCTAGTACAATCTACAGACTATCCTGTGCTATAATTTTGTTAATAGTTATACCACGAGCTTGGAAATGTTCGAGAACAGTTTTGTTGTGATTGTATACTTGTTGGTTAGTGGGATAAATTGGCAGGGCTTTTTCAATCGCAAATTCGCCAGTTGGTTCTTTGTTTAGCCGATTCATTAAAATAACAAAATGCTCTGATTAAAGTTCACCAATTCGTAATGCATTCAGGAGGTCTTTGAAAGTCAATTCAATTAAGGAGAAGCAACGCCATAGGTGCGTTGCTGGGACAAATCTAGAAGGTTGATCAAAAACTTGATTTCCTCGAACAAGAGGTAACTGCATTAGGTCACTAAATACACAAATATTTATACTACCAAATAATAATTCGTTGTTTTTGAGTTGTTTTTGTCGGGAATCTACCATACACAGCATTTCATACGGGACTATTGAGATTTCATCAATAAATAAAAATTCAATATGTTGCTACTGTTGACGCATTAAGCGCAAGTAATTATTAGTAAGATCCTTACGTGTGGTTTAACGTGATGCGACTACCGTTGGGTTTAAACACCACGGGTTTCTGCAAACTCGGATCGAGATAGGCTCGATCAACGCAAGGGACACCGTAAACGGTCTACGAATGCCTCTTTGCCAATTTAGCTTCGAGATAAAGGTCTCTTGTCAAGCACGGCATAACACGGACCACTATCTATGTCCTCCCGATTAAACAGATCGGTACCCGAGCAATAACGTGCTCCTACGTTTTGGGTTTCACGCCCTATCCAGCATGCGGCTTTAACCACAACCACTACGAGTCCATCCTCAAAATGACCGGGCAGAAAGACGCAGTATGGCACGCAAGCGTTGCCAAGACTACGGTCAACGTTCCGGGGCTCCCGAGTCGCCCGTAGTACCGTACAAAGTCACGGTTGGATTTTTCAGAGCCAGTACTCAAATGGAATCCACCAGACAAGAACCGACTCCTACCTATTTTAAGTCCTGCAACCTGAGGCGTAGGTGACGCCATCTAGAGTTGTGCAGGCTCGCCAAGCCTGTTGGTTCGAGGTCAGCAATGCCGCGTCTATCGGTGTGCAAGCACAGGTGGGCTACACACAAGGGGACTACGGATAAACTGGCTCTAGCCACTCTACACTTCTCCCTAACTACATACTGTTACATTCACTCATCATCCCAGAAACACACACCTCCTCAAACAAGCGCAAAACCTCAAGACTCAAGGCACAACCTTCTTTCGTTCCAACACACTCTCAGCAAACTCCCTAAATCTCCGCCAAATCGCCTCGTCAGTCAAAAGCCAACCAAGATCCTGACCAACCTCACCTCCTTCCAAGGGAAACCTCAGACCAGCCCTCTCACGAAGATCCTCATACAACACACATCTCACCAACACATGCTCCCAATCCTCATCCTCCACACCACACGAACACAAAGCACTCTCCGCCCTACTGATACGAGTCAGATACCCGTTGAAACAACCGTGTCCCGTGAGGAAACAACCAACTGCCCAACCGATATCTAACCATGGACACTTATCCACCGTCAGCAAATCCCTCATGCAGCGAAAAGTCACTCTCCCTTTCTTACACGAATCCTACCTATCCTGCCAACACGCGAGAATCCTATCCTTCAATAATCTTTTAACAGCCCTCCTACTCTTAACTCTCTCTTCCTCGCCCAACAAATCAATCGGATCGCGCGGGATCCGCTTACGCACAACATACAACTCACCTCGCATACGAGCCTCCAAGTGTAACGGAACGACGCCAAAAAGAACCTGTAAGGCCTCAGTCGACACCGTCCGACAGACCGGAAGCATCCCATACAAGACAACTCTCTGCGCACGGTTCAGCAAAACAACCATTCTCTGAAGATTCAGACTACGATACCACACACTCGATGCGTACAAAGCGCAAGCCGACATCATGCCTTGATACCAGACACGAGCAGCTGCTCCTCTAACGTCCCATTCTTTCCTGAGAACTTGTCTCATCATCCCACTCAACTGAACGATCCTTCCTCTCACGACCTCCATGTGACGATTGAAGCTCATCTTCTCTCCGACATAGACGCCTAGATAGCGGACACAGGTAGATAAACTAACCTGGCTGCCTTCCTGACGTATCGCCGGTGGTCTTGCGACCGCGAGAGATCCCTTCATCATCAGCATCTTGGTCTTCTGTCGCGAAACACTCACGCCGACACTCAATCTCCATTCACTAATCAAACTTACCCATTCTTGTTCCTTCTTCTCCAACGCTGCCCTGCTCGTACCTTCCACAATAAGTGTCAGATCGTCTGCATAGGCCACACATTCCCACCCGCCACATCTCAATTTTTCCAACAGAACATCCATCATCATATTCCATACCGCCGGGCCGCAAATCGACCCCTGCGGACATCCTTTCATCACACGTCTGTCCACAACATC
This sequence comes from Aquatica leii, assembly GCA_035610365.1. Lineage (NCBI taxonomy): Eukaryota > Metazoa > Arthropoda > Insecta > Coleoptera > Lampyridae > Aquatica > Aquatica leii. Next base: position 114,173,842 of record CM069435.1, read on the forward strand.
CTCTACTCCCTGGAACCAAATAATACGCTCCCTGAAGTAATCTTTCCACAAGTTTAGCTCCTTACATCCAACCTCAGCCAATCACTCAATCACACTACTCCAAAGAAGGTTATCAAACGCGCCTTTAAAGTCCACAAATATACCGAGCACATATTTGTACTCGGATACGCTCACAATCTCCTTCAGACGCCACCAGGTATCCTTAGTCGATTTCTCTTTCTTAAAGCCAAACTTTCTTTCTTTCGCTCCTAGGCCAGAGTCTCCAGCCTTACCACCAACATTCTCTCAAGAATCTTACCAAAAACGCTAAATAAACAAATCGGCCTGTACGAACTAGCTAGACTCTTTTCCTTAAAAGGACCTTTCAAACCTCAATCACACGCGTTTACTTCCATGGCTCCGGGAAAATAGCTGCCCGTAGGCAGGCGTTTCCAAGCGCCAGAAAGTAAGCCCCAAGTTTACCTACCACGTGCTTGGCCAGCAGGGGCTCAACACCGTCGATGCCGGGGGCCCTGCCAGTCCTCAGTCGCTTTACCGCATACCAAAGCTCATCAAATGTAAATACACTTGGCGTCACCTCGACGCGCTCATACACACGATCCTCATACACCACATCTAAGGGAAACTGCGCATCTAACAATTTCTCCGCACTTTCACGCCAGGTCAACGAATACTCCTTTTCATCAATAATACTACACAAATCCATTCGCTTCTTTCTACCGCGACAAGTATTATAGACTTGCCCCCAAGCATTCGCATTCCCCTCAACGTCCACAAACTCTCTCCAATTGCACTCCTTTTGCTCACGAATACTCCTCATGTACTCACGTCTAAGCATTCCATACCTCATTCTCGCACTCTCAATTACAGCAACATCACAACCCTTTCTTACACGCTGGTACTTCTTTCTTGCAACCCTTACGCTTCTCTTCAATCTCTCTAGCTCGTCACACCACCACTTAACCATCTTCCGCTTACGTACACAGTTCCTCTTCTTAAGTAGACAATTACAGGACTGTCTAACCCAACCAAGGGACTTATGATACATAACCGGAACTGTCAGGGAAGAGAAATCTTCCACCGAACAGTCCACATTCGGCCTCAAGACATACCGGAAGGCATTCCAATCAACGTTCCAACTACATCAACGACTTTCATTCAAAGAGACTCGCTCCTGTCTAGCATATTTGACCGTGATCGATATAGCGTTGTGATCGCTAATACTGACCCAGTCTTCATGCACCATCTACTCCGTCTCAAAGAGATCGGCCCAACATTCACTCACAACTGTAACATCTATGTCACTTTTGCCAGCCGGGCCGCTATAGGTAAACGTCCGACTGTGCTTATTGACAACACACAACCTTGCATCTGTCAAGCATTCCTCCAAACATTCCGCCCTTCCATCACGGTCTATGGCACGTTCGCGCAACTTACTGCACTACATGAGAGATGCAGCATTTGCGTCCATCCCAATCAGAAAACCACAACCTGTCAGCGTGTTACATACCTCTCTAATGTACGCCAAATATGGTTGCATAGGACTACTATACCGACAGTACACAGAGACCACAAACACCTCAATTTCTCCCTTCCTTAACTGAACACAGACACCACGCTCGTCAGTCAACCTCGTCACCATCATAGCCTGTAAAGAGGAATCGTCGACAACAACCGCCGATCCTCCGTCCAGGCTCAAGTATCCTGCGGCATCAACCGGGAGACCAACAACCCTACCCTCACGCACGAAAGGCTCCTGCAAGACAGCGACCTACAGACCTTTCTCACGCATCAACATCCCAAGTTCATTCATACTACCAGCCGCATTCATACAGTTCAACTGCACAAGCCTAATCAAATCGAACGTTACAGGTTTATTCTCTCTCTAGCACGCGCCACCCTCCTCTCATACTCAGGGCACACTTCAGACATGATACTATGATCAGCCTTCAGACCCCTGATCTTACAACAAACATCATTTTCGCACGAAGAAGCCACATGGCCTACCTCGCCACACTTCAGACACATTCGCTCAGGCTCCTTGCATTCGCAAAGCACGTGGTCGTAAGCGTGGCACTTAAAGCACCGCACAACTCCCACATGCTCTCTCACCCTACAGCTCTCCAAGCCGACAAAGACGCGCCCCATCCTATAAAAGAGTTCCGCCACCACTCCGGGAACCTCCATAACGACATTCACCTTTCCTTCCTCGCCCCTGACCTTCATCTTCGTCCTAACTCTCGCCGCCAGCTCAAACTCAGCTTCCGAGCAGACACCAGACTCCTTAAAATTTTGTCAAAGATCTCTTTGACTAGAACCTTGTCGACCGACTGCGCTTTCGGCACGTCAAAGATGAGGACCTGAGGTGCAACACTTCTTGGCGCGTCAACACGCAGCCCCGCTCTCTCACAGGCACCCGATGCTCTCAGCTTATCGAGTTCCCCAGAAGACTGGGTCTCGACCATCACCCCTCCTTTCACACGTCTGAGAGTCACGACCCTTAGATCGGGCAACTCAGGCCTCACGCTCTTAAGGAGCTGGTCCTTAATCACCTCCGCATTCTCATCTGCCGTGCCACGCACGACAATCACATTTGCTGCTTTCCTCCTTTGAGGACCCATTTGCACCGCTGTTTTGACTACCACCGGCTTAGGAGCCGGCCTGCAAGCTAAGCGTCCACTTTCAATAGGCCTACCAACACTGGCACTACCAGGGAGGCTCACAACACTAGCATACGTTCTTTTAACTTCACCCTGTTCAGCAACACCTCTGTTCTCCCTACATTTGCTCAGCTGACCCTTAAGGGTAGCATTCTCGATCATTACCCTGATGAGCAGGTCCTCGTACCTGCTCACCGTCGACAAAACCTTCATACAAGCCATCTTGGAGACTTTGTTGGCCTCCGTCAAGAGGAATTTCCTTAATTCGGAGCCGATCTCCGGCATCTTAAACAGCTCATCATCCTGGGCGATCGGTTCCGTGTCACCCTCGCTGTCCGTGTGAGCTCGCTTTGAGCTGGCAACGGAGCTGCTTCGGCTGACAGGTCCCGATACTCCGCTCGAGGCCGTGCTACCACCCTTTCGGGTCTCCTTCGGCACTTGCAGTCTACTACTCCCTGCAAGTGGTTGTGCGTCCTCAACCTCCACTTGAGTCGGCGACTTTCTAGGCGGCGTGCGCCTAGTCATCGTCGACCTCCCAAAGGTTCCTTCACCCTTTGCTGCTTTCGCAGCAACCTCAACTTCCTTCTCAGTCTACTCTGGTTTCTCTTCAATATGCGAATAAATCTTTCGCCTTTAGCTAAAGCAAAGGACATTGATTAAATTCATTTTGTGAGCAATCAAGCGAAGTCGGATTATTAAGGCCGACAGTAATTTTGTAATTTTGATAATAGCGTTGTTATTTCGTGTAATAAAAGTTGTTCCTTTCGACGGTGCTTTAGACCCTTACCTCCACGAGGTTAAAGGTGGGCAACGACACACAGGCTATAAGTCCAACCGTTTTCTGGCAATAAGCTCCTGTGTACGGCTAAAAGGGTATCAGGTAACAGTTCTTTCTCCAGCCGACACTCCACGAGCGTCGCGCTGTCGCGCTCTACCTCCCCTTCTCCTTCAGCCTCCACCATGGAGGCTGAATCTGCCTCATCCAAGCGTCGTCGTGAAGACGACGATGACGAAATCCTTTCTGATACCTCGCCTGACAGCATGGAATCATCCTTTGACGCCGATATCCTACGTCTGACGAAAGTAATCTCCGCCAGTAAGATTACGACTTCTCGTCAATCAGAGATGATTGACATTGTTAGCAGGCTTCAAGCGACTTTCAGAAAATCCATGATCTCCCGTCGCGTTACGCAGCAAACTGCTGACATCGCCAGTACCTTGGCTGAGGTCCAATCAGCTTTGCATAACGTTTCAGCCAAGCTATCCACAACTGCCATTGCTGCACCTCCTGCCCAGCTATCCTATGCCCAAGCGGCACGTTCTAAACTCGTAGAGAAGGTCAAAGTACCTTCGGGAAAATCTGTCTCTCCTATTTCTCGCTCTACTGTAGTAATTGTTCCTAAACCTGACTCCCCCCTTAAAACTGCCGACGAGACGAAGACGACTTTGATGAAAGTCCTGGACCCACAAAAGTATGGCCTCAGACTCGACAGAGTGACCAAAACGGACAAGAGCTCGATACGTCTCGAATCCGAGAAAACGGACTTAACTAAAATCCCTTCCGATATCCTCGACAAAGCCGGTCTTGTGGTCAAGCCCCAAGGCAAATCGTTACCTCGCCTTTCTCTCATTAACGTTCCGACTAACCTCTCCCCTGAGCAGGTGAAAGAGGCTATAATATCCCAAAATTTTCATGACGCCTCTGATGAGGTACTGCATCTGGCCAACCAACATCTCAAAGTACTGTTCCGTTTCGGTCCTAGAGACCAACCCAACGGCAATTGGATCGTTGAGGTCCATGCCGACGTTCGGCGATACCTTTGGCATCGCGTCGCGTGTACATAGCGTGGAATGCGTGTAGGGTCAATGACCACATCCGGTTACTCGCTGTTTTAATTGCCAAAAATACGGCCACCACTCGAGCGACTGTAAAGCGAGTTACAGTGCGGCCACTGTGCTGAAAAGCACGATACAAAAGCATGCCCAAACTTGAAAAGAGACCCTACATGCGCCAACTGCGTTCGCTTTGGCCATAAAGGAGACATCGTCCGACACAAAGCCATATCCAACACCTGCCCAGCCTACCTGAAAAGGCTCGACGCCAAAATCTCAAACACCGATTATGGACTTTAAGGACACTCAATTAACTTTGAGGTTTGCGCAAGTGAATCTTCGCAATTCACGTGTTGCGACTTTCGAAGCAATGAGTTTCTCCTCTGACAACAATATAGACATACTACTGACTCAAGAGCCTTACGTGTTTAGCTCAGGTTCAGGGTACAAGCTCGCTGGTGCGACTGTACCCTTCAACAGGATTGCCGCATCCTCTTCTATGCGGTACTACTCGGCTATTGTTTTCAATAGTTCGAAGCCCGTCGGAGTGGTAACACTCAGCCACTTAACTAACGACTGCAATGCAGTAACCATGGTAACGGTTGGAAACACCTCCTTGGCAATCGTCGGCGTTTATTGGCCGCCGAGTGAGGATGTTCGTATTCATCTCCAACACTTGGATAAAATTCTGGATGAACTAAGAGGCACTCCCATTATCATAGCAGGTGACTTCAATTCGAAATCGCCGCTTTGGCACTCCCCGGCGACCGACGAACGAGGACGATGTGTTGAGAACCTCGTGGGTGAACGCGACCTCTGTGTTGTTAACGAACCTAATCAACCATTCACTTTTGCTAGTCATTTAGGCTCAACGAATATTGATGTCACTTTAGCTTCTCCTGGGTTAGCCAGGAAAATAGTAGACTGGCGAGTTATACCTGATATTATAGAAAGTGATCACCGACTGATACGGTTTGAGTTAACCGTCAATGCCCCGAACCTAGTACCTATCCCTAAAAGAATCCTTGACTTCAAACGCATAGATCCCGTTCGCCTGAATAATGCTATCACTAAAGCAATTCCTTCATACCTTCCACGTGGTGCTCTGTGCCACGATCCAAGATCTGTAGACGCTCTCATTGATAAGTTGACCAGGATGATCCTCTACTCTTGTCAAAATGGCTTGAATAGCATACGCTTAAAATCTAGAGCTGGTGTACCGTGGTGGAGTCCTAAGTTAGATAGGCTAAAGCGAGCGGTGCGTTGTTTGCGAAAACACCACCAAAAAGCCCCTGCCGACGTAAAACATCAATGGCTTGCCTCATATAAGGCCGCGCTTCACCGGTACAAACTGGCAGTGAAGACAGCGAAGTATAGCTCTTGGCAAAGTTTTGTAAAAAAAAAGCTTGGCAACGAGTCCTTGGGGGTTAGTTTACAGGTTATCCTCCCGAAAGTTCCTGTCGATCCAACCGTGCTCAAATGTTAAAGACGGCGACAGATACACTATTTCAGAACTGGACACAATTAAAGTTATAGTTTCCTCTTTATTTCCAGACGACGATCCATCGACGGACAACGCCTATCATTCCCAAATAAGATCCAGAACTCTATTGCTAAGTAATTCCCGACAGGACTGGGTGGTCACAAGCGACGATTTAGCCGCGGTGGCTAGCAAAATCCCTAAGAATAAAGCTCCTGGACTTGACGGAATACACGGTAACGTTTTGCGAACGGTTGTTCTAGATTCTCTCTTATCAACGATCGTTGACCTGTTCAACTCGTGCATAAAAATTGGTTATTTTCCTACCAGCTGGAAAGCTGGTAAGCTGATCACTATTTTCAAGCCCGGAAAGAAGGATCTCGCCAACCCCAACTCGTATCGTCCGATAACTTTGTTATCCGAACTAGGAAAACTCTTCGAAAGGACACTTTTGAAAAAGATACACGACGACATTCCGCCAAATATATTATTCCATCCTAGTCAATATGGCTTCGTTCCTGGCAAAACGACGACTGACGCCGCCCTTCGATTAATGACTATTGTACAATCGAACGTTTCCAAGTACAGACTAGCTATTTTCATAGACATTTCTGGAGCGTTCAATAACGTATGGTGGCCCTCTATAATCGAAGCTCTCCTCGTTAAGAGAGTACCTGCTGACGCTACGCGCGTCATTCGTAGCTATTTGTCGAATAGATCGATAACTTACTCTGCGAACGTCTCACGTTCAACCTTCACCAAACGACTGACGAAGGGCTGTCCACAAGGCTCGGTTTTTGGGCCGACTTTGTGGAACTTGCTTGTAAACGATCTCCTAGACAAGGACGTACCAGCAGACTGCGACATTTTCGCTTATGCGGATGACATAACAGTCACGGTATCCGCAAATTCCAGACGAGACTTGGAGGCAAAATCCAACACATGCCTAAATATTGTGACTAGCTGGGCTGGCAGCAATAAACTAAGTATCTCTGCAGACAAGACTAAGTACATGGTTTTTGGCTCTACACTAAGACGAGATCCTTCACTGCGCCTCCACGATATTCCTGTCCGTAGGGTTTTCGAATTCAAGTACCTCGGACTATTGCTCGACGACAAGCTGAGTTTTGTAAAACATTGCGCTTTCGTGGTTGACAAGTGTAAGAGTGTCTTGCACTTGTTCTACAAATACTCACGTTTGAAATGGAACCTACACAAAAAACATCTTGCGAATATCTTCGACAATGCAGTCATTCCCATGCTCACCTATGGCTTAGACATTTGGTACCATAGACTTCGACATTCCCACGTGGTCAGGAAACTGGCCTCGCTCCAATCCTTATTCCTGAGAACTATCCTAGGGGCTTATCGTACTGTTCCTGTCGATACCCTCTGTGTTATTTCTAAACATCCTCCCCTACATCTCCTATTGCAGGAAATCTACTGCACCAAAGCTCTTCGCAAGGCTGGCTCGTGCAATTTCCTTGACCAGCACGTTTCAAACGACGATTTTCCGTCCTTTTCAGCGGCCAAGCGTCACTTAAAGGTCTTGATCTTGGGTGAATGGCAGCGGCTGTGGGACACTTCCCATAAAGGGCGTAATGCCTATTCTATTATCCCGAATATCCTTACCTGGGTCAGAATGCCCCACGTCCCTGGACGAGAGGCCGTCCAAATCCTGTCTTCACACGGCGGATTCCGTTGCCATCTAAAACGCATTAGCGTCTTAGATGATGACAGAGTGTCCGTCGTGCGGCGTTCCCTGACACTCCGGCGCATCGGATTCTCGCTTGTCGCGAATTCGATGATGATCGGAGTGCCCTGTCTTCCATTGTCAACCCCTACCCCGACTCCCCTCAGGCCATCCTCGAACTGGTGCCTGATGTAAATATTTATAGACCTTTCGCAAAGAGAGACCAGAGCCTACAATAAGAATTGAGTTTATATTTCTAACGATTTTGCATGGTTTTGTTTATTTTTCTTACAAGTACGCTATGGCAAAGTAGGTATTTAGTTTTTATTATTATTAACTGCATGAATTTTAATTTAGAGTCATTTATTTCAGTATTTTATTTTAAATAACCTTTTAGTTTCTTTTTCGCCGTAGCTACTTAATTAACTCAGCCTCTCTTAGCTCCCTTACAAGTTTCTAAGTCCTTTTCCTACCTACTTGGTTTTATGCCTTAGAAGCGAGGATAAGCCGTAAGGCAGGTGCCTCGCTGAACCACGTGCTCACATAGCACGTACCGATACCTAGCCCATCCGACAAGTCTAACTAGACTTTCCTTTCAACGACACTTTCCATACTCTTACCTATCCTTCTTGTGGCGAACTTGTACCAAGCAAGTTCGGGTGGTTTGGTGGGTCCACATCCTCCTCCTCCTCCTCCTCCTCCTCCTTCTCAGTCTCTACTACTACTCTTCTCTCATCGCCCTTCTGCTTCTCTGCGGTTTTAAAATCATGATCCATATGCGGTTTTGATTTTAGAGACGATCTATCGGTCTACCGGGCATACGCTCATATCCCGACAAGGCTATATACAACGAGGTGCGCCAGGTGCCTCGAGGTTTGCCGTTACTGTCCTTACACCCTAGGACATATCCACCTTTGCCACGAAACACAGCTCTGGTTAGGGGTTATTTTATAGAGGTTTGCTCCTCGCGAGACGGCCGGTGAAGGCAAGCTCCCCGATTCCTTGCGTTCCACGTTCTTCGGGAGTCATCCTTGAAACAAGACACCAAGTCGTTGCTTTCCGCAAAGGGCTTCGGTAATCCGATTGCTGACTCAGTCAATCTCGGGACACCGGGTGCGTTTCGCCCGTAGTACAGAAGTGCAGCGCACCTTCGAAACCCGAAATCTGGAAGGCGGCATGCGACTCCTAATCCCCCCTGGGACAAATTATCAGTAAGAATAGGCATTTGCGCTATTCTACCATCCTTCTGTACCGGAAATTTTAGTGTAGAATGTAATGTGGATCCGCTCATTAAACGTGCTGCCACCGCTGTAAGCGCACAAACTTTAACAAATTGCTTGCCGTAACACCGATTGACTTGGTTTTTCAATAAGTTAAAGAGAAAGGTCTCTCCAGTCCCAGCGTTACCTGTTATGAACAACCTCAGACGCTCATGGGTTTGGTTATTTAGCTGTTCTGAAATACTCTTTGCTATGAATAAAAATGCATCCTTTTGTCCAACATTCATTACTCTTCTCGCATTGAGAAATTCGTCATCGGTCATGTGCTGTTTTGGCATTTTCAACTCTTCTTTAAAATTTTCATGTTGAGCTTCTTGAGCTTCAAAAGCATGAATTTGATTAAAAGCATTCACCAGCTGTCTGTCACGCTCCCTAAATGTCTCCAAACGTGCGTTAATTGCGCGAAGATCAGATTCTCTTGCCAGAAAAGCTTCTCTTGCTGTATCGTAGTCGACAATTAATTCACTCTCATTTCTGTACGGAACATACTGAAGAAGTAAGCTGTAGTAATAGTTTTCTGGGTCATTGGCAACCACAAAATATGGCACGCGTACGACGGCAGGAACATTTCTGATTACCATTTTACTATTATCTGCAAGTGTAATTATTTGCTGTCTGGTTTACCTTTCTGATGTTTCATACATGTCAACACATTCTTCAGTTTCTTGGTTTGATTTTACATAATAAGGTTCAAAGAGCATTGCAAATTCCAGAAGGCACAATTATGAACATCGTAGTTGGGATGCTCTGTAGGCCGTTTTTCGTAACGTTCGATTATGTTACTGTAGTATCCGGTAGCTGTCCCATTCGAATCAAATTTAAGAACCCTGTGCTTCTGTTCCGGTTTTCTTGTGTTTAAAAACGTACATTTTCTCAAATTATCCCTGAAATTTAAATGACAGAGCCTATAAGCACATTCGCACGCAGACACTTGCCTTTCTTTTAATATCCGCATACATACTTTAAACAATTTACGTGATATATCTGTTTCTTCACGTTGAATCTCGCTTATTGCTTGAGCTACACTACTATCAAACCGTGTCGGCATGTAAAATGCTATAGCTTCGTTTGTTTCGCATGGCTGAATATGCATAATATAAAAGAGTTCGGTTATAATTATTAATCCAGTCAGCATTTCGTCCTTGTTTCAAAATACAGATTCTGCTTCCATTACAAATAAATTCTTCTGATGAATGGGAAATGAGACGAGTTTCAACGCATTTTTTTCTTGGAAAACCAAACCTACATGTTGGTGATTCTGGATTGTTTTTATAGCATGTATGTGTGTGTTTGTGCAATTGGTTTTTCTTTACCAGATCGTGCATTTCAGATGTCTCAGGCGGTAGATCACAACTACACACTTGATTAAGCTGACACATCCCCTTATCCGCATCAAAAGATGCGTGACCTTTCACCCAAACTACTGGGACTGCCACGATTCTGGAATTCTATCCTACACCAGTAGTCTTTTATACGACCATTTAAAACTTGATTGTTGTTTAACAGAAATTTCATAAGGGCATTGGAACGATACATGAAATGTCTACTTACTATAACAGGATACTGTTCTATCATGTCCAAATCTTGCGGATTATCCATTGGTTGTCCATCGGCAATAAGAAGAGCTTTACGCATATCCAACAATTTTATATCAATACAATTGAAGGTCAAAAAGTATGTTGGTGGTCCTAGACATCGAATTGGCGTAGGTAAAGTTTTCTTGCATAACATAATTACGGTGCCGAAACGCCTGGCGCTCAAACGCCGTGCGCCTAAACGCCCGGCGCCCAACCGCCGGCGCCCAAACGTCCTGCTTCGTTAAATGGTACCGTAAGTGCACGCATCAGAAAATGGTCTAGCAAAAAAGCGGAATACATCAATAAAGCAGTATAATGTGGGAACTCTTTTAGAAATAGTAGCGATTGACATTGCAAGACCGTTTCCTAAATCTGGTTCGGGAAACAAATACATCCTGATGGCGATGAGTTATTTAATAAAATGGACGAAGGCTTACGCCATACCCTATCAAAACGCAGCTACAGTCGCAGACGTATTAGTGAATGAGTTTTTTCTGACTATTTGGAGTTCCGTTAAAATTACACTTCGACCAAGACCGCAACTTTGAGTCTGAGCTGTTGCAAGAAGTTTGCCGGCTGTTGGGAATTAATAAAACTAAGACGGCGCCTCTCCATTCTTAATCTGATGGCATGGTTAAAACGGATGAATCAAGCAATGAGGAAGTACTTAGAAGAGTAATGTTCGAACATCAAAGAGACTGGGATCAGTAGTTGCATTTTTTCTTAATGGCATACCGATCATCCGTTCACGAAAGCACAGGCCAAACACCATCCTGCATGATGCTTGGTCGCGAAATACGACTCCAATTTGAACGAAGACCGGAAGAAGTTGCTGGAGAAGATTACGTCAGCAAGCCGACCAAGAGGCTAGACGAAGACGAAGATAAAGACTAGATATGACGTCAAAGCATAAAATGGTGGGTTTTAACCTGGCGACATGGTGTGGTTGTATAGTCTCTAAAAAAAGGCGTGGTTTGTCGCCGAAGTTGCAGAGAGCTTTTATGACGTATTAATGACGTCATATATTGCATCCAAAAGTCACCCAGAGAGAAGCCGAAAAAGGGTCCACATTGATTGTTTAGCCCTGTTTGCTGGCGATAACAACGTTATGCAAGTTCAGGTTCGAACCAGAGTAATAACTAGCAGGAGCAGAAATCAAGTTGAAGGAATGAACTTCGATAAGTTTATGAACATATACGGAGGTTCTGGAAAGGTTAGGTTTGGAGTTACAAGACCTGTTTCAAACGCGAAACGATTACACCATCGCACATTGTGTGAACGAGAATCTTTACATGTTCAGAGAGGTTGCAGTCGTATTTAAAAAGAAGTTTAGATAGCTAGATAAATTACGAAAACAGCAACCGGCGGTCAGAAAAGTGTTAAAACCACGTGCTGATCGACGCTTCGTTTTCTATCTGGTCACCAAGAAGTACTCACGTACAAAGCCGGTATACTAAAATTTGTAACGAGAATTACTGAATCTCAAGAGAGAAATGGGGTTCCACAATATTAAGAAATTGTTAGTACCCAAGTTTGGTTGTGACTTAGATCAACTGAATTTGAGGTCAATTCGAAATATGTTGAAGGTTGTCTTCCAAGTGTTTTGGTGTTGGTCTGCAGTTACCAAGTAGAATATCGGGCCAGGAAAAGTCTATTGACTACTACTTTTATGCTTAAGAAAGTTGCCGGAATGGAGAGAGCTACCGCTATCGCCACGATCCTTTCTACAGGTGTCGCATTGAATTTCCTGTTCTGGGACAGAACAGTCTTAAGAAGGGAGCAGTCAAACGTTCTCAAAATTATTGTCAATTTCGAGAACGTTTAACGAAAGATGTAGAAAATTCAGATAATAAAAATATATAAAAACGGTTCAAAGAAAGCATAGGTCAATTTTTCGAATTGAATTGAGATGATTTTGTCGATTTAAAATAAATTAGCTATTAGGATGAGAACGTCTGCAGGGTTTGGACCGTGTTATTGTTGTAATCGAAGTTGCCAACCTTTTCAGTTTTAATTATGATTAATTTTTATATAGAATCAATTATTCTTACTCTTAAAAATGATTGTGTTTTGTAACGGCAACTAAAAACAAAAGAATTCAAAATGGTGCTGATTTTATAATACTAAAAAAACCTTATGGCAATTGAAGACAAATTATTTTAGTTTCTCTGACGTTACCTTAAAATTATATTTTTCTTATGTAGTTTACTAATCTGAGTCTTTTTTAGATTTTTTTAAATTTTGTAATAATCAATTTTAATTTTAAATAACCGTGTGGCGTTAATAAATTACTTGAATATATAAGAAATTTTAGTTATTCAACAATTCAAAAAATGATTGTCTACGTTTAATCATAAAAAGATCGTAACGCAATAAAAATGTATATTAAAAAAAAAAAAATTAAGTGTCGCCTACGTATATAAAATGACTTAAAGTAAATTTGCCCTATTTATTCAAAGTTTGTTGATTGTAGATTTAATAAAAATTATGTCAATACTTTTTTGTTAAACATTTTAAATATCGCAACTAAAAAGCAAAAAGTTAAATTGCAAAAAAAAATTATAAACGAAAGGTATTTACTTTTTTTTTTTAACAAAAAAATTTAAATTAATGAGCAACGTTATATAATTGTGAATTTTTATTTTAATGGAAAAAAAGATTAAAACATTTCTAATTTAGAATTTATAGAAATATTAAATCCGTAAACTAACTTTGTGTTTCTATTCTGATATTTTATTAATATTTTGAGACTAACAAATCTATAAAATTCTACCAATTTGTATTTTTATAACTTAAAAAATAGGTGGGAATTTTAAACCAAAAAAAAGGCATCAGCGTCACGCGACGGAGAGTAGCTCAAGTTTTTGAGAAAATTTGTATCCAGCAGCGGTGTACGTTGGGTTGCGGCTATACAGTCACAAATTTTAAAATATTACTCAAAATAACGATAGTCTTACTAGCTAATTAAAAAATATTACTTAGGCTTCTAAACTCTGCTTAAAACAATTTTTCATCTATCATCCCCCAATTTAGTGCATGTGTAAGACAATATTAAATAAAAACGTCCTACATATCTACTCGTGTGACGATGAAATTGAATATTTTGCATGTGCGTGTTGGATTAGTGTAAGTAGTTGATTAACCCTTTCATTCGATACCTTAAGGTAATACTATGGCTGCTTTTTATTAATCCCAAAAATTTTGATTTCAGTTCGTCTCAATGTCACCGCTACACATCAGTGAAAGTACTAGAAAGGTTTCACGATTTTCTTTTTCTACACGTAACACCGACTCGCGTTATACGCCCAGCGTGGCGAAAGCTTTTCGTGTGGAAATTACTTCATGTTCATAATACGCTATCACGACATCGACACCTTTTTTTTGTAATGTAAAATGCAAATGTGCGGGCAGAAAAAAGATGTTACCATGCAAGGTATAGTTTGCCGTCGTGATGACTTTTTTTGCGCAAATCACGATATTAAATGTCACTTGTAAGATATTTTTAGAAATTGTGAGAAGAAAAAGCATATGTATTTAGAAAAAAAAACTAACGGTTTTAGTGATAAAAAGTTATGGGTTTTTATATCATACTTAAATTATTATGGTTACTATGTCAGATTTGCACATTACGAACTCAAAAAATTAAAAAACGTCTTCCTGGTTTTTTACTTAGCTCACAATATAAAAAGTTATTTTGTAATTTGTAAATTTCTATTAAATAAGCAATTTTAGAACTCATATGTGACCACAACATGACTTAGCAAGTTGAAAACTTGGTTACTCTTTTAACTACGTTAAAACCGCTTAACGTGATCACTTTGTGTCAGATACATGTTGATAACATTAACCGACTTATATGACTACGGGAATTTCAGAAAAAAATATCAACATTTTAGATAATCTTAAGTTACAATGTTTTTATTGCATAATTAACTACCTATACATACATATTACACATTACATTGTAAATTAAATTACTTTACATTTACAGGAAAAAGAAAATTTTATAGTTTTGGAAATTCTCTTTTCCGCTTTTATACATTACGACTTTACGTAACACGACAATGCATTTTGCATTTGCTTATCAATTGGGCAATGCTTCTTATGTTTGCTCATCATTTTTTTTTCATCATTGTTGCCCAAATTTCTTCTTGGGTGTTCAGTTGTGGCACTTCCAGTATACGCTCGACATATTTATCCAATCGTCATATTGCGTTTGGATTAAGTCATTTGGTTGCAACTTTTTCAGCACCTCCACTTTGTCATTTTCAGAGCTTCGATAACGGTTTTTTTAGATAGCTCATAGCGATTAATCCATTCTCTTCATGTTTACTTTCATTCATACTTTCTAAAATTTTTGGAATGCATCTTGTGCCGGTAATATGCCTAGAATGTTCTTATCACACTTTGATCACAAGGTTGATTAAGCGAAGTAGTATTCGGTAGAAAAAATACAAATTTGATGTTTGCAGAGTTAAATTTACGGAATGAGCGGTGCAATTATCAACTAACAAAATAATGTTTCGTGTTAATTGTTTATCTCAATTTGCCAACCATTCACAGAAGATCGATCATGTTACCCAAGATTTTTATTGGTCTTGTATTGCACATGTCAAGTCTTCACGCTTTTGAAGCATTATCGATTTTTACGTTTTCCCTCACCAACATTTTTTTCTTTTTGCTGCTATGTTTACGGTACAAAGAAAACGTTATTTTTTTAAATACCTTTTGTATTTCGGTAATCACAAATCAAATGTGAGGGACCTATAAGTTTTTGCAGATGCAACGTAAGTCGCTTTAGCACAGTTACCCAAAGAAGTAATCGAGTCTCGGACATAAGCGTAACAATCTTCAATACTAGCCTATTGTATTATTTTTTTTTTTTGGATACGGAAGCAGACACTTTTTTCGTCCAACGATTTATCCAACTCTCGGACGCTACGAACTCTTCCGTTGTTGAGCTAATATTTTCGTTTTTTGTCTGAGAACAGGTCCATTTACTCTTTCGTCTTTATATCAAGCTTTGGTTCTTGTGGTTCCTTTCTTGTTCTCGTCAGCCTTGTAGATTTAAGATAGATCATATTTTTTAATTGTCTTTGGTCATTCATTCTAAATCCAAGCGTTCACGCTATTCTCATCGACGTCTTCCTGTTCACCATGACTTTTTTCGAAAAACTTAAATACAATTAAATAAAAAAATTATACTCTTTCCGCGAGGCGTTGGCCAGCGACAGGTACAGCGCTTCTTAGCTAATAAGTCGGCAAATTTTTGATAGGTTCTGTTTATGAGAGATCTTGGGTTTTTTTCCGTTTGACATTTCTTTTATTCAACATTAGCATTGTTAATGGGCTTGTTTGATTTCATACCGCGATTTCAAAAATTTGTACAATAGTGGCTGAGACATTTTTAATTGCGCGGTAGAATTTTTTGACCCATTTTTTGGCAGTTTATGGTAGTTTCCGATAATTTTCGCAAAAATAAACTAAATCTAACTCGTTCGAGTCTTTTTTGACACAAAAACGAAATTAATTCTTCAAGGGCTTTGTTTATATCATTACTAGCTATGTTTTTTTGATTTGATATTTTTGTTCAGGCGTCTTTGTTTCAATTGTTCACTTTAGCCCAATTTGCTATTTGTTCAGTCTATCCTGCGATACGATTTGTTGTTTTTACAAGTATTGCGTTACTGACAGAAAACGTGAAGAAGCACTGAATCACTAAAGATTTTGATTTTGAACTCTATATTCCAAATAGTTCTTCTGATAGATGAGAGCTTGTGAATGACAAAAAGTGTTTGAACACAGAAGATCATCTATCTTTTATCAAAAATTCTAAAGATGTTGCAACGTCAAATGCAGCTTTGCAGTCACAAGTATATGGACAAAAGACGGCAAAATTAAATAGTTCACTGAGCCTCTAGTGCATCGAGAAAAAGTTGGTGCGCAAAACATTTTGTCTACTACTCCCGGGCTTACGCAATACGCTACTTTTTGATTGCATTTTTTTGGCCACGGACAAGGATGTCGTGTCTATAGAAAAGAATAAAAAATTTAGATTTCCATGATTTGTATGAATGGTTTACTGCTTTTGGCAGGTGTTTTCAAGTCTCACAATGAATCTACTAAAATATAATGAGATCAGCAAAAGGAAAAAATATCTTTTGTGCAACGAAAAATTATAAGGTTTAACAACAACAAAACCAGTCCCGCTTCTACGGAACGTTGGCCAGCAACAAGACGGTGGTTCTTAACTAAGTAGTCGGAAGATTCTTGATAAAGTGTTTTTGTAAAAAGTTTTTCCTCTCAAAAATCAGGTATAATGTACCCATAAGTTTTTGCAAAAGCAACGGAAGCCGTTTTAACAAAGTTAGCTAAAGTACTAATCGCGCCTCGAGCAGAAGCGTAATTATTTGCAACACCAGTCAATCGTAATAATTTTTTTGATACGAGAGCAAACACTCTTTTTGTTCAACGGTTTACCCAACTCTCAGCCGCTACGAACCTTTCCTTTCTCATTTTTTGGGTTAGCATTTTTTTGTCTGAGAACAGGTCCATTTGCTCTCGCATCTTTGTATCGAACTTTAGTTCTTGTGATTCTTTTCCTGTTTGATGTTCCTTTTCTTCAATATTAGCTTTGTTAATCAGGACTTGTTTAACTTAATCTTGTGCGTTCAAAAATTTGCACAACACTGGTTGAGAGATTTTCAATTGCGCGGTGAAATTTCTTTGTCCAATTTTTGATTTTCGGTCGTTTGATCGAACTCAGGTTCATGGACTTTGTTGATATCATTATTAGCTATGTTTTTTTGATTTAATATTATGTTAAACACGTTACATTTTATCAGTAGAAAAGCTTGTACACACGTTGTTTGGGTCACATTTTTCCTGTAAGGGGAAAATAGTACGAACTCGTTCAGACGTTCGTGGATGTGGTTCCGAGTGGCGTGTAGTCTTCGCCTGTTTTCCACCAGTTTCAACTGTTGACTTCAGATCGATTTGCTATTTATTTAGTATATCGTGCGATATGGTTCAGATAATTTTCATTTAGCACGTTATATTCCAAATGGTTCTTCTGATAGATGGAAGCCTTTAGGTGACGAAAAGTGTTCGGAAACAGAAGATCGTCTTTCTATTATCGAAGATGCGCAAAACATTTTTTGTACCACTCCCGGACTTACAAGAGACGCTACTTCTCAATTAAATGATGAATAGTTCCCATTTCTTCTATTTTTTCAGCCCTCTATTAGAAACAAAAACATCTTATGTGCCGCAAGGTTAAACAGTTCAATTAAACGAATAAAATAACAATTAGGATAAGCGACGTGTTTATAATAAAAGTTTAAAGACTCAGACAAAAAGATTTTTGTACTCAAAATTAGTTAAAAGTGATAACAATAAGCGACTTTTTAAAACATTATTTAGGGGTTTTTGTTTGTAAATAAATTAAAACGGTCGGTTCCCATACAAAATGATCGCACTAACCGACTAATGACATTAACCACAATCACATTAAGCAGATTTTGCTGTGCTTAGAAACTATGTTGAAAATCACAATAAGGGTTCTGTCATACTTTTAAATTTTATGATTGTGTTAAAATATTTTTAGGGTAAATGGTGTATTATTTATTTATAATAATAAATTGTAAAAACTAAGGTAACTAAAAACAATAACTATAAGGGAACACACGATTTTATTTTTTTTTTTGCTTTCCAAGACTATTTTTTATTTTTTTGGTATTTAAACTATTTCAAATTTTCTTTTGTTCATAATGAGGTTTTTTTTAAATTAAACAGAACGTTATGCTTACACAATTTTATCAACTAAATTTTAGTACCCCCCCCCCAAGCATTTCTGCCTTGCCGAAGGCTTCTAGCCGGGCGGGCGGGGCTTGCGCACCCTGATAAACCTGAGAGCTATGCCGGCGGTAGCGTAAGCTACTGGCAGGGTCTCTCAAGCCGGACAGGTCACGAGGGAAGGATCAGACAAAATGAGATACCGGGTTCTCCAAAAATGGGGGTTGGGGCGGCAGGCTTTCGACCTGTTCCCCGGAAAAATCTCGAAATGCAAAAGATCTCAGAATGATGCCTCGAAACTCGGACGGATCAACAAGGAAACGACTTAAGCAATGACACGGTTTTTTGAATTTTGGAATTTGGATAGTACAAGGCCTAAGCAACAAGAAGCAGATGGTATTACAGAAAATGATAGATAGCAAGACGGATATCGGCATCTTGTCAGAAACCAAGCTAAAAGGAAGAAGATGTGAAAATAACTTAGACTACATTCATTTCTATAGTAAAGTAAACAAAAAGAAAGAGCAAAGGCAGGGATCTCCATATTGTTACACAACAGATTTCAAAAATATGTGAAGAATTGGCATTTTGTCAGTGAAGGAATCATGACGATTAACATGTCCTTTAGAAGCCATGTTTTGTGCATCGTAGCAGTGTATAGAGTTAACGAAGACGCTACCATTGCGATTAACGACGCTTTCGGGGAGCAGCTAAGAAGTGTAATAGAGGATATCCCTAAGAGCCATGAAATAGTTTTAGCAGGAGATCTGAACAGTCGGGTAAGAAGTAAAGCGAACAATTCAGTAATCGGTCGATTTGGAGAAAATGTACGAAACGACAATGCTCAAAAGCTGATAAATATATGCGAGGAATAGAAAATGAGAATTTCAAACACTTTCTTCAAACACGAAAACATACATAAGTACAAGTGGTACCAACATTAAGATATTAAGTCAATAATTGACTATTTTGTGATAAAACAAAAAACGCGCTTGAAAGTTCTAGATGTCAGAGTAAAAAGAGGATATGACAGTGGTTTGGATCATCATCTACGGTATACTTACCTTATCGAAAAAGCAATAACAACAGGGAAGAGTATGAGAATATAGGACAAACAACGGAAGAATGGTTTAATCTTCAAAGTCTATATGAAGAAAGCCCTGCATACCTATATCGAAAAAGAATAGAACAGAAGATAAAAACCTTGAGAAGGACCGTGAAAAAAGAATATAAACATATAAAAACATGTATAAAGGAAGCGGCAAAGGAAGCGTTAGGGTTAACCAAGAGGAAGACACCCGGAAAATCATACTGGTGGGACGGAAACATTGCAATCAAAATCGAGGAAAAGAAACGACTGTACAAATTATGGCTGAGCAACAGAGACCAACACAGCCATCAAACTTATAAAGGAATGAACCGGGAAGTGAACCGAGAAATAGCACAAAGGAGGAATAAGTTGGATTGACAATTGTATTATATCGAGCAATACGTTAGGGGATCCAAAAGCTCCGAAGCGTGAAGAGTTATAAATAAAACCAAGAAATCAGAGAATAAATCTTGCGCGATATCACTACTTTAAACAACTACTAATAGAGGATAGACCCAACCTCCTCACTCAAACACAAGTCAATATAATACCCACCACAGAACTGGTGTTTAAAATAGATCGCCTAACAACAGCACTGAAATCCTTAAAATCAAATAAATCCCTTGGTCCAGGAGGAATATATGCGAAATTAATAAAGTACGCGCCGGGCAAATTACACCATTTGCTCATCAAACTCTTTCAACGGTGTATAAGCGGTGAAACGATCCCAGAAGAATGGAGGACTTCGTATACCACGCCCATACATAAGAAAGGCTCAAAAAATAATTCTGCCAACTATCGCCGAATTTCCGTCATATGATCAATGGGGAAAGTTATACAGCAAAGTTTTAAAAATTTTCATAGAAGAGGACATACAAGGAAGAATAGGAGACGAGCAATGTAGTGTTAGGGCTGGAAGGTCAGTAGTGGACAACATTTCTACAATACAAGTAGATGAGAAGCGCTCGGAGAGAGGCAGAGAAATGCATATGTGTTTTATTGACTTAGAAAAGGTTTACGATAGCTTGCCTATTGCAAACCTTTTTAACGAATTGACAAACTTTAATGTAAACCCTACGTTAATAAATGCGACAAGGAATCTCTACAAGGACAACACTACAAAGATACGACTAAGAAATCAGTTCTCGCAAAGCTTTCACGTAAATAAGGAGCTTAGACAGGGCTGTGGGTTATCCCCTACACTCTTTACTCTATATTTAGAAGGAATATTAGAGAAATGGAGACGCCAATGCGGAAACTTGAGATTGAAGGTCAGTGATGATAAACTGTATACTGTCTTCTTCACGGACGACCAAGTAGTAATAGCAGAAGACACGGACGATCTCAGTTATAGGGTCAGAAAGTTAAACGAATACTACCAGAAAGCCGGACTGAAGATTAATATTAACAAATCGGAATATTTGGTAATAACGAATGACAAAATTGAAGACCTGCAACTGGGAACAATGACCCTCAAAGGCGTCGAAAGCTAGCGAAGAAGAAGTCGATTGTAGAATAAATAAAGGCAGGATGGTCACTCAATCCTTAAACGACATACTATGAACCAAGAGAATATCAAATAATACATAAAAGAGAATGTACTCGGCCCTAGTGCAAAGTGTGATCACCTACGGTGCAGAAGAATGACAGCTGAGGAAGAACGGTTCGTCCCGCCTGTTGGCAACAGAGATGCTGTACTAGAGGAAAAGTTGCGGCCTCGTTAGAACGGATACAATACGAAATATAGACATCCGAGAACAACTCGAAGTGTAGAGGAATATTATAGAGTAAGTGGAGAAAAAACTTATCTGGTACGGGCATGTACAGAGAGAAGAAGGCAATAAAGTGGGTACCACCTGAGCGAAGGAAACGCAGAAGGCCGAAGAAGAAATGGATCCAAGGGGTGGAGACAGTAAAGGAGGCCAGAGAACTGGAGGACGAAGAATGGAACGATAGAAAGGCCTGGAGGATGGGAGCAGGAAAGCGGCACTAGCCGTAGAGAAACCCTGCGTTATATATATAATTTTAGTCGTCTATGCTTACATTGAACTTAACTCAATTACAATTTTTTTTTGTTGTCTAGTATTTTTACGATCTTTTATTTAAACAATGTTTTTTGTATTTTTTAAAATTAAAAAAAAATGTAGTTACTGAGTGTTTACTAAAAACAATTTTGTTTTTTTGACTAGTTCATTACCGATTAATCCATTTTTTTCATCTTCGTATTTATCTCTACTTTCTAAAATTTTAAAATGGATCTGCCATGACTGTTCTTGTCACACTTTGATCACAAGGTTGAATAAGCCAAGTAGTTCCCACTTGTTTTATTCTTCCACCAGTTTCAATTGTTGACTTCCGATCGATTTACTGTTTGTTTAGTCTATCATGCGATACTGTTGTGTGTTGTATTTACAAGTATCGCTTTACTGACAGAGAACTGATAAAAGCTCTAAATCGTTTTGATGATTCTGATTTGGAACCCTATAGTTCAAATTAGTTCTTCTGATAGATGGGAGCTTTTGGATGGCAAAAATTGTTCAAAATCATAAAATCATCTCTCTATTAGCAAAGATTCTGACTTTAAAGATATGGTCAAAAAACAAAAAAATGAATGGTTTTTTGAACCTTTAGTAAAAACGAGGTAGACTTGGTGCGCAGAACATTTTGTCTACCACTCCCAGACTTACAAGATGCGCTACTTCTGGTGTGGATGATGAAATGTGCGCATTTATTTTATTTTTTTGATCTACTGCAGGCGTTTTCTAGTTTCATAATGAATCCACTGAAAGTTAATGAGATGCAGAAAAAGGCAGAAATATATTTCGCGTAACGATGTTTTTAAAAGTTTAAAAAAATTTAAACGTTATAAGGTTTGACTATCAGAACCTAAAGAAGAGCTCGTGATAAATTTGCGGCAATCAGAGAACTTTGGGAACAAATTTTGCCAAAACTATTCAAAAGATGTTACAGTTGATGAACAATTGGTCAAATTCAGGGCAAATGTTTTTTTCGACAATATATGCTAAAAACAACGCCAAGATATGGACTTAAACTTTGAGTTTTATTTGATAATAAGACGACATGTGTATGGAAAATTCAACCTTATCTTCGCAAATTTTCTAGACGAGCCAACGAAGTAAATTCATAAATGAGAACTGTGCTTGATTTACTTCTACGTTTGAAAGGACATAATCTCATCTGCGATAATTTTTTTACGTCACTCCAGTTTGGAGAAATGTTGCTGAAACGAAATGTTACAATTATGGACACTTTACAAAAAACAAACCGTCTATTCTACCACAACTATTACAAACTAAAGAGCTTCCCAAAATGATTTCGTATCTGATTATAATAGAACAATGAGGAGGTCTATGGTGAAGCCACAATTTGAACGAACCGGAACATCTTATGTGCATAAAGGTTAAACAACAAAATTAATCGAATAAAAGAACAATTAAGGTAAGCAATATGTTTATAATAAAATTTTAAAGACTTAGACAAAAAGATTATTGTACTCAAAATAAGTTGAAAGTGATAACAATAAGCGACTTTTTGAAACATTATTGAGTGGTTTTTGTAGGTAAATTAATTAAATGAAAATGATCCCAATAACCGACTGATGACATTAACCGTGATCACATTAAGCAGCGGGTTTTTTCTCATATGCGGTGTTGAAAATCACAACAAACGTTCTGTCAAATTTTTTGATACGGCTTATGTACACGCCATTTTTTTGCTTTCTAAAATTGGCTTTTATTTTTTTGGCATTTAAACTATCCCAAATTTTCTTTTTTGTTGTAGTGAGATTTTTAAAAAAATTAAACAGAGCGATATGTTTGCCTATTTTGTCAACTGAATATTTGTCGTCTAGGCTCACCTTAACTTGATTCAAACATACAATATTTTGTTTGTTGACTAGTATTTTCACGATCTTTTATTTGAGACATTTTTTTTTGTAACTTTTGTTTGAATATATTAAACAATGTTGCTTAATGCGAAGTAATAACATTCTGCTGAACTTTTATTGTTTATTATTTTGAAACGAATATACAGAACGTTTCGATTGCTGTGGTATCTGCAATCGTCATCAGGTGAATACTAACAAACTTAGAAAATACTGAAGCTTATATACTAAAGACATGTTCGATGAAGCGTTCAAGCGTACAAAATCAATTTAGCGTAACAGATTAATTAACAAAATTACTTAGTGAAGTTTAAGTTGTTTTAGAGGTTCGATTAGTGGTTTCCATATGTTGCTTATCTCGACACTTGGCTGGCTGAAAATTTCTTTGTTGTTGTTGATGAATGCCGCTTCTTTAAATTTCCGTTTGTACCAATGTTCCTCTCTGTGTATGATTTTTGCTTCCGACCATATCATTCGATGTTGGTTATCCCACGAATGTTGCGCGATGCCGGACTTAGAAGTCTCTCCTCTCTGTGTGTGCGTCTGATGTTCTTTCAGTCTGATGTCAAGTGGTCTTTTGGTTTCCCCCACGTATGGCTCGCCACATTCACATGGAACTTGGTAAATACAGTTTTGGGAATCTCGACTTGTTTGTGGCTTTGTGTTGGAAATTATACTCCTAATGGTGGTCGATGATTTGAACACTGTTTTTAAGTTGTAGCTTTTCCCTATACGTTTTATTGATTCTGATAAACCTTTGACATATGGGATGCTCAGCAGTGAATTGGGCAGTTCTTCTGTTTTAGGTTGTTTCTTAGTGTTCAATTGCTTTTTCCGTAAAAACTCTTCTACAATCACAGTCGTTTTCATAATTCTCTTGTTCTTTGTTACGTGAACGTCTAAAAAAGAAAGTGAGTTCTCCTTTTCCTTTTCCATAGTGAATTTGATGGATGGTTTGATGTTGTTCAGATGTTGTAGATGTTCCAAATTATGAAGGTATCGTCAACATATCTAAGCCATGTTTTGTGTTTGAATTTTGATTTCTCTATGGCCTGGGATTCAAACCAGTTCATGTAGATGTTGGCGACTACTGGTGATAGAGATGAACCCATTGGTAGTCCTTCGTCTTTCTGTCTTTCTCCTGAAAGTACAAGTTCTTGAGGCAACATTCTAGGAGCTTCATTATTCCTTCTACTGGCAGCGTGGTTCTTTCCTGGAGTTTTTCATCTTCTCGGAGCTTTGTTTGGATGATTTTCAATGCTTCTTCAACTGGCACATTAGTATAAAGACTTTCTACGTCGAAGCTGACTAATTGATCTGGTGGTTGTAGCTCTATTGTTTTTAGAATCTCAACGCAATGTTTGAAGTTTTTGACATCTCAATGAGAAGAAGGGAAGAACTCAATGAGAACGATGCTAACACCACACTACAGCAAACCGCCGCATCTATATGGACTACCGAAGATACATAAAAACAACATGCCGCTTCGAGCGATAACCAGCTCTCGTAATGGTCCCACATACTAGCTATCTAGATTTTTACTACCAATTGTGTAACCACTACAGAAGAACAGCTCATCTTTTGTCAAAGATTCCAAACATTTCGTTGAGATTCTGAAAACAATAGAGCTACAACCACGGAATTAATTAGTCAGCTTCGACGTAGAAAGTCTTTATACTAATGTGCTAGTTGAAGAAGCATTGAAAATCATCCAAACGAAGCTCCGAGAAGATGAAAAACTCCAGAAAAGAACCACGCTGCCAGTAGAAGAAATAATGAAGCTCCTAGAATGTTGCCTCAAGAACTTGTACTTTCACGAGAAAGACAGATTCTTCACTCAAGACGAAGGACTACCAATTGGGTAGTAAATTTGTTTATTAAAACCTACTTTGAATAAATGCAAACACAATTTTGTTTTTGTAATGATACTTTTGTTTGAATTTGTCTTATGTTACTTTTTTTGTATTTAAAACATTAAAAAAATGTGTATCTAAAACAAAAAATTGTGAGACGTAACAACAAACAACATGCCTCAAGAAGTATTTTATGCACAGCGCCGATTTTAGGTCTATTGTGATCTTTGAACTTTTTTCTTGATTTTTTTTAAAAGAAATACGCTTGGATTGCATTAGGTTTAAATAAGCTACAGTTTTGCATCTGCTACATCTTAACTTTTTTCATAACGCATTAATTTATTATTCTGGAGCTGAGGTCGTCGATAGATCCTAGCGATTTTTTTGCCATTTTTCTTTTTCCGATCACGTTCACAACTTTTTGAAAACCAAACTCTATAATGCAATACGTTCAACCGTAACCCAATCAGAGTCGCTTAACCAGCCGTGACGATACTTCTTCTTTATATACGGAGACTATTTGTTTTTAAGTCACTTCTATGGAGTTTAGGATCTGGCTTGGTTCACAAGTTGATTACTTAACTCTGTAGTGGTTCTTTGTAAGATTTTCGTTTAGTTTTTCAAGTTTATCGTTTTCTTTCTTACCTTTTCTGAGTTTAGTATCTGGCTTGGTTCACAAGTTGATTATCTAACTTTTGAGAAGTGTTTAGTTAGATTTCGGTTGCTTGTTTGAGTTCTTCAATTTCTTTCAAGCCTTGATGTAGCCTCTTACGAAAGTGGGCAAAACGTTGGCAACTTTGGTTACAATATTGGCACGGTCCAAACCCGGAAGACGTTCTTATCTTAGTACTGAGTACATATGCCGATGTACTCACAATCTCCGTCAGATGCTACAACCCAGTCAACCACATACTGAATAAGGTCATAATGATACGTAATTCTGACGTTAATAAAACGTTAGTGCGCTGCATGGGAAACGCTTTGGGTCGATCTCTTTTTTTAGGCTAAGTTGCCTTTCGTTTTTAGGCTACTTTAGAGTGTCTTATCTGTCTTTTTTTTTAAGTCAACATCCAACAAACAAATACAAACAATTTGTATATTTACTAAAACCATTCACATGTTCAATCACTTATTTGTTGTACGCTAATAATTATCTTCCGCATATTTTTTATGTGGAAAGCTTATATTTTTTTCGCTTAGTCTAACGTTCCAGGATTTTTTAGTCGTAGTGAATACTGTTGTATGTCGTAGCGATTAGTTTGTTTACTGTTTAGAATAGTGCTTAAGAGAGATCTAGTTTATCAACGCGGATTCTGAGCAAAATTTGTATTCATACCGAAATTTCCATAACAATTTCGCTTTCTAATTTAAAGAAAGAAATAGAATCGAATTCAAAAAATCAGTGGTTAACACTCAAAATCCATTAAAAAATCAAATTCTTGTATTTTAAACTTACCAGCTGTTACAAAACCTAAACATTTTTGAAGAATACGTTAAAATTCTTAGTGGGCTATATTTTAAGCTGAACCTTAACCTAGGTTACATAATTTTAAGCTAAATTTAAGTTGGAGAATATTTTATGGATAGAAGTGTAAATAATTGCTAAAAGGATTAATCAATTGTTTTGTTTAGGTTAAATCTGTGTTACCAGGACTTGTTTTGTAAATTTTTTTAGGTAATCGGTGCTTTACATTATCTCCGTCTCTATTTGTTTTCTAATTTGCTATCATTAGTTGACAGAGAGTGATTCTTTCCATTTCTGCATTGACAGCACGTTGGCTCATGTAGAAAAGGTCAAGTGCAAAGTGTTTACACCGTATTTCATCCTTGTCGCGTGCACCTGGTCGGGTCAAAATCTAATAAAAATGACCAACCGTCGGTGTCAGGTTTCAAAACCTATTCAAATCCAACCTGCTTCTCGAACTACTAAGAGAAACAATAGCTACTATCCAATTCACAACCCTTTAACCGTCTTTCTACCCTATTCAAACGCGCATTACCAATAAATAACACTTGATTTTCTCACATATTTTATGACACTAAAAAGTCGTTTAATGTAAGCGCAGCTATAAATAAAGCCAACTTGATTCGACCATAGATGGTGCTTGCCAGTGTTTTGTTAAATGAATATTGTTCTTTTAAAATAATTCTTTTCTGCCTTTCATGGCAGATAACGGTAATGAGACAGTTAGTCTTAATTAACTTTTTCTTTCTGATGTTTCTTTAGGTTTTCGGGTTTTTCTATCGAATTCGCTACAACCTTGTTCGACTATTTTGGCAGATTAGGTCAGAACTAGAACGCACGACCTCTGACATTGCACAAAAATAACCGTCTAGACATCAAACCCTCATCAATAATGCACCAGGTCGATGCACACTTTAAATATGCTAATCAGATCGATTTCGAATCACTCGATTACCCGAAATTGTGCCCAAATAAAAAGATGCACTATGCATGTTAAAATTGCCACTGATGAAACAGGAAGAGCATGTTAGAAAATAATAAACTCTGACGTCTATTTTTTTATTCATAATAGTCGCCTAAATAATGAGATGTAAACGTCTTGTTGTTAAAGTTCAGACATTAAACGTTGTCCTGGTCATGGTCTAGGTCTATTTGAAGGCCATTAACAATCGTCCTAAAAATACAGTAGCTCAGATACGGTGCATCGCTAGTTGACGCGTGGATTTCTTCGATGCGCCAACAAATTCAATGAACTGCATTGTGTTTAGGAAAAAAAAGATGCATCTTTTGGATGCACTAACCTAGTCAAGGACGGCGTATTTTTAGAGATGCAGTTTTACGAGTTTCTCATGGTTAGCCATTCTTTTTCAACGGAAAGCCAATGACTTTTCAAATGTCACCTACGACGCTTCTTTAACAGGACCGTAATTATCTAAATTGTGTTTTGCACTGATTCGAGTATCTTCTTTTTAAATTCTCGATCAATTTGATAGCAAACGTCAAAAGACTCAAAGACTCGGTAGA
This sequence comes from Aquatica leii, assembly GCA_035610365.1. Classification (NCBI taxonomy): domain Eukaryota; kingdom Metazoa; phylum Arthropoda; class Insecta; order Coleoptera; family Lampyridae; genus Aquatica; species Aquatica leii. Next base: position 114,201,995 of record CM069435.1, read on the forward strand.
CAGTACCTAAAAATCTAAATTTAGCAACTAATTCCGTTGAATTAGTAACTTTAACGCAATTACCGTATGGCATTAATTCTGTGGTTTAAATTCTTCAAGGTACTACTTTATTGCAAATATAAGGGTAAAGCTTCAGTAAAAAAAATTTATCTTAATTTTAGAATTTTAACATTGTATGAGTAGAATGAATTTGCTTATAATTGCCGTTAATACAAATTTAAGTTGTTTTGACAAAACAACATAAATATACGTTTTTAAAAGCTTTCAGTAGTTGCATTCAATAATTTATAAATTTTACGTAAAAAGCTTAAGAACGTTAACTCTTATGGTGATAATTTTAAGATTTTGAGTTTAAGTTTACGAGTGTTTTAAACTTTACTTAACCCTAGTAACCTTGAATTTTGACAAAGCACATTTATTATCACAGTTTTTGAGCTTTATTTGTTTTGGGAACTGTTACAATACAGTAAAGTTTTAAAAAATTATGAAAACGAAGAATGAGTATGAAGTAGAAAGACGAAAGCTTTGAAACATTAACAATCTTTTCTGAATTATAACGTAACACTGCTCTTCTTTTTCTAACTATTTTCCTAGATTCTGACCAGCTTTTCAAAGTTGGCTGTTTTTTTTCGAAAACAACCGGATTCAATAGTTCAATTCATTCTCTTTTATTACTAGATATAGTCAAGCGGTAACCTGTGTGCTTTGTTTTTGTGACGCAATTAACAAAATGTAGCTGTTTGATACGAATAGTTTCATTGCTGAAATTAGGCTAAACTAGCGATTTGAGACTACGAAAGATAAAACTCTGAAAAGAGATATGTGAATTGTTTCATAGTAATTTCAAGCAGTTAACTAATAACAAAAAATAAAACCATCAGGAAGTGCCTTATGATATAATTTTATTATTTAGATCAGTTAAACAATGTTTAATACAATTTTTTTTTTGTTTATCATTCTAATTTGCCTTTTTCCCCATTGCTAAAGAAATTGTCCCCTTCGTGGTATTGACAAACTTGCTGCTTCTATAGTGACATACCCTGAGATCGTCTAGATCTGTACAGCCCTATAAAAAATTCCACAAGAAATCAATAAGATTTTTTTAAGTTAGATCCAAATAGTTTCTATACGGTTTTAATTTTTTATAGGTAAATACCCTTTAGTACAGATAAACAAATTAAAACCAATAGAAAACTATACCTTTTTAATAAGTAATTACTGCAATAAAAAACTCAATATCAAATAATATTTTTATTGTGAATTCCAAATTAAAACATTTTACTTTATTTTCTATCGGAAATTCCTTATTAATCCCAAATTTCTTCATAACATGCGCTAAATAATGAAAAATTTAAGGACAGACGTCGATATAAAGCATATATAGTTACCAGTAATGACAGGGGAGCTGGGAGTAAACACATCATAAATTGATAACGGAAAAATTGCCCTATTGGCAATTTTTCAATTAGGCGGTTCCAGTAACTGACGAATTTACTAATGTGTCTTCACCAAACAGTGCATATGCAAATTCTTTAATGAAAATGGTAGGCAATTATACCTTGGATCATCTTATACCTTGGGCCGTCCTGAAAAAATACGCACACTTACGTTTTTTATTATTTTTAGAAAAAAAAATACGAAAAAAAAATACGACATGACAATATCAGCAAGCAAAACGAAAACCATGGCTTTCTCAGGCAAATACCCAGTTAGGACAAAGATAGTCGTAAATGATACAGTATTGGAACAGGTAAAACACTTTAAATATTTAGGCTGCAATATATCGTATGACCGAAGTAAAGACATAGAAGAAAAACTGAATAAATTCACACATATTTGCGGAACTATCAGCAGAACATTAAAGAATAAAACAAGAAAAGACACACAAATAAAATTTTACAAGACGATAGCTGTACCAACCCTCTTATACGGTAGTGAAACATGGATAACAACGAAAAGAGAAGAAAGTAGAATACAAGCGCAAGAAATGAAATTTCTAAGAAGAGTGAAAGGTTGCACAAAACTGGACAGACTAAGAAATAGAGATATAAGAACGGAATTAAACATCTTGAATATAAACGAGAAAATTAAGGAAAATAGAAGTAAGCGGAAAGAACACGTAGAGCGGATGCACGAGAAGAGGATACCAGCCAAAGTCAGATTTTATCAATGCCATGGAAGAAGAGATATCGGAAGACCGAGAAAAAGATGGGTACCGTAACAGGCAAAGTGCCTAAAACCTGAAGTGAAGAAGAAGAAGAAGATTATTTTTAGAAAACCCAGAAGCAAAAACGGCGTAAAACGTGCAAAAGTAAATTTCTAATCTTTGCTAAACAATTTAATGTGGCAAGAACTACACTCCAAAACCATTTGAAGAAAAAGCAAGATGACACCAACAAAAATAACTGCGATAACATGAAAGTTTTTTCCGTAAAACACGAAGAGATGTACAATTATTTAATTACAGTAAGATGCTGTATGGTGCTTCTATAAAAGATGCTTGAAAGTATGCTTATAATTTTGCAAAGGTTAGCAACATTACTGGTCTAGCTTCTTGGAACAGGCGAGGCCAAGCTGGAAAAACATGGTATTATGGATTTATGAGTTGTCATGTCGTTAAGAAAACCCCAAGCGACTAGCCTTTCCAGAGCCACTCTGGTTTTTCCTCAATATTTGCAAATAAATCTTTCACCTTTAGCTAAAGCTTAAAGAATTGAAATTTTTTAAATTGTGAGCAACTGCGATTCCTGGTATAAACCCCAGACTATATTTATTTATTTATTATATTGCGATTTTCTATTAGCGTCAGTTTCTTACTACGGAAAGCTTTAGAACCCAACCTCCTCGGGGTTAAAGGTGAGCATCATAGCTTAGGTAATAAAACTTATACGGCAATAATCTCCTGTTGTACGATTAAAAGGATTAAGTCGGCACTAGTCACAATCCCAGAAAGCGCAACTTTTCCTACTTTTTCAACCTCTATTGTGGAGGTTGAATCCTGTTCCTCCAAACGTTGTCGTGAAGACGACGACGACGATGATCCCAATTCCGACATTTTCCAGATAACTACCCTGGAAGAATCCTTTGACACAGAGGTCTTGATTATGTCCAATTGATTTCTACCGGTAAAGAGGCACACAGAGCTAATAGCTTCGGAGCGTACAAACGGCTCTTCCGTCCGCAACTGACAAGCTGTCAGCTCCTGGTCAGCAAATCACAAATTTTATCTAGAAAATTTTCTAACTAACAAGTTATTCTAGAGGTGATTGAAAGTAAGCACCGACTGATACGTTTTTATTTAACCGTCAAAAAATCTTTGATCGGTTTCGATCCTTAAGCATATCTTCGATGTTAAACGCATAGATCCTGTCAAGCTAAACACAGCTGTCAGCGTCCTACTACTTACTTATCTTTTACGTAGTGCTCAGTGTCACGATCCTAATTCTATAGACGTCTTCATTGATAAGCTGACCAGGCTCAAATTCTAGAGCTGATGTACCGTGGTGGAGGCCAAAGCTAGATAGGTTAAAGCAAGTCGTACGTTACTTAAGAAAGCATACTCAAAAAGTCCCAGTAGAGCTAAAAACTCAATGGCTAAATTCATACAAGGCCGCGCTTTACCAGTATAAACTTGCAGTGAAGAACGCTAAATTTAACTCATGGCAAAGGTTTGTAGAGAGAATTTTGGCGTCTAGTCCATAGGGATTAGTTTATAGAATATCCTCACTAAAGTTTCTTGCTTTTTAACCATGCTCCAATGTACGTGACTGATACACTCTCACAGAGCTCGACACAATCAAGTCAATAGTTAGTTCCTTATTCTCAGACGACGATCCAACGAACGACGATCCTTACCAAGCCCGAGTTAGATAGCGATCTTTTGCAAATATTGAGTCCCGACATGACTGGGTGATTACGAAAGAGGATATAACGTCGGTGGCTAGTCGAGAATAAAACTGCCGAACTCGATGAAGTGCACTCTAACGTACTAAGAACGTTTCTTTTACGTCCATTGACTTATTTAACTCTTGTGTTCAATGCGGGTATTTTCCAAATAGTTGGAAAACTGGTAAGCTAATAACGTTTCTTAAACCTGGTAAGAGGGATCTCGAACCCCAATTCGTAAAGTCTGATTACGCTACTTTCAAAACTTGGCAAATTATTTGAACGAGTACTGTTAAAGAAAATACATAACGTCATTCCTCCACAAAGATTATTCCATCCTAGCCAGTACGGCTTCGTTCCGGCAAATTGACGACAGGCGCCATTTGTAAATTAATGATGAAAGTGCAAACAAACGTCACCAAATACAGACTATGCATTTTTGTAAACATTTGAGGAACGTTCAATATAGTGTGGTGGCGATCAATAATTAAAGCTCTCGTCGTTAACAGAATGCCTGCAGATGCCGTGCGCTTCATTCGCAGTCATTTATCGAGTCGCCCGATCACTTCCTTCGAGTTCTTCCTACACAAAACGACGAAAAGATGCTCACAAAGATCGGTTTTCGGACTGACTTTGTGGAACGTAGTTGTGGATTCTCTACCAGAACAAGACTTACCCGATAACTGTGACGTTTTTGCTTACGCGCAGGATAACAGACGCGACCTAGAGACAAAATCACGATAGAATCTCAACATTCTGACTCGCTGGGCTGTCAACAACAAATTGACTGTGTCAGCTGACAAGCCCAAATATATGGTTTTTAGTTCCTTCTTAAATAAAATTGCTCACTTTAACTCAACGGCATTTCAGTTCAAAGAGTTTTCGAGTTTAAGTACCTTGGTCATTTGCTCGATCATAAACTGAACTTCGCTAAACACTGTTCTTATGAAGTTGACAAGGGCAAGACACAAATATTCTCGCCGTAACTGGAACCTACATAGAAAATCATTAGTGAACATTTTTAACGGTGCAGTCATCTCTAGGTTTTACTGTTAATGAATAATCATGAAAGCCACATTTCCATTCAAGCGATAGACTTAGCAAAACGATCTTAAGTGGTTTTGTTTATATTTCCGCCTCACACAAGTCATAAAATGCAGCCACTTGCTAGAAGTGTTTTGGGACCGTTTAAAAAATGGCTGTAGTCACACATTGAAACGCCACTAACGATTTATGACGTAGCTGAAATAGTTAGACAAGCGTATCTAAGACTATTTAGTCCGAATAATGTTTAAACAGGTTTTGAGACATCTAAAATTTGCCCATTAAATGAACATGTCTTTGGCGATGACATGACAAATCGAGTTCCAACCAATGATTCTCTGCAAGATATGGATAACGCAAGAGAAACATCTGGAAATATGCCGGAAAACAGAGTATAAGATTTTTCAAGCACTTCAGCTAGTTTATCAGGTTTAATTCATCCTTTGAAATAATACGCCCATTTCCCAAAGCTGGTCCAAAGCTTGTATCTGATAGAGGTAAACGTAAACCTAGAAAATTAAAAGTGTTAACAGAAACATCAGAAAAAGAGGAAGTTGTAAAAGAACATGAGAAAAGCTTTGCTAGATAAAAAGAAAGAATTCAGAATGTAAAGAAAGTAGAAGAAAGCTCCACATCGTACTCAGATGAAGAAATTAAAGAAGTGAAAAGGTCTGATTTTAATGATGTTGATTGGTCAATTGGTTGTGGACACTGATAAAGAAAATGATGCAAATAATGTTAATGAAAAAATAAAGAAAGGCGATTTTTGGCTGACCAAATTAGACAAAAAGAAGAAAACACATTATTATGTTGTAGAGGTAGTTGTCAGTGAGAAAAAAAGTTTACAGTCAAATATTCAAAAAAAGTTAGAAGTGCAGCCAATAAATTTATATTTGAAAATGTGAAAACATATGAAGATTTAGAAAGAGACTTTGTTGTGAAGTTACCTAACCCTACCAATGTGAAAGGCTTAGCAAGACAGGCCTTGCAGTTGACTTTTTCTATAAATTTTGACACTTTAAATAAAAATGAGTAATTATTTATTATGCCTACATTACCTTTTTTGATGTAATCTTTTTCGAGTTTTTTGAAATAAAGTTTCTTTCATTTTTTTTTGTAGTATGTAGTACAAGGCAAGTTTCTACGTCAAGTCGTTGGTCAACTTATTTTAATAACCTTATAAAAATCATTATTTTATTATTAAACTCATTAATACTGCCGATTTTAACAAAAGTATCCCAATCTTAATTCCAATAATATTAAGAGATTGTTTGCATAGTATTTTCAATGTTTAATGTGGTTTTGAAAAAAGCTGCCCAAGGTACAATACTCTCTTTTACCTTTCTTTAAACATGACCTTGTCAAAACATTTGATGGGCAATCAAACTTGTGAAACTAATTCATAGTTACTAAACATGTCACACTTATATTTGAATAAACTTATTGGGAATTCCATATAAAAATCTATAAACAGTATACTACAAAACCCATTGATTCCAACGTATCCCAATGATTCCCAATAAAACCTATTTAATTTTGTATTGGTCTCTATTGGTTTCTATGTGCTATTTTTGGCAGGAAAATTAATGTATGGTCATAATTATATCCATCACGTTACTTTACGAATTTGCGCAAAAAATCAACTGATATGTTTAAGAACCTATAAAGCACTCTCAATTTATTTGTTAAAACTCTAAAAGATAAGCGAAAGTTGAATACCTTTTTCTTGTCAGATAATTTTTTGTTGAATATGGGCGCAAAAAATTATTTGAAATGGTAAAACCTTCATCTTTAATTAAAAAAAAATAATTTAAAACAAGATAACAGTCAAACAAAAACCAATAACAAAACGCACGGAAAGAAAATCATTTTGCGGATAAGCTAATTAGAAGACTAACAAAAGTAGAACCAATTAATTCAAGGATAACGTCAATAGAAATAGATCTGGATTAGATGGTATATATTATATGAATATACCATGCTCCGATAGAGGGAGCAGAAGTAAAAATTAAAGAAAAAATTTGGGAACAAATATAAAGAATGATAGAAGAGCGAAAGAAAAGTGTAACATAATATTAATTCTGAGAAATTGAAATGCAAGAGTAGGGAGCAATATAAACACAAGATTAGGCAATTTAGGAAAATTTGGCAAAACAATACAATGTAATCATGAGAAAAAACATTCAGAATTCTGTATAGAAAACGATTTAATAGTCCGCAATACTTGTTGGTATTAACCATTAGAGGAAAAGTACATTTATGAAACGGAAGATTAAGAGGTAAGAAGTCTTCGCGCACAAAAATTGGAAAACCCTCTGTTTTAAATGAAGCACTGAAAAATGAGTTATTGCCTCGCTATGGAGGCATCGTGTTTTTGACTAGCGCATGGAGACCTATGAAAAATGGCTTTACAGCTGACCGTAAGAAACAATCTCAAGCATCCTTTTGGTGACAATATGGCTGGAAGAAAGTGGGTCACGCTGTTTCTTAAACGCCAGCAAGCTCTTTGAAAGAAAGCCTACCGGAACATCTTATTTCAGAGCGCTTCAGTTTAGCAAAAAAACGTGGAAGTCTACATTAGTCCCTCTTCGTGTGATCTTTCCTAGAAAAAAATGTTAATGTCTAACTGCAAAAAAGAGCTCACTCCTCAGTTTGGATCTAATGGTTTCAACAATTATTACAGTTTGTTAAGCCCACCGAGGATAAATCAGTGTTGTTAGTTCTGGATAATCATTACAGCCACACACAAAACATTGATTTGGTCGGAAGAAACCATATCATCATCCTCTCACTTCCATCGCAATCTTTGTATAAGATGTAGTCCCTCAAGCGAACATTTATGGGTCTTCTAAAGATATATTACAGTAAAGAAATCAGACATCGGCTGCGTTATAACAATCCCGTCGTAAGTGCTTTTGAGGTGATGGAATTGTTTGGAAAAGCATACATCAAGTGCCATACTGCTCAGATCTCAATCAACGGCTTTTGAGTAACTGGCATCTATCTCTTAGATAGAAACAAATTCACCGACAATGAATCTATTGAAAAAGCCAGTAAAATACGAAAAAGAACTGATAAAAATCTAGCAAACACCAGCATGTCAAACCAACGTAGCAATGATAACCAGGAAATCTGTGAATCACCTATTTCAGCGACGTCTTCTTGCAGACAAAACCAGAAAACGATTCCTCTGGAACCCACACGAATAGGAACATCAAAGTCTTGTTATGTGAGTCCATTTGAAATGGCGCTAATTCGACAAGTGAAGAAAAAGATTTCAACAAGAGAAAAAAAGCCTGCAAATCTCAAATCATAATTTTTTTGCCATATATGGCTGACTTAAGACAGAGCAAGGTAGCCACCTACCAAACAGCCTTTAAAATCGAGTACGTGGCCGTGGATGAAAAACAAAATCTGTTCCAAGCATAGTTTTGAAAAGCACAAAGCAAGAAAAAACCAAAAAACATCTCAAGATAGCTGAGGAGACATCAAGCAGTGAAGAAGAAACTTGTGAAATTTCCTCAAGCAAATCATCTGAATTGGAGCTTCCTTCGTCGGAATCTGCACCAGCCAGTGATGACGCGGAGTATATTTTCAGCTATGTGAAGTCTTACACTGTGACTTCTGTCGATAAATGAAAAAATAATAACAACGTTTTATTTCCGTTCACTAATTGATTTTTTTCCAAGTATATATAGGAACCCCTTTTCTAAAATGCGAAAAATGCACGTCCCAAGTTCTTTTACAAATTTCTAAAAAACCAATTTGTGTCGATCGTATATTAGAATTAATTGTTTACAGTTTGCAATGCAGGCATTGCAACTTCCATATGTTGAATCTTCAAATTTTTTAAGGCCAAAAAGTAAATGGGGACCCGATTTTTGTGACTTTGTATGTCCGAAAAAACAATTGTTAAAAAATGAACTTTACAATTGTTTCAAATTCAAAGAGCGTGAGTCCCCGTTCGCGGCTTTTGTGGATCTAACTCCAAATAAAAAAGCAACACGTAATTGTGCATCGACTTTCGTGCGTTAAATGCACTAACTGTTACCGATAACTATCATATACCGCGTTTAAACAATGTACTCCTCAATGCTAAATGAATTTCATTTATGATCACTTTTAATCTATGTTAAAGCTATCATCAAGTATCGGTGCAAACTGAAGACAGGGACAAGACAGCTTTTACAACTCCGTTTGGTACCTTTCGATATAATCGTATGCCGTTTGGTATGAAAAATTCTCTGGCTACCTTTCAAAGACTCATGGATCGTTTTAGAAGTGGATTGGCTGACCTTACTCTACTTGTATATCTTGATGACCTTGTTGGGCTTTCTGAAACCTTGTCGAATCATCGCCAAGATCTGCAGAGGGTCTTTAATCGATGCTATTGAAACTTTGCTTAATCTTAAATCAAAGTAATTGCACTTTTGTGTGCCTTTCTGTAAAATACCTAGGCCACGTCATATCATCTGAAGGTATCAGCCCAGATCTTTCCAAGGTATCTGCGATTTTAAACATGGCTTTGCCTAAGAACCTTAAACAATTGCTTACCTTTTTACAAACATGTTCTTGGTTCCAAAGATTTATTTAAAATTTTGCGAATGTTGAAAAATTATTGACGGTTCTCTTCAACAAAAGTGTTTCGTGGAAATGAGAAACTCCGCAACAAGACGTTTCTGATGAACTCAAAAGATTGTTGACATCTAGTCCTATACTACACCAAGCCAACTCTCGTCTACCACATGTTTTGAAAAGTAATGTAAACTCCTACAATATCGCGGCGATTGCCCTCTAGAAGGAAGGACTCCAAGAATTACCCGTTGAGTATGCCAGTCGATTGTTGACACTTACTGAACAGAATTATCATACTACAGAGCAAGATGCTTTTGCAATCATTTGGAGTGTAAAGAAATCTCGTGGCTATCTAGAAGGAGCAAAGGTTGCTGACCAAACCGACCATCAGCCGATGAAGTTGCTAATATATTTGAAGTTCTTATTGTTAGAATCGATTACACTCCTGGTGTTGCTGACACCTTATCACGTTCGCCTGTACTCGAGAACTTTCCAGAGATACGTAGTGCAACCGTTAATTTTCCAGCCCAAACTGCCGAGGATATACCACGCGAGCAATAGTAGATCTAGATCTACAAAGATTAATAGATTGCTTTAAACAAAATGTGCTAGACTTTAAAAAGTAAACTGACCGTGGTTACTTGATGATTCATGGTACCTTGCGTGGTTATTCTACTGATTACAACGGTAAAGAGATGCAACAAGTTATGCCCAAAAGTCAAATACCCCCAGTTCTTAAAAAGTAACATGACTTTTTTCTCATTGGTCCTTATGTTATCAAGCGTACCATTCAGAGAATCCTACTACGCTATTATTGGCCTGGGATAACCTTCACCGTAGCTCAGCATGTATCTCGCTGTCTCGGGTGCCGAAAATACAAGATAAGAAATACTAAACCGTCTGGTCTTTTCCAAACTCCTGCGCAAGCCCAGCAATTTCAAACGCTTGCTATTGACCTCTTTGGTCCTTTGCCTGAAACTAACAATGAGTTTCGTTGGATTTATATAATTGAAGATGTTTCCAGTCGATAGATTGAGCTGTTCTCTCTTAAAACTGTTACAGCACAAGACTGTGCTCGTGTATTAATTGGTGAAGTAATTTTACGCTATGACACTCCTCGGAAAGAGGTAGTGATAATAGAACTCAATTTTTGAGTCAAACAATGCAACAAGTAACGTTCGATACTTGAATCCTACTTACCATCCTGAAGCTAATCAAGTTAAAAGGAAAAACCGAGATCTCAAACCACAACTTGCTATCTTAGTTGGTACCGATCATAGAACGTGGAAGGATAAAGTTTCGTTAGTGCGTTATGGAATGAACACATTCAGATGATTTTCTACAGTATTTACTACTGCCTTTATTACTTTCGGACGCGAACTTTGCACCCGGGATGACGTCAATCGAGATCTCCGTATGATTGTTGAAACAGACAATTTTGTGTCCTAAATCACACCATATTTAGCACACTTAACATGTTCCTTGCGTGAAGCTTGCGACAATCACAAAAAAACCAAAATAAAGCAAAAAGGTACGCCGACGAAAAACGCTGCGATGTGCCACCATTACAAATAAGCGACCAATTATTTGTGAAGAGTCATCCTCTCAGCAAGACTGATCAAGGTTTCACCTCTAAGTTTGCTCTCCGCCAAAATCGACCCTGTCAAATAAGCAAATTAGTGTCACCTACGAAGTAGCTCCTATTGGAAAAGCTACCTATCCAATAGCTAAGTGTCACTCTTTCTCTCTCATTCCAAGGTGTTGTAACATCAGAAAATTTAAAATTCAAGATTGCGCTTGCAAATACTGTCAAATCTAGCAAATTGATCTGTAGTACTACCAGACATCAAAGCGTTCGATTGGTTTTTTTGTGTTACTGGTGTTAATTAGAGTCGGTGCGAGGACTTTCCTTCTTTTGCTAATTTGGGGTTTTGTAAAAGACACACAATAGAAAAATTATTACCTTTGAAGATTATGCCGTAACCAGCGGCTCACTTGTGTCTTCCCTCCTCTGGCGTTATCGTTCATATACTGTGGAAGGTTATGTATTCTATTTCTTTTTACAAAGCTGAAGCCACCGAAGATCTCGAATATCTTCTTCGAAAATTGTGAGTTTTAATATTTAGTCAAGAGAGTACCCGTAAGATTCTCGGTTTAGTTTTGACTGAGTTGGAAACAGGAACCTTCGACCACTCGTCGACCTGAGCAGTCGTAGTTGCTCACCGTCCGACCGTGGACTCTCCATTTTAGTTTTTTGTTTTGTTCTTTCCCTTTTTTTTCTTTTTTTTTGTTATAGGGTCTAATTAGAAAAAAAAGGAAGTGTCGCAGTGTTGAAAGAGTTTTACCGATGCCCGTCCATGCCATTCGAAAAAAAGCCAGACCGAAAAAACTACCTCCTACTCCTCCCAGTCTTTTTCATTTATTAGATAGATGTTATCCGAAGAGGCCAGGAAGAGCCGCCTCGTTCTCGTTGCTGTCACCCCAGCTGTCACTCTACAAATAGTTTTGGAGCATCCCCGAGAAAGTTTCTGCTCCAAAGAGAGAGACTGTAACAAGTGAAACCAACCTTCCACAAAAAAGCGATCGTGCAACCCTGCACTTTTTACAGATGGAAGAAGCAGAGGACTCTCGAGAAAATAACGAAGATAACCAATAAAGTTAGCCATATACATACGACAAGTTTTATAAATCTTTTGTAAAGTTTAAAAACGATATTGTAATAAACCGTACAAAAAACGACTTGTGTATATTGAATAAATATCTGGTTCCAATTTATTTTTTCATTTAAACGTTCATTTGTTGTTTGGAGCATAGAATTGTGTCGACAAGTTGGAGAAACACTGTGATAATTTTAAAATTATAGCAGCAGATGGTATTAGTTTACAATTGACCTCTTTAAAAATTTTTGATAAGAAATTTGTAGAGATTTTGTCGATATTTCTATTTTTTGGATTAACCGATTTGAGTTAATAACAAATTGTGTGGAATTGTACACCACTGATAGTCTATCAACAAAAAATTCTTCATGTGGTGCAATAGCATCATTTTTATATTTCTTTTTGTATTTTGTATTTCATGTTTTTCAGACTTTTGGAACGATCTAAATGATTGCAGTTTTGAGTCTTTTCTGCTTTACTCTTTTATTATTTATTTTCCACTCTACTTAAGTTGTTCTACAACAATTTTTATTATTCTATTTTGAAATTTGTTTACCGAAATCTTCAGAATGAATTAACTAAATATCTGCTATTTAGGCACAAAAAACTTTAACATTACACAACCGTAATCTCTCAATCTATCTGATCACTTCATCTTCAGGCTTCTAGGAACTCTTAGATTAATTTGGGAACATTAATTTCTTCTTTAAGTAAAAACGTTTTAGCAATGAGGTGCTCAATCAAAGATTGTACTTTTCTTTGTAAGATATTATAATAAACAAGAATATTTAAATTACTCCCAATGCTGATAAGTTCGAAAATGATGTTTATTGGTGTTGTTGGTTGAGACGATATAATTGAAAAAGTAATTTTTTTGTTGAATTAATTAACTAAAAATATTTAAAAGAAAAACATTTGACAGCTTTAACTGGTCAGTATGGTTAACGTAAATTTGCTGAACCACAGCCTAAAAAAATTAAACTTGACTTGCTATTGCCAAGAATTAACTAAATAAATAATAATTGTTATGTTACCTACTATATAAAAAAATCTTTACCCGCAAATATTTTTAGGTAAAAACTTTTTCTTTATTTAAGGACACGTTTCAAACGATTGATATTTGAATACTTAACATGTGTCAATGTGTAGCTAAAATACGACCGTATAAATGCCACGTGTATTTTTTCTTAATGGGACCAGGAAAATAATTAACTGTAAGAGTGATAACAATATTTGTTGTGATCTCAATTGGTGAAAGAATTTTTAAAAAAATATTTAGATAATGTGACTTCCTGATCCGCAAAAAATTCGCATATTTAATGTAACCTTATTCCTTCAGCACTTTTTAACTACAGCTGATAAAACTTTTCAAGAAAAAGACTTTTTTGATAATTAGACAAATAGTCAAACGACTGAGCGCAACACAAAATGTTACCAACACTTGTAGAACTTAAAAACGTCCTTTTGATGATGACCTACAAAAAATTTTGCCAACGTAAGTATGCAAAATAAATCCTATTAATAGAAAATCTATGACGTCTTTAACACTATTTAGCATAAATAAAACCACAAACTTTAAACTTAATGTTTCAAATACAAATCTGAAAAAAAAGTATCATCACTTTTTGACAGATAACCCGTGCATGTGCATCACAGCTTAAAATACAATTGCATCTCATCTCTATTTTTGTAAGCAAACTATTTATCAACTCGTTATTATTGTCTTTAACAAAAAGATAAACTTTTTTTAAGTTGCTCTTGAACTTGAACCACTATTTTTAAATGAACAAGGTCGCGTGGCAAAAATCAAGTACGTTGGCATTTTTTGTTTTTTTCCGCAGCGCTTGCTTCGATCAGCATACGGTTTTGGACGTTGACTTATATTTTGATTCATTTATCATCTTTTTTTAACTGTCAGAGAGCTGTCATTCAATTGATTATGAAAGCTAACAACGACGTAACATATTTAGAAAAAAATACCAAAAGTCATCAATTACTTACAAACGACACGGAACAGGATGCATTAAAAAAAACAATGAAACTAAAAGAATGAAACGAACATGAAAATTGTAGAATAATTTTCTAAGAAAAGATTGAATTGGATTTGATGATGAGTACCAAACTGTCAGATACAAAAAAAAATAACATCATACATAAAGAAATAGCACAGCAAGCCGAAAGATGAAATGTTTATAATTTCTAATGATGAGAAGATTCAAATTAGATCAACAAAAACCTTAACTTCAAAAAACAGAGATGGTATTACCGTTTTAATTCTTTTTTCATTAAAATATACACAAGACAATGTCTATTATAAAATCGAAGTTGTCAAGGATCTAATCCCGGAAGATGTTCTGAGGTTAATACTTCTTCTAAAACCTTCGCGTTTTTTCTTCATTATGCTAATCCACAAAGAAATTAAGCAAATTAGACATGAATTATAGAGGAACAGTTCTTCTATCTTTATTTACAGTGAACTAATTCAGTTTTTTTTCTGGTTCAAACAACAATTTGCTTAATTTTCAATTATTTCAGAACAATAATCGGCTTTATTCAAGATTTTCAATTTTGCTGAAAGAAGACATTGCGTATGGTTTGCAGTCATCGATACCACATTTTCTTTATTGTATTACAGATTATATTTGCAATGTCACTAGCTGCATTTTAAAGTAGTCCAAAGTTTGTCAATCGTTATGTGCTATTTGGATAAAGAAGATAAGTTTCTGTAATTCCAAAACCTTCCACTATATCAAATCTTTTAACATTCCAAGCAATGTCCTGTCTTCTTCTGTCTACTTATTTAAATCATACTGTTCTTTTCTTCATCATTAAGCTCTACTTTTAAATAGTTACTGTGAGTATTACTGTGTGACTCAGAGCTGCAAGATTTTGTCATAGCGAGCGCAAGAGTCAAAAGATTTTTTCAGTTGCAGATTTCGGAAATTAGGCAAATGGCATGTCGTACTATCAGAAGGGTTGACTGAGCAATAAAATCTCATCGCGTCTCTCATGATATGACGGCTGATATGGCTGCTCTTTACGTACTTTCTTAATTATCTCAAAACTTATAAAAATGCGTATTTGTAATTATAATCATAATTAAAGAAAATGTTTTGGTGCCTTTTATATTTAGAAATGTTCATGTAGATCCTGTTAGCTTGCGTTTGTAAACATCGTCTTCTGTCTCTCTGTTTTTAAAGCTACGACTATACATACTTTTTTTAGGAAAGGTCATATCCAAACCAAACCAAAAAATAGATATGTTATCGCTCTACTTATAATGACTAACGCTTCTCACGTTGCTAATTTAAAGTCAGCCTACATACAAGGTAAGGTAATAGAATTTTTTATTCAATATAATTCCAGTGTTGTCGTTAGGATGCAAACTGAGCTTTCGTCAAATATCGCAGTAGACATCTTCAGAGCCCGGAACAAACTGATTGATTGCGCAGTTTATTAAAACCTTTAGCAGAGAACACTGATTCATTTTTACTTAATTCGGCGAATTTAATTCAGTAGTTGCATAATTTTTGCTTGCAACCGACTGACATTCTGGTTAGTTTTGATATCGAGTTTTTGTTTACTAACGTGCCAGTAGCTGATTCAATTAACATGATTAGATCCTTATTCAACGAGAACAATATTTCAAGCGACATAGTATCTATTATCGAAAAATGTTTGACTTCTACATATTCTACTTTTTTAGAAAAGTTTTACTGACAAAAATCAGAAGCCGACTGGTTTTCACCGGTTGTTGCTAATATATTTATGGAAGCTTTTAAGAAAAAAACTTTATTCACATTTTACTTAAAACCCAAGTCATGGTACAGATACGTTGATGACACATTTGTCATTTGGTAACATGGTTCTTCTACGCTCAACGAGTTTCTATGTCATTTAAGCTCAATTTATCAAAATATTTGTTTTACTATGAAATTAGATCATTTTTTAAATGACGTTTTAGTTAATCGAAATAAAGATGGTTCATTATCACATTCAGTTTATCAAAAACCTACCTATACAAAAAGATATTTGAATAAATTGTCTCATCATCACGATTCTCAGAAATTATCAGAAATAAATCTTTAACGTACAGAGCTGTTTCTTTAAGTCAACCCCAAAATCTTCAAAAAGAGTTAAATTATCTTACCAAGGAGTTAGTCGGAAACAATTACAATAGAAAAAGAAATTAAACAATCTGTTACAAAGTTTACGTCTGCAAAACCAAGAGTAACAATGGAATCTAAGTTTTAACCAGTGTCTATCGTTTATTTACCCTATTACAAAGGTACCACGAACGGTATAAAAAAAATTGTCTAAACACAACATTAGTACTCGGTTTTCTACTCTTCCTAAATTGGGTCAACTGTTAAATCTGGTAAAGGAAGTTATTCCTTTTCAATTTAACGGCGTTTATAGCACTCATCATCGATTCTCAGAAATTATCAGAAATAAATCTTTAATGTACAGAGCTGTTTCTTTAACTCAACCCCAAAATCTTCAAATAGAGTTAAATTATCTAACCAAGGAGTTAGTCGGAAACAATCACAGTAGAAAAAGGAAATAAACAATCTGTTACAAAGTTTACGTCTGCAAAACCAAGAGTAACAATGGAAACTATGTCTCAACCAGTGTCTATCGTTTATTTACCCTATTACAAAGGTACCACGAACGGTATAGAAAAAAAATTGTCTAAACACAACATTGTTACTTGGCTTTTTACTCTTCCTAAATTGGGCCAACTATTAAATCTGGTAAAGGACGTTATTCCTTTTCAATTTAACGGCGTTTATAGCACTCATCATCGATTCTCAGAAATTATCAGAAATAAATCTTTAACGTACAGAGCTGTTTCTTTAAGTCAACCTCAAAATCTTCAAAAAGAGTTAAATTATCTAACCAAGGAGTTAGTCGGAAACAATTCCAATAGAAAAAGGAATTAAACAATCTGTTACAAAGTTTACGTCTGCAAAACCAAGACTAACAATGGAAACTATGTCTCAACCAGTGTCTATCGTTTATTTACTTTATTACAAAGGTACCATGAACGGTATAGAAAAAATTATCTAGACACAACATTGTTACTCGGTTTTCTACTCTTCCTAAATAGGGTCAACTATTAAATCTGGTAAAGGACGTTATTCCTTTTTAATTTAACAGCGTTTATAGCACTCATCATGGATTCTCAGAAATTATCAGAAATAAATCTTTAACGTACAGAGCTGTTTCTTTGAGTCAATCCCAAAATCTTCAAAAAGAGTTAAATTATCTAACCAAGGAGTTAGTCGGAAACAATTCCAATAGAAAAAGGAATTAAACAATCTGTTACAAAGTTTACGTCTGCAAAACCAAGACTAACAATGGAAACTATGTCTCAACCAGTGTCTATCGTTTATTTACTTTATTACAAAGGTACCATGAACGGTATAGAAAAAATTATCTAAACACAACATTGTTACTCGGTTTTCTACTCTTCCTAAATAGGGTCAACTATTAAATCTGGTAAAGGATGTTATTCCTTTTCAATTTAACGGCGTTTATAGCACTCATCATCGATTCTCAGAAATTATCAGAAATAAATCTTTAACGTACAGAGCTGTTTCTTTAAGTCAATCCCAAAATCTTCAAAAAGAGTTAAATTATCTAACCAAGGAGTTAGTCAGAAACAATCACAATAGAAAAATGAATTAAACAATATGTTACAAAGTTTACGTCTGCAAAACCAAGAGTAACAATGGAATCTAAGTCTTAACCAGTGTTTATCGTTTATTTACTTTATTACAAAAGTACCACAAACGGTATAGAAAAAAAAATTGTCTAAACACAACATTGTTACTTGGTTTTCTACTCTTCCTAAATTTGGTCAACTATTAAATCTGGTAAAGAATGTTATTCCTTTTTAATTTAACGGCGTTTATAGCACTTATCATCAATTCTCAGACATAAATCTTTAACGTACAGAGCTGCTTTTTTAACTCAACCACAAAATCTTCAAATAGAGTTAAATTATCTAACCAAGGAGTTAGTCGGAAACAATCACAGTAGAAAAAGGAAATAAACAATCTGTTACAAAGTTTACGTCTGCAAAACCAAGACTAACAATGGAAACTATGTCTCAACCAGTGTCTATCGTTTATTTACTTTATTACAAAGGTACCATGAACGGTATAGAAAAAATTATCTAAACACAACATTGTTACTCGGTTTTCTACTCTTCCTAAATAGGGTCAACTATTAAATCTGGTAAAGGATGTTATTCCTTTTCAATTTAACGGCGTTTATAGCACTCATCATCGATTCTCAGAAATTATCAGAAATAATTCTTTAACGTACAGAGCTGTTTCTTTAAGTCAACCTCAAAATCTTCAAAAAGAGTTAAATTATCTAACCAAGGAGTTAGTCGGAAACAATTCCAATAGAAAAAGGAATTAAACAATCTGTTACAAAGTTTACGTCTGCAAAACCAAGACTAACAATGGAAACTATGTCTCAACCAGTGTCTATCGTTTATTTACTTTATTACAAAGGTACCATGAACGGTATAGAAAAAATTATCTAAACACAACATTGTTACTCGGTTTTCTACTCTTCCTAAATAGGGTCAACTATTAAATCTGGTAAAGGATGTTATTCCTTTTCAATTTAACGGCGTTTATAGCACTCATCATCGATTCTCAGAAATTATCAGAAATAATTCTTTAACGTACAGAGCTGTTTCTTTAAGTCAACCTCAAAATCTTCAAAAAGAGTTAAATTATCTAACCAAGGAGTTAGTCGGAAACAATTCCAATAGAAAAAGGAATTAAACAATCTGTTACAAAGTTTACGTCTGCAAAACCAAGACTAACAATGGAAACTATGTCTCAACCAGTGTCTATCGTTTATTTACTTTATTACAAAGGTACCATGAACGGTATAGAAAAAATTATCTAAACACAACATTGTTACTCGGTTTTCTACTCTTCCTAAATAGGGTCAACTATTAAATCTGGTAAAGGATGTTATTCCTTTTCAATTTAACGGCGTTTATAGCACTCATCATCGATTCTCAGAAATTATCAGAAATAATTCTTTAACGTACAGAGCTGTTTCTTTAAGTCAACCTCAAAATCTTCAAAAGAGTTAAATTATCTAACCAAGGAGTTAGTCGGAAACAATTCCAATAGAAAAAGGAATTAAACAATCTGTTACAAAGTTTACGTCTGCAAAACCAAGACTAACAATGGAAACTATGTCTCAACCAGTGTCTATCGTTTATTTACTTTATTACAAAGGTACCATGAACGGTATAGAAAAAATTATCTAAACACAACATTGTTACTCGGTTTTCTACTCTTCCTAAATAGGGTCAACTATTAAATCTGGTAAAGGATGTTATTCCTTTTCAATTTAACGGCGTTTATAGCACTCATCATCGATTCTCAGAAATTATCAGAAATAATTCTTTAACGTACAGAGCTGTTTCTTTAAGTCAACCTCAAAATCTTCAAAAAGAGTTAAATTATCTAACCAAGGAGTTAGTCGGAAACAATTCCAATAGAAAAAGGAATTAAACAATCTGTTACAAAGTTTACGTCTGCAAAACCAAGACTAACAATGGAAACTATGTCTCAACCAGTGTCTATCGTTTATTTACTTTATTACAAAGGTACCATGAACGGTATAGAAAAAATTATCTAAACACAACATTGTTACTCGGTTTTCTACTCTTCCTAAATAGGGTCAACTATTAAATCTGGTAAAGGATGTTATTCCTTTTCAATTTAACGGCGTTTATAGCACTCATCATCGATTCTCAGAAATTATCAGAAATAATTCTTTAACGTACAGAGCTGTTTCTTTAAGTCAACCTCAAAATCTTCAAAAAGAGTTAAATTATCTAACCAAGGAGTTAGTCGGAAACAATTCCAATAGAAAAAGGAATTAAACAATCTGTTACAAAGTTTACGTCTGCAAAACCAAGACTAACAATGGAAACTATGTCTCAACCAGTGTCTATCGTTTATTTACTTTATTACAAAGGTACCATGAACGGTATAGAAAAAATTATCTAAACACAACATTGTTACTCGGTTTTCTACTCTTCCTAAATAGGGTCAACTATTAAATCTGGTAAAGGATGTTATTCCTTTTCAATTTAACGGCGTTTATAGCACTCTTCATCGATTCTCAGAAATTATCAGAAATAATTCTTTAACGTACAGAGCTGTTTCTTTAAGTCAACCTCAAAATCTTCAAAAAGAGTTAAATTATCTAACCAAGGAGTTAGTCGGAAACAATTCCAATAGAAAAAGGAATTAAACAATCTGTTACAAAGTTTACGTGTGCAAAACCAAGACTAACAATGGAAACTATGTCTCAACCAGTGTCTATCGTTTATTTACTTTATTACAAAGGTACCATGAACGGTATAGAAAAAATTATCTAAACACAACATTGTTACTCGGTTTTCTACTCTTCCTAAATAGGGTCAACTATTAAATCTGGTAAAGGACGTTATTCCTTTTTAATTTAACGGCGTTTATAGCACTCATCATGGATTCTCAGAAATTATCAGAAATAAATCTTTAACGTACAGAGCTGTTTCTTTAAGTCAACCCCAAAATCTTCAAAAAGAGTTAAATTATCTAGCCAAGGAGTTAGTCGGAAACAATTACAATAGAAAAAGGAATTAAATAATCTGTTACGAAGTTTACGTCTGCAAAACCAAGAGTAACAATGGAAACTATGTCTCAACCAGTGTCTATCGTTTATTTACCCTATTACAAAGGTACCACAAACGGTATAGAAAGAAAATTGTCTAAACACAACATTGTTACTCGGTTTTCTACTCTTCCTAAATTGGGTCAACTATTAAATCTGGTAAAGGATGTTATTCCTTTCCAATTTAACTGCGTTTATAGCACTCATCATCGATTCTTAGAAAATATCAGAAATAAATCTTTAACGTACAGAGCTGTTTCTTTAAGTCAACCCCAAAATCTTCAGAAAGAGTTAAATTATCTAAACAGGGAGTTAGTCGGAATCAATTACAATAGAAAAAGGAATTAAACAATCTGTTACAAAATTTACGTCTGCAAAACCAAGAGTAACAATGGAATCTATGACTCAACCAGTGTCTATCGTTTATTTACCTTATTACAAAGTTACCACGAACGGTATAGAAAAAAAATTGTCTAAACACAACATTGTTATTCGGTTTTCTACTCGTCCTAAATTGGGTCAACTATTAAATCTGGTAAAGGATGTTATTCCTTTTCAATTTAACGGCGTTTATAGCACTTATCATCGATTCTCAGAAATTATCAGAAATAAATCTTTAACGTACGGAGCTGTTTTTTTAAGTCAACCCCAAAATCTTCAAATAGAGTTAAATTATCTAACCAAGGAGCTAGTCAGAAACAATTCCAATAGAAAAAGGAATTAAATAATCTGTTACGAAGTTTACGTCTGCAAAACCAAGAGTAACAATGGAATCTATGTCTCAACCAGTGTCTATCGTTTATTTACCCTATTACAAAGGTACCACGAACGGTATAGAAAAAAAATTGTCTAAACACAACATTGTTACTTGGCTTTTTACTCTTCCTAAATTGGGCCAACTATTAAATCTGGTAAAGGACGTTATTTCTTTTCGATTTAACGGTGTTTATAGCACTTATCATCGATTCTCAGAAATTATCAGAAATAAATCTCTAACGTACAGAGCTGTTTCTTTAAGTCAAGCCCAAAATCTTCAAAAAGAGTTAAATTATCTAGCCAAGGAGTTAGTCGGAAACAATTACAATAGAAAAAGGAATTAAACAATCGTTTACAAAGTTTACGTCTGCAAAACCAAAAGTAACAATGGAATCAAAGTCTTAACCAGTGTCTATCGTTTATTTACCTTATTACAAAGGTACCACGAACGGTATAGAAAGAAAATTGTCTAAACACAACATTGTTACTCGGTTTTCTACTCTTCCTAAATAGGGTCAACTATTAAATCTGGTAAAGGATGTTATTCCTTTTCAATTTAACAACGTTTATAGCACTCATCATCGATTCTCAGAAATTATCAGAAATAAATCTTTAACGTACAGAGCTTTTTCTTTAAGTTAACCCCAAAATCTTCAAAAAGAGTTAAATTATCTAACCAAGGAGTTAGTCGGAAACAATTACAATAGAAAAAGGAATTAAACAATCTGTTACAAAGTTTACGTCTGCAAAACCAAGAGTAACAATGGAATATATGTCTCAACCAGTGTCTATTGTTTATTTACCCTATTACAAAGGTACCACAAACGGCATAGAAAAAAAATTGTCTAAACACAACATTGTTACTTGGTTTTCTACTCTTCCTAAATTGCGTTAACTATTAATATTGATAAAGGACGTTATTCCTTTTTTAAATTTAACAGCGTTTATAGCACTCCTTGCTATTGTGGTCGAACATACATAGGAGAATAGGGTAGACGCGTGGGAATTCGTATTAAGAAGCATCAAAAATGTAGTGGTCTTAAACAATTTTTGAAGTCAGTGGTGACGAAATACGTGCTAGAACCGGGTGTTTAAATTACGTCTGAAAATACTAAGATTTTAGCTAATATTTCTTATTACTATCAACAAAAAATTAAAGAATCCATTAAAATAATTAAAAATCCTTTTAATATTAAGCAAGATTCTAGTTTTTTTTACCGGTGATGTGGAAACCAACTTTATCGACCGAAGACCGGTCTATAAAAGCGAAACTTCACAACGCAATCAGTCAATCTACTCCGAGCTCTGAAGATGTCTATTACAACGTGTGACAAAAGCTCAGCTTGTGTGATAACGACAACACGGGAATTGTCCAAAATGGAAAATTGTATTATAAATGTAACTCGAATAAACCTGATTTATACTATCGTACAAGATGCTTATCAATAATTTGCAACGCTACCAATTTTTTCGTTTTCCTCTTTTAAGCAGTAATAAAGAGATTTTTTTGCTCTTGTTAAAGAAACGTTTTAGAATGTAGAACGCTTATCTTCCTTTATTGATTAAGAGGATTTTGTTAAAGCGGCTGAAATACTTTTTCTTCGTCTTTTTGCCATACGCTATTTCCTTCGCAAGCCCACTTATTCGTCTTTTTTTGGGTTCTCAAACTGTTTGTAGTACTAAATCTGCAGTGCAGTGAGCACTCGCTTCGCTTTTCTTTTCTTCTTTTTGTTCGGTACTTTCCCATTATGTGTTCGACGTTTTAACTCTCCACAACTTTCTTGCTTCCCAGTCACTTACTCAAAAGTCTAAATCTTTCAACGCATTTTTTATATATGTTTTCCGTTGTACAGCCGGACATCCTTTCCGCTTTCTTCCTGGGGGATTCTATTCCAATATTCTTTTTAATCACCTGTGTTCTGACATTTTTTGAACATGACCATACTGTTGTAGTGCTCTGTTTTCCAATTTTGTTGTATTAATTTCTTCCCATAGTTGTTTTCTGACCATACGCTTTTTTAAATTGATGATTGCCATACGTGTTTTCTATAACTTGTCTAATGATAAAAATAATATCCAAACATGATCTGGCTTTCGAAAATTCAGATTGTTCTTCACTATAATTATCCATGTGTTGTTCTATTTTATCTTTTAATACATCGAGGGGAAATTTTGCAATTGAAGACATTACACAAATTCCTCTATAGTTATTAGTTGATCGTTTATCCCATTTTTTTAATATGGAGGATATGTATAATAAATTTCATTCACTTGGAATTTCTTCTTTTTTTTTGTTAAATCACACTGGAATCAATGATACGACTCTATATTCAACAGTCCTATTTTTATAGTTTTTGGTCCGGGTGCATCATTGTTTTTTGGTTTTTTGAATGCTATGTTTATATTTTCTTCTGTTATTTTGAGTTTCACAACAATTGTTGTGTAATGTTTTGTTCATTCATTTGTTGTACTTATGTGTAATTAAGATGTTGTTACCTCGTTTCTTACTTCTAATATTTTTTATTTTGATTGATCTATTATATCCTTTTCCAGTATTCGTTCTTCTCCAGTCTCACTTTTTACTTTACTTGGTGCATCGAGGTGATGTATTTTTCTCGTGTTCTTGAAATTTTGTTGCTTAATCATTTATAAAAAGCTTTTTTCCGATTAATCATTTCTTTTAATTCGTCAATGTGTTTCTCCAGATATTTGTTCTTCTGTTGCTCAATATCAAGTGCTTTGTTTGCTGCTTTCGTTTTAGATGTTGTTAAATTTCTTTTGGTGTACATTCTTCCAACGACCAACTACAGACCTATTAGCTTGCTACAACACATATATAAGCTCTTTACGAGAATACTATCAAAACGTATAAGTGTAAAACTTGACCTATATCAACCAAGAGAACAGGCTGGATTCAGAGTAGGGTTTAGTACGAATGATCACCTAAACTTAAACTACTAATTGAAAAATGCGTAGAATATAACAAGCCTTTTATGCTGATATTTGTTGATTGTGAAAAGGCATTTGATTCGATAAATCAGCAACAACTTTTCCATGCTCTTTCGCAATGCCGAATAGACTCCAGATACACGGGTTTACTAAACGCAACCGCATCAGTAAGATTACACAAAGACACCAACACATTTCAAATAGAAAAAGGGGAAATGTCATATCCCCTAAATTATTCACGACACTCTTAGAATATATGTACAAAAACCTAGATCGGGAACAGTGTGGAATTACCATCAATGGTGAACTACTAAATCATCTAAGATTTGCCGATGATCTAGTACTAATCACAGATAAGATAGACGAAGCAAATAAAATATTACAAGAACTTAAAGCTGCTTCAAAGAAAGTCGGGCTTGACATAAACTATACAAAGACAAAATATATAACAAGCCTGGTCTTGAGCGATAACATTGCGGCAGATGATATAAAAATCGAACAAGTATACTCATACAAATACCTGGGACACGAGTTAACTATTGGGAGAGATAATCAAACCCACGAACTGAAGAGGAAAATCAGTTTAACATGGGCAGCCTACGGTAAGCTCAGCAACATCTTTTGATATCCCAATATGCCTGAAGAGGAAAACGTTAGATCAGTGCTTACTCCCTGTTCTCACTTATGGGGCTAAAACACTAACATTGACCAAGAAAACCATAAAGAAAATAAGAGTAACACAGACGGCAATGGAAAGGTCAATCCTAGGAATAACACTTAGACACAAAATACCAAACACTACAATTAGGCAGCAAATAAAGGTAAAGGATGCTGTGTTGAGGATAGCTGAGCTGAAGGGGAACTGGGAGGGACACGTGGCAAGACTGAAAAATGAGAGATGGACAAGACGTATGATTGAATGGAGACCCAGGCAAGACGCATTCAAAAGCAGAGATAGACCACCAGCAAGATAGGCCAATGATGTAAAAAGAGTTGCAGGAAATTGGATCCAGATCGCACAGGACAGAAACAAATGGAAGGGTTTGAGGGAGATCTATGTTCAGGAGTGGACGACCTAGGCTGGGGAAGAAGAAGTACATTCTTCGCTCACCTATAGTATATTCTGATGCCTATTTTGATATAACGTTTGAATACTAAATTGTTGTAGAAGTTCTATTTTTTTCTCCAAGTCATCATCGTTTTGGTGTTTTTCGGTGTATATAAATTTGTCCATTACTAGACGATAATTACTTACTCATTTTTTTCTAAATACTAATAAGACTTTTAAACAACGTCATCTGAAGAGTCATTTTGTTGTTGCTGGTTCTTAGAATATCGGCATGCTCTCACACGACGACAAAAATTATGGTGACATAAAGCTGGACTTAAAGTAGGAGATTTAGCAGTTGTTTAGAATCTCAACCGACAGCTTATGCCATGAATGGTTGAAACTAGAAAGAATCTTGTAGCACTATCACTATCTGTTGGCAGAATGATCAAGTTATATCTAGGATTTGATGACCTTTTTCGGGTAGTCATTGTTTTTCTGGTTTTGATTTTGGATTGATGTCTTATTTGCTTCTTTTCGCAATTACGTTCGTTTCTTGAGCCAGATTAACTATTCTACTTTTGAAATCCAACTCTTCTGCACTACACTGCTATTTCAATTCCAGTGACGCACTAATTTAAACAGTTTAGTTAATGTAAATTATAAACGGTAAAAAAACATGGGTAAATCAAACGATCGTTCATTTTTGGGCGAATCGAAGTCTTCACTTGAGGTTGAGGTTGGGTGGTTGCTCGTGTCCGGTTGTAAAAAAACGTTATTTTATTCTTTCACTTTCATTCTGATTTTTTTTTAGGTAAATACGCACGAGGGGCAGTCAATGCTACTATTTTTAACTTGTTTTTTTTGTCCTACTGTTATAATCGACCTTCGGCTTAGACCGCGTCGTAATGGAACACCCAAACTTTTAGACTTGGTTCTAGTTTCTCTCTGTGACCCAACAGAAGAAGTTAAACTTGACCTTTGCCGTTTTGGCGTTTGTGAACTCAAAGAAACTGATCTTTTGCAAAACATTGCAGTTTTCATCGTCTGAGCACTAATTGTCATTGATTGTCAACTATTTGTTTTGGCTAAGACCAAGCCTAAAAAGTTTGGGTGTTTCATTATGAGGTGATTTATGCCGAATTTTTTTTTATTAAAGGACTATCCAAATTTGATGTTTTCTTTAATTTGTATATTTTATTATTCTAGTAGGGGAGACGGGGGTAATAGTAGAATGGGGTAATAATGGACATAGCTTACAAAAGATTCAAATTTTGTGCTAGGAATATTCTGACTAGTGCAAACCATACTTCAATGTTTGCTGTTATCAAGTTATCAAAAAAAGATGGGGATGTTATAGAAAAGTATCTTTACAAAAGTGGGAAATATGGTTATGGGTTAACCAAAGCAGTTTGTTATTGACTATTGTCAGGACTCTGGACTTGATTGGACTCTGGGACGAGACTGGTACGAAGATTTTATGAAGAGACATGCCAACCTCGCTACTCGTAAAAGTGAAAGTATGTGTTTTCAAAGGTTGAGAGAAGCAATTCCCTTCACAATAAAGCAGTGGTATTAACAACTGAATAGTCTTTACAAAAAAGAAAACTTAACACCCCTAGATTGACACCGGATCTACAATTGTGATGAAACTGGGTTTTCACATGACCCTAGGGGATGTTAGGGTAGTGGCACCAAAAGGGCAGAAGATAGTTTCGAAGAACATAGCCGGTTCTGGCAAAAAAAACACCACCGTTTTAGCTTGTGGCAACGCCAGTGGTGAAAAGTTACCTCCCTTTATTATTTTCAAGGGTAAATATATCTGGCAAAACTGGATTCCAGAAGAAGATTATTCAGGTACGGTATATACCGCACAGAATAAAGGCTGGATGGATGGAGAGTTATTTTGTAAATGGTTTTAAAGAAAGAAATGAGAAAAAAGTTATTCTTATATATGATGGTGCTGGGGTGCACATAAATTATGCCATCTCTAAAATGGTTGTGGACAATGGAGTAATTTTGATAAAACTGTCTGCGAACGTCATACATTATATGCAGCCACTCGATAAATGCGTTTTCAAACCCATCAAAACCAGGTGAAACAATGAAATGCTAAAATATAATAGGGATTCTCCAGGGAAAATATTACCAAACAATAAATTTTCAAAAAAGATCAAAATTATTTGGGAAGAAGCCTTTAAATTAGAGTATTTAATCTCTGGATTTAAATCGAGAGGCATTTTTCCTCTAAACTTTGACAAATCTTCTGAAGAGGCATATGACATTTTGCAATTAAAAAAATTTAACGATTAGTAAATTAGAAACAAACAGCAAATGCTGCAGAACAACCATCATCAAGCACCTCTACACTACAAGTTAAACAACCATTTGAAGAGTTTATTAGAACTAAACTTACTGCAAATTTAACAAAGAAAGCACCGTAGTCGAAAAAAAGAAAACGAATTTCCGAAAATATAAGAGATGTTCTAACATCTTCAACGGCATTACGCATACTCAAGGAAAGAGAGGAGGGTGTTGTCAAAAGCGGAACAAAACCAGGAGGAACTTCAAAATTGAAAGTCTCAACAAAAAATACGCAACGCCAAAATAAGAAGAGATGTGAATCCACGTCATGTGCATCTGACATAGATGTAGTGTTAGAGAGTGAAGTCGAGTATGAAGACTTGGGATGAAGACCAAAATCTTTCTGATAAAGATCAGACTTTAGAAATGGAATTGATTGATAGTAATATATCAACCCAGGGATGTGAAGAAACTAACCAGCATCAAACAAGAATAAAGGATGTTTTGGTTGGTAGTTTTGTAGTTGTGCAATTTATGTACGACACAAAACAAAACAAACAACAAAACCATTCGTGGCAAGAGTTCTTAAAATTATAGATTCAAAGTGCTTAGTAAGTTGCATGAGATAATATAAAGAACACGAAGAAACGTTTGTATTTAATTACTTTTGAGTAAATTCAGAAGATTTTAAAGGCAACTACGGTTGTGAGAGGAAGACATACATTTTCTGAGTTTTTGTAATACTACACCTACTGAATGTCACTAAATTTGTATTGTTATGTAATATTATGTTCCAATTTTATTTGAAATTTTGTTTTTTTGTATTTCAAACTATTCTAACTCTATGAAATAAAATTTTTCAGATAAAATCTTTTTGGCATTTTTATTATGGATGTTTTAGCTATGTCCCCTATTTCCCGCAGTTTCTGTGTATCCTTTCTGCCAAAGT
The DNA here is from genome assembly GCA_035610365.1 of Aquatica leii. Lineage (NCBI taxonomy): Eukaryota > Metazoa > Arthropoda > Insecta > Coleoptera > Lampyridae > Aquatica > Aquatica leii. Next base: position 114,230,865 of record CM069435.1, read on the forward strand.
TACTGGCCATGTCTAGAATTATCCCCTGGGAGAAATAGTGGACAGAAAGGGGAAAAAAATTTCGCCATGCATTTAAACACGATTTTGTCCACTATTACACGGTATGACCATTATTACCCCCGTCACCCCTATTGATTTGTAAACACGAATTTTAAAACATGTTTTTTAAAGAATTCTTACGATTTCAGTTCGAAGGCTTTCGCTCGCAGAATGCAGATTTAGCATATGTTACAATTTCGCAATAAAATTACACGGCCATGACGTTGGGCAATGTTCGAACAAGGTACATAATTTTAATACTAAATGTTGCAAACGTTTATGTAATGGTACAATAAAACTCGGTGTTTATTGCAAAAATGGTCCCAAAACAATGCGTAGTATTTTCAACAAATGGAGTAATTCAAATCAAAAAAAGTGATACATTATTATGTACGTGGTGCATTTTGACATGGTTCGAACAACATGTCGCAAGTTTCTACGTGCTTTCTTTCAAAATAAACACAGCCCGTAATCGGGCGGTGAGGTATTTAAAATGCAGGCCCGATTTTTTTTGTTCGGCATTTTTTGACCTGCGACCTTGCATCGTCGTACCAAGTAATTATCGCTTGGGTGAATGCATCTTTTAAGTGTCTCGATCAAAAATTAAATTGGCGTACCGGCAACGAGGTCGACAATCACGCGAAAAAAGAACAGTGCAGACGTAACTGGGTCATCCCCTAATTGCTTGGCCGTGTCTGCTATGTGCAATGGTGCAACGCGCTCAATTTTCGTTGGCTCTCGATTTATTTTTTAATTTTTTTTAATGCAAGTGCGAATTGGGTTAACGAATAATCGCCACGTCCGATACAGCCTTATCGAAAATACGAAGGGCAAATTATTGCACAGTGTTTTACATTTATTTACGCGCATCATCAAAAATTAATTGAACCGTGCAAATTGCACATTGTCCTCTCTTACTTAAGAATGACAAATACCTCAATTATTATTTACGAGGAATGTGCGAGTGTGACACATAAATTTATGCTAAATTTGCAATTACGCATTGCTTGCGCTATTTTTACATCGTTGTATTGTTTACGATCGATATTTATTTATAAAACTGTTGCCTGCAATTGTAAATAATTTTAATTATAAAATTGCGCATCGAATTTTTGTTGTTTTTGCTGCGACAAGTAAAAACGTTTTCATTGCCGAAAGTTTAGCAAACGCTCGGTGGTGTTGTAGATTATTTGTTTACTTAACCTATTTGGTCTTTTTTTTTGAGAAATCTCAATCTCAAATAATCATGCATCAATAATTAAGAGTAATTAGCTGAAACTAAATTAAACTAAACACCTGATCCAGCTTTAAGTTAAGTTAATTACGCGATGAACAAAAAAAATATTTTGATTACATACAAAAAAATAAAATGACTTCATTGGATCAATTAATTTAATTTTTGTCTACGGCGCATTTATTTGAAATGATTAGGTACCTGGTATATGCGAACATACATTTAGAAAACTAATAAAAAACCCGAAACAAGTGAAATTGAAACGGCTGGACGTGAAAAACGGTACAAGAAATTTTTTGACAAAAATCGACATTTTAAGTAGAAGAAGACATATAATAATGGTCAAATTAAAATAAAATTGTGAGGTGTGAGAACAATGTTAATGCCAGAAAAATGCCAGAAATAACAGTAAAAATATATAAAGCATGTATAGCAACAATATAAGAAAAGAAAGAGCAAAGAAACATAGATTGGTATTAGTATTTCTTGTTTCACTATTCCAAGGATGAAAAGCAAACATGAAGTAGCATTTTATCATTTTCGATGATAAGATTGTTGAAGACGACTACACCCTTGACCTTTTTTAAATAGAGATTATGGCATAACTCACAACCCCACTTCGAGGATTGAACGTGAGGTCAGCCAAATCATCAAATTTTCCAATCTACCTCCTGAAACTAAACGTCGACTTACCCCATCAGATTCTAAACCACCTCGTCTATACGGACTTCCCAAAATTCACAAACAAGGTATTCCTTTTCGACCTATCGTTAGTACTATCCAATCTCCTACTTACAAGCTAGCCAAGTTCTTGTCCAACATTCTTTGCGAGTTTACAGGTAAAACCTCTTCTCACATCCTCAACTCTCAGCATTTTATTCAACGTCTAGAAACTATAAAACTTGAACCTCAAGATCTTCTCGTGAGCTTTGATGTTACTTCACTTTTTACTAAAGTTCCTAGTAAGGATTCACTTATTATCATCAAACAGATTCTGTCTCAACATGGCAAGGACTTGAGTTTCGTTCCTCCTATTGATAAGTGTCTATCCTCTACTTACTTCTAATTTGATAACAAGTTTCTGGTGCTGCTATGGGTTCTCCAAATCTCCATTCTTTTTCAACAGGAAATTCCGAGAAAGCATAGAAATCATCAAACACCCCAATAACTTCAATCATGGTTTCGAGCTATCCCCTCTTTGGTTCCCGGTCATTAGTTATTTATCGAAAACACGCCCCTTATCAACCGAGTCGAGCTTAACCATCCGTGACGATCCTTTTCCTTTATATACGGAGACTATTTCTTCTTAAGTCACTTCTACGGAGTTTAGAATCTGGCTTGGTTCACAAGTTGAACACTTAACTCGGTAGTAGTTCTTTGTTAGATTTTCGTTTGCTTTTTCAAGTTATCGTTTTAGTTTAGATTATGGCTTGTTTCACAAGTGGATAACCTAGCTTTTGAGAAGTTCGTAGTCAGATTTCGGTTGCTTGTTTGAGTTCGGTTACAACAACAATGACACGGTCCAAACCCGGAAGACATTCTGATGTTAGTAGAGATTAGGACACTGTTTAAAACACTCTGGAGTAAAATAAAAATCGACCAAAGTAAAATAGCAGTGTTTTAAATTACTAATACAGAACTAAACAAGTTTAAAAATGATCTGAACATTAAAGTCCGCTCAGACATTTGAAAAATGTCATACAATTACCGTTAAAATGACAGGACAGCAGCTGGCCAAATTAGTTATAAAAGAGTAAATAGTAATAGGAATCTTGAAATTCGCAAGAAATGTATAGATGCTGGAACTCAGGCCTGTGCTGACCCACTAAGACGTATCCCGCTGCGGCTCTCTCTCATAGAGTCGTCAACACTCTTGGCGTTTGCCATATATCGATTATTTATTTGCCTTTTACTCAGCAGCCGTGGCCGTATGTGGTTTCGCTGTATTAGGAACATCACCTATAGATCACTGTCAACGTCAACCAGATGTCTAAGGCTGATTCAGAGCAGCAACACAGTCTTGTCGTAATTAAGTAAACGATACGGACTACTCCAGATTTGGCAATTAAGTGCTTGGTATTTGTCAAATGCCGAATATGCGTGTCCGTCTTAAAATGTTGTAGAAACAAATATCAGCACTATTGATTGTTTCGCCAAATCAGCTCTGGACCGCCAGATCTATGACCAGTCTCTTTCCGAAGAATAAAAACACGCTTTACGAGAAAAGACAGCACATAAGACTTAACCTATCTCGTAGTAACGCAACAACAAAATTTTTTGGAAGGATAAACGATTTACCTTCTAATGATTACTTTCAAACTAAAAATCTTGACTAAGCACCACGCGTGGAGAATTATTAAATCGTCTCTTCTAAAGCTTAAAACACTTCGAAATAAGTTTGGTCAAACTCCACTAGCAGCAAAAGCTTTTGTTTCGGTAATTACACAAAAACTTTCAAAGAAAGTTTCTTGATGAAATTATGCTTAAAAAAATCTCTGACAAAACGAGAAAAAATGCCGAGACAATGCCAGACGAAATTACCGAACATGAGAATCAAGTACCTTTTGTTGAAGAAGCTTTTAGAATTAAGGTTTATTATTGTGTAGTAAGCTATGGTACCTGAATCAATTTTGTTTTAGACCTAAGCGTTTTGAACAGAAAGAAACGCTCTATACTAACCCGTAAACGTAGACGTCATGTGTTGGAGTTGGAGAAGAAACACCACAGAATCAGATAGAGACGATGAAGAAAGTAAAAATATTTACTGCTCAAACAAGAAGAAATAGTGTAAGCTGTGCATGAAATGTGCTTATAAAGTTCTACAAGAATACATGTGCTGTTTACACCACACATATGTATATTTCTTGACAATGTCTTTGACACAAGTCTCATGTAAAAATGTTTGTGCTAATGCAGTCAAAAAAGAACATTTTACGCTCTATTGATAGTGTTCAAATAGCAAGTAGTTACTCCCCTAAAAAATTGAGATGAATCATTGAGAGTATTAAAGTGTTTTGTTTTTTACAAGATGGCCACGTAATCTTTAAATTTATTTGATAGCATCTTTCAGTCCCCAAATAAATATTAGAAGATAAATGCTAACCATACTATAATTTGTTACAACGTGGTCTAAGATATTTAGGATTAGGTAGGTGTAAGTTACTTTAACATGACTTAAGTAATTTTGCCATTTTTGCAAGCATGCTTTTAGTAGTAACTTCGTAAACCCATATTCTTTAGCTTAAAACTTTGGAGAAGACGCACCGTACCATTCAGACTTATCCGTAGCTGGCGCCCTCTTTCCAGGGCCTTCTTTAAGAACCCAGCACAGAACTGTACCATATACATAGTAGGCTAAATATACAAATGTGTATTAAATGATCAGAAGCTGAGCACCATGTATTTCTTTTATTATTCTTTTGGGTTAGGTTTTTGATCGCCCTCGCATCTAAGCTCTAAGTTTGCTGTGCCCCAACAACTCATAAGTTCTACTTCCTTAATAGTTTTTAGAGTCAAATTTATGGGTTTGTTTGCTATTACTTTTGGTTCTATATACTTAGCCATCTAGCGTCTAGAAGAGCTAGACATTCGCATAGTATGTGACAAAATGTTTCCTGTCCTTTTTTACAGGTCTTAAATTTAAGATAGTCTTTCACTTTTATATTACTGAGATATTTCACAAGTAAACAGTGTCCAATAAAGGGTCCGATTGCCCATCTTAGTTCGTTTTTAAGTAGCTTAATTAATTATTTAACTCTCTTTCTGAATAGATTCGTGATAAATATCCTCGACTCCAGGAACTGCCAAAAACTGTGAGGTATGTTTTTGTCTAATAACTTCCTAATCTTCTCACTGATGGTCTTATATGCTTGATCACGATAATCTCAAGCTCTAGTAGAAAAAAATTTCAACTTTCTTTTCTGTTAGTAGATCTGCTTTTTTTTTATGTTATTTTGTCTATTGTAGAGTATCTTTGTTTTTGCTCAGCAAGACAGACTAGCGATTTTACACAGTTTTTAACTGTTCTAGAGCGTTTTATTGCTGAACCTAAAGCTCCTAATGCTGCTTGGCTATTGGTAAAGACTTGGATCCTCCTGTTTTGATAGGATCATTTCTTAAGCACAAGAGAATATTTGTTTACGCTAAAGTTGCTCCTTGATCTACTGTCAGCGATTGTTGCTCTAGTACTTTGTGCAGTTTTAGAATCATTTCTATATCAGATCATGCCGCTTTCACAATAATTATCTACCCCTTTTTTGTCGGTATAACTATTCGTTAAGGTTTCTAGAAGTGAATAGTTAGACCGGTTTTGTCTGATTTTATGCTTAGCGTGTAGTTTTTGTTTATCTAATTGGTATGGTTTCTTACTCTAGCACGCCATCCGCTAAATTTTAACCGGTACGTTGCTGTCAAAGTTTCTGATCCTACCACTAAATCCAGAGGTGAACAGTTTAACAAAGTTTCTATTGCTGCAGTGGGAGTAGATGGCATTGCTCCTGTAGTTCCTAGGCACGCAAGTCTCTGTAATTTGCTGAGTCTTGTTATGGATTCCTTTCTTTTGCATTTATGCCACCAAATTATACATATGTTACTGTGGGAATTATTACCTTAGAGTATCTAGAGAATCATTCCCGTTTTTATTGTCCATGTTTTATCTATCAGACTACGACAGACTTAAGTAGCTTTGTTGATTGTTTTTTCTAAGTGACACTATTTTCAGGGCTTTTTGCATAAGGTTTGAAACAATTTCTTTAAACTTGTTACATCAATATAGTGTGATCTGCATATCCTTGCGCATATAATCCGTTCTAGTTAAGTTTCCGTAAAAAAATGTCTACTACTAAACTTTACGATAGAGGCTATAACACCCCTCTTTTTCAGCAGCAACTGACTTTCTAGTTATATTCCTCAGCGAGCTATCGCAGAAATTATTCATTCTTCTACGGATCAAGAAACTCATCGACTTGGGACGCTCTTTCTAATAGAGTCAAAAGAAATGTTATCAAATGCTCTCTCAATAACTAAGAAAGCTTCTAGTGCAATATTTTGGTTGCCTAAAGAGCTTTTCATTTGTGTGTGAATTTATGTATGCTCAGTTCACCCGTTTAGTAAACGTATTAATGTCGATGCAAAGGTGACAATAGTCTCAAGCATAAAAGACGCCAAGCTAATTGGACAAAAAGATTTTGCCTAGTCGTATAATTTTCGTTCTGGTTTAGGTATAAAAACTGCTTTTATTTGTCGCTAATCATTTGGCACGTAACTTAGAACTATGCTGGCAAAGATTCCAGTTCTTGTTGTAGCAAGATTGGTAATACCCCATCGCTTTATATAGTGCCAAAGACCGTGCAGCCTAAATAATCTTACTTTTATCTACCAGTATGTTAGCCAGTTTTCAGTTAATTTTCGTCCTTTAGGTATATCAAAGCTTGTACTCGTTACTACGTTTGCAGACGTGAATGTACTTTTCGAAAGCTATGTTTCTAGCATCAATTCTAGAGTCTCTTCTTTGGATAAAGTATAACCTTCTTGTGGTTTTTGTAATGATCTTAGCTTACCCTGGTTCCGTTTCTGCAAATCCATCTGAAGAACACATTCTTATCATTTTTCAATCTTCTCACAGAGTTTTTTCCAAGATTTTCTGTTGTAGCCATATTTTTGACAAGAAGTTTTCTATTCTTTCCATCTTCCAATTGTTTTGCCCGGTTAAAAAGCTTACGAGTTTGTTCTCCTAGAAACGAAAGTTTCGGTTTCCATCACAGGGTCTTACTTCGATGATATTGTTCATCAGTTTTATTTCTACGAAGGTTCAAAATATTGACGTACATTCGATCAGTCTTTGCTTAATCCTAATTGCAGATTCTAGGATTTCTGTACGTCTTTACTTCTTCCTGTAATTTCAATTTAATTTTTATGTACACATGATTGGGGAGTGATGGTTGAGTCGACAAATGCCACTGTCTTATTTCACTGCACTCGTTTGATGTGACGAATACTTCCCTTCTTGTCTTTGTGACAAAGACAGGCTCGTTTCTTCGATTTCTAGATTGTTACAACCTGTTAGTAGCAAACATACAAGTGACTCTTGAAAAAGCACAAAAATCATACATCACACAAATAGGTATTGATTGATGCGGAATTTTGTAATGCAGTACGAGACAATTGTAATAATGAGCTAAAGCAAAAACACAATAACGAAGACGTTTAAAGCAAATGGTCGGCGTTCCAAACCAGATTTGGAAACCATGTGCAAAATTGCTTAAACCAGATCAAGTAAAGCGAAAAAAAGCCAGGATGACAGATTGCATTCTATAATTGTGACTTCTTCAGGAACGAAACAGAGTTTTTAAAAATAAATGTAAACAACGACGACATTCTAACAATAACAGAAGACAAAATACCATTAAAAATTCGAAATCGGAGAAATCATTGGGACCGGACGAGGTACCAATTGAACTTATAAAACTGATTGATGAAAACAACATCTCTGTCTCTTGGTAAACCTTTTCAATAATATACACCAAATCGGAATACTTTTAAAAGAATGGCTGCACTCAATATTTGTATCTTTCCTAAAAATCCAAAAAATTACCGCACCATCAGTTTAATGAACCACACTTTAAAACCTTTCTTAAAATCATCCACAGAAGAAAGAGATGAGAGATGAACTGGGTACTCAAAAACCACTGCTCTTTATGAGGATAGTAACAGAGATGTAAACGCGAACTTACTCCTTCTCTTTATCGCTTATGAGAAGACTTTCGACAAGATTAAACACAAAAAATGTTTTGATATACCCAAGGCCTTACAAATAAATAGCACAAAACTCGAATAATTTTGAACCTGTATAGAGATCAAGAAGCACATGTTAGAGTAGACGGGCAAATTACGAAGGAAATTAAGATACTCCGAGGTATAAGACAGGATCGCGATTGCTGTTTAATATATACTCAGAAGAAATTTTCGAAGCCTTAGATGGTAGAATAAAAATAAATGGAGAGAGAATCGAATCTATGCGTTATGCAGATTACTGGCGGCATTACAGCGAGAACTACAAGACATGTTAAACAGATTCTTGCCATCAGCAAAGAATACGAACTCGCAATAAACATCAAGAAAACAAAATCAATGATGATAACTAGAAATCACCTTGGACCTCAAATGGCCTTACAACTCAATAACCAAAACATAGAACAGAAACATGGATATTGAACAAAGAAGCCATCAGCAGAATTGAAACCTTGGAGATGTGGGCGTATAGAATGATGTGGCGCAATCTCATGGGTTCAAAAGATCAGTAATAAAAAAGTTATTAAATTAATGCAAAATACTATTCAAAAACAAAAATTACAATAAACGAGACATATAATGAGAAACACAAAATATCGCTTATTACAGTTAGCTCTACAAGAACGCATAGGACGACGTCGTCCACCAGGTCAAAAACGCGTATCATGGCTGAAGAACGTAAGAGATTGATATAATCTAACATCAACCCAACTCTTCAAAACAGCAGTATCCCGTCTGATGACCGCGTACATTCTTCTCCGAAGAGTACGCACCTGAAGAAGAAGAAGTTTACTACTAATAATAAATTCTAAGAGTGCCTCGCCACTTCCGTTCATTTCAGTACTTTCCCAACCAAATAACGTAGCAATCAAAATAGTAAACAAAAACCTAGCAGTTATATCTATGAAAAGATAGTTCTAGGATTGTATGCAAATGACTACCGATAGAACCTAGAACCAAGAACCTAGCAATTTTTTAGTTAAAGATTGTTTGAAGCAATGAAAAAATCACAATTAGTTTTATTCAAGTAAACAAAAACCATGAAGAATGCAATTTCAAGCAAAACAAAAAAACTGTAGTAAACTTCAGTTAACTGGTATAACTTTTTGAGATACCAAGACGCACGAAGAAGTTAAAAATTATCTGAGCTAAGTGACAACGTCTCATGGTCCAAAAATATAAGAATTTAAAGAAGCAGAAAACAAAATGTGAATACTTCCAAGAAGTCTGGTACTTCTTTTTTTTTAACAAAGGAACTAATTAATTGAAGCGCTTAGTAGATTTGATTTTAAAAGCGTTACAGTAACAAAAAACAAGATTTCAGACAAAATAATACAAGTGACAATATGTCGTAATGCAAAAGCGAGTCAGTCATTGTGAAGAGAATGAGGAGTTAAATCGGTAAAAATCTGACACTATTCTAAAAACCCAAGTTTGTGAGAATTCATACTAAAATTAACTTAACTTAAAAAACAGTTAATTTTGTGAAGCAAAAATAAAAATCTAATAATAGAATAGTATTTGCGTAGGCGTAACTAAATAACTGCAGATTTCGTAAACTAACTTAATTAGGTATTATAAAGAAACAATTTAACTTAACGGTTTATATATAAATATTGACATAATGATTACAATTTAAAAAAAAGTTTATACGCAGTTGAAAAAATCAATCGCCGTTAGATGAGATGACAGGATACAGTTAGATTGAGTTCTAAACAAAAGTGAGGCTATGTTGTTAATGTTAAGCTGAGATAGGGCCGTGTCAAATGTCATTAAGCGCATTAGTCGTATTAATAAGTACAAAAAAGTGTTCGCCCAAGATGGAGTTTGTAAAAAACGACATCTCTACGTAACTAAATAGGCTCTCGACCATAATAATTTTAAAAACAAATTACCTACATAAAGACAACAAGTACTGCCTTAATAAAATCTGTGTTACAAGAAATTACAAGAAACTGGATTAACTTGTTGCCGTTTTATTTATGCGCTAAATGTCATAAATCAATCACATATTTATATCAATGTTTATAGCGATTTGTTATTTTTATATGACCGGAAAAATATTAATTAATGGAAGTAGCCTAAAAGATTAAAGAAATAAGAAATGTTTGCAATTTATTGATATTAAAGCTGGCATTGCATTGTAGTTTTTTTAACAGTAGAAACGAGATACTGAAAATTATGCAACAAAATCAAACTTGTTTTGTACAAAAAAAAAACAATTACCAAACATCTTTGTTACTTTGTTACAAGTTAGTTCTAACGACATTGTTGCAAAAAAATGATGTGCCTACTTTAAACTGAAACTGAAAATTTTAGGTTTAGGAATCATCAAACGGTATGGCATATTTTAGCATATTTAGAGCACTTGTTTTTTGGTTTAATGTGCTTGTTGATATTTTTAGATTAAATTTATGTACATCAGAAATCTTCAGGTCAAAACGTAAGTGACAACAATAATGCATAATTAAAATATTACAAAAGTTTCAATAAATATAGAATCAAAAAAATTTTGAGCAATTTGACTACTCTCATCTCATTTCTAGAACACAAATGACCAACTAATCCTACCTTAAATTAAAAAGATACAAAACATATCACACCATTCACTCAGACAACCAAGCCAGGGATGGTAGTGCAATCATAATAACAAATAAAATCAGTCACTATGAAGAATGTCATCTGCAAAGAGATGATATTAAAACAACAGTGTTTAGAATCATGTCTCTCAAACAAAAACTGAAAATGGGAGCTGTATATTGTCTACCAAGACATTACCTCAAAAAAGAAGATTACCTAACACTCTTGAAACATCTTGGCGAAAGATTCTTTGTTAGGAGAGACATCAACTGGAAACCTGTAGACTGAGTATCCAGATTAACTACTACCGAAGGTAGGGAACTTAGAAAAACAGTACAGAAAGTTAACCGCAACTATCATTTGACAGACAAGCCAACGTACTGGCCCACTGAGACACTTGACACTAAGTGAAATGATAATGAAAAAAGAGACACAACCACTCTTACTAATAAAACTACTCACTTTTAAAACAACATCAAGACAAATATAAGTTTAAGAACAAGTAAGTAAGTAGAAAAAGAAGCTGAAAACTTTACCAATCTTATCCAAACTGCGACATATAAGGACACTAACCAACGGTTTAAATTATCCAGCCGAGATCAGATAATTAGTAAAGAAAATGAAGATCTAAAAAAATATGGCAGCAGTGAAGGAATTCCGCAGACAAAACCATACTTAATGACTAGATTCAGCAAATGAAAAAAGAAATACAAAAGCTTAAAGAAGAATTTATAAGATTCTATCTACAAGAATTGACAGCATATGAAGAGACTGATTATTTGCTCTAGAAAGCAACCAAAAAGATCAAAAGAGCTGTAATCTCTATTCCTCCTATTAGAAACAGCGATAGATCAAAGACCAAAGGCAATAAGCAAAACGTTGACTTGTCTGTCCAGCATTTGGCTAGAATATTCACTCCCAACCAAGGGCAGATAAATCACACTATGAATAAGAGAGACAACCCAAGATCAAAAAATACGAGACCAGTTACACTAAGAGAAATAGCTGAAGAGAATGAACTTAAATCCAAAGAAATCACTAGGGTTCGATCTAATTACTGGAGAAATTTAAAAACATGTCTCTGCTTCTTGGAAAGTTGCCGAAGTGATCATGCTACCAAAATCAGGTAAACAACTTAATGATATCAACTTCTACAAGCCGATATCATTACTGCCGATAATCTTAAAACTCTTTGAGAAACTGCTGCTCAAGAGGCTACGGCCAATAATAGCCAGTAATTGCCGAATCCCAGATTTTTAAATTAGATTCAAACAAAATCACTCGGGAACAGACCAGGTGCATAGAATAACTAACATAATCGAACGTGCTTTACAAGAAAAATAAGTTTGCTCTGCAGTTTTCCTAGACGTCACTCAAGCCTTTGTCAAAGTTTGTCATGAAAGCTTGATACATAAATTAAATAAAATGTTGCGTCATACACCACAGATAGACTTTTCAGAATTAAAGAAGAAGAAGAGATTTGAAAGAGATAACAGCGAGAGTGCTTCAAAGTAGTGTACTGAGTCATATCTTCTATTTGTTATATACTAACGATATAACATACCTAGAAGGAACTATAGTGGCTACGTTTGCAGATGACACCGTAACACTAACAGTAGGGAAAAACGAAGAATATCTACTAGGAAACTACAAACAGCCAGTAATGCAATATTTGATTGGACTAACCAATAGAGAATAAAACTAAACGAGTTAAAATCCACCCATATTAACTTCACAAATAAACCATTAAAATGCTCACCGTCTCTAGATATAAATGGCACTCCTGTTCCTTATAAGAACAACGCCAAATACCTAGGCACGAAGTGAATGAAGCATGTTAAAAAGAAGAGAGCAAAATTAGAACTAAAATACAGAGTATTATTGGCTGATTAGATTAGATAATTAGATCTTAAAACCAGTATGGCTGTAAGGTATCCAGCTTTGAGGCTGTGCCAGTGATTCCAACATCACGTGTATTCAAACATTTTAGAAGAAAGTGTTACGAAACATAGTAAATGCTTCTCTGGTATATTCAAAACTCTGATCTTCATAGAGACTTCCGCATCCCAACCGTCAAGAAAGAAACTAAAAAGTTTACTGAAAAGCATGAGGCTCTTCAACTTCTAGACAATCCACACCATGTCCAAAGATTGAAAAAGAAAAAACCATGTAATCCCGTGTAGTATGTTGTGAACAAATGCAGAGCACAGTGCGCAAACAGTTCTGCAAAATCTAGAAGACATCAATGGATAGATTCTAGCCGATAAGTACATATTAGTGAGAATTGAGATACAAATTAGTGGTTAGTCTTCAAAAACTAGTTTTAATTGCAGGCACAACAGTGATAGTTAAAAATTAAAAAAATTAAATACAAAGGAGAATTAGATGTGGTAATATCGGTTGATTGAACAAAGAAAAAAATATTACTTTTTCGTTCTTAAGAGGCAACAATCATATTAAAACATCACGCTCCATAGTAACAACTGACAATGGCGTTACGGTATTATTCAGAAAGCATCTAAAAAAAAGAAATTTCTAGATGAACTACATTAAAAAAGAAAAAATCAGAGATACAGACTCTACAAAAATTTCGTATTATCACAAAAACTGCACTTTTTGGAATAACTGAAAGAAATAATTAGAAATGTAGGTACTCAAAATTCTAATGAAATGTTAGAATTGTGCAAAAAGTTCCAAAAAACACACTAACAAAAGGCAAACAAACAGACGGACAGATTTGTCCAAACAGAAAACTTTACAGAAAATGTCAATGAAAAAAATAAGAAATCTTAAGGAAAACCACTTAAAATAGTTTTAGGAAAAACTGATAATGGCATCAAAAGCAACTGACGGAAAACTGTGATCAAACAGGTAAAGATAGCATAACTCAAATTCAAATTGAATAAACGCTTTATACTAGACCTGTTCTGAGAACAGAAAAAATCAATATTTACTCAGAGATAACAACTCGCTTGCAATTAAAAAAAAACTATAAATTATGGCGTTAGAAGATGAAAGTAGAAAATGGTCAAATTACTCATACAATTCTTCTTTCTATGTTAACTGACGCTGTTATTACTAAATTGTTGCTATTTATTTGAGAATGTCGTTAGCAAAACAATTGATTTTGTACCAATGACGACACATAACGATATGACTACGTAGTTAACTACATCGTCAAAGGGTCTCTGGTTTTTGATTGATTGACGTGATCTATCTAGTACACATTCTATGCCATGTACATTTGTCTATACCGAGTGATTTTTGTTAATCTCTAGCTCTTCTTCGTTGTTGCTTGTTGTAGAGCTTTGGTAACAATTTATTTGGGTTTTTTCATTGATCAGTTTGTAGCGTATTTTACACTTTCTTCCGGATTCATGCTTCATTTTAAATAAAAATTTTTTCCAGTAGTCTTTCTTCAAGTGTTTTAAGAAATTGTTTTCTCTATTTTTGATTTCTTTGTATATTTTCTATATTGCTTGTGTTCTTTTTTTTTAATGCATTTTGTACAAGCATGTTTCATTCTATTTGCTTTTACTACGAGAGTATACCAGGGTTAGTTTTTGCCATTTTTGTTAGTTGTTCTTTATCTTATTGTTTCTTTGGCCATTATGATTTCTTTGGTTTTATTCCAAGCTTTTTTAACAATATTTTTATTTTGATCAATATTTTTTTGAAGTTTGTTACTAAACAATTTTGGTACTTTCCAGAACTAGTCCATGCGACGTTATCACACTTGCGGACGTTAGATTTTGTTTGCCCAATACAAAGATGTGGTGTACCACTGTGCTGGTGATTACATGGTCAACCATAAACTCTTGTATTCTTATATTGATTAACGCCTATTTATGTTGTTCTTTGTGGTTAAATTATGTATTATTAATGCGTAACTGGATATGGAAACATATCGACAATAGCATTTTCTCTTCATCATCAACGGTCTCTTCAATAAACTATTATCTCTCTATCTTGATGATTCAATTGAAAACTACTTAAAAACAGAAAGGTAACCGTTGGGTATAGTAAATGCAAGATGCAAAATATCAGATTGGGTTCAAAGCTTAGTTTTTTATCTGTTACTATTATCTTCTATAATTTTATTCTAGCCATAAAAATATTCAACGTAGTTGTTACGCAGATGTTATAGTTATAGTGATAAAAAGTAAAAGAAGCATGTTAGACTGGAAATAGAAATTATATTTACAAATCGCTCTAAAAAAACAGAGTTAGTACCAGAACTTAAAGTAAGCGCAAGAGGTCAGTGGAACAAAAAAAAGTAAAATAACTGAGCAGTTTCAAAGGATCTTCAAAAAAACAAACAACGCTACATCAGTACTATTAAAGTTAATAGTATATTAAAGAACTAGTTACATAAGGGTCCATTTTAGTATACGAGACCAAGTTTAGAAAACGACCCGCGAAGCGGGGAGTTTTCTAATAGTCGAGTGCGCCGAAATGTCTTATGAAACATATACTTTATACTATTTTTGTTGTATTTTGGAAACTATATGTAAAAATAAATTTAAATTACATATTTACTTTTATTTTGTTGATTAGAAAATTTTTTTTTAATAATAAGATGGCAGCATTTCAAATTTGACATGTTGTATAGTTGTGTTGCTGTATTTTAATTGTCAAATGTCAGTATTGCCCATCTAACAGAACCACAGTTCGGGTGTTATAAAGTGTTACTTTAGACAACTCAAACGAGTTTTTGAAGTACTTGTTAGAGTACCAAAATAGAAAAAAAACGATTTGCAAAGCTTAGCAAAGGGCATGAAAACTAGATTCAGCACCGTGTCATTGATGTAACCGAAGTTGCCAACGTTTCGCCCACTTTCTTAAGATGCTTCATTAGGGCGTGCGAGAAATCGAAGAAGTCAAACAAGCAACCGAAATCTAACTAAGCACTTCCCAAAAGTTAGATAATCAATTTGTGAACCAAGCGGGATTCTAAACTCTAAAAAGGTAAAAAACTACAGAGTTAGGCAATCAACTTGTAAAATAAGCCAAATTCTCAACTCAATAGAAACTTTACATGATTTAAGGATTTTGCCAGTGTGAATACGAATGGGATCTGAAATGTGGCGAGGAAAATGTCTTATAGAAGACTCGACACCACATAAAGTATCTTTTTTAGGAATACGTTTAGAAGCATTAGCAAAATTCAAACCCTTAGATAGCACCGATTAGAGTTTCTTTTGAAACGGTTGCTTTGGAATCATCAATATTAAAACCTAAAATTTAGTTTTGTTATGTTGACAACACGTTTATTGTTTGGTCTCATGGACATCTCAAATTATTATTTCTTGATCATCTAAACAATCAACACCTAGGTATCAAACTTACTATAGAAATTGAAACTCCAACATTTTTGTGACTCGTAAGCTCGGCGGACTTCTGGACCGTTTTGTTTATTGCAAACCCACCCATACAGATAGATACTTTGGTGCTTTGTTTCATTATCATCCTGCACTGAAAAGTTCTGTTATCGAATCTTTAGTTCATCGCGCTTTTAATATTTGTTAACCTGAGAATCTAGACTCGTAACTCCGTCATCTTGGTGGATAATAGTTACATGAAGCAAAACCTTCAAACAGTTATTAATCGTAGTCTACATCTACGTGCTAGATTACCTACGGAAATTTCTACTTTCGAATCCAATTCAAAAATTGGCATTTTTACCCTACATTCGCAAGGTTAAAAATCAAATAGGATCGTAAGAGTGGTAATAAACCTATAGTCAACTCGAGAAGCAAAATCTTTCAGATTCTTTCTTCTCCCAAAGACAAATTTCCTACACTTTCATTTCAAGGTGTATACCAAATTCTTTGTTCATGTGGTTTTGTCTACATTGGTGAAACCGGTGGTTACGTCAATACACGCATTCCAGAACATGATTGTTGCATTAAGAAAAAGCATATTTCTAAGTCTGCGGTTGCAGAAAATCCTTTTACTACAGATCGCAATATAGATTTTGATAACGTTTCGGTGTTTGCAAAATTTCCATTCTATGGAAAATCCGGGAGAGCATAGCAATCATCAAACACTCCAATAGCTTTAATCGTGATCATGGTTTTGAGTTATCCCTCCTTTTCTGCCGTAACTTAATCAGAGTCGAGCTTAACCAGCTGTGGCGATACTTGTTCTTTGTATACGGAGACTACTTCTTAAATCCCTTCTATGGAGTTTAGAATTTGGTTTGGTTTACAAGTTCATTACCTAACTCTGAAGTGATTCTAAGTTAGGTTTTGGTTGTTTATTCGAGTTCTTCGAATTTTTTCACGCACTGATGAAGCCTTCTAAGAAAGTGGCCGAAATGTTTGTAATTTCGGTTACAAAAATGACACGGTCATTTCACTTTTTTGTAAAATGTTGCTTTTTTTAAATTTATTGAAAAAAAATGTTAATATATTTTTGAATTTCATTTTTTTAAATAATATTTAGAAATTAAAATATTTTTAGGGTAAATGGTGTATTATTTATTCATAAAATTTTTAGTTTTCTTAAAATTTTAGTTTTAGTTCTAAATATTCGAGGTGAATTGGTGAAATTTTAAAAGCTGTTTTAATCAGGCTTCTGATATAAATAATTTGAGTTTGTCTTGATTTTTGAGTGGAGCTTGAGCCGTATTATCAACAATTTCTTTTGTTTTGTTTGACTTTTAAGTTCTTCTAAATATAAGCCATTTGATTTTTTTTTTCAAAAAATGTTTATTTCATCCACATCAAACATAAATCGACTAATTTAGCGCAAATTCTATATACAAACAAGGTTCTCAAGCATAAAATTCTATTTTATAAACATCTAAGAAAATGCCAAAAAGCCTAACTAGTGAGTAGACATTAATTTTTTGCTGATCGTATAGTTCATATACTAGGTATATTGTTACGTATCTATTTATTAAAAACTAATTTATTTAAACGATTAAAACTACGTTTACTTATTCTAGAAATATATACACTTTTAAATTAACCGAACTAATTAAATCTAATAATAATATTTAATAAAAACACTTACACTATAATTTATATCACTTAAGATAAGATAACGTCCTCGGATTTCACACTTGTTTACACTAATTATCACATACACGATTATTCTCGATTTATTTATGTAGACACACACGTGCTAACGATTTATTTTCACTTGATAATCTTCTTAATACAGCTGCATTCGCGTTTCGACAATAACTGACCTACGATTTCTTTCTTACGTATTTATAGACATCGGCGAATCCTTCTCGAGCGTTCCTTACTTTTCGCTATATCTTCTAGAAAATAGATAACAGCTTCTAGAAGGCTCTTGCATTTGCAAGTAATTTCTCGGACGTTTCAATATATATTTTTTTTTCAGTAATTTATTAATATACGCGTTCTCACTGTCATTCAAATAATGGTTCTAGATATAAACACAATAATGTGACGTATACAAAAAGAAAATTGTGTTACTTGAGGTATAAGACTTTCAGACATTACTATGCATTTCACTTTTTTTCTTATCTTCTTCACGCCGAAGTGTTTTTCGGATGTACCACCGTGCAAATGCTGCAAAACATCTGACACACGGCCATTACCACACTAGCAACTGTAGTCTGTTTTTCGTTCTCTTGGTTGGTCATCGGCCGTTTGATTTCCAATTCAAGAGTAGTCTTAAGTTAGAATCATTTTTTTGCTCATGACGCTACTGCTCAAGTTTTTACTAGTTATCAACCATAGCAGTTCCTTAAAAACTATCGAAGTTTTACTCTAGTCTTGAACAATATAGTTGCAGTATGTTGGACATGGTTCTTTTGATAGAGTTTCTTAACCCGACTGATTTAACCGTAACGTTTTAAGAACAGTCGTACAAGATTCTTTCTCTTTTACGTTCATAGACTTTTTTAATTTTGGGGTTCAATGCAGGTGTGTTTCTAATAATTTGAAAACGGGTAGGGTAATCACGATTCTCAGGCGTGGCAAGAGGGATCTTGCTAGTCTGAATTTTTATTTTCTGATAACCTACTTTTCGAACGAGAACTGTTAAAGAAATTACATGACAACCTCTATAAAAAAACTTATATTTCATGCAAACCCGACTTCGTTCTCGGCAAATTGACGACATACGTCATTTGTAAATTATTGACAAAAGTACAAGCGAACTCTCCGTGCATATTTTATACATTTTTATAGGCAATTTAGGTATGTTTAATGGTAATAATTGAAGTTCTCGTAGCTATTTATCGAAACATGGACGCATGGACATTCTGACGCGCTGGTCTGTCAAAACAAATTAGCAGTTTCAGCTGGCGAGACTAAATACATGGTTTTTGATTCCTTGTTGAATAAAGATCTGTTTCCGTGTAACAAAACAAGAAGCGACGGCTAACACAGTTCCTCTCGCAGGCTTCGTGATGTTACATTAAAAATTAAATCTAAAAAGGCGCCAAAACGATGAAGGACTAAATTAAGAAGACATCGTTTAAATCTACCCGGAGCTGAAAAAAAATAATACGACAAAAGTGATAACGCAGCATATATATTTATTTTATCAAAGAAGTAGATGAAGAGGACGAATATATAAACGTTGCAAACAATATTACATGGGTTGATACCACAAGCCAAGTATAAGTCACGACTGGGCAACACGTCGCACATCAAAGCAACCTAATCGGTCTAATTTTTACACTTAATGATGGAATGACTTTACTTTCTTAAGTTAAATTACAAGAATACGAAAATCGATAGTTTAAAGAATCAAAGCGCAATAGATAAGAATATGACACAAAAAAAATTTTAAGGTTTATTGTGATTACAACCTAATATGTACGTATGGCAATTCTAACAATCGACATGACCAACGAAGTAAAATAGAAAATGTAATACTTACAGTTGTGTATTATACAGTAGGGGATTAGCTAATTTCGTACGAGTATGACCTAAAACGTAATATGAAATCTGACACAAAAACGTACATACGGCGTACATACAAGTAAATTCTGTCTTGATTTCATACGATAATTGTAATAAATGAATGCGCCGAGCTTCTCTCTAATTAACGTCGCACTTATGTAAATATTTCTTCCAATAAGATTGTATTCAACCCCTTGAACTACAGCAATGTGATGTCATGGAAACTTTCCAGTTATAACAGGTGTTTTATCAGCGCACAGATAAGAAACACAGGTAGAGAGGTGGCTACTCGCACAAATAAGATTTCACTCAGACACAAAATCTGTTTACATATTCATGTGGAATCGCGTGACTCAACTTAATAATGAAAGCCTGGTTGAGCGCAGACACCGCCTAACGGAGGTCTGTGTGTTGTGCAAAACGTTACCGGAAGAAGAATCAAGTCGTGCTTTTTAAAAATTGGACAATCGACCACGAAAAGGTGGTTTGTCGAGGACAAATTTTATACTCGAAAAATTTTAATATACCATATTTTTAACATAACAGTTTCTTCACGTCGACTTAACGACATTAGAAGAATTTTTGAGTTCAAATACCTGGGACTATTGCTCCATCCTAAAATGAGTTTTGTTGTCCTCAGGTGTCATCTTAAGATCTCGATCTTGAATAAATGACAGCGGTTGTGTATCCCATAAAGAGCGTAACGCCTATTTTTTAATACCAAATATCCTAGACTGAATCAACATGTCCCACGATCTGGAACGAGCGGTCGTCCAAATTCTCACATTGCACAGCGGGTTCCGTTGCCATCTACAACGCATCAGCGTTTTATAGGACGGCCGATGCTTATCGTATCATATTCCTGATACTCTGTCGCATAGGATTCTGGCCTGTCAGGAGTTCCATCATAACCGGAGTACCTTAAGAACCCAACTCAACTCGTATCGCGAAGGATATTTTGAACCTGATTTTCTTTCGTTTTAAATACGTGGAACTTTTTTGGACTCAGTTTTAGATTTGCCTCATGTAGTTATTGGAACAATTTCTTTAGATTCAAATGCTCTTCAAACGACTAAATCACAATCACGTCGTACACATAAACAAAAAAAAATTCCAACACAGTCTTTGCAAGATGGTTTTCATCAAACGCTCGAACATCGCAAGAATATTACACAGACCAAAAGACATTACGGTTTTGTTATTTATCGATTCTTGATCATTTCTAAGGCTTCCAAAAATTTAAACAATTTTGAATCCATTTTTCGATGTATATGCACTGAAACAAAAAAATTGTTATGACTCAACAGTTTATAAGCAAACACACGCAAAGCATATACTAATTACTTGTTTGTTTCCACGAGCAAGAAGTTGTTATATTAACGAACGTTAAAATATTGTCCTACACCTGACGCCAATTGTAACGAATTTTCAAATTTAATTAATTTTAACTATTAAAACGAATTTTATAGAGCTAAGTAACTAACTAATTTTTACTACACTAAAAACACAGAACAACAAACACAAATGTATAGCTAATAACATTTAATAGAAAGAACAAACACATAAAGTAATTTATATATGATTGTCACTGGAGATTTAGAAACACTGTCCGCGGATAAGATAATTAATCACTTATTTATTTAACAAGACACGTTTTTTTTTTATTGTTTATATTAGACCGCATTTTTCTTTTGACTGACTTCAATTTTCTTCGGATACTTTTTATATTTATGCCTTATCTGAGACTAGAATATTCTATCTGTTTTGGTAATCACCTCGAACGGTTTCAAAACGTTTCATTATATAAATTTTCAAAATAGTAGTGTCTCAAAAAAAACATAACCTCTATTTTTTATAGCTTAGGTTTTGAGTCAAAGTAGGTTCGATTGATTTTCATGAAATTTGAGTTTTTGCTATTCTTAGCAATGTTGTAATTGTTTTTCTATTCTATTTACTTTTTGAGTATTGTTATGATTGCTTGGTAAAGGTTGTTGTTGTTTAGAAATTGTTCAGTATCGTTGACAGACATTGATTTTTGTTAGCTGAAGGTTTAAGTTCATTTTTATCTGCTTGGGTTAGCTTTCTTCCCGTGTAGGGTCACCTGAAACCCTCATCGGGCTTGTTCCTAGTTCGCTGATAGGGGAACGCTTTCTCTGATGAAGGTAGGAAGTTAACCTCTCGCGGACCAACAAGATGACACCAGACGCTAGCGTCTGACCACCCTCAGGGTGCTGCACTCTTTGCAGTAAGAGAAGTGCCGTCTCCGAGGTGCCCCAACTGAGCTGCATTTTGCTTTAACTAGTCTTGGATGCAACTCTCTCATTTTTTCCGACTTATCTAAAGAGCCCTTACTATAGCTCTAAATTTCTGGTCTCTTTTAGCTTAACCGGTTCTACTACATCTTTTTTATCATTTTAAAAAAACTGCATAAAATGGAAATCGAATGTGGACAACGACCACAACTATGATACAACTACTGATCAAGGCTTTGGATACTTAGATCCGGTTGGTGTTATGAGTGGAAAAGCAGGCTCATCCCTTCCGTCAGGCAACGACTGCTATCTTTTGTACCGATTTATAGTTTTCTACTTTTTAATACGTGGTATTTTTACCATCAGATAGCGTTCCCAAAACCGTTTTTGAAATTCAATTTTGCTATATAAGAATAGTTCTAAAAGCTATTCTTCAATTTAAAAAAAAATAATTTAAGAGAATTAAATCTGGCAAATAGAGTGCGTGGTGTATGAGCGGATACATTATCTCCATGAACCAAAACACTTTTTCGGCAAATGCAGCTGCTTTAAAAAAAAAATATTACTCAACCAGTGCAATAAGTTTGTATAATACTCTCTTAATTTTTTTTTAGGATAATCAATAAACATTATTCCAAAACAACAAAAACTCTGCTTTATTCCTTTGAAACTACGCCAGACATTTTTACGGCGCTGTTTTTACTCCATTGCGAGTAACTACAGCACCCATCTCGCGTGCAACTTGCTCATGCTCAAATTTATAGTTAATATGCGATGTATTGCATTTTTTTCTTACCATGTCATCTAGCTTGCGCACATTTAGTCGAAGGTTATCCGTGTCGATTTTCTTCAACGTTTCTGGTGTGGTCGTATTATTTGGTCGACTACTGCAATTTTTATCTTAGCGGATTTCTTCAATGTAGAACCTAGATACGTTTTGATATGGGTTGAAATTATTGTATAACTTAACGATAATCAATTTTTCTACAATCACAAATTATTGACTGTTTTCTACCATACTAATTTTTCCAAACAACTGCCAATTTTTAAGTCGAGCTCTTCTGCGAATGCCTTTCGTACATCAGCATTACTTACTAAAATAAAAACTGCTTTCGGGTTTGAAACGTTTTAATTTTGTAACCAAAGTTGCCAACGTTTCGCTCACTTTCGTAAGGAGCTTCATCAAAGCGCGACAAGCAACCGAAATCTAACTAAAAAGGAAATCGATAAACTTGGAGGCACAAATGACAATTAAACAAAGAATCACGCAGAGTTAATCAACTTCTGAACCAAACCAGATTCTGAACTCCGTAGAAATGCCTTAAGAAAAAGTAATCCTCGTATATAAAGAAAAAGTATTGTCACGGTTGTTTGTGCGCGACTCCGAGTTCCGGCCAAAAAGGGTCGTATCTTCAATAAACGAGTAACAACCGAGAACCAAAGAGGTGATAGTTTGAAACCAGGCTCACGATTAAATTTATTGAGGTGTTTGATGATTTCTATGCTCTCTCGATTTTTGTATGGAAGAAGAATGTATAGTTTTGCAATCACCGAAGCGCTATCAAAATTATGTTTTGGCCTGTGCTAAAAAGATGCTTAGCAATTGCAGACTTAGAAATGTGCTGCGAAATAATAACATTCTGCTTAACTTACATTGTTTGTTATGTTGAAACGAATATACACAACGTTTCG
This sequence comes from Aquatica leii, assembly GCA_035610365.1. Lineage (NCBI taxonomy): Eukaryota > Metazoa > Arthropoda > Insecta > Coleoptera > Lampyridae > Aquatica > Aquatica leii. The sequence continues at coordinate 114,254,342 of CM069435.1, forward strand.
ATTGCTGTGGTATCTGCAATCGTCATCAGGTGAATACTAACAAACTTAGAAACTACTAGAGCTTATATACTAAAGACATGTTTGATGAAGCGTTCAAGCGTACAGAATCAACTTTGCGTAACAGATTAATTAACAAAATTACTTAGTGAAGTTTAAGTTGTTTTAGAGGTTCGATTAGTGGTTTCCATATGTTGCTTATCTCGACACTTGGCTGGCTGAAAATTTCTTTGTTGTTGTTGATGAATGCCGCTTCTTTAAATTTCCGTTTGTACCAATGTTCCTCTCTGTGTATGATTTTTGCTTCCGACCATTTCATTCGATGTTGGTTATCCTACGAATGTTGCGCGATGCCGGACTTAGAAGTCTCTCCTCTCTGTGTGTGCGTCTGATGTTCTTTCAGTCTGATGTCAAGTTGCCTTTTGGTTTCCCCCACGTATGACTTGCCACATTCACATGGAATTTGGTAAATGCAGTTTTGGGATTCTCGACTTGTTTGTGGCTTTGTGTTGGAAATTATACTCCTAATGGTGGTCGATGATTTGAACACTGTATTTAAGTTGTAGCTTTTCCCTATATGTTTTATTATTATTATACTCTTTATTACTCCAAGACGCCACACAAAGATTCGAGGAGATAAAGAGTTCACATTGGAAGATGATTACACACCAATATTCCGCAAAATAGACGCTACTTGCGAGAAGGTACGACAACTACACTAAGAAACACACGACAAAAAATGGGCTAAATTTACACGAAACCAACAGAAAGCAGTCGCCAACCAAAAGAATGCAAGGAGAACCATAGTCAACATATCGATACATCCACTGTCTGCTACAGAAAGGACTCTATTAGAGAAAGGGCTCAATTTTTCGATAACACCAAAACACGTGCCTGTACTAGACATCATTGGTGCCGTCGAGACAACACGTTTGAATCCAACACAAGCAGAAGAATTTAAGTGGAAAATCAGAAGTGCTCTAGAGAAGAAAAGAAAACAACACACCAACATCTCTAAACATGAGGAAAAAGCTCTCACAAATTTACGGAAGAACAAATGCATTAAAATACTTCCAGCCGACAAAGGGGCCGCAACTGTTATCATGGATGCCACCACCTACGACCAAAAAATTGAAGACGTCTTAAATCAAGGAAATTATCGCAGACTGAAGAAAGATCCGACAGCAAGCTTGGAGAGGAAGATCTATCAAGTCCTAACACTCTACGAAAGACATCTAACACCAAGGATGAGAACGATGCTAACACCAGACTACAGCAAACCGCCGCATCTATATAGACTACCAAAGATACATAAAAACAACATGCCACTTCGACCGATAACCAGCTCTCGTAATGGACCCACATACCAGCTATCCAGATTTCTACTACCAATTGTGCAACCACTACAGAAGAACAGCTCATCTTTTGTCAAAGACTCCAAACATTCGTTGAGATTCTAAAAACAATAGAGCTACAACCACGGGATTAATTAGTCAGCTTCGACGCAGAAAGTCTTTATACTAATGTGCCAGTTGAAGAAGCATTGAAAATCATCCAAACGAAGCTCCGAGAAGATGAAAAACTCCAGGAAAAAACCACGCTGCAGGTAGAAGGAATAATGAAGCTGCTAGAATGTTGTCTCAAGAACTCGTACTTTCAGGAGAAAGACAGATTCTTCACTCAAGACGAAGAACTACCAGTGGGTTTATCTCTATCACCAGTAGTCGCCAACATCTACATGAACTGGTTTGAATCCCAGGCCATAGAGAAATCAAAATTCAAACCCAAAACATTTCTTAGATATGTTGACGATACCTTCATAATTTGAAACCACAGTAATCGGCAACTAGATCTTTTTCTACAACATCTGAACAACATCAAACCATCCATCAAATTCACTATGGAAAAGGAAAAGGAAAAGGAAAATTTACTTCCTTTTTTAGACGTTGAAGTAACAAAGAACAAGGGAATTATGGAAACGACTGTCTACAGGAAACAGACACACACCGGTCGATATCTTAATGTTTCAACCATTCCACATCTACAAAGAGGGGAGTAGTAAAATCTCTAATCGACAGAGCGCACAGGTTGTGCAACACAGAAAAAGGGCTACGAGAAGAAATCAAAAATATTAGAAACGATCTAAGGCAGAATGGTTATCCAGAAAATATTATAGGAGAGCTTTTACAGAAAAAGCAATTGAACACCAAGGAACAACCTAAAACAGAAGAACTGCCCAATTCACTGCTGAGCATCCCGTATGTCAAAGGTTTATCAGAATCAATTAAACGTATAGGGAAAAGTTACAACTTAAATACAGTGTTAAAATCATCGACCACCATTAGGAGTATAATTTCTAACACAAAGCCACAAACAAGTCGACATTACCAAAACTGTATTTACCAAGTTCTATGTGAATGTGGCAAGTCATACGTGGGGGAAACCAAAAGACAACTTGAACTCAGACTGAAAGAACATCAGACGCACACACAGAGAGGAGAGACTTCTAAGTCCGGCATCGCGCAACATTCGTGGGATAACCAACATCGAATGAAATGGTCGGAAGCAAAAATCATACACAGAGAAGAACATTGGTATAAACGGAAATTTAAAGAAGCGGCATTCATCAACAACAACAAAGAAATTTTCAGCCAGCCAAGTGTCGAGATAAGCAACATATGGAAACCACTAATCGAACCTCTAAAACAACTTCAACTTCACTACGTAATTTTGTTAATTAATCTGTTACGCTAAGTTGATTTTGTACGCTTGAACGCTTCATCGAACATGTCTTTAGTATATAAGCTCCAGTCGTTTCTAAGTTTGTTAGTATTTACTTGATGACGATTGCAGATACCACAGCAATCGAAACGTTGTGTATATTCGTTTCAAAATAATAAACAATAAACGTTCAGCAGAATGTTATTACTTCGCATCAAGCAACATTGTTTAATACATTCAAATAAACGTTAGAAATATGCCTTTTTCTTTATACGACGAACATGCTTGTGATTACAAAACTACGAGTTTTACCGATGTAGACTAAACCACATGAACAAGGAATATGTTATACATCTTAAAATAAAAATGTAGGAAATTATTCCTTGGGAGAAGGAAGAATCTATCACTGTTAATTTATATAATTACTCAAAACTTAATTAATTTGCAATAAAATTTACTTTTGTTAAAATTGTTTAATTCAGAATCTGACGATATTTTAATATTACTTCTTAGTTTTTGAATTTAAAATTAGATGAACTTAAAACACATTCTAATTTTGTTAATAGTTATTTTTTGGAAGCTTATTTTACAATTTTTTAAATGTTTTCTTGAAATATTATTATTTTGCTATAATGAAACAATGTATCATAAAAAAAAGTAAAAATTTGATAGCAATGCAGATTCTTTGTAAACTTAAGTTGAATGTGTTTGTTACAAAAAAATCTAAAACAAACACCGATAAGTACCAACGTTTTGATTGACAGAAAATAACATAAAAACAATCACATTTACCTAAAGGACAAAAAACTGTTAACAGTATAGGTTGCAGTTGAAAGAAACTATTAAACGATTGCAAAATAACTCATTAGTTAAGCTACTGTGATTACGATTAAAAAACAAAAACTAATGATTAACAAAGTTAAAGTTGAACAAAACAATAGATAGGCACTATGTCACAGGTATCTTCAATTAAACATTTTATTTCGATATTACACTAATTTGATTCAAAAATCAGAATTCAAAAAAATCATTTCATTCATTATCTCTTTTATTAGTTTTTGTATTTCAAGTTATTTTTACGTTTGCTTTAACCTTAATGTTCTTATGAAACAAATATTTATAATTTTTGTTATTTAACTTGTTTTTATTATTTAATTAATTTTTTTTAGTTATTCTTAAAATCAATTACGTTAATTTTTTTTTTAAATTGTTTGTCTGCTTTGATAAATTTAGAAAAATAACAGTGGCAATAACAAATGCGTTGCTTTTATCCTAGCTAAACATAGAACGCGTACTTGCAATTTGTGTACTCAGTTTTTAGTGTTTTTTTTATGTGTTACTTAACTTTTTTGTTGTATTTTTTGAGTTTTTTACTTTGGCAAAGTTTTTTGCTTGTTTTGTATTTTCATTAAACACTTATTTATTATGGTAAACATTTAGTTGATAATTGCAACTAATTAATCAATATGTAATCAGTAAAGAAATTATTTTTAAGCATATGTTATGCATCATACAAAAACATTGTTTTTTGTTTAGAATATTTTCGGCTATAAGTCACATGCTTGTTTTTATCAAATGCCAACTACAATTTTTCGATTTTGTTTCTGTGGGAAATTACTTTATTTTGTAGTGTTTCGACCAGACGAGCACCACCGACTTTTTTGTAGCGTGATTAAATAGTTGCTGCAATGTAAACTTGAATTCTATAGCAGCTATTTAATCGCGCTACTAAAAAGTCGTGGTGCGTGCCTGGGTTTAATATGTTCATAATAGTTGTTATTTTGTTGAGTCACTTGGTTTAATAAAGTTGTAATTGTGTGTTTTATGGTTGTGGTAGTCCCACAGTTGTTTTTGATTCTATCGTAAACACCGACTCAACCAATTATTTAAGTTTTGTTTTCGTTCTGATACAAAAACACATTGTAAATTCTATTCTAGTACAACTTTTTGTAAACGTAAAAATCTAAGTCATCACCGATAAAAAATAATAAATTTTTGTTTTGACTTAATGGGATAGAAATGTTATTTTAATGTTTTTTGAAATAAAAATGCAACTTTTTCTACTGTAGTCATAGTTTTGTCGTTATTTTTGCCTATAAATAAAACTAATTAGGTTAAGGCTTTTTAGTTGTGGTAGAATTTGCTGATTAATGAAGAAAAACAGCAGTAATGATAATGGATACATTATTGCTGTTATCGTAGATACTCATGGAATAACTGGCTGTTTTTTTTTCTTTTTGCTGCGTGCACAGTTCTAAGTTAATTTTGGCTTTAACGGTTTTTTCTTGTTTTTGTTTTGACGTATTTTGTTTGTACAAAAAGGTGGAAATTTGTTCGATTTAAGGAGGGTACACACGATACAGACTTTCCTCAACTTCTATAGAATTTTGTGTGCAACAAAACAGTACAGACAAATGTCGATGTATCAGAAAAGTCAAAAATCTGCATGTATGTCTGCGTATTTATCGGATCCAAATAATGAATTATTAAATAACTTAATTAACTAATTAATAAAAAATATTCATTTTAATTGTTTTTTAAATTCATAAATTCAATTATAGTATTTTGGTACAAAACTCAAATTTGATGTACCTACTCCTGATAAATTAATTTTAATAGAAAGAAATCCAACTCTCAATGTAATATTTTTGGACATTCTCTTCTAATCAACTCAAAAATTTTTATCGCAAAAAACTACAGATTTTCGAAAATCCAAGTCTGAACTAATAAGTCTGCGCAAACATTCTGTGGAATGAAAATTTGTACTCAGACTTCAAAGTCTGTACAGATATCTTTACGACCAAAAGTCTGTATAGTGTAGACCCACGATTAGTCTAATTTTAGAAGATATTGTTTCAGTTATGTATTTTGTCTACATTTATTTTTTTTTAATTATGTCGTAATTAAAAATGTTTATTAGATAATATTACAAATTTGGCAACTTTTTGTAAACAACATAAATAAACAAAAATTAGTAAATATTTTTTATCGTGTTATCAAAAATTTTTTTAAATGTTTTACTGTGTTATTTCTGCGTCCGTCATTCACGTTTTCGAGTACTGTAGAATTTGTTTTTTTTTACAAAATGTGGTTGGAATTATGGTTTGATTTTTTTAAATTTTGTGTCATTGTACATACTTACGGAATAAGTGTTTTGGAGTATATCGTAAGTGAAAGTGAAGGAATAGATCGTGTTTGAAAGACTGCATATTTATCATGTAGTTCTTGTTTCTTTGTATCTTAATTTCTACGCTACTTTAACTTTAGTGCAGACTCTATCTTTTTAGATTCATAATAGAAGCGATGACGTCTTGCTTTAAGACATTGTTTTTAGACAATCTTTGGTTTGTGTATACATGTCAAGCTAATTAGAGGAAACATTGTGCTTAGGCAAATAATTTTTGCAAAACAAAAACAACGAGAATAACGGAAATAAAAGCACTGGTCGCCTGCCGAGATAGGATCAGAAACGATGTAATAACAGAAGAGATGATAGTGTAAGATGAACAAAATCACGACGTGAGTACTGAAGAGATCACGTTGGTAAGATGAACGCACAGCGCGTAGGCTAAAACGCACTGGCCAGATACCAGATCATTGAAAAAAAATCCAAAGCGTTGGTATGAGAGCTGATCATCAATGTTCCAAGAGGTAAGATACTGAAAAACTACAAGACGTTGTCTTATAAAAAAATGACAGTTTTTGAGCGTGGTGAAAGTTTTTTTCTTCAGAAAGATTTTTTTATAAATTCTACTCTAGTTGCTTTCAACGAGTTATTGTTTTAGATTCATAAAAAATCTCAGTTAGATTTGTACTCAAATCGCCAACAAACATTTGTTCGATTATATCTCTTCATGTGTTCTATCAAACTATCTCTTCAAACAAGGAATGAAAAATTTTCATGTTTTTAAGAAATCAATGGATTAGCTTAAAATTGCATAAAACTGAATAAATTTGATTAAAAAAAACAAAATTTTTTGTAAAACCTTAGAGCAGATTTCTTTTTCGTTCAAAATGGCTTTAAAAAAATCAGTTTGTTTTTTCTTAAATACAATTCTGGAGTACTTTTGTAGCAATCCGGTGCACAAAAAGTGACGCGTTTTCTTATGTGTTGCCTTAAGAAGGATGGATAGCGTGCTGCAAATATTTTGAGTAGTGTCAAAGCGTTTTCTTTCAGATCTCAAATTCTTTGACTCTTTCTTGCTGCAGAAGTTTTTCATCGTGAAGTATCTTTTTTGTAGCAGAGCCATTTGCGTTATTTTGCCTTTCGAACTCCATACGCAGAATCCCATGGAGGAAAGTACCATAGGCCCAGGCTTGGTCCAGGCTTCGCCCAAGTCTGTACAAGCCTGTGCCAAGCCTATAGGCCAGGCTTGGGCCAGCTTTGGAAAAAGTCTGGAATGATAACCATGGCCCAGTCCTGGTCGCTAGGCCTGGGCCATGCTCAGTTACCAGACCTAGGCCATGCTCAGTTGCCAGACCTGGGCCATGCTCAGTTGCCAGACCTGGGCCATGCTCAGTTGCCAGACCTGGGCCATGCTTAGTTGCCAGTACTGGGCCACGCTTAATTGCTAAAACTAGCTCAAAATTAAATGCCAAGAATTAAGCATTAATAAAACAATGGAATAAATAATTGTATGAACGTATTTACACTTTATTGTTATTACTTTTATTATGTACTATTTAAATTACATAAAGTTTTTTAATTACTATTTAGATCTCGTCTTAAATTATATTAACATTTAGCTAGTACAGTGATTATTCTCCATCACTAGTTCACATTCAAGTTCAACTCATTTTGGCACCTTTTGTTTGATTTTTTTTGGTTTTCTGTATCACTAGGGTCATTAACGTCACTCGCACAGCTGATGTTTACACTTTGATTATTTAAACTTTGCCGGTTAACATCTAAATTAGTTTTTTTATTCAAAACTTTTTGGTTTATTTAACGCACGCCATCTTTAAACTCTAAGGTAAGAATCAGACATAATTACTTTTAGTATCCTCGCCTCGTGATAATTGCGGAGTAAACAAAAGAAATTATATTTGAAAGTTTTTTCCTTCTAGTTAAATCGTACTAACATTCAATGACTGTATAACTGAATCTTGGAGATTTGATTCATCACCTTTACTACTCTAGCAATGAGAAAAATCTTACATTTAACTAACAGATGATGTAGACAAGGATGGCGGCTGCGCTAAACGAAAATACCCGAATCTCGCCATACGTAACCGAACGGCTCAAGTTTCAATTCTACACTTTCGATATTATCATAACTCAACTTATTAACCAATTTTTTAAAATTTTTAACATTGAAAAAAAATTATTATTGCTATTTTCTTGGATAATCCAGCCTTGGCCAAAACTGGGTCAACCAGTCTTGAACTAAGCTTGGGTCCCTATGGAATAGGAAGGCTGGGTTATCCAGGCTTGGGCCAAACTTGGATTCTTATGGAATGGCCAAGTATGGGTTATACAAGCTTGGGCCAAGCTTGGCTAATAATTTGCATGGTCGAAGCTGGGTCAACCAGTCTTGGCCCAAGCTTGGGTTTCCATGGAATAGCCAAGGATGGGTTATCCAAGCTTGGGCCAAGCTTGGCTAATAATTTGCATGGCCGAAGCTGGGTCAACCAGTCTAGGCTCCAGCTTGGGTCCTCATGAAATGGCCAAGGCTGAGCTACCCAGTCCTGGGCCAATACAGGTACGCCAAACTTAGGTTTCCCAGTACTGGCCCAGGTCTGGCCCCGTTGTCTAACTCTGGGGTTTCCTGTATGGGATATCTATAATTGTTTCTTGTCGGTTGTATTCTATTGTCCTTTGCCGATTAAAGTGCACAAAAAAGAGTTTTCACATTATTGAAGTTTGCGAATGTTATCTGGTGTATAAAATAATTATACCATATCTTGCTACGTCAACGCTATTGCTGTTACTAACGTTTAATTTTTCTAGTTCTTACTTATTAAGAAATTTGCTATCCGCCATTAGGAGAAAAGTTCATTGAAAAACTAGTAACTCTATAAAGGGATCTAGATTTTAATAAAAATGTTTGTTACTTGCACTAAAAAAAGTTGGTTCATTGTTGAACGCTTTTTTGATCAGAGTTGACCCGTTCTATTTGAACTAAAACAAACTGCATGGCGTCTTTGATTTCATTTTTTGCTTATCTGAAGATCTCTGAGCAATTAATATTAAAGCATATGTGGTTTAAAACTTGAATCCTGTTTTATCTCAACTAACTATAAAATCAATTTTTTTTTAGTAAATTAGAGGTTAACATAACATATTTTTGATCTGTATTTTCTGCTTCAATTGCCCACTTACTTTTTTAGTAGAAAACTTTTCTCATCGTAGATGAATTTGTTGATCAAAATCATTTACGGCGCAAAAATTGTAGCGACTCGTGGAACAAAAGACAATTTTTTGTTTTGACGTGCAAAATCAAACACTTTTGTTTATAGAGCTTTTTTTATTTTTTTATCAAATGTTTCGTAAATTACCTATACTCAAACAATTGATGAAAAAAATCAAAGACAATTATATTTTTTAAAAAAATGGTGACAAGACGAGGCGCATTCAGTTAGTTTTTATTTAGCAAAAACAAAATCTATTTTTTGTTATAATTCTATTACACAGTTGTTACAAAAGCAGGATATGGATATAGTAGAATTTATAAACATTTTAGCTAAATATTAATTATCGAACAATGGTTTTTATAAATAATACGACGGCACAACAATTTTTTTTTGGTCAAAAATAATTTAGACTTAAAACTATATTTACAAAATTGAAAAAAAGGACAAATGCAATTGTTCTACAAAAAAACAAACAAAACAAAGAGATCTATGAATAAAGAGACAGACAGTCTTAATTATAATATATGATTTATATACAATTATTTAACAAAATCAATAATAATAATACAGGGTTCATTCAAATTTACACACCAAGTCAGTCGCGTTCGACTTAATTTAATTTAATTAATGTTTGTAAAAAATTCGTTTACGTTTCAATAGTAATTTTTATCACATTAATTAGGTAATTCCAAAGGCTTACTTTCATTAGTAGTATCACCGCGCAATTTTTAAGTAAAACTACAAGGTAGATGCAAAAATTGCATACTAAAAATAGCTAGAAAATTTTGTATCACTGATCGAATCACTGGTATTACCAAAAAACTCCGAAAATATATCGTGCTTACTTAATAAAGGAAATTTACAAAAATAAATATTAACATCTAAAAATTATATCACATATTTTACACAGTTTATGGTACATTAAAAAAATTTCTTTAGTGTCTTTGTCACGTTTTTTGTATGTGATTTCACTTACGAGCATCCGCACCTGTCCACTACCATGCCCGGCAAACTCCCGAAAATGACATTTTGTTCGTGGTCAAAATACAACATGGAGATGGCACTCATTTTGCGCGGCACACAACATGGTCCAACACTATGTGGCGATACCATCTTTAACAGATGAGTGTGTGGGTAACTTTGAAATGTAACGTAAGGACATTCGCCCGCGCAATAGTACGCCTCGTAGCTCCTCGGCGATATAATAAAATCCATGCCGTACTCATCAAAATTTACCGTTAATGGATAACGACAACATAGAGACTCGTTCATTTTGTCATCGCAATTATAGCCGTTGTTCCTTCTGGTCCTCCTTTTAGCGCCCACGGTTAATATCTCGGCGAATGGAACCTGAAAAAGAAAAATCCAATCAAGACCGAATGCTAATTCAATCAACAAAAGAAAGTCAATGCACTTGATAAAAATATAGATACACACGAGCGATGTGCAGATTGTTCTTCTGAAACGTACTATGTGACACGTTCTTTTAAAGTAGGCTAACTTTTTTTGTTTCATAGCTATCTAAGATTATTGCAATGTTTGATTGTATAATTCTAAAAATGTTGAAACAAAACAATTACTAACAAAGAACTAATTTGTAATAAAAAAAATGTTTTGTGAATTTATCATTACAATAAAAAACGTATCACTAAAATTGGTACCGTATCATAGATCTCTATGTTACAAAAATGTTGTTTTATTGTTGGTTCCATAGTTTTTCGATATTTAAAAAAACTTCTAACTGTTTAGTAGTTTTAAAAATGTCTATGGTTATCTCATTTGAAACATTTAACCTTTTTTAAATTTGAAATTTCACAAAATAACTTTTTCAATATCCCTATTTTTTTTAACGTAAAATCTAAAAATATTTGTTTTAAGTAAAATGTTTTTTAATTTTATTAATACAGTGATGAACAATTGTTTCCACAATTACTACAATTGGTATTACTTTTTGGTTTTGTCAAAAAACTTAACTTCAAATTTTGATTTTAAAAAAAGTAGTTAAAAACAAAGTTTGCACTTTTTTAAATTTAAGCTTTTCTTTAGTTTTTTATTAAAAAAAGGTATCAAGTAAAGCAAAAAATTTTCAACTAGATATTTACGTGCAATGAACATAGTATCAGTACAGCCCAAGACCTATTTGTATTCTGTACTAAAGAAACTCTTACAAAACTAAAGAAAGTTTGGAAAAGCTTGAGCTTTAAACCAATTTGATTGGTAACTTTTTCAGAGGATAAAAAGTTAAAAAAAATATAATTTTGAGAAAAAATATTTGTAATATTATTTTTTTAACCTACTTTTAATGCATTTATTAATTTTTTTGTAATCAAAAAAGGGCTATTTATTTTATTACATGTTTTTAGTAAACAACCAAATTATTCATTTGTTTGTTAAAAAAGTAAAAATGCTTAAGATTTCGTCGTTTTGATTTTTGCGCGTGTCTTTTTTGTTGATTTTATCCAAGGTCGCTGCACTTTATCAATGTTGACATTTTCACATTAACCTTATCAAATGTTTATTTTTAAATTGACGTTGATTTCAGTACGCGTAAAGCTTCTAGCGCTTGTACTAGAAAATATCGAGTCCGAGAGAAAAAACTAAAGTGCTTTGGATAAACGATATCACTAAGATGTGACAGTAAAGATAATTTCGGCAATGCCCAATCAATTAATAAAAAAAGTAGAACATGTTATGAGTATTTTGAAACAATAAGTAAATCGTACTATGTAGCGGCGTTGACTGAAGGAATGTATAAAGACTCGCAACGGCATGGTAAAAACCGTACCGTATTACTATCTCACTTTTGTGGCTCCCTGCACCCCGCTTTCTACAAACTTTACTCTTGGATAGTAGCGACGCAGTTGTTTGCAACGCCAACTAAACTGATAAAATAATACTTGGAATGTAATGACAACAATAATAAAATTTTCGTTTGTTGTAAGTAACAGATATCGCTGACTGATATAACATTTTTTTAGATAACGGTATGTAATTTGATCAGTTGAAAAAATAATGCTCGTAGGAATATTTAAAAAAATGGAGATTTGTAATGTAAAGAAAGGCTTAATTGTTGTTCGGATTTTGTCCATTTGGCGCCTTTCTTATGAAATAACTGCATATTTACAAATACTGTTAAATATGTGCTTTTACCTAATAATAAATTATTAAGCATCGCACCTACACTAAAAGAATTTTTTTTCTTCAATCTATACGCTTGCGAGAGTTTGGCTTTGTATTTTTTTTCTGCTCATTTAATTTACTTGACAATATTTTACACTGTTTTTTCTATACTGTTTTGGTAGGAGATTCCATTGCAAAAATTCGATCACTTAATTTTGATGGTGAACTATCCGTGCTGGAACTAGTAAAGGTAATTCTTGGTAAATGCAATTTATGTAAATCGGTTGTTAAATTATCATCATCTGAACTGCAAAAAGAGCGTTTTCTTACATATGTTTTAAGGGACTGAGATAAGCCACTGCTCGAAGGTCGAATAATATCATCATTTTCAACAATTAATGCAGATGAACATAATGCTTCATCTTTATCTATAAAATTAAATAATATATGATTAGATTGTAATATGAGTGCCAAGAATGTTTAAAAATTTTATCAATAAAGAAACAAACTGCTTAGGTACCTTTTTCTGTAAATATTTTAGGAACTGCATCTTTTCTTAACAAATTTCGCTTATCGTTTTTAATAATATCTTCCGGACAAAAGTGTTTTTCACAAATTAGTTTATTTTTTAGGTCTTTAACGTCCATAAGCGCAATTTTGATATTTCCAGAGTTTTTTCCACTGCTCAGCTATTTTACAGTTTTTCACAGGAAATTTAAAGAAACTAATGTTTTTATGAACTTTGTTACTTTTAAAACAGTTATTGTATATACAAATATGGTTCGCCGTCGTATTCATTTTTATCGGCATAAATATAAGTACGATCGTTCAGTCAACGGTACGATGTAAACGCTACAACTGCCGGCAATGAACTAAAATCTCGGATCCAAAATATACGATGGCGCCCCCTATATCTCGGATCCTGCAGTGACTACGATTTTTAACATAGGCTTTGCGAGTCTTTATACATTCCTTCAGTCAACGGTAGCGGTTACTTTTCATGATTATTGATGTGGTGAGACTGAACTGAAGATCAACAAGCTTTCTTCACAAGTACAAAACCTTGGTTTACTATTTGACAGCACTTGTTTTCGGCATCTTCTTAGTATATACATTTTCATGATCACCACGTGTCTTCTTTTTCTTCTTTTTAACTATTGCACTACTAGTTACTATTGACGTTAAAAAAAATATAAAAATTATTTAATGTCAATAACAAATCGTTACATTGAGAAAAAAGGTTACAAAAGTTAAAAAACTTTTTATAGTAATGCTGAAAATCTTTTTGCTGTAAGAATGTTAATGATATTGAGAGAATACTAAAATATTCTTCAAAAACAATTTCGTTGCAATTCCAATCTAAGAATTAAAAAAAATAGAATACTACAAAATAATAAGGTCTTTTCTAGATTTTACTATTTTGTAAGCACTATCTAACATAGTTAAGCTCTTTACAATAGTATTTTGGACCTTGACTATTACCAAAGTCGCCAAAATCTTCAAAATAAAATCCCGCTGTCAATCCGAATTTTTGATTAGGTCTATTTTTACAAATCTCGCCCTTTCTACAGTGATCTACAAGAAGACTTGTTAAATCTCCTACGTCGCCATCACGAATGTTCAAAAACCCACTTCAGCAATCTATCCAAACCGGACCGATTCGTCGGTCGTAGACTGCCAGTAAAAAGTTTCAAATGCCAATCATTCGTTCACAGTAAAAAGCGCATGTGTGAAAAAACTTTTTCACATATCGGGCTGTACGCTATTAACCGCGCGACCATTACCGACTTCGCGCATTTTTTCAAAAAAAAACGCAAATAACTATTTTTGTTTAAAAAAATGGATTAATTAAAACGCCGTCTTGAATTTTCTGCCAATGCAAATGTTAATTAAACAAATATAACGATATGGATGTTGTGGAGTTAATTTCGTAAGTAAATAATAATGTTGATAAGACATCATATGCACGTGGAGGTTGATAAGAAAAGGCAAGCTGTCAATTTTGGGACAATTTTAGGAACATTCCCATAGCGATAAGCGTTTCGAACAACGATTCGATGTTTGTTTTTTTTCATTATTTTTAGGTCATCTTTGTCTTGTTTCTTTTATTCGCAAATGTCAATATACCAAACGATTTTAGATTAAATGTATTTACAATGTTAATAATTTGCTATCGCTACTGGTTGTGCATTTTCAATAACCCAAAACATTATTTTGTAATTACTGGCATAATTTGATCTCGCGGCAAATACGCTGAGCTGGCTTTGGTTATTTACGTTCGTTATGTAAATGCGATTCGTTTTCCTCCTTTTTGCATATTGGGAGCTTTCCGCGCTTGGCAAGCTGCGTCGATTCCTAAGACGAGTTGTTAACAAGAGTCATGCATTAAGAAGGAACCATTAATTTTGTTTGACTTGATCCGATATTATCAAATTTAATATTTAACAGTTGAAAATTACAGTGTTTAAATTTTATAGTCAGTAATTTAATGGTCCGGTTTTAAAAGGTACAAATCATGAACGAAATGAAACCATCATACCATGTTATTTATTAACACCATTATGGTAAACCAATAAACAATATTAACTTTTATAACTTCAAAGTATAGGTGTAAAGAAACCAGGATCGTTAAAATTTAATTATCCGCATCAAAAAAAGGAACTTAGTAGTAATAAATAAAAATCACGTACATCGACTAAAAAAAATTAAAATTATACGGTGGTCGTCAGTGAAAACAAACCCAGACGACTAAATTTTTCAAAAAAAAAATAATAAAATATACCAACCTTGCTTCCACCATCGTAGGTTGTATCCGTCACTATAACTTTTCGTCCGTTAACGGTACCGTTAAGTATAAAACCGTAATTATCTCTCGCACTTTTAAACCACTCAGAAACCATAACTGTGATGTCGATTTTAACCCAGTCACCTCGACCAAGGGGCTGTGTAATTTTTTTCGATACCATTTTGATCATACCGGGAGAGTCTGGATGATCTAGGTTTTTAAAAACCTTGAAAACGTCCAAGTGAAAAGTAGGCTGCGGCCTTCTTTCGACACCCTTCACATAAACGAATAGGGTGGCGTTTCCTACGTAATATTTCAATATGCTATCGGATAAATGGAAATGTAAGATATCGTGGCCTCGCCAGCTGTGCCTCAGTCTTGGATCTGGAAAAAAAAATTTGATAAACATACGTCTTAACCTTTTGCACCGGTCCTATCAGCGATTAAATCAATTCTAAGAACAATTTCGCAAAAATAATATATTTGCGCAAAAACTTAAACAAAAACCAAAAAGTTTTGAATTCGTGACGTCAAGGATAGTTTTTTTTTGGAACAAGGTCTTAAGTATTTAAAAAAAACTCGTTGTCTTAGCACCTCGATATGAATTTTAACATTTCGATTATGGTTCCACAGTTGAAGGTTGTTCTGCATTTATCGTTTCAGATTCTATAGGTTTATCAATACGTTGACATTACTACAAACGTCTCTGACGAGAGCATACAATAACAACATATCCTTCGTCTATCCAAAAAAGCTAAACCAATATGTCAGTTTAAAACAAGAATTAATAAGATAAGAATAAGACTATACAAGTTAAGTTAGTCCAAAAGTTTCAATGAAAACGAATAAAAAGTATAAAAAAATATTTAAAAAAAAACAGTCAAACTAAATGATAAAAACTTTTGAAAAGAAGTAAATCAACGCCCTTTTAACAATAATACGAACAATGGCTCTCTCGACAGAGCGGTTTAAAAAAATTCATCAAAAAAATGATTTGCAAATAGGTAAGTTGGCAAAAGATGGAAAATTATTTTAGAATTGCATGACATATCAATAAATATAAAATTGTATTAAGAAGTTGAAAAAAAAAACACAAAAAGTATGTTTCACAAATTTTCATTGACACAAAGAAAGTTTCTTCAGACAAACGAAAAATGAATGGTAAACCTTCAAAAACATTAGAACCATAAAAACAAAAAAAAATTTAAAAAACATAAAACAAAACAAATAAATCGTGCAAAGGAAACAGATAACGCGTTTCTTTACGTATGCAAGTCACATGCAGCCGAATAAGCTTTCTTAGAACAAAAAACAAACGATTTTTAAAAAAACCAGTTATCTAAAAACAAAAAAAATTGCAAAGCAACCTTTGGTAATAAGTTCTCTACAATAAATTAGAGTTATAGTTTTACGAACCAGTCAAAAATATGTGCCACAAAGTTATCCATTTGTTAAAAAAAATTTTGGATTTAAACAAATGTTTTTTTCAAGTCATTTTGTATCAAAAAAACTAAAATGTTTAAAACAATTTAAAATGGTACAATTTGTTTTTTACCAGTTAGGGCGCAAGTGGGGGGAGCTGAGTAGGCACATGCTTACCCTGCTTATCTGGCTGCCCCCCTAAATTAGAAGAAACAGTTTCTGAATAAAATTGATTTTCTCAGTAAACATAGTTTTTAAAAAATACTTTAATTCCTTTTAAAAACTTTTATTAACAAAGTTTTTTTAAACATTTTTACGCAAATGATTGTGCCTACGCTAATAATATTGTGCCTATTTATGCCCACCATTTTAAGAAATAGTCTAATTTATATTTTGGCATTTTATCCTTTATCAAAAAAACTACAATGTTTAAAACAATTCAATAAAACCAAGACACAATTTGTTTCGCATTACTCCTTACCAGCGACGGCGCCAGTGGGGGAAGCTGAGTGGGGACTACTCACCCTGTTTATCTAGGTGCCCATCCAAACTAGAAAAAACAGTTTTTGAATGAAATTGATTTTCTCACTAAACATAATTTTCTTCTTAAAAATTCTAATTAAAATAGTTTTTTAAATATTTTTACGCAAATGATTGTGCCCGCGCATTTAAAAAATCCTATCGTCGTCGTTGCTCCTTGCGTATATAATTTTTTCGATTCTACTGTATTACTCTTTAATTCAAAAATTGTAATAGTGAAAAAACTATGATTTTAAATTTATCGATTAAATTAACTTACCCGGTTGTTTGTATTTATAAAAGTTTTAATGTTCATTAACAATTCGATGCGATAAAAAATTGATTTTTTTTGCGAATTACTTTAGTTCTAGTCAGTCGATTTTGTAAGAAAAACCAAAAACAATTCAAATAGGCATGGCCAACTGAAATTGCGTTTGCACGTGCCTTAAAATGTAAATCAGACTTGCATTTACTTCCTACGAGAATAAATTTGAAGTAAAACAACATTGAAATGCAAAAAAGCTCTAATAAAGTACATGCGTACCAGTTTCTAGAAACAATAAAGATGTATAATTTTAGTTACAAATTATACTGAATTACCAAGTTGCAAGGTGCAATTGCACGCAAGGTAAACCCTATACTTGGCACTGACCTCAACTGGACTTTTTTATCCCATAACAATGTCAATATAACTTACGAAATACGCGCACATACATCATATTAAACGATTAATTTTGGCAAGTGCATAATGCAATTGTAGAGAATGATTGAGCCCGGTCATTTGAGAACGTTGCACCACGGGCACTTAAACTCTTAAATTGTTCTGTTGTTAAAAAAAAATAAATAAACAATAATCCCCTAATATAACTATTTTCGTGTTTTAACGGTCGAGGTTCACGGACACGCTGCTGACCGTAATTCCCAAATTGGTAAGTGACCAATACCAAGATAACCAAGGACACTATTTGAGAAAGTGGGTTCATTATAAGGATAACGACAATAAGTCAAATGCTGATGCAACAGCTTTTTCGGACGAAACGACACGGAGCTTCGACCAAGGCAAAAAATTTTCTCGGCTTTCCTCGAACAATAATGGAAGAGGAAATACCTCAAAAACAATATCATCTTGTCGGTACGTAAAATGTAATATCACGTTCAAGTGCAATTACTTGCAATTGCATAGAGGGGTCAGTGTTTGGGTCAGTTAGGGCCGTCATCAAGGTTAAACTGACCACTGACCAACATTCCATTAAAGAGGTGTCAAGTCACTCACTATGCACTAGGAAAACGTAATTTCTCAACACAATTTCCGCTGCAAATTAAACTTTTTTCCTAGCACTTGTAGATCGTTGAGCGAATTACTTAATTTGTGTTTGTAAATAACACCTTCGTCTTTATTACCATCAAACAAAAACACCCTATTCTTTCTGTTAAGAAAACAAAATGGCCGCCGCGTCACAATCGCATCTATTACCCTGAACTTGCAAAAATGTTTTACGTAAAGACCTTTACCCCGACAATAACATCTTAAAGTTTATCCAAAAGTTTAGATATCTTTTAAGATAACCTTTTGGGTAGGACTGCAACTGAATGTAGTTTGAAAAAAAACCGTTCCTAAAGTCGAGTTTAAACTTTAAACCAAACGATAATCGACACGTACTTATTACACAGTAGCACATTTTGCTGATTCCAACTTTATCAAAGTATAGAAAAAACTTGCAAAATTGCAGATACAACATAAATCGAGAAAAGTGTCGATAACTATGATTACACGTATTTTTAAAACATTAAAGTAGGCTACATAAGAAACAAATGAACATAAGCCTACTAAAACATTACATCGCACAGAACTACGTTGATTTTTTTGTTTTGAGAATTAAAACCTTGAAAACAAATCAAATTTATTTTTTAAAACACAAAACTAAGATAAATAACTTACATATGTATAAGGACAGGATAAATATATTTAACTTTTTAAAAAATTCAAAAACCAATACAATTAACCTTAAAAATTGTTTAAGATTTGTTGATTTTATCAATTTTGCATATTTTGTAATAAAAAACCCTAAAAACAGAAAAAATTAAAAACAGTGCATTAGGAAACTGCTGTACGTCAACTAAAAAAAACTTTTATATTTTCAAAAATAAACTTAAAAAAATATTAGCAACGCAAATCAATAAAAATTTCTAAAAAATCAACTAAACAAAAGGAGAATGTTTTTGCACCAAAAAAGATTATCCCAAGAAAATATAGTTAGATTAAAATTACATCTAAAAGCGACACAGTTTTAACTAATTAAATGAGTAATAAGGGTACCGACAAAAGCTTTAAACATAAAAGACTACCGACGACAGGTCAAGAACTTCTTTAAAAAACCGATTGTGGCAGTACGAGTCTCTTGATGACAGAGAAACTCAAAATACGTCAAAAAAATAAAAAACAAAAATATTTGTGTTCTGCTAATTATACTTGTCACTACTACAATTCAATAATACATTTTTTGTAAACCCAAAAACGTTTCAAAAATCAAATAAAATCAAAATCCACTTTGGTTGTTTTAAAACAAAAATATAGAAAAATGTACACTAAACTCAAAACTATAAATATAATAAAATTGTATAAAAATTTGACAATATTTAACCAAAGTATAATAAAAATTTTTAAAATTAAAAAAAAATCTTTAAGCGACCTGCACTAGTTTAATTGGTTTTATTAAACCAGTAATTTAACTAACCATACTATAATTTTCCACATTTTGTATTTTATGGTTAACAACTAAAAAAACCAAAAATTTAATACTGCTCAAATTGGTAAAAATTAATTCTCACCATGCCAAATTCTAATTGATTAAATAAACCAAACAAATGTTTTTTTAATTAAAAAAAATACGAAATTTAAATTAAGTTAAAATAAAAATAAAACAAAATGTTATGCAAATGAATTATAAAACACCATACTAAGAAATTGCAGGATCAAACTTGAAAAAAATCGTCCTATATCTCAATTTAATAATCAAAAAAACTTATTTTAAATTAATTTATTCATTGTTATTAATAAGTTATAGCAACATAACAATCTAAATGTTTTGACAAATAGTATATAAACAAGAACTAAAAACGTCAGCCACGATGGTGACGCCTTAATTAAATTTGCCAATTAAAAAACCGCACTAAACACCTCAAAAAATACAAATTTAATATATAATTAAACATGGACAGTAATCAAATCGATAACTATTTATAAAACAAATTAAGTCAAAAGTGTAGAAGTCCCCATAAATTAGAACCGCTAAAACCGATCAAGAAGGCCATGACATAAAAAACTGAAGGCGAAACAAATGAACGTAAGCGGGATCTTTTTAAAATCCCATTTTTCTTTAGATCAAAAAGCAAACACAATTTTTTAATTAAGTCAGGGGTGAAGTCATTAAAATGTATTTTCTCATGGTCGTGGTCGCTTCTGGATTCTTTAACATCCACTAATACACGCACGCACGCAAGCAAAAAAAAAGAAAATAAATAAATTCGAGTAAAAGGGTTGGATTGCTTTCGTACGGTGTCGAGGGCAAAAATTTTGGTGATAGTCAACCTTAAATATCGTACGAATAAGAAAGAGTCACTTGTCAAATTAGTAATGCCCTACAGCTGTTTAGTTTTTTTTTTTTTTTTTTTGAGCGCGGTTAAACTTCTAACATTAAACGGCGTTAATAAAGGACGGACGATATCAACTTAATAAATTGCTACCAGCTGTTGTCGGTATTACATTAGAATTTTAAGTACCTAATAGAATAGATATGTGTTTTACCTGTTCCGCTTTGTTCGGATTTATTTCTAGTTCAACATTATAACGTTTGAATTACAGCACGACTTACCTGCTTTTATCTATTACTGTATGAGTGAATATAATACCATAAATTATATAAGAGAAACTTATAGTACCTACACCCTTTACCCGCATGCAATTTATGCAAATCCAAAAATCAGTATTTCAAAAAAGATTGGCGTTTTTGAATCGCACCAATCTTACAATTTTTTTTATAAAATGGCCACAGTTCACAATTCAAAAAAAAATCAATATAAAATAAAATAGCACGCTGAAGTTGACGATGAAATTTATTTTATACAAAAGACAATGTAAATAAAAAGAAAGAACGAAGTGTAAGAAACGTGTAAAAATAACATGCCATGGTCGTTGCCAACTAGATTTGTTAACGCCACAAGAAAATTAAAAGAAGAGTGACTTAAAAAATAATCTTTAGATTAGCTTTATTATGAATTTAATGTTTAAAGACATTGGAAATTAAAACTAAAAGAAGATTTCTCTGTTTGTTCAAAAGATCACAGCACTGTCCCCTTTTTTTATTTTATTAACATGCTTTATAAAGTTGGCTGTGTTTTTATAACAATAATTATTTTTTAAAAATTTGAGAAATCTTTGGCACCATAATTTTTAAAAACAAAAAATATTTCAATACTTTTTGGGTTTTTTGTTTATAACAAGAAAATACGTCTTTCAAAACTATGTTTTTTGTTTTTTTTAATTGATCGGGTCAGCTTTTTCGTTCTAGAATTGCACCTATAGAAAAGGTTTGAAATCTGACATCGTGGATACTGTTTTTTGTAAATTAAAAAAATTTACAAAAACTACTTCCACAATATTAAAATCAAAACATATTTTTGTCAAAATTAATAATTTAAGGAAAGAGCTTTTGCTAAAAAATAGTTTCAAACATTTGATTGTATAATTATTAAAAAAAAGTGAAAAGTTTTTTGTCAAAACATTTGTTAAACAAATTCTTTTTTTTTGGTAATACGGTTACTTTAAAACTCTTTAAATCCTTTATAAATTATTAGCTACACTAATTTTAATTTATTTGGGGTCTAGGCTACAAATGTCAAAAATAGTGTTTGACATCTCGTTATTTCCAAAACTGTCTCACTCATTTTAAATTAAAAACTAAAAACTAGATCGAATAAATACGTTTCTATTTTTAAAATCTAAAAAAAATATTTTTTTTGCTAAATCATTATTCAAAAATAATTTTAAATTTGAATAATTGTCATACAGACACCGTAATGATAAAAAACTTGAGACAGAAACAGTGCTACAATTTTCAAAAAAATAGCAATTATTGACAATCGCCATAAAAAAAATTTTTGAAACTTTTGTAAAACATTGATGAAAACTGTGATTCAATAATAAAAACTTTGCAATATTAGATCAAATTTCAAAAGCAATAACTTAAAACAGTTTTGATTTGATTTTGGTTTTTTGTCGAAGTCTTTTTAAACCAATTACTAAAAAAATGATAAGTTTCCTTAAAATAATTTATTATAAAAAATTGCTCACTTTGGCAACACTGCAGTTTATCAAAATTATAATAAAAAAAAGTAGAACATATCTCTGATTTATTTCTGGACGCCAATATTAATGTTAAGGTCAGTACAAAAAAAACATAGCCGTAGAACTATCAATTTACCTATATTTTTAAAAACAAAAGAACGTTTCAAGGCGTTCTTGATGTTTCAATTTTTTGTCATAATTATATAATTTTTATCGGTTTATGAGCGAGTTTTAATTTGTTATTGATATTACTTAATTAATACCTTAAATTTTTTTTTAAATAAAATAATGTTGCAAAGCGTTCTTTGTTTCTGCTAAACTGCATTTTGACTTTTCTTAATTTTAGAAATGTGATAGATGATTTTTCAACGCGTTCACAAACGCCAAGTTAAAAAATATCAACGTTCTAAAAATACAATTAGAATGTAGTAAAAAAAGTGCATTCAATCGTAATTTATACGAACTCAGTATTTTATTTTTATACCACAATTTTAGTTTAGGTTTTAGTATAAAAAATTGTTTTTAATCTTTTTTTGTTCAAATCAATGCTTTTTTTGGTTTATAATTCAACAGATTTTTATACCTCAAACATTAAAAATAATAATAAGCAGCAACTTCTTATGTTTTTCTAAAGAACAAAACATTTTACGTCTTTTTAAAAAAAAACTTGCATTTTCCAAAACAACTTTTTATTTCACAACTCTTAAAACTACAATTTAATTAAAAAATTTAACAACATAGAAACAGATAATGCATAAAAATTGAAATTTCTTATTTGATTCTTTATTCCTTGTTTTATGCTTTGATTAATTAAACTTAAATAGGAAGTAATTTTGCAAAAAAATTAATTAGTTAAGAACGGATGTTTTTTTTAAGTTTTTGTGAAAGAAAATACGTGGAAACACAAACATTTAAGCCTTATTCTATACTTAAAATTACTCGTTCCAATGTTTTTAATTCACACATTTTTGTTTATTTTGAAAAAATGGAAACGCTACAAAGTACTTTAGATTTTAAATTTAAAAAAAAACTAATTTATTTTGAATGGCATAGTTTTTCGAAAATATCAGTCAAACAAAACATTTAAAAGCACTTTATTTTATTTTTAGAAACGAGACGATTATTGTATTTTAATACTTAATTTTCATTTTCGAAAAAAAAGTACAAACAGTTCTCGTTACTTAATTTTAAAATGGTTGATCAGCCATTTTTTTTGTAAACATTTTGGATTTTAATTTTGTGTTGCAAAAGAAATTTTCGAAAATGTGACAACGTATTTGTAAAATCATTTTTTTAAATTTTAGCATTAAAAATTTATAGGAATAAATTAAACATTTTCGAGTTTAAGACGATTTTAGGTAGTTTAAGTTAAGAAACTTTTCAATTCTGGTGGAAGGGGCTTACGATCTTCTGGCAATCTTGTTAACAAACGAAGATAAATTTTTATCGCAGACACGCGACTTTGTTCCCATTTTTTCTCTTTTAAAGGTTAAGAAGATTTTGCAACGATCGAGACAACCAGTTGGTCTTTTAATTTGCGCGAAATTGTTAATTGCCGACTTTCTCCGCGAGTCTTTTCGGGGTTTTCGCTACTGGTCGAGTTTGGGAGCGCGTATTTTTTATTGCAATTACGGTGTTCTCGTTTAGGTCAGCTGAGATTGGGAGGTCATTGGGTTGCGTAAGCGATTCAGTACAATTAACAACAGACAGCTGCTAGACAACCAAATTCATCAGATTTGCACGAGTGATCGCCCAATTGAGTAGTCGTAAAGGATTGTACTTTTTTTTGTTATCGGTGTTGGTTAAGTCTGATTTGATTGGTTTTAGAAGTGCTAATCGAATGCACCCCGATGTTATTATTGTAGCCGTGACCCGAACAAAAGCATTATTAGTGATTGCAACAATGAGATATAGTTTTAATTGGATTATTGATAATTTTGCAATTATTGGTTTTATCGGGTGCGTTAATTGCAAGCGTTTATGAGTTCGGATACTGGTGCGATGCACTTTCGCGTTCAATTTCAGGTTCTGTCCGTGATTAATAATAAGCAAAGGTTATCCGTCACGAATTCAAACATAAAAATTTTATAAAAAAATTAATTTTTTTACTTACACGGTTGTGCGAAAGTGATGACTTTTTCGGTTTTCGCGTGAAAATCATCTTCCTCCTCAGTATACGTCAGCCCGGTTTTGAACTGAGGCTCGTCGCTTTGCATACCGGGTGAAAGGCCCTGTTCGAATTTGGCCAAAATGTGGGGCGGCACCGGAGGTAGCGGTCGTCCGGTGATGTTGGGCGCCGTTTGGAACCCCATCTTTCTTAATATATTTTCCTTAATTGTTTGTAAACTTCTAGCTTTAATTTCTTCCCTCATAGTGCACGCGCTGCACCCGATCTTTTGTTGCTGCGGAGGCGCCGCCGTAAAATCTTCGTTACTTAATTTATCTATACTATTCGAACGTTTTTCGCCGTGAACGCTCGTAGGAATTAAAACTAATAATAAAACTATGGTCCCTGCTTGGTGCCACATGCTTCGTCCGAGGAATTTGACGAAAATTCTGGCGGTGGTCGCGAAAGCGGCTGCTGGCATTTTTCTTCTTCTTGCGCTCGAGAAATATCCCCCAAATTATTATTATCACAAACTCTCACGTTTATCGCAATTAATTTGCGTGCAAAAAATTACAATTTTTCTCTCTGGCGAAACGTCCGGAAAAACGAAGGTACTCATTATTTTGGTTTTTCCCCCTCGATGTCGAGCTTTTTTCTACGGTAACGGCGGGCACTTAACCGAGAGACAAAAAAAGCGCACTTTTGTTGTTGTTGTCGGAATTCGCGATTGAATGTCACACAGTTCGAGTCGGTCGAGACGAGACAATTACCAATCGAATTATCAGCAATTGCCGGTCGCTATCACAATCGCGCGCGTGTCGGGGAAAAAGAGATCTGCCGGCTCATATGCGCCGACTTGTCAAGTAGCATAGACCAACACTGAGAAGTTTAGCTTACTAACTGCTGCTTATATGTGTGAGTGTGTGTGAGCAGTGTATGCGTGCATGCAAGCGACCATGTTCAAAGGAATACTCTAGATCGACCACTCAAACACAAGAAAAAAAATTCATTACGCCTCGGCTCGATTCTTAAGGGGGTTAATTTAGAACGCGACGCCCTCGCTAATTTTTAACAGCAATTTCGAAACGCCGCAATGTTGACCTATTTCTTTACATTATCTATATTTAAAACACAACAAAAAATCAACACGCGCTTTTTTTCAAATTTTTTTTTGTCTGTTAAGGAATGAAGCTTTCGGAGGTGTCCCGACTCCGTCGTCCACCGGGTGGTAACGCCGCGGCGTTCACGCAACCACCCGAGCACCGAAACATTGAGATGACAGAAGAAAGCAAAACCCGACGAAACCTTACGATTTGTAAGCAACAGGCTTTTTGCTTTTTTTCTATTAAATAAATACGACATTGTGACGTTCTTAATTAGTCTTCTACACCGTTTTATTTTAATTATTTGAATTCTTTATCTTCGATTTAAACGTTGGCAAGATTAGATTGTGTCGTGATGAAATAAACTTTTGATAATATTTTCGATTTGTTTCAGATGTTATGACGAAAGTTATTGAAATTTTATCGTAACCGGATGATGATCATATAATAATCACTTTAGATTTCATTCTTACATTTTCAATTAAGAGTTTCAGAAATTTGTCAAATATATTGGGCACCGATCTGATGAATTAACACGTCAAAATGCTCATTAAACTTAAAAAAAAAACTTGTAGATTATAACAAAAAAAATTTTTTTTTAGATAAAAAATAAGCTTTAATAAGTTTTCGTATGAGAAAAAATTAATCTTTGAATTAGGACCGTAACACTTTATAGAGTAGGTTGAAGTAATAAAAAAATAGAAAATTTTATTTACGAGAAAACAGTCTTAGGACATCGAAATATATTAAATTAATAATTTTAATAAAATAAACTACTTTGGCATTCTTAGTTGTCGACGTGGAAATCAAATACGAACCAATTGGCAAAAGAACTACGCTGATTTCATCTTAATTCAAAATTAGATTTTATTTTTTAAGTAATACTTTTAGGCTAATTCAAAAACCATACTTTTCGATTTCATTTAACTTAAATTTGAGCAGCTTTGAAAGGTTTTTTAGAAACGGCGGTTTTTCTAGCGTTGATTATTTTAGTTTTGGATTTTTGACTTCAAAGAATTAAGAGATGACAAAGGCCTTAGAAGAACAAAACAATTTTGTTGATTTTTTAGTATGAAATCATAAAAAACTTAAAGATAAGTGATTCCATATTAAAATAAAATCAATTTTAAAACGTTTTTTTTTAATTTTTTGAAAAAACTGACACTCTACATAGTACCACTGCACTATAATGCATTCACAGATTACTGTAAAAGTCTTCTCTAAGAAAATGAGTACACACTGAACACATCTAGTCGAGGTACTGCATTTGGTACGTCTTGCGGATCTTCTCAACTCTTTGATTATGATCTACCAGTGCATTAGGACGAAAAAAATTCTCAACCGTTCCATCTCTATTTTTCCAGCTCATTTCTGTGAGACAGTGGTAGTTCGAAAGTAAATAAACGCTTTGTTTATCTCACTATTTGAAAGCGACAGCGTTTCATCAGTTTATCTGGTTTGAAATTTGGAAGCAACCTTCAGTCTACAGGTATGCTAGTACTGTACTGTACTGAATTGAAGTAATTGTCAATAAAGACAATATGATTCTTTTCTTTTATACCTTTCAACAAATGTTTGATCACAATAGGACCTTCTGCTCTGTTCAGCATTGTTTGACTTTATAGTGTAAATTTTCAATTTTTGGCAATATCCATTTTTGTTCGCCATCATTCGAACTTTCTCTCTTTTTTGATGGGTTTTTTTTGGGAGATACTGCTTCAGCATAACTTTTTCTTCAAATTTGAGGTAACATAAAAATTAAAAAAATCTGGCTCCAATGATTCCTACAGCTGGGAAGTTTTTTTTAGAAGCATACGTACGTTTATAGTCAAAAAAGCTTTGATTTTTGACTATTTGCTTCAAAAATTTTCCTGGTGTAGGAAATTCTATATTTTTTACGCAGTCCTCTATTCCAGGTTTTTCTTTTTTTGCTTTTTAGGGCATTATATTTTTAGACGCGTTTTCTCAGATTATTCTGAATAATTGATAGAAGTATGTTTTCTTCCTCTTCAGACTCATCCACAATAGATTCAAGATTTGAAGGTATTTCTTCAAGGTTAAAGCCTTCTATTTCTTTCATCAGTTTACCGTACGTCTTATTCTTAAGTTTGAACGGTAAAAAATTCATTTTGGTGAACAAAAACTACTTCAAGGGTACTTGTACCAAAATTATCTGCAACAATTACTTTTATGCCAAAATACAACAAAAGTTACTTAAATTTTGATAAACGACATAATCTACACACTGTAATGAAACAAGTCAGTCAGTTTTGTAACAAAATTCTGAATCATATGCACCTCACAAACGCATTCCAAACGCATCAAAACCGACGTGTGGCAAGAGCTACAGTAATGATAACATTGGTCTGCAAAAAAATATTTTTTATCGAGCCCTGGCACTATTTTGGGTGATTCTTATGTAAAATGACGTCTTAAATCCAAATATGTCTTCCGTTTTCTTCCATCAATGGAAGGTAGCCCCAAATCTCTAATTTTACCACTTTTTCATAAATTAATTATAATTTATTTATCGAACGATGATAATGATTATAATAATTATTATAATAATAAATATATGGACATGAATTTAATTTAAATGGGAAAAAGAACTATTTTAGCTATAAACAGTAATAAATAAAAAGATATTCATCGTTACTTGGTGCTTGCTTTCCTTTTATACCCTGAGGTACAGCTCTCTCGTTTCAAAAACCAGCAGTACTCTGCCAACATGCTTACATTCCACTTCCCTGAAAATCTTTTCTCCAGCTTAGCGATGTCTTGATGGAACCGTTCCCCGTATTCATCCGAGACTGCTCCTAAATTTTCAGGGAAAAAGTCAGATGCGAGTGAAGGAAGTGAACTTTAAGAGACATGTTACATCCTATGTCCTTGTACTCTAAAAGCAGTTCCTCGACGTGAGCGACATAATCTTCACTTTTGTGGTTACTCAGGAAGTTCTTACAAACGTTTTGAAATGCAAGCCAAGCTCTTTTCGATTTAGGTGTTCAATAAACGTCGAATCTTGGAAGAGTTGTCTAATCTGGGGACCAACAAAAACGCCTTCTTTGATTTTAGCTTTTAGCTAAGACAAAGAAATTTAGTTTTCAAAAATTGAAATGCGACACCTGTCTTGTCCACTGCTTTCACAAACTGCTTGATCAATCCAAGTTTGATGTGTAAAGGTGGTAAGTACCAAAGGATTGTGGGCAACATTTTTCTGACCAGGAATAAGATTTTCTCGCAGAGGCCAGTCCCGTACAATGTAATGTTTATCTCGGGCTCGGCTATCCCATTCACAAAGGAAGCAGCAATATTTTGTGAATCCTGAATGCAGGCTCGTGAGTAGAGCAACAACTTTTAAGTCAGCGCAAAGTTTCCACTTATAATCACGATAACTAATTTTATCAAGG
This sequence comes from Aquatica leii, assembly GCA_035610365.1. Lineage (NCBI taxonomy): Eukaryota > Metazoa > Arthropoda > Insecta > Coleoptera > Lampyridae > Aquatica > Aquatica leii. The sequence goes on from CM069435.1 coordinate 114,283,224, forward strand.
ATTCTGAAGATGTTTTCGTACGTTTTCTTCATATCAACAGAGTATGCAACTGGAACTGATGGGAAGTCATTCCCATTTGCTAACAGGACAATTTTTAAGCTTGTTTTTGATGAGTCTATAAACAGTCTCCATTTGTCTGGGTCACATGGCATCTGTAGCTCTGTCATCAATAAATTTGCATTAGGGCAAAATACTAAACCTTTATCTTCTGAGAAAAGACATTTCAGGGTTGCTTGTCTGGTCCTGTAAGAAGATATTTTTACTCCCTTTTCTAAGAGATTCCACTGTTGAAGTCGCGATCCTAGGAGCTGAGATTTAGTCTTGGGTAACTGCAAATCCCTGACAAGATCATTTAATTCCGATTGAGTGAGGAGGTGAGGTTGCCGAGAAACTAAATCTGCGGAATACTCTTCATCATCATTGAACGTATCATTCGAAGCCCCAGGTTGTGGGTCAGAGTCTTTTAAATTAATTTCCGGCTCTAGAGTATAAGTGTTTGGGGGCTCTGGGATTGGTAAAGTATCATTATGAGGAAGAGGTCTTAGAGCTGAAAATCCGACGGTGGAAGTCATACAAAAGTAAGTAAGTCATCTGTAAGATGACAGCGAAGTTCCCGCCAAACCATGGGCACAGCAAGTGGCATTGATTTACGGGTACCTTTGAGCCATTCGGTCAAGCTGCTGTAACAAGTCGTACAGCAAACTGATGGAACCCAAGTCTTGTCTTGGTCGCCAACTTGACAGTCAAAGTACAATTTATAAGCTGTTTTAACAAGCGGAGAAAGGGGTTTTTGTTGCGTTTTTAAAGTTAATTCCCCGCAGACATAGCAGAAGCTATCGGCATGATTTTTACACTTGCGTGGCATAATTACACAGTAATTCAACGCCCGACATTAACCACAAATCACACTTAGTCACTTGAAAAAATTCGGAGTAAAAGTAGTTTTACTGTTTTACACAAATGAACAAAAATGAACACAAAATCCAGCACGTTTAAAACGTCGACAAGTTAACTCTGCAACAGCTATAGATGTACTGATCGAAGCAGTTAAACAAACAATGTTATATACTATAATGAGAAGAGTAATGCAAGTTCAAGCCTGTCGAAAATTCCTGCTCAAATCTGTATGTGGTACTGAGATCGCCAGCGTCGTGCAGTGAATCTTCCTAACTGTTTATTGATATTTTTTACTGTTCTTATATATTTGTATTTTATTGTTGTTTCTATATACATTTTATAGCAAAACTTTTGCCATATACTTTGGTATAAATTTTATTACCTGCTTTGGGATGTTTAACGGCTATAAGTTAAAATTCTAAAAAAAAATGCAAAAAATAAAATAAAAATGAGGCCCCCCAAAATAGATGGGTGATGGGTAAAAACGGAGCTCATTTTTGAATTCAGGAGGTCATTTTACATAAGAATCGTCAAGGGCCGATTTTCATGCAGACCAGTGTAATATTAGAGCTGGTCCACTATTTCTTGTACCATTGCCCTTCAAAGTGTTAAAATATTCCGTACAAACTATGTACCCATTTTCTTAAAAGAATTATGAGTTAAATAACATAAAAACTGGTTTAAAAGGTAAGTTTTGTCATGGTCGTTTAATATTTTGAAAACACATTTTGTAGTGATTCTGATTTGGATGTAGAACAAACAAAAATTTGATTTTTCTGAATGGCTTTTATGTTAATGAATTACTAACTAAACCATAAAATTTTTGTAAATTTACGTATCAGACGAACTTAAACATTACGGTACCATTCAAATAGAGTCGATGCAAACGATAAAAAAATCAATTACGGAAGAATGGAAGAAGAAGAAGAATGGAAGACCTAAATGCTAGAATAAGGAATGACGAGATACCAGAAGTAAAACAAAGGTTTAATGAGACCATAAGCAATGAACAAGCTTAACAGCTAATTGACCTTTGCTGTAGAAATGAACTGAGAGCAAACAATACATTCTTTCAACATAACAAACAAGTCATCATAACAGAAAAATAATTATGGTTTACTATGAAGGTAAAAGAACTCCAAAGAAAAGGATATCAAAGATACTTACACAGAAAAAAAAGAAAAAAAAAAACATATAAAAAAATTGTTTGAAATCAATATACACGATTTGCAGCTTTGAAGCCATGTTATGGTAGTTTCCCATTTTTGTTTCTGTATGTCTCATTAATCTGTGATTTATTATCGTTGTAAGTATTTTATATACCACTCTGAGTAACGTAATTCTCTTGTAATTTGCACAGTTTTTTGGATGTCCTTGCTTATAGATTGGCACTAATATCCATTTTTTCCAGATATGTTTTATTGTGTTATATATTCTTTCTCTTAAGACTTCTCTTCTGTGCTTTATCAGCTCTTTGGCCATATTATCTATTCTACTTGCTTTCTTTCTCTTAAGTTTTGTTATAACGTCATCAACTTCTTTCGTAACTATGCACAGCTCTTCTTCTTTCTCTGCTTAGCCTTTCATTGTAGTCATGTTATCTGTTAATATTAAAAATGATTCATCCATTTGGTGCAACTATGTTTACTATATATGTTTTTTGTATTTGGTTTTTTGATATATCTATTTTTTGGTATGTCCTACGATCTATTACTTTTTTAACAACTTTAATCTAGCCGTCTTCTTTCTGCATCATCTCTTTGCATTTTTTATCAAACCTTTCCTTCATTTTTTCTACGCTTTCTTCCCTTGGTGTCTTATCTGCGGCACTCGCAATACGTCTTTATAGCTTATCTCATTCTATGTTCTCGTCTTCTGAATTATCTGCTGTTTTTTTACTTTTTTGTATACGACTTCGTTTGTTATCTCAATTTTCCATCTCTTTCTGTTTGTTTTTAAATTTGACCTTTTTGTAGTAGCGAAAGCTTCAACAACTAGAGTCTATACTAAACTAAGAACGTCTTCCGTTTCGGTGTTTTAACCAAAGTTGCCAAAGTTTGTCTACTTTTGTAAGTGGCTTCATCAGGGCGGGAAAAAAATCGAAGAACTCAAACAAGCAACCAAAATTTAACTTAGAACTTTTAAAGAGTTAGGTAATCAACTTGTGACTCAATTCCTAAAAAGGTAAACAAGAGACTGATGAAAGCAAACGACAATCTAACAAAGAACGACTGCAGAGTTAAGTAATCCACCTATAAACCAAGCCAGATTTTAAACTCCATACAAATGACTTAAGAAAAAGTAATCTCTGTATATAAAGAAGAAATATTGTAGCGGTCTGATTGAGTTACGGTCGAGAAGAGGCGTGTCTTCGATAAACGAGTAACAATCAACAGGGGGTAGTGAAAAACCATGGACATGATTAAAATTATTGGAGTGTCTAATGAAATGTTTTAAAAATCTGTGGTAAAATGTTGTTCAGCAACAGCCGAGTTGGAAATATGCCTTTTCCTTATACAACGATCATGCTTTGAAATACGTATGAACGATTAGTTTCACCACATAAACAAAAAGTTTGGTATACACCTTGAGATAAAAGTGTAGGATATTTGTTTTTGAGAACAGTAAAAATTTGAGAGATTTTACCCATCTATTTGAATATAAGTTTGATACCATTTTTACAATTTTTTTCTATTTGATCTGTGACCTTAAGGGTATAAGAAAAAAACCAAATTTTAAGTTGAATTTGTAAGTAGAAATGTTCTTAGGTATTGAGATGATCCAACTTAAGTTTAAATCTAATTACGCCCGAAATTATGTAAATTGACAAAAAAACGATAATTACGAAAATTCGCATGATCCGTTTTAAGAGGGAGATGCGTACGCTGGGGGTTCCATTGATAAAAGTAATATGTGTTTTTGTATTAAGGGTTCTGACCCACGGTACAATCAGCATTGTTAATATAACATTTTTGTAATGTTTGGTTTACTTTGTGTTTTGTGAAATTTTGTGGGTATTAACTAGAATTTGTAAACACTTTGTATTAAAATTCCAGCGTTATAGAAGCACCATGTTGTCTTTGTTTTGGTAAAACAAATGCATTGGCGGCAATTTCAATTTTGTCGATTTAATTGTTTTTATGTGTACTATTTATTTCAAAATCAATTTATGTACTAAATCGACATATCTTACAGAAATCCTTAAAATGTAATTTAGATTTATCGTATTTTCTTTCTTTTATAATTTCATTTATGTGTAATTTTAAACACAACATTAAGCGTCGTAAATTTAATTGTAATAAATAATCTATTCTATACTTAAATTTGAAGATTATTAAAATTGAAAGTGGCTTTGTGCAGATGTTTCCTTGTTTGTAAAAGGAATCTATTTAAACTTTTTTGCCATATTCTCTGCAAATTATTAATACTAATCTCTGATTTCAAATATGCAATTTATTTGTTTTTTTTATATGTTTATAATGTAATGATATAAAAGTTGGTCAATGTTAGGATTGTAATATTAATCTATTGATGGTGATTTTAATAGGTTTGATAACAGGGAAAAACACCAGTGTATGCACTCCCTTGTAAAATATATTTTATTTACTGTGTGGGACAAACATTTTATGTATTAAAATCGCGGTAGGTTGCTTCCTGATGTATGAATTATTGTGCGTTTATTATACCTATGTATTTTTGGCTCTTGTTTTTTGTCCCGACCATTCAATTAATAGTTAAGCTGATTCCGTAACTAGGACCTCAGTATCTACTAGTAGGCTGTCAGTTAACTAACTTTTCTTATGTTTAATATAATTATGTTTGTGCACCTGTTTACATGTGTTTAAATCTGTTATCATATCATTGTATTCGTTTAATTGACTTAAATGTGAAAGGTCCTAACTTTTCGATATTTATTAATATATTTGATTATAAACTAATTGTTTGCTAAATCTAAATTATGTAATGATCTTGCAATTACATTTATTTAGAGGACCGGAGATGTTTCTTTCCTGTTCTTCTTTTTCTACGGCGGGTTCTACCGACCAGAGGAAGTTTAGGTTAAAATTTTACGAGTTATATTCGAATAAAAATCACGATTACTAGAGCACAAAGACAGGTATAGAAAATTCTAAAATATAGAAAAAAGCCAATCAACGAATTTGTGTAAACAAAGAACATCTCAACAGACGAATGGGAAGAGTATTTTAAAAAAAAACTTTATGATTCACAGGTAAAAGCCAAAGTGATCCAAAGGAGAAAAAGTACAAGTAAAGTTTGGAAAAGATTACATAATGCCAGGAATACCAAAGCTAAAAAACAGGAAAACTCCAGGAATTGACAATATCCTAAATGAATTTCTTAAATATGGAGGTAAGGAACTGGCCAAACATCTAACAATTTTATTTAATAAAATTTTAAGCCCAAACACCATTCCGGCCGATTGACATACGAGTATAACCATACCTATCTTTTAGAAAAGACAAAAAACGAATCCCAAAAATTAGAGGAGGGTAAGTCTTCTATGCACAACCATGAAACTGTTCACTTCTATGATTAAACTCAAATTAGAAGGATACATCGAAAACAGAGACGAAGAACAAGGTTTCAGAAGAAACAGATCAACAACAGACGCTATCTTCATACTAAGACAACTCAAAGAAAAATCCATCGAGTTTGACAAACCACTGTATGCTTTCTTTATAGACCTAAAACATGGATTTGACAGGGTCCGGCTAAGAGATGTAATAGATATTTTGAAAGAACTACATCAACTGAACATCAATAACACGACGGTTATTAAAACCAATAATCAAACCAACACCAGGCGGAATTAGACAACAACCTTTAGAGACAAGTTTTCCGTTTCTTTCAAATAGCGCAGAAATATAATATAAAAACTTGAAAAAAAAAACCTAAAACTATGACCTACTCCAAAGCCCCTGTAAGATGAAGAATGGAAACTTAACGAAGCAGTATAGAAAAAGTTACGGATTGAAATACCTGGGAATAGTTCCAATGAGCTACCATAACCCAGTGCAAGAATTAAAATAAATACATAGGGCCGCCGTTATATCTGGATGCTTAAGAGATGTTGTGTGGAATAACAAATACATGCTAACGGATAGCAAAGTAACCTAACCTACGGAATCCAGACAAGAGCAGACGCAAACAAAACAAAATCAATGTTAAGTACAGCAGAAATGAGAACGTTGAAAATGATCGCCAGATAAACACTCAGAGACAGAATTAGGAATGACGAAATAAGAAAGACGTGCGCAGTAGGTGATGTGGTAAGATGGGGAAAATAGAAGACCACGTAAAAAGAATGAACAAAGAGAGAATGGCGCGTACGACTCTACCAGGAGGACAAAGACCAAATGAAAAACCCGCAAAACGATGGAGACATAGCTGGCAGTCTGTATCCCAAAAAAACCAAAATGTTCAATTTTGAAAGAAAACAGACCAAAAGTCTTCAAAAAGAAGAAGAAGTAAGTAAATAAATATAGTATTTGTATCACAGTTGTTTCAAAACCTTGGAACATTTTAGTTCGACTCTTGACCAATCGACAGAAAAACAATGGCACATTGTTTGAAGAATTTTTAAAACTTGCTCATGATTATAAACAGTTTTTCGTATTTATGCTAAAATTGAATTTGGATTATTTTTGAGCATTTGCAAGTTTTTTTTGTTTTTTTAATTTTGCATACCGGCTAGTTAATGTTTAATTTTCGAGCAAACACTTCTAAAAATCTTATGTAAATATTCAAAAAATCTATAGAAAGGCACCGATGTTTGGTTATGACGTCAAAAGTTCAAAACCAAATAAGTGAATTTTTTCTGCACTAATAAATCGAGAGTTGTTGTAACTGTGTAAAAAAACTTATGTGGTTTTATTCGTTTTCAGAATTATGTAGCAAAACTTGTAATTGTATTGATGGCTCAAAGTAAAAAAATTAAATGTTGTCTAGGAATTACTGCATTTTGTAGTAATAAAAGAAGGTGCATACAACAGTCTGATCCAATGGGCTTATCAAAAGAATGTGTCAATCATTTAAAAAAAGCTAAAAAAATTATATATATTGTACAACAACATCAGAGAACGTGGTCCCAAAAAATTGTTTTTGAGCAATAAAGTCATAGCCTTTATGGGATTCCAAAAAGGTAATCTTTATAGACAATTTACAAAAAAGAAAAAGACGTGAACAAAATTTGTATGATTGTAAGGTTATACCACAACCCACCTTGAAAGGTACCAAAACGGTGTCAAAGTTTTAGAGAAAGAGGCGAGCTAATAATTTAAATAACAAACTGTAATTAAGTTATACCAAAAATTCTAAAGTCAAAAAAATATCCCCAATTTACAAAAAATACAGCAATAAACTTTTTGAAAAAAGCGCAAAGCTTTCTGTAATTTGAAAACAAGCTAGTTATTAAAAACAATTGGAAATCATGGAGGCGACAACTTGATTAAATAAAAATAAAAACTATTTAAAAATTAGCTATTTAAAAACTGATAGAAAATGTGTTTTTGAATAAGATCATCTTTACACATAAAAAAAATGAGACCTATAATTAGAAACAATCGATAATCACGGAAATGATCTAACAATCTATAACTGCAAATTCAAAGAACACATGTTTTTATGGTTTTTTACGTGCTTCTGCGAAATTTCGGCTCGCGCTTGCAAATACATAATAGTTTTTGTGTTTAAACAAATAGTCTATTTTTAAACATTCAAGTACTAATGGAAAAACCTCGTCTCTATACATTTATCATAAAAAAAAATAAATCCGTCATCCAGTACAAACAAAAAAACCAATTATCGATACATCAAATTAGTAGAATCTATTACCATTAATTTGCAGTTTGAAAATTTAAGTAACAAAACTGACTTTATTTATTAAACAATAAACAAAGATATCTGTATATTGAATCTTTCTATTAAATTGTTTCGCCATCACCGGTTGCTCGAAAACTTGTTTTTTTGCAATCAAAACCCAACTGCTTTTTTGCATTTCATCAAATTTACGATGTTCTTCTTTAATTATATAATAAAAACATTGATTAAACGTTAAATATCGCATATTTAATTGCTAAAAACGTTAGTAGAAAATAGACCGGTACTCCATCTTGTTGAAACACTTTTTTTTGTGTTTTAAATTATTGAGACATTAAGTAATAAAAGTTTGCTTTCTTTAGCAAAAAAAAATTATAAAAATTGCGATGTAACGTTATGATTTTTTTAAAATTTTTACTTTTGTTACAATTGGTAGTTTTTGTATTAAACAGATTCATAAAGACAATATAGTATTTTGTTCTGTTAAAATTTACACCACTGAAATCACTATATAATTTGTATTTACCAAGACGTAGTGCTCCCTATTGTTCATTAATAAAATAATTTCAACAAGATGGAGCGTTAAAATATCCGGTTCTGTACAAGTTTCAAAATTTGTTCTTATAGAAGTTTCAAAAACCTATTAATTATTGTAGTTTTGAATAATATTGGCATCATTACGCCTATGTCAGTTTTTATTACGACAACGTTCTTATCAAGAGTACTTATCGGTGACATACTCTAATCGAGTGGCCAAAAAAATTGTTATTAAAGTTGATAAACCGCAATTAATTGGTTAACCGATACAATCGGCCTTTTGTATGCGATTGTCATTGTAAATTAATTCAGTGCTGTCGTTTTTCGTAAGCATACATTTATTCCTGAAAATTTTCGTGGTGTAGTTCCACGCGTCGACATTACGAACGAGTAAGCAAATTCTTTAAAATGTTACAAATAATAATCAAATGCATGCGCAAAACTGATGGAATTTGCACTAATGCGTTCTAATTGCGGTTTCTCCTGCATAGTTCCACGCAACTCGAAAAAAATGTTGATAATGTTGTTGCATTTTCGTTTTGTTATCAATATTATTTTGGTACAAGCCGTGACATTATGATAACGATTTATTTATAGTTCTAATTATATAACTGCAAACTTCCTAATTTCCAAATACACGCTGAAATGCTGATAAACGTTTTTTGATATTTTTTTGTTTTTGACGTTAGTGATGATAGTGCACGTTTTTTTTGTATTAGCGATACGCAAAATTCGGTCGATTTTAATGGTGCAGCGACAGTACCAAGCAGCGACGTTTTTTGAATGATAACATTGATTTTATTTTTTTTTATTTTTACTGAAATGATCAAAAGTGTTAGTAGACTTGGTCAACGTTAAACCAATCAAATAAAATTACAAAGCAATTAAATTAATGACGGTTAATGGCGGTTCAGTTAGTGAAAGTTTGGTATTAGTAGAACGGCTCGCCTCCTGGTAAGTTATCAATTGATCAAATTAATGGTCCTTTCTTTTAGGAGGTTGGACAGAAGTAACTACTTCGGTTTTTTGCGACGTTTTGTGTTCTAGATGAACACTTTATCAAGCTCGCTCCACTGAGTCAAAAAAAAATTTAAATATGAATTATTGAAATTTTGTACGTTCGTCAAGGTGCATGATGTCAATAAAAAATTCTGTTGTTTCTAATTAAATGTTTTATTTATATCTGAATTTTGTTTTTCCCAGTGGAGCCAGCCTGATAAAGTGTTCATCTAGAACACGAAACGTTGCAAAAAAACTAAAATAGTTGCTTCTGTTCAACCTCCTAAAAGAAGGGACCAATCAATTGATCAATTGATAACTAGTTGCTTGTAAAAGCGTTTTATTACAAATTTCTGAGTAACAACAGTAAGAGATTAGAAAGCTATAAGTTACTGTATCCTTTAAAAAATTTCCCAAATGAACTAAATAATAGAGTAGGTAGTAGCAGGTAACATGGGCGATCTTAGTACAAACGCAACACAAACGTCAACAGCCAAGTTGATGAATTCGCGACTCAGTACGACCAACGTGCAATAAGCAAAGCGCGCGAAAATCGAAACCCTACACAAGGGAAAAACCATTATCAGTAAACCAAACGCATTCAAAATTTTCCACACAAAAACCATATTAGAAACATTTAAGAAAACCAGAACGTAATAAAGGAAACGTAACATAACGACAAAACAGCAAAGGAAAACTAGAAATATGAAGGCTTTATCAATGGAAATCAAGACCAAATTGAATAACATAGAAAATAAAAACGAAAGAATGGAAGGAAAAATAGATAACACGCAAGAAGAAATTTAAATAAAATCGCAAACAAAAACATGGAATTGAAAAGGAAATTAGAATTTGTGCCTTAACGTCATATCTGGTCTTCATTTTGTCGGTGGCAATTTGTGTGTTTTTACAGTCTATCTCATGTACTTCGTCTAGCCTCTTGATTTGTTTGCTGACGTAGTTTTCTCCAGCAACTTCTTCTTCCGGTTTTCGTCCAAACTAAAGGTCGCATGGTAATCGTATTTCGTGACCAAGCGTGACACAGTATGGTGCTTGCCTTGTGTTTTCGTAAGCGGATGATCGGTATGTCATTAGGAAAAGGTGCAAGTACTGATCAGCCTCTTTGGTATTCGGATACCATTGTTTGATTCATCCGCTCAACCATGCCATCAGATTGGGGGTGGAGAGAGAAAGGTTGCCTTAGTTTTCTTAATTTCCAACAGTCGGCAAACCTCTTGAAGCAGCCCAGACTCAAAATTGCTTCCTTGCTCGAAGTGTAATTTCAACGGAACTCCAAACCGACAAAAAACACTAATACGTCTGCGACTGTAGCTGCTTCTTGATTGGGTATGGCGTATGCCTCCGTCGATTTCGTGAAATAATCCATTGCCACCAGGATGTGTTTGTTTCCAGACACGGATTCTAAGAACGGCCCTGCGATGTCAATCGCTATTTTTTCTAAAAAGCTTTCTACGCTGTACTGCTTCATCGGTGCTTTGCGCTTTTTCACTAGACCATTTCCTGATGCGCAGACCGTGCACTTACGGCACCATTTCATGACGTCCCCTTTGCAGTTTATCCAGTAGAATCTTTCTCGAACTTTTCCCAATGGGGTAATTGTGCTGAAAAGCGCAAAACCAAGACATGCCCTAATACGGAGTAAGACTTTTCATGCGCAAACTGCACTCGTTTTGGTTATAAAGGTGAATTTATTGGACATAGAGCCTCATCCAATACCTGCCCAGCAGACATGAAACAGCTCGACGCCAAAATAGCAAACACTAATTGTGGACAATAAAGACACTCAATTAACTTTGAGGTTTGCGCAAGTGAATCTTTGCAATTCATGGCTTGCGATTTTTGAAGCTATGAGTTTTTCCTCCGACAATGACATTGACGTCTTACTGACACAAAAGCCATACGTGATTAGTTCTAGTTCAGGGTACAAGTTCGCTGGTGCGACTGCACCCTTCAACAGAATTTCCGCATCTTCTATACGGTATACTACTCGGCTATTGTTTTCAATAGTTCGAAGCCCGTGTGACTGATTACACTCAGTAATTTAACAAATAACTGCATTGTAGTATCTAACGGTTAGAAACACCTCCTTGGCAATCGTCGGCGTTTATTGACCGCCGAGTGAGGATGTACGTATTCATCTCCAACACCTCGATAAAATTCTTGATGAACAAAGAGACTTTCCTATTATAATAACAGGAGACTTCAACTTGAAATCGCCGCTGTGGCACTCTCCAGTGACCAACGAGTGCGGACCTTTGCGTTGTCAACGTACCTCACCAACCTTTTACCTTCTTTAGCCACTTAAGCTCGACAAACATTGACGCCAGTTGGCGTCACCTTCTGTTCTGTTAAAAAGTTCTAAACTGACGTATTGTTTCAGAAGTTATTAAAAACGACCACCGACTGATACGGTTTGAGTTAACCGTCAGAACTTCCAATCTAGAACCTATCCTTAAGAAAATCCTTGATTATTCGCCTAAATATGGCAATCGTTAGTTCTATTTCTCTTCCTAATCTTTCACGTGGGGCTTTGTGCCACGATTTTAGAATTGTAGACGCCGTCATTCGTAAATTGATCAAGATGGTCTTCAATTCTTGTCAACGAAGCTTAATCCGCATACGCATAAGCTTTAGAGCCGGTGTGCCGTGGTGGAATCCTAAGTTAGACAAGCTAAAGCTAGCGGCGCGTTGTTTACGAAAACACCATCAAAAAACCCTAGCAGACTTAAAACCTCAATGGCTAACTTCTTACAAGATCGCGCTTCACCTGTACAAACTGGCAGAGAAGACAGCAAAAATTCGTTGGAAAAAGCTTCGTGACGGGCTCGTGGAGGTTAGTTTACAGGTTGTCTTCTAGTAAATTCAATTTGCTCCAACTGTGCTCCAATGTCTGAAACGGCAACACATACACTATCTAAGAATACAAGACAATTAAACTTATTGTTTGCTCCCTGTTTCGTGACGACGATCCGACGACAGATGCTCAAATATGATTCTTGATTCGCAAATAAAATAAAATCTCAACAGAACTCAATAGCAACGATATAGCAGCAGTGGCTAGTAGGATTTATAAAAACAAGTCTCCCGGACCTAACAGAATACGTTGTAATGTCTTACGCGTAATTGTACAAGATTCTCTTTCTTTTACGATCGTTGATTTCTTCAACTCATGCAATAAATGTGGATAATTTCCTGCCAGCTGGAAGCTGGAAAACTCATCACCATTCTTAAACCTGGGAAGAAGGAACTTGTAAATCTCAATTCGTACCGCCCGAAAACTCTGTTATCAGAACATGGCAAACTTTTTGAACGTGTGATTCTCAAAAAGATTCATGACGACATTTCTCCACAAATGCTTTTTCATACCAGTCGATATGGCTTCGTTCCAAGTAAGACGACGACTGACGCCGCACTTAGATTAATGACTGAATACATGATTTTCGGCTGCTTCCCTGTTTCTCAACAACATTCCCGTCTGTAGGATTTTCGAATTCAAGTACCTCGGAATTTTGCTTGACGACACATTGAGTTTTGCAAAACATTGTGCATTCGTAGTTGACAAGTATAAGAGCGTCTTGCATTTATTCTACAAATACTCACGCTAGAAATGGAACCTACACAAAAAACCTATTGTTGATATCTTTAACAGTGCAGTTATGCCCATGCTTTCCTTGACCAGCACGTTTCGCTCAACGATTTTTCGTCCTTTTCAGTTGCCAAGCGTCAATTAAAGGTTTTGATCTTAGGTGAATGGCAGCGGGTGTAGGACCCAGAAAAGGCGTTACGTCTCCTCCCTTATTCCAGATATTCTTACCTGGGTCAGAATGTCCCACATCCCCGGATGAGAAGCACTCTAATCTCTGTCTTTACACGGCGTGTGGCTTTCTTGACATTTCAGCACGTCGGATTCTTGCTTGTCGCAAATTCGATGACGTTTGGGGTGACCTGTTACCCTTATCCCGAATCCCCTTAGGCCATCTTTAGACAGGTGGCTGATGTAAATGTATATAGATTTTTTGCAAAAAGAGACCAAAGCCTTTTTTTGGTTCTGTAGTTTTGCTAACTTATGCATGGTAATTAAGTTTTATTATTACAATTGGCAACAACCCAACAAGAAAAAAGAATAGAAATATCAGAAAAGAAAATTTGAAAAAAGAAAATGGTAATCTACGGAGTCTAAGAAGCAGAAGAACAACTTGAGTTGGGGACAAACAAAAAGATAAGACAGATACTAAGAGACATAGGAGTTGCTCTTAACATGAAAACAAAAATACAGAATATTCGAAGAAAACAAAACTAAACCAATTTTGATAGAACTAGTATATAAAAAGAAAAAGATAATGAACAATGCTAGAAAGCTTAAAAGTTCAAACATATGGTTTGCTGAAGCATTAACAAAAAAAGAACGAACTCACAAAAAATCACTTGTAAAACAAATAAAAGATCTAAGGAAGAGAGGACAAAATAAAAATAATCGACTAAAAATATACTCTCCAAGATTTACAGATAGAAAAAGATGAAAGAGGGAAAAAGATAAAAACAGAAAAAAGGAAGAACTTTCAGCTAACGATCACCACAAGCAACAAATAAAGGAACAGAAAGAAAACAGCGCAAGAAGGAAGAGCAAGACAATAAAAAACAGCAAAGAAATGAGAAAGAAATGGAAACAGTACAAAAATGCAGAAGGTGAAAATCTGAACCCAAACATCCTTCCCCAAACAGCAAACTGACAACAAAAAAAACGAGGCCCAATACATCAGAATCCATAAAATGAATAAGTAATTTAAGAAAAAAACCAAATAAACTTAAAACAGTTACAGAAGAAGCGTTGGAACAGATAAAAGTTATAAGACCAGACAAGATAACAAACATAACAGAAAAATGGTAAAGTAGCTTATCCTCCTGTTTATGAAGTTGTAATTAGTACTAGATCTTATTCTCCCTAAGAGGGGCAATAAAAACCTTTCTAAACTAATTTTATGGCTACGTTTCGTGCCTCTAGTGTGCATTTCTTCAGGCCACTGAAAAATTGCAGCTGCCTCTTCTGCCATGTCAGCTATACTGTGTACCTACAAAGGCTGGCGCTTTTTTACTTTTTTGTTTTCTTTAATGTATAGTAGAATTCAAGTTTTCACGGGTTGCATTTGTAATACAATTTTCCATTCTGGATAATTCCCGTGTTGTACACCGAAGCTGAGTTTTCGTCACACGTTGCAGTAGGCATCTTCAGAGAGCGGAACAACTGATTGATTGATAGATTGATTGATATTGATGAATTAAGTTTAAATGACATAGAAACTCGTTGAGCGTAGAAGGACCATGTTGCCAAATGACAAAAATGTCATCAACTCTCTGTACCAGCTCTTTGGTTTTAGATAAAATGTGGATAAACCTTTTGTCTTAAAAATCTCCATAAAAATTCCCCAAATTAAGTAGAAATGACTCACTTTTTCCTGCTAAAAGTTTTAATAAATTTGCAAAATATTTATAGGTTTGGAAAGTGCTCTTTCAATAAATGAAGAAGGATCTTTAGAAATTGCTTTATACGACAGGTTTGAGAAAAGATTTAAGTTTTAAAGCAGATATTTTCTTCAAGAAGATTGAGAACTTCTTGGACAGAACCTGATACAATTTCGCCAATTAGAAGTTTTTTTGGAGCAAATACAAAGTTAACACTTTTCTGTTCTGTAGAGGACAATGAGCGTAAAGATAAATTAATCACAGTTTCGGGAAAGGCTTCTGCATCGACAACACGTTTTGAAGACACTAATTTGTTAAATTTTCCTAAATGATTACTTGTAACCATCTCTTTGAAAACCAATCTAAACAAGCAAGACTTCACGGCACAATCAATCAGTTTGTTGCGGGCTCTGAAGATGTCTACTGCGACGTGTAAGAAAAACTCAGGATGACAACACAGGAATTATCCACAATGGAAAGTTTTATTCTTGTATGTACTTTTCTTGTGCTATATTTATATCGCCTTGGTTCTTTTTGCTAAGAGCTTCGCTCTTATTAATGTTCTTCTTTCTATTATCGTTTTTGTCTCAGATGACATTCATATTTTGTCGCTTCTTTCTTTATAGCTTATCATTTCTGCTACAGTTTTTCCAATTTGTTTATGAAAAATTTTATTCTTTTTTCTTTTTTTAAGTTTATAGTTCGCACTAATGTATCATCGGATACGCAGTTCACACTTCTCATAGAAGAATGTGATCTATTTGGTTGTGGGTTCTTCTGTCTGGCGAAATCAGGGTTGTTTTATTTTTTTTCCACGTCATTAAATTCCAGAAACCTATAAAGCTTATTTTTATTACTTCTACTATTTCTAGACTTATTATTTTAGTACTTATTCTTCTTTTTTCTTATAGGTAATTTATTGTTGTGAGCTAAACTTTGATTATTTGTTCTATTTGTGTGCGTGTTTTTATGGGCCAATAGTACTTTTAATTTTTTTTGAATTGTCCGCATAAGCTATATCTAATCTAATCTATATCTTTTAGCGCTTAATTTTTATTTTGGTTATCTGATGATCTTTTACTGATGGTTCTTGCTTGTTCTTATCTTGATCTGTTACGTTTTTCACTGTTTGATAATTGTGTTCTTGTCGCTTGGTTCTAGCTATAATTTATTGTTTCTACTTGTAGTTCCGTCGATTTTATGTGTTTTACTTGATCTAGCCTTAGTGTATATTTATCTTCATTTATTATCAATTCTTTATTGTTTCTTTTTTTCTTGCAATTTCTACAGTAGTTTTTTTCGATAAATATTTATGTTTTTTAACGTTTTTAAATTTACTGCTACTGGCCTGGGTTGTTAATGAATGCGACCGAGATTGTTGGATTTGGGCGAGTTTTCCGGGGTCAGCAGTTATCTATCTCGGCGGATAAAATTTAGTACCGATCATCCCGCTGAAAATTGTTCCCTTTTATCGGCTTTTTATTTTGTGTTTTTACATACGGATATTGTGTTTAGAGACGTTTTAATTGAGGTATGTAAAAAATGTTTGCATCCAGATTGAAATCTATTTCTTTTTGTACAATTTTCTTGTAACTTCAGAAACTGAATAAAGAAGATTTCCTAATTAAAGCGTTGTTAATATTTGACTATTTTTAAAGGTAAAATGGTTTCTTGACATTCGAGTAAAAATATTTCAGGGATCATTACACGGAAAAAGTGGTGACGTTGTATAACATTGCTAGGTTGTTTGGAAAAACTAATAGAAAAGCTGCCTTTCTTATCAACGTACCTAATAGATTTGAGAAAATAGTAAGTAATCTACCTCTTTAATCCAAATACATTTCTAAAATGAACCTCTTGTAGAAAATGAAACCACTCACCCATATAAGCTCACGGCAGAAGTAAAATATTTGTGTTAATTAACTTGTTTTATTTTTATTTGTTGATGAAAGAGTAAAATGTTTATGGAACGCTGTCATTTTAAAATAACTAAACATCGTTTTATTTTATATTAATGTTGTTTTATATTCTATAAAAATTTCGTTTATGCCACTCTCATTTTTTAAAGAATTTTTACTCATCAATTAAATTAATTTAAAATTAAATAACGCTCTATAAACAAGTGGACAGTCACCACAAAATTAAAAGTTAGAATAGTTCATGTATAAACGTCAGAAATGCGAATAAAAAATATAGTTTGTTGCGACTGTCCTGTCCTCTTTTTCGTTACGGTGGAAAATTTCAAATTTTCCCTCGTTAAAGAAGTTTCACTTCAAAACTCCTTGTTCCCAAAGAGATACTTCTTTGTTTTTAAGTTTATTTAAACTACCTTTACTAAAGAAGAAAAAATCGTGTGAAAAAATTAAAAACCCAGTGCCACCATCGCTCACCAAATCGAAACCAAAATGGCTACGACCGAAGTCGTTCTGAGTCATATGGTTACCCAGCAAGCCACCAACGGAATACTACGCCATTCTATCAAGAATGTTGCTACTACTTAAAGTATGGAATAGGGCTACATAAGAAAAGCGTTGCTTCTCTAATTGCAAACTGTACAACGAATGAGTGGAAACACGCAAAACGGGCCCAAAAAACTAAGTAGCTCTGAATCACAATCCAGTTCAACATTGAGGATCCAACAATCCACATCGTTCCTAACGAAACACACTTTAACCGAAAGCACTATGCATACAGCCAGTACTTCAATTAGCAAAAACCGTTTATCAATCCACGATAACGGCCGTCAGTGTATGCAAGAACGTGCCAACTATTCGCAGAGAAGCTGTCTGTAACCATAGCAGAGTTTGAATATTTGATCAAAAAGGAAATCGTCCGGCCGTCCAAGTCACCATGGTCTGGCCCAATCCACGTCACAAGAAAAAAAGATGGTTCATGGCAAATCTGCAGTAATTATCCATTTTTAAACACAAAAACCTTAAAAGATAGATATCCACTGCCTTTCATCTAAGATGTTGCAAATTTTCTACACAAAAATACTATATTCTTACCTCAAACGTGCGTTCCATTCGAATTTACTCTGGCCGCAGTAATTACATCGTGTGGACTCTTCTAGTACGTTACCATGCTTTTCGGACTATGTAATGCTGTCCAAACGATGCAACGCCTGTTAAAGACTATATTTTTTGGACTCGATTTTGTGTTTGTTTGCATTGACGACATACTTGTCGCTTTCTCGTCACTGAATGAACGCACTAAACATCTTTGCATTGTCTTTAAACTGTTATGTGACTATAACCTAGTCTTGAATTTTGAAAAATGTGAATTTGATACACGTTTTAAAAGAACTAAAAAGTTTCCTCGCTTTGCTAAACTTTTATAGACGTTTTTTACCATACGCTTGCATCTTCAAAGCAAACTAACATGCCTGGTTCATAATAACAAGAAAAATGACAAAACACTTATCGTATGAAATGATGAAACAATCAAATGTAAACATCAAGTAACCAGATGTGCCAGTCTTTCTTATCTTGTCAAAAACGTTCATTTATCACTTCATACCGATGCTTCTGACCATTGTGCAGATAACGTACTCTACCAACATGTCGACGGGCAATTAAAACCACTTGGTTTTTAAGCAAAGCTTTCACCGAAGCCCAATGTAAATATTTCGCTTATTATCACGAATTAACAGCAATTTACCAAGAAATTCAGCATTTCCGTCATACTTTAGAAGGCCGAAACTTCACTATATACACCATTCAAAAATCTCTAGTGTTTGCCTTCTAATCCAAGAAAACGCCAACAGCAGATAGAAAAGAAAATTTAAGACGCAGTCGCCTGCTGGGTCTTCGAAGTTTATTGACAATATGCTGTCAAAAAATTCTGTAATAGACACTTACCAAATGACCAACCAAGAAATAGCTACCCATCAAAAAAATGATCTTGAGTTACAGTCGTTGTTGCAATCGCACACAGCACTAGACCTCAAGCAAATCAATCTTCCAGATTGAAATTTAAAAATTGTAGCCGATATCTTGACGCAGAATATTCGTTCTTTTGTTCCAGTTACCCTGCGAAATAAAATCCTGCGACAACTGCATTAACCTATTCTGTAATTCGAACAACAGACAAGATTGTCTGACAACGATTTGTGTGGCCATACATTAGCAAAGATGTTAAGAAGTTTGTGAGGCCAGGTACCGCTTGCCAATCATTTAAAGCGACATGTCACAACCATTTATTATTAACATATAAATATTGCCATTATAATACTTTCATTGTGCCAAAACCAACAGTACTATTTAACCATAATTGAGCACTATACCCGTTGGTTAGGAAGCAGTGCCAATTTCTGACCAAACCGCTGAGGTGGTTGTCTACGCACTAATCACCAATTGTTTTTCGCGCTTTGGCATTTTGCTTCGCGTTATAACTGATCAACAACGCCAGTTTGAATCATCACACTTCAACTTAACAAGCTACTTGGAATACAACAGATCCACACAACCGGATATCATCCACAAGCGAACGGAATCGTCGAACCCTTCCACTGTACCTTAAAGGCTGGCGTAATTGTCCAGAAATTATCTGATTGGGTATCAAAACTGCCATTCGTGTTATTAGGGTTACGTACAGGCTACAAAGAAGATTTAAACGTTCCTACAGCTGAGTTAACGTTTTGATGTACTGTTAGTCTTCCTGGAGAACTCTCCAACAGAAACAATGCCGCAAAATCAATTTAAAAAAAAAAACTGAATAAACTGATGAACCAACTTTGACCTACCAAGCCAGCACATCACATCGACCAATAGTCATTCGTACACCGAGATCTTGCTACAGTCTCAGATGCATTTGTCCGTGTCGACAAAGTCAAAACATCTCTAACAAAATCATATGAAGGGCCATATACCATTATAAAAAATAGTTCATAAATGGTCGAAATGTCAATGTGAGCAAACCTGCGTTAATCAAAAATTCAGAATCACTCGTTCCATTGTCTGCAGACACCAACACAGTAGTCGATCTACTACAAATAGTTTTTGCTAAGTCTACCGTACCGACATTTCTACTCTTCCAAAACACCACCCACACTACTAGAAGTGAACCGAAGGTCAAATTTCCAAGTCGTTTCCTAGATATATTAAAATTTGGTGGGGTTATGTGACGGCAACTCCAGTGTGTGTCGAGACACAACGAAAAATGGGGTTAGAAAAAGCGCGCTTTATATAAAAAAGTTTTAGCGTAAACGTCTCTATCTATAATTACTTTATTTATAACTTCTAAATTACTGTAGAGGTGGTTGACAAGCTGATGTTATACCCGTGTAATTTAAATACGTTTTGAATATACCGCGAACTAAAACCACAACGTATAAAATTGTATGGTAAACAATATCAATGCAAATAGATGGCCGATTCGCTCTTTAGAAACTCTTCTAAAAATGCATTGACAGACCTATAGCTTTATATGAATAATTAAAGTATCTTCATATAGTAGGGTAAGTGTTCCAAAAATCGCCACGGTTCCCTATATCGCCTAGTCCTATCTATAGACTATTATGTGCGTTACAGCGAATTTATTCAGTAAAGTTGACGTCATGTGATCTAAAAATACGCGGCGCTAGTCGCCAGTGGCAACAGTGCTCATAGTGCTTCTGAAAAATTTTACATTGTAGGTAAGTTATTTTTGCAACCAATAAAATCTCTGAACATCCACGTACATACGTTGAATGAGGTTCCTAAATGTGTAATTATTTTTGAAAAACTAGGTTAGGAAAGTTTGTCGCAAAGACATCTGTTTTTATTAACATGTGTTCTTAATACCGCCTACGTATCTGATCCTAACACAAGATCTTACACTTTTTCTTTTATTTTCTCTTCTAGAATTCTTTAGAAGTCTGTTAAATTGTTTTTTTTTTGTTATAAATCCTGTTATAAGATGTCGGTGAAAGAGAAAAAAAGACAAGCTTGGAGGACATCAAGTCTTAAGGGTGCATGTATTGCAGTTCAAAATAAATAAATGGGAACGCTCAAAGAGTCAAAAACATTTGGAGTGCACACATCTACAATTCGAGACTATCTTAAAAAAATGGATAACAAGGAAAATGAGGAGGACGCGACTATCAAAAGAAAACACCTGGGAAGGAAATCTGTGCTGACCTCTAAATTAGAAAAGGAACTAGTCGAATATTGTATGAAAATGGAGAGGATTTTTTTTGGTTTAACTAGAAATGACGTAAAGCAGATGGCCTTCCAACTTGCTTTATTGAACAATCTTCCACATCCCTTCTCTAAAACTACAAATATAGCAGTCCGAAAGTGGCTAAACTTGTTTTTGAAAAGAAATACTTCCCCGTTGACAATCAGAACTTCTCAGTCATTGCCAAGATCCCGAATATTGGGGTTCACTGAAGACAATGTCAAATGTTTTTTTTAATATGCTTAAAGGGGAACTTCAAATGATCAAGTACAATCCTGCCAGAACTTTTAACGTTGATGAAACTGGCATAACGACAGTACAAAGCAAAAATGTACAAATTATTTGCACGAAAGGAAAATCCAGAGTCTACAAAATGTCTCCTGCAGAAAGAGCTCAACACTATTGTCACCTGTATGTCTGCTGCTGGCCAGTACGTGCCCCACATGATAGTTTTTCATAGGAAGAAGCAAGACATGAAACTAAAGAAGGGAGCTCTTCCAGGAGCTATTTTAAGGTTTCACTCCTCAGGATGGATCCAGAGCGATTTGTCTACCAAGTGGATGAAGCATTTTACTTTTTGTGTCAAACCTACACCAGAAGACCCTGTTGTACTGATCCTTGATGTTCGTTACTCGTACACAAGAAACATGGATGTGATAAATTTTGCCAGACAAAATTACATCATAATGGTATGCCTACCACCTCACAGCACGCATAGAATACAGCCATTAGATGTTGCTTTTATGAAACCATTTAAAACATTCTATAATCAAGAAATCGAAAAATGGCTTTCTAGTAATGAGGGGCGAATTGTGACCCAGTTTGAAGTTGCCGAATTGATGGGTAAAACGTACATTACAGCAGCAACCATGAGTAATGCTGTTAGTGGTTTTCGTGCTTTTGGTATCTACCCCTTTAATGACTCAATATTTACCGAAGCAGATTTTATTGATGAACGCAACTCAAGCCGTCCGGAATCATTTCAAGTACCGGAAACCAGAGTTGATCCATCAAATAATGATAGCCAATCCGAAGTTGATAGTCAGACTGCTCCTCCATTCCAGTTAGACTCTCCATCCGCTTCCTCACCACTCCACTCTTTTGTCTCACCGAAGAATATAAAAGCAATTCCAAAAGTACAACCACCGTCTCGCAAACAAAAGGGTGGAAAGAGCGTGGTGTTGACTAGCTCGCTTTATAAGAAGGAGCTTGAAGACTTTTATAATGCTAAAAGTCAGAAAAATTCTAGTCAGGCCTCAACCAGTAGAACTGCACCAAAACCAAAGTCAATTAATCCTACAAAGAAAAAAGTTGTAGGATGTCAACGAAAAATTGCAAGTTCATCTGATAGTGAGAATTCTGATGAACCTGCACTGGGTGACACAGATGATGATCTAGATGAGGATCTCAACGATCCCTCCTCCATGGACACTACTTGTACTTTTTGTCAAGAGAATTATTCAGATGATTTCAGTGAACAGGATTGGCTTCACTGCAGTTCGTGCTTCAACTGGAATCACAGATTGTGTGATGCAGCAAGTGGCGACCGCAAACATTACAAATGCTCGTATTGTCTAAACAACTGAATATGTTTTTTATTACATCTTACATTTTTTTCCAGAATCCTTGCCTCCAGAATCCATACTCTTTCCAAAATTCTTGTTCTTATTTTCGCCTGCTAGGTGATATTAGGAACAAGGGTGGGCGGTATAAGGAACACCTTTGTGTAAAATTCTCTTGGGTATTTTTTTTGAAATGTTACTATTTAATGTAAACTGGAGTTTATTAGAAGTGATTTGAGATCTGCAGTATAATGCAGTGATATTAATCTAAATGCCAACTTGAAATTTCAAAATAGGTTAATTTAGGGTGACTTTGTTACAGTAAGCGATATTTGGGGCACTAATCCTATAAATTTATACTATGAGATAGCTCTGTCATCATATTTCGTTTATATAATTTACTTCATTTAGTTGTACTGTTAGCATTTAAAAAATTTTATAAAACAAAGTAATTTAATTTAGCTGAGTTAATTTAAGTTATAATCATAAGCTTTCTTTCATCTACACCTCATGAAATAGCAGTTTCTTAAATACAATAGTGTAAAATAGTCCAATAGAAGAACAAAAAACAAACCTAGTCGACTTAATACCACGCTAGAACGTGATTCAAAATCATGTGACCCAAAGAAATTTCATTTACATTTTTGATGGTGTATTATGTACTCAAAAAAATCTCCCGGCTAAATATAATTGATCAAAATGTGTTTTAACCTCAATCACATTTTGTCAAATAATTTAGTAAAAAGAATCTTGATTAAATATATAAAATTATAGTACAGCGCAACCTATACAACATAAACATTAGTTTAATAATGCAGTAATATATAAGGTATTCCACATAGTTACAGTAATCAATCCGTTATCGCCTTCGATATTGAAAATCTATTGAAATGTTGTGTCTTTAAAATCGCCTAAGTCAGCAACAACACAAACAACATATTTATAAACTGCGATAAATAAATGCAACAGCCGCTATCGTTGCTTTTTTCTGTTTTTTTCTTGAACATGTTTAATTAAACAAATAAACTCAACAAAAGTGTACTAACGAGCAGATGTCAAAAACCTCCTGGTGCGCTCGTAGTGGTCCACCCTATATTTAGGCGTAGAAATTTTTATACCTGCAAGGGCAGGTAAAACCCTTTCACGTTAGAATGCAATCTATGCAATTAAATTTTTTTTTGGATTTTTTTAATAGTAAATAATTAACGATGGGGTTGTGGAAAACGTCGATAATTCGATTGTAAATTATTTCTACGTACGTGTGTGTGTGTATCTTAGGTCAAGCTCGTGTATGACACAGTTGCAAATTCCCATTACCATTCTGTTACTGGGTGATTTTGCATTCACACCTATTAACATTTAGAATTAAACAGTGTGGGCGTTAAACACTCGCCAAAAATAGTTTACGAGCGACTTGTGTGCATCTCAATGATTCATTTTTATTCCAAGCGCCATCCTCTCCAGGAATGTTTATTTATCGACAATCTTTATAAATTATAATAAATATGTTATGATAGCAACAACAAACGCAATCGAAACAATTAGATTTTTTAAAATTGAAAAATCATTGTCTTTGATTTCTAATAATGATTTTAATTAACAATCATAATTACAATTACTTGATTTGTTTCGATCAGGCTGATTCATACTAATACCATATCTCCTAATCAATAATCAATTGTACATAATCAATTTAATATCAAAATTAATCAACGCTCGAAATTATATCATAATGAATCAATTAATTCACATTCTTATTAAATTAGTTTATTTTTTAGATTACTTTTTGAGCACTGTTTTGCCTCTTTGAAACAATCATCAAGTACATGTTATAAACTTAAATTGTTAACGACGTAAATTAATCATTTTATATTTTCCTAAGAAATTCGATGCTTAATTAATTGATTAAATGCATCATTTTTTTAAAATGTTATTGTTTTTTACTTTTCCATATGTCTGCACTTGATTGGTTATCAATTAATTATTACATGATTAAAATTTGAATTAATTAGTTTTTGTAAACACTTCTGAGGATTCATCAACTGTGTTCGAATCCAATGATAAATAAAGAATACACCAAAGTTGCGTTTAAAAATGGTTCGAGAGAAAGTCTGGATTTATACTTATTCATTTTGTTCGTTAGATTTATAATGTAGTAATAACAGCAATATTATTATTATTGAAGCGTTGATTGATTAATTTATTTGTTTTGTCGCTGTGCTAAAATTAAAATGATTTGTTTTGCATGAAACAATTAATGAATTTAGATAACAACTTATGTAAATTAAAGTCGTTTGTTAATGATTTTGATGAAATAAGTTATAAGTTAGAAAAAATATACCATAGTTCAAATGGTTAATTAAAAAAATTAATAAATAAATGATGCAGTGATAATTTGCTATAACAAAAATGATGCATTAAATGATATTTACTAATAATTCATTTAGGTAAATATAAAGAGCTACTAATAATTAATTGATTTTAAAACTTGATCATTTAATCTCTATAATTGTAATAAAACTGTTTGTGATGATTAATTTGATTCATATGATTTGGTAATGAATCGTTTTTGGCAGTAAAATGAATTGATTCTTGACACTCGAGAACGAGAAACGTAATTTAGAATATTTTCGTCGAGTTTGGCTAAGAAATGTAGACAATGTGTTTGCTATCATGGATACTAAAATTTTGCCTTTTTGTGTAACTTTTTGTCTTTTTTGTCTTTTTAAAAAGTATTATTTTATATTGTTTTTTTACATATAAATTTTGAAAAGTTTGTGTAAACAGTGTTTCAATAGGTAGATGACAATAACGCATTACAGAATTTTACTTAAATTACGTACAATAATATAATTAACATTTTTTCTTTTAAAAGGTCTTACCACGAACCTATAAATAACAACAGGGGTTTTCATGTTTTGTTAAACAATGGTTTCCAAAAAACATTAAATACAAAAACCGCTTACTATTGTAAGAATTTATACTAGGATTATGTACAATGGCAGGCTTAATAGAACACTATTTACAAAACCGGAAGGATTTCGGAATGAATCATATTTTATAGGTCTATTCAGTACCTAAGTAAAGCAAACAAATGATATAATTTTAAATCTGTCCGGTGGAGATTCCTTTAATGACTGAAACACATGACTAAAATATTCTTTGTTTGTTATAAATATCGGTGATATTTTCACACTGTGATAGTCTATTGCTGTTGTGCTGTGAGTAAGTTTTAAAAAATGCCACCTAATAAACAATCAAAATTTAAAAATTATTACAAGTGGAGTAGATGGGACAATAATTTAACAACCGACGGAAAAACCTTTTTTGTCAAGTTTGTTCAAAGTCAGTAAGTTCGTATTATCTTAATTTAAATGCTTTTAATTACTAATATACACTACACTTGGGTAGTCGTTTACATGAAACAACCATTGTTAAAAAACGTTATAGAAGATCAATAAGATAAACCTGGCCCATCAAAACAACTTTTGCTCTAGATTTGTGCGAAGCATTGGTGTCAACTCAAATTCTTCTTAAAAAACTTGATAATATTAATCTCGCAAAAATACACCAAACAAGTTGGTCCAGATGAATCAACTTTGAGAAAAAATTATTTAGACATATGTTAAAAATCGGTAAGCAGTTTAATTAAAATATTAATAGTTTTCAAAATGCTGGTTTACCTTTTATAGAAAATACAGACAATAAGGAATGACATTGGGGACTATTACATTTGGACTTCGCTTGATGAAACATGATTTAATTTTAATAGAATTTTGACAAATAACTTTGGTTTATTAAAGAAATTGTAGTGAACAATAGTTTTAAAAATGGAAAAAGAAGATTAAAAGTTATACAAAAAATGGGTACATACGATAAGAAAATATTTAAGAAATATGTTAAATTACCAAGTTATTTTGCATATACAAGAGGTCTAAAATATTTTTAAAATTATACTTCGGAGTAGCCAAAAGCTATAATAACAATTTACAAAGTGTTTTACGCAATTCCAAAGACTTAATCGAAATGCAAGATAAATTAGGAATATATAAACTTAATTGCAAAGACTGTAATCAAGTATAAATTGGATAAACAAAAAAAACCTACCAATATTTGTTTGAAGTGAAAAGTTTAGTATTGCTACACATATAAAAAAAAATTAAATGATTTCTATACATTAAATTAATAATTATATATGGCTTATGTAAGTAGGAAGCTTAATAGGATGTATTTGCCCTTAAACTTTATCGGATAATGTATTATTGATATGGCTTAGCAATCAATGCCGGTTAATAATCGAGAAATAAAAAACAAAATAATCAAAAAGAATCTGCGGCGTTTATATTTTTGCTCATTGAACTTTAATGTACTTGATCTTTTCTTACTAAATATTGGTAAATTGTTAGTTAGAGTAAGTTTTTATGGACATTTTTTGCATTCTGGTAGAAAGTCGCCACGTTGTTAATTTTGTGTCTAATCTTTAGTGTGTTTTGGTGCAATTTTGCAAGAACTACAAAAAACAACCGAGGATTTGGTATAATTTCATTTCGTACCATACGGTTTGCAAAAACATTATAAAACAAATGCATTAAAGCACATTCTTAGATCATAGGAACCTACAATTTAAAGTCGTTTCTTCCAGGTTATGGCGTAACTGTTGAATTTTTCTTAAAATTTCGCTGATCATGATGTCAGTTTCTTCTTCAAAAATTAATTAATTTTGGAAGACAGCATCATCAACAAAACGTTCAGAAACATTTAGCAACTATAGCATAACATTGATTAAACTAAAAAATGGACAACGGCCATGAAAGCTGCTATAGAAAAATGTAGACACAAAAATCAGAAAATTTTTAACAACAAAAGAAGAGTGAAAACTAATGAACCAACAGAAAAAACTAAAATTACGTAAAAGGCAAAATATATAGCGCTGTATAGATTTTTAGAGCCAAATAGAATATTATTAGTTTTGATTCAACCTTTGGCAGTTTGGTTTTATTCTTTTGTAAATAATCAAACAAAATACATAATTCTAAGTTATGTGTTACATAATGAGAAAAAGTAAAAACCATTTTTATATAACGTGTTCAAAATAAGAATGCACAGTATGAGGATCTTGTAAACGGTAAAAGATACAGGTTGACTTAAAATAGAAAAAAAGTTGAGTTATTTAACGAATTTCTACATGAAGATTGTAATAATTCATTATTGTTCATTGTTTTCAAAATTTTACAAAACATTTTCTGTATTTTTGTATTTGTAAAAATTTTGATATTGCCATTTTTTAATCTCGGCAAAATAACGTTTTTAAATATTGATCCGACGTTTCGTCTTCGGGAAACTATCATCATCTTAATTTTTTATGGCCACAAAGAACGAAACATTCTGTATTCGATAGAATTTTTATTAAATTAATAATAAATAACTAAATAAGGAACAAAATGAGTTTTAATATTTTCTTACCTACTATTTAATTTAGTAGGCGTTGGAACAACTTATCTCTTTTGGAGTTGCATTTGTTGTTATAAGATTTTAAAGCGTGTTAAATCTTGTAGTTATTAATATTACTCATTCGCTAGTTTGTTTAATTTGTTTGTAAGTGTACATTTTGTGCCACAAAAATTGTGTAGCTACTAATAAGATGTATTCTGATAATTATGCTGAACAAAAACAACCTGAGAAATCTATTTTTAAGACGTTTGGTATGAAATTTTAAAAAAATTAGTTCATTTAAGAACCTGTATTATCTCATAAAAAACAATCCAACGACGATCTACTATCCGTTTTTGAAAATCTTCAAATATCAAGATTAATTGTGCGTCAGACTGGGATAGCTAGATATACAGCTCAGCTCATTTTACAAAGGAATAAATTTAGGAATTGTCAAGGTTATAGACCTAGCGACGAGAGAAAGCGACCAGTATTCTGCGAATAGTACACCAGCAAATCCAAAGGAGATCAAAACTT
Organism: Aquatica leii; assembly: GCA_035610365.1. Taxonomy (NCBI): domain Eukaryota; kingdom Metazoa; phylum Arthropoda; class Insecta; order Coleoptera; family Lampyridae; genus Aquatica; species Aquatica leii. Next base: position 114,311,666 of record CM069435.1, read on the forward strand.
TCTTTCCAAAGTAATTTAGTCTGATGTAAAGATGATAACCAACCATAGCATTTTTAAACAGTTAACAAATATTATTGGGCAAGAGACAATTCTCATTTAAAAAACAGCAAAGCAGCAACAACGATGTAGTTTTAATATTTGGATATATGTACATTTTAGATAACAAAATAATTTATTTATCACAATTTGCATTCCAAAACATATCTCGACCAACTGCAAACTGATTTGGACGATGCCTTAGATGAATTACCTCTTTTAACAACATGGTGCTCCAGCGCATGATTCAAGAGATGTACAGGAGTATTTGTCGCAAAGGTTTCTTGAAACATGGATTGGAAATGATAGTGGAATAGCTCGACCAGTTCGATCACCGGATTTGAGTACGTTAGATTTCTTCTTCTGGGTTATGTAAAAAATCAAGTGTATTACAAACATTTTTAAAGTAAATAACAGTTATTGGCATCGGTTATAGCAGCAGAGAACTAGTCAACTTCAAAAAGCAATATAGCAATATTGAGAATTGCTCAAATTGGAAAGGAAAGATTTATAGTAGAAATAACAAAGAGAGAGTAAGAGAGTAAGAAATGACAGAAAAAGAGCCATCACTAAAACAACAGATGTAAGAGAAAAAACATCTATGAAACGAAGATACGCTGGGCATGTAGCCAGAGCTACTAGAGGGCATACGAGCACAAAAGAAGAAAAGAACGACCACCAATGCGCTAGTACGAGTTTAAAAGAAAATCAGGGTTAGCATAGATTAGTATTAAACAAAATTGAAAGCGGTTGAAGGAATTGTGGAAAGCTTAGGATGGTGATGAATCATTTTTTGACGTTTTGTTTTAACGCCTACGCTACCAACATTGCAAACTCAATATTCGTTCGTTAGTGTAGTAACACAGTAGGTGAAAAAAGCTCTAGAGTGGCAAAATGAAAAGTCCACATAAAACTAAATGTTCAAAGTCAATTATTGTATTAGAACGAGTATGCGACAAGTGGAAAAATTATTAAAATTCAATTAAAATTGAAAAAAAACGATGTAACAGTTAATGTCAAATTTGATAGTGCTGCTAAATTTTTAAAACAATTGAATATTGAAAAAAAACAAAAAATGTATTTGTTTGGAAATTGAAAACTGTAAACAATAATTAATTTTTGCGACATACTTAAAATAACACTAACTTTTTTCGAACTTAAGCCACCGTGCATCTTTTCCTTTTTACAAGATCCCCATACCGTGCATTCTTATCTTGGACACACTGTATAAGCACTGTTAAGCAGAATTCTTTTGTTCGGTATTTTTTTGGAACATGTTTTTAATGCAACTTTTTTTATTACATGCAAAGGGTGTTGGAGATTAAGAAGCCTTAGAACAGATCAACTCCACAATTACTAAAAGAAAAATTTACTGTTACTAACCAGGAAAACATGCTTGGTGCTAAAAAATATACAGGGTGCTCTAAGGGTACGAGAAACCTCCATAACTTGGTTGCTATTTAAGATATCGATTTGAGTTTTTTTAAACGGTAGGCAAGGACATCCTACACAATTTAAAACAATTTTTGTCATGTACAGGGTGTTGTTATACAGCGTGGCAAATTATACATTGTTTAGATTTTATAGTCGAAAAACTACGAAACTTTACTGTTGGAAATAAATTAACGATTCAAGTGTCAAGTGTTTTTCCATTTTTTGAACTTTTATTCATGTGTATATTGATCTACTAATTCGAGGTACCATACAGGGTGTGTCTTAACGTAAAATCATGAAAAACTCAGTTGTTTTAAATAGAACGGTCTGTATCTTTTTTACACCGTTAAATTTCATTTTTATAGGCCTTTCAACGATATAATAATGTGCTTGGTTTATTGTGAAAAGCTGATGATACTGATTCAAAACAAAATTTAATAAACAAGCAAATCAATAATATAAGAAAAGAACCATAAATTAATAAACATTGAAAATATTAAACACAATTTAGACAAGTGTTCAAAACCAATGTTTAAATAAGCCGTTATTTTGGTTTCTACAAACTGTCAAACGCCTAATGAAAGAAAGCTTGTCTCTAGCTAACTTATCTTGCTCTATTGAAACAAATGACTGAGTTATTCTGTATTTTCAATAGTCGTTAGAGGAACTGCGTAAACTTGTTCTTTAACGTAACCTCATAAGAAATAGTCCATTGGTGTTAAGTCTGGAGAACGTGCAGGACACGCAATAATACTACCTCATCCAATCCAACGACGAGGATAGACTCAGTCTAGAAATTGACGAACAATTCTATTATTATGCATAGGAGCGCCATCATGCTGCAACCATATAGACCTTCTAATATTTAAATTTATTTATATTAAGTAATATTGGAAGATCGTTTTGGAAAAATCGCAAATATTCCTGTCCATTCAAAGTGTTACTGAGGAAAAAAAATTAATTGGTACTAATCCTACACATTAGAAAGTATCGATTTTGGAAATTAACAGATCGCAGCCAATGGGGATTTTCCGTTGCATAATAATTCATATTGACACGATTCATTATTTGATGAATGTCGCTGCGTTACTAAATAAAATATTATTGAAAAAATTACCATTTTTTTCTTTCTAGCACTCATTTAATTTGTATTGATCACTCTACTTTCAAAATCTTCTCCATGTACTCCCATGTGGTAAGGGTGAAACTTCTGCTTTAATATAATTCTACTCACAGTACTTTTGGATATGTCAGTTTCTGCACAAATATTCTTGCTGCTTATTTCTGACTTTTATTGAATTTTGAGTAGCACTTCTAACACATTTTTCTTACTTACTCAATCACCAAAAATGTCTTTACTAACGTAATATACAGTACCAGTTGCTGCGAATTCTTGCATTGAGATGTTTTTGTTGGCAAATTCGTCATGCCAACAAAAGATTTTTTTCAGTCTCACCAATACAATATACCATGTATATCAATCTTTGCGTGTGAAATTCATTATTAACAAATTTTTTTAAATTATTTTAAGATCTACCAATGTTGGAACAACAATTGTTTCAAATTTATTGACAGCTGCCTACGTTTTGAATTAAAAACAAGGTTTTTTCCAAAGAGAGCACGTGTTTTATTTGACAAAACTGAGTTATTCATGACTTTGCGTTTAGACACACCTTGTATACGCTGCGTCGAATTGGTAGATCTATACGCATTTAAATTAAAGTACAGGGCATGAAAAAACCTAAATTGTTGATTTATTTCTAACAGTAAGGTCTTCGTGATATTTTAAAGATAACGCCTTTTCACTGGTTTTTCGACTATAAAATCTAAATGGTGTGTAATTGGTTTATAAACTTTTGAGTCTTAGTGAAAATCAAAAGGGTTTTATAATGATGCAAACATAAAAGAGCAGTCGTATTTAAAAAAAACAGTTTGGTGCTCCACCCTGTATAGCAATACCCTGTATATAATTTTAAATTGTATAAATGTTTGCTGCTAACGTTTAAAAACAATTCAAGTCAATATCTCAAATAGCAACAGAGTTATGGAGGTTTCTTGTTCTTCTAAGGCACCCTGTATGCAAAGTAACGTATTGTCACCATTGTAGATTGTGTAGACGGTTTTATATCAGAACCAAAATAAGAAGGAATGCAAGTCAATGTTTAAACTTGTTAAATTATCTGATGGTTAAACTTTAATAAAAAATCATTTTTTGTTATTTATGAAATTACAAAATTGTTTTAGAAGAAAAAATCTAAATGATAGATATCAATGTAGATAAAAACATAGTAGCCGCCTTAACTATTTGATTTTATTGTTTTGTTTATCAATTAATTGATTTGCTAAATAGTGGTAAAATGATTTTTTCTAAATATTAATTGATTTAATCCAACATATAGTTAATTGAAACATTGTCTTCTTGATTATATAATATTTTTGTTAATATTTGAAACAATAAATGTTTATTTACAAATTATGATTGTTTGTATTTATTATTTAAAACAGTTAACGGATTTAAGCAAATCATTGTTTAGGTAATTGATTAGTAAATTATACAATTTTAATTCTTCAGCTTAATGAATATGATTTATTACAATTATTCTACTAAAATTAGTACTGATAATTTAATTAATTAAAAAAATCGTTAATATTTTATTTAAGTAGCGTTGATGATTTATTATCAAAAGTTACAGTACTATTATTTATATCTGATTAGATCCTTGTTAACTAATTCCTTTCATTTATTTAATTTATAAAGTTGTTTTAGGATCAAAAAAATTAAACAGGTAAAATTTTAGTACAATCTAAAATACAGTTACTGGTTAATTGATTTAATGATTTTTCATCAATTAATTGATTTTTAAGGTATTACTTTTTTTTAAATTGTTTAATTGATTGTATAATCTTTATATTCAAACAAGCTAATTACCAAAAAATGAGTTATTTATCAATTAATTTATAAATAAACTAATTTTTAACCGTCGTAAAACTACGTTAATTAAAACGTAACATATGATAATTTTATAAACAAGTTATTTACATTGGTGTAGTTAATGCATTAACTGAAAAAAGTAAACAACAAATTCAAGCAATAGTTTGTATATATGTATCTATTAATTAATTAACTTTAATTGTTGTTGAGATGGGTTCATTAAAACGTTATCTTCTTAATTATTTAAACAAATACTAAAACCGTAGATCAAAACATATTAACAATGATTTATTGCAAAATTTAAAATCAATTACGTAATTTTTTAACCAACTTTTTGTTGCTTAGTTAAATTCAAGTGTTTGTAGAAAGACGGTAAGTTATGCTAATTTTTTTTCTAAATTTAAATCACATAAGCTAAAAATACTGTTACGTCTTTATTTATTAAAAACTAATTTATTTATAACGACTAAAACTACGTTTACTTATTATAGAAATATGTATACTTTTAAATTAACCGAACTAATTAAATCTAATAATAAAAACACTTACACGAATTTATGTATCACCGTTGTATAACACTTAAGATAACGTCCTCGGATTTGTTTACACTATAAGTCACGTTCACTCGATTTATTTAAAACTCCGCACGTGCTAATCACTTATTTATCTTCACTTGCTTAATCTTCTGAATACTGCATGCATTCACATTCCAGCCATAACTTGACCTACGATTTCATCTTCGGCTTTTATAGACATCGGCTTGAATCTTTCTCGATCGTTCCTCACTTTTCGCTATATCTTCTAGAAACTAGATAACAGTTCTAGAAGGCTCTTGAATTGCAAGTAATTTCTCGGACGTTTCACTGCCCCCTTCTTAGGACTGTTCTGTCCCAGAACAGGAGACTGAATGCGACACCGGTAAAAGGGATCGTGGCGATAGCGGCAGCTTCCTCCATTTCGGCAACTTCCTTGACCATAAAAGTAACAGTCAATGGACTTTTCCTGACCCAATACTCTCCTCGGTTGGTAACTACAGACCAACACTTGAATGCCTGTTCCTCGGAAGACGACCTCCAACATGTTTCGAACTGTCCTCCAATTCAGTTGGTCTAAGCCACAACCAAGCTTGGGTACTGCCAATTTCTTAACATGATGGAACTCCATTTGTCTCTTGAGACTCCATAATGTTCGCCACAGATCTTTGTATAACGGCTTGACACGTGAGTATTTCTTGGTGACCAGATAGAAAACGAAGCGTCCCGTCCGTCACCACGTAGTCCTAAAACCTTTCCGACTGCGGGTTCCTGTCTTCGTACTTTATTCAGGTGTCCAAACTTGCTTTTAAACCCGACTGCACCCCATTTGGACATGCCAAGGCCCTCGCTCCCGCAATGTGCGATGGCGTCATCTTTTTGTGTCTGGAACAGGTCTTGTTGTTCCTCGGTGGTAACTCGAACCTAGCTTTTCCAGAACCTCCGTATAAGTTCATAAACTTTTCGAACTCCATTTCTTCGATTGGATTCCTGGTTCTGCTACTTATTACTCTGGTTCGGACCTGAACTTGCGGATTGTGGTTATCGCCAGCAAACGGGGCTAGACGATCGACGTGGACCACTTTTGGCTTGCCTCTGGGCGGTTTTCGGATGCGGTATATAACGTCGTTAATACGCTGCACGACTTCATAGGGGCCCTCCCATTGCCTTTGCAGCCGGCGACAAACCACGTCTCCTTTGAGGTTATACAACCAAACCATATCGCCAGGTTGAAACCCACCATTTTGCGCCTTGACGTCATATCTCGTTTTCATCCTGTCGCTGGCAATTTGTGTGTTTTTACGAACCTTTTCATGTACTTCGTCTAGCCTCTTTGCCAGCTTGCTGACGTAATCTTCTCCAGCGACTTCTTCTTCCGGTCTTCGTCCAAATTGAAGATCGCATGGTAATCTTATCTCACGACCGAGCATGACACAGGATGGTGTTTGGCCTGTGCTTTCGTGAACGGATGATCGGTACGCCATTAAGAAGAGGTGCAAGTACTGATCCCAGTCTCTTTGATGTTCGGACACTACCTTGGCTAAGTACTTGCCCATTGTTCGATTCATCCGTCCAACCATGCCATCAGACTGAGGATGGAGAGGCGTTGTCCTAGTCTTTTTAATTCCTAACAGTCGGCAAACTTCTTGAAACAGCCCAGACTCAAAATTGCGGCCTTGATCGGAGTGTAATTCCAACGGAACTCCAAACCGGCAGAAAAATTCTTTTACCAATACGTCTGCGACTGTAGCTGCTTCCTGGTTGGGTATGGCGTAAGCCTCCGTCCATTTCGTGAAATAATCCATCGCCACCAGGATGTATTTATTTCCCGAATCGGATTCTGGGAACGGCCCTGCGATGTCAATCGCAACTCTTTCCAACGGGCTTCCTACGTTATATTGTTTCATGGGTGCTTTGCGCTTTCTCGCTGGACCATTTCCTGATGCGCAGACTGTGCATTTACGGCACCATTTCATGACGTCCTCTTTGCAGTTCATCCAGTAGAATCGTTCTCGCACTTTACCCAACGTCTTCTTAATGCCAAAGTGTCCTCCCGATGTCCCATCGTGGAGATGCTTCAACACTTCAGTCACCCTGCTCTTTGGCACTACCAGCTGTAGTCTGTTTCCCGTGCCCTCGGCACTTTCTAGGGATCGCTTAAGAAGACCGTCTTCTACTATCAAGGAGTCCCACTGCGCCCAGTACGCTTTGATATTTTTTCCCAAAGCACTCACTTCTTCCCAGGTTGGTCGTTGGCCGCTTTCTTTCCAGTCGAGGAGTAGTCTTATTTCAGGATCGTCTTTTTGTTCGCGACGTAACTGCTCAGGTTCCCACTCATCATCAACCATAGCAGTTCTCCGGAGGCATTCGACTTTTTCTTCCAGTCGCGAACAATGGCTGCAGTCCGCCGGACATGGTCTTCTGGACAAGGCATCAGCGTTCCGATGACTGCTTCCGGCACGGTGTTCTGTGTCGTAGTCATACTCTTGCAGTCTCTCGATCCATCTTGCCACTTGTCCTTCTGGGTTACGGAACTGTAGTAGCCATTTTAAAGCGGCGTGGTCTGTTCTCAGTAAAAATTTTTGTCCATACAAATACTTGTAGAAATGTTCGATGGACTTAACGACTGCTAACAGCTCCCTCCTAGTCACGCAATAATTCCTTTCTGGCCTGGACAAAACCTTGCTAAAGTACGCGATAACCTTTTCTTGTCCATCTTGAACCTGCGAAAGGACCGCGCCTATGGCCATATTGCTTGCGTCGGTATCCAAAACAAACTTTCCATCTTCTCGTGGATAACTCAAAATCGGCAAAGTGACTAGGGCCTATTTAGTTGATTAAAAGAATTTTCGCAGTCTTCATTCCATCTAAATTCTGCTTTTTCTTCGGTTAGTTTTGTCAATGGTTTGGCAATATTGGCAAATCCGGGGACAAATCTTCTATAATAAGTGGACAACCCAAGGAAACTTCGGACCTGATGTTTATCGATCGGTCTTGGCCATGCTTGCACTGCTCGGATTTTGTCTGGGTCAGCCCTTACTCCATCTCTAGATACGACGTGGCCAAGGTATTGGACTTCCTTCTTAAATACGTGGCACTTCTTTGGGCTCAGTTTGAGGTTAGCCCCACGTAATCTCTGGAACACTTCCTTCAAGTTGTTTAAGTGCTCTTCAAACGACCTTCCAACCACGATCACGTCGTCCAGGTAAACCAAGCACGTCTTCCAAGACAATCCGCGCAAGATGGTCTCCATCAAACGCTCGAACGTTGCAGGAGCGTTACACAGGCCGAAGGGCATTACGATGAACTGCCACAAACCAGTTCCGATCGTAAAAGCTGTTTTTTCACGATCCTTGGGTTCTAATTCCACCTGCCAGTATCCACTCTTTAAATCTAACGTAGAAAACCACTGGGATCCTGACAGGGTGTCTAGCGTATCGTCAATTCTGGGTAAAGGGTAGCTGTCCTTTTTGGTCACGTCGTTTAGCTGCCTGTAGTCTACGCAAAACCTCGTTGATCCATCCTTCTTCTTCACGAGTACCACTGGGGATGCCCATGGACTACTTGAAGGTTCAATCACGCCTTCTCTCTCCATATCCGTAATTATTTGTTCGGCTTCTTCTCTTTTCGCCAAAGGAAGTCTGCGTGGATGTTGTCGTATTGGTCGAGCGTCTCCGGTATTAATTTTATGTTTCACTACGTTAGTTCTTCCTTTGGAACCACTCTCCAGCGCGAACACATCTTGGTACTCTTGGATCAACACTTTAACTTTAGCCAGCTGGTCTTGGCTGAGGTTTTGGCATTTGGTGGTAAGAATGTCCAATAGATGTTGTGGACACTTCTTCGGCGGCGTATCTTCGTTCGTCTTCACGCATCTCACAATTTGTGATACTGGCGTGCATTGGCCTACCACGGTCTTCTTTTTCAACGTTACAGGATCTGAGTTGATGTTTAAGATCCTTACTGGCATCGTCTTCTTTACTCGTACTAAGGTTCTGGCAACGAGTAGTCCCTTTTCAACTAAACCGCCTTCCATTGGTTCAATCGCGCGTATGTAGCCTTCCCGGAGATTTCCATCCAGGCGTGCCATCACCACACTTTCCGTCCTTGCAGGCAGAATCACGTCTTCACTCAACAAGACTCGCACGGCTGCCTTCTCTGACGAATGAAAGTGATTTTCTTCATTGTCGATCTTCAGGACATCGTTCTTCATATCCAAATGGAACCCATACTTCTTTATCACGTCCATTCCCAGGATAACTTCTTCCGTGATGTCGGCTACCAGTACTTGATGGTCGAGTACTCCATTTCCCAAACCAATGGTTACTTTGACTTGTCCGTGAGTAGGTATTTCGTCGCCCGTCGCCGTTCGAAGTCGTACTGTTACTGGTGATGTCTTCTCGTTTTCCAATAACATGTCAGGACGAATGATGGTCTTCGTCGCTCCCGTGTCAACCAGTAACTGAACGCTTCTTCCATTGATCTTGCCATCGAGATAAATGCTATGCAACTGCTCCCTAGGCGATGCCATTTGAATGGTAATCTCCGGGGCATGGCTCGTTGAGGTCGACTTTCGCCCCATTCGGTCGACCTGTTCTAGTTTCCCGGGCGCTTTTCTAGTTTTCTTTTGGGGTTTAGTACAGCGTCGTCGTACATAGCCCACTTCCCCGCAGTTCCAGCACGCCAGTTTTCTTCCTCGAGCTACTTGTTCTCGAAATACACGTCGCACTATTTCTTCAGTACTTTGTTCACAGTGCGAGGGTATTTCCGCAACACAACGGAGCTTATGTCTGCCTCAGCGCGACGCTTGTTTCGCCGCCTCGAACTCTAAAGCATGGGTTAAAGCGTCGTCTAACGTTTTCGGTCGAGCCAACCGAAGAGTCTGCTGTGTTCGCTGTCTCGGAGGCCGTCTACGAAGGTTTGAATAGCCAACTGCTCCAAGAAGGTGTCTGGTGCTGTAGGATACGCAAGCCGTGTTAATCTAGCGATGTCAGCCTCAAACTCACTTGAAGACTTTCGGCAGCTTTTTGAACCCGACTTTTAATTTGAGCCTGGTATACTTGTTGAAGATGTGCATCCCCATATCTCATTTCTAATCGTGATATTAAGTGTTCGTAATTTTCTTGCAGGTGGTCCGGAACAGTTTGTAAAATTCAAGCGCTTCTCCACGTAAGGACACTATTAAAGACGTCGCTTTCTGCTTGTTGCTCCAACCATTAGCAGTAGCTGCGGCTTCAAACTGCTTGTAGTAGGGTGACCATGGAACTTTACCATCAAAATTCGGTGGTACAACTTTGAACTTGTGAGTGTTTTCTTCTCGATGATCCATTATTAAATCTTCACTCGTGACGCTTCCTTCGCCATGGCAAATCATTTGGTTCATTCTTTCTTCAAGCAGTTTCATTCTATCCCCTACTGCTTCTATTTTGTCATTCATAGATTCGCAAATTTCTTCTTTTAAATTTAACATATCTGTTTGGGTTTCCTCTTGAACAATTTTTATTTGATTTTCTATGCTTGTTTGTATTTCTTCTTTTAGACGTCTAGAATTTTCCATCAATTTTTTTTTCAATTTTCTGAGAAGTTTCGTAAAACTTTTCTTCAATTTTTCTAGAGTTTTCTTCCATTTTCTGCGAATTTTCGTGAAACTTTTCTTCCATTTTCTGAGAATTTTCGCCCATTTTTTTATTCATCGATTCGAGAATTTCAAATATTTTGAATCCATTTTAACTGCTTGCGAACGCGTCACCGGCATAAATTTAAATATAACACGAATATAAAGTTTGAATACACTACTTTTTAAAAATGCAGTTTTTATATAACACAAAATTTAATAACTATCCACTTATTAATATTAAACTACTAGTGTACGAAACGAACCTAATCGCGATCGCACTTGTTAAAAGAAAAAGTTTAATAAACACTATATAAACACGCTTATCGCGAATCTTAACAGATATTTATGCAATGTTTTATTACGGGTGCGATATCAAATAACTTAATGGTATTCACACTAAAAATCGCGAACGGTTTGATACCTCAACACCTGACGCCACTGTTACGTCTTTATTTATTAAAAACTAATTTATTTAGAACTTACAAAAATATTTTTTTTGTACAGAAGTGTTATATTAATATGAACAAAACACGCTATTAATTACTCACTATTATAGCTTTTGCACATTCTTCTACATTTATGCTGCGTACAACACCGAGATTATTCTATAGATGCCAAAACCCACTTTTACCAGATCATGGCCATCATAATTTGACATTATTTTTATTGTCTTATTAACTATTGCTTGCGTCTTTAATACTTTTGGTATTTCTGCAAATTTGAAATCTTTCCAAAAATGTTTAACTTGCCGCGGTCGTTATTGTAACATTTACTGTTTTCTTGATTTTTTCACCTCGCCAATGTATGTAATGTATCTTTACCAAACAAGTTTGTCGAAAAACATAAACAATTTTATATCCTTTAGAATTCGTAGTTCCGGCATCTCATTGTCTATGTTCTACAATATATGTCCTAATATCAAACCCTGTGGCACACTTTTGCTAACTATATTATTCTTCTAGTTTACTTTTCCAATTACATATTTTAAAACATTTAAAAAAATCGTTTAAGCGCATTTTTAACATCCAAGAATGAGATAATTACAGTCTTTTCTACTCTTGGTATTTTCGAAAAATTTAAAATTTTGAAAAATAGCTCGGATTATCAAAGACTTTGGCCCTGATCTATTATATTCTTCTAAATTAATTGTAAAAACAGTTGAAAAAATCTTTTAACTCGTAGTTTCTACAACTATTTTGGTTATTATTTATTTGACATGTTTGTAGTTATATATATATATGTTTTTGTGTTATTTTTATTACATATAAGATACCTGTTCCAAATAAGGCCATGAACTTAATAAGGTCAATCGTAGAATTTGGCAAAACCACAGAACGGATAAGACATATAATTACTATCTATGTTCTCTATAGCACAAATGCATAGTGTGTAAGTAAAATTACTTCCGTTAAAATGCCCTAGAGGAACATACTGGAGAAGCTTTTATTCTGTGCTGGTTCGATGTAAATGTTCTGTTATTTATACGGAGTCATCTTTCAATTACGACAGACATAAACAATAAATTTATGACTGCTAATTAAGCATAGTGTAAAGAACAATCGTACGGTAAGTAAACTTAATAACATTCATTCAAACATTTTTGTGAGAATATTTCCTTGTAGATGTTATGTGTACATAATAAGACCAGGCGGTAAAAACACGAGCCTTATTTGGCGTACTAGCCTTATTATGCACACTATTTTCTGAAAATAAAAACTTGATCTTAATTCCTTATTTTTTTTTCATAGGAAACATCTTAAAATGCAACCAGAAAGCTCAAAGAGCCTTGGAGAGTATCACCGATGGAATGGCTTTCGCAACAAGTCAAAGTTCTTTATTGGACAAAGAACAAGAACTGAGTTATTCGTCTCGTCTCATAACAAGCAAGTTTTTTCAAAGAAGTGTATACAGTTTTAATAAAAATAGAAATATTCCCCATAACTTTAGCAAGATATCAAGAATGACTGGTGGAAAGTGTATGTTTCTTTTTTTTTAAACGTAATCTCAATGTGGCTTAGAGAAAAGTTCAATTTCTAAAACCCGTCAGAACTCAAAAACTTAATAGGTATGTTGTGATGGATTATTTTTCCAAACTGAAAAAAATATTATTGGACATCTCATGAACGAACGTCACAGAATATTTAACATGTATGAGAAGAGGTGTCGACTGACGATTCGCCATCAACAAAAAGTTATATCAAAACGAGACGTCTAAAGAGTGCATATGGTACCACAGGATCATGCAGAAAATGTTACAGTGGTTGTATGTGGAAACGCTGATGATCCTATTCAAAGGAACACGTAAGAAAGATGAATGGGTAGACAGTTTGACCTAACAAACCTTTGTCATTTGGGTACAACATTTCGCTAAATACAAACCTTCAGAGAAATGTATACTTATATTTGATGGAGCATGTTTGCAAGATGCCAACATTGTGACTGCAGCTGATACCCACGAAATAACTTGTCTCCCAACACTACAAACGAGTTGCAGCCACTAGATAAAAGCGTTTTTCGAGCATCATTGGGAAGATTAAGATTTGGTAAAATTCTGAGCAGAGTGTGGCCAACAGTAATGACTCCCAGTAATTTGATGGCAGGATATAGAATGACCCGAATTTTTCCATTTGATAAAAATATTCTACCGTTGCATTTGCTCTCACTGAAATTGAGATAGAAGAGCATCTATCTGCAAGAAGTACGAAAGAGCATCAGACTGCAGGAGATACCCGACAAAACCTAAAAATTAAGATCATGTTCCAAGACACAAGTTGAAAATGAAGATGATTTTGATTGTACCTTGCATGACTACAGCAGCAGATCAAAGACAGCGATGATATGCATTTGGCAAACCTCCTTTTGCAGAATGGACATTCAACGCCGCAGCATATTTGTTCCACGGCTCGACATGCTACACTACCACCAGAATCATACTTACCGATTCAACATTCATCATCTCAGCCTCAATGTTCGAAATTTCAAAACTCTACACCGCAGTTCCTAGATTTTTTTGCTCATCTTGTTATATGAACTTCAAATTCAACACTCAAAATAATATTGTGATCTTGTGATTAAAACATCGAATAAAAGAAGAGGCAAGGCTTTCAATTCAACTGCTCAATTTGTAGTAAAATCACTATGTAACAAGCAACCTTTCAAGAAGAAACAATCAGCTACGCAGGTAAAGAAAAAGAAGGAAGAAAGTTGGTTTGGTTTTATTTGCCAACGAGATAAACTGCTGAACATGAGCCTATGTTTCTTACGTCTAAGGTATGTCCATGGGCTTGGCCAGAGAAGATAAGCTTACATTTATTTGTCTAGTTTGTAGTTAAGAATAAATAAATATGCTTAAAATTAAAAGTTATGTTTCTAGTTTTTTTTTTGCATTTTTTCATGCATGGCTTTATTTGGTACATGGTGTTCCGAACAAGGCTACGTGTCACATGATAACAGAAACTCTATTAACTGACATTAGTTTGTCTAAAACTGAGATATTTTGACAATACAACATTGCAAAAACTTCAAACTAACGGGACCCCAAAAGTAATTACTTTATCATGACACCTAAAGGTTTAATGGGGTTTGGTTATCGTTTAGTTTTTATACTTTTTCACGCTATTACGTCTTGCTTAACCAATTCTAAATAAAGTATTTTATTGTTACCCTCTTGATTAGGATTTGAATTTAGTTGTTGTTCCCAAACGCATTCCTAAAGAAGACATTTTATGTGCTGTTGAGTCTTCTACGAGACATCTTCCAGTCGGAAGAGTAAGCTTTGAAAAATAATAACCTCGATATTATCGTTCTTCTAGCTCATAAAAGCACCGCTACTGTTGTTTTAAACCAATCTGAGTACATTGCAAAGACCACACTAATCTGTCAGAAAAAGCTTGCGATCTTCTAACTCTTATTAATAAGTGTTTATCATGTTATTACTTTTAATTTGATGACAAGTTTTACATACAAGTTTCTGGTGCTGTTATAGGTTCTTCTCAATCGCATGTTGTGGTTAACATTTTTTTGAAATCCTTTGAAACGGTTTCTTTGGAATCCTCGATCAAAACCAAACTTAGGTTTCGGTATGTTGACACGTTTATTGTTTCGTTTCATGGTCATTTCAGATTATTTAGGTTTTTTGATCATCTTAATAATCAAGACCTACTTATCAACCATGAAAATTGAAACTAATGAACCCTTCTCATTTTCTCACGTTCTTGTAACCCGATAGACTTTTAAGCAATATTGCTTAACGCAAACCTACTCATACAGACAGACGCATTCATGTATTCTCTCATTATCGACCTGCACAATAAACGTTCTGTGATTGAACTTTTGGTTCATCGCGCTTTTTCTATTTGCCTAGTTGAGAATCTTGACTCAGAACCTCGTCATTATACTAGAACCTTTATGAACGATGGTTATATACGTGCTTGAGTACCTAAGGACATTTGTACTTAAAATCTAATCCAAAATTGTTATTTTTACTTTACATTCATAAGATCACAGATCAAGCAGGAAATTTTTTGTAAGAATGATAAAGTCATATTCAACTGGACATTCTTCCTTCTCCCAAGGATAAATTTCTTACACTTTCATTTCAAGGTGTATACTAAATTCTTCGTTTATGTGGTTTAGTCTATATCGGTGAAACCGATTGTTTCGTCATCACACGCATTTTAAAACAAGTTCAATGTAGAAGAATCAGATTGAGGTTACTGAAAATCTCCATTTTTCTTCAACAGCGAAATCTGAGAAAGCATAGAAATCATCTAACACTCCAACAACCACAGTTTCGAGTTATTTCCTTTTTGGTTTCCGGTTACTAGTCTATTATAGAAGACACGCCTTTGTTTGACAGTAACCCAACTAGAGTTGCGACAATCTACTGCGACGATAACTAACTTCAATAGAGTTTAGAATCTGGCTTGGTTCACATGTTGATTACCCAACTTTGTAGTGGTTCTTTGTAGACCCTCGAATTCTTTATGACCGTTTTAGAATTTAGAATGTAGCTTGGTTTATAAGCTAATTACTTAATTTTTTAGAAGTTCTCAGTTAGATTTCGACTGTTTCTTCGTTTTGATGATAACCGTTACTTAAGTGGGCGAAACGTTAGCAACTTCGGTTACAACAATGACACTGTCTAAACTCAGAAAACTGAAAGTGAAGACACTTAAAGTTAAAAACGTCCAAGTGGCATATGTGGAACAAGCAGGACTCAAGGCAGACACGAGGAGACAAGACCAGATAAGATATTGCAAACCATTTATTAGACACCGGGCACACTGTTCAGACAACAATTTTAGTCTAAAATCGTAATTTCTAGGCCAAGTTGTATAAGAAAAATATCGAGATCAGAAAGTATGATAATTGCAATTGCGATACTGGCATCGAACAAGCACCAATATGAAAAAACATAGTTTGAAAAATAACTGGAAAACCAGAAACATGACAAAGCGATGACCCAGTTTTAGTTTTTTGAAAAATACCGGAATAGCACCGTCGAAGCATCAAATTTGATTAGTTTTGCAAAATTTTGTAAAATGTACTAATATAGAACGTAGTTCAAAACTTGAAAACTAAACTTACACCTTTGTTTGATATTCTAAACAAAACGTTCATAAAAAATACTAGGAAAACCATAGCATTGAGGAATTTATGATTTTTTACTTTAGGTAAGCAAACAATAAAATGTATAAAAGAAAAATCGAATCGATCGAAATATAAATTTTAATTTCCTTACATTGTCTTCTATCTTGGGCTCTTCTTTCACATCAAGCCCGCATGTTTTTCGACGTCGTCTCATCTAGGAGCGTTCTTGTTCTTTCTGTCCCAACCAAGAGCAGCAGTTCGTAATTTATATATTCAATCGCTCATCTTTGTGTCTAGCGTTATGATCCTCAAATTGCCATTTTAGTTCAGTTCTCCCATCGTTGACGGTTTTCTTTTTCTTATCCAGCTGTTTCGCTTTTTATCTTTCAAAGTTATGCTCAAAATTTTTTATTCTATTGCTCTCTATGTTACCGCCATTCTTTCCATATTTTTGTTTTTCTGTTTTTTAAAATATGGCTTAATCTCTCAAATCCGGCCCATCCTAATGCACCACTTCTACTAATCTCTGTTTCTTGGTTTTCTCTGTTGACTTAAGTAAATGCATTCATCTACTTTTTTTATTTTTTGGTTATCAATAGTTGTGATCTGTGTTTGTCATTCCTTTAGTTTCTTTGGTGTTCATTTGTACCCCATTCGTTTGGATTGTTTATTATTTAGTTCTTGTATGATTGTTTGTAGTTGTTTTTCGTCATTAACTATCAGCATGATGTCATCCGCGTATTTTATTAATTCATTTAAAATTTTCCATTTATATTAATGCTTTTTGTCTCACAGTCAAATGTTCTAAAGATGTCTTTCAATTCTGCTATGAATAGTTTTGGCGAAAGGCGGTCATTTTATCTTACTCTTTTCTTAATTAAAATGTTTTCCTTTTTCTGATACAGTAACTCTATGTTGGTAATTGCATCTTGACAATGATTGCGAATCAAAATCATGTATATAAGATTAATTTTGATTTTCCATAGCGGTTTTTGGATGACCCATTCTTCGATTCTATCAAACGCATTTTTGATAATCAATAAGCGTCTTAAACAGAAGCAGATGGTATTCATTTGCTTTCTCTATTATCAGCTTGACAGAAGAGCGGATTCAATTTTATCGTTAATTTGTTTTAATATTATTTTCGAGAAAATTTTTTATATTGAAGATAGAAGTGTAATTGGCCTATAATTTTTTATCATCTTTCTTAAATTGTAATATTGTATATATTATTATCTCTTCCTTTTCCGTCTCTTAGTAGTTTCTTTGTTACATCCTCTTTTCCGAGTGATTTGTTGTTTTTCAATTCTATAATAGAAATAATTATTTCTTCTATTTCAATCTCTGGTATATCTTCTGAGTTTACATTTAAGATTTTATTCTTTAGCGCTTGTTCTGTTTAATTTTTGGGATTTATTTATCTGATATGTCTTAATTCCCTTCCTTCTCTGTCTTTTAAGATTAAAATTCTTGTTTTTCCTAATTTGAGTCTTAACACCTTCGTGTTTTTGTTCTTTTATTTTATTTTCTTTAATTATTTTCTTGTTTTAGAATATTACGTAATTAATTCCGTTTTTGACTTGATGATTTGGGTCGGGTTCATTTATTCTGGTTTTTTTTTTAAAGAAAGTATTCTTTGCGTATAATTTTTGACTTTCTAAAAAGCTGTAGTGTTTCTTTACTTGCATATTAGATATTTTGTTTTTTTTAGGTTACACTGTTTCTGACTGCTCAAATTTTTAGAAAAGTATTTCATATAAACAGTCAAATAACACCGTGAAGTGGGGCTACTTGGACACGTTTTATACACATTTTCTAAAATTAAATTAAAAAAAATTAAGTTATTACAAAACATGTTGATTCTACCGACCTAACCTTTAGAATTACATAACTTCTATATACTTTATACACAAAAAAAAATGCAAATATTTTGTGTCCAAATAGCTCGTTGTTGGAGCTTCTTGATGTAACTGAAAGATTAAGAAATGTATTTGTATTGAATTAAACATTAAAAAAATATAAAGTGAATTTTATAAAAACTATGACTTTCTTCATACAAATTTTTTATTAAAATATTTTTTTGAGGTACATTTTTTCTTTAATAACTCTATTCACTCTAGAACAAAAATTTTATATTGATCGCTGACATAGAAGATTTCGTCCTGCTTCGAGTCTTTGCAGCGGGCGCATTTGTAAGATGAATCTGTACTTTCAGTTACAGTATTTGCATTTCAGGCACTATATCTAGTCAATCTTATTACTGTCGTCTTTTCAATTTCTGCGGAAAGTACTGGAAGCAAATGTGACAATCATTCTTCCTTTACGTGTTTTGCGAACTGAATTTTCGTTTCGAAGCTTTGTGGGAATGCCTCAAGAAAAAGGTTGACCTGGATTGGTAGCAACTTGTACATCACCAGTAGGAATCTCAGGCGTTGCTAATGGCAATTTTCGTTTTGGACACCGTGTCGACGACTGGCTGTTCTTACATGTCTTAATCACTTTTGTAGAGAAATGGCCAGATTGCCTCTCACCAATACAACTTTATCTTCTAAAAAAAACATTTTTTGAAGAAGTTCATGTTAAACTATCCTCTTGGCCTGCTAGTTTTCACAAACTATAATACTGATCGAAGTCTGATAATGTTTTTACACTCTTTCCATCTTTTCTGTGTTTTTTGGCACTATGACTTTTTTAGCACCAACGTCATCAATGACATACGTCTCATCATAGTTGTATAGGTTTCCGCTGTTCGTAGAGGAAAGAATAATTATACTAACATTAGAATGTCTTCCGGGTTTGGACCGTGTCATAGTTGCAACCGAAGCTACCAACGTTTCGCCCACTTTCGTAAGGGGCTTCATCAGGGCGTGAGATAAATCGCAAAACTCAAACAAGCAATCGAAATCTAACTAAGAACTTCTCAAAAGTTAGGTTATCCACTTGTACAACAAGCCATAACCTAAACTATGAAAAGGTAAGAAAGAAAACGATAACCTGAAAAAGCAAACGAAAATCTAACAAAGAACCACTACCGAGTTAGGTAATCAACTTGTGAACCAAGCCAGATTCTAAACTCCGTAGAAGTGACTTAAGAAGAAATAGTCCTCGTATTTAAAAGAAAAGGATCTTTACGGATGGTTGAGCTCAACCCTGATTGGGTTACGGTTGCTAGGGGGCGTGTTTTTGATAAATGACTAATAACCGGGAACCAAAGAGAGGATAGTTCGAAACCATGATCGCGATTGAAGTTATTGGGGTGTTTGATGATTTCTATACTTTCTCGGAATTTCCTGTTGAAAAGAATGGAGATTTGGCAATCAACGTAACATTATCAAAATCTATCTTGTGACCTGTAGTAAAATGATGTTCAGCGACAGTAGACTTGGAAGTATACCTTTTCCTTATACAACGATCATGATCTGAAATGCAAGTAATGACGGAACGACCGGTTTCACTAATGTAGACTAAAACAGGGAATTTGGTATACACCTTGAGATGAAAGTGTAGGAAATTTGTCTTTGGAAGAAGGAAGAATCTGAGAGATTTTGCCTGTCGAGTTAAATATGGGTTTAATATCATTCTTACGAAGGAGTTTCCCTATTTGATATGTAACCTTGTGAATGTAGGGTAAAAAGGCCAATTTCGGGTTGGATTCGGGAGTAGAAATGTCCTTAGGTAATCGAGTACGTGGATGTAAACGACGATGAATAACTCTATGAATATCTCGCTTTACATAACCATTTTTTACTAGGGTTCTAGTAAGATGACGGAGTTCTGAGTCTAGATTCTCAGATTGACAAATAGAAAAGGCACGATGGACCAAAGATTCAATAACAGAACGTTTCTGTGCAGGATGATGATGAGACGAAGCATGAAGGTATCTGTCCGTATGGGTGGGTTTGCGATAAACAGAATGGCCCAGAAGTCCGTCGGGCTTACGAGTCACAAGAACGTCAAGAAATGGAAGAGAACCATTACTTTCGATTTCCATAGTAAATTTGATATCTAAGTGTTGATTGTTAAGATGATCAAGAAACTTAAACAATTCAAGATGACCATGAGACCAAACAATAAACGTGTCGTCAACATATCTAAACCACATCTTAGGTTTTAATATTGATGATTAAAAAGCAACCGTTTCAAAGGATTCCATAAAAATGTTAGCTACAACAGGTGATAGAGGAGAACCCATAGCAGCACCAGAAACTTGTTCGTAAAACTTGTTATCAAATTGGAAGTAAGTAGAGGATAGACACTTTTTAATAAGAGGAACCAAACTCAAGTCCTTGCCATGTTGAGACAGAATCTGTTTGATGATAATAAGCGAATCCTTAATAGGAACTTTAGTAAAAAGTGAAGTAACATCAAAGCTCACGAGAAGATCTTGGGGTTCAAGTTTTATAGTTTCTAGACGTTGAATAAAATGCTGGGAGTTGAGGATGTGAGAAGAAGTTTTACCTGTAAACTCGGAAAGAATGTTGAACAAAAACTTGGCTAGCTTGTAGGTAGGAGATTGGATAGTACTAACGATAGGTCGAAAAGGAATCCCTTGTTTGTGAATTTTGGGAAGTCCGTATAGACGAGGTGGTTTAGAATCTGATGGGGTAAGTCGACGTTTAGTTTCAGGAGGTAGATTGGAAGATTTGATGATTTGGCTAACCTCGCGTTCAATCCTCAAAGTAGGGTTATGGGTTATAAGAGCGTAAGTTTCCTCAGACAAAATAGAATTGATTTTCGTAACATAATCCATTCGGTTTAAAACTACAGTGGCGTTGCCTTTGTCGGCTGGAAGAACAATAATATCAGGGTTCTTACGAAGACTTTTTAGAGCTGACTCTTCCGACTTAGAAATGTTGGATTTAGGAATTTTAGATGATTCAAGGATTTTGCCAGTGTTAATACGAATAGGATCTGAGATGTGGCGAGGAAGATGTCTTATAGAAGACTCAACTGCACATAGAATATCTTCTTTAGGAATACGTTTGGGAGCAACCGCAAAAGATCAAATAGGGAAACTCCTTCGTAAGAATGGTATTAAACCCATATTCAACTCGACAGGCAAAATCTCTCAGATTTTTTCTTCTCCCAAAGACAAATTTCCTACACTTTCATCTCAAGGTGTATACCAATTCCCTGTTCTTGTGGTTTAGTCTACATTGGTGAAACCGGTCGTTCAGCATTTCAGAACATGATCGTTGTATAAGGAAAAGGTATACTTCCAAGTCTACTGTCGCTGAACATCATTTTACTACAGGTCACAAGATAGATTTTGATAATGTTACGTTGATTGCCAAATCTCCGTTCTTTTTCAACAGGAAATTCCGAGAAAGCATAGAAATCATCAAACACCCCAATAACTTCAATCGCGATCATGGTTTCGGACTATTCCCTCTTTGGTTCCCGGTTATTAGTCATTTATCAAAAACACGCCCTCTAGCAACCGTAACCCAATCAGGGTCGAGCTCAACCATCCATGACGATCCTTTTCTTTTAAATACGGAGACTATTTCTTCTTAAGTCACTTCTACGGAGTTTAGAATTTGGCTTGGTTCACAAGTTGATTACCTAACACGGTAGTAGTTCTTTGTTAGATTTTCGTTTGCTTTTTCAGGTTATCGTTTTCTTTCTTATATTTTCAGAGTTCAGGTTATGGCTTGTTTCACAAGTGGATAACCTAACTTTTGTGAAGTTCTTAGTTAGATTTCGATTGCTTGTTTGAGTTTTGCGATTTATCTCACGCCCTGATGAAGCCCCTTACGAAAGTGGGCGAAACGTTGGCAGCTTCGGTTGCAACTATGACACGGTCCAAACCCGAAAGACATTCTAATGTTAGTATAGATTCCGGCCGTGGAAGTCTTCGCTATTACAGGAAAGAATAAGCTCACCGTTATTAAAAAGGTTATAATGTCATCGCGGTTTACTGACAACCTGTATCGTTTGATAGACGGTCGTTTCTGGCGATAAAAGAACCGATGAAATCTGGGCTTGAACCTTGTCATTGAAGACTTAAGCCAACTTGTCTTGTTTATTCAAAATCTGTTTTAACCACCACCTTGAATGTCGACCTCTATCCAGGGAATTGCTAATTCACAGTAACAGCCAGGGTTTTAGAAATCAGCTGCTTCTGTGATATATTGAAAATGTCGATGTCGAACGGGTCTCATATTCTGCTCAAGCATCTTCCGTACTTAATGTTGCCCGAAGCAAGTTTTTGCGGTTTTTTTTTGACTTTTTTATCCAGTGGGTCCCGTTTCTAACAACTACGTCACCGTGGTTACCTGAAATGTCGATCTGTGAGCGTGGTTGAGAAACTATAATAAAAAGAGAAAAAAGCTGGGCGACGCCAAGTATAATACAAACCCACTCTATAAAAAATTTAAAAAAACCAAACAACGATCAACGAGAGATTGTAACAACTAGTTAATATATATTTCACTCGACAACACTTTTGTTTTTCAAGAGGTAACAAATAACAATAAAAAAATTATTAATAAATGTTACATAAGCTTAATTGATTGAACATTACTACTCGTGTTTTTCCAAAGAGATATGAATATCTTAACAAATTTGACTCATTTGCAATTCATAATAAAACTATAAAACACGAAGCAAAATTAATTATGCATTAATAATTATTTGCAGCCGCGAAGCGTGGACGTACAAACTAAACTAATAACATGAGACAGATCTGAAATTCTTTATCGTAAGTAGCTAGTAAATATGCTACTTAAATAATATTACGTCTCGAATTTTTGAGAAGTGTGAGCTTACAATCGTCTACTTACATTTGCTAAAGTTTGGTCTTGAATACAAATATTAATCAAGTCAATGTACACAGCAAATACACAAATATTAATAATGATCATAAAATGTAGCCAAAGGCTTAATATGAGTAATAGAATAACAGATTAATAACGTTGAAACAAAAGAACACCGAAAACGACACTTGACAGATAGCTGTTCAACGTCCAATTTGAGCGAACACCTGCGGTTATGAATTCAACTTCACTACACTTAGCTAAATCGGTGCAAAACACCATTACCAAGGAAATAACGCGTTCACCTTTTGTAATTGAGCTTAAAAAAAGTCTCTAACTTCCGCAAAATTTGTTGTAAAGAATTTTTAAATTAACAAAAGTTAAATGGCGTCCGGGAGTCATTACCTGTAAGTATTGAGTAGAAAGTGAATTGTTTTAATTCCGTCAATATAGGTAAAGTATCGTTATTTCATTCAAATCGCGAAAAGCATAATAACAATGACGATATAAAATTAAATACAAAAAAGTTACCTACAATTGAACGGACAGGTATTTTTACTAAAACCAAACTAAGGGAAGTCCGTGGAATTTAGACCACCTAAGGGAAAATGTCCATATTTTTGTAAAAAAAAAATTCACCAATTCTATTTACAAGTAAACACTACCACTACCATTTTATTTTACGCTGTAAAAGTTCAAAAAAATTTTATTTCAGAAAAATATAAGAGAAAAAATGTTTACATTGGTCCGTGTAAATTGGACTTCGCCCGTGTAAATTGGTTTGTCATTTCGCGTAAATTGGCCCATATGGTTAAGACCGAGGTTAAGACCGTCTTGTTTACACTAAATTTAAGTTTTCACTTAAAGTTAAAAAATAAACTTTATTTTCTAATAAAGATTATAAAATGTAAGTCATTAAAAAATATATATAGTTAGTTCCTGGCAAAATCACAAGCAGAGGCAAACAAAAAAAGTTATATATTGCAATCGTCGCAGTAATAATATTCTTCATCAGAAAAATCGGCGCCCATCTCTCACACTTTTCGCATTTGATCAAGTCTTCCTCGTAATCATATCCACAAAAAACACACTCTGCTCTTTCGAAAGATTGACTTTTTGATTTTTTGGTTTTTTGGGTAGATTGTAATTCTTGTTTTCCTTTTTCTTTCACTTAAGTTGTTCCAAAAAGTTTTTTGTGACATTCTGCTTTTTGTCTGGCTTGGGAGTTTTAAAGATCTCAAGATCTCTTTTGTATGGTGTTCCCGTTAGTATCACTCCCGAGGTATTCAATCTTTGTCGTTTTTTTCGAGGAGCTGAAGAAACGCCATCTTTTCTTTGTGGCAAAGATTTAACATTGACTACTGGAATATAAGTGGTCGTCTTACTGCAACATGGTTGCGGAGTTAGGGGCCTCTCTGGGTGTTCTGAAAGTCGTTTGAGTTTCCAGTGGAATATCTGATGACTTTTCATTAGGAAGAGTTGTTTCCCATGGATTTGATGAGGTTGATGCGGGTGTTGTGGCCGTAGCATCTGGATGTTGCTCTTCAATTTCTGGCTGATTGATAGGACGATCGGTTACGGTTGCAGGAGCAAAGTCCGCATCGGTGTAAACGTGTCGATCTGGAAGCCATAGACCCGCTTCCCGAAATCCGTTTATGACAACCTGCATTGTTGCAGCTCGAGGAAATGCAGCTCCAACCAAACTGCTGACATGTGAAATGATTAATGGTATTCCAGTATTTTCATGCATTTTTGTGTTAATAGCTGCAGGAAAATATGTTTTTAATGGTTTAAAAAATGCAAGGTCGAGGGGTTGCATTTTATGAGTGCAGTGGGCTGAAAATGATAGCATTATAACGCCATTTTTACGAGCTAAATCTATGGCTTTGATACTCTGTGTGTGACTAACATGGTTCTCAAGTAACAGGAACACTTTATTGTTTTTGCTGAGCTTAACATTGTTTATAAAGTGTTTCAACCAGGAGAAGAAGCCTTCAGTGTCCATCCATCCTTTATTTTGACACCTAAATGTGGTTCCAGGTGGTGCCCCAGTCACCAAGCTATCTTTCATGCGTTATCTGGCAAAAATAAGCAATGATGGGATATAAAATCCACTGGCACTCATGGCGTACATTCCGGTCACATTTTGGCCTCTTTCAGCTAAAGTAATAGCGCTAATTTGATGGTTTTCTTTTTGTGCAAGTATTTTTGTGGTTTTTGTACAACATTGTGTCCCGTTTCATCCGCATTGAAAATGCGATCAGGAGAAAGCTTGTTTTTGGTAACAATTTGTTCATATATGTCGAAAGATTTGCCCACAACCACTTCATTGAATCCACCAGCGCGTGCGAGTGACGTAGGAGTTCTCAATCGCAGTTCAGGATGACGCGCCATAAACAGAGAGTACCATTCCTTTTCAGCCGATTTTTTATTGTCATTGAATCTTGTTGTCAAATTATTTATTTCCGCTACTTCGTATGCCAATTTCATGAAGTCACTTCGTGTAATGCCGTAAAACATTTTTTCCAGTTTAAATATAAGATCTTAAGCTTTCGCGGTTGTTATGTTTAAAATTATAAGCGGCTCTCGGCATAGACCGCGTCGTAGTAAAACACCCAGACTTAGGCTTGGTCATAGTCTCTTCTTGAGAGCCAAAACAAGAAGTAGAACTTGGCCTTTGCCGTATTGTCGTTCGTGAACCCAAACAAACTGACGTTTCGCAAGACATTGCAGCTTGCATCTTCAGAGTGGTAAATGTCACTGAAAGAAAAAGTGGAAATGACGATATTTATACCAATAGCGATTAGCGTGATTAACGAACCTTATCGTTCCGTTACCGCTTGACTGACTTCGTTATTACTCGGAGTAAGTGTTTGTGTCCTTTCCAAGAAGGTCGATCTTTGTCTTAGAGGATATAATACTGGTAGCCAAGATTTGCTGAGTCTTAAACCGTCTTCTCGGTTCAAATTACAAGGATGTTTTTCTATTTCCACAACTTCGCGGATTAGTCTGGGAAAGTAGAAAGGAGTTCTAGCCAACATTTTGGTTTGGTCAAAGTTCAGCGTGTGTCCTTGGTTCCACACGTGTTTTGCCACTGCTGATTTAGTAACTCTGCGGTGTTTGCAGTCAGCCATATGTTCTTTTACTCTAACTTCAATAGAACGTTCCGTCTGTCCTATATAACTTGATCCACAGGAACAAGGAATTTTGTAAACTCCGGCATGTTTTAGAGCACCTTGTTTGTCTTTAGCAGATGTAAACTAGGTGTTCAGGGTATCCTTAGTCGTAAAGACAGTTTTAATATTATGTTTCTTTAGCACCCTGCTTATTTTGTCTGTTGAACCCATACAGTAAGGTAAATCAGCGGTGCTAGTAGGAGGTGATAAGACTTCTTTGACTTTTGGATCTATTGCTCTTTTCCATGCGTTTTGGATCTCTTTGAACCCGTATCCATTTTGTTGTAGGGACTCCAACAATGTTTCCATTTCCTTTTGTAGATTTTCGTTATCTGACACACGTATAGCTCTTTTGGCTAAAGTATGCAAAACAGTATTCTTCTGTACTGGATGGTGGTGAGATTCGGCGTTTAAGTATCTATTAGTGTGCGTTTTCTTTCTATAAACGGAATGCCCCAATTTTCCGTTATTTTTCTTTATCACTAGTACATCAAGAAAGGCTGCTGTTATGTTCTAACTCCATAGTAAACTTGATGCTGTTATGTGCAGAGTTTAGATGTTGAAAGAACTGGTTTAGTTTATCTTTGATATGAGGCCATACAACAAACGTATCATCAACATATCTAAACCAAGTTTTTGGTTTTAACTCAACATTTTTCATAATTTCAGTTTCAAAATATTCCATGTAAATATTGGCTATAACTGAAGAGAGCGGTGAACCCATGGCCGCTCCTTCTACTTGTTTAAACAAGTTGTCGTTATAACTGAAATAAGTGTTTTTGAGGCAGAGTTCGATGAGCAGAACTTCTTCTTCAGTAATTATCTCCTTGAGCAAAAACAACACTTCGTCGACCGGGACTTTAGTAAAAAGAAATACCACGTCAAAGCTGACTAAAATATCTTCTTTTGTTATACGCAAGTTCTTAATTTTTTCTACAAAGTCTGTAGAATCTTTGATGTGAGTTTCTGTATTTTCTGTCAACGGCAAGAGTTTTGCAGCTAGATAACGTGCTAACGATTGGGTTGGTGAAGTGATGGTGCTCACTATCAGTCGAAGGGGGGCTCCTTCTTTGTGTATTTTGGGAAGACCGTAGATTCGTGGCATAACCGGATTTTTGACAATCAAAGTCTGTTTCATGTTGATATCGATAGTAGTGGAGTTTTTGATAGCGGAGTTTACCTTAGTGCACAAGGAGTTTAAAGGGTTTCTCTGTAGACGTATGTAGCAATCTTCTGAGAGTAAGTTCGTCATTTTGTCGTTGTAATCTTGTATGTTCATAACGACTGTAGCGTTTCCTTTATCTGCTCTCAATACTAGAATGTCCTTATTCTCACGTAACCGCTTAGCTGCATCTCTCTCATGTCTGTTAATATTAGAGCGTGGCGGTTTTGCTTTTCTTACAATATTGCAAACATCTTGTCGAATAGTTTCAGAGATCTCCTTAGGTAGAGTGCGTATTGCAGCTTCTACTCCACATACTATATCTTCTATCGGAGTTGTCTTAGACGTAACGGCGTAGTTAAAATCCTTCTTCAACAAGGATGTGGTCTGTGCATCCAAAACCGTGTCTGTTAGGTTGACAATTACTTTATGCTCGCCTAACGTTTTCTTAGGCTGTGAAGGATGTAATCGCTCGAATTTCTTAGTTTGTTTCATTTTTGATTGTTCATAAATCTTGTTAGCTTGTATCGTAGTGATAGCATCTATTTTTACCCATATCGAGTATTCTAATTTGTTAGACAAAGTTAAATGTAACTTGTATAGCTGTTTGCTGACAGAATCCACCATCCAGTACAGAAGAATACTGTTTTGCATACTTTAGCCAAAAGAGCTATACGTGTGTCAGATAACGAAAATCTACAAAAGGAAAAGGAAACATTGTTGGAGTTCCTACAACAAAATGGATACGGGTTCAAAGAGATCCAAAACGCATGGAAAAGAGCAATAAATCCAAAAGTCAAAGAAGTCTTATCACCTCCTACTAGCACCGCTTATTTACCTTACTGTATGGGTTCAACAGACAAAATAAGCAGGGTGCTAAAGAAACATAATATTAACATTGCCTTTACGACTAAAAATACCCTGAACACCTGGTTTACATCTGCTAAAGACAAACAAAGTGCTCTAAAACATGCCGGAGTTTACAAAATTCCTTGTTCCTGTGGATCAAGTTATATAGGACAGACGGGACGTTCTATTAAAGTTAGAGTAAAAGAACATATGGCTGACTGCAAACACCGCAGAGTTACTAAATCAGCAGTGGCAGAACACGTGTGAAACCAAGGACACACACTGAACTTTGACCAAACCAAAGTGTTGGCTAGAACTCCTTCCTACTTTCCCAGACTAATCCGCGAAGCTGTGGAAATAGAAAAACATCCTTGTAATTTGAACCGAGAAGACGGTTTAAGACTCAGCAAATCTTGGCTACCAGTAGTATATCCTCTAAGACAAAGATCGACCTTCTTGGAAAGGACACAAACACTTACTCCGAGTAATAACGAAGTCAGTCAAGCGGTAACGGAACGATAAGGTTCGTTAATCACGCTAATCGCTATTGGTATAAATATCGTCATTTCCACTTTTTCTTTCAGTGACATTTACCACTCTGAAGATGCAAGCTGCAATGTCTTGCGAAACGTCAGTTTGTTTGGGTTCACGAACGACAATACGGCAAAGGCCAAGTTCTACTTCTTGTTTTGGCTCTCAAGAAGAGACTATGACCATTTTTTCTAGTTGTAGAACATGTTGGACAAGATCATCTTCGATTTCGCGAGGTAAGTTTGGTCGCCTTCCGGGAAGATAGGAAACTGTCTCTTTTGAAAACTTATTTTTTCCAGAAAATTTCCTTTTCAATGTTGTGGAAGTTATAGAAAAAGTTTTGGCCGCTCTCATATTGTCATTCTTCCATTTTCTATACTTTCCTTTAGCTTTTCTCTTTTCTCTTGAAGTCATTTCTAAAAGAAAAAAAAAACTTTACCTTTATTGAGATGTCTCGATGTCGACGTGTAAATTGGTCCAGGCCAAATTACACAATCATGTGTGGTCCAAATAACACAAAAGCAAAAACTTAACCTAAAAATTTCTATAAAAAAACTGCTTAACTTAATAGCTTTATATATTTGAATGTATGTTTGTTTATACTAGGTAATCAGTTTTAATTTTTACTTACTCTTCTGTCCAGTACACGGCTGACAACTATTAACTTTCTTATTTTGTTGTTACGGATTTTAGAAAACGCGCGACCGTTAAATTATGAATGACACAGGCGACTCACAACTGCAACCGGCAACTTCTCAACAACTAATATTTGTAAAAAAAATTAGAAGATATTCGTCTGGACCAATTTACACACTGGTCCAAATTCCACGGACTTTCCCTACTCACAGCGAGTGTCAAACGGGAAATGAAATTTGGCGAAAGATTTCTATCGCGGATATGGAAATACGCCGAGATATCTAACGAATGGTGTCTGCGTACAAGTGACATGGCAAGATTTTTATTAAAATACAAAAATGTTAATTTTTATAACCTAGAGAAAGCTTAAAAGAAGAGGAACGTTTAGCGATACGCTAAGAATCAAATCCTAAAAACTAAACCAATCCACTTTCACAGAAAACCTAACCAAAGCGCCTAGAAGAATTACAGAACACCACCAAGCCATCCAAAGAATGAAAAAGATACTTCTACGCAGTGGGCATTTTTCCCAACAATCGCATGAAGCGGAGATGTCTAAGCACTAGAAGTTTAGACAAGATCTCTAAAAATTAAATAAAACCCCGGAGTGATCAAACCTTTTCCCTGAATGCAACCGTAGGAAACCCTTAAAGAAACGGAAAAAAATTTTCCAACTTTGTCTTCTTTCTCTGTCATTTTACGAAGCTTAACTTTAAAGTCTCCGATGGTAATTTTGAATTTTGTTTTGCAATTTTTAATTACTATGAAGATATTTTCATAAAAATCTATTTTGTTATTATTCTGCTTTATGGTAGGGGCGTATGTTTCTATTATTTGTACTGATATTTTCGGGTCTATTTTCAGTATTATGTACGCTACCGTTGTTGTCATTGCTTTGAGCTTTTTTACTATTTCTGTTGTGTTTCGTGAAACAATAAATCCGATTTTTCCAGTTCTATTTTCTTCACATTTATTGTAGTATAACGTGTTTCCTGACTGGAGTTTTGTTGTTGCTTCTACTTTTTGTGGAATGTTAACAACAGGTAGTATAATCTATGGACCAATCGTCGTTTTGAAAGAACACTCTTTTTTGACAAACCACATAAATTTTTTTCTCGTTTTTAGTCTGACAAGTTACGCAACTAATTAAACTGAAATATTGCAATTGAAAGTTAATGACTACAAAGAGAATCGAGAACTGTTCAGAAAAACTCAAAAGCTTCTAAATCTGAAGTATTGAATCAATTCTAGACCCAAACCGAAAAAAATGTAAGCCTGAGGAAGAGACAGCATTTGGCAACTGAAATCCGAGCTGAAGAAAAAGACAAGTGAAAGCTTTGAGTATGACTATCATAGTATGTCGTTGGAATGTGTCTTAAGATATTTAAATAAAGATCTTATAAAAAGTTATTCTCTAAGCATGTAACAAAGAAAGTTTTTATTTTAGTATAACGTAATAACTATTTTAATCAATTTATCTCGAGTCGTTTGGTATTAGTGAAATAAATTTAACAGACAGGTCACTTTTTTTTTATTTCCAAGTGAGTGGAAATAGAACTTGTCTAATTATAACAACGAGATTAAACGTAAAAGCCTTTGATTGTACTCATATCTTCTATTCGCGGAAACTATTTAAACGATAAATATTCTATTTTAAAAAGAAAATCTTCAAACTATCTCGTCTATTAATTGGGAAAAAACGTTGCCAGACGATGAAAGTTAATCGTGGAAGTAATTTAACGAATTATTTTTGTCCTAAGTGCTTAAAATTCGTATTCATTTACGTTAACATTAGACAGACTAATTGCGCATTCCGAATGTTTTTATTTATTTTTGTATTCGTTTTCGTCTTGACGAATTATAAATAAATTTTCATTTATGCTATTGTGGCGTTTGTTAATTTTCATTTGGAAAGCGTATGTCTTTTTTTTAAGCTCCGATTTTAATTTATAATTAAAGCAATTTGTGAGGATAGTAGACGTATCGACGTCGACCACCTATAGAATGTACCAAGAACGGCGGCAACCCCCCGGTGCCAGACGTCGGGCCCGGCACACATAGCGTACTCAAATCGTAATTGACCTCTAGAATTAAACTTCCTCGCAGTATAATACTGACCGGATTTTTTTCAGAAATGCAAAATCGATTTGCATGTAAAGCTTTTCAAGAACGACACGTGAGCTTAGTTTTAGATGCCATTTTTACCATTCAAGGAGAAACATTTTCACGTGTGCGTCTGAGTTATTAAAGAAATTTTGTTTTTGGATCTAAGTTGCAAATAAAAACTTAAATACCAAATCGGACTAATAGGAAAATCAAAAATTTTTTTTAATCAAAATCAACGAAAGTCTGTTTCATAATCAACACAAAATTTTGTTTTAATTTGCATAGCCTATATAAACAAAACAAAAATATTAAATTAGTGATACATTTGAGATTAATTTTCTGAATTTGAAATTTGGATCAAGAAATATTTTTATCTAAAACTACGCCATAAGAAAAAGCAAATACTTATAACTAATTAATTAAAAATAAATTGCACAACACACTGGAATTATATCTAGTCGTAAATTAAAATGCATTTTGCTTTTTTTTTAATTTCTTGAACTGCACAATTAATTATTTTGCTAATTAACTAAATTATCAGTACTGGGTTTTACTCTAAAAAAAACTTGACGTATTCAAGATTTTTTTTTATGTATTTGTTGTCGACGCAAATGCATCGTTGTTTAATAAAAATGTATTATCTTAAGACTAAATTTAACTGTTTTACGCAGTTTAATTTGTTTTTCTAAAAAAAATAGTTGTTTATATTGGCTTTTTCTCCAGACAATTTTCTTTTTCTTTTTTGAGCTGCCAATACAATGGTGCATATTTGGCAACATAATAACACTAATTCACATTCCGTGCAAGTGTTTCGAGTTTTGAAAACTTCCAAAACGTGATTTAAAAAAAACAAAAAACTCGCATGTTTAATGCGGTTATAATAAGTCGGCCGCTCGCATCACAAAGGTTTCAAAATTATGCACGTTTTGTATTTATTATACCGCTATTAAACTGCAACAAGGTGCATTACAAACAGACGTTTGGTTATTCTTTGCTGCTCTTGATAATACAAGACGACTATTACATTTGGACAAGCGTAAAAAAATCGCCTTGCCAAAAAAACTGGTTTTATATAGTCGGTGTCTGAATAATGTTAGCAAAAGTAATATTTAAAGCAAAATTAAATGGGTTGAAAACTTGTAAAGTGTCAAGGATGTTGTTAACGATTTTCCTTTTTCTCGCACGCAAAAATGTGTCGAGAATTTTAAGTGCGACGTTGCTCTTGAAACCGATTTTAAATAAATCAGTAAGTATCTGATAATAAAGGATATGCAGGTCTATGATCTTACAAGTGAGATTTCGCATTTGCAATACAAATTTTAAAAGATCGATGCGACGTACTTATCGGTTTTAAATTTTATAAACTAATCTACAATTTAAAACTTAGATAATTTTAGCTAATGTGCAATTATTATCAGAGATTTTAATGCTGGTATAGAAACCACAACGTAAAAAACTTGAGTGGTGTTAAAGACCTAATCAAAATAGTAGAAAGAAATAAAATATTTTTTTAACAGAGATATTTGATATTAAAAATTAGAGATAATCGAACAAAACTGTATGAAAACATTTTACTGATTACTCCTCAGTAATGATTAATAACATTAATTAAAGTTGTGATCTTTGAACTTTGTGTAATTGTCCAAAATGAAAGTGTGTATCCCGTTAGTTACAAAAGTAAGATATGTCTATTCAATGTATTTAAACGAATTCTTTTAAAATAGTCGCTGCAATAAAATTCTTTGTTTATCGACAAAGTTTTAACTTTCGTACGCCCCTGTGTATATTTTAGCGCCACCTTGCGCTATCATCGCGAACTAACACAATTAAAATTTGCATCTGATGAAAACAATTATAAAAAATAATTGTGATAAACACAGTTTGTGTTTAAAATGCAGATAAAGCAACCGAAGAAACGTTAAGGATTACGCATCAAAACGAACACAAAGCGAGTTGGTTAAAATCAGGCGATAACAGAAAATAATCAATAAAGAGGAGAGACACAGGAGCACTAACATTAAAGGTAAGTTTAGCATTTTTTCTACATTAAGGTCACACCTCGTATGTAATCAATAACGCCCCGCGCTCATTACTGAATTAATTCTCAATTTTAGTACAACGAAATCATGGTACGTGTCATCACGGTACATAACTTTGTGAACCAGCATGTGCAGGTGATCGAGCAACCCACTGCAAGCGCTGTGGCGCCGCCCGACCGGCTTTTACTCGCTTTGATGAGTCATTGCATCGAAGTTCGAGATTTAAAGTTTGAGTCAAATCTGTTATTCTCGTTCCCAACGGTAGACCAAGTCAATCAACTTATACACTGTTTGAACGGTAAGCATTTGGGTAATCGGCTCTAACTTGTTAATTGAGTTTTTGTTAGGTAATTATATAGCTACGTTAGAAGGCAAATTTAGTAGACAGAATAAGCAGATGACTTATGTAAGGGTTTATGTGAATTGGGACGGTGTGGCGACGTTGCAACAATCGAAAATGACTAATAGCGGTGCCAGTTTAGATTCGTCTGAGTGTGGTATGGTGCAACCGATGCGGGCCCGAATTGCTGGTCGAGTTACACCCACGACTAATCAATCCGAACTTAGTAATTTAGAAATGATTGAGATTCCGGTTCGACAGAGACCAAGTTCGATTGCATGTTGTCAGGTGAGATTCTTGTATCAATTTACGTATCCCTTTTTATAATTTGGGCATAATTTAATAAAAAATTTTGTGTATTTGGGCTTGAAGGACCACTTAAAAATGCGGTAGTAATTTCGTCTTTATGATTGTTAGATGCAATTAAAATGACTGCTAATACTGTCTAATCTGCTGGTTAGATCAAATTCAGTTAGTACGTAGTATCACTAAAGTATCACTTTGCAAGTGCGAAATATCACAGATATCTTGTACACGTTTCTAGAATATCACTAATTGTGTTAATATCACCTTTAAGACAAATAGCTGACAATTATTTAAGTAATAAAACGTCACTGAAAGATCACACTTTTGTAGAATATCACAGAAGCATATCACTAAATCTAGAAATTTCGCAAAAAATTAAGTGTTGAAATAATTTAAACTCGCTTAATCACAGGAACTTGTATTTGTTTTAAAAGTATTCAAATATCACAGAGTTAAAATATTCCAGAGTATCGCAGAAAATTGTATAATATAAGTGTATTTATCGGAATTGCTGCACCTGGAGGTACAATGTATTACCAAAATATTGGAATTTATAAAATATCGCAGAAAAATATTACGCATTATCGAATCAGCATCAGTATTTTGTTTTTGTCTTTTACTCAACACAACATTTTCAGATATCCGGCAATCTTTTAATCCAATCCGACAAGAACTTAGTCATATACGGATTCCAAGTGAAAGTGCACGACATCTCTAAACTCCGATTTTTGGATTTCGAAGAGCTTCCTTTATGTATCGAGATTAGTTTCGTACCGTTGAAGGTGATGATCTGTGAAAATTACATAGTCTGTTTGAACAAAGACAACGTGCACATGTTCAAAATCGTGTGGAAGCAGAACGTGTCCGAAAAAACCAAAGACTCCGAAAGATGTGATATTAATTTTAATAGTAAGCGCTACTTCACCGACCAGATGAACAGTGTTATTGTGAACTTTTTTTTGTAGTTCCTAGAGAAGACGTTACCATAGATTATAAGGATTTGTTAAAGAAAGAGCGGATGAGTAGGAAAGAAGATAGAATCACTGTTAATTTGCCGAGCATCGTTAAAAGTAATAGTCTGATACATAAGCACAGTCCATTTACGTTTACTGATAAGGAAATGAACGCGCACATGAAGTTTAATTATCCTTTAGAGGTGAGTAACTTTATTTTTTTAGAAACGTCGGTATGCAAAAAAAAATTTTTGGTCCTTCGAGCCGGATTTTTTTTCAATTTTAAACGAATTATTGATTATTTTTAGTTAACCTTCGATAAAGCGTATACAATAATTACCACACAACTTTTATTAGTATTACTGTGATTATTTAGTACATCTACAATTTAACCGTTTCAATTTGGTTGTCTTAGGAGTTACACGTTTCTTTTTTCTTTTATTTATTGTAGACTGCGTTTTTGGGTTTCTACGTATAATCCCATCAGTTTTGAGTTTGTTTAATAGCGTGGTAATTGGATCTTCTGAAGAATGTTTTCTGTTGCGTTTCTTCGATGACTGTTTCAGATCCAAATACATTACTCGTTTTATATCTAACAGTGGTCTAAAAATTCGCATTTGTATGTCAATCATAATTTACTGACCGGTAAATAACACAAAAATTTGACGTTGACATTTAAAAAAAAAAATTTGTCACTTTTGAAATTCTGTTTCATCCTATATCTAAATATTTTGAATTACGCTGGTGTAATATCAACTTACAACTTCTGCCGTTATAGCTATTTACCATACAACATTAATATATTTTCACATTAACATTTCGTCTCAAAAAAAGTTGGATCATAGTCTCTTTTTAGGATAAGGCAAGCACATATGAATTGGTACACCTAATCCAATTAAAACTAAAACCAATAATAATCGAGAACACTCAATCTCAAGTCCTCGAAGAATTCAAGTGTCTCTTACTACATCCGTTGTATTGCGACGATCCGAAAAAGGGCGATAGCTCCGAATCGAAATTGTTGAAGAGTGGTTATAGAAGTTATTTAAAAGACGTGGTTTGTGTAGTTACCACCTTGCAAGAAGGATATTTATTTCAGTTTTGTGATTCAGGTAATAATAGTGGCAGTTTTCGAGCGCTCATAAACCATCAAGTTTAATTTAGAATTGGACACCAACAGCGACAACTGCATTTCTGTGTACCCGTTCATGGGTCCGGTCTACAACATCGCTTTAGAGGGACACTTATTGCATGCGCTAACCGAAACTGGATTAGAAACGTATACTGTGAGAATTGGACACAAGCTTTGTCAGAATTTGGAAGAGGCTGACCAAGTTAGCAATGTGAGTTTGTTGGTGCCAAAAGATTTTATTTATTAGTGTTCTTCAGGTATATCCACCTATAGAGCAGTTGATTTGTTTAATTGGTCACCGTCAGTTTTTGGGCGTGGAGCAAATGCTGGTGACCGATAACTATTTGGTGCTTCTTGCCAATGCTGAGAATTCGCCGACTCATTCGATTACATCCAATAGCAGTTCGAACACGTCAGCTTGGACTTTGTACTCTCTCGAATTGCCAAGTCCGAAAATGATGTTTACCGACATAGCGATTGCGGCCAACACTCATAGGTTTTCGGCGTCGCAAACTTACTGTCATTTAATGAGCGAAGCGCATATGATCTTGAGATTGTCGCTGCACGTTACCAAATGGTTGATACAAGAAGGAAACGTTTGTTCCTTAGTGCCTGTTAAATACAACACGGAGGATTTATCAGATGCTTATCAAACTTCTTGTTGCCTACTTGGTGATCATTTTATTATGTGAGTAGCTGCGTGTACCTATTGGTCGCGTATTATTTTCTGTGTTTCAGGAACGAGCGGTGCTACAAGTTGTGTGTGCCGTATTATAAGCTAGCTGGATTGGCGCCACATGATGTTTTAAAGAGATTTAAAAGAATCCAGGAAGAGTCTAATTTGGAGGTTGGTTGGTTGGTTAATTATGCTAATTGTCTCATTTCTGTATTTCGTCTTACTTTTAGGAAATGCGAGGCATTATATACTACTTGAAGATGGTCCTTCAAGAGCACAATTTAAAGCCACCCGATAACGTCTCACTAGCCACATGGAAACAGTCATTTATAGACGAAGTGTTGCAAGTGTTCGAAAAACAAAATTATAGGGACTTGAGCTATCTGATAATAAAGAATAACATTTTACGAGAGTACTGTACTCACAAACTGATCACCGTACTTTTTCAGCAGTGTTTTGAGTAAGTGCGATGTGAAGTTTTAACCTAATCAAGTAGTGTTTTTTTGCAGGGATTTAGAAAAAGAGACTGAACGACTATTCGCTTTAACTCTTCTACATATACAGGAGTATAACATCGAGAAGGCGAAGAGTCTCATCGCTCGTACGAGCGATCACGACACTTTGTTTCGCTTGCTTTCGGAAAACTGGCAGTTGCTGTTTGAAGACACGTCTTCTAATAAACAAAAGCAGTTGATTACGTTTTCGGAATTGTCTGTGATTTTAATGACAAGCAACTGTGAGATTCTAAGCAAAGTTTTTATTTCTTTGATACAACAAGATAAAGTGACGTTGCAAGATTTGTTGATGGTATTGTTGGTTTTAATCGTAACCGGCCCAGATTTATTTTTATTTGTAGATGTTTATCGATTATCTTCCATTAAACGTCGGACACGAAGGTAATGCCGCGGCCAAGGTAATGAGGAATGTTTTGGAAGATTATTTTAAATTTTACTTCGAACTGTGTCGCTTTGAGGATCTCGCACAGTTTGCTGTGACCGCACCTAACGCTTTGCGTTTGGGAATGATAGTACTCGTGCGATCGTATTTGT
Source organism: Aquatica leii (assembly GCA_035610365.1). Classification (NCBI taxonomy): domain Eukaryota; kingdom Metazoa; phylum Arthropoda; class Insecta; order Coleoptera; family Lampyridae; genus Aquatica; species Aquatica leii. The sequence continues at coordinate 114,349,523 of CM069435.1, forward strand.
CGCAACTACAGTTGCTGCAGATAAAGGACTTGAAGAGCTCATCTTCGAACGAAAAAATGTAAGTCTTCGGGGGCGTGGTCTAAGCAGTGGAGTGTTTGTGATTAGTGCTTACACATGTAGGACGGTTTTGATTGGCTGTGTTGAAATTTGTTTATATTTCAGTATTATAAGCGACACCGATGACGATGCGAAAAAGGACGAAGACAACCCTCTTTTCCCGAACGCCGTTAAAACCGTTTCTAAAGATTTTCTATTCGTCGATCTTCGACACGACTATTTGAACAAGATGCCTCCGTTCCAAGTCGAAATTACGTCGAAGTTGTACGAGAAGTGCTTGCACAACTACGTTTGCCCAGATTTATGCGCTACGAACGAAGAGGCCGATGTTGTTTTGCAAAAGTTGCAAGCGTTGTTTTGCAGTCGGGTATTGCCCGATGAGGCTGTGATTGAAACGAACACGTTCCTATCGCTAAATAAGACGTTGCGAGGTTACGCCAGTCTACGATCAATTTTGATGAACAAAAACGAAGCTGTCAATTATTTGCTGAACGTTTGTCCGCAGTGCCTGCTGCAGTACGGAAAGGTAAATTTCATTTTTTTTTTGTTACAGTCTGCTCGGTTGAGATTGCGGATAAGGTTGGCGACGAGCGATTTTTGAGACCACGAATTTTTTGATTTTTCAGATATGACACGTTTTGTACAATCGTGAGAGATCCCTCTGCTTTATTGCATTTTCTGCTGTAATTGATATTGTCGGGTCAAAAGAAACCGATTCGAATCGATAACTGTGCCCAGTTATCAATATGTTTAGCCACGAACTATTTGATGAATTGATTTTTTTAATTAGTGATGACTATTTATTTTAGGACTGTTTTACAAAAGGCGACGAATGGAAGATTTTGATAACGAGTTTGCAAGCTAAAATCATTCAATTATCGGAAGATCAAAATTTGAACCGTATTTGCTTCTTTTACAAGAAATTGCTTAAAGGTATGTATTTTGCGTAATAGTGTTGATATTTCATTTTATTCTATTAGGCAAGTTTTTGATCAGATAATTTTTGCATGGTCCTTCTAACCGGACCAGTTTGTTCAACATGTTTTTATTTGATTTCAGATGTACTCACACACTTAGCAACATCAATGCACATAGAAAACTTCCAACAAGTTCTTCCTCACCGTACCAACACCGTCAACGAGGTGATAGAAAACAACAAAAGCATAATCGAAGAAATGTACACGTACGATACGTACTTAAAAGTATGTAAAGAAACGATGCAAGCGAATCAAATAAAAAAATTAATCACCACCACCGGACATCAACTCTTATGCACCTTAAATTTATAAACAAAATTTAGAGCCTTTTTGTAGTTTTACAAATCGATCGATGTTAGGAAGTAAGTAATAAAAGCAACTTGGTCCAATTATCACCAATCGTTCTGCAGTGATTTTACGTACAATTTTTATAAAAGACTGAATTTTTATTTTGACCACGCAACTGTTACGGAATCTCCTATTATTTTGTTTCTGTATAATTTGTAATAAACAAAAAAAGAAAATTTGTTGAAATATAAGCAATTTTTATGTATTTGAATTTTATTGTCGTTATTATTGAATTGTTTTATATCATTGTTAAATCTGCTGTACCGTCAAATTTTAATAAATTCTTGTTTATTCTATAGAACATCTTTTGGACGGTTTGTGGTGTTTTGTTTTTAAAGAAGTTACGGGGAAAGTTAGGCATAGTTCTGGTTATTGGCGGTATTAGTTATAAGACTGGCACTAATTTTTAAATATATTTTATAGATGATAGAATTTATTTTTACTTTGCTTTTTATTATGGTTTTTGTTTTAGATACTATGCGCGCTAAATAGTTTGAGAACCGCAGCTTTTAAGAATGAAAACATTTTTCATTATAAGTTGGCAACAGTGGTTTAAATACGTCACTGCTCTCCAATCACATTCTTTTCTTTTCCATTTTAAAGCGTGACATGGCACCAACAGCACAAACGGTAAGTTATTAAAAATTACGTTAATTCTATTAAAAAACTGCAAATTGGAAATTAAGCTACATCACTATAACATAAAATAATGATACGTGTTTACTCAAAAACTGTTGGGATGTCGAATAAAATCATAGATTTATTTCTAACGAATTGAGGTTATGTTCATATCGTGCCTTTTTAAAGATTGTTCCAACTGGACCAATAAAATATACGTCTGGTTGAAACACAACTAATTATGTTGTGGATTCCAGACAAAGGCGGCTCCCGCCAAAGCAGCATCCGGTAAAGCCGCACCAGGCAAGCCAGCATCGACACCAGCAGGTGGAAAATCTGCTCCTGCGAAATCGAAACCGGCAACGGCCAAGCCAGCAATTTCAAAGCCCCAAGCTAACAAAAAACAATTCATTCGTGGCAAAAGCACGAAGAAATCAAAGAAGAAGGAAGCTCGTCGATTCACCATCGACTGCACGCATCCAGTCGAAGATAATCTACTAGATGTAGCAAACTTCGTAAGTCATTACTCAAACTTATTACAGCAAAACTAATTTTCATAAAAATTACAGGAAAAGTATCTTCTGGAACGTATCAAAGTTAATGGCAAGACTAATAATTTAGGCAATAATGTCAATTTAGGTCGAGAAAAGAATACTAAGGTTGTATTAAGTGCCGACATACCTTTTTCGAAAAGGTATTTAAAATACCTTACTAAGAAGTATTTGAAGAAGAATAACCTTCGAGATTGGTTGCGAGTAATCGCTTCTGGAAAAGATAACTACGAATTGCGTTACTTCCAGATTAACAACCAAGATGATGAAGACGAAGAGGAAAATGATTAAATGTAAAATTTGATCTTTTTAATAAATTGACTTAAGTTTAATCTAGTTTTTTTAATTCTTAGTGTACTTCTTTTTATGTTTAATTTGTTTCATGTTCTCTAATGTTTTCTGTGTTTATTTATTAATCATTGTCGTCTCCCTCAAGCTTCTGCATCATTAAAAGAGCATTATACTGCTCCCTTTCCAATTAAAGAGTACGAGTGGCAACTGTAGAGTGCAGAAAACGTTCCAGAAAGGATAGTCCAGAAGATTCTATGCCAATAATAAAACTGCCAACCCTGAAAGACTACTAGCTAAATCAATCTGCCAAAAACCTCGAACAGATAAGAGGAATTAGACCAAGAACAAACTGACAATGAACAGGAAACTACAACTAAAGTTATTAAACCTCCACCTCTATAATAAGTGTAAAATTTATACATCCACTGGTAGATTTGCTTATAAAGTTGCACCAAACCAGTACACTCAAAAATGTTACAAACAAATGATACAAAAGATGCCTATTAAGCTACCATAAAAGCTCTCGAGAAAAAAATACTCAATTTCACACCTACCAACTTAAGGAAGATAGAGCGTTTCGAGTTGTTCTGCGGGACGTGCATCCATCCGCTGACATAGAACAATTGAAAATCGAAAAAATACTTTTGAAGTATCTAGTTACATATCTAGATACATTGATTATGATTTGTATCTGAATTTTTTAGATACTTTGCTCAAATTGTCAATTATATAAGTATTTATTAAACATCGCTGTGGTTTTTTGTCAGTTATTACTTATTATTGGTAAAATTGTATTATTTTATGTGATTGATTAAGATTGATAATGTAATATTTTGCCTAATACAGTTATTATGTTTTTTAGCTGAACAAAATAGATATTTTGTTTTAAATTTTATTGACAACAGTTAAAAATCTATCTGATACGTATCTACTCAGCAAACACAAAGATGTCCCAAGGACGTCTCGGGGACATGATGTTGCGGATCACTGAATGTCTTAAAGTCATCCCATTTTGGTTCTGTGTATATCCTAGGGGCATTCATGGGACGTTCTTTTGTCACAACTGTGTGCATCCCTATGATGTCCTCATAGGACATCCTTGCGCACCTGCAACGGGACGTCCCTTTTAGATGACTGTAAGAGATAGTCATCCCTCCCTTTTTCTACATATTGAATTGGAACATAATTTATATATAGTATATAGCATAGGTATATAGTAATTACGAGAGCTCGAGCACAGATTGTACTCTGTGGCTCGAGTGTGACTCAGTTAAGTAAAAAACAAGAGTTGAGAAAAGAAATAGCCACTAATATATCGATCGATACTTTAAATGCAACGTGTGTTGAGCGAGATACGTTTTCTGTTGTTTAATTCATAGGCTTATAAGCAATGATGTACTCGAACTCTCGTAATTACTACTACATATGTATATTATATTTTTATCAAGAAAAGTACCATTTTCAGTTAAAAAACATCTACTTTGTGGTTTTTTCTATTGTTTTTTTTATTCAGTAAGGAGACTTAACGTAGGGGAAGGTCGGGCAAAGCGGAATAGTTAACATTTGATCATATCTTGTGGTCCTGTAGGTGACTCAGAAAAATCCAGGAAACGCTAACCTAATGACACCAGAGAAAAAAAATCAAAATCTAAGTGTGTAAATTTCACGTAGCCCGCTATGTTGTGGGCAAAATGAAATTTTCATGCGGGCAAAACTGAATACAACGAAATATACCCAAAGCACAGTTTATCATTGAAAAAATGTCGAACAAACTCGAAAAAACGTTAGATATTTAAGTAATAAATATTATGGGGTTGCATAGGTACCCAGTTCGGGCACATAAAAAAAACCACGCCTCAGTATTTTGGCTCATTGATCACCATATGAATGTCTTCTTTCTCGTAAGTCATTATATCATCTTTGTTGGGCCAGCGAAAATATTTTTGACATTTTTCCATGCATTTTTCCGTGATTTCTGTGTTCACGAGGCTTAGGACAATCTCAGGGAACAAATTTCCTCCATAGTTCACTGCAACCCAGCTCCCTTGCTCCAAATCCGCAATCGTGGGCTTACCTGTGGGGACATTTGAAGACTCGAACTCGAAGCTACTCTCATCATTCAAGGGTGGGTCTATCTCACTACTCTCGCTGTCAGTCTCATCTTCGGAAAACAATTGCTTCTTGATTATCTTTTGGTCTTCTTCTTTGGTGGTACCTTTGGTTGCTTGGCCATTTTGAGCTCTTCCATAAAAGGCGTTGAAGTTGCAACTACTGTGGATCCATGACGTTTCTTTCTTTTTTGCGCGCCATCTTTCTTATCAGAAACGTGAAGAATATGTATTATCTTCCGAGGAGAAACAATCATAGCACCTTCCGGAAATGTTTTTGAAGGTGTTTGTGGTTTTTCTTGTACGGCAGAGGTCTCGTCATCTTGACTTGTTCCAGCAGTGGCCAAACGATTGGTTGTTTCAGCTGCAGCAAAGGAGCTGGCGTTGAAAATTCTTTGAAAGGGATATATGCCCGTTTTTCTGAAGCCGCTAATCGCCGTTTCCATTGTGGCTGCTTTCAAGTAAGCTTCCCCAAATAGGTCTCCAATTTCATAAATAGTGACAATTTTTCCCGGGTGTTCTCGCAGCCACACTCTCACTGCTTGTTGATAAAAGGTGGAAATTGGATACATAAAAGAGACATCCAGTGGTTGCAACCGGTGTGTGTTATGTGGGGGCAGAACAAGAATATCAACGAATATTGTTTTGGCTATGGTCAGAATTTCAAGGTTTTTAATATGTGTAGAATGGCCATCTAAAATGAGAAGGACGCGGTCTTCAGCTGTTGGCTTTGCAAATTTCAGAAAATGTTCGAACCATTCAGTAAAAATATCAGTTTGCATCCAACCTGTTGGGTGGGCAAAAATGTTTGTATTTGGCGGAACTCCATTTTCAAATGTTACATTGTGTCGAACCCTTGAAAATATCAAAGCTGGAGGAATATATTCTTTGGCTGCATTGAAACAAATTTCGGCAATAACCAACGTGCCTCTTTCTGCTGAGGACAGAACTTGTTACAATATTTATTGTGATCTAATGGGGAAAGGTGGAGAAAGAAACACAGAATTGAAGAATAGTATCACTTCACGTAATTAACCAGATGTTATCGCTTACCTTTTTGGCTAGCCTCGCCGCAGATGGTCGTCGGGTTAAAGAAAATCGTAAGATACCCAATTAGTTCCGGTAAGCTAAATGCCCAAGTGCGCCACCTTCTCTCGAACTGTTATCCGCAGAAATTATGGTCTAGGGAGGAGAAAAGGAAAGCCTAGACCCGAAGTCTCCCCAAAAGAAAACATATGTAGTATTCACAATAACCATTTATTAAAAAAATGATTCACCATCTTCTTCCGAACGGAAGAAACACAAACTGCGACGGTTACGCCACTGGTAAACTCCTAACAATTATTTATATAACCCCACAGAGAAAAAGATTATTAAGCACAAATATCAATTACATATACATATATAAGTCACAACAATAGAGTTTGGAAGCCACAGAAGCTAAGACCGCTTACGTAGCTAATAAATACCGCGGCTACGGTAGCGATGATTAATAGATAAACGCGTTCCCGCTAATTAAAGTACCGTCTGGGGGACAGCTTGATCAAGCGTCGTAGGACCGGTAAATAATAATAATCAATTTAATATAGAGAGACGGGTAACTCCCAAAATTCTACCTTTGATAAAATTTTTAATTACTGTAAGTGAATGAGAAGTTATCATAAATAATTGTAATGACTCGACCATTACACAGTTAAAGTATTGAATGAATTATTATACAGAAAAAATTATGAATTACAATAAAGTTTGACGTTAGGTGATATTAACATTACTCCGACAAGTTATAAAGACACGTGCACAGTAAGCTGATAAGATAGTTTTATACAATTTTAATTTTTCTTCACGCCGGTAATTAACTTAAATAATAAAACAATTACACTCGACGTCGTCTCCCACTTCCGCAATCATTTATATATATATATCTACGAGAATCAATCTTAGTTTAAATACATTATAAAATGGCGACACGAACACGATCTTGCGTTTCTTATGCGCGCATCGCGGCCGCTGCTAATCGAAGGCTACAGCGTCCGGCCGAAATAAGGTCGACAGCGAGACTCCCGCGACTCCAATATAAAGGTGTCATAAATACCTCGAGTACCGTAGTAGTTCTCCTTACTTTGTCGAACATCCGAACTGGTTTAGCGCGTTCACCATTTCCCTCAGATTATAAATAAAAGTACACGCAGATATACCTCAGAACGACAGACGAAGACGTCAGAAGCGAAGATCGAGCATCCAGAATCCACTTTAATATCAACCGCAACGTAACAAGGACAGAAAAAGACCCAAAGAAAGAAGCTAAAAATTGTGAAGATTAGTTGGTTGGCCTCCATTACTAACACGTGTGAGAATACTAACCCGCTTTATGTGTCTGGCCGTCCACAAGACATCGTGCTGATTTTAGTTACACCGGAGGTTCAATCGGATTTATTTCCAAAATGCTAAAATAAACGTCGGTGTAGAAGATGTTACCAGATGAAAAGAATTCCATTTATCTCACCTCTCCGATGTTCCCCTGTTGTAAACCGATTCACAGACAGCATAGAAATGAATTAATTTCGTCGACGACTAACAACTTTCGCGCCCCCGTAGGCGTGATTTCGAACTACGGCTCGAGGCCAAAGATGTTATTGTAAGTTGCCTAACTCTCAGGCGGATTTTGACTCGCAGTTGAAATTTACACGTTACAAACTCCCACCTGCTTTTTCCTCTTTTTCGATATTATTTTGGAAAGCTTATTTGGTACCGTGGAAATTTCTGTCTCATCGCAATTATATATGCGATTTGAGGGGTATCGGTGAGTTTCATATAAAGAATCAAGTAGATCGAAAAACTTGGTAACGTTAACCTCATTAAAAACCGAGGCTCTAGGTGCTGAGGTTTTTTCTGGGAGCCGCAGTAATAACTTCGCGTTTCTTTTAACAAAGACATACACCTAATCTTTTCCTGCTACTTGTTTATCATTATTGAACGGGTGAGGAATGTAGTTCCTGATAGCAAATTGATATGCGAGAGACTTGAGATCTGAGATGGTTATACCAAAAAGTCGCTCTTCCATTTCTAAGATGTATTCGACTAAAACCTTTTCTTAACGCAGCACGAAATCGTCCAAGCTTTTTATCAACACACTGACCAGGTATTTTTAATCTACGGAAGAATGTCGCAACAGGAATGTTGTGTTGGCGCGCTGCCGCATTAATTGCCATCTCGTCCCTACATGCCGCTAATGCCGCTTCCATACTATTTTTCTCCCATGATTGATAAGTTGTTTAACTTTTATACTTATAGGTACACCATCTTTTATCTGAAAATAAACAAGAGGGCAATACGCTGCTTGGTCATATTATGCGAGAAAAACAAGTATTCTACTTTGCGGGCAAATTGAAATATTTCACATTGCACACAACACGTTTATTTCACTTTGCCCGCCATGCTGCAGCCAATGAAAAACAATTCCACCTGTATATCAAACAGGTGGGTGAATCCGTAAACATATTAAAATGCATGTGAATATATAGAAATACAGCTGACAAATAGGTAGAGAAGAAAAAGCTCACCGTTTTTTTACAGTTCCTTACAAAACATTCGCATTAGGTATGATGAAAATTCTCCTTTTCAATGTTTTAAAAATTCGATCAAAAATATAAATTAATAAACGCCCAAATTTGGTTTCCTGCATAGGACATCCCATCCTACGTTCTTCATTGACATCCTGAGGACGTACTATTAAAGACATCCTAAAGAGGTCCGTTTTACGGGTTGTAAAGACATCATTTGGACATAAAACGAACGTCACTGGGACGTCGTGTGTTTACTGGGTAGATACTTTCTTAAAGTATCTGTAATTGCATCTAGATACTGTTTTTTTTAAGTATCTTATCTGTATCTAGATATAATATCTGTTACAACACTGATAACGTCAATTCTCTTTTACACACAATTGTCAAATTTGAACCACATCGCCTAAAACGCGAGATGCCACAGTGCATAAATTACCAGCGCTTTGGCCATACGAAGAAGTTCTGTTACAGAACCTCACGTTGTGTTAAATGCACTGGAAATCATGTAACATCCCAGTGTTCCAGAAAAGCACGCAACAACGACGTAAAATGCACCAACTGTGAAGAAAACCACCACCACAAATGATTTAGGATATATAAGGAACTGCAAAAAATCAAATTTTCTGCCCTAAGAAAAAAGAAAACACCTATACCGGTGCAATCAACATATAATCCTAATACAACACTTCGGCTGCCTTGATATACTTACTCCCAGATTGCTAATAGTAACAGTCAATTACAGAGTTAAGAAAAGTGTCAAAGCAGTCAAGCTTTCGTTCCTCCAACATTTGTCAGACAATAGCCTAGAAACTATGCTAACAAAAATGATGCAGAAAACGACGTACTACTAAACCTCCTCACCTTTGTTGTCGCTAAGCTTCCATAATGGCTCTAAACAACTTAAAAATTGTAGTCTGAAACACTAATGGCTTAACAAACCATATCCTAGAGAACACAAACTTTTTAGGTGTACATAATATCGACTGATCTTTGAATCACAGCTCACAGACAGAAGCTACATAAAAATCCCTAATTACACCATATACAATACAAAACATCCATATGGAAGAGGCCATGGAGATACTGCGATCATTATTAAAAATAGTATCAAACATTACGAGCTAAGCAAATATAGTGAAAAGCATCTCCAAGCCATCAGAGTCGCGATAGAAGACTGGAAGGGTCTTCTAGTCATTTCTGCCGTCTACTGTCAACTTAAACCGATAATCAAAGAAGATCAATTTAAGCTGTTTTTCAAACGTTTGGCCACCACTTTATTGCAGGAGCCCACTATGCAAAATATCCTCTCATTACCATTTGTACAACGTTACCAAAGTAACCTGTGACATTGCGTTTGAACAATCTTTACTGTTACAGCACGTAATTATAAGCTTTTATGTCAGGGTAAATAACATTGTGGTATTAACGTTACAGTCAACTACAGTGATATGCTGTTATTTTATAACGTTGACGAACTGTAGTTTTGTAACGTTGACACACTATTGTTTTAGAAGGTTGATATATTGTTGTTTTATAGCATTTATACACTATCGTTTCATAACGATGTGATGACAACTGTCACCTAACACAATTCTGTACTATTGCAGTATGTTAAGTTCACATGGATGGATGGAAATGTCTCAATAATTTGACGTAATTAAATAAACGTACTGGCAACGTACTCTGTACCCGGCACTCAGAATACTGGCAGTAGACTTATTTGAAGTGCACCGCCGGTAACTAGGTGTCACACCGGCCGATATATTGCCGGATGAATCTTCCAAATGCAGAAATTGCATTGAACCAACAATAATTACGCATTATGCTGTCACTGAAAGTGAAATCTGTGCAATATAATGTACAGATTGATTAGTTTCTGTTTATTATTTTAAGAATCATCAACGTTGCATGTTTAGTGGGAGATGACTATGATGCAAAGCAATCCTCATGGGGGTCGAGATTAATCAGACTTAAGAGACGTTAACTATTCCAAGCAATGAGAAACAGTAACCTACATAACCAGCCACTGGTGAACCTAGGTATTGAACCTCAGATTTGACTAAGACTCCTGATGCCATAGATTTCTGTGTAACCAAAAGAAATATAACGAAAAAGTGTAGACTTAGGAGACGATGGCAAACCACTAGAGCCTCGGACGATAAAATAAAACTAAATCAAACCACAAAGCAGGTTAAAGTATTATTAGGAACTAACAAAAATTGTGAAATCCAACAATATCTATCTGGCAACAGAAGCAAATAATTACTCCTTATGGAAGACGACAAAAAAATTGAATCAGCCGCAAAAGCGAATACTGCCTATTCGTAAAAGTGACAACACTCGGGCAAGGGGCAACAACAAAAAAGCGGATAGCTTTGCTAAATATCTGTGTCTAAACCGTCACAAATTATAATGATCCAGAAACTTGGTAAACCAGCAGAACAAGTAAGCTCTTTTCGTCCAATCAGTCTCTTACCAGCATTATATAAGATCTTCGAAAAATTTTTATTGCAAAAATTAAAATAATAAACAATATGTGTTTTTGTTTGCTTTGCCACAGAGGCTGCACACTTGGAGCTTGTATCTAATTTGACCGTCGCTTAAAAGATTTATTGCTCCTTGTGGCAAACCAGCCGATATTCCGATAACGCCAAAACTTTCATCGGCGCAAACATTGAATTGCATAGGTTACTTAAATCAATTAAAAGTCATAATGAATTTAAAAATGAATTGGAAAATAATGAAATAAAATGGCACTTAATACCTCCTTACGCTCCACATCAAAGCGGACTATGGGAGTCTTGCGTCAAATCAATTAACCGCCACTTAAGACGTATTGTCGGTAATACTTTATTTACTTTTGAAAAACTGTGCACATGGTTAACTCAGATAGAAGCTGAGTTAAACTCCAGACCGCTTTGCTCTCTGACAACTGCTTCTAACGATCTTACTTATTTTACACCCGTTTACTTTTTGGTGGGAAGACCGAGCTGCAGATCCCAATATACAAACAGTACCAAATAATTGGCTTGTGCAAAAATTTCATCAGCATTTTTGGCAACGATGGTCATATAAATACTTGTCCGAGTTACAACGCCACCGCCGTCAAAAATGGCAACACAATGCCACAAATTTAGAAGGGGATCTCGTGATTATAAAGGATGAAAATCTCCCTCCGTATCAATAGCGCATTGCTAAGAATCAAACATTGCATCCAAGTGGTGATCGCATTACTCGCGTAGTAACTTTGAAAACCGCCACTAGTGTTGTAAAGAGAACTATTACTATAATTTGCTTACTGTCCAAGGATCTAAGTCAGTAAAGTTTATGTTTTGTTTATTATTAACACAATACCTTTTATTTTTATAGTTGTTTACCTTTCATGTATTTGCATGTTATTAATATTTGTATTTCAATGCCGGGGAGTATGTTAAGGCTTCACCTTTATGAGTTAAGAAGTGGGGACATTTCACCTCTTTGTATACTATTTTTAGTTAGTCTGCATTTGTAAACTTTTTTTAGTTTTTTCTATCGGTTTTGCCCATGCCGTTTTTCGCGTTGTTGTATTCTTCAGCTAAAATGTCGGTTGGTGGGGTTCCAACAAGAACCCTGGCAGCTTCCAGAGAAACCGTTCTATATGTAGCCGTAATTCTGAGGGCTAGTCTTTCCTGTATTTTTTGGCTAACATTCTATTCCTGCAGATTGCCACACAGGAACAGCGTACATGAGGAGCACCATATTGAGATTATTTTCCTCGTGGCTTGAGTTGGGCCCTTTACTCGTATCATGAGTTTGACAAAGGTTACTTTTCGTGTTTTTGCTTTATTTAGCACAGTTTTCAGTAGTTGATGTAAATGAAAGGTGAGTATCTAGTGTCAACCTAAGATATTTGATATTATCTTTCGTCGTGACCGGAACTAAGCCGTATATTAACGCAATTTGTCTAACGCTTCTCCTGCCTTTGAACACCATAGTTTCAGTTTTTTCCGAGGCCTCAGACGTGCGTCCATGCGTGAGGTCGTCCACGTATGCTGTTAGTTAAATTAGTGCGGGTAGCCAGATGGAGAGAATGTTATCATAGAAAATATTCCAATACCCTTTTATGGCTAGGTCTTGTAGTAGTCTATCTAGGACGAGTCTTTGGTAGACTTTTCAGTGCTGTTTATGAAGCAGATAAGACGAAAAGATCTAGATGAGGCATTTCCTTTACTGAGTTTTGGCATCAGGGCAAGTGTGGTCTGTTCCCATTTATTTGGCATATTCGCAGTTGTATAAATTAAGGAGATCACCTTGGATACTGCTTACCAAAAGTTTAAGTCATTCCATAGGTATACCATTGGGCCTAGCTTTTTTATTCCTTGACTTATTAAGTGCAAGTTCCAACTCTTTTTTTGTAAACGGGCAAACGTTAGAGGTGTTTCTCAGAACCCACGTTGAAGCAGTGTGGGCTGGTAAGAGGTGTTGTACAATTGGGACAGCTTTCTTACATGTAGGTAGTGTTTTGGAGACTACCTTTTACGCCGCCCCCTCATGGATCATTGTCCAGATTGGCGAACAGCACGTCTCACGCGGTATTTATGCTTCATTTGTAGTGTTTCCTACATTCCATGTAGGTAGGTATGCAGCTTCTTTGACTTGTTTGTTGTCGCGTTTGACCTACGTTGTCCAGATTCTTCTGGCGCAGATGTAATGCTTGCGTAGGCGATCCAGGCCGTTCAACCACCAATATAATGCGATATTGCTTCTGTCCCCCTTAGAACGTGGCATGCTTTTCTTACCCGCTTTTGTTAGTGCGCTAGTAACTCGCTTTAAGGCACGAGATCGTAAGTCAAGGTTGTTGCCACGTAACACTTCGGTTAAGACTGTATTGCTAATATTATTCAAGTTTCACCTAAAATGGATGGTGATGACTTGTTGCCGTACAGCCGCATTCTTGTTTCCCATATCAATCAAAAATGAAATTTAATTATGATCGCCGAGGTTGTCCTCAGTTAGCACATCCCATTCCAAAATTTTCAAAACGATGTCCCTAGAGTACAGAGTAAGGTCAATGTGCGAGTTTTTTTCAGCGCACTCAAAGGTGGGTGTTGCGCCTGTATTCAGTATAGTCAGTTCATCAGCTGCAGTCCACTCAAGGATCTTTTTGCTTTTATGGCACGTAAGGTTAGCTTCCCACTCTACAGTCTTTGCGTTGAAGTCTCCCGCTACTATCGTATTACACCTCTCCTCTTTGCAAAAAAAATATCATCAACATTGGATTGAAAATCGCTGGCGCTAATGTTTGGCGAGATGTAACAGTTGAAGATACTTAACCTATCGTCTCTGATATAGATTGCCGTTTTCTGTTCATTATTCATCGACAAATTAACTTTCGCAGCCAAAATGATGTTAGGTTCACTTGTTAAAACCGCGTCCGCTTTATAAATTTTCCGGCAATGACCGTGACCAGAGCCTGAGCTTCTCTCCTGCACCCTAAATTAATTTGCAGTATCCGAATTGCCTGCGAAATAGAAACGTATGTGTGAGGATCCATTATCTCAGGTAGCTTGGCTGTTGATGATCTAATTTCCTCAATGTGCTGTATGCATTTGGGACATGCATAGCACTCAATGTTTTGTTTCAGAGCATGTCGCCTTAGTGTGATCAATTTTGCCACAGTTTAGGAGAGCTTGCTTCGAGCTATGCTTTTACAGGTTTTAGTTTGATAGCCGGTTTCTCAGCATCTTCGGCACTTAACAGTATCAACCATTTCCAGAATTCTACAAGAATTGAGACCCACTGTTAGGTTTTTCATTTTAAGCATAAAGACAGTCGTATCAGCAGGAGCAGTAACAGTAATAGATTGAGTGCCTCATCTAGTTGGTCTTAGTTTGCCAATTCTTAACTTATTAGCTTGGTCTTCGCCTATTTCCCTGACTTCATCTGCCGTCGTCACTTCGTCCAGATTATGAATATGTACTGTCTGGCCAGTCCCTTTCAAAGTGCATACTGCTCCAGAGACTTCTGCCTTTACTTTGGATTATATTCTTTCTAGAACGTCGTGTTTGTCTGACACAATAAGTAAATGACCATTTTTAGTCTTTTTCGCCGCTTTTAGAGTCCGTTGCTGGTCCCAGTACCGTTTTAACCCTTCTAAGACAGTCCGCATATGTTTTTCCTTTATTTTTGACCAGCCCTAGGCTCTTTGTGGTGGTCGGTGGCGTGCCTTCTGCTTTTTTCTTTGGTGAAGGTGTGCCATCGTGTGCTATATGTAATGTGTCATTAGAGCCTCTAAAAACAAATTCCCAATGTTTTAAATTAGGGCAAGTTTGTTGCCTATCACCGCTATCCTTAGTTTTAAATTTGCGGCTTGTGCTCTATCTCTAATCTTCGCGAGTGTAGCATGCACAGCTTCAGCCCATGACTGGTTGAAGTCGTGTGTCAGGCTACCAATAAATGTGTGTTTTACTGTGTTAATCTGGTCTTTTCTATTCTTATCTTTAACAATGTCTACACTTTTGATCATTATTATGTTTACGGAAGCTAATGACCTTCCTGTAATTATTTCCGCTACGTTATAAAGTGGATTTTCTTCTGCACTGTTAATAAGGACGATTGAGTTGTTGAAATTGGCGCTGTCCTTGTTGACTGTCTGGAAAATCTCAGCTGGCCATCCATCACTAATCAGTGGCCAGATCACTTCAAACGTGACCGAATTCTTCAAAGCATCCTCGATTTTCTTTATCTTTAGCTCTTCCCTGGAGATAGCTTTTTGGCAACGGTCACGGCTGCGGGCGAGGCTTGTTTAACTACACTCTAAGCATTTCTTTGGTCAGATTGAACAGTGCTATTCACTCCTTACCAATATCATACAAAAACTTAACGAGCTTTTCCTAAAGCAGGAATGTGGCTCTTGGTTTGTCTGGTTCAACTGCAGGGAAACGTTCAATCTAAACGCTTTTGTTTTGTACCTTTTAGGTTTGTTCTTTTACTACTACAAAAAATATGCTTCAAATATGTTTACTTGCTAGTCTGAATTAAAAAAAAAATTAATCTTACTTTTTTGTTTAAACTGAATATTCTTTGTGATATCAACAATTCCAATTTTATGAGCTCAGTGGAAGTTACTCTTATTACTGATACTTTTAATAGTTAGACCAGCTACAAGATTATTTTTGAAGTACGTGCTAACTTGACTAGGTCTTCTACGTTCTTATTGTTTCGAATCGTACAAGAAACTCTTAGACGTACATGTTGCTTTAAGTTGTACCAACACTATTCCGAAATAATGAACTTAAAAATAGAATAAGAGCAAAATAAACAACAGTTGATAAAATTAAAAAAAAAAATGTAAATAATTTGAACATGTACTAAGGATAAACGACACGCGACTTTCAAAGCGAATGTTGGACTAGAAGCTACTAGAAAAGAATAAAAGAAGTCGACACTAAAAATCTCGAAACGAAGAAATATACGCGTTATTTTATTAACGTTGCGTCAAAAATTTTTTTGAAAGTTTATACTTATTAGTTCCTTTAGTAAAATATTGTACTTTTTACTGTTGTTGAGTAATTAAAAAAAACTACTTAACACTTCATGTATTAATTAATTATTCTTTTTAATTAATTTTTGCATCCATTAACCAATGAAATTCATTTTCGATTACATAATGTTTTCATTAAAAATTACTAACCTGTGATTAATTTGGTCATGTGACCTCAGACTTGTAATTTCTTTTGTTTTACAATCAAGGCTTTGGTACTCTAAATAATTTCTCACGAGTTATACAACAAGTACTTGAAAAAACTTAAAAGACTTTGCGAGCAAATACATTTTTACTACTCACTTAAATTTTAATATTTTGTTTTCTTAGTATCAAATAAAATTTATAATTTTGTTTATTACAATCATATATGTTTTTGGATTTGAATTTATGTATTCATTGGAAATAAAATTTATGAACTGAACATCCAAGTAATTTTTAACTGCAGAATTCAGTTGTGAACTAATTTAGAAGTGATAAAGGTGTTGGAAAAAAACTTTTTTTTAAAATAATATCAAAAAATCAACGATTTAAAAAATAAGTGATTTTGCTTTTATTTTAAGATTATTAATAACATTTCTAACATATGTAGTTGCTGCGTCCTCCAATAACGCCTTCGTATTTCAAGCTAAACGGTATATGACAACTGGTAGATAAGAAGTATTCTCCAGGTGTACTATTTAAAGACATATGCTCTCCAATCACTGTTACATTAGTTGCGTTACACCGTTTGTTGTGAAAATTATTGCACGTACACAAGACTCCAAGAAAAGTTTTTGAGGTAATCGTTTGAATGAAGTAGGCCACGGCTCGTAAATGATTACAAAACACTATTGAAAAAAACGGCATTGGTTATTGTTGGAAGTAGTTAAAGGTTACTTACGAAATGGAAATAGTGAGTTTGGTGGTACGTCAACTCCTGGATAGGTAGGACACGACGGCTGCCTAGTTCCACAACCTTGCAGTATTTTGAAATTGAAGTAAACGTCGACGGTTGCGTAAGGTTTTTTTACACCAGCGTCGCTGGTATGAAAACCTTGAACAAATTCGGCGTCGTTTGCGTCTAAACGTCGCTCATTACTGGTATATTCGAAAAGGGACGATGCGGCATCAAGACCAATAATGGTTTTAATTTTATTGCCGTTAGATTTAGCTGTAAAAACCTGACCAGCGTATCCAGCAACGTGAGCGCCTAAGGAAAAACCTACTAACTGCGTAGACTTAATGTTAATTAGGTTTTTATGGTGCAGTATGTAAAGTGCCTGTCCTAGAAAATTTCCAACTTCGGGTACTTTATAAGCTGAGGGATAATACGTATTGGACGATGCATCTTCAGACCAATCTAGAACAACCACATTCGCTAAAAAATGGTCTAAATACGCGTTCTTCATTTGCTGGATCCACGGTTGTTGATCAGATTGTAGCCAGCCGTGAATAATAAAAACCGTTCTTAAAGAAGCGTTCAAACAATTCAAATTCGTCGTTCCTTCAAGATTGCGGTGGTTATACAAAGTAAGCTTATAGGGCGTATCTAAGCATTGTCCTACAAAACGTCGACAATTTTTTTAGCGCACTAGTTTAAATACGTACCAAGAACGCACAATAACGTGCAGAACACACCCATTTCGGTTTTTGATCCTAAACACTAACGCGTGCTAATCGAAGTGATATTGTCGCGTGCTTCCTGTTTATTTTTAGCCACCGGGCGACGTCTTTTGCATTTTAATTGGTTTTTTGAACCTACTCCAAGTACACATACATTGGAATTTTTAATATAACCTTAACGTTCGATCAAAACAAAAATGTACAATAACCGAGGTAACAATTACAAAAAATTCGAGTTAGAATCGAAAGCATGGAAAATGAACCGGAAGTAAATACAAAAGATTTAATTAAATAACATCAAGTGGGTTGAATACAAACTTTTTAATTTTACATTTTGATTATTTTTTTGGGCGACGCTTCTAATACAATGTCAATCTCAAAATCTGATAAACTAACGACATCTTCTTTAACAATTTTCTCTATTTTCATCTCCTTAGAATGTTTCGATGCTATATAAGCTCTTGGATCAGCGATCATTGCAAGTAAATCACGGTTTTTAATGAGCCATTGCAAGGTAAATATGAACCAGAGGATGAAGCAAACAAGACAAGTAAGAAATATTACGGTATCTGTAATGGAAGAACATTATTCTTTGTCGTGTAGTTAATGTATACGTACCCAAATCTGTGTCACATTTTGGGATATAACAGCGACGCACTGACGTATTATTAGTGTTGTTCATTGAAATATTGACAAGAAAATAAAGGATTTGTACAAAATAAACTTAATTCGATTTGTTGTTATTTTATGGTTTCAGTTGAGGTCGACCTAATTGGGTTTCTTACATCGATTTAACCAATAAGTATCTATGTTTGATAATTTGCTTTTTGTAATTTTTACAAACAAGAAGCAATAAAAGTAATTTATATTGAATAATTGAATTTAATTAACTACTAATGTAGGACTATGTTTGTTTATTATAAATTGCTTGTTTATTTATGTTTTATGCGCTAGTAGCTCTTTTTTGGAGACAACAGAAACAGAACCAAATAAAATTACGACGTTGTATATTATGTTTGGGTAGAGTCGTTTTACAAGTAATTTTGCACCACCTACATTATTTACGACTATTATAGATATTATTATGTCTAACTAATTTTTAATAAACTAAAACACAATACAACTAATACTTATAACATGTATGGTTAAGTATATTTAAGAAGAACATCTTCTAAGTCATTTATATATGACGATCACTGGAGATTTATAAACACTGTTTTCGGATAAGATTCACTTGTATTTATTCTATATTGTTTATTTACACTGACACAAGCGTTCAACACTTACTTTGCAACTTTATTTATTTAGACCGTCAAATTCTTTTTAACGCTTTAGATTAGACCAATCTCTTTCTTTCGGATACTTTTTATAATCTCTCTTTATCTAGGACTAGAACATTTTGTTTCTTACTATAATCGTATTTAAAAATTCATTTGAAACAGTGCCTAAAATATATAAAATCAATCTTCAGTCAACTAGAACAGCATCTCAGCCACAAAAATGAAGAACAATTGCTAAATAAATTAGTTGAAGAGAAAAAAAGTTTTAGTCAGTGTAGTCTGTACAACTGCAACATCGTTTTAAAACAAACAAATCGTTACATTTCAGGCAAAATTTCGCGGTACCATCTTTTTCAAAAGTGCTGCAGAAACTGCTGACGTCTTTGAAAAGATTATAGGCAATTTTTAAACGTTGAACAACGTTGGCAATGATGTGTAATGATGTCCAAAAAAAAATGAAAACGAGTAAATGTCTGAAACCATATCTATAAATTTTTCATACTCCTGTGATGAAAAACTATGGGGGTTTTCTCTTACAGTAAAAAGATTTTCTACCTAAAAATAGTTTTTTAGAGTATTATTCCATTCATTTGCAAAGTACTGTGTTACAGAACTACATACATAGGTGTGTAAGATGCTTAATAATCTCATTTGATAGTTCTTTAGGTAGTTCAAATGTTTCCAACTCTTCTGTAAACTCTTTTAATGTTGAAAAACACAAAATTCTCACTTTTTTTGCATTAATTTGCTTGGTGTTAAGGAAGAAAATATTTTTAGTAACCTCTAGTATTTCATAGATTTAGACTAATCAAGTAGTGGTTGTGTAAGGTTTGCGAAACACTGGCAACCTAAAGAAAAAGTTTAAAAGCCTATGATTGGAACCACATAATTTCCGCTGGTTTTAGATATGGTACCGTTGCGGTTAAGAATTTTTAAAAACGAGTTTCTGTTTTGTCGGGCTAATATAGCTTTTGCGTGTAGCGTAGTAGTTGTTTCACAGAATCAAAGGGTTCTTCGATACTGACGTCACGCGCCTTACAAAACTAATACCTGCTTGTAAATTGACTCTTTCAAAGCAATCAGAAACTAAGTCAGCAGACTTGGAGCGACTTTTCGTAAAACCATAATTTTCCGTCGCGTAACACAGCAAACTGCTGACATTTCCAGTGTCTAGAATGCTTACAAACAGCTTTGCACCAAACTTTCCAGTACGCCTGCCACTGTCTTTACTCCTTTTTCGTACGTCCAAGCTACCCGTTCTAAAATAGAAAGAGCTACAGTTTCTTTGTGTAAAACAGTCGCTCCGTTTCTCGTTCGACGGTCGTTATCGTGCCGAAACCTCTACAGACTTCAGACAAAACTGAAACGACTCTGATGAAAGTCTCGTCACTGCATTTCATTTCATTTCTTTAGCTTCCAGGACTTCTGGGATGGCGCCCTAACTTTTACTGATTTTGACAATTTAAGACTAAACTTAATTGAGTACGCCCTCAGATACTGTGTTACGAGATTTTTTAAATTAACCTCGACCTTATTCACTGAGCTACAGTTGCGAACACCTTTTCAGGGTTTTTTGTGTTAATCCAGGTTTGACAGCTTCTCCTGCCGTTTAGTCTCGTAACACTACGACTGGACAGAGTAACTAAGACGGCCAAAACCTCTATAAGGCTCGAATCTAAGCAAACGGACTTAAGAAAAATTTTCACGGCCGTTCTTAATAAAGCCGGTCTGATCGTGAAACCGCAAGGTAAATTCTTACCTCGTATTTCTATCCTTGACATTTTTACAAACCTCTTCCATGAGCAGGTAAAGGAGGCAATCCTAACACAAAATTTCGACGATGCTTCTGATGAGATCATACATCCTGCTAATGAGCAAATAAAAGTTCTTTTCTCGTTTCTAAAACTAGTATAGAGATGCACCTTTTATAAGTTTTTATACAATTCAATCTGAATTCACAAATAATAAAAAAGTTGATGAGTTACATAGTTTAAGGAGAAGAAAGTGGATAACAGTTCTTGAATGAACGGATTTGACGAATTCCAAAACTAAATATGGTCGTATCTATTCAAGTCATTTTATTACAAGTACTTAAACATTTTAGTGCAGCTACTGTAATTATAGATTGCTTTGAGGTTCTTGTAGAAAAACCAATCAGTTTACAAGCAGCAGCTAAAACATAGTCCAATTACAAGCATCGTCATACACTAAAATTTCTTATAGGAATCACTCCTCAAGGAGTAATTAGTTACATTTCAAATGCATATGGAGGAAGAGCAAGTGACAAGTTTATCACTGAAGACTGGTTTTTTAAATCATTTAATACCTGGAGATTTAGTGTTAGCAGACCGAGGTTTTTTAATTAAAGATTTTGTTGAATTGTTATGCCAAAATTGCTGCTCCTGCTTTCACAAAGGGCAAAAAACAACTTTCTGCCACACAAGTTAAAGATACTTGCAAACTGGCTAATGTCAGAATTCATGTGGAGCGAGTGATTGGAAATTTAAGATAAAAATACAAGATCTTAAGTGATACGTTACCACTTCAAATCGCAAAAAAAATGAAGATGATTTTTCTCTTATTGATAAAGTTGTAGTAGTTTGTTGCAGTTTAATTAATGTATGCCCACTTATAATATCATAGTAATAAAAGATAAATATTTATTTCAGTTTTAATATTTTAAATTTGTATACAGCGTTTTACCCTTAAACAAAAACTATGTGGAATTTGACAATAATATCGATATCAGCTTTTTCTTTTTGAAAAACACCTTCCTATCAAAATCTGCATCCTACCTGTGCATGGCACATGGTAGGTTTTAAATTAAAAAGTTAATTTTTGTTTACATAAAGTACATCGCCATTCAACATTAGGTACAGACGTCAAACCAACACAAATCCAGTAGAACCATTCAACAGAACAGTGCGAAATTGAGCAAACAATCATAGAAGTCCCATTATCTGGCCCATTACATATTCAATATATGTTACTTCTATCACTCCGTGTAGATGCGAGAGTAATACTATTCGTTTCAGTATTAGATGTGTTAGGTGTACCTTCAGCAGTATTATTTTTTGCAACTTTTTTAACATCTTGATTTGTATAATATTTACCAAGTTTGTTACATGCCAAAGTTAAAACAAAGTCACTGCCTAAAATGAGGTAACATAAACGATGTTGTGCCGCTAGCTCAATGGAGACGGGGTGGGTTATATTTTAAAATTCCGTGATAACTTGGAAACGAGATTGACATAAAATCGAAATAAAAAGGTAAAAACTCAAAATCGGTTAGGGCGCCAATCAAGAACACGATGATGGTAGCTTCCGGACCCCTGATAACCCGAAAGCTCATCTGGTTGGTTACAACCCCGGAACTTACCTCGAGTTGTAACTAGCTGAATTCTGAAATACACTTAAAAAAAATTACGTACGCGGCAGCTGAATGAATAAAAGCTCTTTACAGTTTAACAATTTAACATTTATTGACTGAATATAAAAATTAAATAAAAAAAAATGAATATCTGACAAATTTGAATAAAAATAATCAATGAAAAATAAAAGTTCACAAACGGAATATAACAATTCAAATTTATATAAAAGAAAATAAAGCGTTAACTTATTTTTCAATAATACACAACAATAATAAAATTCAAGGCCTTGACCGCATACAACAAACAAAAATAATAAAATACAAAAGTCATAAAACATACGTCCGAAACTTTGCTTCGAACTAAACGTTCAAACAAATTATAGTTTATATATCGTTACATTATCTTTTAGGCATGAATAAGATTTACTTTTACATACACACCAAACAAACTTAATTAATTAAATCGAACTTCACGCAAACACCATCAAGTGTTTCTTGGAATAATTAAAGTTAACAGTAATTCAATCGGCTCAAATCAAAGCTTTTAAATCATATCGATCGCGGTTCACTTCACGGTAATAACAAATTCGATAAATACCTTTGCTCAATTGTTTACTCCAGGTGAGCTGTCGGCTCCAACGGCTCCAGAAGCTACGAAGTTAGAGTGAACTCAGGTCGGTCCAGGTGTACCGTAGTCGAATACAAGCTCGGTGGATCCCCCAAAACAATAGAATTCCGGCGGAAGATTTATTTCATTATTTAATTGAAATTCGCACAAAAGCGAAGACAGGATTTTTCACACAAAACATCGAAAATAAATCCAACTCGAACGTAAGTTTTATTATGGATACCCTGAAGTTCCTTAAACCGTAAAATTACGAATTTGGAAAATTACTATTTCCCCTCACACCACTCAATTTTCACGGCACCATTTGTTTAACTTCCGCGGTATTGTCTAACGGTAGGGTAAAAAGACCCCGAACACTTAACTACATTCCGGTACCCGGTATTCTTAATCGCGACCAAAAGATTGATCCCCAAAAACAAAATTTTCCCCTTTTAACACCTCGTATTCCCACTTAATTCAATGAATTTGCGCCGTAAAATCTTTGTAAAAGATGCAACACTAAACAACGTAAATTAACAAAGATGAAAACTATAATTGGCCACGTGCGTCATATGTCACGTAGGCCTTCGAAAGAAAGACAATGTTCTCACAGAAAACGCTCACGTCGCTAATTTATCAGGTGGTTCGCAATCGCGCTCGTAAAAGAAATCAGCATAAACAAAAATACAGATACCAAGAAAAATTGATCAAATTACATTCCAAAAAGGAAGTCGTAAATTATATAGAATTGTTATTTTACTGAGATAAACAAGTAAAACACTAAATCAAAATCAAAACCACTGAACTTTATGCGTTTAAAAAAAAATACCAGTAATAATTGTGAAGTAACTATTAAATACAAATAAACTTAAATTCAACATAATAAAATACCGAGCGAAACGTTTTCGATGCTAACATCGAACTAATCAATCGAAAAAAAAAGAAAACCGCAAATTCAGCCAGATGAATCTAATTACGGGGTCTTACATAAAAGATTCACTGCCAAAATCCAACGCAGGTTACAAGTTCCGGCATAATTACATGATAAAATAATTTTTTAGCTACAGCACTTTCTCTATTCCAAAATTCTTGATTAAATAATATTCTTTCATGAAAAAAATTTTTGTTGCTTCACACCGCAAAATCGCAGTAATTAACACAAGTAACAGCAAATTGCATTTAAATCTGCATTCTGTTCTTTTTTTGTTCGTACTAAAGCGCAAATTATTAATATAGTCAACACTTTAACTATAGTAGTTAAATTTAAACTGCATATTGGAAGTAGTCTCTGATAATACGTTGCCATGTTATAAAATAAGAAACAACCTAACGTTTATCGATAAACTTGGATTTTACTTTATTTTAATCTCACAAGTAGGTATTGTTATACATACATGAAGAGAGAGTATTGGGCACTCATTAGTTTTGAAACAACCGTTAATTAAAATTTAGTGTACAAAAAAGTAGGTATTTGTAAACACAGCAAGTGTTAGATATATAATAGAGTATTTTATTTACATTAATAATATTTATTGAAGTAATTGAGGATTTTCAGAAGTGTCACAAATTACCGATATTACTGTAATAAGCTATAAATAATGTAATTGTAATATAAGAAACTTTTTGCAATTTTTTAATTTAATCGCAAGCCTTTCGTAACAGACATTAAAAATATATTTGTGAAAGATGTTTAGTGCGACAAAGTGAAAGTGACTCTGCGAATTACAATGACGAAAATCAATAAATACGGATGGACAGTGAGAGAGAACGTATTACAATTTGAAAATTTTGAAAAACAGATATAGTTACCGTTTGTAGTGTATGCCGATTTTGAAACGATATTAAAACCAATTGTAGAAAACGTAGAAGCAAAAATAAACATGGAGAATACTTCGTCGTACACAGTACGATGTTACGAACACGAACCGTACTTGTTCGCTTATTATATTAAATGCAGTTACGACGATTCTTTGTCAAAATTAGAAACGTTTCGTGAAAAAGATGCTGTTAAAATATTTATGAATAGACTCGAAAATGACATAATCGAAATTTATAAAAATTATTTGTCAAACAAGAAAGTTATGACTCCTTTCACCGATTCGGAACAATTGTAACACATCAACGCTGATTACTATCACATTTGCGACAAAGTGTGCATCATGGAGAAGAAAGTATACGACCACGATTACTTCACTAATTTATATCGTGGTCCAGCTCATTCGGTGTGTAATATAAATCCCAAGATTTGCACCAATTTTTTTTCACACTCTCTTTAACTACGACAGTCACATGTTTGTGAAGAATATTGCTTTAAAAAAAGGAGAAGTAGAAGTAATTGCTCAAAACAAAGAAAAGTAAATCAGTTTTTTAAAAAAAATGCACGTGGATGATGTAACCAATTGTAATGGAAAAAAGCAGAAGCTATTTATAAAGCTAAGATTTGTTTAGATTTATGGCTTCCTCGTTAAAAAAACTTGGTTCGTATCTACAAGACAATCAATGTATAGAAACTAGAAAGTATTTTTCCAAAGATTCCAAATTTTATTTAGTCCGTCAGAAGGGAGTATTTTCGTATTCGTATGTAGATGCATTTGAAAAACTTGATGTTACAAAATTACTCGATAGCAAAGACTTCTACGACACATTGAACGACGAACACGTTTTGGAAGGAAATTATAGACGAGTCAAATTAGTATGGAACATTTTAAAATGTAAAACAATAGGTGATTATAGTGACGTGTATGTAGTGTCGAGCGTACTGATGTTGGCAGACATTTTTGAAAATTTTTGCACGATATGTCTTCAATACTATAAGTTAGATCTTTGTCATTACTTTACGGCTCCAGGGTTTGGTTGGGATGCTTTATTACAAATGACTAGTGTTAAACTAGACTTGCTAACCGATATCAATATGTTGCACTTTTTCAAAAGGGTGTGCGTGGCGGTGTGAGTATGTGTAGCAAACGTATAGCTATAGTTAACAATATGCTTATTCTCGAGTACAACAACGCAAAATCACCATCTCACATCGTACTTAGACGTTACTAATTTATATGGGCACGCGATGCGCCGTAAATTACTAACCGGAAACTTTAGATGGCTAACGAAACCCGAAAGTGAAGAGTTGTCTATTTTTGATATAAAGACGATGCACAGGTAGGATATGTATTCGAAGTAGACTTGCGATATCCCGAAGAATTACATCACGAACATGAAGATTTACCGTTTTGTCCGAAAGATATAGTTCCACCAAGAGGAATGTTTACCAAATCGGTGCCAAATTTGTATGACAAGATAAAATATATAACACATTAAGTAAATCTGAAGCAATGCCTTCGTCACAGTTTGAAATTAGTTCGAATTCATACAGTATTAAAATTTAGACAATCGGATTGGATGCGAAAATATATCGATTATAATACCGATAAACGTGATAATGCTAGAAACGAATTTGAAAAAAAACATTATTATTATTTTCAGTAAAATTATGGAAAATGTCGAAAATATGGTAGATGTTAGATTGCTTACGCATTTGGAGTCGCATTGTAAAAAAGCAGGAGTAGAAGCACTTAATTCTTCGACTATCGAAATAATTTCGTTATTGTGACCCGTATGACCGGCAGCTTTCAAAGCAACTAGAAGTCGTAATCTTTCTACAAGTTAGTTCGGATCGTTCCAATATCGATAATCTGTTGTACTGTTAGATACGACTTGTTTTTGGAGATGTTCGTTTTTGCAAATCAGCACCGGTTTTCCAACGTGCTACCCACCAAACATTTCCGTTTAAGATAAGTTTAATAATATGAACGTATTTAAAACCTTTACTTGCCGATATAGGTTTATTAGGATCGTAATTAACTTTATAAGAATTGGTACGTCGTAATATGTCTCTGTATTCACGCACGTCTTTAATGTTAAATTGCCTTGGCTTTTTTTTAAATAATAACTCGTACAATTCGGGCGTCCTTTTGTACTTTAATCCATCAATGACGATGTCGCGATCGTCTACAGTAAATTCGCTGTGTCCAACAAACAAATTTTCATCTACCTCACGAGCGCCGTATTTAGTATCGAAGTTATTGTTGATATCGGCTTTCAATTCCGTTAAATAGGTTCTAGGTAAAGTATGAAATTTGCTTAATACAGATTGTACGACGGGACAGGAGCCCTCTCTTATTTCATCTGAATATAATTGTAAGCGTTTCTGTACATCTTTGTACGCTGAGGAAATATTGGAATCTGTGGTGTCATGTAATTCTTTATTATTCTCGTATGCGGTTGGTGTTGTATTTTTATTTTCCTCGGTGTTGTCGATTGTTGGATGGTGAACGAACACTTCTTCATCGTCGACAAACAATTGTGGTTTAGTAAACGACCGCGTTTTGGCAGTGGATGTTAATAATTTAGACGAAATTGCAGATGGACGTCCGCTTTGTCTTCGTGTTGGAAATGACCGTCCACTTATTCTTTTTGAAAATGGCTTTGTGTTGTACCCACATAAAGTCTAACGTACCACACGTTGATAGATATGAAAGCCGGGTACATCTTTCATCTGTTTCAGCACCATCTTCTTGTTGAGGCGCAGGAAAAGAAGGGAAACTGAAACATTGGCTGCTGCTTCCTTTTGTGGTCGTGGTGAAAATGTACAATTTGTTGAGTAAACACTTGCACGCGTTTACCTTTTTGTTTTCTTGTCTCTTCTCTTTTCTAGCGCTTTTGCAATCTAAGTGCACGATATTCCTCATACGGTAATTGCAATTTACTAGAAGCTGCTTTTAATTTAGTCAAGCTAGTCGTCTGAGGAAGCAAACTGACAGCTGTGGTAGTAACTGTAACACCGGTCCGCGACGTAGCTAGTACGTCTGCCAATGCAAGCGCAGGAGGTACCTCTGCCGATGGAGCTGCAGAAGGTACCTCTGTGGATGGAACTGCAGTAGGTGCCGATTCGAAATCACTCACACCAAACTGCGAAATGTAAAAATCTACAATTTCATCTTGCGTAGACTTTAATAATTAAGCAATATATGTATAAGCAAATAAAACAGCACATAAACAAATAAAGCAGTAAATATATAAGCGTAAATACAGCATAATTAGATAAGTGAAAGTGTACTTACAGTTTGTTGGTTTGCTGCTTGGTTGTCCATGATTATCTGTTGAAGAACTATCACAACTGATGCTCTTGTTTAGAAATGTGCTGAATTTATACAGAAAGAAGTGGGTCAAATTACAGTAGAAATAAAGTGGGAGTGAAGTGGGAGAAGGGGTGGCTGGGCGTGGTTGGGTGTAGTTTAAATGGGGAAAAATATTTTTCGGCGACGAGAAGCGTTTTCCCGGAAGGGGGGGGGGTAGAGAAAGAAACCTCACTCCTTTTTCCACTCTTTCCTTTCTCCTTAAAGGCGTTTTGAAAGCGTCTCAAAGAAGGAGTTTCAACAAACACACTTGCTTCTCTGGGTTTCTTTTTTCTTTCTTTTTTTTTCTTTCATTGTGAACATGTATTGCAACAGCTAACTAACCTCACTTAACCTAACGTAAACTAACCCTATTGAAAACAATGTTTACAATTATTTCCTTGTATTGCAATTACTAACACATCCTAATCATCACAGTAAAAAGCATGCTTGCAGTAATCGTATTTTGTGTTTTTATTGCAATTCGTAACAAACAAAAACGATTTTAAATCTACTATTCATTGTTTACATTTAAACAATTTTAATTACTATATATTAAACAATACTAAATATTACACATACCATACTAGTCTTTAGATGAGAAAGGACCATCCCTATAATCACGCCATTCGGGTAAATTGTAATGTTCGTAACATGGTAATTTGTTTGTAACCGTTTGTTTTTTTGATAATAATTTAAATCAGCTGGTCGTACCTTTTGCAAACAGTATTAGACTGGCAAATATTGTAATTCGTAATCTGCTACATTTTTAAACGAACAATCTGCTTCGTATTTAAACATTACTTTGCATACTTTATTGACGATGACAGGTAGGAACCCAAATATTGATAAAAATCGCAAAATACACTCCATAATGTACACTGAATTATCACCTTTGCGTATATGCTCTATCGTACTGTTTGCTTCTTTATATAATCACTGTTTCCGTTCTTGTTTATTTTTTTTCACATCTTGAGTTACATATACGACATCATTATTTTTTGCCATCATTTGTTCATACTCCGTTTTTGCAAATTGGTACAAAAAACCCACGTTTGATAAGGCACACACACTAGAACTTTTATTGTGAAACCTGCAAGCCGGATTACTACTTTGCAATTGACATGCGTTTTCGTCTAATTCTTGAACAGGTACTTCCAATATTTTTCTCTTTCTTTTACGAACACCATTTTAACTGAACGACACAACCAACTGATAATATTGTCAAACTGAGAACCGTGCACAAAACCGTTTTTCCAATCGATACAATGATGATAACACATAAGCCATTTAGCAGTATTTCGATACTTTGTTGGCAATGATGCAAAGCTTCTACCTGGAAACAGTCGTACGTAGCCAATTCTTTTGGTATAAATTCTTCATCGCCTACTTTCCAACCTTGAATATCTACTACAATAAAATCCATATTACCCTGAAAACAATAATCAATTTTTTTGCCATTGTTTCCATTTTTAATTATTCTGTTACCCCGCGGCCAAAGATCTACGAGACATTGCAGCACAAAAGATTGGTCTATGGAGAGACATGTATTTCGTACTCCACAGCTCTAATATTAGATCTTGGCGTGCTTTCAAACCACCAGCTAGAAGCAGTAATCCAAAGAATGCATGTAACTCATCCGCATCTACTGGCTTCCACGTATCGCCTACAATTCTTCTAGCTCGAATGTTTGTTTCTCTAAGTATTACGTCCATAATGTCTTCCGAGATAAATAAATGGAAAGCATCTAGGTATGTTGAAATATGTTCACTGAATTTTGTTAATCCTAGCGGTGTTTTTAGAATATTTCGCTGATTTCGTCTTCTAACATGAGGCTTATCTTTTTTCCATATGGAACCATCTTTACCCACCAGTATATCTTTATCATTGGGCGAATTATCATCACTGTCATCGTCTTCCGAACTTTCAATCGGGTTTACATCAGGTACACTTACTTCTTCAAATTCGGCATCACTATCGTCAGATAAAATTTCATCTTCAATTTCATTCAGTAAATTAATATTGCTAGCTATTTCTTCCACTTTACGCTGAGACAAATATTTTCTAGCCATAATTCAACAACAACTATTTCCAATCAAATGTAATAACACAGCAGACACACTTTTCAACTGATTCGAACAAACTCACCGAATGTAATGACTAAAGACGGAATGGTAGTAATCATGATTCAGACGAATAACACGTTGAAACAAGCAGATTAGATGACAAATGCAGACAAAATATTAGAATTACTTTTTAGAACGTCGCGTCGGTTACCAAGTTGGGTCAAATATGACCTCAACGACAATATTTTTTTTACGTCGCAAAAAAAAATAACAATTGAAAAATTTGTTATATATTATTGAACATTGTTGAAAGAAACTCAGCTAAAAAAATATTGGGACAGTTGTAAAAAAAACTAAAGAAAAGAGAACAAAAACAACACGTCTGGGGCCAAAAAAGACCCGAATGCTAATCGGAAGGTTAAATCAAAACTATGAAATGTAGCTCAAAATATGTCTTACGAATTTCTTTTCTTAACTAACAGAAATACTTAAGAATTATCTAAGTTATGTCAACGAAATGTAGTGTAACAATATATCATATTTTATATACCTACTAATTATAATGAACTTCACATCTTATACAAAGTGTACAAAAATTAAAACCTATCAATTAAAAAATGTATGTCGCTATAACTTGATTAACTTACGCCAAATCATCGTTTGGTGTTTATTAAATAAAAGTTCTAATGCCAGTATTACACTCGTTTGTTTTTGTCAAATTTGTTTAAAAATATCTTCTATGACACTAATTCAATGTTATTTTTTAAATACAAGATAAAGGTAAGTTGAAAACAAACACAAGTACTTAGTAGAATTCAGGTTTTCACGGGTTGCATTTGAAATACAATTTCTCATTCTGGAAAATTCCCCTATTGCAGTTATCGCACTAGCTAAGTTTTCGTTACACGTCGCAGTGCTTAGCTTATGGGATAACGCACAGAGAGAAATCTTTGTATATTTTATCTACAATTGTTAATCAAAAGTACACAAATTGGGTCTGAAAAAGTGACAAGACCAATTTGTGCAGTTTTATTGCATTCATTTGTGTAGAATAAATTGTACAGTTTTTTTAACAATTTGTAGTAAAGTTTTGCACAATGTTGTGATACTTTTTTAAAACTATGCTTGAAGTATTTTTACAATGGTATGTTAAATGTCTAACAGCGTTACTTTATCTTGACCCATATTCTCTTTGGTTAATTTTGCACAATATTGTGCAAATTATTATTAATTCGTTTAGCTTCTTATTGTACAACTTTATGCATCTTGGTTAAATGTTATTTACTTAAAAATAACATATATTGGGTAAATAGTCAATAAAACGTTACAAATCTTAAAAGCATTATTTATTTACATTTAAATGGTATACTTATTTTATATACATACTTATTGTTTTCGTCGAGGGATATCTTAAAATTCCATTACTGCGTGTTATCGATTCACTCCAGATGTTTTTATAAATGTGGTTGGTTTGCTAGTTTGGTTGCCTTCTCTAAAGGGAGTTTATCGAAAAACTTCACAACATTTATAATATTGTTTCGGAATGAATGGTTTTCTTCGATTTAGATTTCATGTTGATAAATAACAGCTGAAACAATACAGAAAGTAAGTAATGTAAAAATTTCCAGCAAAAATTAGCTGTTGTTCGTAGAATTAAGTTAACACTGGAATTAAATACAGATTTTAAAGTGATGAATGAGGTTATGCAAAGGTTATACTTAAAAAATGTTATAAACACACTTACCTTGTGCAAATAACAGCGTTTCAAAAAGTCTTGACAAAAACTAACTAAATAACTACGAATTTTTTAGAAAACATGAGGTAAAGATGTAAACAAACCCAACGCAATCAAGGAATTTTGATTGTAGACATTTTCTCAAGCGGACGTATATACTTGCTAATTGTGATTGGTTGAAACATTTATCACTTCAAATTTTTAAAGTTAGTTCACATATTTTCCGATAATTTTGTTTACTTCGGCGCTCTGCATGCGCTCAGTAAGCAACAGTAAGTGTCAACATCAGCGTCTTTACATACAACGCGTTATCGCTTATCGTTATCGTTAAATTTTTTTTTTATTCCGAGTTTAAAAGAATTGCATAATCTTATTGTAATATATATATTATCAAAGCTGTACGAGAAACTAAAACAAAATTGTGCAAAATACTAGCACATTGTTGTCGAATACAAAACATACTAAAGTTTATAATATTTTTCAAACAATTTGTCAAATAAAACTTCATAACGTATTTATCCAAACGTATTAAATAAAAGCGTGCAAGCCTATGCTATAAATATAAACAATTGTAGTAATATCATCAACAATACAGTTATGCACAATCTTGTGCAAAATTGTGATACAGCATTTCTCTCTGTGCGACAACACGGGAATTATCCAGAATAGAAAATTGTGTTACAAACATAAGTACTTTGTTTATTTTACACGAAATCAACATTTCCTTGTAAAAAAAACTGTTACTAAAATCAAAAAACAAGTTTTTCAAATTATTTTATTAAATATTTTATTTGATATACCTACATTTGAGTTCTAAACAAAAGCTCAAAAATTACTATTCCAAAATTGTATCAATGTATGATAACTTAAGGAGCACTGTTTGTCAATATCCACGAACGAAACATTGGCACGTTTGTATATCCATCGGGCTTGCCTATTGCACAAGGATATCCCCAACTTACAATTCCAATTTGGTTACCGCTTACAACAAATGGTCCGCCAGAATCACCCATACAAACTCCAGTGTATTTCTTAAACGCGCAAATATCTGAAAAAGGAATAGTTGTCCCAATTCGAGTTTGGCAATCTAGTGTACTGATATAAGTTGTAATTAAACTTTGTAATTGAATTGAAAGAGAGGTGGAAGGGTATTTCGTCAATCCCCAACCAGTTACGACACCATCAGTTCCAGGAGAAGGAAGAACTGTTGCCAAAGGAATTGACTGAATTAAGCCGGAATATGCTATGCTAACTAAAGTTCTTATAAGACCAACGTCATAAACTGGTAAAGTTGAATTGTATAAAGGATGCGATTTAAGAACTGTCACTGAGTAAACAGAGCCCACAGACGATAAAAAAGTGGTTCCGGCAATTACATAAACACCACTAGGAATACGTCTAAAAAACAAAAATGTCTAAAAACATAAAAATCATTATTTTACTTTTACTTACCCGGTTAAACAATGAGCTGCTGTTAAAACCCAATTTGGTTTAATAATAGAACCACCACAAAAATGATTATTGCTAGCAGTTCTCAAAGAAACTTGATAAGGAAACTGCCCAGGAAGTGCAGTCGTCCCATTTACGATGCGTGAGTCGGCAGCGTCAGTAAACACATCTGAAATATTACAGTAAATGAAATATAAAAATCGTCATTATAACATTTGCAAAAACTTACTGCACAAAGTGACAACCAAAAACAGGACAGTGGCAAAAGTACGAAGAGACATGGTGAATAATTTTTCAAAAAAAGCAATGATTTTATACACGAAAAATTGTTTGTCGTGTAAATATATCACTTAAGATATCTTTATGACTTTGTTTTTTACTACGTAAGTAGTGATGGAAAAGCTTGATGACGTAACTTGCTGTATAATCCAATATTGTTAGTTAAATAAGCATTTATTTAATTTTTTTTATTAACAAAATTATTTGTATAATTAATTTGCGTTGTTTCGGTTTTGGTTTAAAATACTAATATTGCGTGTTTCAGTTCTTTAATTCCTTGCTTCTCTTTCTACTAGTTTAGTTCTAGATTTAGAAAATATTTCTATGTTACTAGTTTTTTTCATATTCGGTTTTTAACTTCAGCGTTGCAAATTTTCTGCTTTTTTATCTACCACGAAATTTTTTTTATAAACGTTTTAAAATTTTCACCTTAAACAGATATTAACATAATTATTTAAACTTAGTTTTTTTTTCTAAATTTTTTTTTGTTATAGATTTTGATTTGGCAGAATCATGAACTAAATTAAATGGCACCACACTTTTCTATAATGGTGTAATTCGAACGAAATAATTGATACACTTCTCTTATTTATTCCTTTTTATTGAGACTAATAAACAAATTTCTATCATTTTCTGAAGGACTTTATTTATTCGCTTTTGATTTTTACAAAAGTTTAATATTAACAAAATGGTTGATCTTTGTATGTAAGAAAAAAACAAACCTAAAACTAATTTTAATCTTAAACTATTTCTAACGATAATCAAAATTGTAAACATTTTAATGCTCGTTAAATCAGTCTTTAAAACGTGTATCTTAAATAATAGTTGTTTCTTAATTCATAGATCAACAAAAACAATATTTAATGAACAATCGCTTTTCTTTTGTTTTACAAAAAAAAAACAAATAACTTAATTAAATA
The DNA here is from genome assembly GCA_035610365.1 of Aquatica leii. Taxonomy (NCBI): domain Eukaryota; kingdom Metazoa; phylum Arthropoda; class Insecta; order Coleoptera; family Lampyridae; genus Aquatica; species Aquatica leii. The sequence goes on from CM069435.1 coordinate 114,384,040, forward strand.
ATTCATTACGTTCATAGATAAAACTTATAATTCGTATTTGTTGGTAACAAAATTTACTTTTAAAGTAGTTTCTATCCTTGATTTTATCTGTTTTTGTGCTTTCTATAAATTAGATTGTTACTATGTGATTATCTGGAATTAATCTAAAACTGTACAATATGAACCACACAAATTTTGTTTAAAGAATACAGCAGCTTTTGCGTTTGTTTAGTTGATACTTCTAGCTTCTTCTTCTAGTTCGTATTATTAACACTATGTATATACAAACATGGGCAATTTTTATTCGAATGTAATTAATCCAAATACATTGTTATGCGTTATTTGCAAATAATATTAAGTCCCTGAACATCCAAAATTAAATAAGTTTTAACTATTTTTAGATAGTAATTTATAGCTAACAATAATCTCCTGTTTTATACGTGCGGATTTAAACGTACAAAAAAAACCGTCATAACTTGACTCAGTTCTAAATGTTATTAAAAAATATTGTTAAAATTGATTTATTCTAAAACCAAGTATTTGAATCTACAGAATACATTATTTGCAAATAATTTGTTTTTTAAATAACGTGTTTGTATTTAATTAATTTTTTTTTTAATTAAAGGATTATTCAATGATATATCAATTTTACAATACTTCAAAACATATTTAGAAAACTGCAGTGAACGCTGCACTATTTTTATTGTCAATTTGACATTTTAATTGTCAAGTAATAATACTATAATAAGACGGTTTAAAATTAAAAAAAAAAAAATTTTTTTTAGCACTATAAAGACAACCCTTATAACCAATTGATATATTAATTTAATAGAGATAGTTAAAGATGCTATACTGCTGCTAATTTATTTAATATTTACAATTGGTAGTAGTAATTAAAAATCCATTGCCGTAACGTGACAAAATTAATTGTCAGTTACGTCGTTGATTGAAATAATTATAAAGATAATCAATTCTTGTAATAAGAATGCAATACTTGTATGTATGTATGATTGCGTTGTTGTTTACTTCGTTTGCTTGTACTGAAGCGCAAATTATTAATATGGTCAACACTTTAACTTAGTAGTTAAATTTAAACTGCATATTGGAAGTAATCCTTGATAATACGTTGCCATGTTATAAAATAAGAAAAAACTAACGTTTATCGATAAACGTGTATTTTATATATAATAGAGTATTTTATTTACATTAATAGTATTTATTGAAGTAATTGAGAATTTTCAAAACTGTCCCAAATTACCGATATTACGGTAATAAGCTATAAATAAAAAGCAAATATATACGCTTATAAGTATGCAGGTTTCTTAGATTTTACTACTTCTTAGTAAGAATTTGGTAAATTCCCTTTAGATTATTTCATAAAAAAGTAACAAACTTAAATATTGAATTATTACTAATTTCTTACATTGCAAATTACATATAATTAGTATTATGACAGTAGTTAATTAATCAATCGTTTACACGATATTGTATTGAAATAGAAAAAAGTTAAACAAGTTAATCTGCAATGTTGATTATGCGGGTACCTGTCTTTTAAACTAATTTTTCTAAAAGTTTGTAAGTGGAAAAGAATACATTGTTAAGTTATAATTTCATATGTTTTCATTACTCATTTGGAAATATTTATACATTTACAAATGAAATTAGTTTCGCGGCAACACACATGTGAGATTAGCGCTGTTGTAGCGCTAATTAAAGAATCGCCAGTAAATGAATTGTAGAAATTCTGTAGCCATGATACAACTTCTTGTTTGCAGATGGCTAAATATTTAGATGTGTATTATTATAATTAATGTAAAAGTTATATTTTATTTTTAATCTTGTAATGATATCGAATTCGCTTTCAGCATTTGTTGACACAAGAGCACGTATATAACACGTACAATTGCTGGAAAGTGAACACGCAATATTTTTTGGGGCTTCTTATTTTATGTGGACAAATACAGTGCTTTGAGTTTTAAAATTGTCTGTATATAAGTGATATCTCAAATTAAATCTACGAAAGTTATACAAACATCAAAAAATGATCAAAGAATGTTTAATTATATAATACATTTGTTATTTTTATTGTGTTTTAAAAAATTAAACTGAAATGTGTTGTGTAGGATGTCAACACTATGTTACGTGGGTTTTCTAGTAACTAACACCTCTGAACAACGAACCCTCTATTAAACAAACACGGACAATAAAATTTAATTTATCAAATGCAAAAGCGTATACATTTTAAAGAGGAATATTTTGAGGGAGCAGTAAAGTGATTTACATAGCACAGTTCTGTTTTATTTCATATATTCCGCAAACTTTAGCAGTGTCGTTTGTATACGGGAGTCTATTGTTGTTATTGTTTATAATGCCTAAAGGTTAAGGTTTGTTAAATAATTTGATTTTTGAAAAAATAAAACCAGAAGTTGTCACGCTGTTGGCGACAAAACGAGCAGCCACGGGAAAATAGATCGGCTGTATTTTCTGTACCTTGCTAGCTCTTGTATACGAGCTACGCGATTAGCTACCATTGTTTGCTAAGTGTAACCAACCAATTTCCAGAATTGCGAAGAGTAAATACTTAAAATTTTGTTAGATAATTTTGCGAAAAGCTCAGCAGCTGTTAGTTCTAGTCCAGACAACAAAACTGTTTTTAACGAAGCCACGCGTTCTTTTGAACATAACAGATCCATTTCAATGCGGTCAGCAAAGACGGATTTGCGTCGCTAAAACAGTAAAGCTCAACTAGCAAAGCTGTTTTAAAAATAATATAGCATGGAACACGCAACATCGGAGCACAAGTAACACTCGAAGCGAAAGCTTTCTATTTAGTTTGCAAAACGAAAGGAATCGTTTCGTACAAAGATACTTGGTTTTTTCACGATTCTTGGATCAGTAGCTTGCCCGCAACAATGATGGGAGCTAGAAATCCTAAAGCAACAAAGAGTTTTGATAGTGACAAGAGAATTTATGTTTTTGTAATTTTGACAAGGTTCATTTGGAAAGACGAATAAAATTAGAATTCTTCATTAACGGAATACTAAGAAACGCCTAGAATATCATGAAAATTAATAGTATCTGCTTGCGAATCATTGTCGTTTAAAGCGGCCAATTGGTTTGAAGAGAATTTTCTTAACGGAATGCCAAACGCGTTAAATATGTTGGTAGTTTTGGTACGTATGTGTGGAGCTTCATTTAAGAAGTACGTTTTAGAAACGAGATTGTTTATGTAAAATTTCCTTCTGATTCTGTTAGAAACCTCTGAATTTTGAGATACACAATTGTCAGCAAAAACGAAACACTTTTCAAAACGTAAGTGACGGTAGAAAGCTGTAACACTTTGGTTTCTTCAGCATTGTCATTACCCCAAAGAATGCATTGATGCTGCCGCTAGTTTGGAACAATACAGATTTGTCTGTACATCTTAGTACTAGATATTTTCTAAAATTTATTAAAATAGAAAATAATTCTTTTTGCAACTCAGGACCAGCGTACTGACAATCATTTAGTAATAAACTTGTTGACGTTTTTGCACTACCACGAAAAGTTGGCACTAATAGAGTCTAGATTCAAGACTTCATGCTGAGGTGGAAAGTTTATGTTAGAAAAATTTGGTTTTGGAAGAAGAGGAATAATCATTCAAAAAATGACAGATGTTTTTTTTTTCGCTCTGGAAATTTATGCAGACGCCTTTCTAACGCTAAAAATCTTTTGAGCGCCATGTCATAAGATTCGGTTTTTTCAAAATACTGCATACAGTATTTGTCATCTTTGGAAAGTAATGCAGCTTCGTTAGGTTATGACATTTTATTCAGTTACCAAAATCGTTGTAGATCAAAATTGACAGTAGAAGCAGTCAGTAAACAATTGGAAGATTGTTTAGTCTAGTTTAACTTTATTTGTCCATCTGAGTGTTACAAAGTGATTCATGTTCCCTTATTTACAATTTTAACCCCCTCTTCTTTTCTTACATTTACATTACATTACATTTCTTTTTACATTTATTACATTTCCTTTTTCTCCTTTTCTCTTAGTTGTTTCCTCTTACTCCATACTTCTTCCATCCGCTCCTTTTCCATTTTCTTCTAAAATTTTCTCTACTTTCTTAACTTCTTCTCTTAACTCCCTGCATTCATTTCTCATGTGTTTAAGGTTCTCCGTCTCTTCTTCACATAGTCTGTACATCTTTTCTTTTTTTTTTCTCTAGTATTTATTTCCTAACTCTTCGTTCCCACACCTGAACCTTGCTATGATTTTTTTTCTTGTTGTTATTCCTTACTCTCTTGATATTCTTATAACTCACATTATATCTGCCCTCTTTTATCTTTGTCCATATTTTTTGTTTTTCAATGTTCCTATGTTTTTTGTTATTTTCTTTTTTGGCCCTACTCTATTTTCTCTTAATCTCTCTACTTCTTCTCTCGCGAACCCGTTTCTTTTATAATATTATTCTTTGCCATTCTGCCTGTACTTAACTCTTTCTCCGTTTATTTCTTTCCTACATTCCTGTAGTATTTTGTATACGGTTCTTTTCTTTACTTCTTCCTCGTATTTTATAGCCCTTTTTCTGGTCTTTATTCTTATTTGCTGCCTGCATTTCTTCTCTTATAATACACCCCCGGGGTTTTTCTGTCTAGCCCTATTACCTATTTCCAGTATTTTTTTGTATCCTTTCTACATCTTTATACTCCTTGCATCCTCATATTTCCGCCCTATATATCACAACACGTTAGTTTCTTAAACAACAGCCTTTTTTTGGTTTATGTCCACCTCAAACAACCTGTTTCCTTTTCTCACTCTTTTTTGTATGTGATCTCCCTCTTTATTATCCTGCTTTATCGTGTAACTCAGGTATGTAAATTCCTTTACTTGCTGCACTTCCTTCTCCCTCCATTTCCACTCCTTTTTTTTCTTTTCTCTCCTTCTTTGCTAAATACCATTATTTTTGTTTTTTCCGTATTTACTTAGGACAAACGGGACGCAACATAACTACCAGATTAAAAGAACATAAGGCGGATACAAAGAAACATAACACAAGATCTGCTGTTGCGGAACACTTTTTATACACCGGTCACACGATAAAATTTGAAGAGGCAACAATGTTGGCTAAATCCCAAAACTTCTGGCCTAGACTATACAAGGAAGCCATTGAAATCCAGAAGTACAACACTTTTAATAAGGATAATGGAATCGATCTAGCGCTAATATGGAAAAACATGTTCCGGAAAACTACTGAATCGGAACCGTCACGAACCATTGACCCAAACAGCGTAATATAAAGGCTTGTCAGGATTCTATATCTTCAGTTTCAGTTTTTTTCTGAAGAAGATAGCAACATGACTGTCGAAACGTCAAAAATTGTAAAATTTTCAAAGTTTGTAAGTTTTCTAAGTTTTATAAATTTTGTGAAAAGTGTAAATATGGAACCCGGTTCAAAACCCGAAAATAATTATTTGTTTTTAATATGTTTACAATTTGCTTGTATTTTAGATTTTGTGTAATCTAAGTACACTAGTTTTATAAAAAAAACATATTTTTAAGTATTTTCAGTGAAGATAAGCAAATATATTTAAAATTGTTTATTTTAAATAACACTTTTAAGAAAAATCAAAATTTTGGTTATTTTAACTACTTGCGTTTTCTTAGTTAATTCTTACTTTCTTCACGTTAGCATAGAGCTTGAGCTAACAAACCTTTTTTTATTTAAAAAAAAACATCATTTTTGTTCTGCTGTTTTTGCTGCAATTCTGTACTTGATGTTGCATAAATATTTTTTATTTATTGTAGCTGATAACTAATAAGATCATTTTAATTTTTTTTTAATTTAAGCTTTTTTGTTCAAGGTTGATAATATTGTCCATTTTCGTACGTACGAAAAATTAAATCTAAAACAAACTAAAATTAACAATGTCAGTTTTTTGCGCATTTCTGTTAATCTCTAAAAAGATTTCCAAAAATAACAATTGTAAATACTTTAGTGTGTTTTAATTCAGTTATCAAATTTGTTTTTACACGCGAATACAATTTAGTTCTTCTTAGAATTTGTGAAATTAGTGTTTAACAAACAATCGGTTTTCTGGTGAATTCTTTTTTTAAAACAGAAGCAAATAGTTTTATCCCTTGTGCATTGTATTTTAATACAACATTACATTGTCAGATAACATTTATGTGTACTGTAAGGTGGTGATAAATTGACTTTTCTAAATTTGTCTTAATTCTTAAATTTATGTTTGGTATATATTATATAACTGCCCAAAAAGTGCTGCGAATCCATTTACAATGCGTGAGTTAGCAGCAGCAGTAAATCCATCTAAAACATAACAAAAAAAAAAACATATAAACATTATCGTTCTATCATTTGCAAAAAAAACTTACTGCACAAAGTGGCAACCAAAAACAAAACATTGCCAAAAGTACAAAGTTTGTATTCAAAAAATTGTTTGTCGTCTAAATAATAAAATCTGGATAACGTAATATATTCGAAAACCAAATTTATGATAGCGTATTATACTTTGAAATCTTATTAATTTATTAACTTTATTTTTGTATAATAATTTTTTTGTTTTTAATATGTTTACAATTTGCTTATATTTTAGATTTTGTGTAATCTAAGTACACTAGTTTTATAAAAAAACATATTATTAAGTATTGTCAGCAAAGATAAGCAAAGATATCTAAAATTGTTTACTTTAAATAACACTTTTGAAAAAAATCAAAATTTTGATTATTTTAACTACTTGGTTTTTTTTAGTTAGTTTTTACTTTCTTCACTTTAGCATAGAGCTTAAGCTAACAAACCTTTTTTTATTAAAAAAAAAACATCATTTGTTTCTGCTATTTTTGCTGCATTTCTGCAATGGTCATGTACTTGATGTTGCATAAATATTTTTTATTTATTGTAGCTGATAACTAATAACATCATTAAAAAAAATTAAACTTAAGCTTTTTTGTTCAAGGTTGATAATATAGTCCATTTTCGTACGTATGAAAAATTAAATCTAAAGCAAACTAAAAGCGTCAATGTCAGTTTTTTTAGCATTTCTTTTAATCTCTAAAAAGATTTCCAAATATAGCAATTGTAAATACTTTAGTGTGTTTTAATTTAGTTATCAAATTTGTTTTAACACGCGAATACAATTTAGTTCTTAGAATTTGTGAAATTAGTGTTTAACAAACAATCGTTTTTCTGGTGAATTCTTTTTTTAAAACAGAAGCAAATAGTTTTATCCCTTGTGCATTGTATTTTAATACAACATTACATTGTTAGATAACATTTATGTGTACTGTAAGGTGATGATAAATTGACTTTTCTAAATTTGTCTTATTTCTTAAATTTATGTTTGGTATATATATTTTTGTAGTAAAACTTTTTTAGGTTTATAAAAAAAATAAATTTAATGGACAGATAGGAGCGGTATTAAATCCTTATGGTAGAAGAGGGCGATGGAGAAATGCTACTACTTAGTGTGTTTTTTTAGGCATCGTTTCGTGGACTAATGTGTCTACTTCCTCAGGTCACTGTATTTGATAAAAAAAATACAACATAATTAATACAAGCATAAATACAATCAGGTAATTACAACTAGTATTTAAATTAATATGAAATTCTAAAAATTGTTTTGATAGTCGGATGTAAGAAAAACAAAGAGCATACATACAAAAAATTAAAAACAAGTAGCAATGATTTGCCAAAAACACAATCAACGGTAAAAAATAATAAATAACAACAAACATTAATTATATAAGTGATTTAAAAAAACAAACAATAGTTACAGCAACTCACAAACATCACAAAAACCAAAAACCAACTATTCAAAAATGTTGGCAGTGAAAAGTAACGATGAAAACTCGAGGTCATGACATTTTATTGATAAGATTATTGTATACAGTACTAAGGTTATTAGTCGTTGTATTAAAATTGACATTGGTGTCATGTCTAATAATGAAAATCATCTTTTTTTGTGTTTGGGTTCCAGATCTAAGATGATGGGGTTACTAAAATCAAAATTGTGGCCAGTATTAATATGATGCAAAGCAAGAGCCGATACTGCTTTTCTGTGTTTGCAATCATATTGATGATTTTGAATCGGATGAATAGTTTTTTGTTTAGTTTGCCCTATGTAACATTTGTTGCATCACATGCACTCAATTCTGTATATAACATTGTGTTTGTCGTATAATTTTGTTATATCTTTCGTTTTGGAATAAATAGTGTTGTTATTATAAGTCGCTATTTTCAAGTTGGTATTTTTTAAAATCGGAATTAGTTTTTTAGTTAACCCGGGAACGTTTACGATTTTTAGTATACTCAGAGATGGTGATGGCATGTTATTGCTGTTGTTCGTATGGGATAATATTTTCTTTATTAGATGCTTAAGATAATTGTTGTTTTTTAAAATGTTTAGGTTTTTTGTGTGAAATTTCGGACTACTTAAACTAATGATTTTGTATTTTCATAGATTTGATTACATTAATTTTTTGATGGTGTGCATGTTTTGAAAAATAATTAATCGTACGGTTGGATGCTATCGGTTTTGTGTACTAATTTAGTAAAGAATTGTTCTGTTTAATCAATCAAATATCTAAAAACCATTACTTTTGACCTACTCAGTAAAACTTAGAGGTAGATGATAGCTATTGAAGATGTTTAACGTGTTGAAAATTTTGTTCTCAGGTATGCAACTGATGATTAAGAAATAAAACAACATTGTGGGTTTGAAAAGTGAAATTGTCAAGTACACACACTACACAAACTACAATAAGTCATGCATGACTAAGCTAGCTAAAGCTGAAGATGCCGGGTTATCCATTACAGTGCCAAATTTTTGTGTATAAGTTTCACCCTTAAAGGAGAAAAAGCTGGGTCTAACAGGATTATCGTCTTCGTGCGTTTTATTATTATTTTAAGGCAAGCAGATTCAAATCTGTCTTATCTCATTAAATGTGATGCAAGTTCATACGCTATTGGAGCATGTCTACTTCAAAGGGAGGGTGCATATGAAAGATCTGTAGAGCCTTCTCACTTCTGCTGAAGTCAATTACTGTTGTACGAAACGTGAAGCTCTAAGTTTACTGTATGTTGTAACAAAATTTTGAGGTTATATAAAAGGATCACAAGTTATTATTATTAATTAAAACTGATCATCAACCTCTCAAATGGCTAATGTCATTGCGATCTCTAAGTGGTTGCTTGGCTCGGTGGGCTTTGGTGTTATAAAGCTACGATCTACAAATAGATTATATACTTGAAAAAACTAACGTCATAGCCGTCTGTCTTCCACGACCGTCTTTGAACGCTGATATACAACAAACTGTTTCAGCTGGCACTGTAACAATGCTCTTGACATAAGAATCTGCGAAAAATCTTAGGGAATAACAAAATGACGATTTAGACATCAAAAATATTATATATACCTTTTAATCGGACAACCCGAATCTTATTGATTATACTCGATGAACTGATCGTAGTTATGTCATGCTGTCTGGTGTGCTGTATCGTTATGTGCCTGATGTTGACTCTGAATCTGCTCAATTAGTTGTCCCAAAATCTAAGATTGAGGAAGTTTTGCACGAACGTCACGACTTATCTACCAGCGGACACTGTGGCATTGAAAAAACATTGCATCAAATTTCTAATAGTTTTTACTGGCTTACTGTGCATCGAGTTGTTACTAACCATGTCAAAAAATGTATAGCTTGCCAGCGTTATAAGCCCACTAACCTAAAACCTGCTGGGTTGCTACAAACTCCTATCTCCAATCAGCGCTTTGAGGCGTTGGCAATTGATTTGTTTGAACCACTTCTCGAAACCCCCACTGGCGAGAAATGGGTGTTTGCAATTAAAAATACCGCTACTAAATGGAAGGAGTTGTTTGCATTGACTACCGCCACTGCAGACATGTGCAAATGTTAAGCTTTAGAGCACCACGTCGAGTGATCAGTGATCATGAATCTCAATTCGTTGGTGAAGTGATGCAAATAGTAGCTTATTACTAAGGTTTTCAAAAAAAATTGATTCTTGTTTACCATCCTTCAGCAAATCCTGAAGAAAGACGTAACAGAGATATAAAAACTCAATTGGGGATTATTTTTGGTGAAGATCGTGCCCGATGAAAAGAAACTTTGTCTGCAGTACGGTTTTCAACGAATACGTGTATAAACGGTAGCACAGGGTATTCACAGGCATTTATCGCTTTTGGAACAGAACCGCGAACACCATACGAAGTGCATCACGACCTACGTGCTATTATTCAAAACGAGAATTTTGTACCTGAGATCACCCAATACTTAAAAAATATAGATCAAGTGTTAGACGTGAAGTTACTCTGTACAACAGCGGTGATTTTGTCCTTGTCGATGTATACCAATTGAGTAACTCAGCCATGCAGTTTACGTCCAAGCTCGCTTCTAGACGCGACGGACAGTATTTGATCACTAAGCGAAACTTGCCTACTTCTTACCTGGTGGCTCATATTCACGAACCGGATGTGCCCCTTAGCAATTATCATAAAACGGCTTTCAAGCCGTATAATAAAGGAACGACAGAAACTCCCATCGCCCTATTCCCTCACAAGGAAGACCGAAAAAGTCTACTGCGGTAAGCTCTGATCTTGCTTCAAATATTAATCATTACGTTACAGACGGCGAGGAAAGAAATCCTTTGAAACAAAGCCAAGTGACCGATGGCGTTTCTGTGACTCCCTAAAATTACTCTAAAATAATACCGCTACAATCGGGTTTTCCCGATTTTTTAAATTTAAATTTTAGATAAGATGGCTGTTCTGCCTCAAAATTTCTAGCGTTTGAAAATCTTACATAGAAACTTAATACATTTTTAAATTAAAGTAAGTTGAATAGATAGAAATAAAATTATCACCAACAATAAAGTAGTTTAGCTAACCTGTTTATTCCAAAATACGGAAAATAATATACCTAACAAATTTTTTTAAGGCTGCTTTAAAATTGCATCAGATTATAAAATATTATATATGCAATTGGGTATATAGTATTTGAAAATAACAAAATTAATTTTTTTGATGTAACTTTAGAATGACCAATGAATATTTGAAATAATAGTGTCTGCACTGTTGCCAACTTAAGATAACAAAAATTAATGAATGTACCGGGAAATATAACTAACTTCAATAATTTTAGCTCACCCTGTAAATTTGATTAAAATAATAACTGATATCAATACACAAAGAATGGAAATTAAAATAAATAGTCTTATTACAGTATGTTAAATATTAATACTTTAAATAAACTCCAATCCTCGTTATTAAATACGTTTTTATCTACATTTGTGCTACAATTATAAACATTAAAATGGCATCATAAATTTGTAATTGTGAACTTTGGTTTTGTAAATTTGTTATGTTAAAAAGTTGGTAGATTAATTTTCAAGTATAAAATTTGTCCCTCGACACACTCCACCTCTTCGTCAGCGATGTCAAATTTTATAAGAGCTTATTTTATTCACTTCCTGTAAGATTTGGTGCAATGCAGACGAGCTTCGTATTTCGACGCCCAACGAAATTTTCACAATTTTTTCACGCGAATATGCTAATAAATTTTGTGGCTACTTAGTGGAAGCTGAGTCGGGGTAAGTTGTTAGATATTTTGTATTGGGGGTTTAACTTGATTTTTTTCCTAATTGTTTATAGCGGATTTCCGTACCCAGCACACGTTCTCAGTTCCCGTCAAGGGGTTGGAAACCTTCCAAATTGTATTTTTTTAGAGGAGCTACTACCCTAAATTATTACGTTAAGTCAAAGGAAAACGCTGCGCCTTTGCTATCTCGAATGATTGTATACTTTGAAAACTAAATTTACTTATGCTAGCCGTATGTACGTTTTGTGTTAGGTTTGATATTACGTGGTAGGTAATGCAAGTACTGAATTAGCTAATCCCCTACCGGATAAAACTTAACTGTGAGTTACTTTCTAATTTTACGATTTGTACTTTAGTGGTCATGTCAATTGTTGACCGTACGTGCATGTCAGGTTAACACAATTAATTATATCATTTTGTGCTTCACAAAGTCGTATGCAGTGCGCGTTGAGTCTCTACGGCTTAAATTATTTTTGTTATATACTTTTAAGATTTTAAATTTGCGAATATAAATTTATTCTTTCTTCGTATGTAAAAGTTAGACCGACAAGGTCAGTTTATTGTAGGGCGTGTTGCCTAGTATAAGGTGCAACTTATAACTGGTTCAACCCATGTATTAACGTTTGGAAAATTTATATTTATGTACCTTCTTTGTTCTCATTGGAATCATTGGCTGTGATAAAATAAATATAAATTTTGATTATTTCATTTTTATCTACATTTTGTTACAGTTTTAGCAAACATTGCAAAGAATGTGCTAATCTAATAAGGATCAATAGAATTTATTTGAAGAACTAATTGTTCATTTTAACTTGACTTTCTAAATTAAAATTGTTTTGCACAAAATTTTTTTGTTCTTCACTTAGCAGGGCAAGAAAACCACTTTATACTATTTTTTGCTACAAGTGAGCACTTCATCAAGTCACTAAAGTTTTTTTAAAAATTTGTAAGTCTAAGATAATACAAGATTTAAACAACTAATTAATACAATATCTTTCTGGCATAAAAGAACTTACACAAACAGGTTACAGTGGCACTATCCAACAATTCATGAACATAAGCAACTGCGTTATAAACAAATTTACAAAATATAAAATGTACTCAATAGTTAAATGTAATAATAAACATTTTTTGTATATAAATAATAACAAATAGTACAAACAATGAATAAAGTTTATATGAAACACTACTACGAGAATGCGCAAAATTACTAAAGAAATTACATAAATATTGTAATTTACAAAACCAAAATTCACAATTGCAAAATTAATAATGTCATTGTAATGTTTATAATTGCCGCACAGAATGTAGATAAAAACGCAATGGATAAATTTTTATTAATGTAATGCAATATCTACTAATAATTATTAATAGCGAAGAGTTTGTTATCTCAAGTTGGCAACATTGTAGGAACCATTATTTCAAATATTCTCTGACCATTCTAAATTTACATTTAAAATATTAATTGTTTTTGTTATTTTTAAATACTAAATCCACAATTGAATATATAATCGTTAATAACTTGATGTGTGATTTTAAAATGGTTCTAAAAAATTTTGATATGTTGCATTTACTTAACTTAACATCATTTTTTTTAATAATTCTTAATTTAACTTGCTGTACAAACGGTATTATCAATAAAATATTTATTAATAATATCTTACCATTGTTGCAAGTAATTGTATGCAACCAACAATACTGCGATACACTTAAATACTTCAACCCAAAACATCGCAATATATATCTAACACTTGCTGTCTTTACAAATACCTACTATTTTGTATACTAAGTTTTAATTAACGATTGTTACAGAACCTCATTATTCATTTACAGAACCTCATTATTCATTTACTTCTCGACGCCGTCGAACGGGTATAATGATTGTCATTACACGCATAACAAGCCCGCTTGAATTTAAATAAAATTTATTAAAAAATCTATTTGTTGTGGCGTTACTATTTTGAAAACAGCAAAGAATTTGATTCAATCAGGATAAGCTTTTTTTATCTTTTTTTGTATTAAGTGTTATTTCCATTTCGATTTTTTAGCACCACGTACTACTTCAAAAGGGGTTACGATCAGTTACGTCTAAGTCTACGGTGTACACATGTACATGTAAACAGCCAGCATACGACAAAATTTGCTGTTTTTTCTTCTTATAAATATTAAATTTTACTCTGAAAATCAAGTTTTTATGAGTCGCCGCTAGATTGATACGATTGTTGGTTAATTTAATTACAGGTGAGCCATTTCTAAAACGTTTAAACGTTTTCTTAATGGGTAACTCAAATTTGATTACTATTTGATGTCATTACGGTGATTTTCACAAATTTCTTGCTTATAACCTCGGTAATTTTCATAACTATTTGTTTTTTATTACTGTTGGTATAACTTAATTTTATCGTATACTGATATGTAAACAACTAACTATTATTGTTAATTTAATTAATTTAAAGATAATTAGATACCCTAGTAATTTACAATTGTACAGATGTGTTTTAAGTTGCCGATGCTTCCGGCGTTTTTATAACCGAAGTTTACTATTAATTAAACTAAACCACTATGTGTGTACAAATGTGAAACCTAATTATTATTAATCCTATTTCTGTTTATATGTTGTTATTCTAGAATAAATAAATCAAATTTACGGTTATAGTTTACGGACCTTAAATTTTTATTACTGGTTTTGAACTTTTTTTAGTGATCAAACCGAAGCTGTTACTGCAAGACTAGATCTGACGCCCATTAAAAAAAATTCTTGTCACTTGGATATCCTTTCTTTTCGAATAGGAATTGTTTCAATTCCATTGCAAGCTGGCCGTGCAAGGTCCGTAAACATCAAGAAGCTTGTAACGAATTAAAGACAGAAAAAGAAAGAAAACTGAAACAACTGCTTACAATTATTTTTCTAAAAATGGAATAAAATTGATTTAAAAACAACTAAAAAAATGTAAGATGTTAAAATAGAAACAAATAATGTTTGTTTTGATTTGAAAAAGTTGAACAAAACAAAAAAAATTGTTGTTTTTCTTTTAACCCGTTAATTTATGTATTTATATTATTATTAAAAACAAGTACGTTACTGAGTAATTCATAGTTAGCTATATTGTGCAATTTGCTTTATATTAATGTTATTGTAAAATCTTAATACGTTATTTAACGTTAAAAAACGCAAAAATAAAAAGTTACAACACAACAAAACTAACAATTTCAAGATACTGAAACGTTAGAGAAATTATTCTCAAGTTTGAAAGCTTTCACGAAGCTTTTATCCTTTCTCAGAACATTCACCGAAAGATATGAAAACACTTGAAGTATGGCCAAAATGTATAAATATGGTACAACCAAATCATAGGTCAATTATTTTAGTAATCCAAAATCGGCAGTGTCAAGAAGATTATTCAGTTTTAAATAAATAAGTGATTAACGCGTGTCAAGATAAATATACAGAGTATAACTTTGTACGTGACTTTAATGTAAACAAGGGTCTATATAAATTAGTGTTTAAATTAAATTAAATATCCTTAGATTTAATTAGTTTGATTATTTATAAACGTGTACATATTTTTAGTATAAACAAATTAGTTTTAAGAATCGTTACAATACCAATTACAAAATATATCTTAATCCGTATAAATGTAAATCATTTAAAAAATCTATTTTTTGAAAACCATAGCGCATTTATTTTACACTTTTAACAAGTTGTAGATGCCAGTATGTACAGTGTACCAAGCAACGAAAAAAGGCACCCAAAGAAAAAATAGTATTTGCGCATAATATAGAGAAAAGATTGAAACAACACTATTTGACATTGAAAACAAAGTGGCACTCCAAATCAGGTGTAGCGCCCTTGAACTGCGGTCTCCTTGGATCTTTTGTGTACCTCCAATTTATTACTCCCTCAGCAGTTCTGTTTTGTTAATTAAGTTTAAGAAGTTTCTTTCAACTCATTATCGGTTAGTTTTGGTTTACTAAAAATCGTTGTACGTTGCGTTTGACATGCTTTGAATTTTTACAGTCTCGTCGTCCTCCAAGCTTTTGGACTACTTTGATGTTCTATTTTATACAGTGCGATGTTATTAGTTTTATAAGTTTTCTTAACTTTTGTCGACTTATGCTTGTTAGTGCATTTCAAGTGGCTTTGTAAGGAAGAGTTTTGTGTGCTTCATCCTTAAAGAGTTTTTCACCCCGCTTTGTGGGGATCCCCCCCTTTGGCTACTACAGTGCTACCGTACAAAATAACTATTACCGTTTGATTCCTGGGCATTTTTTCTCCATTGCTCTTGCAATTGAAGTGAAGGTAGTATTGCGAAACGCTTTTTTATTATCTAGAAAAGCATTCAATGCAATGTCATTGTATTGGATTGCATGTTTGCATCTATTTACTAATTGGTGAATTGCTAGCACGCAAGTTTTTTTGGATTGGTATGCATACTAGTTTCGGTGCAAAGACAAAGCCTTTAGTGCTCTGTTCCGTTCCAGTTGATTTTTCTCGGGTTTCTGTATTCCATTATTCTATTTAAGCGTAATTTCTCCCACTATCATACGCCATTTTGATGCTAAAATCCGGTATCCGGTATTGCCAACAGAATCTAAGAAAACAATAGATAGAAGAACGTTAAATATTAGAAAACAGAATGTCAACGCTAAATTGAAAATGTAATGTAAGTTGCCTATACGACAGGTTTTAGAAGTAAGTAAATTCCGAAATTATATGAAATAAGATAATTCGTATTTGTTGGTAACAAAATTTACTTTTTAAAGTTGTTTCTATTCTCTATTTTATTTGTTTCGGTACTTTTTATAAATTAGGTTGTTACTATGGTGGTTTGGTTGGGACGCTTTATTACGAATGACTAGTGTTAAACTAGATTTGCTAACCGATATCGATATGTTGCATCTTTTCAAAAGGGTGTGCGTGGCAGTGTGAGTATGTGTAGCAAACGTATGGCTATAGCTAACAATATGCTTATTCTCCAATAACAACGCAAAACCATCATCTTACATACTGTACTTAGACGCTACAAATTTATATGGAAACGCGATGCGTCGTAAATTACTAACCGGAAACTTTAGATGGCTAACGAAACCCAAAATCGAAGAGTTGTTTATTTTTGATATCAAAGACGATGCACACGTAGGATATGTATTCGAAGTAGACTTGCGATATCCCGAAGAATTACATCACAAACATGACGATTTACCGTTTTGTCCGAAAGATATGGTTCCACTAGGAGGAAAGTTTACCAACTTGGTGCCAAATTTGTATGACAATATAAAATACATAATACATTAAGTAAATCTGAAGCAATGCCTTCGTCACGGTTTGAAATTAGTTCGAATTCATAAAGTATTAAAATTTAGACAATCGGATTGGATGCAAAAATATATAGATTTTAATACCGATAAACGTGATAATGCTAGAAACGAATTTGAAAAGAATTATTATAAATTGATGAACATGGTTTTCGGTAAAACTATGGAAAATGTCGAAAATAAGATGTTAGATTGGTTACGCATTTGGAGTCGCATTATAGAAAAGCAGGAGTAGAAGCACTAGTAGCAAAACCCAATTTTAAGTAGACGAAAACATTTTGCAATAATTTAGTAGCCGTAGAAATGAACATTTTGGAAGGTAAGTATAATAAACCGCTGTTTGTCGGATTTGCTGTTCTGGAATTGTCGAAGACGATTATGTACGGAGTTTATTATGACTATGCAAAAAAAAATTTGAGAAGAACATCAACTTATTATATACAGATACAGAATCGTTAATATTGGAGATAAACGCCGAAAACGTGTACGAAGACATGAAGAACGATATAGATAAGTTTGACACATCGAATTATCCCGTCGATAATATCCACAATATGGCTCGTGGAAAACCAGTATTAGGAAGAATGAAAGACGAATACGCTGGAAATAATGTCACGTTATTTTTAGGAACTGGAGCTAAAGCGTATTGTGTACAATTGCTGTCGAAAATAATTAAAAAAGCTAAAGGCGTAAAACAATACGTAATAAAAAAACATTTAACATTGAAATTCTACAAACAAGTGGTAAAAGAAGAGAAATGCATTTACAAGAAAATGTATGTGTTCAGGTCACATTTGTATACGATGTACACAGAACTTAAAAATATAATTGCTCTTTCGGCATGAGACGACAAGCGTTATGTATTGAAGGATGGTCATCACGCGCTGGCGTGAGGTAACAAGATAATAGAACAGTTATACAAAGAAGTTGAAAAGGAAAACAAAGTAGATAAACGTCACGACATGTTACTCAACGCGTTTTAACAAGATTACCATAAATCGATATGTGTTATTGTGTTATTTAATAATTGAGTATTAAAATGTAAATGTGTATTATGTGTATATGAATATTAAACTACCACTTATATAACATTGTTATTTGATATCCAAGAATTATGCTTAGAATCCATTCCCAACCATTTAACATAAACTTTTTTTCCTTTTCGTCGAGGTACTTTCTTTACCAAACAAACATCTAGGTGCTTGACTTGTTGTAATTTTTTTCGTAAAATCCGCTTAAAATGACGTATTCCATAGAATCTTTTAGTATGTATGTTATGGGATTAGAATTTTGAACTTTCGAAATAAGAAAAGTTTCGTTTGACCAACGCGGAGCACTTTCTTTAAATATAGAAATAGTAGGATCTGTAATTTTTATAAAATTTTGATATTTTCGCGTTTCGCAATGCTTACTTTAATATAAACCGCATTTTATTTTGCATTTTTTGCAGATATTGAAGGTTTACAGCATATGACATATAAAAGTGCTTATATCGAACATTGAGTGCATAAAAATGAATATTTTAGAGTAAAATTTTGCATTGAAATTTTAACTGAAGCAAAAATGCTTTTTAAAACCGTTCATTCAACATTTCTTAGAAATTCACGTTTTTGTTTTGGCTTCAGACATTTGTGGTACAAAACAATAAAACCTTATCTGGGATATTTAAGAAGGTACATGAGAAATACCTGTTGTTGCAGACAGGAAGTATTAAATTTTTGGTAATCCAAATCTGCGGAATGCACCAAAAATTTTAGTTTTAGTTTGGATAGCAAATTGTGCGGTTGTGCATTTGTTTAAAACATGCCGAAAGTCGGTAGTTCGTAGTCGGAGCTTATTAAAAAGTGGTTAAAACCATACAGGTGTTTCAAGTACGATGGAAGTGTAGCGTTTTGTTGTGTGTGCGAAAAACAGGTATGTATCCAGTACGTAGTTGTAGTTCGTATTTTTAGTTTAGATTTTAGTAGTAGGGCAGTGAGCAAATTTGTAAATTTTAACCTACTTTTGCAGTGTCATTCTTACTATTTTATATTCCCGTTATTTTTTATAATTCCACAAGTAGGATTTTTTCGAATAATTAATTATTTCCTTCTCTCTATCAGTCGTTATCAAAAAATTTAATAGCTTCAGATGTTTTCCGTTCACATTATTTTTTCTTTTTTCTATTTTGGATAATATTTAACGTAAGTTAAACCAATGACTAAAATAACATTTTGTTTAAACTAGAATTTTATTAATAGATCACTGTTGTAACGTGCACATTTTTTCGATTGATTACGTCTGATTTTAATTAACATCTGTTTATATAAATTCCTTTGCGCAATGCATTTGACGCACAGCACATGCGTTATGAGTTCTTTTTCTTAAGTAAAACGTCATCTTGGGTACGGTTGTTACCGCGTGAGGACGTGTTCGTCCTGCACAGCGTGCAGAAAATGTCCACATGTTAAATTTGTACGGTGGAATTCTGCGTTCGTCGTATGTAATAAAATCCGCTTTTGTTTGTTTTATATACGCTATCGTTTGTTTAAAGAAACCCGTAATCTAAAAGGGGTAAGTAGTTTCTTTGTTTCTTACACGTGGTGTGTAACCTTTGGATTTTGCGTTTTAGTTTCTTTTTTCTTCTGTACGTACGAACTGGAAGTTTTTTTTTACTATGGTTTACGATATACGACCACGTTTCTGATATATTCGATGCTTTTCGATTTGTGTACGTATGAATTCGTTTATGGTTACAAAAGATTGGTTTGGATACCTACGCCTATTTACGATTTTGAGGATTGAAATGTGATATGAAGATATGGTTTACGCAGCACGTTTGATGTTAGTCACAACGTCGCTTTTACGAAGAATTTCCGTTACGAATTATGATTTTCATGTGGGAAAATCGATAATTATTCATGGTTACGTCTGATGCAATTTGGTTTGGATGTTTCAAATGAAAATTATCATACGTTACCTTTGTTTACGATGTTCTGGTTATTGGATCTGTACGGATATTAGACCAAATCAGGATAAATACGGAAAATATGGAAGTTTATTTTTTTCATTTCAAGAATTTCGTAATGTTGCATGAATCAGATGAGAAACGCGTAATTCAATTAAGTCACATGATGACTACGCCCAATGCGCTGAAGTTACAAACAACAAGTGGTAATCTAACCTTCAATAACACGTATGTAAATAACTTAAGTATTCGTTTTAAGATTTGTTTGTTTGTTTTTTTGGTTTCAATATTTAACCGTTATAATTTTAATGTAAAAAATATTGTGGCGTCCAAATTATGTTTTAAATTATGTTTCAAATTATATTTAAAATTACGTCAAATTAGAATTGTAAATATTAGTGTACGATCAGAATACCCCGACCCTGGTTATAATTTGAATATGACTCATTGCTCTAATTTATTGTTTGTGTGTGTTTATACGTTAATAAAACCATTAGAGCTAGTACGGTGCATTATTATTATTATTATTTAAATTATGAATACGTTATAAAATAGCAACGATAAATGTTTGTTAGTAGTAGTTACACCGTTGCCAAAAAAATTCAACTGAATCAGCATGTACACACTGGCCCACATCAACGAAAAACTAGCATTGAAAATGCTGCTGCGCAAGAATTACTTCCAACTACGTAAATACAAACGAACACTTCAATAATTTCAATAAAAATTTATGCAAAATGATGGTGTCCTGCAACATTCCGTTGAACAACTTCGACGTTCTAGATTTCAAGATCTTCATGGAAAAATACACAAAACAAACTGTGGTTTCCCGGCGAACAGCGTCTAGATCACACATTCCTAGATTATATGAAGACATGCTTCAAAAAATAAGGAATTCGATTATAGGTCACTACATCTGGTTTAATTTGGATGAAACAACAGACGCTAAAGGAAGATACATTGCAAATTTCATTGTTGGTGTTTTGAATGGCAACTCTTCCAACAGTTACTTGGTTGCTCTTAAAGAATTGGAAAAAAACCAATCATTTAACAGTGTCTAGATTTGTTAATGAAATACTTGCGCTTTTGTATGTACCGCAAGAAGTCCCAATAGATAAAGTTTTGTATATGGTGACCGATGGTGCTGCATATATGAACAAAGCAGCTAAAAACTTACAAATTTTTTATCCTAATCTGGTTCACACAACTTGCTTAGCACATGCCGTAAATCGCGTTGCCGAAGATGTTGGGATTGAATTTCCCCTGGTAAATTCGTTAATTAACACAGGAAAAAAAGTTTTCCTGAAAGCTCCAAGCAGAATTGAGGTTTTCCGTGAAACATTAAAAGACGTTGATTTGCCCCCGCAACCAATTTTGACCAGATGGGGAAGCTGGATCGAAGCTGCTCTGTATTACTGTGAACACTATGCAGAATTCAAAGAAATTCTGAAGGATTTTGATCTAAGTTGTGCTCAATCTGTAGCGGACTGTCAAAGTGCTCTAAAAAAACGCGGATTAAGTTCTCAGTTGTCATATATAAAATCGCATTTTTCCGATATTTCCGACATAATTAAGAAATTGGAGACACAAAATTTACTTTTAACAAAATCTTTAGATTTAATTGAAAACTTCCAAAAAACTATAGATGCAAATAAAAATGATACATGCAAAAAAGTATCGACAAAATTGAGTGATTTATTTAAAAGAATTCAGGATTGTCGATACTTAAATCTATAAAAGGTATTTTAGATGGAAACCTTTCCGGTTCGGAGGACTTTGCACAAAATTTAGCTACTCAAAAAGCACATTTATTTAAATATTGTCCTGTAGCTTCATGTGATTGTGAAAGAAGTTTCTCTATGTATAAAAATATATTACAAGACAATCGTCAACGTTTTTTATTGGATAATATAGAAAAACACATGATTATTTATTGTAACAAGTAAACAGATTCTGCTCTATCTGTATTTTTATTGTTTCTAGTTGTTTTTGTTAACTTTTTCAGTATAATCAAGAACTGCATTTTATAAATTATAAATGTAATTAACTAATTATCGTTTGTATTCAAAATTAAAAACATTAACAAAATTTAGTGTATGTTTTTAATTTTTTTTTTCAGGTGCCATGCAAAACAATAATTCTAATCACTCAAATTTATTGAAAAAATATTTTAAGTTTTTGTCATTTTAAAAGAGTTATAGGAAAAAATCTTTTTTTAGAGCATATAAATATAACATATTTGAGGGATTTATAGCAGCATATTTTAGAGCATATATGCTTCATCTTTACAGCATATCTGCCCAAGCTTACTTTAATAGTAACGGAGTTTTAAATGTAAGTAGCGCATGTTGAGGTCGTTGGCACATTAGCTGGCAAAAAGATTGCTGCTTGAGCGCTTAGATGCGAAACAGCGTCATTGGAAGAACTACTTGAGCCTCTCTGCAAATATGAAGCAACGAATGATGATTTTTTTTGTACTAAGAAACTGGGATCGACATGGTTGCAAAGTGAGATGACCTAAGCAACCATGACATATTATTACAGACTTCTAAACTTGCAGTAGTTTCTATGGCACTAAATTCATAATCGGCAACTTTATCACATTCCGATTACCTTGTCTCATCCGATAAAGATCTCATAATTTTTTTGTTTAAGTCACATTCAATTCATCGGTTTGAATTGCTGCAGATTTTATTATATCGTTCACGTTATTATACAATTTTGTCATTTGAAAACGGTATTTTTTTCTTAACGTTACATCGACTTTATTCGATTTCATGTTTCTAACCAACACAAAATATTTTGAACGTTACGTTATTACAATAAAAACAAATACTTTCCGGGTTTCGGTACCAAATGTTAAAAGGCACGTTAATAAAAAGTTGCACTAAGTTAATTAAAAACTGTTCTTTATTATCGAAACTAATACAATACTCTGTTTAAATCAAAACCATGAAATGTAGCTCAAAATATGTCTTACGAACTTCTTTTCTTAACTAACAGAAATACTTAAGAATTATTTATCTAAGTTATGTCAACGAAATGTAGTGTAACAATATATCATATTTTATGTACTAATTATAATGAACTTCACATCTTGTACAAAAATTAAAACTAATCTTAACGTAAGTAGATCGCCATACTTTTTATATTTTAGTTACTTATTGAATTGTATTAGAATGTTCTATAGTTAGGTCTTTCCGTTTTTACACTTAATACGTCAAACAATCGTTTGGTGTTTTTTAAATAAAAGTTCTAATTCTAGCATTACACTCGTTTGTTTTTGTCAAATTTGTTTAAAAGTATCTTAGTAGAATTAAGGTTTTCACGAGTTGCATTTGTAATACAATTTTTCATTCTGGATAATTCCCGTGTTGTAGTTATCGCACTAAGTTTTTGTCACACGTCGCACACGGGAATTATGCAAACTAGAAAACTGTATTACAAACATACGTGCTTTTTTAAAGTGTCTAATTTTCATTAGTTATCATACCAACTGCACCAACTTTGTTTATTTTACACGAAATCAGCATTTGCTTGTAAAAAAAATGTTATCGAAATTAAAAAACAAGTTTTTCAAATTATTTTATTTGATATACCTACATATGAGTTCTAAACAAAAGCTCAAAAATTACTATTCCAAAATTGTACCAGTGTATGATAAGTTAAGGCACACTGTTTGTCAATATCCACGAAAGAAACATTGGTACGTTTGTATATCCATCCGGCTTGCCTATTGCACAAGGAAATACCCAACTTACAATTCCAATTTGCTTACCGTTTACAACAAATGGTCCGCCAGAATCGCCAAAACAAACTCCAGTGTATTTCCTAAATGCGCAAATATTTGAAAAAGGAATAGTTCCTCCAATTCGAGTTTGGCAATCTAGTGTGGTGATATAAGTTGTAATTAAACTTTGTAATTGATTTGGAATAAAGGGGGAAGGGTATGTCGTCTTTCCCCAACCAGTTACGATACCATCAGTTCCAGCACAAGGAAGATCGGTCGCCAAAGGAATTGACTGGATTAAGGCGGATATGGTAAAATTAACTGTGGTTTTTACAAGACCAACGTCATAAACTAGTGTAGTTGAATTGTATAAAGAATGTGGCGTAAGAATTGCTACTGAGTAAACAATGCCCCCAGACAATAAAGTATTGGTTCCGGCAACTACAAAAACGTCACTAGGAATTTTTCTAAAAAACAAATATGTCTAAAAACATAAAAATCATAGTTTTACTTACCCGTATATACAATGAGCTGCCGTTAACACCCAATTTGATTTAATAATAGAACCACCACAAAAATGACTATTGTTAACATTTCTCAAAGAAACTTGATAAGGAAACTGCCCAGGAAGCGCATTCGTCCCATTTATGATGCGTGAGTCGGCAGCGTCAGTAAACACATCTGAAATATTACAGTAAATGAAATATAAGAATCATTATAACATTTGCAAAACCTTACTGCCCAAAGTGACAACCAAAAACAGGACAGTGGCAAAAGTACGAAGAGACATGGTGAATAGTTTTTGTTTCAAAAAAAGCAATGATTTTATACTTGAAAAATTGTTTGTCGTGTAAATATATCACTTAAAGATATCTTTATGACTTTGTTTTTTACTATAAGTAGCGAGGAAAAAGCTTGATGACGTAACTTGCGGTATAATCCAATATTGTAAGTTATTACTTTGTTTTTATTAACAAAATTTTTTGTATAATTAATTTGTGTATTTTCGGTTTTGGTTTAGAATACTAATATTGCGTGTGTTTTAGTTTTTTAATTCGTTGCTTCTTTCTACTAGTTTAGATTTAGAAAATATTTCTAAGTTATACTAGTTTTCCTCATATTCGGTAGTTAACTTCGGCGCTGTAAATTTTCTGCTTTTTTATCTACCACGCTTCTTATTCGGTTTAGTTTATGTTTAATAAACGCTTAAAAAAATTTTTTTGAAACTTGCTATAGATATTGATTTGTCAGAATGATGAACTAAATTAAATGGCACCACACTTTTCAGGATACACTTCTCTATTTTCGTTTTATTTATTCAAAAGGCTAATAAACAAGTCTCCAGAATTTTCTGAAAGACTTTATTCATTCGCGTTTATTTTTGTTAAAAATGTAATATTAATACAATATTGATTGTTGTATGTAAGAAGAAACAAACCTAAAAAAAATTTTAATCCAAAATTATTTCTAACGATAATCAAAATTGTAAAAACTTTAATGCGCATTAAATCAGTCTTTAAACATCTTTTACAGCGTGTATCTTATATAATAGTTTTTTTCTTGTTATAAATCAACAAAAACAATATTTAATGAAGAATTACTTTTCTTTTTTTAAACACAAAAACAAATAACTTAATTAAATAATTCAACATTACGTTCATAGATAATTCGTATTTGTTGGTAACAAAATTTACTTTTTAAAGTTGTTTCTTTTCTCAATTTTATCTGTTTTGGCACTTTTTATAAATTAGATTGTGACTATGGTGATTATATGGAATTAATCTAACACTTGACAAAATTAATCACACAAATTTTGTTTGAAGAATACAGCAGCTCTTGCGTTTTTTTATTTGATGCTTCTAGCACTGTTTGATTCTAGTCCGCATTATTAACACCAAACATGGGCAATTTTTATTCAAATGATAAAAAAACTAAACAAAAAACATTTGTTAAAATTTGCTGAAATTAAAATGTGGTATGTGAATCTGTAGTGAATCGTGTCGAACGATAACTCCGCCTCGTAGACTTGTGTATACTATACGTGCTGAAAATTATCAGTTTAGGTTTTTTGAAATTACACTGGTTTGCAAAAAAATATTTTTTATAGAGCCCTGACACTATTCCGGGTGATTCTTATGTAAAATGACGCCCTGAATCCAAATATGTCTTCCGTTTTCTTCCATCACCCAACATTTTCGAGGAAGCCCCAAATCTATAGTTTTACCACTTTTCGATAAATTAATTATAATTTATTTATCGAACGATAATAATAATTATATTAATTATTATAATAATAAATATATGGACATGAATTTAATTTAAATGGGAAAAAGAAGTATTTTAGCTATAAACAGTAATAAATAAAAAGATATTCATCGTTACTTGGTGCTTGCTTTCTTTTTATACCCTGAGGTACAGTTCTCTCGTTTCAAAAACCAGCAGTACTCCGCCAACATGCTTGCATTCCACTTACCTGAAAATCTCTTCTCCAGCTTAGCGATGTCTTGATGGAACCGTTCTCCGTGTTCATCCGAGACTGCTCCTAAATTTTCAGAGAAAAAGTCCAGATGCGAGTGAACGAAGTGAACTTTAAGAGACATGTTACATTCTATGTCCTTGTACGCTAAAAGCAGTTCCTCGACGTAAGCGACATAATCTTCACTTTTGTGGTTCCCCAGGAAGTTCTTACAAACGTTTTGAAATGCAAGCCAAGCTCGTTTTTCTTTTCGATTTAGGTGTATAATAAACGTCGAATCTTGGAAAAGTTGTCTATTCTGGGGACCAACAAAAACGCCTGCTTTGATTTTAGCTTCGCTAAGACGAGGAAATGCGCCACCTGTCTTGTCCAGTGCTTTCACAAACTGCTTGATCAATCCAAGTTTGATGTGTAAAGGTGGTAAGTAAATATTTTCCTTCGGAACCAAAGGATTGTGGGCGACATTTTTCTGACCAGGAATAAGATTTTTTCTCAAAGGCCAGTCCCGTACAATGTAATGTTTATCTCGGCCTCGGCTATCCCATTCACAAAGGAAGCAGCAATATTTTATGAATCCTGATTGCAGGCCCGTGAAAAGAGCAACAACTTTTAAGTCAGCGCAAAGTTTTCACTTATAATCATGATAACTAATTTTATCAAGGATTCTGAAGATGTTTTCGTACGTTTCTTTCATATCAACAGAGTATGCAACTGGAACTGATGTGAAGTCATTTCCATTTGCCAACAGGACAACTTTTAAGCTTGTTTTTGATGAGTCTATAAACAGTCTCCATTTGTCTGGATCACATGGCATCTGTAGCTCTGTCATCAATAAATTTGCATTAGGGCAGAACACTAAACCTTTATCTTGTGAGAAAAGACATTTCAGGGTTGCTTGTCTGGTCCTGTAAGAAGATATTTTTACTCCCTTTTCTAAGAGATTCCACTGTTGAAGTCGCGATCGTAGGAGCTGAGATTTAGTCTTGGGTAACTGCAAATCCCTGACAAGATCAATTAATTCCGATTGAGTGAGGAGGTGAGATTGCCGAAAAACTAAATCTGCGAAATACTCTTCATCATCATTGAACGTATCATTCGAAGCCCCAGGTTGTGGCTCAGAGTCTTTTAAATCAATTTCCGGCTCTAGAGTATAAGTGTTTGGGGACTCTGGAATTGGTAAAGTATCGTTATGAGGAACAGGTCTTAGAAGTGACGGAATATTGGGATACTGAATTGTATGCTTACTTTTACTCGAAAACCCGACGGTGGAAGTCATACAAAAGTAACAATCTGTAAGATGACAGCAAGGTTCACGCCAAACCATGGGCACAGCAAATGGCATTGATTTACGGGTACCTTTGAGCCATTTGGTCAAACTACTGTAACAAGTCGTACAGCAAATTGATGGAGCCCAAGTCTTGTTCTGGTCGCTAACTTGACAATTAAAGTACAATGTATAAGCTGTTTTAACAAGCGGAGAAAAGGGTTTTCGTTGCGCTTTTAAAGTTAATTCCCCGCAGACACAGCAGAAGCTATCGGGATGATTTTTACACTCGCGTGGCATAATTAAACAGTAATTCAACGCCCGACATTAACCACAAATCACACTTAGTCACTTAAAAAAATCCGAAGTAAAAGTAGTTTTACTGTTTTACACAAATGAACAAAAATGAACACAAAATCCAGCACGTTTCAAACGTCGACAAGTTAACTCTGCAACAGCTATAGATGTACTGATCGAAGCAGTTAAGCAAACAATGTAATATACTATAATGAGAAGAGTAATGCAAGTTCAAGCCTGTCGAAAATTCTTGTTTAAACCTGCATGTGGTATTGAGATCGCTAGCGTCGTGCAGTGAATCTTCTTAACTGATTATTGATATTTTTTTTTACTGTTCTTATATATTTGTATTTTATTGTTGTTTCTATATACATTTTATAGCAAAACTTTTGCCATATACTTTGGTATAAATTTTATTACCTGTTTTGGGATGTTTAACGGCTATAAGTTAAAATTCTAAAAAAAATGCAAAAAATAAAATAAAAATGGGGTCCCCCCAAAATAGGTGGGTTATGGGTAAAAACGGAGCTCATTTTTTGATTCAGGAGGTCGTTTTGCATGAGGATCGTCAAGGATAGTATCAGGGCCGATTTTCATGCAGACCAGTGATAATAAATGATCAACATTTGGCGTCAATTTTGTAAAGTTTAATCTTAAATCTCTTCGGCTAATGATGTCCAGTCTGTTTTTTTTCGTTAGGAGATTGGTAACAGCGCTGAACCCCCTTTTCACTAGGTATGACGATGGAAAGAAAATTAAAAATTTCCTCGTTATATTCCATAATACGGAATAAGTAACGGGTATGTTGTTTTCCAGCCAGAATCGCTGATATCCGTTTTTAAACTGAACCTTAAGTTCTTCATTACTTGGTTCAGTCAGTTCCGCTTGTATTATGACATTTGTTTCTTCTATCTCACCATATGTGTTATGTATCCACGGTGGTATAACCATAGTCAAAACATCCTCAAACCTAGTTTCAAAATCTGAATAAAGGACATTTAAATGTTCAACGTAGGTTGAAACGTCGTTTTCCTGGCAATTTGTCTGTGACAAATTGGGAAACTGGGTAAATTCGCCCCGTCCAATATTTTGCTTCATTAGTTTAACTCTGGCAAGAAACGCTGATAAGATGGACTTTGTTTTAATCAAATTTAGACTGTTCCCTTGTAACTGCAAATTAATCATAATAAATTTTGTAAACAAATCTGTTAAATAGGCGATTTCATTAAATTGTCTTTTAAAATTTTATCTTTAGTATTCAGAAATTCTAAAATAGTCTCAAAAAGAGCAAAAAAAACTTCAGTGTGAAGGAGTTATTGATGAAAGTGTTCGTCATTTTTTTCACACAACTGCGCAAATAACCGCGTTGCTTCGGATTCGGTTTACATCAGCCATGACTAATTGAAGAGATTCATGCAATCTAAAACTAAAATTTTTAGCAACTAAATGTTGTCGATGGATGACGCAATGTATTGCTAACACCCTTGATACATTTTGTTTTAAATAGCTTATATATATGCATGCTTAACTTTATTTGTTGCCTACATTACATTCTAATTCGTTTTTTTTTGTTTTTTTGAAGTAGATTTCATCATCCTTTCTTTTCTCTTCACTTTTTCCTCCTTCTCCATACTTCTTCCATCCACTCCGCTCCATTTCCGTTTTCGTCTAAGATTTCCTCTATTTTCAGAACCTCTTCTTTTAATTCACTGCATTTCTCTCTCATGTGGTTAAGGTCTTCCGTCTCTTCTCCACATAGTCTGTACATCTTTTTGTCTTCCTTTTTCCAGTATTTGTTACCTAACTCCTCGTTCCCACATCTGAACCGTGCGCATTTTTCCTAGACCGTGAACGCTACTAGTTGCGCTGATCAGCTAGGAAATGTAATGCGCGTCAAAGCACTCCGTTCCCTAGACAATGAGCGCAACATGACATGTCCTTGATCTTTCGCGCGTTTTCTTGCATGGGTCTGTGTCATTCACGTGCAAGTTGTACGTGTTACTTCGCGTATTTGTTCGTCTTGTGAAAGTAGTCTTGTCAATATGAATCAAGGTAAGAGGAAAGTGTAATAGAAACAATAAAAACGTTTGATAGTAATATCAGAATTATTAACTCCAATCAATCCAAAGTTATTCTAAGAACCAACATTGAAAGAAATCTAGATATCACTGCAAAAAATTGGATTGAAAACTTTTCTAAAGCTACTTACACAGATTGGATTGTTTCTTAAAATAAAAAAACTGCAGTTTCGAAAAGATTGGGTTTGTTAGCACAATACAAAAATAAGGAAAAAAAGTAAGTAGTGTTAGTGAAAGGAACAGAAACTGCAGCTCCAAAATCTATATTAAGGTAAAAAAAGAAAACAAATTTTCAAGATGCCGGGATCCCTTCCTTAAGGATGTTCTAAACGCCATTGTAGAAGTAAGTTAGTTTGAATTTGTAATATAACAACAGTAATATTTTAATAATTTCAGGTACATTTTACGCATAGCCACAGGGTTTCGGTGGCAGAAGCCTATAGCTACCTAAGAATAAGCTCGTCTACAAAGGATCAATTTTTGAAGTACGTTAGTAAAGGACTGAGTCCCAGCGAAGCTAAACATTTCCATACATCTACTCTAATGGCTACCACTTCAGGTGATAAAATATGTGAAACTCTGGCTAATGCCTAAGTAAATCCTATGGAACGCTCAATTTATCATTTGTATGAACAATGGAGGTACGTATTTCGGTTCAAATGTGTTCCCAGTTTCAACTTTTATACATAGAAAAGAAACTTATGGAAAAAGAACAAGCAAAAGTGTTTTTGAAAAGCTGGTGGAGAAAAAGGCACATTTTGAAGTTAATGAAATCAAGATGTTTTTAAGCGAAGAGCCTTTTTGCTGTGTTAATGCTCAGAGCCCACAGTATGCATGTTTTCAGTGAAATCGTTTCTGTTAACAGCAGTGGATCATGTGATCAAATGGGTAATTCTATAACATTTTTTTTTGTGCTACTAAAATCGGCGGTGTACCTCTCGGTTGTATGATTCACAGTTATCAAACACAGGAAGTGTGTGAATTTTGTTTTCAAAAATTTACGGAGGTCTTAGGATCTGATGGATTTGCTGGTAAGGGAACACCTTCTGTGTTTATGACAGACGATTCAGCTGCAGAAATAAATGCGCTCCATACTATATTTCCTGGGTCAACCACTTTACTTTGCACTTTTCGTGTGATGCAAGCTGTATCGTGCTGGCTATGGGACCAGTCACATGGAATAAAAAAGCAGATCGACGGATCCTTATGCAAAAATTTCGGGATGTACTATATGCAAAAAATGTAATTGACTGCAATCTATTCAAAGAGGAATTATGCCGTTCCCAACTATCAGCAAAATATAAATTATTTTTAAACTATTTTGAACAAATGTGGAAAAGAAATTCCAAATGGTGCCACTGCTTCGCACTGGCATGTCAACTAGAGGTCACAATACTAATAATATAGTGGAAGTCTCTATACGTATATTTAAAGATCTAGTCGTTAAGAGAAGTAAATCTTATAATTCTGTGTCTTTAGTAGATTTTATTACATATTCTATGGAACAATTTTACCAAAAAAAATTATTTCTGCTGCAAATTCAAGAAGAACGACACTTCAAATTTATTTCGATAAGTTTGTCAATAAATGTAGCGAATTAGCTGCTACTCAAGTAAACGATTTCGAATATACTGTTAATTCAGCGTTAGACGAACAAATCTTGTACACTGTGAACATTCAAACAGAGTAATGTGATTGTCCAGATGGAGCAGGGGGAAAATTTTGTAAGCATTTGTGCGCAGTGTATAACAGTGGTGTGGATCTATTGCATGCTTCTGATTTGATTTTTCAAGACCGCGTTGAGTTAGCGACATTAGCTTTAGGTACTGGAGTCGCCAAGTTTTTTTTATAGGAATGAAGGAAAATGTTGACTTAGTAAATGATAGTAACGAAACAAACAATCATGAGTTCAGAAAACCAATGGAACCAAATAATATAGTTGAGCATACATCAAGTGAAATGTTAGAAAATACGATAAATGATAATGAATACTCTGTAGAATATCAGATGCAACTGTCAAAACTTAAATTAAACCTAAACAACTTTTATAATTTTGCTGAAGCCAATCAATCAAAATTTATGTTACAACGCATATGTAACCTCAACAAGAAAATTGAAAATATCGAAAATATCATTGTGCAGATTTGGAAGAATCCGCAATCAGATGTAGACAGCTTCTTTAAGGTTTGGCATTTGGCAAAGAGATTGTTTAATACAATTAAAATCAGTTCATTATGAGGAGAAGGGGAAACCTGTCAAGAAATAGAGATGTTTTATTGCAAGACCATTCATGGATTTTACCATTAGTTCATATTGTTCAGCAAAAATACCTAGAAACTGTAATGAACGCGAAGACGTGTTAAATAATTGACATAAACCATGAGCAACATTTTCGTTGTTAACTGGCGGCAAAGAACAAAGCCTTTAAATATAGCTTTCTATTATACGTTCCGCTTGTCATTTTCCGATCGTAAAAATTCAACTACATCGTTATACGAGGTTTGGCTAGGCGTTAAACCAGAAATTGAAAATGCGGCTTTCCCCGTTAAGAGTGATTTTAAATTTATGAATTTCGAATTATTGTCTAATTTGTTATTATTATGTACGGTTTGCAAATATTGTTCCCAAAAGGCCGACCAGGTCTTCAAATTTCCATTAAACCATAACCAGTTAAGCTTTTCTACACAACACACATTCACTGAATATTCAGTGAATATTTAAGAAAAAATATTGAATCTTTATAAAATATACAAGTTTACACAAATAATGTTATATGAATATTCTGTGGACATTAAATGTCCTACTAGCGCATATTCAGTAAATATTCCAAATTAATATTCTGTGAATATACAAATGACATTCACTAATTGTGTATATAATATTCAAATTTTGGATAAATATACTTAAAATATTTAATAAATATTGTAAGATATGATGTAGTACTTATGCTTGTTATTTATATACTTGATTGATACGTATTTCAAATTATAGTTAATCAATAACGATAATATAAATTTTATTCTTGCAATTTCTTATACTTAATTCGAACAAAATAATTTTTTACATACATCTGATTGGATTGTTTCTTTCAGTGATGCTTTATAAGAAACAACTCTTAAATGTTAATAAAAAAGTTAATTATTTAAGGATACAAATGTGTTACAACACTTACGAAATACTAATTTTCTCAAATGTAAGACTTCGAAATTCGTTTTTCGTTTGATTTGCCTCCAATGTGAGATAATTTTTTTTTGTTAGGTTGAAATTTTAGTGTAACATTTCACGAATCGTGAATTGTTACACATAATCCTGATAACAGTCGGCTGTGATGGTTGCTCCCTTTATGGATCTGAACAAGTCTAGTTACAGGCTAACCGAATGGTTGCAGATTTGGCTCTTGAACCAAGACGAGTTGACCTACTTCTTGGTTGCCAGCTCGTTGTACCTACTTAGATCTAGACTGGTACTCGGGCTAGGCTTCACGTTTAAATTTTTGTCATAAATAGAAAACGATTCTTTGGCGTAATTGAAACTGGTCCAGACGGTTTTTAGATACCTTTGAAAAGTCTGCTTCCGGTAACAGTTCGGAAACATCACCAGTTAAAAGGTGAAAAATCCTTAGAATCGGATGAAATAGGACAATTAAATCGGGAATTCAATACGTTTTCAATTTTGGCCAACACCGTAGACATATTTTCAAAGTCTAACTTACGATCGCGTAAAATACGAGTCAAGTGAAACTTTACAGATCGCACACCTGCTTCCTAGTCACCACCAAAATGAAGAGCTCTAGGCGGAATAGAATGCCATAATACACCGCAATATGTTAAAAAAAATGGAAACATCGTTTTGCATGTCCGATTGGTTAAAACTTTCATATAAAAGTTGCAATTCGTCTGCGGTAGACGTGAAATTTGCATCGTTGTAAATGTACATGTAAACGCCGCATAAGATGTTGCTGTTAGTTCTTTCAAACATAACAGATGCACTTCAATGCGGTCAGGAAAGACGGATTTCAGATATATAGATGAACCGTAAGCCACGCAATTTGAGTCGCTAAAACAGTAAAACTCAACTAGCAAAGTTTTTTTATAAATAATATAGCATGGAACACGCAACATCGGAGCACAAGTAACACTTGAAGTGAAAGCTTCCTATTTAGTTTGCAAAACTGAAGGAACCGTTTCGTCCCAAGGTACTTGTTTTTTTACGATTCTTGGATTAGTAGCTTGCCCGCAACAATGATGGGAGCTAGAAATCCTAAAAGATCAAAGAGTTTTGATAGTGACGAAAGAATTTA
This sequence comes from Aquatica leii, assembly GCA_035610365.1. Lineage (NCBI taxonomy): Eukaryota > Metazoa > Arthropoda > Insecta > Coleoptera > Lampyridae > Aquatica > Aquatica leii. Next base: position 114,418,037 of record CM069435.1, read on the forward strand.
TCTTTTTGCCATTTTGACTAGGTCCATTTGAAAAGACCAATAAAATTGGAATTCTTCATTAGCGGAATACCAAGAAACGCCTGTAGTTTTAGACTGGATATCATGAAAGTTAATAGTATCTGCTTGCGAATAATTGCCGTTTAAAGCGGCCAATTCGTTTGAAGAGAATTTTTTTAACGAAATACCAAACACGTTAAATATGTTGGTAATTTTGGTGAGTATGTGTGGAGCTTCATTTAAGAAGAACGCTTCAGAAACGAGATTGTGAAAATTTCCTTCTGGTTCCGTTAGAAACCTCTGAATTTTGAGATGCACAATTGTCAGCAATGAATTTCAAGCTGCGCACAGATAAAAATGAAACACATTTCAAACCGTAAATGACGGTAGAAAACTGTAGCATTTTGGTTTTTTAGCATTGTCATTACCCCAAAGAATGCATTGATGCTGCCGCTGGTTTGGAACAATCTAGATTTGTCTGTACATTTTAGTACAATCTGCGGTTAGAGCTACTGGATATTTTCAAAAATTTATTAGAATAAAAAATAAATCCTTTTGCAACATAGAACCAGCGTACTGACAATCATTTAGTGATAAACCTGTACACGTTTGTGCACTACCATCAAAAACTACTCTTAAGTTAGTACTAATAGAGTTTAGATTCAAGACTTCATGATGAGGTAGAAAGTTTATGTTAGAAAAATTTGGTTTGGAAAGAAGAAGAATAATGATTAATAAAATCACAGTAGTTTTTTTTTCGTTCTGGAAATTTATGCAGACGCTTTTCTAACGTTAAAAATCTTTTGAGCGCCATGTCATAAGATTCACCGAGTTAAGATATGAACTTATTAAATGGAATGGAAACAACCAGTTTATCAACTTCAGCTTGATAACCGGTTTCTTCGAAATCCCGCATACAGTATTTGTCATCTTTAGAAAGTAATCCAGCTTCGTTAGGTTATGGAATTTGATTCAGTTACCTAAATCGCTGTAGATCAAAATTGACAGTAGAAGCAGTCAGTAAACAATTGGAAGATTGTTTAGTCTACTGCTACTGGTTTAACTTTATTTGTCTATCTGAGTGTTACAAAGTGATTCATGTTCCCTTATTTACAATTTTAACCCCCCCCTTTTCTTCTTACATTTACATTTACATTACATTACATTTCTTTTTACGTTTATTACATTTCCTTTTTCCTACTTTTCTCTTAATTGTTTCCTCTTTCTCCATACTTCTTCCATCCACTCCGCTCCTTTTCCGTTTTCTTTTAAGATTTTCTTTACTTTCTTCTATTAACTCCCTACATTTATTTCTCTAGTGTTTAATGTCTTTCGTCTCTTCTTCCCATAGTCTGCACATCTTTATTTTCTCTTATCTCCAGTATTTATTTCCTAACTCGTCGTTCCCACATCTGAACCTTGCTATGATTTTTTTCTTCTTGTTGTTTTTATTCCCTTTCCTCGTTAGATATTTTGGCACCCCTTCTCTCTTGATATTCTTATAATTCATATTATATCTGCCCTTTTTTATGTTTTTTGTTTTTCTATGTTCCTATCTCTGTTTATTATTTCCTTTGTTACCCTTACTCCCTTTTTCTCTTAATCTCTCTACTTCTTCTTTAGCCAACCCCTTTCTTTTATAATATTATTCTTTGCCATTCTGCATGTACTTAACTCTTTCTCTCTTTATTTTTTTCCTGCATTCCTGTTGTATTTTGCATGCGGTTTTTTTCTTCACTTCTTTTTCGTATTTTATAGCCCTATTTCTTGTCTCTACTACTTCTTTTTTCTGCCTGCACTTCTTCTCTTATAATACACCCCGGGGTTTTTTTGTTTTCAGTATTTTTCTTATATCTTTTCTACCTTTTTATGCTCCTTCCACCCCAATATTTCCATCTTATATGTCACCACACATTAGCTTCTTTAAGAACACTATCTTTTGGTTTATGTACACCCCAAACAACCTGTCCCCCTCGCTCCGCAATTGTCCTATTAACCTGTTTCTTTTTCTCACTCTTTTTTGTATATATTCTCCCTCCTTATAATCCTACTTCTCGTGTAACTCAGGTACGTAAATTTCTTTACTTACTGCACTTTCTTCTTCTTCCATTTTCACTCCTTTTTTTTTCATTTCATTCCTTCTTTTCTAAATGCCATTATTTTTATTTTTTTGTATGTATTTTCATTTCTTATTTTTTCATGTATTTTTCCAGTGTTTTTATTATCTCCTTCATTTTCTTTTCTTTCTTAGCCACTAACACTATGTCATCTGCATACGCCAACAACCACACCTTTACTTACTCTACTACTATCCATCTTATCTGTTGTCTTTTTATTGTCTCTTCCAAATCCTCCGTATGTACTGCAAATAGGCTTGGACTTAGTGGATATTTTTGTCTGAACCCTCTCCTTGTAACGAATTTCATGCTTTCCTTTTCATTCACTTTTACCCTGCTCCTCGTTTCTGGAAGATTGTTTAGTCTTTGACTCAGAATATACAGTCCCTGTTAGTATTTATGCGAGCTTAGTTTTCTTCAAACTGAGCATTTTTGCCTTCAGAGAAACCTGACCAATGCACAGAAGACTGTAAAATTGTTTAGCACCTATGAGAAGTTCTATTTCGGAAGACACATTAAAATTTGAGACAATTAAATTAATTCTAGCAGGTATTTGGAAACGAGAGCGATCAAAAAATACTGACGGAATGGAATACCCAATTTTGCCAACCACGAAACATTTTAAATTTGTGCAAAAATGATTGGCGCAAAAATTTATGCTTATTTTACCAAATTGAGAAATTATGGTTCTTTTGCCACTGACTATTATGAGCGCGATGTTTGCGCGGTTTGTAGGTAGTCCTAACCTTTTAATCAAATTGTTTGAAACCAACGAATGCATAGATCGATTGTCCTGAAATCCGCGTACCCGACAAGAAACTCCATTTATGTTTCGTATCATGACTTCAACAGAAACGGAGTTTTAAATAGAAGTAGAGCATGTTGAAGTCGTTGGAACATTAGCTGGCGAAAAGATTGCTGCTTGAGCGTTTAGATGCAAAACAGCGTCATTGGAAGAACTGCTTAAGTCTCTCTGCAAATATGCAGCAGCGAATGATGACCTTTTTTGTACTGAGAAACTAAGATCGGCGTGGTTGCAAAGTGAGATGATCAAAGCAACCATGACATATTTTAACAGACTTCTAAACTTGCAGTAGCTTCTACAGCAATAAATTCATAATCGGCAACTTTATCACATTCCGATTGTATTGTCTCATCCGATAAAGTTCTCATAATTTTTTTGTTTAAGCCATTAATTGATACTCGCAAAGGTTTAATTTTTTCGCACGTCACCTTCAATTCATCGGTTTGAATTTCTGCAGATTTTATTATATCGTTCACGTTATTACACAATTTTGTCAGTGGAAAACGGTATTTCTTTTTTAACGTTGTATCGACTTTATTCGATTCTATGTCCCATTCTAATCAACACAAAATATTTTGAACGTTACGTTACGTTATTATTAAAAACAAACACTTTTCGGATTTCGGCACCAAATGTTAAAAGGCACATTAATAAAAAGTTAAGTCTTTCCGTTTTTACACTTACGTCGAATAATCGTTTGGTGTTTTTTAAATAAAAGTTCTAATTCTAGCATTACACTCGTTTGTTTTTGTCAAATTTGTTTAAAAGTATCTTCTATGACACGAATTAAATGTTATTTTTTTAAATACAAGATAAAAGTAAATTGAAAACAAACATAAGTATTTAGCAGAATTCTGGTTTTCATGGGTTGCATTTGTAATACAATTTTTCATTCCAGATAATTCCCGTGTTGTAGTTATCGCACTGTTTTCGTCGCACGTCGCAGTGTTTAGCTTCTGGGATAACGACAACACGGGAATTATGCAGAATAGAAAACTGTATTACAAACATACGTGCTTTTTTAAAGTGTCTAATTTTCATTAGTTATCATACCAACTGCACCAACTTTGTTTATTTTACACGAAATCAACATTTCCTTGTAAAAAAATTGTAACTAAAATTAAAAAACAAGTTTTACAAATTATTTTATTTGATATACCTACATATGAGTTCTAAACAAAAACTCAGAAATTACTATTCTCAAATTGTACCAATGTATGATAACTTAAGGCACACTGTTTGCCAATATCCACGAAAGTAACATTGGCACGTTTGTATATCCATCGGGCTTGCCTATTGCACAAGGAAATCCCCAACTTACAATTCCAATTTGCTTACCGTTTACAACAAATGGGCCCCCAGAATCACCCAAACAAACTCCAGTATATTTCTTAAACGCGCAAATATCTGAAAAAGGAATAGTTGCCCCAATTCGAGTTTGGCAATCTAGTGTGCTGATATAAGTTGTAATTAAACTTTGTAATTGATTTGGAATAAAGGTGGAAGGGTATTGCGTCATTCCCCAACCAGTTACGACACCGTCAGTTCCAGGAAGAGGAAGAGCGGTTGCCAAAGGAATTGACTGAATTAAGCCGGAATATGCTATGCTAACTGCAGTTCTTACAAGACCAACGTCATAAACTAGTGTAGTTGAATTGTATAAAGAATGCGGCGTAAGAACTGCTACTGAGTAAGCAAAGCCCCCAGACAATAAAGTATTGGTTCCGACAACTACATAAACACCACTAGGAATACGTCTAAAAAACAAATATGTCTAAAAACATAAAAATCATTGTTTTACTTACCCGGTTAAACAATGAGCTGCTGTTAACACCCAATTTAGTTTAATAATAGAACCACCACAAAAATGATTATTGCTAGCAGTTCTCAAAGAAACTTGATAAGGAAACTGCCCAGGAAGTGCAGTCGTCCCATTTACGATGCGTGAGTCGGCAGCGTCAGTAAACACATCTGAAATATTACAGTAAATGAAATATAAAAATCGTCATTATAACATTTGCAAAAACTTACTGCACAAAGTGACAACCAAAAACAGGACAGTGGCAAAAGTACGAAGAGACATGGTGAATAATTTTTGTTTCAGAAAAAGCAATGATTTTATACACGAAAAATTGTTTGTCGTGTAAATATATCACTTAAAGATATCTTTATGACTTTGTTTTTTACTATAAGTAGTGAGGAAAAGGCTTGATGACGTAACATGCGTTATAATCTAATATTCTAAGTTATTACTTTGTTTTTATTAACAAATTTTTTTGTATAATTAATTTGTGTATTTTCGGTTTTGGTTTAGAATACTAATATTGCGAGTGTTTCAGTTTTTAAATTCGTTGCTTCTTTCTACTAGTTTAGATTTAGAAAATATTTCTAACTTACTAGTTAACTTCGGCGGTGTAAATTTTCTGCTTTTTTATCTACCACGAAAATATTCTTATTCGGTTTAGTTTATGTTTAATAAACGTTTAAAAATGTTTTTTTGAAACTTGCTATAGATATTGATTTGTCAGAATGATGAACTAAATTAAATGGCACCACACTTTTCAGGATACACTTCTCGATTTTCATTTTATTTATTCAAAAGGCTAATAAACAAGTCTGCGGAATTTTCTGAAAGACTTTATTCATTCGCTTTTATTTTTTTGAAATGTAATATTAATAAAATATTGATCGTTGTATGTAAGAAAAAACAAACCTAAAAATAATTTTAATCTAAAATTGTTTCTAACGATCAAAATTGTAAAAATTTTAATGCGCATTAAATCAGTTTTTAAACATCTTTTACGTGTATCTTATATAATAGTTTTTTTCTTGTTATAGATCAACAAAAACAATATGAAGAATGGCTTTTCTTTTTTTAAACACAAAAACAAATAACTTAATTAAATAATTCAACATTACCTTCATAGATAATTCGTATTTGTTGGTAACAAAATTTACTTTTTAAAGTTGTTTTTTTCTCAATTTTATCTGTTTTGGCACTTTTTATAAATTAAATTGTGACTATGGTGATTATATAGAATTAACTTGACAAAATTAATCACACAAATTTTGTTTGAAGAATACAGCAGCTTTTGCGTTTTTTTACTTGATGCTTCTAGCACTGTTTGATTCTAGTCCGCATTGTTAACACTATATCCAAACATGGGCAATTTTTATTCAAATGATAAAAAAAATTAAATAAAAAACATTTGTTAAAAATTTGCTGAAATTAAAATGTGGTATGTGAATCTGTAGTGAATCGTGTCGAACGATAACTCCGCCTCGTAGACTTGTGTATACTATACGTGCTGAAAATTATCAGTTTAGGTTTTTTGAAATTACACTGGTCTGCAAAAAAATATTTTTTATCGACCCCTGACACTATTCCGGGTGATTCTTATGTAAAATGACGTCCTGAATTCAAATATGTCTTCCGTTTTCTTCCATCATCCACCATTTTCGAGGGAACTCCAAATCTCTAATTTTACCACTTTTCGATAAATTATAATTATAATTTATTTATCGAACAATAATAATAATTATAATAATTATTATAATAATAAATATATGGACATGAATTTAATTTAAATGGGAAAAAGAACTATTTTAGCTATAAACAGTAATAAATAAAAAGATATTCATCGTTACTTGGTGCTTGCTTTCCTTTTATACCCTGAGGTACAGCTCTCTCGTTTCAAAAACCAGCAGTACTCCGCCAACATGCTTGGATTCCACTTTTCTGAAAATCTCTTCTCCAGCTTAGCGATGTCTTGATGGAACCGTTCTCCGTGTTCATCCGAGACTGCTCCTAAATTTTCAGGGAAAAAGTCCAGATGCGAGTGAAGGAAGTAAACTTTAAGAGACATGTTACATCCTATGTCCTTGTACGCTAAAAGCAGTTCCTCGACGTGAACGACATAATCTTCACTTTTGTGGTTACCCAGGAAGTTCTTACAAACGTTTTGAAATGCAAGCCAAGCTCGTTTTTCCTTTCGATTTAGGTGTTCAATAAACGTCGAATCTTGGAAAAGTTGTCTAATCTGGGGACCAACAAAAACGCCTTCTTTGATTTTAGCTTTGCTAAGACGAGGAAATTTAGTTTTCAAAAATTGAAATGCGCCACCTGTCTTGTCCACTGCTTTCACAAACTGCTTGATCAATCTAAGTTTGATGTGTAAAGGTGGTAAGTAAATATTTTCCTTCGGAACCAAAGGATTGTGGGCAACATTTTTCTGACCAGGAATAAGATTTTCTCGCAGTCCAGTCCCGTACAATGTAATGTTTATCTCGGGCTCGGCTATCCCATTCACAAAGGAAGCAGCAATATTTTGTGAATCCTGATTGCAGGCCCGTGAATAGAGCAACAACTTTCAAGTCAGCGCAAAGTTTCCACTTATAATCATGATAACTAATTTTATCAAGGATTCTGAAGATGTTTTCGTACGTTTCTTTCATATCAACAGAGTATGCAACTGGAACTGATGGGAAGTCATTCCCATTTGCCAACAGGGCAATTTTTAAGCTTGTTTTTGATGAGTCTATAAACAGTCTCCATTTGTCTGGGTCACCCCATGTAGCACCATTTGTTGGCATTTTATTGGCACAATAATAATCCAATAGAAGTGGCTTGGCGAAATATTTCCAATGATTGGCCAATATCTATACAATATACGTTGAAAATATTTATTAAATATTTAAACTACAATATTGGGTTAATATTGGTTTATTATGCTATAAATGTTTGTGATTATTAAGAAAGTGAAAATTGTTTATACAATATTGGCAGAATATTACGTGTAAAGTATTAATAAAATATTTTAAAGTAATATTGATTAATAAGCTTTAAATATTTCAAATATTGGTGCAATATTATTTAAAAGTAGCTACACAATAATTCTAAAATTTCGTGCGCAGGTTTAGATATTAAGGTTAAGAAATTATGGCGAAATACTAAAGTAAATCATAATTTATACATTAGGTAAAAATCTAACGTAGTATTTTTCGACAAAAGTTTAAATTCTAATTAATAAATTTACTAATTTATCCACAAATTTTCCAAATGACAGTTACTATACAATTGCGCAGTCGCACAAGTAAAAGCGAAGATGAAATGCAATTCTTGCAATTTGTACACTGCATTGTATCATCTGCACCATTTTGTTCTTGTTATTGTGAATGCGTCACGAATAATTTCGTGTGGTGTTTACCTACACTACTATTAATTGCAAACATTAATTAGGTAAGTACTGCTTATAAAGTATCAATTTATGTAAAAATATGCATGTGACTCAAACTGAAGCGTGAGTTTTGTTAATGCAAATATCTTGTGTATGCTAGTAAATATGGATAACAATCAAATTTAATAACGTTATATTTCTTTAATTCATCTTAATTTTTCCTTTTATTAAGTAATCGATTAAGTGTAACTGTGTAATTTTCTTGCTACTTATATTGCCATTGTTCGAAGGTTAAATTTGTGTGGGTCATTGTCACCCTTTTAATAAATGCATCCGATTACAAAATATTCATACAACTAATAAATATATATGCATTTGTGCTATTAATTTTTCGTTTATAGTTTATTCAACGAACGATCTATGAATTCGAATCACTTACCTTCAATGTGTTGTTTTACAGATTGAAGATTGCTTTACTTTTGCTGCAACTGTTTTACATAAAATGTAAGTAATAATGATGATATGATGATATTTCACTATTCACTATGATGTATTTCTTAACTACCAAAATTGTATTACTAAAATTTTTCATACGAACTTTTCTTATGGGCACATAAAGTATGTTTAATTTTGCATTTTAGTATTGCCTACATTAGTTAAATATTGTTTGTGTGCTTTTAAATTTGTAGGCTTTTTACCTTTTGTATTAACTTAATTTATATTTAATTCTAACTGCTAGAGTAATATGAATTCTATTATAGATGCTGTCCGAGTTTCATTTCCAAACGTAACCGATGTGGACATTAACAAGTATATTGGATTTGCTTTGGATAGTGTCGGAGATCGAAGGGGGGGCCGTAAGGAACGAGAGATACTAAATCCTAATTAACATATATATTTGTATGTTTATTACCTATAAATAAGTAAATATTAAATATTTTTACACATTATATCTGCATTATTGATTAATTACATTTGACCAATATAAGTAAATGTTCACTTTTAAATATTGAAGCAATAATAGCTACTAGTATTGTGCCAATAAATACGCATAAATTACCAATATCACAACAATATTTAATGCTAGATGGAACACTGTTTCTGCAATATTGATGAACAATATTTAGCCAATAAGTAAAAATGTTCACATTCAAATATTGGGCCAATATTAGCTAATAGTATTACACCAATAAATACACGATAAGTTGCCAATATAACAGCAATATTTAATGTTACATGGGACATGGCATATGTAGCTCTGTCATCAATAAATTTGCATTAGGACAGAATACTAAACCTTTATCTTCTGAGAAAAGACATTTTAGGGTTGCTTGTCTGGTCCTGTAAGAAGATATTTTTACTCCCTTTTCTAAGAGATTCCACTGTTGAAGTCGCGATCTTAGGAGCTGAGATTTAGTCTTGGGTATCTGCAAATCTCTGACAAGATCATTTAATTTCGATTGAGTGAGGAGGTGAGGTTGCCGAGAAACTAAATCTGCGGAATACTCTTTATCATCATTGAACGTATCATTCGAAGCCCCAGGTTCCGGCTCTAGAGTATAAGTGTTTGAGGGCTCTGGTATTGGCAAAGTATCGTTATGAGGAACAGGTCTTAGAGCTGACGGAATATTGAGATACTAAATTGTATGCTTACTTTTGTTCGAAAACCCGACGGTGGAAGTCATACAAAAGTAACAATCTGTAAGATGACAGTGAGGTTCACGCCAAACCATGGGCACAGCAAATGGCATTGGTTTACGGGTACCTTTGAGCCCTTTGGTCAAACTACTGTAACTAGTCGTACAGCAAACTGATGGAGCCCAAGTCTTGTCCGGGTCGCCAACTTAACAATCAAAGTACAATTTATAAGCTGTTTTAACAAGCAGAGAAAAGGGTTTTCGTTGCGCTTTTAAAGTTAATTCCCCGCAGACATAGCAGAAGCTATCGGGATGATTTTTACACTCGCGTGGCATAATTAAACAGTAATTCAACGCCCGACATTAACCACAAATCACACTTAGTCACTTGAAAAAATCCGGAGTAAAAGTAGTTTTACTGTTTTACACAAATGAACAAAAATGAACACAAAATCCAGCACGTTTAAAACGTCGACAAGTTAACTCTGCAACAGCTATAGATGTACTGATTGAAGCAGTTAATCAAACAATGTAATATACTATAATGAGAAGAGTAATGCAAGTTCAATCCTGTCGAAAATTCCTGTTTAAACCTGCATGTGGTATTGAGATCGCCAGCGTCGTGCAGTGAATCTTCCTAACTGTTTATTGATATTTTTTTACTGTTCTTATATATTTGTATTTTATTGTTGTTTCTATATACATTTTATAGCAAAACTTTTGCCATATACTTTGGTATAAAGTTTATTACCTGCTTTGCAAAAAATAAAATAAAAATGGGGTCCCCCCAAAATAGGTGGGTGATGGGCAAAAACGGAGCTCATTTTTGGATTCAGGAGGTCATTTTACATAAGAATCGTCAAGAATGGTATCAGGGCCAATTTTCATGCAGACCAGTGTTATTTAATAAACACATCGTACACGTTCTACTTATTATAACACCGATCAAATTTTGAAATAATTCAAATAAATTTTAATTTTTCTTGTGATTTTTAGATTGTCAGGCAAATCATTAGGATTAAATTAAAATTTTAATTATGCGGATTTATTCCTAAAATTTAAAATAAAAATTATGTATTCAAATTTTCTTTTAAATCAGGTCAGATAAAATTGCACAAAATGTTTTATAGCACACAAAACTCGTTGCAAGAAGTCTAGGGAAGTATATGTTTATCTTTTATCACATGATGACAAGCGTTTAAAACTGCTAATCTACACTAATTAAATAAAGATATTTCAAAAAATGTCTACTAGACTTGATTAGACATTGACAATACAAAATCTAACACACAAAAGCATTTTATATAAAAATTGATAATGAAACGTTCGCGAAATTATTGTCAGCTTTGAGAGCGTTCACGAAATTATTATCCTCTTCCAGAACGTGTGGGAAAGACGTAGAAAATTTTCGAGATACATAACAGAACTATACAAAAACGATTCAAAGGGAGCATAAGTCAGGTATTCGAAGTCGAAAATGTTAAGAAGATGTTTAAATAATAATAAATAATAAATAAAGTTTTAGTTAAACAAAAGTTATCCGCGGAATTTTTTTTTGAGTGATTGTAATATATAAATTAGTGTAGTTATAAACGTGCAAATATTTTGTTATAAATAAATTAGATTTAAAATTCGTTGCATTAGTGATACAGGTGTGCGGTATCGAATCGAATCGTGTAAATAAATAACTGTTTAGTTTGCATTTCGCGTGTATTTGTTTATAAAGTGTAATTATAGCTGTTTCAGTTCGATAAAGAATCGCCCGTAACATAAATTTAGTGATAAATTTCTTATTCGTGTTATAACTTATGCCGGTAATTCGTTATCAAACTAAAATGGATGCAACTTATTTGAATTTTTCGAATCAATCACAAATGGTCAAAATCGATCAACATAAACATGCAAGAAAAAGTGTTCGAAAATTCTCAGAACAAAATTCCAAAAAACGGAAGAAAAGTGTAACGAAAATTCGAAGAAAACGGAAAAAAATTTTTAGAAGTTTAAAAAAAGAAATATAAACAAGCATTGAAAATCAAATAAAGACTATTGAGGAGCAAATACAAGTCGATATAAAAAATCAAATAAAAATTATTTAAGAAGAAACTCGAGCAGATATGTTAAATTTAAAAAAGAAATATGCGAATCTATGAATGACAAAACAAACAGAATGAAACTGCTTGAAAAAAAATAAACCAAATGAATTGCCATGGTAAAAGAAGCATCATGAGCCTAGATTTAATAATGGACCATCGGACAGAAACAACTCACAAGTTCAAAGTTTTTTCTTCAAATTTTGATGGTAAAATTCCATGATCAACCTACTACAAACAGTTTTAAACCGCAGCTATAGCTAATGGTTGGAGCAACAAGAAAAAAGCGACGTTTTCAATAGTGCCCTTTGTGGAGAAGCGCTTGGAATTTTGCAAACTGATCACCTGCAAAAAAATTACGAATTCATAATTTCACGTTTAGAAATGAGATATGGAGATGTTCATCTCCAACAAGTGCACCAAGCTCAAACTAAAAGTCAGGCTTAGAGAACTGACGAAAGTCTTTAAGAGTTTGAGGCTGACATCTCCAGAATAACACGGTTTGCGTATTCTACTGCACCAGGTGTCTTCTTGGAACGGTTGACTATTCAAAGGTTTGTAGACGGTCTCCAAGACAGCGAAACGCAGCATACTCTCCGATTAGGTCGACCGAAGACGTTAGATGACGTTTTAGTGCATGCCTTGAATTTTGAAGCAGCGCAACAAGTATTGTAACGAGACGGTCATAAACTTTGCTGTGCTGCAGAAGTACCTGCGCAAACAATAGAACGCATCAAAGAGATGGCGCGATAAATAAATGTACGACGACATCGTACTAAACTCAAAACTTAAGAATTTGGAACGAGTTGACCAAAAGAGATAAACATTAATCTCATTTAGTCATGTTCCGGATATTAGTTTCCAAATAGCATCGCCGATAGAGCAAATGCATAACATTTATCTCGATGGCAAGATTAATGGACGAAGTGTTCAGTTACTGGTTGACACGGGAGCGACAAAAACTGTTATTCATCCTGACATGTTATTGGAAAACGAGAAGATCACCAGTAACAGTACATTTAGAACAACGACTGGCAAAGTAATACTTACTCACGGACAAGTCAAAGTAACTATTGGTTTAGGAAATAAAGTACTCGACCATCAAGTACTGGTAGCCGACATCACGGAAAAAGTTATCCTAAGAATAGACGTAACAAAGAAGTGTGAGTTCCATTTGGATATGAAGAACGAGGTCTTGAAGATCGACCATTAAAAATTTTTTTTTTATTTGTCAAAGACGACAACCGTGCAAGTCTTAGTCAGAGAAGACGTGATTCTGCCTGCAAGGACTGAAAGTGTGATGATGGAAATCTCCGAGAAGGCTACATTTGCGCGATTGATGGAATGGAGGGCAAGTTAGTTGAAAAAGAACTACTTGTTTGCAGAACTTTGGTACGAGTAAAGATGTCAGTAAGGATTTTAAATGTCAATTCACATCTAGTAACGTTGATAAAGAAGACTGTGCTAGGCCAATGCACGCTAGTATTCCAAATTGTGAGATACGTGAATTCTAACGAAGATACGTCGCTTACAACATCTATTGGACATCTTTACCTCCAAATGTCAAAAACTCAAGACCAGCTGGCTAAACTTTTAAATAGCCCATAGGCGTCTCCAGTGGTACTCGTAAAAAAGAAAGATGGATAAACGAGCTACCCTTTACCGAGAGTTGACGGTACGTTAGACATACTGTCAGGATCCTAGTGGTTTTCCACGTTAACTTTAAAGAGTGGTTTTTGGCAGATAGAATTGGAGCCCAATGATCGTAAAAAACAGCTTTTACGATTGAAATTGGTTAGTGGCAGATTACCGTGAGGCCTGTGTAACGCTTCTGCAACGTTCGAGCGTTTGATGGAGACTATCTTGCACGGACTGTATTGGAAGACGTGCTTGATTTACTTAAACGACGTGATCGTGGTTGGAAGGTCGTTTGAACAACTCGAAAGAAGTGTTCCAGCGACTACGTGAGGCAAATCTAAAACTGACTCGGAGGAAGTATCGCGTATTTAAGAAGAAAGTGCAATACCTTAGCCACGTTGTATCTGGAGATGGAGTAAAGATTGGCCCAGACAAAATCCGAGCAGTGCAAGCATGGCCAAGACCAATTGACAAAAATCAGGTCCGAAGTTTCCTTGGGTTATGCACCTGTTATAGACGATTTGTACCCGGATTTGCCAATATTGCCAAATCTTTGACGAAATTAGCCGAAGAAAGAGCAGAATTTAGATGGAATGAAGACTGCAAAAATGATTAAAAGTTCGTCAATAAATATCACAGACAATAATGTTGAGGCAGGTCTCTATATATAATTATCGTATTTATAATATACAACTATAAATTAATAAGTAAGCGTAAAATAAAACTTAATCCGATGCGTATTAATCAATCTAAAGCGCAACCCACAAATTTGCATGCATTAGGTATGACAACATCTATATCTACGTCGTACGTATTTTGCGTTCAACGCCAATAGAAATTAATAGTGCGTAAGAAAAGAAATAATTAGATACAAGATGATAAATGTAAAAATGTTTCTAAAAAAGTAACAAAAAACTAATGTATTCTAGTTATTCATTTTTCTTCGGCATTCTTTCTTTCTGTTTAATTAACTATTGTCAAAATATAATCACTTCCAATGTAAAAAATTAGCAATAATCTAATATTTTAGTTTGTTAGTATTCCATCAAAAAAACAGAGGTTATTAGGTATTAAATTATTGTTTTTTATTTGATAAAAAGCAAATATTTTAAATTCTTGAATGGGTCCATATTATTGGTGAGATTTTAAATTAAATAGTAACGTAGGTCGAAAAGCCAATAATTCACAGTAACATCAAAAACATTTAATAACACAACATGTTTCGGCCGAAAGACAATAACAAGTACAATTAAATTATTATTGAGGCCATCATCAGGTGATCAATCAATAAAGTTATAACATTAAAATTTTTAAGTTATTAATTAAATTATTCCATAGCAAACATTAATATTAAAATTGAAACGTAGGTTAATTAAAAAAGTTGAAAATTTTAAATTTAAAGATTTAAAAAACATGTGCCTAAAATGGCCATGTTGGATGAAATGGCCATGTACTTGTTATTGTCTTTCGGCCGAAACATGTTGTGTTATTAAATGTTTTTGATGTTACTGTGAATTATTGGCTTTTCGACCTACGTTACTATTTAATTCAAATATTTTAAGTAAAATCGTATTTTTTGATTTTGTAACTGTTTATAAGAAGTAATCTGCAATTATGAAATTTAAATTTTAGACAAACATTGCAAAAATTTTCTTAAATTACAACGATGACATTATTTATAACTTACTACAGTAAAAACTGGTTGCTTCTGACACTTTTGAAAATCCTTAATTATTTCAATTAACATTATTAATGTAAATAAAATACTTTATTATATAGCTAAACACTTTCTGTCATTACAATTACCTACTCTTTTGCACACAAAATTTTATTTAAACTAACAACAGTTGTTGCTACAAAAACAATTTTTTTAAATAAAATTTTGCATATTAATTTTTATGTTTGAACGAATACATTTGTGTTTCAAACAATTACTCAAAAAATACTACTCTAGAATTGTACCAACGTAATGGTAATTTAAATCAACCGTGTCGTGTTGGTTATCCATGGTAGAACAGATACCACGTTGGTATATGCATCGGGTTTGTTTTTTCCACAAGGATATACCCAAGATGCAATTCCAATTTGCGTGCCGTTTACAACAAATGGGCCGCCAGAGTCACCAAAACAAATTCCACTGCATGGCTTAAACGAACAAATATTTGTATCAGGTATAGCTTCTAAAAGTCGTTTTTCGCAATCTGTTTTACTTATATAAAATGTAGTTAAAGCTTGTAAATCGTTTGGAATAACTTTTGAAGGATATACAGTAAGTCCCCAACCGCTTACTGTGCCAATACATCCATTAGTAGGAAGAGCAAGTGCCAACGAAATTGGTTTAATTAAATCGTTAACTGTTATAATCACTGTGGTCTTTAAAACTGCAACGTCATAGTTCAGTGTTACTGAGTCGTATAAATGATGCGTTGTAACAATTGTTACTGTGTAAACTACGCCGCCAGACAATAAAGTATTAGTTCCGGCGACTACTAAAATACTACTTGGAAGTGTTCTAAAATCCGAAAATGTCTAAAAATATTAGAGTCATAATTTTACCTACCCGTTTACACAATGAGCTGCTGTTAACACCCAACGTGTGTTAATAATGGAACCACCACAGAAATGATTATGTGAAGTATCTCTTAAAGAAACTTGGTAAGGAAACTGCCCAGGAAGTGCCTTAAACCCATTTACGATGCGCGATTTAGCAGCAACAGTAAATCCATCTAAAACATTACAGTAAAAACATATAAACATTGTCGTTCTATCATTTGTCAAAAAAAAACTTACTGCACAAAGTGACAACCAAAAACAAAACATTACCAAAAGTACAAAGAAACATGATGATTAAAAATTGTTTCAAAAAAGCAACGAATTTATATTTAAAAAATTGTTTGTCGTGTAAATAATAAAATCTGGATAACGCAATATATTCAAAAACCAAATTTATGATAGCGTACTATACTTCGAAATCTTATTAATTTTATTTATTAACTTTATTTTTGTATAATAATTTTTTTTGTTTTTCATATGTTTACAATTTGCTTGTATGTATTTTAGATTTTGTGTAATCTAAGTACACTAGTTTTATAAAAAAAAAAAACATGTTATTACGTATTGTCAGTAAAGATAAGCAAAGATATTTAAAATTATTTTAAATTACACTTTTGAGAAAAATCAAAATTTTGATTATTTTAACTACTTGGGTTTTCTTAGTTAGTTCTTACTTTCTTCACGTTAGCATAAATCTTGAGCTAACAAACCTTTTTAATTAAAAAAACCCATCATTTTTGTTCTGCTGTTTTTGCTGCATTTCTGCAATGGTCATGTACTTGATGTTGCATAAATATTTTTTATTTATTGTAGCTGATAAGTAATAAGATCATTAAAAAACAAATTTTAAATTTAAGCTTTTTTGTTCAAGGTTGATAATATAGTCCATTTTCGTACGTACGAAAAATTAAATCTAAAACAAACTAAAAGCGTCAATGTCAGTTTTTTTAGCATTTCTGTTAATCTCTAAAAAGATTTCCAAAAATAGTAATTGTAAATACTTTAGTGTGTTTTAATTCAGTCTTCAAACATGTTTTAACACGTGAATATATTTTATTTCTTCTTTGAATTTGTGAAATTAGTGTTTAACAAACAATCGCTTTTTCGGTGAATTCTTTTTTAAAACAGAAGTAAAGAGTTTTATCCGTCGTGCATTGTATTTTAATACATTTTCGTAGATAACATTTATGTGTACTGTAAGGTGATGATAAATTGACTTTTCTAAATTTGTTTTAATTCTTAAATTTATCTGGGTATATACATTTTTGCAGTAAATTTTTTTTAGATTTGTAAAAAAAAACAAATAGGATCGGTGTTAAATTCTTCTGGTAGAAAAGGGCGATGGAAAAACACTACTTATTGTGTTTTTTTAGGCAACGTTTCGTGGAGTAATGTGTCTACTTCCTCAGGCCACTGTATTTGATAAAAAACACAACATAATTATTACAAGCATAAATACAATCAGGTAATTACAACTAGTATTTAAACTAATATGAAATTATGAAAATTGTTTTGATAGCCGGATGTAAGAAAAACAAAAAACATACTATACAAAGAATTCAATTATTACGAATACAATAAGAATACAATTATTAAGCTCTGCGTGTTCTATGATTTTTTATACGTCTTTTTCGGAATCAACTTCCACTATTAGCATTTTTTTTGTTGCTCTCATGCTTTTTATTTTTATTTTTTCTGTTGTTGGATTTATTATTTTTGTAAATGTTACCTGTGCCTTTTTTTTTGTTGCTCTCATGCTTTTTATTTTTATTTTTTCTGTTGTTGGATTTATTATTTTTGTAAATGTTACCTGTGCCTTTTTTGCCTCATTGCCATTTATGGCCGTTAGAAATAAGGTGTTTGTTTTTTTTTGTAGTAATTTTATTTATCGTTTCTGTCTTTTTATTTTGTGATTTAACCACATTAGCAAAGGACTGGAACTTTTGCATTTGTAGTTGTTCTTTCTTTATATTCTCAACTTGTTCTGTTATTTCTTTGTTCTTTACTCTTAATGCTTTTAACTCTCCAATTATTTGAGCTTGATATAGTGCCAATTCCATTATCTTATCTCTCAGTTCTCTTTTGGCTATTTTTGTCATTCTGTTTGCCGTGTTCATGTCATTGTCCATGAAGATTTGAAGCTCTTGGTAATATTCTTGAATTTTTTGTAGTGGGTTATCTTCAATGTCATTATTTTCAACTGTTCTTTCATATAGCTTTGATGTTTCCACTGGAGTTTCAGTTACTTCTTGCATATTTGCTCCCGTTGTTTCTTTTACATCAAACGTAAATGTTGATGTTTTTATTTTTTCCTGCGTCGGAGATCGTGGTGTTTTAGTAGACCTTGAATGGTCCTGTTGTGACATGTCTCTATACTTAAGTGTCTCTATCACTAAAATTCTAGTAAAAACGTATCCACTTCACTCACACTTTCACTATGTCTATTGTTCTCCGTTGCAGGTATGCTTCGCCGTGGAGAGGATTTTTATTTCGGCCACGAAGGGCCGTGATCTTTCATTTGTTTCCCCCTTCGACCTACGTGGAGGTGATACCCGTGACACTTTTCACTTTCTTTTAAATAAATCTTTTAATAATCGCTCTTTAAAATCGCTCGATAAACGCTTTATTCACTATAATATCGCCTGTGCGCCCGAAGGCTCTGTTTGCATGTATTAGCTCTAGAATTACCACTGTTATCTAAGTAAATGTGGGTACGATCTAATGAACCATAACTGATATAATGAGCATTTTGCGGTTTTACCTTATTTTGGTATGTACTGAGACATGCATGACTTAACCTTTGAGACAAGCATATAACTACTGGCAGAATCAACAGTTTTTTGAATAGTTTATCAGATATTTAATTTGTAATTTAATATGAATTCAAAAATATAATATAGTTTCAAATCCTGCCTGCGACAATTTTCTTTTAGTGATTTACTAAAGGGGTAAGTAATATTGAGGCGCACAAATATACTAAAAAATCAATACAAACGTGTACATAGCCGTTCAAAATAGTTTTATAACAACAAAATCTTAAAAAATATGTAGATAAGTGAAGAAATTAACCAGCAATCCAATCAGTCACCAAATCTCAAGCCAAAGACTAGACTGACCACAAAACTTAGTTCTCCAACAACGACGGTCACTACATTTGCCTAACGACACGTTGACAGACCGACGGTTTACCTGGTGTAAAATCTCATTCGAATCAGAGTTCAAAGAGCCTTGATCTGGTTTAACATCCTTAACATGCCAGATACCCACCGATTGTCCTGCAGTTGTGACTAACTCATACGTCCAAATATGTATACTATGTATACACAAAAAACTAAAAACAAGTAGCAATGATTTGCCAAAAACACAGTCAACCGTAAAAATAATAAATAACAACAAACGTTAATTATATAAGTGATTTAAAAAAACAAACAATAGTTACAGCAACTCACAAACATCACAAAAACCAACTATTCAAAAATGTTCGCACTGAGAAGTAACGATGAAAAATCGAGGTCGTGACATTTTATTGATAAGATTATTGTATACAGTACTAAGGTTATTAGTATCTGTATTAAAATTCACATTGGTGTCATGTCTAATGATGAAAATCATCTTTTTTTGTATTTGGGTTCCACATCTAAGATGATGGGGTTACTAAAATCGAAATTGTGGCCAATATTTATATAATGCAAAGCAAGAGCCAATTCTGCTTTTTTGTGTTTGCAATCATATTGATGATTATCGGATTAATGGTTTTTTGTTTAGTTTGCCCTATGTAACGTTTGTTGCATCACATGCACTCATTCTGTATATAACATTGTGTTTGTCGTATAAGTTTGTTATATCTTTCGTTTTGGAATAAATGTTGTTGTTATTATAGGTCGGTGTTTTATAAAATCGGAATAAGTTTTTTAGTTAACCTGGAAACGTTTACGATTTTAGTATACTTAGAGATGGTGATGGCATGTTATTAGTGTTGTTTGTATGAAATAATATTTTGTTTGTTAGATGCTTAAGAGAATTGTTATTTTTTAAGATATTTAGGTTTTTTGTGTAAAATTTTTGATTACTTACACTAATGATAGATTTGATTATATTAATTTTTTAATGGTGTGCATGTTTTGAAAAATAATTAATCGTACGGTAGGATGCTATCGGTTTTGTGTACTAATTTAATAAAGAATTGTTCTGTTCAATCAATCAAATATCTAAAAACGGTAAAGAACGATTAGTTTTGACCTCGTGAGTAAAACTTAGAAGTGGATCATAGCTATTGAAGATGTTTAACGTGTTGAAAATTTTGTTTTCAGGTATGCAACTGATAACTACGTAATAAAACAACAATGTGAGTTTGAAAAGTGAGTTTGTCAAGTACACACACTACACAAACTACAATACTTCATGCATGACTAAGCTAGCTAAAGCTGAAGAGGTCGGGTTAACCATTGTAGTGTCAAATTTTTGTATATAAGCTTCATTCTTAAAGGAAAACAAGCTGGAGTAAAAAAGAAATTTGATAATGTCAATTTCACATATATGAAATGTTATTGATGAGGTTACTAATGAATTTAGGCAGATGGTAACTAGATGCACCTATGCACGACACAATGTGTCTAACAGGATTATCGTCGTTGTGCGTTTTAATTAATCCATAAAATTTGGGTGGTATACTTGTGTATGTGACCATTTTTGTGTAAGTACTTAGGTTAATGTGTCCTTTATTAAATAGATTTTTGTTATTATTTTTGTATTGAAATTTGATTGTAGGATCTACAGGTCCACAGAGCAAACAATATAGTTGGAGAGGAGATACCGGCGTTACAGTAGCTTGTATGGTACAATCCCAAAAAAAGTATTTGGGCGCTCAATTTAAATGTATATTGTTGGATACACATAAATGTGTTGTGTGCTGCATAACCAGTGTAACTTTTTTTTTACAAAATCAGAAAGTAACATATCTACAAAAGAAATACTTTATTAAACTTGAAAACATGAATATACAATTTTCAGTAACAATATTAAATTTTACAGAAACAGTTTTAAATAACTTAAGATTTATATAATCCCTTTTGCTTATTTTAAATGTATTCAAGTTTGATATTTTGTTGAATAAGTTATTTGCTTGTCAATTTTTAGTAACACAAATTAATCCTTAAATTGAAATCAAAATTAATTGAACAGATGCATATTTAAAAAAATTTATTAATCACTTTTATATTCTTCTAAACTTGTGTCATCTTCTGAGGAACCAGTATTCACTACAAATTTAAAGTTTTCCACTACATCTTCAACTAATCCATCATTTACCCACATTTCTTGAGCCAACTAATCCACGTGCATGCAATGTTTTTGCTAATCTAATGCTGTGATTTCATCAAACGCATTTCTTACTAACACCTCGATTTCCTTGGCGCTTTGCTGTACGCATTGCGACCTTATGTTTAGCCAAACCCCATATGAACTCAATTGTATTAAGATCGCAATGATATGGAGTCAAACGTAACACGGTAAGTCCACGTTTTTTTAAAATTTTGTCTACATAAAATGTTTTAGTGTAGCCAATCTTTTTTACCAGTTCTAATAATTCGGCTTTCCGTATATTCCCAATTGTTGAAACTTCGTTACTTTCAAGCCAGTCTCTAATTTCTTGTTTTCTTGTGGCTTGGGTTGGAGGTTTGTTGATTTGAACACTGTGGTACGGTGCATTATCTAAAACAACGAATCCTTTTGGTGGCAAATTTGGGATTAACTGTTAACATGTCGTCATGGTAATCTCCTGATTTACCACCTGCGTATACAATAATGTATCGCTGACCAGAACGATCAGCTTTATATACACCTGGTTGGTCCTTTGACTGCCAGCACTTTTTGATCCCATAAGATGCGTGAATAAAAGTTTCATCTAAATATGTAATTGGTTTTTTATTTTTTCCGAGAGCAGCGTTTTTTCTCAACTTTCGTAGATAACAAGAACGCTAAGCTACGATATCATTGTGTTCCATGAGTTTGAAGCCAATTCTTAAAAGATGTTTTCGAATGGTTTCTTGTCCGCCAGTATAATTAATCTTGTCTTGCATTTTACTCACTAAAATGTTTAACGCTGGCACTTGCTTGTCAACCCTGTAAACCTCTTGCACTGTTCTTTTTAAAATTCCTAAATCGCACTCATCGATCACTATTTTGTTGGAATCTCCGCTTCTTCTCTTTTTCGAAGGTGAATTTTTGAAAAATGGTAGTAGAAGCAGGAAGTAAGGTAGATTTTTGACAAGTATGTGAGTGTGAAAGTTACGTGGTCGTTTTCTAAGAATCCGGGGTCATCCTCCGGTAAATTTTATTAGTTGTATTACTGATTAATGCAGTATGAAATTGTAGATTTGTTGCTTCCATAATTTTAACTATTTTGTGCTTGTTGAGCTTTTTGTCGACCCGTCGTACTTCATATCCGTCCTTGTGACAGAATACATACCAAATTAATTTTTTAGGGGTCTAATTTCATCAGCACGACAACATTAACAGCCGCTGGCAGAGCTGTATGCTTCCCACCTGGAGTTTCTACAAGGCTTCTCTACCAAGAAATTTTACTCCGAAGCCTCCACTGTTAACGAGACCTAGCATCTTCTATCACTCATTACTGGAGACTTTGATAGGACTTCTAAATTTTGTTTAGACGTTATTGTTGTGGAAATATTACCACAAGTGATAAAAAACCTTGAGCTCGAGGTTAGATCGCTTTAAAATTATCATTTTTTTTGTACCTTCGTGTAATACCATCTAAAACTGATTTTTCTTTGAGGTAAATTGCCTTAAATTTTTATTTTTTTTGTGGTTTCGTGTAATACCATCTAAAAGTGTTTTTGTGTACATTTGAGATCAATTTGTATTCGTACTAATTTTTTTGTAATTGCGCCGCATAGAATATAATATATAATCAATTAATAAAAAAAAAAGTTACTAAATATTAAGATCAATTGAGATGTCAGATTTTACTGTTTTGAAACCGCTTAGTTTACTGACTCGCAAAGCAGCAAAATTTAAGCGGGGAGATGCTAAAGAAACCGCAATTAAAACATGCATTATCGTATCCTTCAATTTTAAAGCAAGCAGATTCAAATCTGTCTTATCTCATTAAATGTGATGCAAGTTCATATGCTATTGAAGCATGTCTACTTCAGGGGAGGGTGCAGATGAAAGGTCTGTAGAATATATAAGTAGCCTTCTCACTCCTGCTGAAGTCAATTACTGTTGTACGGAACGTGAATCTCTAAGTTAGGTGTATGTTGTAACAAAATTTCAAGGTTATATAGAAGGATCACAAGTTATTATTAAAACTGATCAACAACCTCTTAAATGGCTAATGTCATTGAGATCTTCAAGTAGTCGCTTGGCTCGGTGGGCCTTTGTGTTACAAAGCTACAATCTTCAAATAGATTATATACCTGGAAAAACTAACGCCATGGCCGACTGTCTTTCACGACTGTCTTTGGACGTTGATATACAACGGACTGTTTTAGTTAGCACTGTAACAACGCTCTTGCTACAAGAATTTGCAAGAAATCTTAGGGAGGAACAAAATGACGATTCAGACATCACAAAGATTATAGATACTTTTGAATCGGACAACCCGAGTCAAATTGATTATACTCGATGAACTCATCGTGGTTATGTCTGGTGTGCTGTATCGCTATGTGCCTGATGTTGACTGCGAATCTGCTCAGTTAGTTGTCTCAAAATCTAAGATTGAGGAAGTCTTGCGCGAACATCATGACTTATCTACCAGCGGACACTATGGCATCGAAAGAACATTGCATCGAATTTCTTATAGTTTTTACTGGCTTACTGTGCATCGAGATGATACTAACCATGTCAAAAAAAGTATAGCTTGCTAGCGTTATAAGCCCACTAACTTAAAACCTGCTGGGTTGCTACAAACTCCTATCTCCAATCAGCGTTTGAGGCGCTGGCAATTGATTTGGTTGAACTACTTCTCGAAGTCCCCACTGGCAAGAAATGGGTGTTTGCCATTAAAAATACCGCTACTAAATGGATGGAGTTGTTTGCATTGACTACCGCCACTGCAGAGACAAGTGCAAATTTTAAGCTTTGGAGCACCACGTCGAGTGATCAGTGACAATGGATCTTAATTCGTTGGTGAAGTGATGAAAATAGTAGGCTATTGCTAAGGTTTTCGAAAAAAAATGATTCCTGTTTACCATTTTTCAAATCCTAAAGAAAGACGCAACAGAGATCTAAAAACTCAGTTGGGGATTATTTGTCTGCAGTACGGTTTTCAATGAATACGTGTATAAAGGTAGCACAGGGTATTCACCGGCATTTCTCGCTTTTGGAACAGAACCGCGAACACCATACGAAGTGCATCACGACCTTCGTGCTATTATTCAAAACAAAAATTTTGTACCTGAGATCACCCAATATTTAAAAAATGCAGATCAAGTGTTAGACGTAAAGTTACTCCGTAGAACGGCGGTGATTTGATCCTTGTCAATGTACACCAATTGAGTAAGTAGCCAAGCAGTTTACCTCCAAGCTCGCTTCTAGACGCGACGGACCGTATTTGATCACTAAGCAAAACTTGCCTACTTCTTACCTGGTGGCTCATATTCAACCGGGTGTGCCCCTTAGCAATTATCATAAAACGACTCTCAAGCCGTATACTAAAAGAACGACGGAAACTTCCATCGCCCTATTCCCTCACAAGGAAGACGGAAAAAGTCTACTGCGGTAAGCTCTGATCTTGCCTCAAATATTAATCATTATGTTACAGACGGCGAGGACAGAAATCTTTTGAAACAAAGCCAAGTGACCGATGGCGTTCTTGTGACTCTCTCCAATCCTCTATCATTACGTCGAAGTCGGCGTCTCCAAGAAAATCGTCTAAAATTACACTAAAATAATACCGCTACAATCGCGGTTTCCCGATTTTTTTAAACTTAAATTTTAGGTAAGATGGCTGTTCTGCCTCAAAATTTCTAGCGTTTGAAAATCTTACATATAAAATTAATACATATTTAAATTAAAGTAAGTTGAATAGATAGAAATAAAATTATCACCAACAATAAAGTATGTTACGCCCCGAGCAAATTTTTCTAAATCAGGCACGGTCTGATTCATTTAAGTTATACGTGTGGGAATCTGCTGTTGTTACTAATCTCACGCTTTATTATGTTACATTTTAAAGTCGATAATTTGTAATTTATGAGTAATTAAGAGCGTATTATTTTCGCTTAATACGTGATTAAATGCTGCTTTTCTACAAGTCGTTATAAATATTTTTGTTTAAAATATCATTTACTCGAGCGTTCTCACGAGTTTGCTGACGAATTTATTTTGTTATCTTTTGAGGTCGTTATAAGCTTAGGTACTTCGTTTCCTTCTTTAATCAGTTCCTGACAAACTCTTGTTGAGATCACTTCAAAAATTTACTGTACCTTGGAAGTACTAACGTTTACTGGAACACGGTGATTTTACCGGATATTACGTTGAAACCTTCCTAACTTTTAGTATATCTACGGAACCTGTTTCTTTCCTGAAATTACTAAAAATAATATATTTACGGCTATAAGTTACTTTAAATTTTAATTGTGTACTTAGTTTTCTTAACGCTGGATTATTATACCCAGGTAAAGTACTTAGTTTTTGCTTTATTTAGTTAATCTAACTTCGTTTCTCTCCCTTCCTCTTTATAGCGGTTTTTTTTTCCGACGAAATTGTTCTAATTCATATGAACGTTTCCTCCAACGGATTGTTTACTTCACGTGTGAAAGTTCCTTCAACTACCAAAATACTCCGTTCATCTGTAAACTCTACTAACGCTACGCTGAGAAGTCAACTTTGATTGCACCAACTGACGCTAAGTGAAAAAAAAAACCAACCGTTAACCTTCGTTTTATTGTGAATTAATTCATATTTGTGCAAATCTCAAAGATTTGATTTTCTACATTGAACTTTTAATCAAAATTATCCTACTGGCTTAATCAACTTTAGAAATTCAAGAACTTTTCTTTATACTTTAAAAGTTTACAATTTTTTTTTGCTATTTAAAATTCACTTTTGTTATTTAAACTTTGGCTTAATTTACTTACTTTAATTTCTCTTTGTTTCTATAAGAAGTTGTTATCTGATTTACCTTGAATTTTTTTTCTGTTGATTTATAACGTAATTGTAACTGACCTATTAACCTACATAAATTTGGTCGCGCATCTCCTGATCTACGAGATAGTAAACTTGAACCTAACTCTAATTCTCGTCTGTTATTTGCCGACGGCCAATTGTTTGTTTTAAATATTTTATTTAAGGAAACTTCGACTGGAAATACCGTGCACGGAGTTCCATCAGCGAAGTAATAAGGTAAGATTTTTTTTGTATTTCAAATTTCAAATTACTGTCTTGTCGAATAACGATCGCTGCCCCAAATTAATTTTTTTTTGTTGTTTGTTTTACGAACCTAACGTAATTAAATTAGTTTTACTACTTTTGTTTTAACACAAGGTAATTTAGATCCTGTATTTTTGTAATATTTGAAATCCATTATCGATTGTTTTACTCAACTTCACGCATATTTTGTTTGCATAATTCAAAATTGAATATTTTATTGATTATTTTGTAAATTGCTATTTATTCTAAATTCATTATATTTACATCAAATTTACTGATTGCTATTTATTGCTTAACTTTCCCCGTTTTTTTTCTTTCAGCAACCCTTCGCTACTACTAGAGCCCTGTTAAACTTTTACAATTTACTTAACAGGGCCGTAACTAAACAAATTGTGTGGCGCCCATTTCTAACAATTTCTAATCACTATTTGACTAATTTTATCTACCACGACATCTTTGATTTAAATATTCCCCCTCACAATTTCTAACCCACCCCATTTCGCCTACAAGAACCGAGCTACTGCGGCCATCGCTCCATTTAAATTTAGTTACCCATAATTCTTACCGTAACAAGTAGTTTAGCTAACCTGTTTATTCCAAAATATGGGAAATAATATAACTAACAAATCTTTTTAAGGCCACTTTAAAATTACATCAGATTATAAAAGATTATATATGCAATTGGGTATTTAGTGTTTGAAAATAACAATATTAATTTTTTGAATGTAAATTTAGAATGACCAATGAATATTTGAAATAATAGTGTCTACAATGTTGCAAACTTAGGATAACAAAATAAATACGTTTTTATCTACATTTGTGCTACAATTATAAACATTAAAATGGCATTATAAATTTGTAATTGTGAATTTTTGTAAATTTGTTATGTTAAAAAGTTGGTAGATTAATTTTCAAGTATAAAATTTGTCCCTCGACACACTCCACTTCTTCGTCAGCGATGTTAAATTTTATAAGAGCCTATTTTATTCACTTCCTGTAAAATTTGGTGCAATGCAGACAAGCTTCGTAATTCGACGCCCAACGAAGCTTTTACCATTAGGTTATTTCACACAAATATGCGAATGAATTTTGTGGCTACTTAGTGGAAGCTAAGTCGGGGTAAGTTGTTAGATATTTTATATTGGGGGTTTAATTTGATTTTTTTCCCAATTGTCTATAGCGGATTTCCGTACCCACCACACGTTCTCCGTTATCCGTAAAGATAACGAACAGGTATGCCACCTGAAAAAAATTCCATGACATCACCTTACTATAACTCAACTATTCACACCGTCAAGGGGTTGGAAACCTTCCAAATTGTATTTCTTTTGAGAGGAGCTGCTACCATAAATTATTACGTTAAGAATAATTGTATGCTTTACAAACTAAATTTACTTGTGTTAGCCGTATGTACGTTTTGTGTTAGGTTTGATATTACGTGGTAGGTAATGCAAGCACTGAATTAGCTAATCCCCTACTGGATAAAACCTAACTGTGAGTATTACAATTTCTAATTTTACGATTTGTACTTTAGTGGGCATGTCAATTGTTGACCGTACGTGCATGTCAGGTTAACACAACTTCACAAAGTCGTATGCAGTGCGCGTCGAGTCTCTAAGGCTTAAATTGTTTTTGTTATATACTTTTAAGATTTTAAATTTGCGAATATAAATTCATTCCTTTCTCGTATGTAAAAAAAAGACCGACAAGGTCAGTTTATTGTACGACGTGTTGCCCAGTATAGGGCGCAACTTATAATTGGTTTGACCCATGTATTAACGTTTGGAAAATTTATATTTATGTACTTTCTTCGTCCTCTTTGTAACTATTGGCTGTGATAAAATAAATATATATTCTGTGTTATTACCTGTGTCGTATTATTTGTTCTTTTCCAGCTACGAGTATAGTTAGACGACATCTCCCTAATTTAATTTTTTATCGTCTTGGCGCTTTTGTTTAGATTTAATTTATAATTTAGCATCACAAAGCCTGCGACTCCCTCTCCGGGAAAACTGTGCTAGCCGTTGCTTTTTTTTTGGTTACACGAAAACCAGTGCAACAAAGTTTGCCACCCAACTATTTATTATTATTTATATACAAAAACTGTTTATTACTACTTTTGATTATTACATTTTTACCGTGATCATGTCCTTCAGTTACGTCATTGATCGTCAAAAAAACTAAATTGTATTGCTGACGATATTGTCAAATCAATAGTAACAATTTAGCCGACAACGGCGTCAGCTAACAACTCTGTTTTATGCAAGATCTCTATGAGGAAAAATAGTTAGGTACGTAGTAGAAGAACTGATGGAAGTGAAAAATACGTAAGTGAGAATACTAATAAAGTATGAGTTATTAATGAAAAGAAAAGACAGCAGAAGGAAAAAGGAAAGAAACGTACCGTTTGACCACTAGACCATTTGAATCGATTGTAACAGCTTCTGAAGAACAATTAATTAACTACTATTGTAAAATTTATTTTTTCTATTAGTTTTGCTACAAGCAAACGGCCAACTCGCACTAGTCGGAAAGGCGCCAGATCTTACTAAGTAAAAACTTCTGTTTTGATCAAGACAGAAGGTTCAAACTTGTAACAAAATCAGGTTCGTAATACTCAACGGATAAAAAAAATAAAGATAGATATGTACAACTTTAATTTAATTTTGCCGATTATTAACGAGAACTAGAATTTATAGTAAATTATTCAACAAGCACAAAAGTTTATCGTAGATTATTCAACGAAGCTTATATAAACGCCGGAAGTAACGGCAACACAAAATACATAGGCAGAATGACTCACGAAAGCAAAAATCTACAACACTATGAATTAGAAATAAAAACCTGGTTATTGAATGCTGTTGCAAAAATGCAGAATATTTAAATGTAATTCTCTACAAAATTGTATAGTTTAAGTTATAAACATAAATCAAAACAGTATTATTATTATACTTTTATTCAAGAGATGGTTCCTCTAGCGCCCTTGAACTGCGGTCTCCTTGGATCTTTTGTGTACCTCTAATTTATTACTCCCTCAGCAGTTCTGTTTTGTTAATTAAGTCTAAGAAGTTTCTTTCAACTCATTATCGGTTAGTTTTGGTTTACTAAAAATCGTTGTACGTTGCGTTTGATATGCTTTGAATTTTTACAGAGTCTCGTCGTCCTCCAAGCTTCTGCGGAATAAAGGACTATTTTGATGTTCTATTTTATACAGTGCGATGTTATTAGTTTTATAAGTTTTTTTAACTTTTGTCGACTTATGCTTGTTAGTGCATTTCAAGTGGCTTTGTAAGGAAGAGTTTTATGTGCTTCATCCTTAAAGAGTTTTTCACCCCGCTTTGTGGGGAACCCCCATTTGGCCACTACAGTGCTACCGTACAAAATAACTGTTACCGTTTGATTCCTGAGCATTTTTTCTCCATTGCTCTTGCAATTGAAGTGAAGGTAGTATTGCGAAACGCTCTTTTATTATCTAGAAAAGCATTCAATCCAATGTCATTGTATTGGATTGCATGTTTGCATCTATTAACTAATTGGTGAATTGCTAGCACGCAAGTTTTTTCGGATTGGTATGCATACTAGTTTCGGTGCAAAGACAAAGCCTTTAGTGCTCTGTTCCGTTCCAGTTGGTTTTTCTCGGGTTTCTGTATTCCATTATTCTATTTAAGCGTAATTTCTCCCACCATCATACGCCATTTTGATGCTAAAATCCGGTATCCGGTATTGCCAACAAAATCTAAGAAAACAATAGATAGAAGAACGTTAAATATTAGAAAACAGAATGTCAACGCTAAATTGAAAATGTAATGTAAGTTGCCTATACGACAGGTTTTAGAAGTAAGTAAATTTCCGAAATTAAATGGTTAAATCAATCTAATGGATTTAATGCAACGTTTACATTACAAATTTTCAATTTTTTAAATTAAACAATTTTATTTGTTTATAATTCTTATTAACAATTATGCAGTGTATATAGATTGACAAAAAAGCTACACACATCAAGTCCTTCTGGCGTAATTTCAAATACCGCTTTGTTAATTTTTTGTGTAAATTGGTCAGCGTCTTCAGGAGGCGTTGCATACACTGTCTTTTTAATGAAAACCCAAACAAAAAGGTCTAGAGGATTGATATCACGAGATCTCGCAGACTATACAATGGGACCACCGAGAAGTGTTTATTCAACCACTCTTTTACGTTGCGAATAAAGTGAGCAGTAGCCCCATCGTGCATGTAAATCATGTTATGGCTTATGTTCAACGGTTACTCGTCAATAACTTGTTACAATACAACGACTTTGTGATTTATTATGTCTAGCCAAACAATAATGTAAAACCTTCCTTGGTGGCCATATATATAACTATAACTATAAAATCATGCAAATTTTCATATGTCCAATAGTGAGGATTATGAGTATTAAATACACGATCTCTGGTAAACATAGATTTATCGCTCCAAATAATACTCCAAAGAAAGTTGCCATCTTCTTAAATCGAATTTAAGATTGTGTTACATAAATTTAATTGTAATATGTTGTTATTATAGAGAGGCTGAACTGTAGAAACCTGATATGGACGAAGCAGGATTTTTTTGTAGAACCAAGTGAACGGTTTTGTTACTGGGGATATTTAATGTTGAAGCTAACTGTCGAGTACAAAGCGAAGGATTTTTGTGTACAGCGTGTAGAATTTGTTTTTCTAGTATTAACGATTTTTGTTATAAACGAACTAGTTTCTCAAAGTTGTTGATCCAGTCTTCAAAATGTGTTTCCCCTAGGTTGTCTTCAGTTTAAAAAACGGATGCCGTACTCGTTGGCGGCCGCGTTAGCATTTCCATTACAGAAACTGTACATCGGATGCATATCGGCTCACTCATTGAATCTAAAAGCCATTATGACTGAACAAAACAATAACAAAAAACGCAAAAAACACAGAACCACAAAAACTAATCAAAAGTACTCAAAAATCACAAAAAAATCAAAGGTTATACAAAAATGAAACAAGAAAATCGAATTGGATACATAAATTTCAAAATTTGAGAAATGATGCTTATGATTGAAATCTGTTGAAATCCCATTAGAATAGAAAGTTTGTTTTACAACATTGCCAAATGTGTTTTTCGTAAAAATACGCTGATGAAATGTTTATTATCCTTAATCGCAGTTATCTCCACTAACAGATATCGAAACTAACATTTATTTATAGACTCAAAGTACAACGACGTATCAAACATGATAGAACATTTTACCATTGAGATTTTCAAGAAGGAGGAAGAGGGTGTTGCCCTATCATACCACCTAAATTTGCTTGGTACAAATTTACGACAAAAGGGATAGGTTAAGTAAGGAAATGTTGTGAGTAAATAGGAGTGTCTGACAAGAGCAGTAGGATGAGCTAAGTATTTGTGCGTGCTATGAGAGAATGTGGTTTCGGTAGGTTAATACCAAGTCGGTAAGAAAATGAATCTGCATATAGATAAAGAAAAATAAAGAAAAGCAGAGTATTAATCAAATAGAGACAGCAAAAACAAAAATCAAACGTGTTATTTAACTTTGGTCTTTTTTTTGCAAAAAGTCTATACACGTTTACAACAAGCACCAGTCTAAGGATGGCATGAGAGGATTCAGAATCGTTGATCGTGGCTAACAGGTTAACCCGAACGTCATGAAATTTGCGACAAGCAAGAATCTACTGTGCTGGGGTGTCAGGAACGCTACACGACAGACAACTGACATTATTCAAAATGCTAATGCGTTTGAAATGACAATGAAATCCGTCGTGTGATAAAAGGATTTAGACTGCTTCTCGTCCGGAAACGTGGGACATTCTGACCCAGGTAAGAATATCCGGAATAAGAGAGTAAACGTTATGCTTTTTTTGGAAAGTGTCCCACAGCCGCTGCCATTCATTCAAAAACAAGACCTTTAAGTGACGCTTAGCCGCTGAAAAGAACAGAAAGTCGTGCTGATCAAGGAAATTGCACACCTGCCAGCCTTGCTAAGAACTGTGGTGCATTAAATTTCTTGCAAAAGGAGGTGTAGGGGAAGATGCTTGGATATGACACAGAGGATATCTACGGAAACGGTGCGATAAGCCCCGAGGATAGAGATTGGAACGAGGCCAGTTTTCTAACTTTGTAAGAATGTCGAAGTCTGCCATAGGTGAGCATGGGTATAACTGCACTGTTATATTATATTCGCAAAAGAATGAAAGATCCTCTTACACTTGTTAAACCCAAATTCGCATCGTTTTAGAAAACTCTGTCGTCAAGCAAAAGTTCGAGGTACTTGAATTCGAAAATCCTTCGTACGGGAATGTTGTTGAGGTGCAGTAAAGGAAGAACTCATTTTAAAGTTGCTGCCATCCCAGCTTGTCACTATGTTTGGGCACGTGTTGCATTTTAAGTCTCGTCTAGTTCTGTGCTAAGCAAGTCGTTTACAAGCAGATTTTGTCTAGTTAGCTCAAAAACCGAGCCTTGTAGAAACCCCTTTGTCAGTCGTTTGGCATAAACAGAACGGGATACGTTCGAGGAATAAGTTATCGATCTGTTCGATAAATAATTACAAATGACGCGCGTGACGCTAGCAGGTACTCTCTTAACGACAAAAGCTTCTATTATTGAGGGCCACCATACGTTGTTGAACGCTCCAGATAACTCAATAAAAATTGGAAATCTTCATTTGGAGACGTTCGGTCGTATTTACGCAAAGCGTCAGTGGTCGTTTGTCTAAGAACGAAAATGTATTGACTGGGATGGAATAAAAATTGTGAAGAAATGTCGTAATGAATCTTTTTCAGAAGCATACGTTTAAAAAATTTGCCTAGTTTTGATAACAGAGTTATCGGACGGTACAAATTGGGATTTACAAGATTCTTCTTTCCAGGTTTGAGAATGGTGATGAGTTTACCAGTTTTCGAGCTGATAGGAAAATAAACACATTTAATGTATGAGTTTAACAAATCATTGATCGTAGAAGAGAGGGAATCTTGTACAATTAAATGTAGGACTTTATTTTTCGTAAAAATACGTTAATAAAGAAATAATCATTATTCCTAATCGCAGTTATTTCTACCAGCACATATCGAAAGTAACATTCATTTATAGACCCAAAGTACGAAGACGTATGAAGCATGATGCAATATTTTACCATTAAGATTTTCGATTCTGAATTGAACGAAGAAAATTGCAGCTTGTAGATTTTTCGTCAATTTTTATACATACAACTTGGAAATCTGTTAAAAATTAAAAAGTTTCTCAATTCCCACTAAAAAAATCAGTTCTGCATATTTTTGAATGAAGAACCATAACATCTGTGGGTGAGCAATCATTTACGTAAAAAACTATTTTAGTTAAAAAAAATAATTATTTTGTTAAAAAATGTATTTTTTTTAATAAAATCAAATTTGTTTAAAAATTGTTTTCTCTAAGTTCTGGCGCCGTCGCTGCAAAGCTTATTATTCAAAAATACATAAAAATTGATTCACTTTGATGAACCAATTGACGGTTTTGTTTTGAGTGAATATTTAAAAGTTGCTACGTAGTATTTAAAAAGTTTTTTTTTCTTAATTTTAGTTCTAGTATTCAAAGTAAGGTAACAAAAAACCAACAGTAGCGTAATAAATCAATATAAGTTTTTCAAAATTACGGTTGTACATTGTGTAGAAAGATTTCTAAAAATATTCAAAATTGTATAATATGCCTTTTCAGATTTTTGTTATTTTTAAAAACTATGTCAGAAAAGATAGTATTGAATTATAACTACCGTGTTTTTGGTTAACGAATTTTTTATTTAAACAAAAAACAAACAGCTTAATTTAGAAAGTAGTTTATGTTTGTATTCAACATTACGTTGTGAGATAAGTTTTAATTTTATTGTTTTTTCGTGTAAAACTGTTTTTTTAAATTTTTGTTAATTTTATTTGTTTATTGTTTAACACAATTAACGTAGTTTTGACTGAGTAGAATAGACCATCTTTTCTATTAACTAAAATGTAAATAACAAACTTAGAGATGTCTTACATAAAACTTTAGCCCGGTTCAAAACCCGGTCTCAGATCCGAGCGTTACGAAAAAAATGGTCCGGGTTTTATATATACTATTTTCTGTTTATATTCAACCGAACCGATCTCTGACTTTTCAAGTCCCAAAAAATCTGATGCATATCACTTAAATGTGTTTGTAGCTGTTAAATATTTGAGTTTATTAAAGCGCAGGCGGTTAGCTATCTTTAAAACAGTAAGTTAATTTACTCGTGAGCAGAAACAACATTTAAAATTTCTGTAATAATTTAATTAATAAATTTGATATGTGAAGTATTGCGGTTTGTTTATTTTTAGACAACGAATTTAATGGATTATCATTATGTAATGTTATTTATGAAATTAGATTATTATTTCTTAACTATTTCAAACCAAAAAATGTTTTTATCAAAATCTTGGTAAACACAAATTAAAAACTGCAAACACAGCAAATTATACAATCAAAAAATGAGATTTATTGTTATAATAAAAAAATTTACTTACGTTAAATGCAAATACTTGCAGCAAACACTAACTTAGTAGCCACAAAAAAAGTGTGATGTAACATCTTATTAGATGGAGGGTAAGAAAATATAACAATACAACTAGGCAAGTGAAACTACCAACGAAACAATGTATAAACAGTTATTTACAAATAAATAAATAAAATTTTAAATGTTTTCTTGTACAATTCTATTATTTTTATTTTCCTATAAGCAAAGTGTAGCCATCGCAATTTTTTTATTTAGAAAAAAAAATTTCAAGGTCTCGATCCTGAATCAAAAAAATATTCTCTTGGTTCTATCAAAGGATGGGTTTGATAAAGAAACTAAAACTGAGTGAGGGGAAACCGGGGGAATGATGGCCACTGGAGTAATAGGAGCCACCCCAAATATCGCGATATAATTTTTATTTTACAACAGGACACCTTTGCGCCATCTCCTTAAGGGTAGCTCAACTAGTTAACCAAGAACAGGTCGGCGATTCCTTAAATTAAAGCAGCCAACATGACATTTCAGTTTTGGTATCGCAGTTTGTAAAAAACGTTTGAATTGACAGATTCGAAATTCAGATTTTTCTGAAACTGTTTGTTGTGTATTCTTTTGTTATTAATAGTCTTCGGTAAAAACAATCGTAGGTAAGTATCAATTTCTTTAATTATAGAATTTTTTTATTGTTGTCATTATAACATGTGTTTTTTGGGGTTATCATGGCCGGCCACTGTGGGGTAATGAGAGCCGGCCACCATTACCCCATCAGTATTGAAAACATTAATTTTTCATTAGAAAAATAAAAGAGTCACTGTTTCAAACATGTTTAAGGATAAGTTGAGATAGTTAATACGTTTTTCAGATGCCAAGGACCTATCCCAGGCAAACAGAAAAAGGAGCTTGGAAATGTGACCACCTAAAGACAGCCATCACTACGGTTAAGAACGGTAGGAGTGTTAGGGAAGTATCCAAAGCTTTCAACATTCCCAAAAGTACCCTGCAAAAGAGATTGAAACAAAACGACGACGTTGGACCTTCTCTAGGGTGCAAACTGGTATTTTCAGTAAAAGAAGAAATTTTTTTAGCGCAGCAACTTTTTTACGGAATTTCCAGACAGGGAATCAAAAAATGTGCTTATGAATATGCTGTAAAAAATCATCTGCCTTGTCCGTTTAATAAAGCTTTAAAAAGTGCCGGTGATGATTGGCTGTAGGGATTTATGAAAAGAAATCCTTCAATTGCTCTCCGCAAGCTGGAAGCAACATCAATAAATCGAATTAGTAACAAAGAAGTTGCCATATTTTTTAATAATTTAGAACAAGTGCACGCAAAGTATAATTTCAAGGCCCATCGAGTTTTTAACACTGATGAAACAGAAATTTCTACAGTTCAGGCGCCAAGGAAAATTTTAGCCAAGAAAGGGCTGAAACAAGTTGGGTTCGCTACAAACTGGGAAAGAGGGCGAAATATTAGAGTGGTGTGTGCTTTTAGCGCAACCGGAATTTATGTGCCACCAATGTTCATTTATGCGCGAAAAAGAATGAATCCGCAACTCCAAAAAGGAGGTCCAGTAGGAGCTCTCTATACTTGTTTGGACAAAGGGTGGATCACAGAAGACCTGTTCCTGCGATATTTAGAACATTTCCAAAAGTTTGTGAAACCGAGCCAGGAGGATCCGGTTTTCCTCATAATGGATAACCATTCAACTCACTCTACTTTGAAAGCTTATGAATTCTGCAAAGCCAACAGTATTATTCTCTTGTCAATCCCTCCACACACCTCACATAAGATCTAGCCATTTGATGTCACTTAAGGAATCACCCGCATGAACAATTGTGTTTAATAATGTATTTATCAGGGTAGCTACCCCAGAAAAGGCTATAACAAGGTTTAAAGCTACAGGGATTTGTCCCTATAATCCAGATGTTTTCACCGAGCCAGCTGCACTTCAAAAAACCGATAGCCCTGATGGTTGTGATGGTCTTGCGAGTAGTCTTATCAACGACGTTCCTGTTATTCATGAACGTCAAGAAACTCCCTAAAGACAGATAGTTCTAGCATGCGAGAAACATTTGTAAATAGTAGAACTATTGAAAGCCCAATATTCAGACATTGAATAGTCATTCCACAAAATTTTACCGTTACCGGGATCATCAAAATCCAAAGCTAGTGGGAGTAGGAGGGCGATCACAAAACAGCATTCACAAATAATTACGTTACCTAGAGGAAAGAATAAGAAAACCTACAGGAAAATAAGTTCAGAAGACGAGGACAATAATGACAAATGCAAGGACACAGATGCGAATGGGACTGACATATGTTTAGTGTGCGGTGAATTCAGTAAAAATGGGGAGGTATGATTGAGATGTAACTCGTGTGGGAGTTGGGCTTATAAGGCGTGTACCGATATCGATTATTGTGCTTAAAAAACTATAATCTGTTCATATGGCCACTATTACCCCAACTAGTTGGGGTAATGATAGCCATGTAGGGTTTTCTTTTTTTTCTTGTAAAACAAGTTTTATTATTTTTTGTTTACTTTTGAATAAAGATTAAGTCAAAGATGACCTATTTCAATTATTCCCTTATTTATGAAGGTATTTAGAAGAAACAATAACAAGAAAAGCTAAATAAAGCTTAAGGGGCCACCATTCCCCCGGTCTTCCCTACCTGCTATTTTTTACAGTTTTTATTATATAATTTTGTACGTATGTAAATTATTCGATTTTTTTTTATAGTTTCTTATAGAGTTAATTCTATCTAACAATTTATTAAAATAATTTTTTTCCCTAACATTAACAGTTTATTAGATATTTGATTTATAATTTAAAGTGAATTCCATATATCATCCTAGGTTCAAATCCTGCCTACGACTATTTTTTTAAGAAAAAAATTCCACATCTTGAAGGAAAAGCAAGATAGGTTAAAAAATAACAATTTTTTTATATTCTTTTGACTTGTTTATATACGGAGTGCTGCCTTTTATTTAAATTATCTTTGGATGTACTCACGATAACTCCCGAACTCTCGAAATTTAGTATAAAGCTGGATTTTTATATTCTCTCTGCTTTGTTAAAAGATGGGTTTGATAAAGAAACCGGAAGTGGGTGTATCTCCCATTTTTAACAGTTTTTCTTATATAATGTACGTATGTAAATTATTCGAATTATTTTTACAGTTTCTTATAGAGATAATTCTTCCTAACAATTTATTCAAACAAAAAAGTTCTAACATTAACAGTTTATCAGATATTTAATTTGTAATCTAAAACGAATTCACAAATATAATATGATTTTTTTACTGATAAGGGATAAGTAATATCGAGGCGCACAAATATAAGGGATAGTCGGTTTGATCTTAATGAAATCAAGGACAAAAATTTCAAAAAAATTATAGCATGCTAAGCAATCAATACAAACGTGTACACATTATTATTTATTATTATAATTTTGGTAGGCCTACGTTAAAGCTGAAAACGAAGTGTCAACAAGAAATTTTCTTCGATGTACTATTCCTTATGAGTAATCAACTGCGATATCAACTTTTAATTTAATGTGTGCAAGAGCATTCAATAACCGGTTTTTATGTCTAACTTCTTGTAGCATTAATTAATAACTTTGTAGATTTTTGCTTTCGTGAGTCATTGTACTGACACGATTTGCTCTGTTCTTTAATATTCCAGTTCGACTCAACGAAGAAAATATTTTCTTCGGGCAAGTACTGGAATATGGGTAAGTCCCATTTAATTACATTTGCGTTGTCGTAAAGGTCTCTTACGAAACTTTCTTTGTTATTCTATCTTCTATCTATCTATTGTTTCAATACCATTTAGGTATTTTCATTAATTATTTTTGTATGTCGCATGCTGTGAATCATAGATAGTTGTCATGATCAATTTAATTTTCTTTCAGTTCAACCTTTTGTTCACATAGTAGTAATAGATTTTGAGGGGTACTTGTTAATTAAATCTTCAAACTTTGTAAGGCAGCTGGTAAAACCTATTTTTTGTATTTTTTTGCATGGCGGCCAATGCCATTTATATAAACCTAGTATAATTTCTAGTTCTGCTAGTCGTCACTTGCACAGTGATCAAGTGAAAAACTTTATCAGTGCAACAAGGCAGTTAAAAGACATTAGCAATTTTCTTAAAACTTTAAAGAATCCTTTATTTAAAAATTAATTGACAAATCGTCACATTTCCACCCTTAAATCGTAGTTTTGGAGGACTATCGGAAGCAAGTGTGAAAGTAATTTTGTAACGTCCCGTTAGAATTCATTACATTTAAAATTCAATTTTTACACTCGCTTATTTTATGCAACTAATGTTGCTTTTAAATTTATTTAGTTTGGCAACGTTGCGCTGCATTGTTTTCGACAATCGATCTTTATTCGACACTTTAGTTTTCAACCACGTTAGATTTGGTACGTCTTGGGTAATAAAAAGAAGACAATTTGTTAATTTTT
Organism: Aquatica leii; assembly: GCA_035610365.1. Taxonomy (NCBI): domain Eukaryota; kingdom Metazoa; phylum Arthropoda; class Insecta; order Coleoptera; family Lampyridae; genus Aquatica; species Aquatica leii. The sequence goes on from CM069435.1 coordinate 114,457,413, forward strand.
CTTTTTTCTAATAACTAGTAAGTTTATTTTTATTCCGATATAATTTTTCTATTTAATTCAACATTTTTAGTAATTTCGTAATGTGACGTGATACTTTAACAAAAGATTCTTTCAAGGCCGTTGTATAATTCAACGTAAGTGTTTCATGTGGAATAAAAACCATTTTAATTATTCATGTTTAGGGTCTTTTGGGTTTATGCCTTTTGATTTTATGTCTTTCGGCTTTATGTATGCGGTTTTTTACTTTCCAATTTACATTCATCTTTAATTTCGTTGGGATATTTTGATTTGTGATTTCACTCCCATCTTCCCATCTTATTTCTGGCATCCCGTTTGCTCTCTTCTTCTTTTCTATTTAGATGTCTGTACCAACGTATTCTCCTGGTCTTAGTTTTCTTTACCATGTTTTCTGTTTCTATTTTCTGCGTTATTTCCTTTAAAGTGTCTCTCGTCTTTTATCACTACTGCGACGTCGTCTGCATACGCAATTACTTGTATTGACTTTTGTATTATGGATCCGGTTATTTTACAGCTTCTTATTACACCTTCTAATGCTATGTTAAATAGAGTTGCGGATAGTCATTCTCCTAGTCTTACTTCTTTTGCTTGTTTTACTGGGTTCGTTAATCCTTATGTTATTACAACTGCCTTTGATTCATCTAATGTGATTTTAATTAATGGTTTTATCTTGGTTGGTATTACTAATGTTGTAATGTCTATCATTTTTGTTTTTTTCTTTGTGCTGTCAAATGCTTGTTTAAAGTCTATGTACAAAATATGCGAATCAATCTTTTTTTCATAGCAATTTTCTATCACCTGATTTAGCATGTGTATTGCAACTATAGATTTTTTTTAACTTAATTAATTTTGGTATTCTCCTATCTCCTTTTGTGTGTATTTATTCAGTCTTTTCAATATTATTGATGATAGCCCTTTATACACTGTATTCAATAGCATTATTTTTCTATAGTTGTCACATTTTGATAGATCTGCATTTTTAGGTATAGGCATTATCATCCCTAGTCGCCATTCTTCAAGCATTACTCGTCTGCTCCTGGCGTTTTTCCATTTTTTAGATTATTTATAATACTGTTTACCTCTTCTTGTGTTGGGTTTTTTACTGTTTCTTTTTTTTGTATATTATTTGTTTCTTTGTCTCCGCTAGTACCTTCTTCTTCTATTTCCATGTCTTCTAGGTATTCTTGTCATTTTTTAAAAATTTATTTCTGTTTTTGCCTTCTTCCTTGTTTGCTGTCTCATTTGTCAATATATTTTGTGTTGTTGTTGTTGTTGTCTTTTTTTCTTCCATTCTTGCTTTTAGCCACTTCAATTTCTCGTTTTTATAACTTTATTTTGTATTTTCGTATTTACCTGTACTTTTCACAATTTTTTTCTTTGTTTGTTCTTATCCATTTTAATCTTGCCTCTCTCTTTTCCTTTATCATTGCATCGCGTTCATCCTCGTACCAATTATTTTTCTGTTTTGTTTTCTTTTTATTGTTTTTTTGATGTTTCAATTATTGCAGTTTTTATGTTTTTCTATTTGTCTTCTATATTTTCATTTTTGTTTCTTCTTCCTAGTTGTCTTTTGACTTCTTCCTTAAACTTTATTTTGTTGTCTTTATTGTTTAAACTCTTTATAATGCATTTATTGCTATGGTTTTGGTTTTGTTATCTTTTGCCAGTCTAAACTTTGTTTTGGCTATTACTAAGTAGTGGTCTGTATTTACACTAGTTCCTCTATAGGATCTTACGTCTTGTTTATACTTTCTTTTTTCTTTTGTATTAGGATGTGTTCTATTTGGTTTCCTTCTGTCTGCCTTGGTTTTATCCATGTGACTTTATGCTCCTTTTTATGTTTGTACTTTGTGCTTCTGCTTGTTAATACAATTAGTTAGCTTTAAGTTAAAATTTGGTGAACGATATATTTACGCTAAATAAACATTTTTGATTGGCGCATTTGTAAATTTATTCCGGCTTTGCTTTAGCTTAATTTGGTCCGGAATTTTTCGGTCGACAGTGTGTCTTTGGCGATGCACTAACATGCATTTATGTTAAATACGGTTTTGATGTGTGATATCATTTTGAATAACAAACATTACGTAGACCGGTCCCGCAGTTGAAGTAGTTGCATGCAGTTTGCTACTGTCGGTGGTGAACTGGTGGTATTTGTATCTTAATCATTTTTTGGTTCATACAGAGGCTGAGTCGCCCTTTTCTTTACTCATTCTTTCACTTAAACTTGTTATATTTTTTTGTTTCCTGGGAACATTGCCATCATTTAGAGCACATGCAATAGCACTTAAGGACATGCTTGTTATAAAATCTTAAGTTTTTGCGGTTGTTATGTTTATGATTATAAACGACTTTCGGTTTAGACCGCGTTGTAGTAAAATACCCAGACTTAGGCTTGGTCCTAGTCTCTTCTTAAGAGCCAAAACAAGAAGCAGAACTTGGCCTTTGCCGTATTGTCGTTCGTGAACCCAAACAAACTGACGTTTCGCAAGACATTGCAGCTTGCATCTTCAGAGTGGTAAATGTCACTGAAAGAAAAAGTATAAATGACGATATTTATACCAATGGCGATTAGCGTGATTAACGAACCTTACCTTAAGTTACCGCTTGACTGACTTCTTTATTACTCGGAGTAAGTGTTTGTGTCGTTTCCAAGAAGGTCGATCTTTGTCTTAGAGGATATAATACTGGTAGCCAAGATTTACTGAGTCTCAAACCGTCTTCTCGGTTCATATTACATAGAAGTTTTTCTATTTTGACAGCTTTGCGGATTAGTCTGGAAAAGTAGAAAGGAGTTCCAGCCAACATTTTAGTTTGGTCAAAGTTCAGCGCGTGTCCTTCGTTCCACGCGTGTACTGCCACTGCTGATTTAGTAACTCTGCGTTGTGTGCAGTCAACCATATGTTCTTTTACTCTAACTTCAATAGAGCGTCCCGTCTGTCCTATATAACTTTATCCACTGGAACAAGGAATTTTGTAAACTCCGGCATGTTTTAGAGCTCCTTGTTTGTCTTTAGCAGATGTAAACCAGGTGTTCAGGGTATCCTTAGTCGTAAAGACAGTTTTAATATTATGTTTCTTTAGCACCTTGTTTATTTTGTCTGTCGAACCCATACAGTATGCTAAATAAGCGGTGCTAGTAGGAGGTGATAAGTCTTCTTTAACTTTTGGATTGACTGCTCTTTTCTATGCGTTTTGGATCTCTTTGAACCCGTACCCATTTTGTTGTAGGGACTCCAGCAGTGTTTCCTTTTCCTTTTGTAGGTTTTCATTATCTGACACACGGCGTATAGCTCTTTTGGCTAAAGTACGTAAAACAGTATTTTTCTGTACTGGATGGTGATGAGATTCGGCGTTTAAGTATCTATTAGTGTGCGTTTTCTTTCTGTAAACGGAAAATTAGGGCATTCCCTTTATAGAAAGAAAACGTCAGTTTGTTTGGATTCACGAACACCAATACGTCAAAGGCTAAGTTCTACTTCTTGTTTTGGCTCTCAAAAAGAGATTAGGATCAAGTCTAAGTCTGGGTGTTTTACTACGACGCGGTCTAAGCGGAAAGTCGCTTATAATCATAGACATGTTTGTTGTTCATTACTCAACTTGTAACTAAAGTTTGAATAAAACTTAAAACCAATGTATGGATACAATTAAATTACTTTAAGTTAGAGTTAACCAATGTATAGAATAGATGATGCAATTGTACAATCCAACGTTGCGCATCGCTGTGTTGCGCAATTGGTTTAACAATGTTGCATTGTGTAAATATTGTAACTATTGCAGTTAATATGTTTGCGATATGATTCGTTTTTTAGTGTTGAAAACACTTATAGGGAGCTTGATTCAAAGCCTCTTGTAACGAAACGATGAAACGCTCAGATGAAACAAATCTGGAACTTGCGGTGGTACCCAATTTCACTTCATTTTTTATATTTTTCGGTTGCAGTGTTTATTATTATTAAACAAGATATTCCTTATGATTCGTGTTATGTTTTAAAAATATAATAAGTCTTAATTTCACTCAGCAGTGATAAAAAATATATATAGTAATTGCAGAATTAGATCCGCGCGAGCTTCCGCCTTGTACGCTGCAAAAACGGTACAATATAGATAAAAATTGCACATAAACAATTTATTAAGTACAAAATTTACTACAAAAAAGTCTTCGGGAGTATATAATTATATCTAATAGTTTAACAGTTACAAAATTGTAATGTAATTTTCGCGCACACTTGTATTTTTTAAATTATTGAACGCAATTGTACCCTTCAGCCGACTTTTTTATAGTAAATTTTGTTTTCTATAAAAATGTTTATGTGCAACTTTCTTCTATCTTGCACCGTTTTAAGGTAATAGTTTATTGGTTATTTTAAATTAGTAAGCAAATCATTTCAATACAAAAATTGTGGCGGTTTCGATGCTGTTGTAATATTACGACATCGAAAAAGTTACCCCTAGCCGAAAAAAAGGCGCGGTGGTCACCAAAAGCAACTCGACTGAAACACACATGTTCTACTGAACCGATAATTTATGTTCAAATTTTAAAATGCGTAAACGAACTAATGTATAAAGTTTTATAATATAAATCATCAGTAATCACTAGTTTAAATCATAAACGATTTCATTGTAAAGTTATCAACATAAGCCGAAAGTAGGTAAATTAAAATTTGAGTAAATTTTCAATGTCGAAATTGTATCAACAGTCAAACAATTGTAAAGATTATTAGCGTTATAAATCTGTTAAGACTAGAGAAAGGATTTGTGTTAAAGTAAAGTTCATCTCTTTAATGCTTTTTTATAGTCAGTAGCGCATTTGTTTATTATTAATAGGAGAAAAAATTGAAAAAAAAAGAGAATTTAATAAAATAGCATGTCGATTATTTCGCGTCGCAAAATTTTTTTATTGCGAGTACAATCTGCTGTAAAATTTCTTTAGATATTACAAGGAATCGCAAACGCAATAAACTGATGAAAGAAATTCAATTTTTAAACTGTGGATGCACATTTTCAAAGATGAAATCTCCACTTTGCAATTTTTACATCTAAAAGAATGTCGCAACGTAGTTCGTGTCAAAATCTTAGAAGCTGTAGAACTGTGAACCGCAATACAACTCAGGTAAAATCCAGTTATCATTTAGTTTTGTTGTTTTTCTTAAAAATGCGCATCAACTAGTTAGAGTGAGGTGAAGCAATTGTCTGGAATCACGCGATATAAATTGTTTATTTAATCATTAAATGATTTATTTAATCCAAACGTATTCAATAAAAGTCTTGCTAAATTTCTGAAAGTTTCACTTTGGCTCTAAAATTGATTGTGTCTAGTGAAAATTTTACATTTATCCGAATGCTTTCAAACGTATCTAAGCCACCAGTCAGTCAGTGGACATGAATAACAATTTTTTAACCTTTTCTTGCATAACATGCTTGTGAGCGCAATTATTATTTGAGTTTTGCGAAGGTGACTTTTTCCCTTGAAGATACCTTGTGTCAAATAAAGTTTGATGTTTTGAGATTTTGTTGCTTGCTTTGTGTTTCTTACCGTACATCACTTAGAAAAAAAAAGCTAAGCGTTACCAACATAGCCCAAATACTCCTTTTTGTCCTTCTCTAGAAAAATTTTCTATAAAAGATGTACCCTCCAGGTTGCAATCATTTCGCACTAAACTATTACATACTACTAAAGCTATAATTGAGAAACAACAACCGGGACTGTTTGGATTTAGAGTTTTTAATACTAATTCAATTCCGAGCACAATTTCCGTTCCTCTTAGAGAGATTAAGGGCAAACAAATTGAACTATAAAAATAGTAAAATTTAGTAACGCCGGCCCATTTACATGTCATGATGTTTGTTCGAGTTCATGGATTTAAGATAACGTGATCGGGTATCTTTTTAGAGATGTCACTGGAAGCTATGTTTTATCAGCGCGCAGCAATTCTTTATAATTAACGGTCTTGCTCATTATGACAAAAAATTCTTTATAAGTCATTGGTGTTGCTGATTCATCATCTTCCAGCGATGAACAGGTTATGGGAAACACTTCTCAGGCATGGACAAATGTTAAATACAAACAATTGGTGAATTATCATACTGTAACGTCCCGTTAGAGTTCATTACATTAAAATTCAATTTTACATTCGTTTATGTTTGCAACTAATATTGCACGTAAATTTATTCAGTTTGGCAACGTCGCGTCGTATTTCCGAAGCGTCTGCGTAGTCAATTAAGTAAGAGCTTAAGCTTGCACTTCCGTTTGAACAATCTTGCGTAATTCACGTGCGTGATGCGAGGAAGACAAAAATTTTTTGATTATGGCGTAAAAACCCATGCAATTTAATTTTTATTTATTCCATCTAATTATTGGTGAGTTTACACTTATTTTGATATAATTTTTCTATTGAATTCAACATTTTTAGTGACTTCGCAATGTTACGCAATAGTTAAGACAAAGGAATTTATTTTGAAGACCGTTGCATTTCAATGTAACGTGAGTACAGCATGTCATTTAAAAAACCATTCTAATTATTTATATTTAGGGTTTTTTATTGGATCTTTTATTTTTATTCTGGATCTTTTACTTTTTTGGATTTGTCGTTTAATTAATGGATTATCAGTTATTGAAGTTTATTATACACATTGGCTTCATTCCTGCTGTTAAAGAATTTTATCAGTTCAAGAAGTATGTGCTAAAAATAGAAGCTATACGATAACGTCATATCATGTGGTGAGTCAATTGGAATTAAGTTACATTTTAAATTCAGTTATTAAAACTTTTCACTCGATAACAAATCAAACGTTTACGACATTTGCATTTAATATCAATAATTAATAATTAGATGTAAGATTTTACGCTTTTTATTCATCACCGATTTAAAGGTGGTTGGCGCCCTAATATTTTATTTTAAATAATGTTTTATTCTAAATATGTTTAATTCAAATATTAAGTATAGTTAATAAATTAACGGAGTTCACGTCTTTGTAATTATTTCCATTCAAACCCATACCCAGAGGTCTGTGCTTACGATTGCTGCCGTGGTCAAATTATTATTTTACTTTTATTAAACGTTCTTTATTTCGAAATAATTTTTTATTTACAATACGCCCATATATTCTCGTTTAATATGTACCTAGAATACTAGTTATTTGTGTTTTTTTATTTTTTTATTATTTATGTATGCTGTTATGGACGAAATTCGCTTTACGTACGCCTATGTATTTCGACGTGAAATTAGATTCGGGTTGACGCCCTCTAACGATCGTTTTCTGGTTGCTGGTCATTTGGCGGAAAATCTTCACACGTAAATGATATAAAATGTTCTGTACGCATTGAATAGTTATGTTATCCATTACCATCTGGGAAACCAATTATAATTAGTGAATTATCTAATTTATTCGAAGCGTTACAGGGTAAGCTACTGCCGTCTGTTAGTGAAACTTCGTTCGTAATTCTTTCTTCTTTTTAACAGCCATTTTGCGTTCCTTCCTTTTGCATCTGTTCCATTCTCGATAAATGGCTATCGTAAACGACTGCTAAATAAGTCAGCACGTTGCCGTACACGGGCACTGGCGGAAGGCGATTTCCACGCCACGAAATTGGGGTCTTGCGGAGCCTTCCAAGGCAAATAGTGATACATGTGGATGACACGACGTGACTTGTATTAACCACCTATTTGTGGTCCCACTATATTCAGTAGTCGATACCGAATCACGAAGGGATGAACCTCGACAAATATTTGGATAGGACGATGCTAATTTTTTTGTATAAGGCTTATGGTTATAACTAATTAAACCACCGACAAGGGATACCACAGCATTCGACAACCGGGTAATATTATTTAGACTTTCTTGTACCTTAAGTAACGATTGTTGTAGATCTTGATTTCGTGAGGCATTAGTTTGACACGATTTGCGATTCAAATTGTTTACAGGATTGTGTGTCGGGGAAAGCGCTTTCTTCGCGCAAGGGGAAGTTCCTGTGTTTATGGTAAGTGATTTTATATGTTTTATTTCGTAGTCAACCAGGTCACTCACGAAACTTTTGCTATTAGTTCTGTAATTATCGATATTGTTGTTTACCAGTTAGGTAGTAAATTTTACTTATGTTGAGTTGCGCATGCTGTGTACTACCAACGATTGATTAACGTTAGGGCTATATTAATTCAGCACGCTTTGTTACGATATGTTAACATTAATGTAGTAATTTATTATCACTGTGTTTGATTGTTAATAAGGCCATATCACTAATTATTTTGTGTACTTCGCATATTGTATGCAGACGAAATCTACTACCATCTACTCTTCGCTATTCATGTCAACGTAATTTACGTATGTATTCTGTGTTGCCGATACTTCGGATATTTAGTTATACTCGGATTAAAATTATTCTTGGTCATGCTATCCAATTGTTATCAATTCGAACGTTAATCTATTTATCATTATAGAGGAATAAAAGTGAAATTGTTATTAACGATTTAGTTTCTTTTTTTTTCGTTTCTTTCAGCATTACGAACCTAACATCTTGTTACAAGTTTACACCGTCTGTCTGGAGCGGGACAGAAGTGACTTTGGATAAGCTCTGGCGCCCTTAAGTATCTTTTCGATATTCTCTGTGAACCCTCCCCTCTCACCGACTATTGTGAGTTGGCCGTGCAGGTTCGTAAAATAGCAAAAAGCTTGTAACAATGCATTCTTATTTTTGAAAATTGTAATAAGCCTTGTTCACTATATTACGTAGGTAATATTGTGTTTGTTTTCAACGCATTCCGATAACTGCAAGATTTGTGATATTTGTGAATTTTTTCAACAGTAAACATTTTCGATTTTGTGTTGTGCTGCCATACGATTCGATTTATAAAAACTGAAACTGTTTTGTTTTTAGGAAACCAATTTGTTTCATACCGGAACACTGAAATTTGGCAGAAACAAACTTAGTTTTGAACTGTGAAAACAATTTAATGTTGTTATCAGTTATTAACAACATATCGTGTAATGGCATGCTTATTAAACAAAGTAGATTACTATCGCAGCAAGTAGAATTCTAAAAATTTGAGATTTAAGGTATTTGCTGTTATTCATGGAAAAAAGTATGGCACGTTTGCAAATATACTAAAAAAAATATAATGGTTACAAAAATTCCGAAGAAACAATCCAAACTTGACCTGTATTTGCTACTAAGTCTCCAGAGTTACCAATACAACGACCAGTGTATTTTTACTCGTACAAATTCTGGCATCAGAAAGAGTTATTTGGAATTACTTTGCTGAGATAGGTTAAAGTTAATGTTTCTAATTGATTTGGAAGGTAGTTTGCAATAATTGCGTTAATCTTAGCAACTCTAATGTTATTTATCATTGTATGGGATTTATATTAAGTATGAATTGTACTATTTATCACTAAGTAACTAACGCCGCCGTATGATAAAGTAATTGTACCAACGACCGCTTTGAGGGCAATACCGGATGTGTTAAAACACGAAAACCTACTTTTTACTATAAAAAAAACAACGAATTTGTACTGAAACCATTGTTTATTGTCTAAATAAATTATTCAAGATTATTCGTGACACCAAGGAATACGTTGTTTAAGTGTGTCACTATACAAAAGCTTAATTATACAATTTTCTGTATACTTTAACACTGTCAAATATACACTATGTTTAAGATGTAGATAAAAAAATCTTATAACGCAAAAAAATGAAACCGTTTTCAAAACTACTGTTAAAAGCAAACAAAACAAAATCATGATAATTTGATCTACTCTAACTAATTGTATAAAAATTTCTTCATATAAAAGTAATAAAAATAAAGGCAGGTTATATTAGATAATAAAATTGATTGATAATGGTTTCCTGTAGATTGAACGTCAGATGAAAAATTAAAATTTTGTGTTTCTTGAAAAGTGACAATGGGAAAATATCCCTAGTTTTTTAATATTTATTTAAATCAATTTAAGAACTCAAGGAAACGAAAATTCCAAAAGTTTTTTTTTTACATCTCAAACAGTGAAAATTATGTAAACTTTTTTATATGATATGTAAATATACTCTAAATTGCGTAATTTTTTATAATTTGACCGCTTTCCAAGTTTTTTCCAACTTTAAGATTCTTGCGCTGTTTATCATTAACTTAGACATAGTTTATACGACAATTTGAGGGATGCTTTTATCAATTTACTAGTAGTCATTTTTAACCTAAGCAATTTATTCTGCGTATTTCCACGTTTGTTTTAACTTTTTTATTTGGTATTTTTTTAGTTACCAGCGCTGAGTTAGCTTCCATGACACATAGTTGGCAAAAGTAGTTTTTATATCTAAACTCAGACAAAAATCATATCTCTAAGCAAGAACATTGTTTACGAAATTAGTAGATAGTCAAATTGGGGCTTCGCAAGCTTGGCTTGGTTTTAAAAAAATCAAGCCAAGCTTTTAAATAATAAAGCCAAGTTAATATTAGCCAAGCTAAGCTTTTACAGGTCAAGCATGTTTATACTTCCTTATTACTTACATTACAACGTTTTTTGTTTATTTAACTGAATTCTTGTCTTGGTTACAACCGCAAGTAAACATAATCGAGTACACAAAGTACATTTGGTTCAGTTAGATCACTGTAAATACCAAGAAATAAAAATTGGCCATAATTAACGCAATACTTGAAGACGTTTTAAAATACGAATCTCACAGTATTTATTACAATTTTTATTTATTTAAACAGACAAAACCGACGTAAAAACTTTAATTGCAACTATCAGCTTAGACCAAACTTGATGCTTTTAATTTAACGTGACAAGAAACTTTTTCTTAAATTTGTAGTCGCTGATCAGAAACACGCTTATTATACTTACGTATAGGCATAGATCACATTTGATTTGGTATACTAGACGACACGTTGTCTCTTCACTTCAGTTTGAAATTATGAGGTAGCCTATGCTAGCATTTGAGTAATTTTTTATATCGTAATTGTGTCAGTGAGCTGTAACACGTGCGGAGTACGTGTTCCAAGGTCATAAAGCATTTTTGCAAAAAGAGCAAATAAAAGTTTTAAAAAACTTAAAAACTTAGAAACGCTTGAATACCAACTAAAACTTGTATTTGCAAACATCAAACCAAGTCAAGCTTTTATTTTTAAAAAACTTGTCTTTCAAGCTCAAGCTAAGCTTTTACATTTCAAGCTAAGCTACTTGGCGTAGTGATCTTAAAAACTAAATTAAAAACGTAGCATAGAATGGTGTACTTCAGCATAAACATCCCCCACCTCAAAACGGGCGTTTCTTAAAGTGAGTCTAAATTTGAACTTCTTATCCTAAACCAAAAGAACGAACTGAACGCATAGAACCGAATTTGCACAGTCTGGACACTGCATAAATATCGATCAGCAGATCTTTCTGGCACTCAGGGAACGTACACTTGTACAAGTTTGGCTTTATTTTTTTTATAATTTTTACTTTTTGGTTACATTACCAAACTGTACCTAAAAATATTTAGTTATAACAAAGGTTGAACGTCACAACAAATCTTAAAACACATTAACTAATTCAGAATGAATACACAATTATCACATTTGTTTGTATGTAAGTATATTTTCTATATATGTACAAATACATGCAGACACAGTCTTTTTACTACTTTGTAGAAACAGTAGATATTCAGTATTCATAATTGGGTAAATTGCAGTTACATATCTTCAATTTTTTCTGTTACAAAATGTTTTAGTTCATCAAAGGATTCAGAAAACTAATTTTTTGCAATCAAAATCAGGTGACGCCATGAAATAATGAATTACTAAAGTCTTAAAAGAAGCCACAAAATTATAGGCTGTTGGGTTTGTATTTCGAACGCCATTGCTCATAATGCGCCCAAAAAAGTTTTCAAAAAAATCCTGATAAAAAAAATTTGTTTCTATTTTTAAAACAATTTTTCAAATACGCATAAATCCTCATAGTGTTTTTATCTAGTAGTTTACTGAAAGAATAGTAAATTTTGCCTTCCATAGTTTCAAATCTTACAGTTTTTAAAATATTTCATTTCATTCCGCACTATATATTAAGAAGTTGATGATATAGTGTATTTCAACTTTTTAACAAAAGGAAGTTTCTTGTGATTGTGATTTTTTATATTGCCATCGGTAAATAATAGATTTTTTGTCAGGAGATTATTACTCGAATTTTTATATTGAAATTAAATATTTTTTTATAATGTTGGTATAGAAGAAAAACACAAAACAATAGCTTGCTTGTATTGTTTTTTATGCTTTTCATAAAAAAAACAAAAAAAAGCGTTTCAAATGACAACGAAATCCGCCGTGTAAAGAAAGGATCTAGATTGCCTCACGTCTAAAGATCTGAAACATTTTGATATTTGACCCAGGTCAATATGTTTGGGATGAAAAAGAAAAATGTCCTATAATCGTAGTCATTCACCCAAGATCAAAATTTTAAGGTGACGCTTGGTCGCTAAAAAGAACGAAAAGTCGTCGGTCAAAACGTGCTGGTCTAAGTATGTGCACACCCTTACTTTAGTGCAGTAAATTTCCTGCAAAAGAGATGTATTGGAGCATGTTTAAAAATAACACATAAGGATAATATAAATGGTGCGATATGTCTTAAGCATTGTTCTAAAGAATAAAGGAAATCAGTTTTCTGACCACGTAGGTACGTTGAAGTCTGTACTAACAAATGACCTAAATCATAAGTGAGCATGGATATAACTGCACTGCTAAAAATGTTTGCAAAAAAATTTTGTGTAATTCTACTGAAGTCAAGAATATTTGTTAAACAAGTGCAAGACCCTTTAATTTTGTCAGCCACAAAAACGCAATAGTCTTTTACAAAACTCAGCTTTTTGTCAGTAAGAAATCTGAGCTACATAATTCAAAAATCTCACGGACGGTAGTCTTGTTGAAGCGCAGTGAAGGATTTTGTTTTAAAGTAGAGCCAAAAATTATGTACTTATTTTTGTCTGCTGAAAACGCCAGTTTGTTGCTGTGATCGAACACCTTCTTTTAGAATGGGGCATATAAAAAGACGTTTTAGAAAAAGCGGCAACAAGTTTTGCCATGTGTCCCAGTCGCTTGTACTCATCTATAAATGAAGTATATAGTTATGCAGAGCGTCATTACCTTGCAATCGCTTCCCTAAAGAGAAAAACGCGTGGTGGCGATTTGCAATGAGTATCCCAGAAATAACGAAAACTATTTAAAAGATCTCTGCACGTTAAATCGGCATTTAATATTTTGTACGAAAAAATATTTGCAAAGATTTTCTTCCTGTGAATAGACCTTTTTACAGAGTACTTTACAACTTTCCAAAATTTAAAAAGTTGAAACTTCACGTCATCCGAACGAGAAAGGTAGCACGCAATGCGCTTATTATTATTGATAATAGGAAGAAGCTGACTAATTATCCAACTAAGGTAAGTGTTTTAAAGAGTTGGGAGACGTGAACCGAGATGAAACTGGCTCACAAAGAAAATTCCAAAATTCAGAAGAACTTATTAGAATATCAATCTTGCTAGGCTTGTAATAGAGAAGATCTGACAAATAAATGTTCTCGGAAATTTGTATGTAACAATTTTATCAATTACTATGCAAGAAAGGTTAACGGTAAAGGAAGAATGACGAGCTTGAATCTGCACGTCGCGCTTTGAATGAACCTGAGAACTGGTTGTAGATAATCCAGTCACACTGACGTTGACTGTCTTGAGTGGAACATTGAGTTTTTTACGTACATTAGAAGGTATGAAGATGTGCTGAGAACCATAGTTGAGTAAGACATGTACAGGGACAGCATTTCCTTTACAATCAACAATAAAATCAAGTGTAGGTAAATCAGACTTTTTTATTGTTTTCCAGTGTTTCCCACTCCCTAGCGGTGTGAGAAGCAAGTTTACTTACCATTCAATGAATTACAATCAAAAAGATTTTCTGTTTTTCTTAAGGATTTTAATGCATTGACATGCTTGAATAACATGTCATGCAAATGTCAAATTTTATTTTTGATTCTTTGCTAAGTGATTCAAGATTTAGAAGAAATTTTATGTGGTTAAAAGTACACATACAAAAATTGTTGTAGCGCTTGCAGAGACTATATTAAGCTAGCGGATAGTTTTTTTTTTGAAAATTCTAGAGACTGAATAGTGCAGTATAATTTAATGAAGCACGCAAATAATACAACTTGAATTGGAATAATAAAATCGTTATTATGAACCAAACTTTTGTACAGGTCTCTGTACTATAATCAAGAGTCAATCACGTCTTAGAATTTTGGAAGATTAATAACAAGAAATTTAATAGAGCTATTACTATTAACTGGGTTTTGCATCTCATTTGGATCACACAATTCGTTAAGTGGTAACACATCCTCTGCTTTTTGTGGAGAAAATTAGCTGAACAAATATTCAGTTGTTGTAATTGCAATGTAGTAAAAATTTGTAAATCATTCTTAAACACTAAACGTATCTGTTAAGTTTTTAGCTTGGGCTTCGATTTGCAAATGTAAATCTAAAAATTGTGACAATAAAGAAGTTGCAGCAGTCAACCTCCTTTAAAACTCAATCAAAGTTTTGGCTAGGTTAGCCAATGTAGAGGTTGTAAATTCAGTTTCCACCTTTGTTATAAATCCAACAAAAATATTTAGAATTTGTTAAACAGAGGTTTGCTGCTGTTTTAAAGATTCCATTTTGAAATAAAACAATAAAAACTTAAAGACATAAGTAGGTTTAGTACAACGCCAAAGTATATCTTATCATTAATTATAAATAAACCTAATAGAACATGAAAGTCATTCAACTTTGTTGTAGCAAATTCCACAGAAACTAATAACCACGATATACTTGAAATGCCAGAAACAAAAATAAGTATAAACATATGGTAAGACAAACATAAAATAATGAAATGAATTAGTATATGAGCAATTAGTTATGAAAGAAAATTAATTGACCTGAATTTAATTTTTCTTTGATGTATGCCACCAGTCGCTGTTAAACTTTTTGCAACTTACAAGTTTGATAACGATGATTGCATATTGTTTCTTGCTTTTGTCAAACTCATAAATACTTTATAAACTTTCTTAAAACTATTGATTTATAGAAATAGTGATTATCTTATTACAGTTCATTAATAAAATGCAGCCAAAGTTGGCTCATCCGCAAATTTACAGAACAGAAAATCATCCGCCTTGAAGGACCATGTTTGTTGGTTGTTTTTTGAAGGACCTTTTAATGTATAGAAAAATTTGTTTCTTTAAATGTTTTTATTGGAATACATGATCTTAAGTGTTTTTTAAAAACTTATCTTCTATATTTTTACAAAACAAATTTAATATTTAAAAGTGAATTAACAACAGAATATAATAACTCAGTAATATACAATAATTCTAAACGTTCGCGGATTTGTTTATTTGCGGAAGTAAACAAATAAACAAAAATATAAAATAGTAAGCTATAGCTTCTAGGGTGCATTATATTAAGTTATAAAGCTTAATATGTTTAACTTCTTTTACATCATCATTAGTAATATATTCTTTAGAAACACATCTGTGTTAATATAATCATTACTTAGTTTTTTAATAGAAAGGAAATCTTTAATGAATATTAACAAATTACTGTTCTGATATCTGTAATGTATAAATTTTTTAATCAACTTAAATAAGAGTATAACTTTACCTAAACAAAATTAAATTAAAAAGAGATATTAATTTTATTCAAATAAACTTACGTAACAAAAGTACGCGTATCTGCGTAACCATACGAAAAATTATATTCTTTTTGTCCAAGACTAGGAAAATTTGTTATATACACTTCACATCGCGCATAACACAGAACTAAATTGTTGATTAGATGCACGACTCTTTTCTAGTTCACATTATAGACTAGTTGGTGCAGGTATCGGCTTTGAGTTCCTGTATAGACCTGTATAGATAAACCTGACTCTCCGCGATGCCTGTTATTACTTGTATTTTATGCATTTGTCTACGTTTATATTTTACTTCGTAAAAATTCCTAACAATTTATTTATTTGTATTTATTTTAGTTTTTAGAAGAGAGTTCAGTGCGAGTTAAAGTGGTAATACTGTTTATCTTGAATAGCAAAGTTTTAATACATTTTTAAAGGTTTTAAAAACACAAATAATTGTACTTGTTCATAATAATACAAATAAGAATTACTTGATTTAATTGAGAATTTAGCAAATTAGGGAGGAGTAGAAATTAGGAAAGCTTACAGCAATTTAAAAAATATAAAAGATAAGGCGAGAATAACGACTGACGACAAGAAGAAAGCGCGCTATTTGCATACGTGGCGCGAAAGTAAACAGAAAACAGTCGTATCAAAGAAATTTTGCAAAAGATCACATAGAATTTTTAAAACGACAAAGAAAGAAAATGGAAAAAATACTAGATTAAATAAATACAAAATTAAATAAATTAAATGATCTAGATATAAAAACTGAAAGCATAAATATGAAACTAAGCAAGATAAATAAAGAAAACTAACAAATTAAAACACAAAATAATAAACTAAAGAAGAAGAACGAAAAAATTAAAAAGATAATGGCTACACAAAATATAAGGCTGGAAATACTGGAAGATAAAACAGAAAAAAAAATATAATACAAGGAGTAGAAGAAAAATTACCTCAACAAGATTTAGAGTTAAAAGAAAGAGCTAGAATAATTTTTTGAGACATGAAGTTTAAATTAAATATAGAAAAAGAAATCCAAGAAATTAGAAGATCGAAAAAGATATTACATGGAAAACAAAACAATAGATCAATTTTAATTGAATTAACAACATTGGCTAAAAAACAGGAGATACATAGAATCACAAAGAATTTGAAGTGAAATAATATATGAATAAATGATAATTATCCAAAACGAGTCCGAGAAGAAAGAAAGGAATTAATACAATATATGATCTAAGCAAGAAGGAAAAGCTACAATGCAAGATTAATATACAACAAAATAAAAATTAACGAGAAAATGTGGACAATACAAAAAGAAGAAGACACAAAAAAGAAAACCATCTGGAAGTATAACAATCAGATATTAACAACACGGAAAATACAAACACAAAAGACAAGAATGAAACAGAGATAAACAGTGAAGTAGTATAAAATAGAAAAAAGGCAGAAAACTAGAAAAATGAGGTAAATTACTAATAGATAAATATAAATTATGTTACTCAGGAAGACAAGACAAACAAAGAACAAAAGAAGAAGTAGGTAAAATTACAGCTGAAGAAGTATATAATGCAGTAAGTACATTTGAAGGAATAAGTTTGAGAGTTATGACATTGAAAATAGCACTATTCGGAAAAATCAGTATAATACAAATATATGCAATAGTAAAAGGAGCAAAAGAACAAAAAATTTTAGACTTCCACCACGTTCTACAAATACTTCTAGATAAAATTAAAGAAGAAAATGACCAAGAAGTGATCATAAGCAACTGGAATGAATGAATTGAAAATTAAAAAAACATAGGTATGGGAAATCTTGGATTTTGACTACACGATTGCATAAAAATACTTTCAGTGCTTGTGGTGCACCATTTAACCAGCCCAGCACTATAGTGGAGTAACACCAAAATGTACATGAATCAGAACTGACGCCAAAGTGATCCCAAACATGTCTTGCAAATTTAGACAACATTAGGACAGCACAAAGTTCAAGCCTAGGAATATTCGTCTTTTTAAGAGGTGCAATCTTGGCTTTAGAGCAAAGAAGATTACCAAACACTGATTATGTTTATCAATATATCGAACATAAATTACTGCTCCATAAGCAATATTAGAAGCATCTGAGATCCCATGTATTTCAATCCTGGTAAAATCACTACAAATTATTTTCTTATCAAGTCTCATATTATTCAAAAGAGGGAGCTGCTTCCTCAAGAATTTGCATTTTTCATGCATAACTGCCGATACCGACTCATCATATTCCAGCCTTTCTGGCCAGAGTTCTTGTAGCAGCGTTTTAGCCACAATCGTGCAGGGAGTCAAAGTTCCAACGGATCAAAAATCTGTGCAATATCTGACAGTATAGTGCGCTCGGTTACCCTTTCATTTGATGGCTTTGATATAGCTATCATCTTTATTGCACCAGCTCAAACCAAGTGTTTATGTGTAAGCATGCTCACCAAATTCAATAAGACCTGGATTTTTTTGATTTTCGCTTATGTCAACAAGTACATTTGGATCATAAGAAATTTACTTTTTAAGAGTAAAACATCCTCTTGATAATATTTTCGGTAGTCTTTCACATATGTACCGAGCTTGATCAAGTGTATCAACACTCGTCAGCAGATCACCTACATAAAAATCAGATGCAATAATGTTTGATATTATTGGTTCTTCTGTTTAATATTCTATTCTAAACTGCATTAAACTACGTATGGCTAAAAATGAAGCAGACGCCGTTCCATACGTCACAGTGTTTAAGTTAAACACATTATTCATTTCATTAGGACTATACCTTCAGAGAATTCGTTGCAAACACCGATCTCTTGGAGCTACAAGTACCTGTCTATACATTTTTTTCTATATCTGCAAATATAGCGTAAAATCCTCTTCTAAATCTTAACAAAATCGATAAAAGATCAGACTGTAAAGTCGCCCCAAACCATCTGCAGACTATTTAATGAATACTCCGTCGAAGTTAGTGCTGATCCATCAAACACCACTCTCAACATTGTGGAAACACTTTGTTCTTTTAAAACACCGTGGTGAGGTAAATAATATGAAATTTCATTTGTATTTGGAACCACCGCAGACATGTGAATGAACAACCTAATTTTTCAATCGACTTGTTATGTTCCAATGGGGGAGGTGGAAAAAAAAATTATTAAGTTAATTACCAAGATGTCACGCTTACCTTTCGGCTAGCCTCACCGTAGATGGTCGTCGGGTAAAAGAAAATCGAAAGGAACAGGATCTTCTTTGGTAAGCAAAATGCCCGAATGCGCTACCTCTTCTCGAATTTTAGTCGAAGATAATAAGTCTAGGCAAGAGAAAAGGAGATCCTAGACCCCAGGTCCTCCCAAAGAAATAGAGCGAGAATCAACAATAATCATTTATTGAGTATATATAAACAGCAAATTCCGGAAAGGAAAGAGCCATTCGACGGTTACGCCACTGGTATAATCACAAGATCAAATAACTTACACAACACAAAAAAATGTAAAATAGAATATAAGATTAAAGCAGGTCTAAAATAGACTCTGGAAGCAAACAATTATGCGCTAAAGTTTAAATTATATTTCCGCGGCTACCGTAACCGGTAGCATATCCACCCGTGATCGCGCGTGAGAATTAGAAAAAAATAACACCGCCCGTGGTCCTTGACGTCAAGTTCACGACCGGTAGTAAAATTGTCATTCAATTAGGTTACGACAAATAATACGTTGCGAGCTCCCAAATCTCTACCATTTACAATTCCCGCACATTCTAGATTGAAATTTTTCTTTTACGTTAAAAATAGTAAGTTACGTTAAATATAGTAATTAAATATATAAGCAATTACATTAAGATTTACGTTACATATAGTAATTAAACTTAGTTAATTCGAGCAAAATTTACGTTAAATATAGTACTCAAACATAATTACGCAGATCAAAATTTACGTTAAATATAGTAATTAAACAGAATTAAATGCAGTAAAATAGGCGTACAGGATGTACAAAAGACAAGTTCGAGACAAAATTATTTCAATTACGAAGTCCGTACTGATTTCCTTTCATTTAATCCGTAGCGTGAGTTGCACTATTCATTACTCGTGATGCAGCGCAAGCAGCAGTCACGACCCCGAAGCGCGTGGACGAAAGTGGGTCGAGGTTTCGTGGCCTCTCGATGTCCCAAACGTACGCTTAAAGATACTTATAAATACCTTTACGTTCCGAGTTTTTTAGTTTTTGGTCACCAAGTCACCTCGCTTTTAAACCTCAAGCTATAGAAAAGCGCCAACAAGCCACTGGGATCCTTTACTCCGCTACGTTTATCACTTCATAGTTACAGTGATACAAAGAGAACTCAGCCAGAAAGCTTCGAAAGAACTCGGAAGAAAACTCCCACAGACACGAAGAAAACAAAAGAGCTAAAACAGCGAATATTAGTTGGTACGTCTTCACCATCAACCACGTGCGAATACTAACCTGCTTTACGATTTTACGTCAAAATACGTGGATATTTTGTTTGATGAAGAGGACGTTTGATCGGATTCATTAAGGATTTCTAAAATAAAACGTCGTTGCAATAGATGTTGATCGATGAAAGAAAACCTCATTTTTCTTACCAATCCGTCTCTGCCACGTCCATTACACCGCAAACCACCAAATAAAGTGAATTTCGTAGATGGCCGACTACTCTCGAGCGCCCTCTGCTAGCATAACTTGAAGAATATAGCTTGAGGTCAAGTATTTCACACGGTTAAAGGCAAGGTTGCCTAACTATCAGGCGGATTTATGCCCAAATACGAATTTACACGTTACAGACTCCTTAAACTGCATGGATACGATAAACCTACCGTCTAAACCTCGTTTAGTATGCTCTGTAAAATGTTTCTCGCAAATTTATTCTTCAATAGACAAAATACATTCCTCTGGACTCTGTGTAACGTTCCGTTAGAGTTCATTACATTAAAATTCAATTTTACATTCGTTTATTTTCTGCAACTGATATTGCACGTAAATTTATTCAGTTTGGCAACGTCGCGTGGTGTTTCGAAGCGATTGCGTAGTCGACTGAGTAATAGCTTAAGCTTGCACTTCCGTTTGAACCATCCTTGGTTTTTCACGTGAGTGATGCGAGGAAGACACATTTTCTTAATTATGGCGTAAAAACGCATACAATTTAATTTTTATTCATTCCATCTAATTGCTGTGATTTCACAATGTTACGCAATACGATTAGACAAAGGAATTTGTTTCAAGGCCGTTGCTAGATGCAGCGTGAGTACATTATTTCATTTAAAAAAAAACCATTCTAATTATTTATACTTAGGGTCTTTTCTTTTATTTTGGTTTTGTCTTATTATTTACTGGATTTTTCGTTATTGGAATTTATTATTCATTGTATTTATACATTGGTTTTATGCTTGATGTGTTTGGAAATCTACATTCGTTCAGAAGAATCTTATCACTTCAACAAAGAATGTGCTAAAAATAGAAGATATCCGATAACGTCATATCAAATATGGTGAGTCAACTGGAATTAAATTAATACATTTTGAATTCAAGTAATTAAATTGAGTTATTAAAACTTTCCGGGAAATCTACTCGATAACAATTAAACGTTTACTACTTTTGCATTTAATATCAATTAATAATTAGGTATAATATTTTATGCTTTTTATTCATCACCAATTTAAAGGTGATTGGCGCCCAAATTTTGTTTTATTTTAACACTGTTTTATTCTAAATATTGTTTTGATTCAAATAATGTTCATTTTTCTTTAATGTAAATAGTGTATTATGTTATAGTTAATAAATTAAAGGAGTTCACGTCTGTGTATTTACTTGCATTCAGGCTCACACCCAGAGGTTTGTGTCGACGATTGCTGCCGTGGTAAAATAATTATTGTTGCTTTTATTAAATGTATTTTCACATTTTATTATACGTTTTTATATAATTTTTTATTACAGCTGTTCAATCTGCTAAAACTTAACCAATCGATTTTGAAGTTCATCAACACGCGTGAAACTGCACCAAATTTCCCTAGAAGTCGTTGCAGGGATAGAACCAAACACAAACCAATCAAATCTACTCTTTTGCAAAATCGGCAAATTAACTCCTAACGACCTTTGGCCTATGCATAATAGATCTCAAAAATGAGCAGCTCCGACTAAAACATCAATAGTCGCAGGTTTATGAAATTATGAATTAGCTAAACGAACATCAACTGGAATATTCAACATTTCCAGATTTATCTTATGACCTGAAAGTATATTTGTTATGGTGCCTATGGGCAAACAAAAAATTCTCAATTTATAATCTTTGTAATGTGAGCGCAGCTCTATGTTACATTGGGAATTTATTTTTATTGAAGACTGGTTTACACACAAAACTTTAAAATCTATTGTTTCGGTTTCCAATTTTAACTTCTCACATAAGCTTACACAAATAAAATTTGATTGAGAACACGAATCCAAAAGAATTCTAACCGTATAGGGTTTACCATTTATATCAAGTATCTTTACCGAATTTACAATAACATCCTGATGGAGTAATTGATGATATCGTCTTTTACATACACGACAATTGTACTTTGAAGTACAAAAGTTTGAATAATGACCCTTTCTTAAACATAACACGGATAACTTCAGACTCTTAACTTTTTCTTCTCTGTCCTTGGCTGAAAATTCTAAGAAATCGTTGCAGAACCAAATAGAATAGAAACCTTTACAAATTTGACAAACAGGTTTAGTCATCACTAATGATTTAGATGATGATTTACCCCTATTAAGACTTCTCTTAGAGCGCTTTGACTCAAGAATCTCTAACAATTCTGCTTTATATTTTAAAAAGCTCTTTAAATCATCAAATGTTGGAAAATCTTTATTGTGTATTTATTGTTTGCGCTCATGTGATGTGACATCGTCCAGTTTTGATGTAATTAGATATATAATTAAAGTTTTGCTTAGGGTTTCAGTTGATGTTAAAGATTTAATGGATCGTAAATGCTTAGAAACCAAGTCTAACATTTTTCTTATTTTAACAGACGATTCTATTCGAATAGATTTTAACTTAAAAAGAGACTTGACATGATTGTGCACCAACACTATTAAAACGTTCTAATAAAGTGTCTCAAGCCAAGCGATAATTTTCACCACAGAAATCAACAGATTTAACTATTTGAGCAGCATTATCTTCTAAACTTGTTCTCAAGTAGTGAAACTTTTTGTGTTATCGAGTTTAGGGTTTTCATCAATGAGACTCTATATATCTCTATATTCCAACCAATGTTTACTCTTACCAGCAAATTTAGGCAAATGAATAGTTGGTAACTTAACCGAACTGCAAACACCTACAGGATGTGTTGACCTAATGCTGCCACTTGCTACAGACTGTGGTAGCAAATATGACAAATTATGTACATCGGAAATATTATCTAGAAGACACTCACTCTTGATACAAATTTACAAACTGTATAGGTACCAATTTTTTAATAAAGCAGCAGGCACAATATGGCGGAAGCTTGACTTTTTTAACATCGGTAATCTTCAGCACTCCGTAACTGCGAATACCATTTTCTTCACGTTAATACAAATACGGGTCGTAGGACCAATGTTATAATTTGATATTAGTGAACTGTAATTCAGTTTTATAACATTGGTTCTACGACCCGTATTTGCAATAACGTAAAAAAAATGGTATTCGCAGCTTGGAGTGCTACAGATTACCATTTTCTTCACGTTATTACAAATCCGGCTTGAAGGACCAATGTTATAATTCGATATTAGTACACTGTAATTCAGTTTTATAAACGGAGTTACACTTATGTATTTGATATATTTATTTTTTAAGTTTTATAATAACGTACCTTTACTGTTCGAGTAAGTCAAAAATTAAAATTCTACATGCATAGACGTACTTAAAAATATTATTATATTATATTATCATAAACAATTGTTAACAAACATTTTAATACAGAATTAATATGTTTGTTGATAATTTCAATTCTTTATTTAAAATTAAAGAATTAAAATTATCAACGAACATTTTAATTCATGTAACATTTTAATTCGACATACATTTTAATTCTACAATTTAAATGATTTTTATTTTTTTGTTTGTTATATAAAAAGTGTTACATGAATTAAAATGTTTTTTATATACTTTTTTTCTTAGTTAAAATTAAAGCTTTTAATATGACTGTTAGAAATTTTGAGCAAAATATACTGCATTAGTAAATACGTTTTCACCTAACAATTTAAATATGTTAAGTTTGTTTAGCAAACAATTTTAATGTAGTAAAATAAATAGACGAACATTAAAATGAACTTAATAAAAATTGAAGTTGAATACTATACATTTTAGTAGTAATCATTAACGCTTATAGTAGACAAATATTGTTTATTAATTAATCGTTGTTGAATTATTAAAAATTTACTTGTAATGTAATCTAAAAGCTTATCAGCAGCAGCTACACGTATTTACGTTAGACTATGTATAAACAGTGTAAATTTAAGTCAGAGTGTACTTAAAAACGCTGACATCTTTTTTAATCTAAAATTATTTACGATACAGAATTCTGCGGGTATAAATTCGTAGCATTTTTTGCCACAAAACATATTCATCATGTCTTTTGTTGTGCTTAGTAGTCTTTTGTTATTGGTTGCTACGTGTTGTAGTAAGTCATTATTATAGATGATTTCAAAAAGATGATTTTATTGTTTTAGGCGGTTCAGCTGTTAGTGTAGCACCGCGCATCATAAACGGAATAACCGCAAAACCTGCAAAATATCTTTATCAAGCTGTTTTTCAAGTTGGAACTACCGTATTGTGTGGCGGTTCGGTACTTAACACGCGTTGGGTACTAACTGCAGCTTTTTGTTTCGATGGGTGAGTAATAAGATTAATTTTATTGTTAATAATCTCTTGCTTTTAGCGCAACCATAGCTAATGTGCTAGTTAGGGTAGGAACTGGTGGTTTATTAACCGGCGGTACTACTTACACAATAGCAAGTTTTACACCTCATCCTTTGTATAATGCGGTAACCAGAATCTATGACGTTGCTGTTGTGAAAACCTCAATACCTATGGTTTATGGTACTACAATTCTACCAGTTGTTTTATCAGTAACTTCTGTTATTACTGGAGCTGTTCCTGTAGTCACTGGGTGGGGACTGTCAAATTCTTTGCTAGCACCTGTTACACCAACTAATTTAAATGTTGTTAACGAAACAGTGATTACTAACGCTGACTGCACCACAGCACTTGTAAATTCACCTACTACTACTGTTACAACAACACATATGTGTGCTAAGAATCTATTAGCTGCAGCTTGTACAGGCGATGAGGGTGATCCACTTACTCTATATAATATGCAATTTGGCATCTTATCATATCCTAGTTGCGTTGCAGGTACACCTGACGTATATACAAAGGTTTCAAGTGTTTATAATTGGATAAAGAATGAGAGTCCTGAATCAGTAGGTTAGTTCAAAAATTTGAATAATGTACATATTTGATTCAACCTTTTCAAGTAAATTTCAATTAAATAAAAGAGTAATCAAGTGTTTAAGTTTTTATTAAAATAAGTCCAATGTTAGTTTAATCATGAAAAACCAAATCGATGTAGTGTCATAAAAGATTTGGTTTAGATTATAAGACATTTTTTTTAAATATAAAATTGTAATAAGAAGTTATAAAACCAATTTAATTATAATTAGTTTTTTTTCGTATTGGTAATTCATTAAATTTTTTTACCTTCCTATAAAGAAAGTAAGCCAGAAAAAATTTTGGGTGTGTGTGTGTGGGTGGGTGTGTGTGTTGGCGTTACATTTACTGTGGCATCATTTTGCGTACATACAACCAACATGTAGCATCCGTCGCATTTATGGCATCTTACACGGGAGCCATAAAATTTTAATTCGATTATCAGCATCTCTGGCATCTTTTAGACCCCCCACTATATTATTTTTGTTTTTTATATTTTTATGTGTGTATGATGCCATAATGTACGTCGATAAAAGTTAATACACAAACTGTCGTTATGGCATCACATTAAGTGGCGCCCCGTATATTAAACAAAACTTATATTTTCTAGTTATTTATCCAGCCTGATGCCATAACTATTTCTAGGTGGTTATTTGTAATTAGTGTATAAATCTATGACAATATGGTAAGTGAAATAAAGTGTTAAATTTTAATATTATTGTAAAATAATAAGTTAGGTTATGCAGAATGATTTATTGTTTTAAATTAGAATATTTAGTAGGACGCAGCAATTTTTTATAAATTCAAAATGCTTCATAGACAGTACGAAAAGTTGCTAGATAAATGTAAAATTATCATGTCTGTATAAAATTTTTATTTCATAACTTAAAAACCAAAGAATGCACTTCTCTCTTGACTTTCCCACAGTATAATAAATAAAATTGCAAAATCACATTTTTCAATTTTTTTTAAACGTTCTTTTCCTTTTTTGGGTTGGTTAAATAATAAAAGACTTTAATTGGAAAAAGAAAGAATTGAAATAAAGAAATAACTTTTTGAATATTTAAAAAAAAACGAGTATTTTTTTTTAAGATAAAAGTTAAAATTTTTACTGACTGAGGGGTGTCAATTCTTATGAAGTTATCATGTTATCAACCGTGCTGATTATTTTTATATATATATATTTATTCTGTAGCAGCTGCTGTTGGTTGTTGTTTTGCCAACTTCGCCGATTGTAACTCGTAACTTTTAAATTTATGTGGTATTAATTTTCAAAATTTTCGTGTTATACATATTTTATAGACGATGTCTAACAAAAATAAATATATACCCCAATCAATATTCAACAGTTTTAAAATATGTCGATTAATTTCTAGATGAAGGTTATCTGAACATCCTAGTCAAAAATAATTATCTAGATTTACTGCTTATTGCTTATTACGGTGCAGAACAATATATATTTGTACTCTTCAACTAGCGTTATGTGATAATGCGCACGTTTGATATTAGCCAGTAGTAATAAAGATATAATTTCGGAACCTGTTGGGAGGGGAAGAACAAAAGCAGGAAAAAGAAAAAAGGAAAGACGCGGTAGTAAGACAAGAAGAAGGAGATAGGGATAGAATAAGGGAGGAAGAAGTAATAGAGGCGATAAACAATATAAAAAAAGGAAAGGCGACAGGAGAAGATGGGATACAAGGAGAAGAGTGGATATACGGGGGAGAAAATGTAGCAAAAAGGATGACGGAAATAATAAACAAAATATGGAAAGGGGAAGGATTCCCAGAGAGATGGAGAGAGGGAATAATATGCCCAATACATTAAAAAGGCAAAAAAAATAAAGTCGAGAATTATAGAGGGGTAACATTACTGAGTTCGGCATACAAATTGTACGCGACAATACTGCAAGAAAGATTACAGAAGGAAATATAAGAAAGAAGTTTGGTACCAGACGGACAAGCGGGATTCAGAAAAGGAAGAAGGGCGATAGACAACATATATATAATGAAACACTTAGCAAATAAAGAACTGGAAAAAAAAGAGAGAAAATGGTAGCACTATTCGTAGACCTAAAAGCTGCTTTTGACAAAGTGAATAGGGAAAAGCTGTAAGAATATATGAAAAGAAAAAAAATCAATGAAAGATTAATACAAAGAATAGAGGAAATATACAAAGAAACGAGAAGCAGGGTTAAAGTGAATGGGGAAGAGAGTGAGAAATTCATAACAAAGAGAGGGTTGAGGCAGGGATGTCCACTGAGCTCAAGCCTGTTCTCGGTATATACGGGGGACCTGGAAGAGACAATGAGAGGACAACAGACAGGAGGGATAGTGGTAGGGAAAGCTAAGGTATGGTCGTTGGCGTATGCAGATGACATAGTGCTGGTGGCTAAGGAGGAAAAGGAAATGAAAGAGATGATGAAAACGCTAGAAAAATATATGAAAAAAAAAGAATTGGAAGTAAACACGGAGAAAACAAAGATAATGATAATTAGAAAAGGAGGGGGAAAAGAAAAAGAGAGGAGTGGAGATGGAGTGATGAGGAAGTGCAACAAGTGAAGGAATTTACATACCTGGGCTACACGATGAAACAGGATAATAAAGAGGAGAACACATAAAAGAAAGGGTGAAGAAAGGAAACAGGCTAATAGGACAAGTATGGGGTGTGGGAGAAAGAATATTCAAGATGGATATAAAAAAAAGAAAATTGCTGTTCGAAAAATTAGTGAAGGGGGTAGTAATGTATGGAGCGGAAATATGGGGCTAGAAGGAGTGGAGGGAGGTAGAGGGGCTACAGGAAAAATACTGGAGATGGGTGTTAGGATTGGACAGGACACCGGGGTATATTGTCAGAGAGGAGGTTCAGATAAAAAAAATAAGGATTGAGACAGGAAAAAGAGCAATAAAATACGAGGAAGAAATGAGGGAAAGAACAGATTGCAAAATTCTGCAAGAATGTTGGAAAGAGATAAAGGGAGGGAAAGTGAAGTACGGAGAGGAGGGCAGAGAAGAGTATTCCAAAAGAAACGGGTACGCGAGTGAAGAAGTGGAGAGATTAAGAGAAGAGGGGGTAGGGACAAGAGAAGAAATAATAAGGAGAGATAGAGACATCGAAAAACAAGAAAGATGGACAAAGATAAAAGAGAGCAGATATAATAGGAATTATAAAGATATCAAGGGTGAAGGGGTGCCGGAATATTTAAAAGACGGTGAGATTAAAAGCAACAAAAGGAAAAAAATGGTGGCAAGGTTCAGATGTGGCAACGAGGAGTTAGGGAACAAATATTGGAAGGAAGAACCAGAAAATTTGTGCAGGCTATGTGGTGAAGAAACGGAAGATCTGAACCACATAAGAAAGAGATGCAGAGAACTTAGAGAAGAGGTGATGAAAACAGTGGATATCTTAGATGAAAACGGAAAAGGAGCGGAATGGATGGAGGAAGTATGGAGCAGGAGGAAAAAGTTAAGGGGGGAGAAGGGATAAGAAAATGTAATATATATGTAATGTAATAACACGACCAAATTTGTAAGCCAAATGGCAATGAATAAAGTTAAACTTATATATAATAAAGATATAATTTAACAAACAAAACAATAAAACAAAAATTCGTTTTCTTAATTTGGTCGACATATTGTTTTTCTTTGTTTGATAGAGATAAATAACTTTCATTGTTTCGTTCGTTATGTGGCGTAAGGGCACGTAGATGAAATATACAGGGTAATTCAAGTTTTAATACAAGTTTAAATGCAGATATAAAATTGAGAAATAAAAAGATCTTTACTAATAATACACATCTTTAAAAGCATAGCAACTGAGATAGAACCCTTTAAAGTTGAAATAAAACAATTACATTTTATGTACAATATGGTTTAAAAATTGCCCATGGTTAGAAAATATTGTTTAGAAAATACAACGTCCTATTAGATGGACGGTGGATAAATGGAGCAGTAGAAGCTGTTCTACTGACGTTCTTATTCCCAGATTTAACAAAGAAATTATTTTGAAAACAAATTAAATATGACGTAAATGTCAAAGTTTTCATTTGAAACATCGGCACACATACTGATACCTTGATTTTGAATATTATTTTGATTTCAACATTCACGACGAGTTAAAAACCTGTTACGTACGAAATTTTCATTACGGAATACCCTGTAGATGAATTAAAATTAGATTCCGGTTTTGACGCCCTCTACCGATCTTTTCTCGTGAGTATCATTTGACGAAATAATCGTGAAGCTGTCAACTACAGTAACGGGCCGGTGCCGAGGTTTTCGAATTGATTCTTAAATTTTTAAGAACATCACGTGTGATGAACATAAACTTATAAAGCGATTGCGAATTTATTACGATTCTTTCGGCACGGGGTAAGATATTTTTGTCTTAAATCTATTAAGGGTCCTTCGTAATTTTGATATTCATGTGATAGCCAGTTCCTACCACGTTGTCCGCCATTGTGGATTTCAAGCAGCAATTAGGATGCATAAGTACCATTAATGAATAATACTACCGAGCATATAAGCTGCTGTGAGGGCCTGCTCTTTAAGTAACATCGAGGTCTCGTCGAACGTTGCGTCGTGGATGCTGATTTGGGAATAGAAGTCGATTGTGTTATCAGCCACCTGTTCTAAATTACTACTTACATTATTCGATACACTAAGGTTCTATAAAGTGCTTAATGAAGAAGTCGATTGTGTTATCAGCCACCTATTCTGAATTGCTACTTACAGTATTCGATACACCGGTTTTTTTTATACAATACTTAATGGATTATTAATACTAATTTTTTTTAGCTTATTATGCTTTGTGAGTTGGTGTGTGACACGATTTGCGTTTAAATAATTATTACAGGCCACTGGAGGGGGAAAACGTTTTCTTCACGATAGTGGAAACTGGACTTCGGGTGAGTTGATTTAATTAATTTTTTTTGTATATCGTTGTCACGAAAATTACTCACAGAAGTTTGATTCATATTAACGATCGTAAATTTATGTATTGCTTGTCTACCAATAAGGTAACTGTAATCATTCACTTTACTGTATCGCATACTGTGTGTGGGTGAAGAATATTTACTTCGACTTAATTTAAATGTGTATTGTGTGTTGCCGATACTGCGGGCATTCATATACTAAATCTTCGATATGATCCTGTAAACCTTATGTGTTTTGAAATCAAAGTTTGCTACACTTGTTAATGCTTATTGTTAGTTCTAGTATTTATGATTTGAGAATTCAATGTATAGCGGTCAATCTGCTACTCTACTAAGTTAAAGCTGTGATATCTTCCAAGTACGGATGAATGTAGAAAGTTCATATATTCTTGTTACTGTTTGCCATTCACATCTTAAAGTGATTAAAATCGTTAAGCTCTCTTGTTAATTTTCTCTCTCCTGTGGTTATTGTTATCTACTAACTAATTTGGGCTACTTGAACAGCCGAGTATAAGGATTACGAACCTTCAATTGGGTTACAAGTTTGGACCGTCTGTCGTGAGCGAGACAGAAGTGTTACCTTGGATCAGCTCTGGCGCCCTTAAGCATATTTCCTTTGAACCACCCCTACCTTCGACTATTGTGAGTTGGCCGTGCAAGGTTCGTAAAACTAAAAGCTTGTAACAAACCTTTCCAAGCAACATTATTTTACCATGAGCATACGTTTTGACGTTTTTTATTATTAAAAGTCCTTTTATTTTTCAATTTTCGATCGACTCTCTAAGCTATTG
The DNA here is from genome assembly GCA_035610365.1 of Aquatica leii. Taxonomy (NCBI): domain Eukaryota; kingdom Metazoa; phylum Arthropoda; class Insecta; order Coleoptera; family Lampyridae; genus Aquatica; species Aquatica leii. The sequence continues at coordinate 114,488,287 of CM069435.1, forward strand.
TATTAAAACCTGGACCATCCTTTATACACGTACACTGGTATCGTTTGTCTTGTCGAGACATTTTGGCTGTAATTACCATAGCCGAGCCGGAACGAGCATCGTTGTTGCAAGACAAGTGGAACAAAGATGTTGTTCTGTCTTGTCGCAGAAATGTCAGTTTATTAACTTATTGTTGACTAATGCAGTAGGTATAAATTAAATTTTAATACCAAATTAGTTGTGACATATGAAGAAACCAAGTCTTCGTAGTTGCTGCTGCTGTCTTACAGTTAATTTGGTCTGAAAAAATTCACACCTATTGCCTTTCTCAATAATAAGTTAATAAACTAACATTTCTACGACAAGAAAAAACACCAGTATTTTGATGACACACCTCCGAAAAATCTCCATTACAAGTTGTTTCCTAACGTAAAGATTCTCTTAATACTCACTACCGCTTTCGCTGGAATTCAAAAAAAAAATCTAAGGGCCACTTACAAATATATTACGCGTACAAAATACGCATGCAAAATTTATCTGTAATCGGATGACGGTTTTTTAAATAGCTGGGGTAAATAATTTTCAAGAACTACTAGTCGGATTTTTTTTTGTTATTTCAATTAAAAATCGGTCGTATTGTATTGTATTTTTCTGTTTGTTTAGAAAAAAATTATGAACTATGAACATACTTTATCTATTTTTTTCCCCTAAACCGATAATAGAGATAGAAAGTGAAATAAAGTTTTGCATATGTTTTGCCTATGTTGCATTTTGAAACTGGACATACGGTATATGAGGAGTGTTTGTATTATTACATTACGTTATAGGCCAATACAAGATCTAAGAAAATATTGGATCTTCTTAAAATACCTAGAATGGAAACAAAAGGTCTTTTGCCTAATGAAAGAGAAAACGTTCTTAAGGCATAGAACGGAAATGAAAACAATACAGAAGCAAAACGGGATGTTGATGACCAACTTCAAGACATTACAACCAAATTAAATATAGGCACGGATCGACTACAAAATACATCTTTGTGCAAGCAAAATAACTTGGTAACAGATTTAAATAATAAAATTAATATTATTAATGTTCATAGCTTTACAAGTGAAGACATTGTTGTTAAAAATGGTTTAAATATTGCTCTTGAAAATAAAAATGAGTATTTAGAAAAATGGTTAAATGACGTCGACAGTTTCTCTAATAAAATAGTACTAGAGCCGGGACCTTTGACTTAGTAATATCTGCCACTAAACATTTGTGTGGAGACCTGAAAGAAAACCGTAATTAACCAGAATTTCAAGTACTATCTTTGGCTTTAAAAATTGGCCATTCATTGAAAAAATGTGTTTTTATTCGTAGAGGAATAGCATTGAGATTGGGGCTGGTGAAAGAAAATGACTTGTATGTCTCTTTCTTAACTCTAATAGAGATGGAGTGGTCTTCCAAAATTTCATCGCGTGCATTATCAACTCTACATAAAAGAAAATTTAACCATAAACAATTGTTACCGCTAACAGAAGATTTGGTTGCCCTACGCAAGTATTTGAATGAAAGAATTCTAAATATTAAAGATAAGTTGGTAAGAGAGAGCAACTATAAAATCTGGCGCGAACTTGCTTCAATGACTCTTTCAAGTATTATATTATTTAATAAAAAGAGATCTGGTGAAGCAGCAAGAATGACAACTGAGCAGTATGCAACACGGCCCAGTTTTAAAGAGAGTAGCACGCAAGAATTAATAATGTCACTAACAGCTTTAGAAAAACATTAAGCGTTAGTGATGGAGGTTGTGGACATAGTAGGAAAACGCGGTTCACGCGTACCAGTTATAATAATGCCGGATACTAAGTCGGCGATTGATATTTTATTGAAGACTAGATCGAAAGTTGGCATCTCTAAAAAAAAACCATACCTTTTTTTGTCCAATCAATTCAAGCAGATAACCAAGTTCTCCATCTTGTTATAATAGGTTCCGGTGAAAGTTTAACATCTGGAAGTTTTTCTTTATAGGCCCTTACCCGTAATGGTGCTTTCACAAAAACCTGAAACAAGATCTAATACTCAAAAAGAGAATCTAATATATTAGTGATTTTTACCTTTTTGGTGGCAGAAATGAACTTGTTTACTATTGCAAACTCGTCTCTAATGAATTCACACACCCTATGTATTCCATGTGCTAGACAAGTTAAATGTTTCAAATTCGGAAAAGAATATTTCTAATGCCTGAGCGGATTTAATCATATAAGGTGTTGAATCGGTTACGAATAAGAAAACGTTTTCTTTTTTTACGCCATTAGGATACAGAAGTCCTACAAACATAAAATTATATAATTGGATTATATTAATCAATCATTGTATTATTAAATGTAATGTATTAGTTAACCAACATTACTTTATCTTGCATCGCTTTTGAAAATGAGCAGTGTCAAAAAATGCATTTGCAAAAAGAACTGTAACATCAGCAACATGTGTGAGATCAGAATGTGAGACCGCCATATTTGTAATATACAAACATCTTCATCAATAAATGTTTATTTACTGATATTGTTAATGTTAATTTCAAAGATACTACCAAATGTCATATAAAGTCCATTATTATCAAGATTTAATCAAAACATTGGTCCTTCGAGCCGGATTAAGAAAATTGCAAGGTTGCACAAGAGTTGGCTTTGTTTGGCAACAAAGACAAATTATCAAGCAAACAGCATATATGCAAGTAAGGAATGAATTTATTATCTTTAATTCGTTATATAAGGTGTATTTGCGATTACTTACATATTATTACAGGTAGCGTTATTTTGTTATACAATGTTACATTAAACCACGCGATGCGTTCAAGGTGACATCGCAAAATATAGCTGCTTCTTATATTTTTTATACGCTATAAATAACATAAATTCATATCTTGAAATTAATACGTTAATCAGTTATAATGTAAATTCGGGATTTTACATTTGCACCACATTCGCGTTAAGTAATTTACATCGCGTTTTTTGATTACATTCATTCATACAATGGATACCTTAACTTGAAAAAGAGGTGATATTAAAAGTAAACTTACACTGTATACTAAATTTGTTAACTCAATGAAACAGTTACTAGATTCAAACGCTGAAATTCCACCACACAAACCCAAAGAATTAGAATAACGTTTTAATAATTCTATTGTCCAATGGTACAACTAACTTCCAAACGCAAGAATCGGAAAAGAAAATCCGTACAGGTTTACATAAAAGATTTTTCACACAAACCAACAAGAGAACTGACTAGGAGAAGCACTAACTTTAGATACTAAACATAAGTACCAAGGATTACTAGTAGGTCTAATCATTCTAGAAACTAAAAAGAAATTAAAAAAAAGAGAAAGAAGAGAACGAATAGTACGTATAGGCTTATCAACTTGAGAACGACACCGAACACAAGTCTTCGAAGTAGAAGTAGATATAAAAGAAGAAAGTGTAGAAGCATTAAGAAAGCAAGTAGCAGGAATAGCAGAAGAGACGGAAATAAAAATTTTACTAGCAAAGACTACAGATGACTTCTGAACTTTGTCACCAATCACTGTTGTTGAGAAGTTAAAAGAAATAACGAGAATTGATGTTAGACTCTAAATGCTTGCCTAAAGATTTAATTGAGCAATAAAAGTGATATCAATCAACGCTAAAGGACGTTGCTAGAACAGTGTTAGATTCCGGCAAATAACCTTGAGCTGTATTTGATGGGCGCCAAAACAATGAAAGACGAAAGTAGGAAGGCATCGTTTAAGTCTACCCGCAGCTGAAAAAGATCAAATAACACGGCATAAGTGATAGCATAGTATATATATTTATTTATCACAGAAAGTAGTTCCAAAGAGGATGCAGAAGGTACATAAGTATCATTACGTAAATTTTACAAACGCTAATACATGGGTCGGATAAATATAAATTAGTCCCTATACTGGGCAACACGTCGTATAGTAAACTGACCTAGTCGGTCTAACTTTTACATTCAAAGAAGGAATTACTTTATATTCGTAAATTTAAAATCACAAAGTATATTAAAAGATTTGAAAGCCTAGAGGTTCAACGCGCACTGCATACGACTTTGTGACACACACATACTAATCATAAAACTAAAACTTGTAATACTTACAGTTATATTTCATCCACTAAAGGATTAGCTAATTCCGTACCAGTATCACCTAAAACGTAATATGAAATCTAACACAAAAACGTACATACAGCGTTATCACAAATAAATTCCGTTTTTAAATCATACAATCATTGAAGATAGCGAATGCGCAGCGTTTCTCCTCGACTTAATGTAGTAATTGGTGGTAAAAGTTCCTTACAAAAGAAATCGAAATCGTAGAGGTTTTCAACCCCTTGACGGTGTGAATGGTTTAGGTACCGAAACGTGGTGTCATGGAGATTTTTCCCCAAATATGTCAACTGTTTGTTATCTCCACCGATAAAGCAAACGTGTTCACAAAATTCATTTCCGTGTATATCATAAAAGTAATTTTATAACTAACAACATGTAGTCTCATCAGTATTGTTGATAGCGGAGCTACAAAATTTATTGCAACTTACTAAAATAAAAAATATTTAAGAAAAACTTAAATGTTTTATTATCTAATATATTTGAGTTTAAAAGCACTACTTGAAAATTGTACCAAATTAATGATAATTTAAGGTGACGGTGTGTTGTTAATTATCCATGACCGAACGGATACTACGTTTGTATATCCATCAGTTTTGTTTTGTGCACAAGGAATTACCCACGATGCAATCCCAATTTGGTTGTTGTCTACAACAAATGGGCCGCCGGAATCACCAAAACAAATTCCAGTGAATGCCCTAAACGCACAAATACATGTAGAAGGTAAGGTTCCTAGTACTATTTCACAAATTGATTTACTCCAATAATATGTATTTAAAGCTTGTAATTGATTTGGAAAATTATACGAAGTTTGTCCCCAACCACTTATAACACCCAACTTTATAGAACGAGGAAGGGTAACCGCTAATGATAATTAAAGTGGTAAATGTTATGGGCATTGTGGTCTTTACAATGCCTACGTCATAGTTTAGTGTGGTTAAATTGTATGAACCATGTACAGTAACATTCGCCACTTTGTAAAGATCATCGCCAAAATGTAAAAGATTAGTTCCGGCGACTACTAGTATCTTGCTTGGGAGTGTTCTAAAAAACGAAATGCATAAAGATATTAAAATCATAGTTTTACTTACCTTTATATACAATGAGCTGCTGTTAATACCCAACAAGTGTTGTTACAAGCTTTATGTCTTACGAACCTTGCACGGCCAACTCACACAGTCGGAGGTAGGGGAGGTTCACAGGAAGTATGCTTAAGGGCGCCAGATCTGATCCAAGATAACACTTCTGCCTCGATCACGACAGACGGTGCAACCTTGTAACGAAATTTGAGGTTCGTAATCCTTATTACTCTGATGTTCGAGTAGCCAAAATTTGTTAAGAGATAACGATAATTACAGGAGAAAGAAAAAAAACAACAAGAGAGATTAACAATTATAATCACTTTAATGTATTAACGTTGGATACTAATAAGAGTATATGGAATTTCTTCACCTATCGATGTTCGAATGGTTTCTACGTAGAATTAACAAATATCACAGTTTTAATTTAGTAGCACCGTAGATTGACAACTATACGCTAAGTTTGCAATCTCTAAATACTAGAATGACTAACAATTTTCGTTAACAAGTGTAGAAAACTTTGATTTAGCAACACATAAGATTTACAAGATTATATCGAAGTTTTAATACATGAATGCCCGCAGTATCGGCAACACACACTACACATTGAAGTTATGTCGAAATGAACAGCCCAGAAAAACTCGTAGTAATTATATTTTTCCCTCACAGCATGCGATACAGTTACGTGAATGATTAAGGTTACCTTATTGGTATATAAGCAATAAACGTAATTACGGTCGTTCACATTAATTAAAATTCTGTGAATAACTTTCGTGATCACGATATAAAAGTTAAGCAAATAACTCACTCCAAAATCCAGTATCCACTTTTGCGAAGAAAACGTTTTCCCCGCCACGCAACGAATTTATACTCGAAAAATTGTTTGTTGTGCAAATATATAATACACCTTATATTTATGACATTGATAATACCTTACTTTTTCGTACTTAAAAAAATGGGATGATTAAATGCTTAATTTTAATTCTGCCATAGTTCGGTTTAAGTAATTGGTTCATAAACAAATAAATGGTTAATTATTTAGCTTAGAGACAGATATACAACAATAACAACAAAATCATTATTAGAGTTTTGTTTGACTATAGATATTGATATTTTAAAATAACCAAAGCGTAAATATAAAGCTGGGTTTTACTGCGTTTCTGCAATGGTCATGTACCTGATGTTGCAATAGGTATTATTTATCTAACTTATTTTAGCAACTAATAACGTTTTATATATTTTTTTAAATTTTAATTTGTTGTATTGTCAATTTTTGTAAGAATAAACAAAATTTAAAACATAACTAAAAGCGTAATAAGTCGATATTTCCTTTTTTTAAAAACACTGCTCTTAATTTGTATAAATATTTTCAGCAACAGTAATTGTAAATGCGTCTTCAAACAAGCTGTTTTTAAAACGTGTGTTTACTTCATTTAGATTTTCTTAGAATTTTTAAAATTTGCGTTTAACAAACAATCACTTTTCTGCTTAATTCTTTTTTTACACTAAAAGCAAATAATTTAATCCGTCGTGCATTGTATTTTAATTCAACGCTACGTTGTTATATAAGATAGAAAAGAACCTACGCTCAGCCAAATATAATAAAGAAAACGCAGATCAAAATTTCTGTATTATTTTCCACAATCTAGGACGAAGAGCTTGTTACGTGCAAAAACTGGAACAATTAAAGTTGCCTGAATAAAAGTAACATAAACGAGGTTATGCCGTTGCTCAGTGAAGATGGGTGTGGATTATACTCAAACTCCTTGAAAGTTTGAAAAAAGTTTAAACAAAATAAAAACAAAAGTTAAAACCAAAGGGCACTAGAAAGGTGTATAGCTTAAAAGAACTTTTGGCTCTTCCCAACCAAAAAGCCCGCTCCTGATAAACACACTCTGAGTAGAATTTACCTTATACAAAGCATCTTCCACTAAAATCTGAAGTTATATACAATTCACTTAACGCGCAGGCCGACGGAATAAAAACTTGGTTACAATTTAACTATTTAACATTTATTTTACTAGACAACAGTCAAAAACAAAAAAAAAGACAAATAAAAAAAAACAACTTAAATTAAAGTTTATTGATTAAGCGCAAATAAAACAAAATTTAAATAAATAAATAAAAAAAACAACTTAATTACATTAGAAATAGCACGGCCGTGTTCGCATTAATAGAAATTAAATAAAAAACAAAATAAAAACAAATAAATAACTCCTTTTAAAACAAGATTAAAAATCTTAATAAACTAAGAGAAAAAATTAATTTTCCGGTTTAACGTCAAACAAACATAATTTAAACATTGGTTACATATTTTTTTATAAATACGCTAAAGACGATTACCATATAATAATTGTAAAATCGCTAAAATTGGTAACTCACAACAATCTTTAATCTGCTTAAAACCCAAAGCTTTTAAGGCACTATTTACACGTAATTAAATTCACCAAATTGGTTTAGTCCGTACAAAATAAATACCTTAAATTTTTGTAGTAGATCCAGAAAGGGCTTCTGGTTGACTATTAAGTTGCCAGGTGTGTCGACAAGAATTGCTGAAGAATACCCCTCACATGACTAGGTTTCGCCGGAAGATTCTCAATGAGCCGCACCAAGGCAAAAATAAAACCGCGTCGCACAACTTAACCCACGATTCTACATTGCGTAAAATTAAAACTTAAAAACATGTGAAAGCCGTAAACTCTACGAACTAGGAGAAACAAACTTCCAGTAACTGAACTAAAAATTCATTGTTTTCTGTATCACTTCTGCAAATACCTCTGATTTTTACGGGTTGAATTAACCCTCAACCTGGACTACATTCCGATATGTCTTAATAATTGGTAAACTCATAAACCTTTTACCCCCAAAACCACCTACACTTATAAACTCAGTACGCGACTACTTACATAAAGAGATGTGACCGAAATCTTTGTGAAAGAAAACAGTAAAACAAAGACGTGGAACGAGGATGCAGACAGATTTAATTAAGACGTAACGGTAGTGTTTAAAGACGGCCTTTCTCATTGTGAGAAATACAACAACAACAACAAAAAATATCCAAACCAAAATATTCAATTACACTCATAAAAATTAATTTGAAGTAATAAATTATAAAACATTGACGTGACTCAATTCCAAATGCGCTAAGAACGTTTAAACAAACTTAAGATAACCAAACGACTAAAATATATTTAATTACAATAGCATCTCAAAAGGGAAACATAAATTAGATACAACTGGAATTTTACCAGGACAAAAAAATGCCAAATCAACGTAAATGCAGAATACGTAAGTATATTAAGCGTAATAATTTCGAATTAATTGAATACAAAGTTTTCTTACAAATTTGATTGACAATGATGAATTTATAAACGTAACCTAACTTCCTTGAAATAACTTAAAAGTACTCAAACATTCCCAAAGTACACGAAACGAATAAAATCAACTAGAATACCGGGTCTTTCACAAAATATATGGCACAAAATCAAACAACGGTTATAAGCTGATATTGATTTTTGAAGCAAGAACTGTTGGTATCCGTTTCTGAATTTTTCTTTCAATTCTTTATTAGTTGTGAGTTCTACGAGTTCTTCTTCTAAATTTGATGATTCTGCTTTATTTGCACTTGCAAAAGGGTTTAAAGCTCAGCTTGGTATATTCGTATTTAAAATATCCTGGAATCGCTATGTTAAATCAGCATGAAAAGTTTTTTGTTTATATTAAATTCAACTCATCACCTTGTAATTGTAAATTAACGTCATTAAATATTTTAAAAAGGTCTGTCGTTTTTGAACGCATTCAAGCTTTCGCGCAGTTCATCGTCTCTGTTTTTAAGGAAGTCCCATACTGAGTCAAATAGATTGAAAGAGCGATTTAGACAAACACCTTTTGAAAGTCATCGTACTTCTGTGTGCAGTAGCAAGCGATTATAGTCATTTAATAAATTCCTTCTTATCTTGTTGACTGCTTTAATAAGGTAATGAAATGACGTATGCAGGCGTTTATTGAGATTTATTGGTATGACCAGTTGGTACCGTCGCTTTATTCCTAATTTTTCATCTCTTATGTTTTTACTTTTGGCTATTACTTGTAAAAATTTTTCTTTTAATTGGTCAGCAGAATGTCAGACCGTTTTTGATTCTCTTAAAAACTGCTTGGTTGCGGCTCCGATTTTGTCGTGTTCTGATTTTTTGCTTTCTTTTGTGGCACAAACTGATGCTTCGGACTTGGTTTAGGTGATGTGTTAAGTCAAACGAATGTGGATGGTAAAAATACTGTTAGTTACCTCAGTCGATCGCTCACTAAAGCGGAGCGGCATTATTCGACTCCTGAAAAAAGAATGTTTGGCTAAGATCCTATTTCACTGTGATAACCGATCCATTAAAATGAGAAAGATCATGTCGTTCTTGATGCGCTATCTTGCTCAGTTCCTGTACTAAAAACTGTCCATCTGTCTAAAATTTCTTCTGTTTTTATGCTTAGGTTGCCGACTACTCATCATTGGTATAATAATATTCTTCAACGTGTCTTGGATGCTCCTCATAATTTTGTAAAATGATCTATTAAAGATAATGTTTTTTATCGTCGTGTCGTTTCTTCTTCTCATCTGATTATTTTGGAAAATAGTGACTCCTACCGAATAATGTACGGAAATGATTCGTAAACATCAGGATCGTCCTGTCGCTGAGCACTACGGCGTTTCCACTTTGCCGTCGACATGTACGGTATAAAGTTGTAGATTTGGTATGGCAAGGTAGCTATACGCTTTTTGACGCCACTAGACATTTTAATGTCAAGTTAGCACTTAAGTTCCTGAGACCTTTTATTATCAAAACGTTTAAATCTATTTGGACGTATGAGTTAGTCACAACTACAGGACAATCGGTGGGTATCTGGCAAGTTAAGGATGTTAAACCAGATCAAGGCTCTTTGAACTCTGATTCGAATGAGATTTTACACCAGGTAAACCATCGGTCTGTCAACGTATCGTTAGACAAATGTAGTGACCGTCGTTGTTGGAGAACTAAGTTTTGTGGTCAGTCTAGTCTTTGGCTTGAGATTTGGTGACTGACTGGATTGCTGGTTAATTTCTTTACTTATCTACATATTTTTTAAGATTATGTTGTTATAAAACTATTTTGAACTAATATGTACACGTTTGTATTGATTTTTTAGTATATTTGTGCGCCTCAATATTATTTACCCCTTTAGTAAATCACTAAAAAAATTGTCGCAGGCAGGATTTGAAACTATATTATATTTTTGAATTCATATTAAATTACAAATTAAATATCTGATAAACTATTCAAAAAACTGTTGATCCTGCCAGTAGTTATTTGCTTGTCTCAAAGATTAAGCCATGCATGTCTCAGTACATACCGAAATAAGGTAAAACCGCGAAATGCTCATTATATCAGTTATGGTTCATTAGATCGTACCCACATTTACTTAGATAACGGTGGTAATTCTAGAGTCTTCGGGCACACAGGCGATATTATAGTGAATAAAGCGTTTATCGAGCGATTTTAGAGAGCGATTATTAAAAGATTTATTTAAAAGAAAGTGAAAAGTGTCACGGGTATCACCTCCACTTAGGTTGAAGGGGGAAACGAAGGAAAGATCACGGCCCTTCGTGGCCGAAATAAAAATCCTCTCCACGGCGAAGCATACCTGCAACGGAGAATAATAGTCATAGTGAAAGTGTGGGTGAAGTGGACACGTTTTTACTAGAGTTTTAGTGATAGAGACACCTAAGTATAGAGACATGTCACAACAGGTCCTTTCAAGGTCTACTAAAACACCACGATCTCCGACGCAGGAAAAAATAAAAACATTAAAATTTACGTTTGATGTAAAATAAATAACGGGAGCAAATATGCAAGGAGTAACTGAAACTCCAGTGGAAACATCAAAGCTATATAAAAGAACAGTTGAAAATAATGACATTGAAGATGACCCACTACAAAAAATTCAAGAATATTACCAAGAGCTTCAAATCTTCATGGACAATGGCATGGACACGGCAAACAGAATGACAAAAATAGCCAAAAGAGAACTGAGAGATAAAATAATGGAACTGGCACTATATCAAGCTCAAATAATTGGAGAGTTAAAAGCATTAAGATTAAAGAACAAAGAAATAACAGAACAAGTTGAGAATATAAAGAACGAACAACCATAAATGCAAGAGTTCCAGTCCTTTGCTAATGTGGTTAAATCACAAAATAAAAAGACAGAAACGATAAATAAAATTACTACAAAAAAGACAAACACCTTATTTCTAACGGCCATAAATGGCAATGAGGCAAAAAAGGCACAGGTAACATTTACAAAAATAATAAATTCAACAGCAGAAAAAATAAAAATAAAAAGCATGAGAACAACAACAAAAGTGCTAATAGTGGAAGTTGATTCCGAAGAAGACGTATAAAAAATCATAGAACACGGAGAGCTTAATAAAACAATAAAATGCAAAAGGCCGAGAAAAAAGAGCCCACTAGTTGTAATCTATGATGTGCCAACACATCTAAAAGATGAAACAGTGAAAGAAATGATATATAAACAAAACATAAAAAAGGAAATAGATATAACAGAATTTGAAAAAGACTTTAACATAAGGTTCAAAACAGGACCTAGGAACAAAATAACACACCACATAGTGGCGGAAGTCAGTCCAAAGATAAGAAAACAAATGCTACAAAAAGGTAGACTAAATCTAGACTACTCAGCAGTATCGGTAAAAGGGTACCTAGTTGTTCAAAAATGTTTAAAATGCCAAGATTTAGGACATGTGGCAAAGCATTCCACGAAAAAAGAAACATGTGAACACTGTGCACAAGAAACAGAAAAAGATGCGGGGCATAAAAAATCAACATGCCCATATAAAAATACGCCACAAAAATGCGTGCCATGCACGGTAAGAGGGAAAAAATGCACCGGAGAAAAAACATTCCCAACACACAAATTAATGATCGAAAAAATGATAAGGAAAATAAACTATGGAGAGTAATAAAATAGACGAAATAGAGAAAAAAACCAATGCAAAGAAGGATAATCTAGGAATAAAGGGCAATAAAGAAAGGATAAAAGAAAACATAACAACCAAAAAAGACAGCAAACCGCCATCTCAAACTAACAGAGACAAACAAAGAGACCAAGATTATTGGACTCGAAGCGTAAAAAACAAAGAAATTACTACATGTGATGCACAGACTCAAACAACAGAAAACAAGGAAAAAGAGAAATAAAACAATTTCTTATGGTCGCGAGTCCGTAAGGCTGCTAGAAATATAAAAAAAAACAACTAAATAGATAACAACTTTAAATAATGATGTACAAACTGCGTGCGAATCAGGTAATAAAGTATCATCAACGGAATCGGAAGTAGAAAAGAAATAAAAAAAGATAAAAAATGCAATAACGAGTAATGAATCATACAATAGAATAGAAAACAGCATGATGTTGGCAACTTTAGAGGAAACATCAAACCTAACAGTAACACTGAGACATATAATAAGAACAGGACATAAAAACGGAGATAAAATACTCTGTCCTATTCCCGAGGCGATAGACAGGATGCACTTGAAAAGACACAACTTCCCAACAAATGTAAATATGTTAACACATCTGCTAAATACTGTGTTCACTAGAAGAGAGGAAGAGCTAGACATAGAAAAACTGTACGAGCTATTCGTAATGGCACACGGAAGCGTGCGCTATTGTAGACGAGTTTATTAATCATAATTCCGTTAATTCAGATGTGTCAAATAATGTAAATAATTCTTTTGATAATTCAGTTCAAGTAAAATTACCGCAAATAACAATATCGGAATTTAGTGTCGACTATTTGCAATGGCAATCATTTTTTCCAAAATTTTGGTTATTTAATTCATAACAATCAAAATTTAACTAACATTCGAGGATTTCATTATTTAAAATCGTCAGTTAAAAACGAAGCTGCGTCGATTATTCAAGCTCTTGATATAACAGAAGAAAATTATGCAATTGCATTACAAGCCTTACAGACACGTTATGACAATAAACGGTTAGTAATTAAAACACATATACCGCAAATTTATATACCATCCTTAAAAAATCTTAAACAACTTGTGCAATATTGGAATTCTTTACTAATCGAACTGAATACTAGTAAATTAGACTTGGATTCTGTACGAGAATGGGAGCATACTATAATAAATGGCAAAAATAAAACTTTTGATTTATTTCACGCCGGTCCAAACCCGAAAGACATTCTTATTTTAGCAATTATTTATTGATTATTTTTATCTCTAATTATTTTTAGTTCTTTGTTAAGCAGGGACATAAAAACTACTCATGTTTTTTTAGAGCGACGTTTCGTGTACTATGTATACACTTCTTCAAACCACTACAGTTTATTAAACGTAAGTATTTCACAAGCGAACAAAAAGTAAATAACAAATACAAGCTAACTATGCACTAAAGATTACAATTTTCATGTTGCTAAACAGGGATGTACCTATAATAATGTAATTTATGTAGAGCTGTCTGATAAGGTAGCTCAATGTATCTCCTTATCGACTAAGTTCATGTGTAATTACTACAACAAATCACTAATAATGAGACTAATTAAAGACACAAGAGACATACTCACATTTCACTATGATGTGGATAAAGAAAGATTAAGGGAGAAAAATGTTAACATTGTTACCAACTTTGTGAACAGTAATACAAAAAAGAAACTAACACCTCAAGATTTGTTTATGAAAAGATTAGTGACATGTGCTAAAAACTTTACGGAAACTCATAAAAATATTTTAATTACAAAGTCTGACAGAGGCCAGACTGTCATATATACAAAGACGAATACAATAAAAAACTGTTGACTTTACTTAACGACAATAACATCTGTAAAATAACGGACGTTGATTTAACGACTAAATTTCAAAATAAAAACAATAAATTGAAAAAGCAATTGTATGATAATGTACACATTGGCTTCACTACGTGCAAAAAACTCATAACGTATACTAGCAAACTCCCAAAGTTTAATGGTCTAATTGAAACACATAAAAAAAATCTTATAAGACCCATCGTTTTATGTATAGGAGCTCCTATAATTATATCAATTGATTCAATCAATTCAATTTAAATAAATTGATCAAATGAATTAATAGAAAAAACTAAAATATAATAATACCGTTTAATTATAAAATCATTTGATGGTACATCTTATAAACTTGTAAAATTGTATTAGGATGACTTGAAAAGTCATACTATTATAGATCTAAACAATGTTGTTTAACTCACTTAGTTTATCTTTGACTCGAGCTACTTTACACGTAATGACATAATGTATATTCAAAAATTTGGCACTGCCATGTGTTACGCTTTTTTTTCGTAAGAAAAAAAAACAGCGACGACTAACTAAGTTGTTCTGGCGATAGAGTCGTAAGCTTTGTGGTGTTAGATTGTAAACTGAATCTAAAAAAAGCGCCATGAAAGTTAAAAGATTAGGGGTGGTAAACACTGTTTAAATCTACCCGCAGCTTAAATCGAAAAAATGACAAAACAGAAGTAGTAAGACAATATTTATTTTATCACAGACAGTTGTTCACGTTAGAAAATTGAGAAGAATGTACATAAGTATATTAATGTAAATTTTTTAAACACTAGCACGTAGGTCGGTATCCAAGTGGTAATTCCGGCGGAAACAAATAAAAAACTAACTAAAAACCAAAACAAAAAAATATAAAAAAAAACTAAAAAAAAAAGCTAACGACCATTTGTCGGACTAACTTTCAAATCTTTAGCATTCCCTTTGTCTTTTTGAAGTTCTTGTACCATCAGACAATTCATACGTCTGATACGATACTTTAGGTTTAACGTAAAAGGGTCCAATAAATAAAAACACAACACCTTCAGGAGTTTTTATTATGTTTTTTCTTCGCTGTGGTTTCCTCGGGAAAGGTTCCTTTAGCCAAACTGTTTCATTCTTGGCAAAAAACGTATCAAAGGAAACTCATCATCGAATTCAATTACTTCTTCGATGTTATTTTTCGTTTTGGATGATAAATCTTCGTCCATGTGTAGATCAGAATGATTACACATCTCAAATTCCTCATCTGCAAGCATACACAACAATTAGTACCTGCTGTGTAAAATTAACATGGATAATTTTACTCACCGGAATGATAAGAAGTTTTACCCAAATCAACAATCCTTTTCGTTCTAGATGAAATTATATTCGTCATTGTCAAAGCGCAGTGAATCGTTTTACACAGTGTTTACACTAACGTGGAAGAATTTATAACAAATTTTAGTAAAATACGATTACTTATAAATAGCAATTACATAACATTCCTGGAGGCATAAATACCTATAAATAGAACATTTATATAAAAAAGATCATTTCATTCATTGAATTATTACAGCAGCCATAGGAAGTTTCTATGTACTGCACAACACTACTAAATACGAATTAGACTAAAGACTCCATTAACATTATCGGATAATTAGCGGCGAATCAAATGAGCAGATTCAGCTAAACTGATATACAATTTCCGGAGTGGCAGTGAAGGAATTTCAAATAAAGTTGCACAAATCACTTTGCAAAATTTTAAAACGCCCACTACCACGTGGGGTGAATCCTCACCTCAGTCGCGTTTTCGCCTCTAATTTTCAAAATTTCTTGAAAGTTTTTTATTCTATCGAATACATTTTGGTTAGATCATGGTACTTAACGTTCAATGAACAATGTAAAACAATAAGACCCAAGTATAATGCGTTAAATACAATTAGCATACAAAATAAGATAACCTGGGGTGACGATTCGCTCCACCTGGTATTAGGAAGGTTAAACGACGCGACCGTTACAATGCTGATATATTGACATAAAATAAATACAAAGTTGAAACATATAATTTTTTTATGGTCATTATAAGTATTACCAACACACATTTTTAAATTTAGGTTATTTATTTTTAGCGTTAATTATTTTTGTAAAAAGTTTAATTTCTATTTGACTTTGGTTGATAATTAAATATATAGTCCTATAAAAAGTATTAGGGTATAATTCGTGCAGAATGTGTATTGCCGACTCGTATGAATGGCAGCCTCGCTTTCGGCTCTGTTGCAAATGTTTATATTAAAATATTATTTTAATTAATTCATCATGTATTTAATATATTGTGGTAGTTTATTAGTGGTTATTTTATTATTTTGTTGTGGTTAATCAATCACGTGTAATTTTAAGTAAAAACAAAAATTTTGGAGTACTTGTTACGGAAACTTGTTTTAAAATTCTAAAAAGAGGTTTCAACGCAGGTTATTAGCACTAGTGTGGTAATGCTACAGAATAATAACATATATTATTGGTATTTAAATAAAATAATTAAAACTTATCTTTCTTATCGGTCAAATCAGTATACTTTTTTTTCAAAACACACTGTTTATTGCATTTGGTAGAGATAAACAAGAGCATTTTGTTTGTCCCGACGAACAATATCAGTGGAGACTAGTGAGCAAGTTTTAAGCATTTTTCATACAATTGCAGCATTTATTTGTAGCATTTTAATGTATTTTTTTAAATAATAAATTTTAAACAAGCGTTTAACTTAAAATTATCATACACTTTATCTGCTAAGCTAAGATTTAAAAATAAAAAAGCACAATTGCAGAAAAAATTAAAAAATATATAAAACAGTTAAATGTTTCAGCATTAAAAACATTAAAGTGAAGACTGTAGGTCAAACAGCTGAAATTAATTGGAACACAAAAGACATAATAAGATTACAAGCGCCAAACTTAAAAAAAATTATAAACATGCTATTGTTTGGTAGTAATAAACAACTGAAAAAATTCTGCAGTTACATATGGCGTAGAAAAGAAACAGAACGCTATTGAAAGACCTGAGCAAACACGATATTGCATTACAAATCAAAAACGTATTCTTGTTTTGGTCAAAATTTTTGTAACCAGATGACGAAAAGATTAAGTAATTTTTGGTTTGTGCAAACTTGTGCCTCTAATCCTAATCATAGTTTTTACTGAACATTTTCATAATAAAACGTTTTCAATTTGTTGGAACCAGTTTGTAACAAACATGTTATTACACGTTTTATATACTGTTGTGTCAATATTTAATTTCTTGACTATATTTAATGTGCGCCGTACTTCTACAATTTCGTTTATTTATTTAATAGACTTTGTGATAAATTTAGTAATTGTAAAGATATTTTTGTATTACAAATTTTTGTTTGCATTGTGTGTTGCCTCAAATACATTGTATTATTTTCTTAGATTAAGCTGTGACAAATTTTTGATATGTGTGTAAAACTCATTAATGTGTTTTCTTCTGTATTTTTAATTGGTTGACTTTGATATACTTTTGTGTTTTGTTGTGGATCTTTGTATGTTGCGGGTTAGGCTTGCTGTCTTATTTATCCGGCAAAACTTTTCTATTAACATTTGACCAAATATTGGGCCTTTATAAACAAACTATTTATTTATATTTATTCTACACTACGGCAAGTAGATTTACCAATTTGTACTTGTACTTGTTTTCGTTTTGCATTTTTTGTTTCTCTATTGATTCAGTTACTTTAATTATTTAGAATTTTTTTCAATCAATTACTTTATTTAATGTAGGTTTTAATATTTTTGTAAATTTGTTTTATTTCTTGAAATATTTTGTTGTAAAATATGAATGATTTGCAGCATGTTTGCATGTTGCATTTTTTATAAATTGGCGAGTAACTTGTGTATTTTAATGTTTCTTCTACACCAATTTTAATGAGTTTTGGTAAGCGTCTTACTGATGAACGGATGACAATCATAATCTTATACAATTACTTACCGATTCTTACTAATTTATTCTTAATTTTCGATCTTATTTACATTATTTATAATATATTACTTTGCAATTTTAATAAACTTTTAAATGTGAAACACTATTCTGTAACATTGTGTAAAGTCCCGTTAGAATTCATTACATTTAAAACTCAATTTTTGAATTCGCTTATTTAGTGCAACTAATCCTGCATTTCAATGTATTCATTTTGGCAACGTTATTCAGTTGTATTGCTTCTGACAATCGACTTTTGTTCGACACTTCCGTTTTTAACCACGTTAGGTTTGGTACGTTTTATGTTATGGAACAAAGACAATTTTCATAATAATGGCGTAAAAATGTCTACAAATTATTTTTCTGTTTTCTAATTAATTACGGGTAAATTTATCATACCGATATAATTTTTCAATGAATTTAACATTTTTAGTGGGGTCAAGGTCGTAGACCAGGGACACTTGATGCGTAATACAAGGGTGTGCAGCCAACGGCGACACCCGTTTTAGCCTCTCAGTGTTCAAGACCGTTCGCCCGTAGCTTCGGCTACATCCTGCAAGAGGTGACCCTGCTTTTGCAAAAGACGACGGATCTAGGGGAGTAAACCCTGAATCAAAAATCCCACAGGGGCTGTCTATTTTTACATAGGCAGTACGGGGATCGCCAAACCCGTGGTACCCTATGGACCTGAAGAAGAAACTTTCTTCTTCTTGTACACACCGTCAGAGTTAGGTCATGTCTTTGCTCGGACGGGGGGCTTGGCTTTATCGCCCGGCCCGCAGAGGAGCAAACCTCTATAAAAATCCCTTATCAAAAGATAAGACAAAGCGCCGAGGAGATGAGAAGCCGGTGGGTAATACCGGTCACTAGTTTTTCTAACCATGGGAGTCGGGCAACCCCATGGGACGTTCTATGCCTTGCCGTCAGTATGGGAGCACTGCTGCGGTCGACCATTTTTCTTCCCTTCTCGTGGGACTTATATGGCGACACTAGAAAAAATAAAGGGGACGCCCACACCCCTAAATGAGGGTGGTGCCGGTGGGGCACTCAAATCAGCCACCACGAATTCAGAAAAGCGTGCTTTGCCGCGGTTCTGGATCGTGAAAAAGGAGGCTGGGGATTTCTTTAAAGAAAGTCCTTTTGTTATCTAAAGCAAATTTTTGGATATATTGGAGAACCTAAACTGATTAGGAAAATCAAAGAAGGGTTACTGGTGGAAACTGTTTTAATAGCGCAGGCCAGTCGTTTAGAAAGTATTACAAATTTGGGATCAACACTAGTAAAGATCAGTCCGCATGCAAAACTGAACCAGAGTAAAGGCGTAGTCACCTGTCGCGACCTGTTAAACTGTTCAGAAGAAGAAATTGTTGAAGGCATGTCGAGTCAAAGAGTGATAGATGTTCGACGCATCAAAACGGCAAGAAATGGAATTTTGGAAAACACCGCCAGTCTCATAATTACGTTCAACAAGCCTACACTTCCTCAGAAGGTCAAAGCCGGCTTCCACTCTCTTCCTGTCAGGCTATATATTCCTGATCCGATCCGGTGTTACAAATGCCAAAACTTTGGTCATACCACCGTGAGATGTATCAAAGAAGGAGTATGTGTTCGCGGAAAACCACTGCACGAAGGTTCACCGTGCCAAGAGCCAATAAGTTGCATTAACTGCAATGGCAACCATTTGTCCCGGTCCAGAAACTGTCCGACTTACAAACAGGAGAAGGCTATACAGGAAGTGAAGGTTCGGGAAAATCTTACATACCCGGAAGCCAAAAAGAAAGTCATTGGGATCACACCGGAACCTGGTGTATCATACGCCAAAGTGGTGTCTACGACACCTAAATAAATTACAGACATCTACAAAGAACTTGTCAACCAGTTTCTACCGCTCGTCAAAGAAATAGTCCAGCAGGAAATAAATGCAATCAAATCTACAGTAATTTCATCGCCGCAAGTTCCGAGGGAGCGAACGAACATTGACTTAGTGGGAACAACTGTTGAGCCGCTGAGAGATGATTGCACTGAAGCAAATACAACGTTAGCAACGATACATACTCCTTCCCCAATGGAAGGTGTTGAATCGTCAAAAAAAAGGGCTTTGCCAGTATCACCTACCGACTCGATTACGAGCGAGGTGATAGATGCCAAATTCGTGAACCCCATAACACGAAGACAAAAAAAGGGTTGGCCGAAAGGAAAACCTCGAAAATCGAGTGTTTCACCTTCTAGTCCTAAGTAATCTGTGATATTTTTATTTATCTAGTCATTTTATCTATCTAGTCATTTTTATCTATCTAGTCATTTTACTTTGTCTGTCTTATACCTGTTTTTTTGATTTTATATACATGTATGTTGGTCTATATTTACGTCCACGTCTATATTTACATGTTAAATTATTATCTTTTAAACTTTTCATGGAAAGTATAATCCAGTGGAATTGCAACGGATTAATAGCACGATATTGTTACCTAAAACTTCTTATAAGTAAATACAGACCGTATTGCATTTGCGTGCAAGAATCACATCTTAAGCCGGGACAACCATACTCTTTAAAACAGTACCAGATATTTAGATCGGATGCAGCGATAGATCAACGGGCAAACGGCGGAGTGGTGATTGCAATTAGAAACGACATCCGAATGGAACGGGTGCCACTTAACACTAAGCTACAAGCCATATGCGTAAAAATTACACACCCCATCCCCTTGTACATTTGCAACATTTACTTACCCCGTTTTGACTGGTCTCTTACTGATCTCGAAGATTTAATATCTCAGCTGCATCACCCCTTCTTACTTGTTGGTGATTTCAATGCCCACAATCCTATGTGGGGTTCCGAAAAGATGGATGCTCGCGGTCAAATTGTAGAACACTTATTTATCAAAAATTCTAACATATCGCTGCTAAACGACGGATCACATACTTTCTTTAACGCTCGATCAAGCAATTTTTTCGTTCTCGACCTTTCAATTATTTCCACATCCATAACACCGCGAATAACGTGGAAAGCCCTCGACGACCTATGCGACAGCGATCACTTTCCAATCGTCATTGAGTTCAACATTCTCTTATCAAAATGCTACGTGGACAAAGCCAATTGGGATCTGTATAGATCGTCCTTACCTGTCAGGATTGTCCCATCCGGAAAGAACCTAGACGATGAGACAGCCGATCTTACGACATACATGCTTAACGCTGCGTCGATAGCCGTCCCAAAAACTGGTGGCTACTACAATAACAAAAAACAAGTACCTTGGTGGAACAAAAACGTTAAAGCGGCCATTCCTAACAAAAAGAAAGCTTTCAACGTTTTCAGAAAACGTGGAACGGAGGAAACAATGATCGCGTTTAAACGTGCAAGAGCGGTTGCTCGACGGACCATATTACAAAGCAAAAGGACATCTTGGGAGAAATACGTATCCGAAATAAATCCCGATACTCCCATATCGCTAGTGTGGAAAAAAGTGCAAGAGATTTCCGGGTGCAAGCACCCTTATCGAACTTCAATGCTACGGGTAGACGATGTAGTAGTCGAAGAAGTAGTAGAAAGGTTTGCGGATCATTTCGAACAAGTTAGTAGTTCGAACAACTACAGCCAAGAGTTTCTTCAACAAAAACAAAACGCTGAAAGAAATCTGGACTTTTCTACTAACGTAAACCTCGACTACAACTGCCCTTTTACTAGACACGAGTTCGATCAAGCGCTTGCCAAAGCCGACAAGAGCTGTCCCGGTGCAGATAAAGTGCACTATGAATTCTGCAAACAAGCACACGCCGATTTTAAAGCCTACACACTAGCGATATTCAACCGCATATGGTCCGAGAGTGTTTACCCCTCTTGCTGGAGAGAAGCGGTAGTTATTCCTCTGCTGAAAAAGGGCAAAGACTCATCTAAGGCGCAAAATTACCGTCTGATCAGCCTCACGTCATGTCTAAGCAAACTCCTCGAATCTATGGTGAACAGGCGGCTCATATGGTGTATAGAGAATAACAACCAATTGTCTAGATACCAGTCGGGTTTCCGTTTCGGAAGATCGTCCATAGACAATCTGGTTCATTTAGAACTGTCTATTATGAAAGCTATCGACATAAGACACCATTTAACAGCAGTATTCTTCGATATAGAGAAAGCTTACGACATGACGTGGCGCTTCGGAATCTTAGAACAACTATACAAGTGGGGTGGGATCGACTCTGAGCGTCACCCTATTCGCTATTGCCATCAATACAATATGCGATAGGTTAGACCAAACCATTGGCCGAAGCATATACGTAGGCGACATCGCCATTTTTGTATCTGGCCCTTTCAAATCAAACATCAATAGAAAGGTGCAAATTGCTATAAATACTATAGTAGAGACAGGAGCGGAAAGAGGGTTTAAATTTTCCCAAACTAAAACTAAGTGCATGCACTTCTGCCATTTACGCACACCGCACTATAGACCCTGTCTTACTATGAACGGTCAAGTTCTTCAATGCGTATCTCAAATAAAATATATAGGGTTGATATGGGACGACCGTTTATTATGGAAGAATCACGTTGACTGCACAAGAGCCAAAGCTATACGAGCTCTGAACATCATCAAATGTATATCCCACACTAAGTGGAGCGGACACAGAGAGCAACTGTTAACCTTATATAAGTCCCTGGTTCTCTCTAAAATGGAATATGGCTTGTTTGTTTACGGTTCAGCAGCTCAATCTACCCTACAGCCTTTAGATGTAGTACACACTGCAGGGATCAGGTACGCCATCGGGGCGTTTTATACAACCCCAAGACACAGTTTATTCGCAGAATTTGGTATTCCTAAACTAACAGATAGAAAAACCATACTGGCACTCTCCTATATAGCCAAAATTCGAATATGGGGGAGCAACAATTTAGCAAGGCCAGCGCTAGAAAGGAATACCGATTCGTCAAGACATGTCAGATACATATATTTCCTTCACGCGGCGCTTAAAACAGCCGACGATATTTCTCTTACCCTGACAGTCCAAAATCGTAAATACATACCAGATGATCCACCATGGAGCAGAGGGCACGTAATGGAACTGCGAATTATTAAGGCCCAAAAACAACAGCTGCTGTCCTCTATAAAACAAAAAATGCGGGATAGATGGCAACAAGAGTGGACACAAAGCAATAAACATCTGAGAGCGATAACTGACTCGGTGAGCGGTTGCCAGACAAAAAAACTCACACGTAAACAACAGGTGATCATCACTAGGCTGAGACTTGGGCACACAAAAGCCACGTCATCGTACCTCGTGAAAGGTGATGTTGCCCCTTTATGCGACTGGTGCCAGGGCGCTTTTACTGTCCGACACATACTCCTAGAATGCCCTAATCTAGAAGAGTTAAGACATATACGACGTAAATAATAAATCATTGAAAGACATACTACAATACGACGCGCAAAGAGCACGAAAAACCTTAGAATTTTTAGGCGAATGTGGCTTGAGAGACAAAATATAGAAAAATGTGAGATAATGTTAAGGCATAGAAGTGCTAATAGCCTTAGTTGCTGACGCACTTTAAAAAAAAACATGGGCGTGTACTAGTGTACACATGTAAGAAGTGAAACTTCTTTATGGCCTTATTTTTCGCAAAATGATCTACATGCAACTTTTCAGAAATTGGTTAAATAAAGTTAAATTAGATAAAGTTTAAACAAAAAGATTTTTTATCATAGACATGAATACAAATAATACAATTATTTCACTTTAACTTTTTGCTACTAAGATTATTACAGCATTTCATTAATTGTAATAGAATTATTACTATCATTGTCATCGTTATTATATATTTTTGTAATTAATGGCTTATGGTAACTGAAATATGAAATTGAATCTACAAAAATTAGTTAATTGATTTACAAAAATTAATAACATATTTCAGAATTTATACTCTATGCCAATTAATTGATGTTCATTAAATTAGCAGTCGTATTAATTAAAAATGTGACGCGTAACAAAATAAGCGACATGCTATCCCTACTGCGTTGGAGAAACTGAAAGTACTCTTCGTCTGAACCAACCGTGTTTCACTTTAACTTTTTGCTACTAAGATTATTACAGCATTTCATTAATTGAAATAGAATTATTACTATCATTGTCATCGTTCAATCAGAAATTGAGGTTAACCTTAAATATCTTAAATTTAAAAAAATTAATAACATATTTCAGAATTTATACTCTATGTCAATTAATTGATGTTCATTAAATTAGCAGTCGTATTAATTAATAAATACTATTTTAATGAAATCATATACATTGACCGATAGTTACAATCAGAAACTGAGGTTAACCTTGAATATCTTAAATTTAAAAAAATAAATACTACAATCCCACCCAAGTATTAGAAAAAGAGATATAATTACTTACTTTTGTTAAAAATCCACTGGAATTAAAATTAAAATAAAACCTTTGATTTGTTGATCACTTTAGTATTGATATATTATTTATCACGTCGCTATTGCGTTTCAGAAATAAAAAGATGGCGCGTAACGAAAAACCAACCGTGTTTCACTTTAACTTTTTGCTACTAAGATTATTACAGCATTTCATTAATTGAAATAGAATTATTACTGTCATTGTCATCGTTCAATCAGAAATTGAGGTTAACCTTAAATATCTTAAATTTAAAAAAAAAAGATGGCGCGTAACGGAATAATTTAAATGTGACGCGTAACGAAAAAATGTGATGCGTAAAATGTGACGGTAAATTTTTTTCCAACGCCGATAAAGAAGTTTCACTTCAAAAAAAAATTTTTAGTAATTTCGTAAAGTGACGCAATACTTTAACAAAGGATTCATTCAAGGCCGTTGTATATGATTCAACGTAAGTGTTTCATGTGGAATAAAAACCATTCTAATTATTCAGAATGTGCTATTAATAGATCTGCAATAACGTAACATTTGATTTGGTGAGTCAGCTTTAGATTTATTAACTGCATTGTTGATTAATGATTACGCTTTTAAGTTCAAATTAATTAAATTGTGCCTTATTCAATAGTTAACACTGTTCAAAATACATACTTTACAACGTTTATTACTTTTGAATTTAATATTCGCTTCTATTCCTTAATGAATTTCTTTATGTAAGAGTTTGGAAGCTGCCAACCCAGTCTCAAACTAACATGAATTTAACAAATGATTCCAACATAAATTTATATTCTAAGGATTTTGGTGTAAAACCCAAAGGAACGTTTTTCCATAAACATGAGGTTCACTCTACTAATTCTAAAAAATCGACTACTAAAAATAAATCAACTTCGAAACCTATTTTAGTTAATACTGCCTAGTCAACTACGGTGTGTTAGAGATTGTTCAAAATGTAGTTTTAAAAAGCATCATGTCAATCAATGTTTCTCAGCTCTTATTTGTAGAACTAACAAAACTGATTGGAATAGTTGGCTATTAAAACTCAAAAGTTTTTACAAAGCGTTTAACGTTTCTTAGAAATTTTCTTAAAAAGCTAGGGATTGTAGACCTCATTTCAATGCTAGCATTTTTGATAAAACGTTTCTTTTACTTTAAGATTATGGTACTAATATTTCAATTCTAGGTAAGTCAGGCCTTTATTTAATCGATAAATATGATTTAAAATTGAACAGGCATCTTGTATTCCTTTCTTTAACTACAGCTGATGGTTCTTTTTAAAAGATTTTCAGAACAATTAATTTGCCATTAATTTCTAATAACCTTCTACACATTCGGTCTGTTCAACTGAAACATTTTTTGTTAACTGACGCTGCAGGAAAGACTACTTTAGGCTGTTCTCTCATATTTGATGTGGATGTGCTGATTTCTGCAGTTAACTAGGATTCTGAAAATTCGTCTTCATTATTTTCATTTAGTGCTTGGGTTGTACTTTGGGTATCTGACTGAGTTTATATTATGGCAAATGGCAACACTTTCTGGAAGAGAAAAACTGGTACCGTACGTCTTCGTGGCAGATTATGCATTTCCCTCGTCATAAAATATAATGAAGCCATATGCAGGGCACTAAGAACGTGGATCAAGACATTAAATTTTTAATTACCGCGTAAGTAGAGCTCGAAGAGTGGTCAAAAACGTGTTCGGAATACTGGCATCTGTTTTTCGGGTCCTTGGTAAGCCTTTTGTTGCACAATTATTTACGTAGAAATTTAGAGTCAAAAGATAGGTATACACCGCCAGGATTGTTTGATGTTAAACATTTAGATTCTGGTATTGTAAGTGGAGGATTTTGGAGAAATGATCCAGAATCACGCTACTCGCTCTTACCTACAAGGCGGGTAGCACTAAAACTAATACAAGCAGTCCGGGCAATTAGAGACGAATTTAGCGAATATTTCATATCGGAATTGGGGCAAGTACCGTAGCAATCACACTATGCTTAATTATTTTATGTAAATATTCTCATACTGCCTTTTAAATAAACAAAAAAACAACAAAAAACTAGAAATTAACTACTTACTTCCAATTTCACTCCTATATGTGTTCTCTTTCTGGGTTTTTTTGTCTTGAAAACGTGGCCAGCTCCCGATTGTTTTATTTTCTTATAGTTGCATCTTTCTCGGTGATACTGTGCGATTACGTTTCTTATTTTTTGTCTATTTTGTGTGTCGTTGTGTTGAATATAGAAGTTATTTTTTTGAACGCATTTCTTTTGATAATTCGGTCCAGATTAGTAGAGTTCCACAAATTTTCATGTTCACGGTAAGTTTCAATTAGAATGCCGACTGCTTCTATCGTTCACTGTTTTTTTTATTTTAGTCATATTCTACAAGTTCAAATTCAAAAATGCAAAAAGTAAATAAATAGATAGACTTATTATAAGTATACCTACCTACCTACGTATCAAAAAACACACACTGCGCACTATATAATAAACTAATAAAGACCGTTTAGCAGTACTTTTACTTGCTTATCTTTTCTGTATAATCTTTTCATAAATCATATGCACATTCATAAAAATAAAGTGTGATACTGAACACGGCAACAAAACAGAGACGTGTCTAGGCCTGTTTTCACTAAGCCAACTGTGTCCGTAGTCGTACAAAAACTTTTTGAAATTACCACCTTCGATTGGGATTTGAGAAACACAACACGACTCTTGTCTTCCAAATGTTTCTAAAATGTTTCAGTTGTGTTAAAATCGACACGAGTCTCTGTTTTATTTTTTTTGTTGGAAATCGGGCATGATGTCACCGTAGTGCTTAAAATATTAGTGTATAAGCAAAAAATCAAACGACTCCAAATTTCTACACTTAAGTCAAGGTATATTAGAGTGTCTCAGAAAAAATTGATGGGTATTCGGGTATTGAAGTCAGTGCTAATGCTGCTCATTTACATAAAATATCGTCTCTACTGAAGTCTGCAAGTACTTGATAGAGTGAATTTAATTAAAAGAAGAGGAACAAACAATAAAGCATGCTGAAAGTAAAATCAAAATGATGAGCCTACAGGTAAATAAGATAATTTTGTATGTAGGTTACACGTCTTTTAAGATCTCGTGAATTGTGGAACTGTAGTCTGTATATGTCAAAATATTGTTATTATCCGTCTTACAAACATTCGCCGGTACATTTCTTTAACATATCTTTGCTTTTATCGTTGTATTTGTTGTTAATAAGTTAGGTCTATGCCTGCCATAAAATTTAAGACCATACGATTTGAATCTGACTTTGATTTTTTAATATGCAGCTGCTGGACTTTATGTCTTATTTAAATATAATAAATTTGCCCACAGATAACTGATGCTATGTCCGAATCTAAAAAGAAATGTAGACACAGAACAGTGTTGATCATTTGAAATTTGGCTTCATTCCATCATTGTCGGACAAACAATTGCTTATGTGCCTTTTATGAAACAAAGTTTTGGGCAATGACGCTATGAAACCATCTAAGCTGCAAGATCATCTGAGAAGATGTCACCCAGATAAAGATTTGAAATACTTTCAAACACTCAAAAATAAACTTCAGAGGAGGTCCACGCTAGACAAAAGCTGAATCAATATTTCTTCATTGAAAAAGCAATCCCTTTATCAAATATAATATCAGTAGCTACAGATGGAGCACCTGCCATGGTTGGACGTTATCGTGGATTTATAAGCTATTTAAAACAAAATGTGTCAGGGGTGTTAGTAATACATTGCGTCATTCTTCGACAACATTTAGTTGCAAAAAATTTGAGTGTTGGATTGCATGAATCTCTTCAATTAGTCATTGATGCAGTAAACCGAATCCGAAACAACGCGTTGAATACGCGGTTATTTGCCAAGTTGTGTGAAAAAAATGACGAACACTTTCATCAATACACTGAAGTACGCTGGCTGTCGAAAGGCTTATGTTTAACAAGATTTTCTGCACTTTTTGAGACTATTTTAGAATTTCTAGATACTAAAGATAAAATTTTAAAAAATAATTTAATGAAGTGGAAAACAGACATCGCCTATTTAACAGATTTGTTTACAAAATTTAATATGGTTAGTTTGCAGTTACAAAACGACAGTCTAAATTTGATTAAAACAAAGTTAATCTTAATAGCGTTTCTTGCCAGAGTTAAACTAATGAAGCAAAATATTAGACGGGGCGAATTTTCCCAGTCCTTAATTTGTCACAGACAAATTGCCAGGAAAATAACGTTTCAACCTACGTTCAACATTTAAATGCTCTTTATTCAGATTTTGAAACTAGGTTTGAGAATGTTTTGACTATGGTAATACCACCGTGGATAATTAACTATGGTGATATAGAAGAAACGAATGTCATAATACAAGAGAAAATGACTGAACTAAGTACAAACGAAGAACTTAAAGTTCAGTTTAAAAACGGATATCAGCAATTCTGGCTGCAAAACAACATACCCGTACTTATCCCGTATTATGGAATATAGTAAGGAAATTTTTAATTTTCTTTCCATCGTCATCAAAGGAGTTCAGTGCTGTTACCAATCTCCTAACGAAAAAAAGAAACAGACTGGACATCATTACAAAACATTAATATTAGGTAAGTAGGATGTCTACCCAAAACCAAAAAACATGGCAAGGGGTTTACGACACAAAAAAGTTTGGAACATCTGCTCTAACACATAAACTTTAATATGTCAAAGTGTAAGTGTTGCCAATTCAATAAAAGTTTCCCAATGTTGTTGTAAAATTAAAATTATACAGAAATAATTGACATTGAAGCAAAATAGAGAAAATAGTATAAAACGTCATAGAATACGTTTCAATCACTCTACCGTTTCGTAAACATGCCGCTGCGCGGCTCGTGTGTGAATCTCGGACTCGTGATTGAATTCTTAATTTTATATTAGTAATTACTTATGTATGTACTTGTTGTAAAAAACAAAACCAAAAAACACAGTCTGCTCCAAAATAAATGAAAATTAAAATTAGATTACAAGTAGAACAGGCTATTGTTTTGTAATAAAACCTACAAACGCTATAAAAATATTTGGGAGAACATGTACTCGCAGACTTTACGAAGGTTTAAAGGCTAAATAAATATATATGATTCGATGCTAAGTAGTTACAGTTGCTTATTTTCAGACGACTTGTGGTGTGGTAGCCGCTGTTAGGCGCGACTATCTTATCTCTTTATTATTTTTGTAGTTCTTAGTTCATAACAAGATTATTAGCCTTTTATGTACTTTGTATGTGATCTAACAAACTTCTACTTGCGAGTAGAAAAGCGAAAAGCTTCTTTACTGCTTCAAATTTGGAACTGTTGTCTGATACTTTTGTTCTCTAGGTAGGTCATTAACAAAAAACATTTTAACAAAATTGATGTTTAAAATGCAGAAAATTTAAATTAGTCAGTCTTAATCGAAAAACTAACTTATTCATAAACAAATTTCATTACGTCAGTGATTATTAGTATTCCTGTAATGCTTATAGCTTTTTTTCTACGTTCACTCTCATAAAGTTTAATTTTTTAGTTATTTAAATCATTATGTCCTTACAATTTTGATTCAAAATCTTAAACAAGGTATTGTGTTTTTTTTATTGTGTTTTAGCTGAAAATGTAATTTTCAGTTGTGACAAAACGATAAATCAAGAAAGATAACTTTGATGATGTTTACGGTTAATTTGTTTAAATTATTACTAATTAGACGCATTTCTAGTTTGTTTGCTTGAGTATTTGTCAGTGTCGTTATACGTCATTTTGCTAATAACAATTATAAATTGTAGATCAGAAAACTACAATCTTAAGATGCATTGTTGATTACTAAAAGAAAAACTAATACTTTTAGGCAACGTTTTAAATGCTTCATCACTACTTTATTTAATAAACTACATAGTTAAGAACAAAATTTATAAAATACTACTTATTCTACAATTATAACTCGGTATGTCTTTTTAAAAAAAAGTATTAAACTTTATCCAAAGCCA
The DNA here is from genome assembly GCA_035610365.1 of Aquatica leii. Classification (NCBI taxonomy): domain Eukaryota; kingdom Metazoa; phylum Arthropoda; class Insecta; order Coleoptera; family Lampyridae; genus Aquatica; species Aquatica leii. The sequence goes on from CM069435.1 coordinate 114,518,697, forward strand.
AATTAGTGGTACGTTAGCGTATACGTCGGGCAAATTTTGTGGGCAAGGATATGTGTAAGATTGGATACCAACTTGGCCGTTGTTTATAACAAATGGAGCACCGGAATCACGTATGCAAAATCCAGGATTACTTCTTAGTGTGCATATTTGCGATATGTCAACTATAGTTGATAGTTTTTGATTGCATTCTATATAACCAATATACTTTGTGCTGACGCTTTGCAATATATTCGTTGATTGCCAGCCCGTTGTAACGCCAGTCGCACCAGGAAGAGGATGTAGGATTTCCAGTCTAATTGGCCTAACTGTACTAGAAAATTCTATACGTTTAATAGTTCTAACAAGTCCAGCGTCGTAAGTTAGTTTGAAAGGATTGTAGAAATAATGCTTTCTAAAACCGTACACTTCATAACTTGTACCAGAATTGTAGTCAACACTTCCAACCACAACTTGAAAAGTGCCTGATCTAAAGAAATGGCAACGTAAAAAAAAATAATAGTGTAATTTTAATTACCCGTCTAAGCAATGTGCTGCTGTTAATATCCAATGCCTAGTCATGATAGAACCGGAGCAAACATGTGCCGTTGAAACGGTTTTTAATGAAACTTGATAAGGATATTGTCCATCAACGCTCGTAAGACCTAAAACATAACAAAAAAAATATCATGTAAAATTACAATTAAAAGCAAACTTACTGCACAAAACGGCAATCAAGCATAAAACGCCAGCAAAAGCTTGAAAATACATGGCAAATAAATTTGCTATTAAAAAAATAGAAAATATATACCGTAGCTGTTGTTTATTCTGTAAACAAAACAGTCAAGATAAATGTTTGTGATAAAAAATGACGCTACTGTTTTAAAATTTGTTTTTCATTCGTTATAATTGTACATAACAACAGGGGGAAAATGAAAGGACGTTACAGATTTATTACGCCTTGTAATTCCGTCTTCTCGTTAGGGCCTCAAAAATGATATTTATTGTTCTTAACTGTCATAAATTTTAATTTTGTGCTTTTGCAAACAGTCTGCGACAGTTTTTGCGCACTACAATTGTCAAACTATTTATGAGAGCTTTCACAACTTTAGAAACTTTGTAGTCTCTTGTAGAGCAATAAAATATTCTATTTAACTCATTCCTGTCTAATTTGAGCGTTCTTTTGTAATTTGTGAACTTTTAAAGCCCCAATGTTTAAATCTGTGAAAAAGAACTCAAGAACTCGTTAAATAAATAACTATTGTTCTCATTTTGGTTTAGTTTTATATGTTAACAAATTATTATTCGTTTGTTTTTCAACAAATCAAAGCATTTTATGCACACTCATTGTAATTCTCAAATCAATTGGATAAATAAATCATTATTAGGTAAATGTCAGATCTGTAACGCGTTTCTTCTCTTTGCAATCATCCATTTGGGCAGTCTTTAAAAGTTAACCCTTGACGCGGTAGGTCTAAATATTAAATATACTTTAGTTACGGTAGAAACTATTGTTATGATAAATGTTTCTGTAGTAATAAATTGTGACATTTATAATGAGAATAAGCAAAACAAATACATAACAGATACGTGGTTCATAAAGTCGGGATATAAGCAATGTATGTTTTTACGTGAACATAAGCTATAGAAATATATCAGTATAATTGTGGAAATACCTCAGAGAGTATTTCCCAGTGCTGATGATCCCTAAAAAGGTGAAACGGCCGTACACTGGTTTTCTCTGGTGGTAATTTTTACAATTGTACTGATATAGTTACTTTTCACTATATTCGTTGGTGGATTGCAATCGTCTCTTAATATTCGATACGATTTTCGAATTTTCGCGGTTAGCAAACAACCCAACTATCAACGTGCTAAGATCTCTATAGCATCAATTTGTTTTTACAATGTTTTCTTATAATTCCTTGTATTTATGCACCTTTTATGATAAAACGTTACAAACACATCAAGTTGAAATAGTTTTAACTTTATGTATTAGCTATGCAAATTATATATAATATAGCGTATATTAGTTGCATTCGGCAATGATGACAAAAATAGATTTAATGTTTATTAAAAAATTGGGCGTGCGTAAAAAAGCGCATTTTTATCGAAACGCACTTTATCGCCCTCTGTTAAAAATGTGTATTGGGTCCATATTATGCATTGTATTTCTTATGCTTATGCTCATTGCGAATAAACAGTATTTTAAAAAATACAGTGCAATCGGGCATTAGTAAAATAGAAACTAAATGAATCCTTCAATTTTAGTTTTTGTTATATAAGTAAAAAACCAAATTTTATGTGCACCAAAAGCGTTATTGGATGATTACAACCACTAACGGCTGAACGTAAAAGTTGCGGTTAGAGCGCCGCGGCTAACTTCGTAACGGAGCCGGTGTACTCGTTCTAAATCTTTCCTAAGACGTCAATGAATTGGATACACCAGCAGCACCTAAAAAAAGTCAATAAAAAAAATCTGACTTAAACTAATACCAAACTCTTAATGCAATAAAACCTACAAGAATGTTAATGAGAACGTTTTCCGGGTTTGGACCGTTTCATTGTTGTAACCGAAGTTTAGCACACTTTTGTAAAGATCTCCACATCAGAGCGTAAAACAAATGAAAAAACTTAAACAAGCAACCGGAATCTAACTATAACTTTTCAAAAGTTAGATAATCAACTTGTGAACCAAACCAGATTCTAAACTCTAAAAAGATAAAAACAAATCAATAAACTTAAAAACAAAGAACTACGACAGAGTTAGGTAATGAATTTGTGAACTAAGCCAGACGCTAACTCCTTAAAAGTGACTTGAGTTTCCGTATATAAAGAAGAAGTATTATCACCGCTGGTTAAGCTGGACTCTGATTGGGTTACGGTCAAAAGTAGGCGTACTTTCGATAAAAGAGTAATGACTAGGAATTCAAAAGTGGATAGCTGAAATTATGATTACGAGTCAAGTTATTAAAGTGTTTGATAATTTCTATATTCTGATTTTCCTATTGAAGAAGAATGGAGATTTTGCAATCAACGAAACGTTATCAAAATTTATATTGTCACCTGTAGTAAAATGATGTAACTTAAAAATATGCATTTTTTATACAACCTTATGTTCTGAAATGCGAGTAATGACCGAACGACCGGTTTCACCAATGTAGCTTTAACCACATGAACTCGGAATTTGGTATACACCTTGAAATGAAAATGTAGGAAATTTATTCTCACAAGAAGGAAAAATTTGCGCAATTTTGACCGTCAAATTATGTATGGCTTTAATGCCATTTTTACAAAAAAGTTTCTGTAACCTTGTGAATGTAGTGTAAAAACGCTAGTTTCGGATAGAATTTGCAAGTAGAAATGTACTAAGGTAATCGAATTGGTAAATAGATAAAGCTCGTTGAACCAAAGATTTAATAACAGAACGTTTCTGTGTAAGATGATGCTGAGACGATTCATAAAGGTATCTGTCCGTATGGATGATTTTGCGATAAACAGAATGGCTCAGAAGTCCGTAGGATTTACGAGTTACAAAAAGTTCGAGAAATGGGAGAGAGCCATTAGTTTCAATTTTTTAATAAATTTAATATCTAGGTGTTGATTATTAGGGTGATCAAAAAGCTTAGACAATTCGAGATGATCATGATACCATACAATAAACATGTCCTCAACATACCTAAACCAAACTATAGATTTTAATATTGATGATTCCAAAGCCACAGTGTTAATAGATTCTATAAAAATGTTAGCTACAATAGGTGACAGAAAATAATTTATAGCACCACTAGAAACCTGTTCGTAAAACTTCTTATCAAATTCAAAGAAAGTAGATGAATAATAAGAACTAAACTCAAGTCCTTGTCATTTTGTGACAGAATTTGTTCGATAATAACAACCGAAACTTTAGTAGGAACTTTGCTAAAAAGAGAGGTGACATCCCAACTTACAAGAAGGTCTTGAGATTCAAGCTTTATAGCTTCTAAACGTTAAAGAAGATGCTGAGAGTTAAAGATAATAGTTGAGGTTTTACCTGTAAATTTGCAAAGAATGTTGAACAAGAACTTGGCTAGCTTGTAGGTAGGAGATTGGATACTACTGACGATAGGTGATTTGCGAACTTTGGGAAGTAGACGAGATGGTTTTTAACCTGAAGGGATAAGTCGACGTTTAGCTTCTGAAAGTAGATTAAAAGATTTCATGATTTGGCTTTGACTTCAAGTTCAATCCTCAAAGTAGGATTACGAGTTAGAAGAGCGTACGTTTCCTCGGACACAATAGAAAGGATTTTTGCAGCATAATTAAGTTGGTTCAAATATATAAAAAAATAATATCGAGATTCTTAAGAAGATTTTTTAGAGCTAACTCTTTCGACATAGAAGTATTGGATTTAGAAACTTAGATGATTTAAAAATTTGGCCAGTGTGAATACGAATCTTATCTAAGATAATATTCTGGATAAGCAGATTTATCACTAGAAACTAGAGGAAAGATTATTGCTTTACGAGAATGTGGATTTTCTATCCGAATAATTGTTGCACGTATGGGTTTATCGGTAAGATAATTTTTTATTTTGCTTTTGATAATATTTTTTAACATTAGCAGTCTTTTCAATTTTAAACATAGGTATATATACCTATTCTATAGGTATTATATAATGTATAATTCAGATTGCACAATTATTCACCTACATCACAGGAAATTGTTTATAATGAAATTATAAAAGTTTTAGTTACATAGCAATTGGGTACCAAGCTTCTCACGTCTCTCAAGTTAGCAATACAAAGTTAGAAAATAATCAAATAAAACATAATTAGGAATTTCTTACTGATTTCTTGCAAAAGAAAGAGCTTGTAGCTTTCTTACTTTTTTAATTATGCATTAAACTTGAGGCAAGTTAGTAGTACACCATTCTAAACAGTATTTTAATCAATCGGTATTTGGTTTAAAATGTGTATAAATTGTTGTTAATCAATTGTAAAAGGAAAAACTGATAGCCTTATTATTATTCTACACACATTTTAAACGAGAAATAAATGCATTAAAGCACTTTTTAGAACTAACTTGCTTCAACTTAACCGAAAAACGCATTACTAAAAAAGTAAGAATGTTATAATTTTTTTCTTTCGCAACAACTTGATAACTATATTTTATTTGATTCTGCTAATCTTGTAAAAAAAGTAACTTTTTTACTTAAATGAATAACATTACTTTATCGGCGTCTTTCAGTAAACGTAAACCTTTTTGAGCATTTTTTATTAACTATTATTTATTTTATTAAGAAAGTGTGGTCTATTATTGGGTTCAACGCGAAGAACAAGGCGCGGAAAATAATCGTCCTTTGCAGATCGCACATAGAAGTGGAAGGCCATTATCATTATCCAAAATGCTCGTTTGACTCCATTCACAACTTCCGCAACCATTTGCGAGAGATTACAGATACAATGCAGTTTGCAAACAATAAAAAATACTTTGAAAACTAAAGGAATAAGCTGCTATCGACCTGTAAAAAAACCTGTAATAACTGAAGAAAACGCCTACGGAAGATTACAGTTTTTAGAAGAACATTTAAATTTTGATTGGAAAAGTGTTGTTTTTTCAAATGAAAAAATCTTCTGCGTTTCCCAAAATAGTAAAAAAGTTCTTTGGAGGCCACGCGATTCTAGATATAAATCAAAACATGTGCAACCCAACAAAAAAATTGGGAGAATTAGTAGTGCTTCTTGGGAATGAATGTGTGATGTTGGCCCAGGGAATTAACACGTGTCGATGGACGCTTAACTGCTCAAACTTACTTGACGATTTTGGAAGGTGTTATGTTGCCCTTCGTACGAGCAGTTTATTCTAAAAGATCAATTCAATTTGTTCAGGACAATTCTCCTATACATACGGCAGCGGTAGTTCAAGAATGGTTCTTACAACATCCAGAAGTGGAAAGAATCCGTTGGCCAATTAAGTCACCGGATTTGAACCCTGTTTTTTATTAGGATTTTCTGTGTCTAGTTTTGTTCTTGTAATATAAATAGTGTTTATGTATAATTTATAATGAAATCTAATTTATTATTTTTTTTTAATGTAGTAGGTGCTATAATAACCTAAAACATATAAAAATGCAAACTACGAAATTGCAAATTTCAGTTCATTACTATTAAATTTATATTTCCTAGAAATAATTAATACTTAAATTCAATGTTACGAAGAGAAACCGGAAAAATGCATGTCGCATTTTTCTAATTTTATGATTTTTAGATTTACAGCATAGGTATGTATTTTCAAAATTGATTTGGAATTTTTTTACCGTTCTGTATGAAAAATTATACTTGATTTTATGAAGAGAGATATGTATCCTTTAATTTTTTATACCAATAATTTAAATGGAGTAATGGTAATTTATACTGCGATTGTTCGACAACTATTTGCGTTTTAGTGGTGATTATTCTTCCTTTCCAAAGAAAATCGGAATGTTGACTTAATTAACTAATTGAGACTTTTAGGTTAATTAGTACAGTAGTTTTACATTTGGACAAACGGTTTATTATTATTTGAGCTATGGCCGAAACTTATTTTATTATAAATAACAATTCAATTTTTTTTAAATACATAAGCAGAGAATATAAATAAATAGAAAACTCGACAAAGAAGAATTTAAAACTTTAGGGTACAATTTAGATAAATATTTGCGGGTAAGAAACATGTTCTTTGAACGCTTGAGGCAATGCTTATAAAGAATGGTTAGTAAACTCGTAATATCGCTGCAAGTTGTGAACAAGACCAGTGTCGGTTCAAGACTGCTTTTAATCATATTACATACATTTGTGTGCACCACACTGCTATGTGTGTTACCTATACTACATCTTTCTCCTTAAAAGTAGCTTACTCTAATTAAACTTTGTAGCAACAAAACTATTGAATTCAGTTTTTTACTATATTAGCGTTATACATAATTATTTAGTTTAACTGGCTTATTTCTATTTGTGTTAGATCGTCTAGCACCACAATTTCCTTCTCTTATTGGAAAAGTGTCGTGCCTTACATGGGTGTTGTCATCAGATTCATTTACAAGTGAATGTTCTCGTGTATGAATAGGTAAGTATTGATAATTATTACTTTCGTTTTTGTTTAAGTGATAACACGGCTCTTCCTTATAAATTTTCTGTTTCAAATGATAGCTGAATCATTTTCTAGTGCTATTTTGTACGACCTGATGCCAACTTGCTCAGTAATTTTTCCATACTCCCTGAGGTACCACCTGTACTAACACGTTAGTGCTAACTGGCAGCACCTCTAGGTCTTCAACACTTTTTTTATCAAAATATTTCTTTTGTTTGGTTTGTGAATCCTCTATAAATGTATCATACATTTGTTTGTCAAAAGGACTACTCTCGAAATTACAGTTGGCCTGAGGGAGTATGGTTCGTAAGTTACGATTTATTAGTGCATTAGCAGGAGAATGTTTTTCATGTATAGGAGTATTCCTTAGATCTAGTAATGCCAAATATGGATCTTTTTTATCCATAATGCGTTTGCGCAACATATTTTTTACAGTTTGAATAGCTCGTTCTACCTGGCCATTTGATTGCGGGTATCTGGGCGATGAAGTAAAATGTTCAAACTCCCAATTATCTTTTGAATTTTTGAAAATCATTGCTTGCAAATTCAGGGCCATTGTCGGAACAAACTATTCTTGGTATACCAAAGCGAGCAAAAATTGCTTTTAACTTAATTACAACATTACAACTAGTTTGAACTTTATTTAAATCTGCGACTTCAATATATTTGGAATAGTAATCAATAACTAGTAAGTATGACACATTGTTAAGATAAAATATATTACATGCAACCTTATAAAAAGGAATATTAACAATCTCGTGAGATATCATGGGTTCTGATGCTTGTAAATTTTGCAAATTTTGGCAGACATGACATGACATTATCATGTCCTTTATGTGTTTTGTCATTCCCGGTCAGAATAATGATAAGTTTGCTTTGGCCACTGTTTTATTCATACCTAAATGTCCATAATGAAGTTTTTCTAAAATTTCATTACAACTTTTGGGAACTATAAACTTTTGACCCTTATACACAAGATCATCAATTATTGTTAATTCATGTTTATATTTGTGATATACTTTAATAGTTTCAGGTAAATCTTTCACTTTCTTAGGCCATTGTGTTACAATATATGATTTTAGCTTTTCCAAATCGTGATCTAAATTAGTTTGCTTTTTGTAAACAGTTCTTTTTTCATCAGTTACATTTAAATACATTGAAATTAAACATACTTGCGCCTCTACTTCCATGTCTATATCCTTCTTAAAGTGTTTGTTTTTTATGAACGCTCTAGAAAGTGTATCCGCTACCACTAAGTGTTTCCCTGGTTTATAAATAAGTATGAAATCATATTTCCGCAACTTTATTAGAATCTTTTGTAATCTAGGAGGGCACAAATTTAAGGGCTTTTTTATAATTTGTATTAAAGGTTTGTGATATGTCTCTACTGTGAAATGTTGTCCAAATACGTATTGCTTGAACTTCTCTACCCCAAATCATATTGCTAAGAGCTCTTTCTCTATCTGAGCATATTTTATTTGAGCATCAGTGAATGCGCGTAAAGAATGAGCACATGCTTGACCGTTCTGTAATAAAACCGCTCCCATGCCTTTTTGTGAGGCATCTACTGAAATAGTGGACGGTTTTCTTACATCAAAGAACTGTAAGCAAGGGCTTTTACTTATGTCCCTCTTTAAGTTATCGAAAGTTTTATCATGTATTTTTTCCCAGCTGAAAATTACATCTTTTTTTAACAAGAATCGTAAGGGTGCAGTTTTTTCTGACAATTTTTTTATAAATTTCCCCACATATGTAACTAATCCCAGGAATCGTTGTACATCTTCTTTTGTCTTGGGTTTAGACATTTTTATAATAGCTTCAATTTTTGAATCGTCAGCCTCAAGCCGGTTTTGTGAAATTTTATGTCCCATGTATTGTACCTCATTAGCTAAGAATTTACATTTTTTTAAATTAAACCTAACATTGTGTTTTGCCGCTGTTTTTAATACTTGTTCCAATTTTACATTATGCTCGTGTTTTGTTTTAGCTGCTATAATAAGATCATCAATGTATACATTAACGCCTTCAATATTGCCAAAGATGTCATTCATTCTTGCTTGAAACACTTCAGGTGAACTAGCGAGACCATATGGTAGCCTTAAAAAACTTGTACCTGCCGAAAGGAGTTCCAAAGGTGCATAATTTTGCACTGTCCGCGTCTAATTAAATTTGAAGGAATCCCTGTGTAGCATCCAGCGTGCTAAAATATTGAGTACCTGCTAATTTTACAGTCAGCTCTTTCAAAGTTTGGTATTTGAAAATAATGCCTTTTAATGAATTTATTTAGATCTGATGGATCTAAACAAATTCGAACTTGGCCATTCGGTTTTCTTATTATGACAACTGCATTAACCCAATCTGCACTTTCCTCACATCTTTCTATTATATTTTGTTGCTCAAGGTTTTCTAATGACTCTTTGTATTTATCTCTTAAAGCAAATGGTATTTTTCTAACAGGGTGTACTACAGGTTCTGAATTGTTTTTTAATTCTATGTGATAGGGTTTTTCTAGGCATCCTATACCTTTAAACAAAAATTCGTATTTGTCTAACAAAGTATTAATATTATTGCTAACTGTACTACCATCTACTACTGATTTTGTATCAGCTGTTTTTGAGCTATTTTTTATAACGTTTGCTTTTACTACTAAGCCTAATTGTACACACGCTTTAAGACCTAGCAAAGGAGTATTGCTCATATCGACCACATAAAATGAAAGATCAACCTGTTTATCTTTATATTTACATTGCAATGAACATCAGTTTCATTGTTACACTCTACTGCATTAATATTTTTTATAGTTGTATTACTTTTCTTTTTATAAAAACATGCTAAAGCAAAATGATTTTTATTACCACAATTGCTACAAGTTTTACCATATGCTGGACACTTTCCATAAGAATGATTATAGGTACACTTTTGACATTTTCTCCCTGTCGTACTTGTCTGTTGTTTTTTCTTAATTCCAACATCGTTGCGATTTGGGTTAGTAAAGTATGCTTATCCCTTAGAATGATTGCCCCCTTGTTGTCGACCCTTTTGTTTTATATCTTGTTTTGTTTGTTTGAATGTATTAAACAATGTTGCTTGATGCGAATAATAACATTCTGCTGAACTTTTATTCAGGTGAATACTGTATGTATAAAATACAGTATTCACCTGATGACGATTGCAGATACCACAGCAATCGAAACGTTGTGTATATTCATTTCAAAATAATAAACAATGAAACTTCAGCAAAATGTTATTACTTCGCATCTTGTTTTGTCTTTGTTATCAAGTCGATGTCCCTACCTCTTTCACTGCTTTCACCATTTGTTATTTGACGACAATTTTCCTTCGCACTTTCTGTATTAATACATATTTTAACAGCGTCTTCTAGTGAGTCGTTATCTTCTTGTAATAATTTCCTTCTTAGCGATGCTGAACTAAGACCACAAGTAAGTACGTCTTTTGTGAGACTATCTTGGAGGTTTCTAAATTTACACGATAGTGCTAAGTTTTTTAATTCCGTTATGTATTGCTGTATTGTTTGACCTCGTTTTTGTTTACAGGTTAAAAATTTATGTCTTTCAAACGCCAAGTTATTTTTGGGAGTAAAGTGATTGTCAAATTTATCTATCAATTTTTGTAATTTGTCTTGATCCTCAGTTGTGAATGAAAATGTATTATAAATTCTCATACCGTCCTCTCCTATTAGTGTTAACAGCTGCGCGCATTGCGTTTTCTCTTCTTTTTTCGTGAGTTCTGTGGCTTGTAAATAAGTTAAAAACCGTTGTTTCCAAAATTTCCAGTTCTCAGACAGGTTTCCCGCCATTACCATTGTTGGAATGCCTCTGTAATCCATTTTTATTTTCTTTTTGTAAACATTTTACTACCATACAATCCTATTTTATATAGGTATTTCTTAATTCTATGCGAATAAATAATCACATGCACGTGGTTGTCTTTTATTTTATTGAGGTTATCCTTAATTTTTTATAAAAAAATACTTGACTGCGCCATGTGAACAAGACCAGTGTCGGTTCAAGACTGCTTTTATTCATATTACATACATTTGTGTGCACCACACTGCCATGTGTGTTGCCTATACTACAAAAGTAATGTCTACAATGCCAATGTTGTCAAATTTAACTAGACGTTTTGTTATAACGTAAGTTTGGTTACCTATCTTGCAGGTTGCCCTTAAAAGTGTACAATTAATTTTTTGAGGCAGTGTACAGTGAGTCATTTAAGTCTATTATTGTCATATATATTGAATGCATTTTAAGATTTATTGTTTTCGACATCCGTTTATATTTGGTTCAGTGATAAAGGTAACTCAATATTTATTTTGTTTACTTTAGCGTTTTGAAAATTGAAATTAAAATTCATTTGTTGAATTGACGTTCGTCATGATTTTTTTTGTATTTTTGCTTAATTCATTTGTTTTTTTGTATGTTTTTTTTAAAAATGTTACGTCTCAGCTTTTAAATTTGGCAGAAAAACGGAGCTGAGATAAGCCCAAAAGTGCTTTGAAAAAGAAAATTAACGGGTGATTTAGCAAGTACCGAACAGTAGAGTCTACTCGAGTTTGATTTTTTTGCTAAATTCGCATTTTGTGAATGACAATGCCACATAAATTTTTTTTTAACTAATTAAATTAATCATAATTAACTGATTACATATCAGCACGCGACAAAATTATGTTATACGAACAGTAATAGAAAAAAACTGGAGTTGTGTTATGCTAAATTTCTTGTTTGTTTTTGTTATCATTTTTAATTTTGTAGTTAATTTCAAAACTTTATATTTTGAGGTCACTTTGTATTTCTAGAATCGTTGAGAACTATTTCTGTCTTACTACTTCACCAATTAACTAGGATCTAACTTTTGCCTTAAGATCCCAATTATAAGATTTTAGCTTGATTTTATTGATTTTGACAATTCTTAGTGACATGCTTCTATACTTAACAAACTAATTTTTTGTGGTTGTACCTATATGTATCTTTAAATAACGTTTATTTATGACCATACTACAATATTGTTCTTATATGTAGATTTTGTTAACGTGCAAAAGCTTTACAACCCTCGGATTTACATTTCGATAATTTTGGTGCTTGATCAAATTGCGAACCTGTAGCTCAAAACCAAAATCACTACTATATATATACTCGGTACACTACTATTTTTAATAAAAACTGTGACGGAAATCTTTGTGAAAGAACCGTAAAACAACGACGTGGTAAGAAGATGCAAACATATTTTAAACGAATGCTTAAGCAGCGTAATAATCTCGAATTAATTAAATACAAAATTTTGATTGAGAAAGATGAATTTAAAAACGTGGAATAACTTCATTAAATTAACGTAAAATTCTCAAACGATTCCAAAGTACACAAAACGAATAAAACCAAATCAAATACTGAGTCTTTTATAAAAGAAATACGTCCAAATTCAAATTACGGTTATAATTTTCTTTATTATATTTTTGTACTATCTTTTAGATAAAATTTTACATGATTTATCACAACTTTATTTATTTAAGTACATAGTTACGATTAAAACTTCAAATACTACTGATTCTAATATTGTAAGGCGGTATATTATTTTAATAAAGAGTATTAAACCATATCCAGAGCCAAATTAGTGGCACGTTGGCGTATACATCGGGATAATTCTTTGCGCAAGGGTATGTTAAAGATACGATACCAACTTGAGCGTTGTTTATAACAAGTGGACCACCGGAATCACCTAAGCAAAATCCAGCATTATTTTTTAGTGTGCAAATTTGCGATATGTCAACTATAGTTGAAAGTCTTTGATTACACTGTATATAACCAATATAAGTTGTGGTTAAGCTTTGCAATTGATTTGCAAGTGAGTTCGAAGGATAACTGGTTAATCCCCATCCAGTCACAACGCCAATCGCACCAGGAAGAGGATGTACGATTTCCATTCTAATTGGTTTAACTGTACTAGAAAATACTATACGTGTTTTAGTTCTGACAATTCCGGCATCATAAGTCACTTTGTAAGGATTGTAGAAATAGTGTTTTCTAGAACCATACACTTCATAAATTGTACCACTATTTAAGTAAACACTTCCAACCATAATTACAAAAGTGCCCGATCTAAATAAACGGCAATGTAAAAAAAATATTAGTATAATTTTAATTACCCGTCTAAGCAATGAGCTGCTGTTAATATCCAATGCTTGTTAATAATAGAACCCCCACAAAAATGTCCATTTGAAGCGGTTCTTAATGAAACTTGATATGGATATTCTCCATTAACTGCTGGAACCCCGTTAACAATACGGGTATCTACAGCAGCAGTAAGACTACCTAAAAAGTATTAAAAAAAGGTTACTTTGTAAAGTTATTTTTAAAAGAAAAATTACTGCATAAAACGGCAGTCAAACACAAAATACTAGTAAAAACACGAAAATGCATGGCGAATAAATTTATTTTTAAAAATCTAGAAATATATAGTCTTCGTTATTGTTTATTCTGCAAATAAAAGAATTAAGATAAATTTTTGTGATAAAAAATGACGCCACTATTTTAAAATGCCAAAAAAAAACAACTAATGTAAATAATATATCAAGTTTTCTATAATAAACAGAATACAATACTGTAGTATCTTTTATGTTTGTATAGTTAAAACTACTTGTTTTAATTTCTTAAAATCAGAAACAAATAATAACGTGTATCAAAATTGTAATCTAATTTGTAATTTATTTTTATAAATTTTTTTAGGTTAAACTTAAAATGAATTTAGCAACTTAAACAGACAACCCAAAATAAAAATATATTTTGTTTTTGGGGGTCACCGTAATTTTAAATTTAAATTGGATTATTTGCTGAACATACTTTCATTTTTGTTAAAATATTTCAAATTTGACATGTTGGACAGTTGGATTCCTGTATTTTAATTGTGAAATATAAGTATTGCCAATCTAACAAAACCACAGTTCGGGTGCTATAGTGTGTTACTTTTTGTATTTTGGTACTCTAACAAGTACTTTAAACAACTCGCTTGTGTTGTCTAAAGTGACACTTTATAGCACCCGAACTGTGGTTTGGTTAGATTGGCAATACTGATATTTGACAATTAAAATACAGCAATTCAACTATCTAACATTTTCCTAATCAGCCAAGTAAAAGTAAATCTGTAATTTAAATTTATTTTTGCATATAATTTTCAAAATAAAAAAAATAGTATAAAGTATACGTTTTATAAGACATTTTGGCGCACTCGACCATTAGAAAACCCCCCTTTTGCCGCTCGTTTTCTAAACATCGTCTCGTGCGCTAAAATAGACCCTTATAAAACTATTCCTTTAGTATACTATTAGATAACTCAAACGATTTCTTTAAAGTACTTATTAGAGTACTAAAATAAAAATAATATTTTTTTGGTGCTGCCACAAACGTCAATATTCGTTCGATAGTTAGTTACGTAATGGGCGAAAAAAGCTCTAGGGTGGCAAAATGAAAACTAGAAATGCACATAAAATTAAGTGTTCAAAGTCAATTATAATAAGCCGTTGTTTATGACTTCTAGCAAACTTAAGAATCACTTGATTTACGGTCTTCACCTCGCGGTCCCGATGGACATCACTGTTGCGGCAGTACAAAGGTTTCGTAATTTTTTATTTTGAAATTTCTTAATAAAAAGAATATTGTTTTTGCCGGCACAACTGTAGAGCTGGATGGCATATGCCTAAACGGGCTCGACAATTTGCTTATAAAGTAGCAATTTATCGTGTGTGGACAACTTGGAGTTTCGCTCCAACAGTCAGTACATTTTTTTTTGTATTTGTATTAAACCAAGTTCTTCTCATTTTTTTTAATGGACTTTTCAGCGTAACCTCGTATCGAGTGTCATACATAGACATTTAGCTGTAATAGCGTATGGGATTTGGGTTTCATTAATTCTAACGAGTAGGTGTTGTTTTTGTTTATTGGCGAAGTTGATATGTACGGATTTGGTTTAATTGAACTTTAACCTCTATCTACTAGTATAGGCGATGATCTTCTTAATAGACGTTTAGAGTTCCTTGGTGATTATGTTTTGATTATTTTCAATTGCAATAATTGCTGTATCATTGGCAAAGGTGGCGATAGTTTCATAATCAAATTCAAAAATATCACTGATATAGAGTAGGTATAGTACTGGACACTATTTTTCAACATCTTTCCATTGATTTCTTTTAATGTAAAATAGAAAAATTGACGAGATAACACTATACATAGCTTGTGTAACAAATTTTTGTGTCATACTTTGCCAAAGGCCAGTGCTACATCTAAAAAGACAGTAGCGAAAGACTTTTTTCTTTAAGTAATTTTTCTGTGATGTTTGTGATCCTGTACACTTAATCTATGGTTAAATGTTTTTCCCTAAAGCTAAATTATCGATGATAAATAAGATCTTATCTTTAATTATCGGCTTCAGCTTTTTCAAAAGTTGTTTTTATACAGTTTGGATACAACAGGCTGTTATGTTAAAAATTTGGTAAATCAATTTTGAAGTATAAAGTTTATTTCAAGCATAAAATTTGTTCCTCGACCCCCCCCCCCTCCAACTTTTTCGTCGGCGATGTGAAATTTTATAACAGCATTTCTGTAAGATCTGCTGCAATACAGACAAGCTCTGTAAGCTCAGTATTTTACGCCCAACAAGGCTTTTACCATTAGATTATTTTACGTGAATATGCGAATGCAATTTTGTAGCTATTTAGTGGAAGCTGGGTAGAGGTAAGCCATTATATTTTTCTTTATTAGGGGTTTAATTTGATTCTGTCCTAATTGTCTATACCGAATTTCCGTATCCACCTCACGTTCACAGTTATCAGTGAAGATAACGAACAGCTGGCATACGCCGGAAAGTTTCCATAAAGTCAGGTCACTAAAAGTTAAGGGGTTGTACACCACTTTATGGGAAGAAATACTTACAAAAGTGTGTTAATTAGAAGGAAGCTTGGTTCATTCTTTTACGTCAAATGTTGTATGCATTAACTCAAATTACTTGTGCTAACACAGTATGTACGCTTTGTGTCAAATTGCATACGTTTTATGTCAGACTGGTATGGAATTAGCTAATCCCTTACTAGATCGTGCACAACTGTAAGTATTGTATTTTCTATTTTACTTTGTTAGTCATGTCGATTATTGGATTGGCCACACGTATGTACATACTAGGTTGTAATCACAATTAATGTTTAACTCTTTTTTTTGTGTGTTACATATTTATTGGGTGCGCTGTAATTCTTGATACTTTTGATTTTCGTATTCTTGTAATTTAACGTAATAAAGTAAAGACATTCCTTTTTCAAATGTGTTGCCCAGTATAAGGAGCAACTTACATTTAGTTCGACCCATGTATGTTTGGAAAATTTACGTAATTATATTTATGTAATTTCTTCGTCTTCTTTGGAGCTATCGTCTGTGATAAAATAAATATATATTCTGTGTTATTACTTCTGTCATGTTATTTGTCCTTTTCCAGATTCGGATAGACTTAGACGATATCCCTATAATCTTTCATCATATTGGCTCTTTTTTTAGATTTCATTTATAATTTAGCATTACAAAGCCTGCGACTCTCTCTTCGAGAAAACTGTGTTAGCCTTTGCTTATTTTTTTTTGGTTACACGAAAACCAGTGTAACAAGGCAGAACTAAGATAGGCCTGTATAAAAAAGATTTTTTGTGGAGGTTTTTCTGGTTTAAGAATCATTATGATTTCTACTACTTTTCACATCTTAGGGACATACTTTAGTCTAAAAGACGCTTTGATGAGATTAGTCAGTTTTACAATGACTTTTCTTTAAAGTTGCTTTAAAATTTCGTCAATAATAAGATCGAAACCAGGAGCTTTTTTTTCTAATTAATGTTAGTCTTGATTTTGTTAAAAACTTTTTTAAGTGTAACTAGTCTAATGACTGTATCTTCCTGTATTACATCCGCCCAGTCTGGTGAATCGTCTCCTTTAATTAGTTAGAAAGTCAATGCTTTGCAAATCTACTAGATTTTTCTTGATTACTACGTGCCCAGGTACCATTTGCATTTTTGATTGGCAGATTTTGTAAAATAAACCGTTTTAGGTTTTTCGTCGTTTGCCAAAGAGAACAATCCGTTTTGCTATTATTGCTCAGTTTTTCATAGATTCATTTTTAATTTGTAGGATTTCTCGCTTTAAGTGTTGAGTGGCATTATTTAGAGAAGTTTTGGTTTGATGCCACTTTCTTCTTAGTTTTTTTAATTTGTAACTAGTTTACTTTTTGTTTGGTTTCTGGAGTATTATCCCAGGCCGTTTGTTACATGTTCCTAACAAGCAGTTCGATTTCTTCATCAAGTTGTTTTTCGTTTTTAAGTGAAATACAGAGTTTAATGAAATTTTAAAGTTGTATTCTAACACTATTTCAATCCGTCAATTTTTTTACAAGCCTCGGTGGGTTTTCTTTATTAACCCTCCGAGCTTTAAGCGGGCCACATTTTGTGGAGATTTTTTATAATTATTCAATATTATTTCTAATAATTATTATACCTTTTTAATTTTCTAGCACTTTGTTTGCGACGTTATATAAAAACGATTTATACAGTTTACCCGAAAATTGTATTATCAGGGTCATAAATAACAAGCTTTTCCACGGAATGGGGTTGCGTGTAGTTGCAGGTAGTCGGATGGTATTGTATTGCTGCGCTTACGTTATGACTCACAAATTGCTTTTTCAACGTATGTGTGTAATTCTTTGCGAAAACTTTTAGTATGGCCTACGCGAACAAACGACGCCTGGATTTGGATCGTCCGGAAGATCAGGAAACTGCTATGCAATGGCTTGATAAAATTGAATTTGATAGCGACGATAACATCTCAAATGTTTTTGAAACGGAAGACGTTGTATATCAGAATACAGACGTAAGCATATACTTTCTTTTTCTTTCTCTTTATATACATACAAATATTTAGTCAGATGATAAAACAAAAATTTCATTTAGCCCTAATACAATCTCCGATAAAGATTATGTATCTAAAATCGGAACTAATTGGCTCAAAACTCCAATAGTTACTGGCCGAACTCGCAGTAAAAATATTATTTCAAATAAAATAGGTCCAACCCAATAATCAAGAATATTGCAAACATCACAAATGCTTTTTATTTGTTGATTGACGACAAGATTTTCTAAGATATTTTTACTTTCACAAATCAGAAAGCAACTATTTTCTAGACTATTAAAGATCCTGATATCAAATGGAGTCCCACTTCTGAGACTGAAATATATGCTTTCATAGGATTTTTAGTGATCATGGGTGCATTGAAAACTACAAAAGAACCCACTAAATTTTAGTGGTTAAAATTTCACTATTTGCTCGCCCTGTTTTTATTGCCACCGTTTCAAGAGACCGATCTCTTTAGTTGTGATCATTGATAAAGTTTGATGATGTTCTTACTAGAATACAGAGAAGAAAATAAGAAAAAGGGCATCTATTAGACATGTTTTAGACGGTTTGTGAATAACATCAAACAATGTTTTTATTCAAGTAGTCACTTGACAATAGACAAGCAGCTTGTTGTTTATAGAGGTAAGTGTCCTTTCAAGGTTTACATGAAGTCAAAACCAGCCAGGTATGATATAAAAATTTGGAAAATGGCTGATGTAAAGTCATACGTAATGAACATACAAGTTTACACGGGGAAGGAAGCTAACAGTTCAGAAAAAGATCAAGCAAAACACGTGGTTCTTGATCTGGTAGATAGAATAATGAAAAATCCTAACAACTTCAACCGTGAGGATGGAGACAAATTAAACAACACATGGAGACCTACGCTGCGTGAAAAACGTGCAAGAAGTCACCAGACGTCTATGAACGCAAATCAACAGACCAGAACGGACACGGATCAGCAAAGAGGAGACGTAAGACGGTATATAACGAGAAACGCAAGACCATAACATCAGTATTTAGAAATCTTCTGTAGAAGCTGACAGCATGATCAGCGAAACGTTAAGAGAAAGTTTTGTGACGCGGCAACACCCGAAAAACAGTGCTACATTAATTAGAACTGTTTAAGTGATCCGCTCAGGAATTCATGGAATCTTATTAATTATCTTGTCACTTAATGTGAGTAGTATCAAAGAATGATCAGAATTCAAGCATCATGCTTCTTTGACATGTAAGTAATTGCAGGATATATGCCTAACTATGAAAAAATCTATGAGATTAGGTGTCTTGCTGCGATTGGTCGGTTAATAAGTTGACGTCCTAGTTGATATTGTATTGCAGTTAAACTGGTTGCATGCTGATAGGAGTTTTCTACTTTTGGTGGTTGTTAGCCTTGATCTCCGGTAGGTATGTTTCGTATTGAAATCACTTCTAATAATGAATCTACATCCTTGGTTTTCAAGATAATTTAAGTACTGATTTTTCTAAATTGCGTACCTAGGTGGACAATTTAGTGCTGTGATAACAACTTCCTAGGAGATTGTTTTGACTTTAACAGCTGCGGCTTGTTTTGTCTTTTTAAGATATTTCATTTCTAGATTTTTTATTGTTATTGCAGTATAATATACCTTGTATCTCTTAAATTTGATATGCAATTCCTTGGTAAAATGACTTTCAAAAATAAAACTTATTTATTTTTTCTACGTCCAGGACTGCTTATAGCTCATGATAGTGTTAAAACAGTCCATTGACGTTCTATTGCATTATTCTTATATTACTATTAGCTATTTTTAAATTTAGGTATCGCTTCTTGAGTTTGAGATACGATCGTTCATTTTACTTAATTCTGGGAAGATTAATTGTAGCGTGTATTCAACTGACGAGTTTTGTTACCTTGGTGTGGTTTTTCAGTTACCAGCTGGCTATAGATTCTTGGTTTAGAATTGTTATCTTGTTTTGGTACAATTGGGTATATTTTCTGTTGGTTGTATCTGTTTAGCTGCAAACTCGTTTTTTTTTTAATTTTTCAACTTTTGAATTTGTTTTATTACTATGCATCCACGGTAGTTGGCAGAATGTGCTTTCCCACAATGTACTCATAGTGTTAGAGTTTGTGTTCAAATAAAACGTTAATTATACGAACTTCTATATTAGAACAAAGAACATAAATTCCTGACTTATAACAAAACGTTCGGTATCGAACTGACCTTAAATCTTATATGCTCATGGATGTTACCAAATTGTTGAGCCTTATACTCTTTATCGCTTGGCCTTTCTGACGATGGAGTCTCCTCGCGACCCACAAGGACACATCTAGAGCCATCCCGATGATGGAGCGTCTGCGCGACCCACTAGGACACATCAGAAGCCATCCCGATGATGGAACGTCTGCGCGACCCACCAGGACACATCTGTTGCAATACAGATAGCTCGGAAAGCATAAACAGTCGGCAAATTGGCACATCAACCAAGGAACTGGACATAGTACACTGGACTACGTGTGATGACACCTTGCAACCTCAGATAGTTGACGGAACTATCTGGTGGCTCACTAGACCACTGTTGCAATTCTAGGTAGTACACAAGGCTATCTCGTCGTACACTAGATCGCTACTGTCAAATTTAGATAGCGCACAGGGCTACTTAGTGGTACACTAGACCACTGTGGCGATTTTAGATAGTACACGGGACTACCTTGTGGTACACTAGACTACCACACCAATTTTAGGTAGCGCACTAGACTACCTGGTGGCACACTAAACCACCATTGCAATTTTAAGTAGCACACAAAACTACCTGGTGGTTCACTAGACCCCTCCCATGACATACAAAGTCATGCTTTGGTTGGCCAGACCAATTAATACAGGTACACAAGATCTTCGGTAATTGGCTAAACACTCATCCTACCGTCTACGACCTTTGAATCTATCGTCAAAGTAAATGATAATCAGATATACAATGATTATCTGAAAACAGGTGCATTAAAAATAATCATAAAAATATGTAACAAACTAAATTTACTAAACTAAATACACTTTAAAAATAAACTAAATCATTTTATTGCTATTCCGTCAATTGTGGCCGGAACAACTGAAGGCGATCGCTTGACACAACTCCTCGGAACCGCCTTCGGTCTTTCGTAAAGGAAACTACTCTATATCGATCATTTCTCAGCACCGCCGTGATTTTTACGGCCCACTGGTCAAACCCTTCACTAAGAGAGCCTTTTCTACCAAAACGACATCAAATTTTTTATACTTGATTGTTTCTAAACGTTTCTTATCGTAACGAGCCTTCATTTTCTTTGCTACTGCGTCACAACGGTTTTTAGCTGTCGTCTGAAGCTCATAGATATCTTTACGCGGTATATTTGATAATCAGATTTCGTTCTCCAATCTTGGCCTTAAACCATACAATAGTTCACTAGGAGATATACCTGTGGTTGCCTTTTTAGTACTATTTATATCCTGCTGCATTTGTTTCAGTATTTCATCTCAGCGATCGTGATTTCCTCCAACGCTAGCGGATAACAATTTGAAAATTGTTCGATTAGATCGTTCTACTTGACCGTTGCTACGTGGTGTGGCAATAGCATTCTTTATATGTTTTATTTGGTACTTGGTACAGAATTGACTAAACTGTTGGCAATCAAACGCTTTTCCAAGATCAGTTGTCACTCTTGTTGGAGCGCAGACTAACTTGACGAGCTGTTCAAGATTATGACAGTACTACATGTGTTCGGCACAGCTTCGATTCTGACAAACTTTGTAAAGGCGTCGATTATCACTAATATGTGAGTGTTTCCTTCTGCTGTTCTACAGAATGGACCCAAGTGATCTAAAAGTATAGAACGGTTTGACTACCTTTTCTATCGGCTGTAATTTATTTCGTCCTTTGCCAGTTGGTTTTTTCGCAACCAAACATGTTATACAATGACACGAATTTCTTCACAAAATATTGGATATCGTTAACCAATAAACTGATTTTATAGAATCTAACGTATCATCATGGAAAATTTTTACTACTCACCATCTCACATCTCAAGGAATAACGATTTTTAGTTCGTTGTTAATAATTCTATAAATCTTATCGTTTTTTTAGAGTATAGGATTTTTCGGCGTCTTTGTCTATTATTTATTTTTTTATCAACTATAAATCTTCATCTTGTGATTGAACACCAGAAACTCAATCGTTTGTTTTGGTCATATTTATCGATACGGGATTGCAACTTAGCGCGTCAACATGATTCATTTGACTTCCAGGACGATGCTCTACTGTGAAATCATATTCTTGCATCGCCAGCCACCAGCGTCCAATTTGAGGTGTCATGTCCTTTTTTACCCATGTTAACCTTATTGAATTGCAGTGGGTTATTACGTTAAAATGACGTTCATACAAATAATTGCGAAATCTTTTTACAGCTTCATAAACAGCAAGCGTTTCTAATTCATAACTGTGATAGCGCGTTTCAGCATCGGTCGTCTGTCGACTCGTGTACGCCATTGGCTTATAGGCACCATTGTTTTGCTTTTGTAATAACACACCTCCGATTCCATGCTTACTAACGTCCGTGTGGATTTCTGTTTCGGCGTTCGCATGATAAATTGCTAAAGTTGGAGCAGCTATCAGTTCTATTTTTAATTGTTCAAAATCGCGTTCTTGTTCTATTTCTCAGTTCCAATTAGAGTTTTTCTTAAGTAACGATATTAATGGTTTAGCTTTTAAGGCAAAACTCGAAATGTATTTTCGGAAATAAGACGCTAAACCAACAAATTGATGTGTTTGGTAGGTGTTGAAAAATGTTTAACTGCCGCTAGTTTGTTTCGAGAGGACGTTAAGCTACCATCGCGAATTTTCTAAGTATTCGACAGAACTTTCCATAAATTTGCATTTTGCTAGATTTAATGTAAGTCCCGCATTACTGAGGGTATCAAGTCGCTCTAACGCTTCTAACGCTGTTTTAGCCGCAATTAAAATATCGTCTAAATACACTAGAACATAATCATGTCTTAACATTCCCAAAGTCATATTTATTTCTCTGCAGGCGCATTCGAAAAGCCAAATGCTACTCTAGTATATTGATAGTGACCGTCGGGTGTTACAAAAGCCGTAAATTTTCTTCTGTCTTGCGTCATACTTATTTGATGATAAGCGGTAGACGATACCGATCCTTCACAGTGATAGCGTTTAATTTTCGGTAGTCAACCACCATCCTTAATTCACCGTCGATGTTAGTTCAATGTGCATTTCCAAATCAATATTGCTTATAAGCGCGTTATTTTTATTAAAGCATTTTGGATATTTGTGAATTATGTCTTGCAGACGTCTCTTTTCGTCTTCATTGATGTCAACACCTGTTTGCGTAGTAACTTCGTTCATTTCTAAACCTTTTTCTCACACAGGTGCCCATAGGAATATCTATTTTTTGAGCGTTTATATTTCTAATTTTTATCACGCCCATCTTATCGTGAATCTTTATTTTGTTAGCCGGTAATATTAAGGTGAGACCGTCTCTACATTGTTTGGAAGGATTTGAGTATATTACGCCATGAATTATATATGCATTGACCGTAAGTATTAGCAATTATATCGATAAAAATGTTTTCCACGAGTTTACAACTTTGTATTAATGCTAATTTGCGATAAAAGAAGTCTAGCAAGCTCTGATGTTTGCTCCTTTCTAAATTTATAAGTTCTTTGTTTTCCAATGTTTCCACGAGAGATTGAGGTCTTCTTGATTATTGTACCAAGTTCTAGTATTACCTTTTAACTTATTGGACATGCAAATATACGATCCTTGTCGTCCCATCCGAAAACGTCTCCAGTAGAATCAATGTTATGTAGCCACTGCGCCATAGTCATGTCATCTAATCTGGAACGACTCGATTTCACGTTCAATTTATTTTTCAGTTTTTTGAGTTTCTTTCTTAAATTGCGGTTTTTGCGAGAAGCATCACTTGAACTATCACTACTACACGGGATAGAGAGGGGTCAGCAAAGTACTCAATTTTTTTTTTTATTTTTTACTCATACCCACTCAGTCTCTTGTGCTAGCTCTTCTTCATTCGTAAAGTATATCGTTGGTTTTGCCTCTTTTTGAAATATTTAAGGATTGTGTGTTAGACATTGCAAATTTAACATGTAAAGCCTCATTAACCTTTTGTAAATTTGCTAGTTGCGTATGAAGAATATTTAATCTATTAATAATGCGGGTTTTCTCATTTTCCGATTTTTGCCACGCAGCAAAAAGTACTTGTTCGTTTGATGACTGCTATATTTTTGTGCGTTATTTTAGTATATCTCTATTGGCTCATTCGTCGACTGTGCTGGCGGTGTTTGATAAAACATGCTTAATTCAGCAAGCGTGACACCGGCCATCGGATATCACTTGAGTTGGATGATACCGAACTAACACTTGTTTATACTCGACAGTTACAACACAATATTGTCCCTTTGAAAGTCTAGAAAATGAGAATCAGTTTGATAGCAGATTTAAAGAAACTGTCAGCATGGACAGCGAAATGTCAAAGCAAATTACAAATATACGGCAAAACCCGGGAAAAATTGTATTACAATATTTCGATATGTAATCATTTATGCTGCTAAACATTGTTTTACACTTGAACATAGTAATTGCCAATTCTGTGTTTTTTTTAATAGAAAAATTGAAGAGAACATTAAAACAACAACTTAAGAACAATAGCAATTTTTAGCAAATATAAAAGTTTGCAACGAAGCCTTTTAATGCTACAGCAAGCACGCGTCTCTACGCTATTTTGTTTTTAAATTTTCTCTCGTAGTGGAAAAAATGTTTGTACACATCGACTAAATTTTATTTTTATATTTTAAATGACTTTGACGTACAGAAATGAGATTAGTCATAAGGAATTGCCTAACCGCTAATAAACATACAATGTGTTTTTTAGTATTTAAAAACAAATAATTTTGAGTTGATATATATAAAACTGTGTTTAGCGGATTCGTCATCAAAGCGGTAGACACCTATTACTAGCACAGTATACTAAAAATAATAATACACTACTAATGTTTTAATTTTTTTTATTTGTTGATTTTATCTATTTTGCAACCCATGAAATTCTCAAAAACGTAAATTGTTTATTTAAACATAATTATATATAAAATAATTTGTTAGACTGGTTACTCCAGATCTAACCAAAGTTTTAGTTTTCGATTATGTTATTGTGCTAATTACAAATAAAAATATTACTAGTTTGTTAATATTATTTGCTAAGTTAGAATTAAGATAAAAAACTACAAAAGCAATTATTGAAATGTGGACAATACTACAATAAAAACTAATATTTTCAAGTAAAATTTCAAATGCTTTATTACTTTATTTAATAAATTCTACAGACATAGTTAAAAATAAAAACACAAATATCATATGTTCTATACTTGCATCGCTGTATAGTCTCTTAAAAGAGAGTGTTTACCTTTATCCAGATCCAAATTAGTGGCACGTTAGCGTATATATCGGGTACATTTAGTGTGCAAGAATATGACAAAGATACAATACCAACTTGAGTTTCGTTTATAACAAGTGGACCGCCGGAATCACCCATGCAAAATCCAGCGTTTTGCTTTAAAGTACAAATTTGTGACAAACCAAGGCTATAGTTTAGTTGTGAAACACGTGACTGGCACTCTATAAAACCAATATAAGTTGTAGTTAAGCTGTGCAATTGATTTGGAGGTACATTTAAAGTATAATTGGTTAATCCCCAACCAGTAACAACGCCAGTAGCACCTGGAAGCGGAGGTAAGAATGCTATGTCAATTAGTGCAACTGTACTGGAAAATACTATAGACGTTTTAGTCCTTACAAGTCCAGCGTCATGAGTCACTCTGTTAGGATCGTATAAATAGTGTATTTTATAGCCATATACGCCATAAATTGTGCCCGAGTCTAAGTAAACACTACCAACCATGATATTAAAAGTTCGTGGTCTAAAAAAATGGCAATGTATAAATATTACTAGTAAAATTATACTTACACTTCTAAGCAATGCGCTGCTGTTAATATCCAACGCCAATTAAGAATAGAACCACCGCAAAAATGTCCATTTGAAGCGGTTCTTAATGAAACTTGATATGGATATTGTCCATTAACTGCTGGCACACCGTTTACAATGCGAGTATCTGCAGCAAGAATGCTAGTACCTTAAATGTAACCATAAAAAATGTAAATTATTTTGCAATGGTAAATTTACTGCACAAGGTGACCGCTAAGCACAAAACACTAGCAAAAGCATAAAAATACATGGCAAATAATTGTATTACTAATAAGCCCACAAATTTATAGTCTAACCGTTGTTTATCTTCATAACTAAAACAATGGAGATACATTTTTGTGATAAGAAATGACGCTTTTGTTTTAAAATACACTTATATTTTAAGTTTCGTAAACCAAAATAGTTACAGTGAGCAGGTGAACTAACCGGTTGTCGGACACTTCTTCTTTTTTCATCTTCTTCAATGCCGCTAACAAGGTCTTCCAAACACAGCGTACATAGAACTTCTGTTTCATTATTATTTTTATGTTCTGTTGTTTATTACTTTCCTTACTTGTTTCTTTGCTAATGGATTTTTTCTTTTTTTTCGATTCTTCTTGCTTCTGGATATTTATCTGTTCTCTTATTTTTCTTTTACTTTTAGCCACTTCTATTTTCTCCTTTTTTTTCTGCATTTTTCTGGTTATAATAAGATCATCATGCTTCCGATGAAATGGCACTTGGTAAGTTTAGTTTTGTACGTCTGCTTTTTCAGATACTCTTCTGGGTATATGAGATGCTTTTGGAATTGATCTAATTTGCCAATGGGTGTCATTTTGTTTTTGGATTCAAATAAAAGTATTTCATTTTCATTTGTCTGAATTAGTATACTTGTACTATTTGCCAGTTTATTAACTAATATTCCATTATTTCGATTTTTGTCTGTTAAATTTTCAATATAGTTTTTTTGTATTACAATCGCTATTTCTTCTTCTAAGACAGTTCTCATTCGCTATATCATCCGTCACTTTATCAACTAATATCACATTTTCTTTGTCTTGTGTTTGTTTTGGTAAATTCGAATTGTCGTCATTTTCTTGTTTTAAACTCGGTATATTTGTTTTCAGCAGGATGGTTGTTGACATCACTTATTTTTCTTCACGTGTTTTATCCTTACATTTTTTTTCATTATAAGCATTTGTTTATAAATTTTTCTTATTTATTTTACTTACTTTTGTACGTTCTGAAAGCGTATTTTTTTTTGTATTATAGTTTAGAGCGCAAAAGATTGGTTTTTGGTTATTTTGTTTTATCATAATGCTTTATTCATATTGTGTGTTAGGTTACTTGTTTTCTTTTCTTGTGTTAAAGCCAGTGTTAAGAATTTTCAGTTCCTGTCTTTCTGGTTCACTATTTGAATTATACGAATTGGTAACAATGTTACTGCATCCATGAGTGCAATAGTATTTTCTATGACATCTACTGCACTTTCTCTGTCAAATTGCTGTGAAGTATTTGTTGTTGAAACAAAAGTTGATGTAGAATTTTGAAGTGCATCATAACACTGTTACTAATGATTTTCTTGCCATATTACTTTCGTTAATGATAACATCTGAGTTTATTCCACACTTTTCTACTTTAGTTCGAATTTTGTTTATTACTTTCTCAGCTGAATCAAAATCTCTTGCTGTTAAATGTTCGGCATTAGTAGTAGAATTTTACTCTAAAAAAACTTTAAACCAGCTGAAAACTCTTATTGAAATGTCTGTTGCCGCTTTTGCATTTGGTATAGTGTAAGATTTCATCCATTTCGTAAACTAATTGATTGCCATTAAAATGTATTTATATTCTGAATCACATTCTGGGAACGTCTTACAATGTCAGAAGCTACTTTTTCTAAAGAGATTCCTATATCATATTGTTTTATCAATGCTTTGCGCTTTTTTACTAAACCATTTCTTAATTTGCAGTTCGTGCACTTATGGCACCATTCTTTTTCTACCTAATAAAATATTTATTGCACTTTCCTTAGTGATTTCTTTACGCTAAAGTGTTTCTAATAAGCTATCGTGCAAATACTGCTGACACTCAGCTTTTTGACAATATCAACTGCATTCTGTTTTTGTGCCTTTGACAGTTTCTAGAAATTGCTTCAGAAGACCGTCTTTCACTCTCAAAAAGACTTACTGCGTCTATTCTAATTTGATGTTTTTGCTTAAAACACTTTCTTCTTGCCAGGTTGGTCACTAGCCGTTTGACTTTCAGTTTATCAACTATAACAGTTCTTTAGAGACAACCAAATCTTTACTACTAGTTGTGAACAAATGTTGGAGCCTGCTGAACATGGTTTCCTTGACAAGGCATCCGCGTTTTAATTACTGTACTTAGCACGATGTTTTGTGTCGTAGTTATACTTTTGCAATCTCTTGATGAAAATTGAAATAACAATTTTAATGCGGCGTAATCCGTTGTTAGTAAACATTTGCGTTTATGTAAGTATTTGAATAGTATATTACACTACGAGGGCCCGAGGCGAAGCCGAGGGCATCATGACGCGCAGGACCGAGATTTCAACTTTTGGCCCGCGTAGTGTATACGATTTTTCTTCACAGCTGGTCGAAAGTACGTTATTAATTCTACTTTTTTTAACTTTAAATGTTGATAAGCATGTTTTTGATGCCTGCCCCCCGACATTTGCGTATTAATACTCGTAACTAGGGACTCGCTTCGTTCGTGCCGCAATTGTCGGGGGGCTTCGCCTCGGAGCATCATGACGCGCAGGGCCGAAAATTCAACTTTCGGCCCTCGTAGTGTAATATACTATTTTATAGAATTGAAGACTGCTAATAGTTTTCTTCTGGTCGCTATGACTTATTCTTGCTCATCTTAAACCTGCACCGATAGCCACGTTGTTTGGGTTAGTACACAAGTTTTCCATACTCTCTTGAATAACTTAAAATCGGTTAAATGACTAGGACATGTTTTAGTTGCGTTTTTGGTTATACTTAGTATTAGTTTTTATCTTAAATGCGGGGAATTTTTTTTGCCTTTGGGTTCTCAAATGACTTTCAAACATTTTTCCAACCGCAATTACGTTGCCCAAACAAGCACGTCTTTCAAAAAGTCATTGAAAAAAAAAAATCTCTATTAAACACTTAAATGTCGCTCGAACGTTACACAAGTAAAAAGCATAACAAGCAACTGCCGCAAACTAGTTCCAATTGTAAATAATGTTTTTTAAGGTTTAAATTTAACTGTTTTTTTGATTGTTTTATTAAGCTGTCTGTAGTTTATGCAAAACCGCGTTGATCCATTAGTTTTTAATTACCAAAACTACTAGGGATGTCTATAAATTATGTGAAGGTTTAATTACATCTTGTTTCTGCATATCCGTTAATATGGCTTCGATTTCTTCTGTTTTTAACAAAAAAGGAGAAAGTGTTATCGTATCGTCCGAGCGTTTTGGGTATTGATTTTGTGTTTTGCTACGCTAGCTTTTTTTTGAAACTAAGCATGTATTGATACTGCTGAATAAATGTTTTAACTTTGGTCAACTTGTCGTGGCTAAAGTTTTAGCACTTAAAAATGAATATAGCTAATAGTTGTTGTCAAGAAATTACTAGAATACAGAGAAGAAAATCAGATAAAATAGCAGCTATTAGACATGTTTTAGACGGTTTGTGAATAACATCAAACAATGTTTTTATTCAAGTAGTCACCTGACAATAGACAAGCAGCTTGTTGTTTATAGAGGTAAGTGTCCTTTCAAGGTTTACATGAAGTCAAAACCAGCCAGGTATGATATAAAAATTTGGAAAATGGCTGATGTAAAATCATAAGTAATGAAGATACAAGTTTACACTGGAAAGAAAGCTAACAGACCAGATAAGGATCAAGCAAAACGCGTGGTTTTTGATCTGGTAGATTGTTTTGAACGTGGATATTATATAGCTTTTTTACTAGCGTACCTTTGTCTCAAGAACTCATCAAAAGAAAACTGACGTTATGCGGTACTTTGCATAAAAATAAACTCAATATTCCTCCTAAATTCTTATCCCATGTTTTAAGAGAAACGTTTTCATCAAGGTTTACCTTTTCTAATAACTTTGATATTTTATTCTCTTAATAAAATAATGCGGTGATTCTACTTAGTACTGAGCATCACAATGACACTACAAGTAGCGAAAAAATTGACTTCAAACCTGAAATTATTCTGCACTATAATTTAACCAAAGAGGCAGTTGACATTGTCGATAATGTAATAACAGAATATTCTAACAAAAGAACAACAATGAGATGGACAATGATAATATTTTATAATATGATTGACGTTGTTTGCAGTAATGCATTTTCGCTATAAATAATGAAAAACCCAGATTAGAATAAGACGCAAACAGGAAGAAAAAGGCTTTTTCTATTTGAATTAGGGCAAAACTTTTAACACGAAAGTAATACAAAAAAAAATAAATGTGGTACACATCGACGAATTTTAGAAGCAATGGAAATGTTAGCAGAACTTTCAGCAGAACCCATAGCTGAAGCAGCAGAACACAACAACAAAGAAAAAAAACCAAAAAAGACTCTTTTTTTCTACGTCCAGGAGTGCTTATAGCTCATGATAATGTTAAAGCAGTCCACTGACGTTCTATTGCATTATTCTTATATTACTATTAGCCATTTCTAAATTTAGGTATCACTCTTTGAGTTTAAGATACGATCGTTCATTTTACTTAATTTTGCTAAGATTAATTGTAGCGTGTACTAAACTGACGAATTTTGTTACCTTGGTGTGACTTTTCAGTTACCAGGTGGCTATAGATTCTTGGTTTAAAATTATTATCTTGTTTTGGTGGAATTGGGTTTCTTTTCTGTTGGTTGTATCTGTTTAGCTGCTTAGGCAAACTAAGTTTATTCAATTTTTTGACTTTTGATTTTTTTTACTACTATGCATCCACGGTAGTTGGCAGAATGTGCTTCTTCACAGTGTACTCATTTTGGAGGAGTTTTCTTTTTTTCTTACACTCTATAGTAATGTATTTATCTGTACATTTTACTTATCTGGGTTTCTTAGCGCAGTATGTCTACATAAATGACACCGCTTGCATTGTAGCACTAGTTTATTTTTTCTGATAGGTTTGATTTCTACTCGAATGCCTATGATATATTTTATCTCGAATATTTTGTTAGTGTTTTCATCTTGTCTAAAGAACAACATGAACATGTTTAGAAGATGTTTTGTTTTGTATTTTCATTTTTTTGTGTTTCAAGTATTTAGTATCTTTTCTTTGGGAGTTTGCTATCTTGTCAAAAAGGTACCATGATTACTCATTGTCAAAAAAAAAGCTTTGATGAAAGTTTGGTAGCTCTCCCTATCTGAGACGTTTTGATATTCTTCTTAATTATTTTAATTTAATAACAACGAAAGAAAGTACTTATGAGTTTATGGATTTTATAAAAGGTACTAATTTCGTCTACAATTATAGGCGGCGGTTGTGAAATTTTTTTTAATTGTATTGTTTTTTTAGAACCTTATGCTTTTCTTGTAGAGAGAGGGAGGGGTCAGCAAAGTACTAAATTTCCTTTTTTAATTTTTTAGTTATACCCATTCGGTCTCATGTGCTAGCTATGTTTCATCCGTTGGTTTTTCCTCATTTTGAAATATTTAAGTATTGTGTGTTAGTTTTTTTTCTAACATTGCAAATTTAACATGTAAAACCTCATTAAACTTTTGTAAATTTGCTAGTTGCGTATGAAGAGCATTTAATATATAAAATCTTAAGTTTAGACCGTTAAGTTTAGATCTTAAGTTTAGTCGTAGTAAACTACGACGCGGTCTAAGCCGAAAGTCAGTTATAATCATAAGCATTTAATATATTAATAATGCGAGCTTTCTTATTCTCTGATTTTTACCACGCAGCAAAAGGTACTAGTTCGTTTAGTGACTTTGATATGTTTTTTTTAAAGTGCGTTATTTTATTATTATTAACACTTGTTTATAGTTGACAGTTACAACAGAATATTTTCTCTTTAAAAGTCTAACAAATGAGAATCAGTTTGATAGCAGATTTTAAAGAAACTGGCAGCATGAACAGCGAAATGTCAAAACAAATTAAGAATACAAGGCAAAACACGGAAAAATATTATTTTACAATATTAAGATATGTAATTATTCATGCTGCTAAACATTGTTTTACAATTGAACATACAATTGCTAATTCTGCGTTTTTTTAATAGAAAAATTAAAGATAACATTAAAACAACAACTTAGGAACGATAGCAATTTTCAGCAAATATAAATGCAACCGAGCCTTTAAATGCTACAGCAGGCACGCGTCTCTACGTTATTTTGTTTTTAAATTTTTTGTTGTAGTGGAAGAAATTATTGTACACGTCGACTAAATAATGTTTTTATAATTTATTCTCCTATACAGTAGTAGCATTGTACGAAAATGACGTTGACGTACGGAAATAAGATTGGCCATAAGGAATGCACAGCGTTGCCTAACCGCTAATAAACATACAATATACAATTTAATATTTAAAAACAAATAATTTTGAATTATAAATTAATAAATTTGAGTTGGAAAAAATTTACTATTCCACAACTATATAAAACAAATTGCCATAGTTTTAATCCCATTCGGGTGTTAATTGATTAACAAATCTGAGGCTAAACGCCATCTCGTAGGAACGGAGCTACGTACGAGTTAATCCACATGTAGGAAACTATGAAGTTGTTAGTTAGATAGTAAATATTACAACCGCGAATTTCAAAAAATGTATTTGAGTTATACGCGGCATAATATTTCTAACTGTACTACGCAAGTGCAAAAATTTGTTTATATAATTGCAGAAACCATCTTTATATAGTTGTGGAAACTGTATTAGAGTATTCCAGTGATGAGGAGTCCAAATAGGACGAAACAGCTGTCCACTGGTCTCTAAGATGGTTTCTGCAATTATATAAACAAATTTTTGCACTTGTGTAGTACAGTTAGAAATATTATGTCGCGTATAATTCAAATACATTTTTTGAAATTCGCGGTTGTAATATTTACTATCTAACTAACAACTTCATAGTTTCCTACATGTGGAGTAAATTGTTTATTTAAATATAATGTATAATTATATAAAAAACAATTTGTTAGATTGGTTACTCCAGATCTAACCAAAGTTTTAGTTTTCGATTATGTTATTGTACTAACTACAAATAAAATGATTACTAGTTTGTTAATATTATTTGCTAAGTTAGAATTAAGGTAAAAAACTACAAAAGCAATTATTGAAATGTGGAGATGTTAATTACTACAATAAAAACTAATATTTTCAAGTAAAATTTCTAATGCTTTATTACTTTATTTAATAAATTCTACAGACATAGTTAAAAATAAAAACACAAATATCATACGTACTATACTTGTATCGCTTTATAGTCTCTTAAAAGAGAGTGTTAAACTTTATCCAGATCCAAATTAGTGGCACGTTAGCGTATATATCGGGTATATTTAGTGCGCAAGGATATGCCAAAGATACAATACCAACTTGAGCGTTGTTTATAACAAGTGGACCGCCGGAATCACCCATGCAAAATCCAGCGTTTTGCTTTAAAGTACAAATTTGTGACAAACCAAGTCTATAGTTTAGTTGTGAAATTCGTGATTGGCATTCTATGAGACCAATATAAGTTGTAGTTAAGCTTTGCAATTGATTTGGTACAGTATTTAAAGTATAATTGGTTAGTCCCCAACCAGTAACAACGCCAGTAGCACCTGGAAGCGGATGTAAGAATGCTATGTTAATTGGTGCAACTGTACTGGAAAATACTATAGACGTTGTAGTCCTTACAAGTCCCGCGTCATGGGTCACTCTGTTAGGATCGTATAAATAGTGTATTCTATAGCCATATACGCCATAAATTGTGCCAGAGTTTAAGTAAACACTTCCAACCATGATATTAAAAGTTACTGGTCTAAAGAAATGACAATGTATAAATATTATTAGTAAAATTATACTTACACTTCTAAGCAATGCGCTGCTGTTAATATCCAACGTCTATTAAGAATAGAGCCACCGCAGAAATGTCCATCTGAAGCGGTTCTTAATGAAACTTGATACGGATATTGTCCATCAACTGCTGGCACACCGTTTACAATGCGAGTATCTGCAGCAAGAATGCTACTACCTAAAATGTAACCATAAAAAAATGTAAATTATTTTGCAATGGTAAATTTACTACACAAAGTGGCCGCTAAGCACAGAACACCAGCAAAAGCATAAAAATACATGGCAAATAATTGTATTTCGAAGAAGCCCACAAATTTATAGTCTACCCGTTGTTTATCTTTTAAACTAAAACAATAGATACACATTTGTGTGATAAGAAATGACGCTTTTGTTTTAAAATACACTTTTTATTATTTTAAATTTCGTAAACCAAAATAGTTACAGTAAGCAGGTGAACTAATAGGTTGTCGGACACTTCTATTCATTTTTAGGCATTTCATTTTTATGGCATCCTTTTAGGTTTAAAAAATACATTTTTAATCAAGCACTCTTCAAAATTTTATTTGCTATTCTATTTAATTAAGCATAATAAAATAGGATTTTTACTAGTTTTTAAACATCTTGATCAAATTGTCAGACAGTATTGACACTTTTTTCGAACTGGGCGCCAAAAAGCGGTCTTTTCGGCCATACATATAAAATCTTTACAAACATTTAAAGACAACTAGAAGAAATAAAAAAATACTTTACTAAAAAGTTTTAAAAAATACAGATCATCTTTAACAAAAATATATAAAAAAAATAAAAACTTTAGTATTGGAATATAATAACAAAAATAAAACTTGAACGGCATAAATCGCAAATATAATCTTTTCGGGCTGCTTCATTGTATAGCATCCTTTTCATATCTGTGCATTTAAAGTGATACCATCTGGGGCGCTCATCACATCCGATATTCTTTTTTTCATCTTCTTCAATGCCGCTTGTTACAAGTTTTTCGGTTTTACGAACCTGCACGGCCAACTCGCAATAATCGGAGAGAGGGGAGGTCCACACTAAATAATGAAAATTACCGTAACACGCTAACAAGGTCTTCCAAACACAGCGTACATAGAACTTCTGTTTCATTATTATTTTTACGTTCTGTTGTTTATTACTTTCCTTACTTGTTTCTTTGGTAATGTATTTTTTCTTTTTCTTTGATTCTTCTTGCTTCTAGATCTTTATCTGTTCTCTTATTTTTCTTTTACTTTTAGCCACTTTTATTTTCTCCCTTTTTTTGCATTTTTCTGGTTATAATAAGATCGCCATGCTTCCGATGAAATGGCACTTGGTAAGTTTAGTTTTGTACATCTGCTTTTTCAGATACTCTTCTAGGTATGTGAGATGCTTTTGGAATGGATCTAATTTGCCAATGGGTGTCATTTTGTTTTTTGATTCAAATAAAAGTATTTCATTTTCATTTGTCTGAATTAGTATACTTGTACTATTTTTAAATTTTCAATATAGTTTTTTTTGTATTACAATCGCTATTTCTTCTTCTAAGACAGTTCTCATTCGCTATATCATCCGTCACTTTATCAACTAATATCACATTTTCTTTGTCTTGTGTTTGTTTTGGTAAATTCGAATTGTCGTCATTTTCTTGTTTCAAACTCGGTATACTTGTTTTCAGCAGGATGGTTTTTGACATCACTTATTTTTCTTCACGTGTTTTATCCTTACATTTTTTGAAGTGAAACTTCTTTATCGGCGTTGGAAAAAAATTTACCGTCACATTTTTTCCGTTACGCGCCATCTTTTTTTTCGGTTACGGAAACGCAATAGCGACGTGATAAATAATATATCAATACTAAAGTGATCAACAAAATTAAAGGGTTTATTTTAATTCTAATTCCAGTGGATTTTTAACAAAAGTAAGTAATTATATCTATTTTTCTAATACTTGGGTGGAATTAATTGACATAGAGTATAAATTCTGAAATATGTTATTAATTTAAATTTAAAATATTTAAGGTTAACCTCAGTTTCTGATTGAACGATGACATTTTAAATTTAATATATTTAAGGTTAACCTCAGTTTCTGATTGAACGATGACATTTTAAATTTAATATATTTAGGGTTAACCTCAGTTTCTGATTGAACGATGACATTTTAAATTTAATATATTTAAGGTTAACCGCAGTTTCTGTTTGAACGATGACAATGATAGTAATAATTCTATTTCAATTAATGAAATGCTGTAATAATCTTAGTAGCAAAAAGTGAAATAATTGTATTATTTGTATTCATGTCTATTATAATAAAATCCTTTTGTTTAAAATTTATCTAATTTTAAATTTAAAATATTTAAGGTTAACCTCAGTTTCTTATTGTAACTATCGGTCAATGTATATGATTTCATTAAAATAGTATTTATTAATTAATAAGACTGCTAATTTAATGAACATCAATTAATTGATATACATGCAACTTTTCAGAAATTGGTTAAATAAAGTTAAATTAGATAAATTTTAAACAAAAGGATTTTATTATCATAGACATGAATACAAATAATACAATTATTTTACTTTAACTTTTTGCTACTAAGATTATTACAGCATTTCATTAATTGTAATAGAATTATTACTATCATTGTCATCGTTATTATATATTTTTGTAATTAATGGCTTATGGTAACTGAAATATGAAATTGAATCTACAAAAATTAGTTAATTGATTTACAAAAATTTGCATTCATGTCTATGATAATAAAATCCTTTTGTTTAAAATTTATCTAATTTAACTTTATTTAACCAATTTCTGAAAAGTTGCATGTAGATCATTTTGCGAAAAATAAGGCCATAAAGAAGTTTCACTTCTTACATGTGTACACTAGTACACGCCCTAATTTTTTTCATTATAAGCATTTGTTTCTAAATTTTTCTTATTTATTTTACTTAGTTTTGTACGTTCTGAAAGCGTATTTTTTTTTGTATTATAGTTTAGAGCGCAAAAGATTGGTTTCTGGTTATTTTGTTTTATCATAATGCTTAATTCATATTGTGTGTTAGGTTACTTGTTTTCTTTTCTTGTGTTAAAGCCAGTGTTAAGAATTTTCAGTTCCTGTGTTTCTGGTTCACTATTTGAATTATAGGAATTGGTAACAATGTTACTGCATCCATGAGTGCAATAGTATTTTCTATGACATCTACTGCACTTTCTCTGTCAAATTGCTGTGAAGTATTTGTTGTTGAAATAGAAGTTAATGTAGAATTTTGAAGTGCATCATAATACTGTTACTAAAGATTTTCTTGCCATATTACTTTCGTTAATGATAACATCAGAGTTTATTCCGCACTTTTCTAATTCAGTTCGGATATTGTTTATCACTTTCTCAGCTGAATCGAAATATCTTGCTGTTAAATGTTTGGCATTAGTAGTAGAATTTTATTCCAAAAAAACTTTAAACCAGCTGGAAAACTCTTTCTTAATTTGCAGTCCGTGCACTTATGACACCATTCTAATACGTTTCTTTTTCTACCTAATAAAATATTTATCGCACTTTCCTGAGTGATTTCTTTACGCTTAAGTGTTTCTAATAAGCTATCGTGCAAATACTGCTGACACTCAGCTTTTTGACAATATCAGCTGCATTTTGTTTTTGTACCTTTGGCAGTTCTTAGAAATTGCTTAAAACAACCGTCTTCTACTCTCAAAAAGTGTTACTGTGTTTTTGCTTAAAGCACTTTCTTCTTGCCAGGTTCGTCACCAGCCGTTTGACTTTCAGTTTATCAACCATAACAATTCTTTAGAGACAACCAAATTTTTCTTCTTTTCTTCACGCTACCAAAATCGAGATCGTTATTGTCATTGTGTTTTTTACTTGTATCAATTTTTTGTAGTTCTTTTTTTTTAACCAAGTTTATTCGTTTAAGAGCAAAAATGTAGCTTTCCTGGAAATTTTTATCCAAGCGTGGTGTCATCATTGCATTTTCATCTTTCAGGTAGAAGCACGTCTTCGCTTAATAACACATGCACAGATGCCTTCTTTGAAAAATCTAACAGAATTGCTTTATTATCAATCTTGATAGTTTAGTACTTTATTTTGCAAGATAATGGTTATTTTGACTACTCTCTCTGTAAGTATCTTAGCGCTAGTTGACAGTTTATTAAATTTATTTGAAAAATACTAAACATGTACTGACTGGGTGAAAATTTTCTCCATCCTCCTGCATTTGCAGAGTTCTGCCAATACGATCAAAAATTCCATGAAATCGTTTTAAAAAGTAGTTATTTTACAAAAGTATGCGCTCTATTACGGAATGTAATAATTATACCATCAGGTTTGTAAACTTTTGGAAAAAGAAAAAGTTTGTGCAGAGGTTGCGTTTCAATAATGGTTAACTAAGTTTTATCTCAAACCAGTAGGATTGTTGAAATGGTACGAACTCCTCATAAGTCCTGTTAGTAAATATACCTCTCAAGGGTTCTATATGTGATTTTGACAAAAATATTCTTAAAATTTCGAATGTATTTTTTTTTATACATAGATGAGAAATTTGAGAATTTTTTTGATACTGATTTAGATTTAAAGAATCTAGAAGAATCTTTAGAAACTGAACTGAACTGAAAAGACGATGACAAGATTTCAGTTGACACCAAAGATTAAATAATTTCAAACCACTTCCAAAATTTGTTTATTATTAAAGATGATTTAATTTGGCTGAAGGAGCCTTTTAATGGAAAACGCTGTTCCCTAAGTATCTAATTCATATAATATAGCAGAAGTGTTCAAGTTATTTATTTTTGCTAATATGGTGAAATAAATAGAAAACTTCACAAATCAACAAAGGGTTTACGAAACTGAAGATTGTAATGACCGGGTAGAGGTATGATTTGAAAGAATGTCGATGAAACTATAGTATATACATTTATTGGTTTGTTGATATCTGCTAAAGCACTAAAAACTAATGATTCTATTCAATTGGTGTGACAAAATAATCTCTGTTTGCATCGTTTAATTTTTTAGTTTGTTGAGATTTGTCGATAAAGACACAAGAATATTTTTATTTAATTTTTCTAATTTTGCATCAGTTAAAGATTACCCTAGTATGAAATGTTTTAAATAGCAAAATACAGTTGTTACAGAAATAATCAAAAAAAGTAACCGTCTTCTTGTATAGCATGGCTTAACGGAACCGTGGAATTATAAAAGTTATCTTATTATACAAAAATGGCTGAATCGTTCTTTTCCAAACTTTATTTTACAGCTAACCTTAAACTAATCTTTCTTTTCCTGTTCAAATAGTGTCTCACTTACTATCCTAACAGAAATAGGGGCACATTTAAATTTAAGCACCACAATTCGGCGATCCTAACCGGTAATTCGTCCTCGAACTAAAACAAATTTAAATTACAAGAAAATATACAAGTTATCCTGAGACAATATTGCAGGGATAAGGTGTACATAAGTATAAACGGAATATATAATTCTTACCCTAACATAATTACAATTTTTAGAAAAATAAAGGAAACTAGTATTAACTAACAGAACGGAAAATTGGGACATTCTGTTTATAGAAAGAAAACGCGCTTTAATAGATACTTAAACGCCGAATCTTACCACCATTCAGTACAGAAGAATACTGTTTTGCATACTTTAGCCAAAAGTGTGTCAGATAATGAAAATCTACAAAAGGAAAAGGAAGCACTGTTGGAGTCTCTACAACAAAATGGATACGGCTTCAAAGAGATCTAAAACGCATGGAAAAAAGCAATACATCTAAAAGCCAGAGAAAACTTATCGCATCCTACTAGCACCGCTTATTTACCATACTGTATGGGTTTGACAAACAAAACAAGCAGGGTGCTTAAGAAACATAATATTAAAACTGTCTTTACGACTAAGGATACCCTGAACACCTGGTTTATATCTGCTAAAGACAAGCAAGTGCCGAAACTTACAACATTTCTTGTTCCTGTGGATCAAGTTATATAGGACAGATGGGACGCTCTATTGAAGTTAGAGTAAAAGAACATATGGCTGACTGCAAACACCGCAGAGTTACTAAATCAGCAGTGGCAGAACACGTGTGGAACCAAAGACACACGCTGAACTTTGACCAAACTAAAGTGTTGGTTAGAACTCCTTTTTATTTTCCCAGACTAATCCGCGAAGCTGTGAAAATAGAAAAACATCCATGTAATATAAACCGAGAAGAGGTTTAAGACTCAGCAAATCTCGGTTACCAGTATTATATCCTCTAAGACAAAGATCGACCTTCTTGGAAAAGACACAAACATTTACTCCGAGTAATAACGAAGTCAGTCAAGCGGTAACGGAAAGATAAGGTCCGTTCATCACGCTAATCGTTGTTGGTATAAATATCGTCATTTACACTTTTTCTTTCAGTGACATTTACCACTTTGAAGATGCAAGCTGCAATGTCTTGCAAAACGTCAGTTTGTATATGTTCACGAACGACAATACGGCAAAGGCCCAGCTCTACTTCTTGTTTTGGCTCTCAAGAAGAGACTAGGATCTAGCCCAAGTCTGGGTGTTTAACTACGACGCGGTCTAAGCCGAAAGTCGCTCATAATCATAAATATAGGAAAGAAGTTAAAAATAACTTTGTTTTTACTGGATAATCTGAACACATGTGACAGCAATTCAAAATGCTCAGCCATAAATTTGGTGACTACCAAAATGTCGTATAGATAAATAATTTTTTTAGCTACCCCTAATCAATTCAAAAAAATATCGAATTAATAAATCTTTGGAAAACTCTAGGAGCATTGGTAAATCCAAAGAGCATGTACAATCACGCATTTTGACCTCAAGGTGTCACAAAGAAAGTGAGGAGTACTGCTGAAGGAGACATTTCACATGGTTGAAAGCATTCTGAAGATCCAAACAAGTAAAATCTCTTTTGTTCTTAAAAGAGTCTAGATGATCAATTATTAAGGGAATCGAATAGTTATTCTTTACTGTAATTTTGTTCAGTTTACGGTAATCAGAACACAATCTTAATTAAGCATTTTTTTTGTGAGAACGATAGGTGAAGCTTATAAAGAATTATTTTCTCGAATAATGCTTTGTATTAATTAAGTATCTAATATGACTTGTGATTTTTCTTATTCATAATGTGAGAGTTTACGTGGTCGACAGAATATTGGTATGTAATGTTTTAGTTTAGAATTTTGTTAAATAATTACTTTTGAAACATCAAAAGTTATGCTTGAGTGTTGATTTGAGATAACATCACGCTCCAGTAAAGCTGGGTTACCCATGATGCCTCAGAGTAGTAGAGGACTGCATAAAATTTTATACTTCTTGATATATCATTAACAGTAATAATTACTTCACTATACCCTAATACGTTTAACTTTAACCCATTCATTTCCAAAAATGTGCCAGAAGAATCACAACTATTAACAGTCAAATAAGAGGGTACAAACTAATTCTGAAATAATCTTATAGGTAAACCAGAGTCAACTAAAGCAGTTATAATATGCTTAAAAATAAAATTATCTAAGTTATATTCGTACAAAAAAAATTTTAAACAGTCATCGAAGTTGCACCAAGACTCTTCTTGTCAAAACAATCTTGGTACTTATAACTCACAGAACTACATTTGAAGCACAAACCCTTTGTACGCTTAGGTTTATCGCGATTGCTAGCACTGCAATTGCCTTTTAAATCCATGTGATACACCGCTGAATTTGATTGCATTCATGGTTTTTCTGTTTTTGCTGTAAAACGTTCAGAGAATGTAATTGAAAACATAATCCGCAGTAGATGTGTCCTGTTAGTATACCACAGAGAAGTTTTAATTCTCTTCTTCTTAACTTTTTAACTTCCTTTCCCCTTTTTTTGATAGGGCTAAAAAACTTTTTTAAATGTTTTAGCCCCGGCATTTTGTTCCAAGTTCTGTTGATTTCTTTGTTGGCCCAGTTGGTGAAAACCTCTTTGATTAAAGCCATACATGAGAGATAGCCCTATAAAGGGTTTTACTGCACCTAATTTTGCTTGCTGCTGTGTTTCTGCATTGCCTCCTATTCCCTGATGGCCTGGCATCCAAACAAGTTCAATTTTATTCTTGTCTGCCAGCTAGTTTAGGGATTGATGGCATTCGTAAAGCTTGCGTAATTTTACTATGTTTCTTTGCAGTGCTTTTAATACCGCTTGGATATTCGACATGATGCATATATTTTGTTTGCATTGGTTTTTGGTAATCAGATGATCCGCTACTAACTGGATGGCGTGTACTTCTGCTTAAAAAATGGTGGCTCAGAACTAAGGGACACCACCGTTTTCTATTTTGGATCCATTTCTGAACTATTTTTGGGAAAACCTTTAAACGTAGTCCGTGCCTCCCACCCAGTTTTTCCTAGTGGGGAACCTGACTTGGTATTTGTGATCAAAAATCATTTTAGATTTCTTCTGATCTTTCACTGCAGCCATGTCCAACAGAGGAGTATTTCCAGATGAGGTTTGCGGTTGCCTTCTTTGGAATGCTGTACCTCATTTAATTTGAGAGCCTGCTTCATAGTTTCCTCCTTAATTGCTACTAGTAGGGGATCCAAGCTGGGAAGGTGGGTGTTGATTTCATGGCGCCTATGGTGGTCAGACATGCTAGCTTTTGCATCTTTACCAGCTTTGCTTGCGCGGTACTTTGGTCTACTTTTCTACACCAAACTGCAGACGCATAAAAAACTCCAAGTCTAACAACATGTTTGTAGATCCAATTGGTTATGTTGGAGTTTAAACCCCACGTTTTGTCAACCATTTGGCGACAAGACCATAAAGTTTTTATTGGCCTTGTTGGTCGTTTTGGACAGATCACTTTTCCACGTTAATTTTTGGTCTAGTCTCACCCCCAGATATTTAATCTCCTTGGAGAGGGTAATGGTAGTTTTATTAAACTGAGTATTGAGGATATTTAAATTCCTTCGATTAGTAAAACAAACGATGGTGGTTTTATTTGGGTTTATGTTGATGGTCTCTTTGAAGCACCAGTTGCGTGTTAGGTTGATGGTATTTTGTATTCTCTCCGCTAGGATGGAGTCATGCTTGTCCCTTACAGGCGCGGCTCCAGCAGTTTATTTCGGTGGGGGCTTCTCTATTCAGGTCGTTTAGTGGTTCATCACATTTTTAAATAATAATGTATTGAATATGACGTTAACATAAAATTGAATAACACTTCGTTATGCACCCAGCTTTTACTTGTAAGCGATAAAGCATCATTGAACCATAGGCGGCGTTGTCAAAGGCGCCCTCTATGTCCATAAAGACTGATAAGGCTATTTCCTTTAACTCATGTGATTTCTCTATGGTTTTTACAATTTGGTGTAAAACTGATATCGTTGATTTGCCTTTCTGATAGGCAAATTGGTATTTATGAAGAGGTTTGACTTAAAATCTCCTTTTTAATATATTGGTTCATCAGCTTCTCAATTGTTTTGAGCATAAACGATGAGAAACTTATTAGACAATATGACTTTGGATCATCTAGAAGTTTTACACCTCCCTTATGTAGGATTATGACCTTTACTTTCCTCCATGCTTGAGAACATAGCCACATAACAAACTGAATCTGAACATTTTGATCAATGTTTAGCCTCGTTGAATGAGTGCCGGAAATACTCTATCGGGACCAGAAGCCTTGAAAAATTTGAAGGCGATGCAACTTTATCGACAAGGGAACGTTCCCGTTTAAATGGAGTTCTATTCCTTATGAGTCCGTTGTACACCCTTGTTTCACCAGCTGCTGTACACCCTGGAAAATGGTTTTTAATCAAAACCTCCACCGTTTTCTGAAAGGTTGACGTTAAGGTGCCATCTTGTAACGTGCACATTTTTTAGGATTGAATACTTCTGGTTTTGGTTAACATTTTTGTATTCACTGTTTATGTAAATTCTTTTGCGCAATGCATTTGACGCACTGCACATGCGTTTTGAGCCTTCTTCTTAAGTACGAAGTCATCCTCCTGCATCTTGCGTTTCGCAATGAGGCGAAGCGGACATTTTTTTGTGCTGCAAAAAGTGGAATGACCACTTATTGAATTTGTGTTTGTGAATTTTTGCCGTAATGGGGCAAAGTATTTAAGCCGGCGTTTCGTTGTAGTACTTGCGTTTGGTTGTAGTACTTGCGTTTCGTTGTATAAAAAGAAATGGAAAGATAAAACCCGATAATTCGAAGGGTTTTTTATATATGGTTCTTGGTTTCAAATCTTTGAAAAAGAATTAAGAATACGATTTACGGGAATTGCATCATATTGCGTCATTTCAATAAGTCGTATGATGACCACGCCTAAATAGAAAGTTGCGCAATAATTTTTTGTGCGTTCGAACTGGAAGTTTTTGCTTTTGATATACGACTACGCTTTCTGATTTATTCGATGCTTTTTGATTTATGTACGTGTGAATTCGTTTATGGTTACGAAAATTTGGTTTGGATACGTACGCCTTTTTACGATTTTGATGTTTGAAATGCGATATTAAGATATGGTTTACGCTGCACGTTTGATGTTAGTCACAACGTCGCTTTTACGAAGAATTTCCGTTACGAATTATGATTTTTATGAGTAAAAATCGATAATTATTCATGTTACGTCTGATAAAATTTGAGTTGGATGTTGCGAATGATTATCATACGTTACGTTTGTTTTACGATGTTCTGGTTAATGGATCTGTACGAATATTAGATCAATCAGGATAAATACGGAAAATTTGGAAATTTAAATATGCATTTCAAGAATTTCGTAATGTTGCGTCATCGCATGAATCAGATGAGAAATGCGAACTGACTCCACCAATTCGACTTGCGCATTAAAGTTTAAAATCAGGTATATATTTTATACTTAACCTTCGAAACTGTCAAAATATGTAAATATGTTTTTTGATATTATGTTAAAT
This sequence comes from Aquatica leii, assembly GCA_035610365.1. Lineage (NCBI taxonomy): Eukaryota > Metazoa > Arthropoda > Insecta > Coleoptera > Lampyridae > Aquatica > Aquatica leii. Next base: position 114,563,628 of record CM069435.1, read on the forward strand.
GTGTAAATCTTTTGGTTTCAATATTTAACCATTTTATTATAAAAAATATTGTGGCGTCCAAATTATAAAACTTTTGTGATCAAGTTAAAAATTTTAATCTTAAGTAACGTAAGAATTCCCACGACTCTAATTAAATAAATATGAAAATTTCTCATTGCACTTATGTAGTTTGTTTTTAATGTGTGTTTTGAATAAATATTTTTGTGAGCTGGGTGGTGCATTTAATTCATTTATTTGTTATGCGTTTGTATTTTGTTACAATCTTCTCGTATGAGTGCACCTATGTTATCTTGGTTGCCACTTGATAGAGCCTTTTACACTCTGCTTGCGACAGGTGCATGATCAAGGTTCTCAAAAAAGGTCTTCTAAGAACTTCTCTTTGATTTACGAAGTGTCACATTAAACTTGGTAAGAGTTTTACGGTACTTTTCCTAGTTATGTGTTTTCTTTGATTTGTTAAACTCACTTCTGCTATGCAATTTGTTCAGCTCAATGGTCCACCAGAGTACTTTGCTTTTAGTCTTTTTGGTTTTGAGAGGACAGTTTACTTCAAAAGCTCTTGTTATGGCGTCCGTTGTGAGGTTAACTGTTGTCTTCAAGTCGTTTATTGATCTTATTTTGTTTGGTATTTCCTTCATGCCATCATGTAGGATACTTCTGTATCCTTCCCAATTGGTCATGTTTGGAACTTTATATGTTTGGTTGCTCATGCAACAAGCACCTTTTTCAAACATGATCAAACAGTGATCGTAAAAGGACGTTTTCTCAAACACTTCCCAATCACTTATTAGATTTGAAATCCCCCTAGACACTAAGGTTAAGTCTAGAATCTCTTGCTTTATAGCGTTTATAAAAGTTGGGCCATTGCCCTTTTTGGCCACTACCATGTTAATAGTTAGTAAGTACTCATAAAGTGACTCACTTCGGTCGTTGGTATCGTTGCTTCCTCAAGCGATGTTGTGGGCATTAGCGTCCAACCCAAAGATTAGATGTTGTTGGCTTGGCAGTAGCTGATGAGTCGTTTCACCGTGTCTGGTGGCGCTTCCTGTTCCTCTTCAGGAAAATATGCCGAGGTCAAGATTACCTCCTTCTTTCTTTCAGCTTTGCCATTATGGTGGCGGTTTCAGCATCTGGTAATTCTGATAGTCAGTGTATTAATGGTTTTTATTCCTCGGTACCAGGGCAGATCTATCATAAATCAGCTTACCGTTTTTGGTACCTAATCCACAAACTTGTCCCCCATTTATCCAGGGCTCCTGCACTAACTCCATTTTAGTGCCTTGGGCAAACCTGTGGCATAAGGTGGCCGAAGCAGCCTTTGCGTGGTAGAGGTTCACCTGCACGCACTCCATGCTTAAATTGTGAATGAGGGAGGTGGAGTATCACTCTTCTTCGCTACCTCCATGGTGATTGCATCCTGAGAATTTACTGATTCTTTCTCTAGCGGTGGTTTATAAGGTTTCCTTACTTTAATAGACACCTCTTTGAATTCGTAGAACAGTTTATTTCCTAAGGATTCTATTGTTTGACCTTAATTTTGGGCGATTAAGAGGATAAGAAATGCTGATATACCCCTAGCCTCCTTCCTTATCACCCTACAGATTGATGTGTTGACTCCATCGTTTTGTCCTTGGATCCGATGTAATATCCTCTCCGCCGACATCTCAGAGGAGTTAGGGAAAATCCCAGTAAGGTACTACTTTAAGGTATATCTGCCTCTTTGGTAGCCCACAGCTGTAAACCTTCCCAAAGATGTAGATTAACTACCACAAACTTGAGCGATTCAACTGTGGCGTTGTCTTTGCATGAAAGCATTAGGTAGCCCGCCTTATACACAGAGGTGAGGAACTTAAGTTTAATGGTGTCATTGTACATTCCTCCAGTGTGTTTATTATGGCTGAGCAAATTTGGCCAATCTGAGCAGTGGTTAGAAGTTCTGTTAGAAATCTCCTAGACATCACCGCCATTTTGGTACCTACTAAGGCACATTTATATGAGACGTTTTTCTGTCTCCTAGCCTCTAGTTTTTTTGGTTGAGCAGCGGAAGCGACCGTCTTTTGTTTTTGTTTTTTTACAACCTTTGGACTTTAGTCCTGAAACCTTGGTCTTTTTTGCACCGGAGCTTGGGTACCGTTGCTTCCCGGCTTAGGAACGACGAATTCTTCTTTCTTCAGGAGGGCAAGTTTTCTAGCTTCGGTTTTGCAGTATCTTGCATTGAATAAATACTACTACCTTTTAAAGGCTGCGTCACACAACCTTGTCTTATTTTGGTCTACACTTAGGCGGACGGTCTTTTTGACCAGTTTTTCTATCCCACCTTTTAGCTTTAAGGCGCTGCTTTTACCAGCTTTCCTTTCCTTAAGTTTGAGTTTTGGGTTTAAGGGGTTTTCCTCTATTTTGTTTGTGTTTGTTTTTGAAGGGTTTATATTGTTCCCACGAGTAATTGAGGATAAAACTGTCCATCCAGCAGACCTTCTTACTGGATAAAGCGATATACTCTGGAGGGCGCTTGGTATCCAAAAATCGCATGCTAAAAACTTTTTAAACCCAGACCATTCATCCTTAGCGTATGATGATCCACCGTAGATGGGGGGGGATTTATTGACTTCCCAATCTAGATCCGCCGTGTTTGGTAAAAGCAGGGTCACCTCGAGCAGGATGCATTACAATAGTTAGATGCAAACATTAAAAATTAGTGTTCAATGTAAAGATATTAGAATGTTTCAATACCGATGTTCCATAATATAACAATAGAATTACAGTAAGACGACAATATCAAGTTTCTGAATACAAACGAAAATAAAGAAATTAAAATGCAAATAAGGTTAGGTAAGAAACAATGTTAGTTTGAACGTCATTAAAAAAATTCAAAATTAATTAAATAAACTTAAAAAAAATTATATTCATTGTTGATTGTTCTTTATGAAATTGTTTTCATAGTACATATTGGCTAACTATTGTACTTGGGGTTTAACGTAGATTTGTTTTTTTGTTTGCTGAACTTTTCATACAGTAAGAAGTGTTTTTAGTTTATTTAATAACCATAAAAAATGTAGTTTGATAAAAACTGTAACAAAGCAATAAAGATAACGTGTGTAATTTTAAGAAAATTGCTAAAGCAGGATTAATTTAATCAAATAACTTTCAGTGAGCAAATACTTTTTTTGAAAATACGTGTCGTATAAAGCGTCTTCGTTTCGAAAAGTAAATTAAACCGGATAGATTTATTACAAAAAACGTTAGATTTTGTATTGCGAAACAAATACATTATCTGTTGTTTAATTAATGTTTTTTATTAAATTTATGTTCAATGTCGCAAATCTGATCCGCTCAACTTCGGCTTTTTTGTTTAAACGTTTTACAGATTAAATTTTTTAAAGCGTTACTGTGAGAATAGTATACACGTGTACAATTAAATAATTTTGACAGTTCTATTTTTTGAACGAGGTTAACAAAACAACATATACTAAATTTTATATATTTTCAAAAAATCGAAAGTTACTACTGCCTCCAAAACTGTATCGTTTAAATTATAACACTTATAAATGTGTACCAAAGCAAACTTTATTTTAAAAAATTATTTTTTCAAAATAAATTAAATTGTATAGATTTATTACAAAAAGACAATTTTGACATTTAATTTTATGTTGCAAAACAAATATAGTATATGTTTATTTGAGGTTTTTCAAATTAAATTTTACACGTGTGGAATTAAATAATTTTGACAAAAACTATTTTTTAAATCAACTTAAGTAAACAACACATACACTACATTTTATATATTTTTAAAAAATGCAGAAGTCGCTACTACTGTTTACATTATAACACTTATTAAGATGTATCAAAGCAAACCTTGTAAATGTCAAAAACTATAGAAAAGGATTCTAGCATATAATATGTAAAAAAAGTTAAGAAACAAATCATCACAAAAATGAAAAATATGATAAAAATTTTAGCTGTTTGACTTATTAGTAAAGTGGCGAAAAAAATGTGAAAAAAATAGTAGAGATAGGCAGAGTAAAAACAGAGTAGGAAGAGCTAGAAAAAATTGGATACTAAAAATAGAAAAAATAGGAATAAGTAGAGGGAAGACGATAGCAGAAATGAAAAATCTATCACTGGAGCGAACGGGGCGGAAAAAGTGGGTATCAGAAGAAATCTAATCCGACACTCTTAAGGGTATCAGGAATATGAAAGAAGAAGAAGAAGAACTAATTTGAAAACACATCGTTACTTATAAAATTGCAATATTATATTAAACATGTAACTGGAAAAGTTTACAATGCATAACTAAATTGTTGACTTCTTTAAGTAATGACGAAATTATAAATTGAGTTTAGATTTTCTATATGTTTAATAATTAATAATTGTAAGATTTTTGGTGACAGGAAAGTGAAATTATGGTTTGTTTCTACTATATGGGCTGACAGTGCTGTGTTTGGAAGATGTGGCAAAGCCTTCTTAACTTATATGTAATTTTTATGCTGGTTAATTCGGTCTTTTAAATTTAGTTTTGTTTGACCTATGCAATTATTATTGCAATTTAAACGATTCAATTGGTATACTACGTTCGATACTTAGCATATGTCCGTTTTATCTTATAAGCTATTAAATATTTTTTTTCCAATGTAGAATGATTTCTAAATGATGTAAATTTATATTTATGTAGATCGTTTTTAATAAATAAAATAAGTAAGGTATAAAAGGCAATGACACGTATTTTTTTAATTTAATTTTAATTAGGATCAAGATAAGTTAAATTTACATTTAAATTTGTTTCACCTTCATATTTTGATATAAAATTTAGGAATAAATATACAACTTCAACAATTTACTAAGTTTTGCTGAAAGCACAACCGGATAAAAAAGTATGTTATGTTACAAAATCTTGGTACAATTTCTCGCTTTGTATAAGTTTTGCTCATTGATGCTATGATTCTTCTAAATTAGCAATCAGATACACGTAAGTATTTAGTGTTTTTAACCAATACACATTTTTTTCTTCTGACCTTTGGGTATTGTTATCATTCGGTTATTGTTATCAAAAAGCCCGTCCCAACGTCATTCTATTAAGCGGCGTGTACTCTACTTAATTACTTGTTTTAGTGTTGGTCGTATGTACGAACGACTATACATATACGTCTGTTATCACGATTAACTTACGCAAACTTTTTTTAGGCACTTTTTGGACGTGATTCCACATTTATTGAAACCAAATGTAATATTATTAGCAGATTTTTTTAAAATAGTTTGCATTTGAGCTTTTAACAGTGAAGGAAATATATTCTTTCAAATCGTTAATTATTTGGGTCCGACTGTTTTTTAAACTTTAGCATAACTTACCTAATTGTAAGACTCAAAAATGGCTAACAGCAATATTGTTTCTTACAGATACTTTGCAGTTCTTAATCGAAGTTTGGCAGCATCACAAAAATTAACTTACCACAAGTATATTTATACAACAGGCACATTAACTCTACTAAGAGGTACTATGATAGAATGTTTTCCGGGCTTGGACCGTGTCATTGTTGTTGTAACCAAAGTTGCCAACGTTTCACTTACTTTTGTAAGAGGCATTATCAGGGCGTAAGATAAATCGCAAAACTCAAACACACAACCAAAATCTAACTAAAAACTTTCCAAAAGTTAGGTTATCAACTTGTAAAACAAGCCGTAATCTAGACTCTGAAAAGGTAAGAAAGAAAACGATAACTTGAAAAAGCAAACGAAAATCTAACAAAGAACCTCTACAGAGTTAAGTAATTAACTTGTGAACCAAACTAGATTCTAAACTCCGTTGAAGTGACTTAAGAAAAAATTGTTTCCGTATATCTACACTGTTACCTGTAGTAAAATTATGTTGAGCAATTGCAAACTTGGAAATATACCTTTTCCTTATACAACGATCATTTTCTGAAATGCGAGTAATGACGGAACGACCGGTTTCACCAATGTAGACTAAACCACATGAACAAAGAAATTGGTGTACACCTTGAGATGAAAGTGTTAGAAGTTTGTCTTTGGGAGAAGGTGAAATTTAAGAGATTTTGCATGTCGAGTTGAATATGGGTTTAATACCATTCTTACGAAGAAGTTTTCTTATCTGATCTAGGGTCAAAAAGCTAGTTTCGGATTGGATTCGAGAGTAGAAATGTCCTTAGCTAATCGAGTACGTAGATGTAGACTACGATTAATAACTCTATGAATATCTCGCTTTACATAACCATTGTTCACTAAGGTTCTAGTAAGATGACAGAGTACCGAGTCTAGATTCTCAGGTTGGCAAATAGAAAAGGCACGATGAACCAAAGATTCAATAACAAAACGTTTCTGTGCAGGATGATGATGAGACGCAGCATGAAGGTATCTGTCCGCATGAGTGTTTGATGATAATAAGCGAATCCTTAATAGGAACATTAGTAAAAAGTTCAAAGCTCACAAGAAGATCTTGGGGTTCAAGTTTTCTAATTTTTAGACGTTGAATAAAATGCTGAGAGTTGAGGACGTGAGAAAAGGTTTTACCTGTAAATTTGCAAAGAATGTTGAACAAGAACTTGGCTAGTTTGTAGGTAGGAGATTGGATGGTACTGACGATAGGTGGAAAAGGAATGCCTTGTTTGTGAATTTTGGCAACGTCGCGTGGTATTTCGGAAGCGTCTGCGTAGTCGACTTGAGTATTAGCTTAAGCTTGCACTTCTGTTTGAACAATCTTACGTAGTTCACGTGAGTGAAGAAAGAAAGACAAAATTTTCTTGATTATGGCGTAAAAACGCATACAATTTAATTTTTATTCATTCCATCTAATTATTGGTGAGTTTACCTTTATTTTGATTTAATTTTTCTATCGAATTCAACATTTTTAGTGATTTCAAAATGTTACACAATACTTAGACAAAGGAATTAAATTCAAGGCCGTTGCATTTCAATGTAGCGTGAGTACAGCATGTCATTCAAAAAACCATTCTAATTATTTATATTTAGGGTTTTTTCGTTTACTGGATTTTTTTTATTATTCTGGATCTTTTCTTTTACTGGATCATTTATTTTGGTTTTGTCTTTTAATTACTGGATTTTCCGTCATTGGATTTATACATTGGTTTAATGCTTGCTGGTGTGGTTGGAAATCTACATTTCTTTAGAAGAATTTTATCACTACAACAAAGTATGTGCAAAAAAAAAATAAAAGCTATACGATAACGTCATATCATCTGGTGAGTCAACTGGAATTAATACTAATAGTACATTTTACATTCAAGCAATTAAATTTAGTTATTAAAACTTTTCACTCGATAACAAATCAAACGTTTACGACATTTGCATTTAATATCAGTAATTAATAATTAGATGTAAGATTTTACGTTTTTATCACCAATTTAAAGGTGGTTGGCGCCCTAATATTTTATTTTAAATCCTGTTTTATTTCTAATATGTTTAATTCAAATATTGTTCTTTGTTCTCTAATGTAAATAGTATATTAAATTTTAGTTAATAATTAACGGAGTTCACGTCTTTGTATTTATTTTCATTCAAACTCACACCCAGAGGTCTGTGCTTACGATTGCTGCCGTGGTTATATTATTTTGCATTTATTAAATGGATTTTCACATTTTTATTATACATTCTTTATTCGGAGTAAATTTTTATTACAATTTGATGGTTTGGCTGACCTCACGTTTAATCCTTAAGGTGGGGTTGTGAGTTAGAAAAGCGTAAGTTTCCTCAGAAAAAATAGAATGGATTTTCGCAACATAATCAATTTGGTTCAAAACTACAGTAGCGTTGCCTTTGTTGGCTGGAAGAACAATAATATCAAGGTTTTTACTAAGACTTTTTAGAGCTGACTCTTTGGCCTTAGAAATATTGGATTTAGGAATTTTAGATGATTCAAGGATTTTGCCAGTGTTAATACGAATGGGATCTGAGATGTGGCAAGGAAGATGTCTTATAGAAGACTCAATAGCACATAAAATATCTTCTTTAGGAATACGTTTGGGAACAACCGCAAAATTCAAACCCTTAAAGAGCACCGATTTCTGTTCTGAGGTAAGGACTAAACTAGATAAATGGACAACCGTCTTTAAGAAGTTAGTAGTAGATGAAACTTTACGATTCTTGGATTCCAATAATTAAAACTTTTTAAGATGTCCTGCAAATACCGCAGAGTTACCAAATCAGCAGTGGCAGAACACGTGTGTCCTTGGTTCCAAACTAAAATGTTGGCTAAAACTCCTTTCTACTTTCCCAGATTAATCCGCGAAGCTGTGGAAATAGAAAAACATCTATGTAATATGAACCGAGAAGACGGTTTAAGACTCAGCAAATCTTGGCTACCAGTATTATATCCTCTAAGACAAAGATCTACCTTCTTGGAAAGGACACAAACACTTACTCCGAGTAATAACGAAGTCAGTCAAGCGGCAACGAAAAATAAGGTCATTTACATTTTTCTTTCAGCGACATTTACCACTCTGAAGATGCAAGCTGCAATGTCTTGCGTAACGTCAGTTTGTTTAGGTTCACGAACGACGATACGGCAAAGGCCAAGTTCTACTTCTTGTTTTGGCTCTCAAGAAGATACTAGGACCAAGCCTAAGTCTGGGTGTTTAACTACGATGCGGTCTTGTTTCACAAGTTGATAACCTAAGTTTTGGGAAGTTTGTGATTTATCTCACGCCCTGATGAAGCCACTTACGAAAGTGGGCAAAACGTTGCCAACTTCGGTTACAACAACAATGACACGGTCCAAACCCGAAAGACATTCTTATCATAGTATAGATTCCGGCCGTAAAAGCCTTCGCTATTACATGCACTAACAGGTGTTAACGACTGAAATCAAACCGAAACCAACTTGCTTTAATTACTTTAGGTTAGTACTAACACATATATACGCTGACGCAACTTACTTGATACAAAGGTTGTCAGCTCCACGCGCAAACACAATTTCTTTCTGAAAACGGTTGTGATTTACACTTATGTTGTGATTGAACGTATTTTGTGGTACCTCCATAAGACTAACATATGTAACTAGTCAACTTTTAGTGTAGATAAGTGTTTTTAACCGTTTAAACGCCGTGGTAATTGTGATTTACCAACAAAGTATTGTTATGTGATTTTACTGTTAAAAGGACAAGGCCGATAAGGTATGGTTTTATGTTTTTCGGTTTGGTCCGGGCTTCTTAACAAACTTTAATCGAGCCTTATCGGTTCATTAGTTACATAGATATTTACCTATCAGTGCTGGGCACTGATTGGCGTTTTCATCAAAGCTTGGCAATCAGATCAAAAAACCAAAGGCATAGCGCCAGGGTCTGTATATCCTCACACCTTTAGGCGTTGTTTCTTTACGTACTGTTGTTTACCGTTTTGCGTTGTCAATACCCAGCCGGTAGTAACCGTTTTATCTACCGGATCGACCTGCGTTTCTGGCTACCCGCCGGGTTGTTTTTCTTATCGCACGCCAAATAACTTAAGCAACCCTACATCAGTCTTATTACGTTCGTTGTTTTTTTCTGTCAAGCTGCTGGTCTACAAGGTTTTTTTTGCTACTACTTCTTTCTTTTTAAACATATTAATTTTTTTTTGTGATGTTAGTATTAATGGATTTTAAAGAAAAGTCATTTTGGCATAAATAATTGTTTTTATATTGAAACGTTCGAGAAATTATTTGCAAATGCAAGAGCAGCTAAACGACGTGACCAAAAAGGACAGCTACCCTTTACCCAGTATTGACGATACGCTAGACACCCTGTCAGGATCCCAATAGTTTTCTACGTTAGATTTAAAGAGTGGATACTGGCAGGTAGAATTAGAACCCAAGGATCGTGAAAAAACATATTTTACGATCGGAACTGGTTTGTGGCAGTTTACTGTAATGCCCTTAGGCCTGTGTAACGCTCCTGCAACGTTCGAGCATTTGATGGAGACCATCTTGCGCGGATTGTCTTGGAAGACGTGTTTGGTTTACCTGGACGACGTGTTCGTGGTTGGAAGTTTGTTTGAAGAACACTTGAACAACTTGAAGGAAGTGTTTCAGCGATTACGTGGGGCTAACCTCAAACTGAGCCCAAAAAACTGCCACGTATTTAAGAAGAAAGTCCAATACCTTGGCCACGTCGTATCTAGAGATGGAGTAAGGGCTGACCCAGACAAAATCTGAGCAGTGGAAGCATACCCGGATTTGCCAATATTGCCAAACCATTGACAAAATTAACCGAAGAAAAAGCAGAATTTAGATGGAATGAAGACTGCGAAAATTCTTTTAATCAACTAAAACAGGCCCTAGTCACCTCGCCGATTTTGAGTTATCCAAGAGAAGATGGAAAATTTGTTTTGGATACCGACGCAAGCAATCTGGCCATAGGCGCGGTCCTTTCCATCGAACATTTCTACAAGTATTTGTATGGACGAAAATTTTGTACTGAGAACAGACAACGCCGCTTTAAAATGGCTACTGCAGTTCCGTAACCCAGAAGGACAAGTGGCAAGATGGATCGAGAGACTGCAAGAGTATGACTATGACACAGAACATCGTGCCGGAAGCAGTCATCGGAACGCTGATGCCTTGTCCAGAAGACCATGTCCGGCGGACTGCAGCCATTGTTCGCGACTGGAAGAAAAAGTTAAATGCCTCCGGAAACTGCTATGGTTGATAATGAGTGGGAACCTGTGCAGTTACGTCGCGAACAAGAAGACGATTCTGAAATAATACTACTCCTGGACTGGAAAGAAAGCAGGCGACGACCAATCTGGGAAGAAGTGGTTGTTTTGGGCAGAAACATCCAAGCGTACTGGGCGCAGTGGGACTCTTTGATAGTAGAAGACGGTCTTCTTAAGCGATTCCTAGAAAGTGCCGAGGGCACGGAAAACAAACTACAGTTGGTAGCGCCGAAGAGCAGGGTGTCAGAAGCATCTCCACGATGGGACATCAGGAGGACACTTTCGCATTAAGAAGACGTTTAGTAAAGTGCGAGAACGATTCTACTGGATAAACTGCAAAGAGGACGTCATGAAATGGTGCCGTAAATGTACAGTCTGTGCATCAGGAAATGGTCCAGCGAGAAAGCGCAAAGCATCCATGAAGCAATACAACGTAGGAAGCCCTTTGGAAAGAGTAGCGATTGACATCGCAGGGCCGTTCCCAGAATCCGATTCGGAAAATAAATACATCCTGGTGGCGATGGATTATTTTACGAAATGTACGGAGGCTTGCGCCATACCCAATCAGGAAGCAGCTACAGTCGCAGACGAATTAGTAAAGGAGTTTATCTGCCGGCTTGGAGTTCCGTTGGAGTTACACTCCGATCAAGGCCGCAATTTTGAGTGTGGGCTCTTTCAAGAAGTTTGCCGACTTTTAGGAATTAAGAAAACTAAGACAACGCCTCTCCATCCTCAATCAGATGGCATGGTTGAACGGATGAATCGAACAATGGGCAAGTACTTAGCCAAGGTAGTGTCCGAACACCAAAGATACTGGGATCAGTACTTGCACCTTTTTCTAATGGCATACCAATCATCCGTTCACGAAAGCACAGGCCAAACACCATCCTGTGTAATGCTCGGTCGTGAAATAAGATTGCCATGCGACCATCAATTTGGACGAAGACCGGAAGAGGAAGTCGCTGGAGAAGATTACGTCAGTAAGCTGGCCAATAGTTTAGACGAAGTACATGAAGAGGTCCGTAAAAACACACAAATTGCCAGCGACAGGATGAAAACCAGATATGACGTCAAGGCACAAAATGGTGGGTTTCAACCTGGCGATATGGTCTGGTTGTATAACCCTTAAAGGAGACGTCGGTTGTCGCCGAAGCTGCAAAGGCAATGGAAGGGCCCCTATGAAGTCGTGCAGCGTATTAACGACGTCATATACCGCATCCGAAAACCGCCCAGAGGCAAGCCAGAAGTGGTCCACGTCGATCGTCTAGCCCCAGTTGCTAACGATAACCACAATACGCAAGTCCAGGTCCGAACCAGAGTAATAAATAGCAGAACCCGGAATCCAATCGAAGAAATGGAATTCGAGAAGTTTATGAACTTATACGGAGGTCCTGGAAAAGCTAGGTTCTGAGTTACCACCGAAAAACAAGACCTGTTCCAGACACAAAAAGATTACGCCATCGCACATTGCGTGAGCGAGGATCTTGACATGTCCAAAGGGGTTGCAGTTGTGTTTAAAAAGAAGTTTGGGCAGCTAGATGAATTACGAAGACAGCAACCGGCAGTCGGAAAAGTTTTAGGACTACGTGGTGACGGACGCTTCGTTTTCTATCTGGTCACCAAGAAATACTCACGTGTCAAGCCGTTATACAAAGATCTGTGGCGAACATTATTGAGTCTCAAGAGAGAAATGGAGTTCCATCATGTTAAGAAATTAGGCAGTACCCAAGCTTGGTTGTGGCTTAGATCAACTGAATTGGAGGACAGTTCGAAACATGTTGGAAGTCGTCTTCCGTGGAACAGGCATTTAAGTGTTGGTCTGTAGCTACCAACCAAGGAGAATATTAGGTCAGAAAAAGTCCATTGCCTGTTACTTTTATGGTCAAGGAAGTTGCCGAAATGGAGGAAGCTGCCGCTATCGCCACGATCCTTTTTACCGGTGTCGCATCCAGTCTCCTGTTCTGGGACAGAACAGTCCTAAGAAGGGGACAGTGAAACGTTCGGGAAATTCTTTGCAAATGCAAGAGCCTTCTAGAAGCTGCTATCCATCTTCTAAATGATATACCGAAAAATAGGGAACACTCGAGAAGGATTTGCAGGTGTGTATAAATACCGAAGAGAGAAATCGTAGGTCAGTTGTTGCTGGAATGCGAATACAGCAGTGTTAAGAAGATTATTCAAGTTATGATAAATAAATCGTTAGCACGCGTGTGTCTAGATAAATATACCGAGAATAATCGTGTACGTAATTCTTAGTGTAAACAAGTGTGAAGCTATCCGCGGACGTTATCTTATCTTTGTGTAAGTGATAGTGTTATACAACTGTTATACATAAATTAGTGTAAGTGTTTTCATTAAATATTATTAGATTTAATTAGTTCGGTTAATTTAAAAGTGTACATATTTCTAGAATAAGTAAACGTTTTTTTAGTCGTTTAAATAAATTAGTTTTTAATAATAAAGTTCGCAACAATATTTTCAAAGTGAAATTTATGTGACGATAGCAGTTAACGACGCTCTCTGTGTGTTTGATCATCACTTTTCGTACTTACAAACCAAAAATATTGTGAGAACCCAGTTCTACTATAGATGTATAGTCAAATATTCTAGACAAACTTTAATTAATTACGATTTTTACAATTGATAATTGATTTATGTAAAAAATGCTGCAGATATTATTCAAACAAAAATAAGAACGATTTGATAGTAGAATTCCGGTTTTCATTTGTATTACAATTTGGATAAGACCCGTGTTGTCGTTATCACACAAGTGCGCTTTTGTCACACGTCGCAGTAGATATCTTCAGAACCCGGAACAAACGGATTGATTGTGCTGTAAAGTTTCGCTCCGATCGATAAAACTGGTTTCCAAATCTCCGGTAAAAGAAAATCTCAGTTAATATTAAAAAAAATTAATTATTTTAATAGATTCCTTAATTTTTTGCGGATAGTAACTAGAAACATTAGCCAAAATGTTAGTGTTTCCAAAAAAAATTATCATCCGTTTCTAGCATGTGTTTTGTCACCGTTGACTTAGGAGATTCTTTAATACTACCTACATCTTTAATGCTCTTTAATACGAATTCCCATGCTTCTATTCGTTTTACCGTTGTATGACCACAAGAGCAGGAAATGCTATAAACACCGTCAGATTGAAAAGGAATAACGATCTTCACCGGATTTAAGAGTTGACTTAATTTTGGAAGACTTAAAAACAGAGTAATAATGGTGTGTTTAGACAACATCTTATACATTTCTGGTATTTTTGGCATAGAGTAGATAAGCGACAGATACTGGTTAAGACGTAGATTCCGCTGTTACTATTGATTTTGCAGACGTAAACTCTTTGCTAAAGTAGGTGAATTTACAGCGCTGTTATTAGGACCTAGGAGAAACGGGGAAGAACGTTGGAATTCGTATTAAAAAGCATCAGAAATGTAATCGTCTTAAACAATCTTTTAACAGTACGGAAAATACTAATAAGAACCATTTGCGTCAAACAGATTAAATGAAGATTGATCTGTACTGGACAGCAAACCAAACATTTTATGGTAGTTCTTTGTGCTAATTTTAATTTTATTATTATTAAACAACAAAAAAACTAACGTTTAAAATGTTTTATCGACTTTAAACCAGAGAAACTTATTAATTACGTACCATAATTTTAAGATTTCGATTTTGTTTTGTTTTACACAGTTATTAAACTTGTTTCATTTTATTAATATGTATGTTAATTTTTTTTATGCGAACACGGCCGTGCATTATATATTTTTTTTAAATGTAATTAAGTCTCTTTTATTACTTTAAATTGTTTGCATCTTGCTTCAGTCTAACCATGTTATTCTTTGAATTCAGTTTGGTTTTAAGATTTTATTTACGTTAGCTTAATTCAAATTTTGTAATGTAAATTGCTGTTTGCTTGCTTGTTTAATTTTCATTTTGATATATGTAATAAATGTTAAATTGTTTAATGTAACAAAGCGTTTATTCAGTCGGCCTTCGCGTATGTGAATTTTAGATTATTACATATTGTCGTGTGATACATTCTTAAGGAAGTACCATTTGAGTGTATCCATTTGAAGCGGACTCGTGCTTGGCAAGGGCTTCTAGCTCATTTGAGCTTTACATCTTCTTGGCGCTTCTTGATTTTGACTTTGTTTTCTTTTGAGTTTTCCAAACGGTCTTGGAATTTTGAATATAACCCACACCCTTCTTCACTGAGCACCGGCAAAACTTTGTTTATGTTACTTCAATTTAGGCAAGACTTATTTTTTCAACTGTTGCACGTAACAAATTACGTCGATCTACAGAACGCATAAAAAGAGATCAACTGTCACATTAAACAGTTTAAAATAATACCATGTTCAAATGGCATTAAATGAAAAAATTGCAGTAACAGTAAATGGACCCATAAACTAAAATGTCAGAATATGAACGGAGCAAAAAAATTGCAACTTAAGATATAACACGATACGGCTGTACGAATGTATATACGGCAATGCAAAGACAGTGTTGAACACAAACTTTGCATGCACATACTAAGCCAGCGCTAGACAACTAGTAAACAATGAAACCACAGAAATTGTAATTATCAAAATGATCAACAGCAAAACAAACAGTATAATTAGATATTAAAATCTGTTGTTTATTATGCATTACTAATACGTTCTTTTATCT
Organism: Aquatica leii; assembly: GCA_035610365.1. Classification (NCBI taxonomy): domain Eukaryota; kingdom Metazoa; phylum Arthropoda; class Insecta; order Coleoptera; family Lampyridae; genus Aquatica; species Aquatica leii. The sequence goes on from CM069435.1 coordinate 114,578,961, forward strand.
CTCCAAAAACAGTATTATAATTTTTTACTATAGATTAACACACTCTAAAACAACGCTGACTATTACTAATTGTAGGTACGTTAAACAACGTCAGTTTTTCTGTATACTGGCAATAATTTTTGTTTAATCAACTTTGATTAAAACGGAAATTCAAAACCAAATTTAAACTCCGCAAATTATAATCTAGATTTTTATACAAATGTATAACAACTATTTTACTTGTGGTATCCACAAGATATATTTGAATGCTGATGAGTCCCAAAACCGCAAAAAAATTTAAAGAAAATGTGTTAACTACATAATATGCAGATTAATAAAAACATAGAAACAACAATTTTTTTAAAAATTTTCTTGTCTTATTATTTTATACATTACGCAAGCTTTTTAGAAATTTGAGTTCAGATAAAAACTTTCCTCGAAACAGTGAACCAATGAAAATATTGTTTACTACAAATAAACGACTGTGTGTAGTTAATTTAACTACGCTAATTATAGAAATGTAAATAACGTAAGGTCTTTTTGCACACGTCACTTTCTAAAAAAATAATTATAGCAGTAACTATAAAACATTTCCATTTCGAACGTAATTTTTCAAAAATATGTGTTTATATCTCAAATAATAGCCATTTTATTGCATATATCTATAATAGCTATTTATAAATTGAAGACGTTATCGAGGGCTTAATCATACACAAAAAAAATTATTTTTTATTTATAGGTATATTCTAAAAATTTTAGTTTAGTCAATTTGACTTTTTGTAAACTTTAAATAGTTCGAACTAGAAACTTAAGCTTGTACTATTTTTTATTATTAGATTTTTGAAACAGATGTTTACTAAATAGATTTTCAAAATAAAGTTAATTTTTGGTTTTAAACTGTTATAGAAAGAGTCAATTTGACCAAAACTGGTGCTTTTAGGTATAGCGGTTTTAGTGTTAACCGATAATCTGAACTTAGGAATTTTTGGGCACTGTCTAATATTATTGGCTAAAACTAATAATTTCCTGAGCGCTACGTTGTCTTTTTGATATTTGACAATTTAACCTTCAAAAACGTCAAGTTTGTGTGGTTGACGCCAGTTACAAAGTTTTTTTGTGTTTAGACAAATTAGAAGTTTGTAGTAAGTACGTGCGAGTACCTAACGTAAATATTATTAAGAATATTTTTTATCTTGTTTTAAGCACTATAGAATAGAAAACAAGATTGTGATATATAATTTGCAAGAAAAACTATTGTAAAAAAACAAGAAAACGGATGCTACGACTGTTCAAAACAAACATTTAGATTGGACAAGGATTGCAATGGAATATAATGCTCCGACAGATGTTATAACGGCGACTAAAACATAAGCGCAGTTAAAAAAACTATTTACAATTGAGTTTTTGTAAGTAGTATTTAGCGGGCAAAGTTTTCATTTAGCCAGGGCGTTATAATACCTAAAAGTACAAAATTTGTAATAATTTTTTTAGTCGACAATAATTTAATATAAAAAATTATCAATTATTGCGAGCATATTTTTATGTTGGCAGTATACTGTTTAAAAAAAGTACTTGGACACTTTTAAGCGCGATCTGAAAGGTATGTAACCAAACTTACGTTATAACAAAACGCCTAGTTAAATTTGACAACATTGGCCATGTAGACATAACTTGCAGCGATATTACGGGGTTACTAACCATTCTTTATAAGCACTGCCTCAAGCGTTCAAAGAACTCGTTTCTTACCTTCAAATATTTATCTAAATTGTACCCTAAGCTTTTAAATTCTTCTTTGACGAGTGTTCTATTTATGTTCTCTGTATAAGTAATTAAAAAATTTTAATTGTTATTTATGATTAAATAAGTTCCATCTATAGCTCGAATAATGCTAAACTGTATGCTCAAATATGAAGCTATTGTACTAATTAGCCTAAAAGTCTTAATATATCTGGATTAAATTAAAGTCAACAATCCGATTTTTTTTGCAAGGGAAGTATTATCACCATTAAAACGTAATTAATGGTTGAACCATTGCAGCGTAAATTCCCATTACTCTTTTTAAATTATTTGTATAAAAAATTAAAGGATATTCTTTTTTTATATAATCAAGTCTAGTTTCTGATACAAAACAATAAAAAAACTCCAAATAAAATTTGAAAATGTATACCTATGCTGTAAATCTAAAAATCACAAAATTAGAAAAATGCGAAATGCATTTTTCCGTTTTCTATTCATAACATTTAATTTAAGTATTAATTATTTCGAGGGAATATAAATTTAATAGTAACCGCTTATGCGATGACGTAAATTGTAAAAGAAAAAATGTGAGAGGAAAAAAAAGCTTTCACAAAAAAAAGCTTATTTCCGTTTTCTTCTAGGTTAATGGTGAGTAAATCAAAACGCATAAATAATTACTGGTTATGCCAGGAGGTAAAATAAAAAAGGAAAGAAAATCTGAGGAGAAAAAAATACTACATTTATTACTAAATCTATCAAATTTGACATTAACTTTAATATCATTTTTAAATGATTTTTCGACCGGTCGCATACTCGTTCTAATATAATAATTTACTTTGAACAGTTTTATGTAAATTTCTAGTTTTTATTTTGCGACACTAGAGCTTTTTTTGCCTATTACGTAACTACACTAACAAACGAATATTGGCGTTTTCGATGTTGGTAGCACAAAAAAAATATCATTTTAACGTATATTGGTTTCCTTTCGAGATACAGAATTTTTCTTTAAAAAAAACATCGCAGGCAGGATTCGAATCTAGAATATATTTGTAAACTCATTTTAAATTACAAATAAAATATCTAATACTGTTAATGCTAAAAAAATTTTTATTCAAATAAATTGTTTGAAAAAATTATCTCTATAAAAAACTGTAAAAATAATTTGAATAATTTATATACGCACAAATTTATATGAGATAAACTGTTAAAAGTGGCGGAAACACCCACTTCCGGTTTCTTTATAAAACCCATCTTTTGACAAAGCAAAGAGAATATAAAGTCAGCTCTATACCAAATTTGAAGTTACTAGGACTTTTGGTTCGAGAGTTATCGTGGGTACATCCAAAGATAATTTATATATCTGTATATAAACAAGTCAAAATAAAATAGAAAAAAATTGTTATTTTTTAACGTATCGTGCTTGTTTTTTAAGATATAGAATTTTTGTCATAGGGAGGGTTTGAACCTAGGATTATATATGGAATTTACTTTAAATTCTTAGAAAGAATTATCTGTATAAGAAACTGTAAAAACAATTTGAATAATTTACATACTTGAAAAATTATATAAGAAAAACTGTTAAAAATGGCGGATATACTCATTTTTGGTTTCTCTATCAGACCTATCTTTGATAGAACTGAGAGAATATGAAAAGCCAGCTCCATACCAAATTTCAAGTTACTAGAACTTTTGGTTTGAGAGTTATCGTAGGTGCATTGTTACACACAGACACCAAAATTTTTTTTGTCAAAAATACATTTTTCTGATTCAGACATTGAAACGTAAAATAATGCAATAAAAATTTTTTGAAAAAAATTGCGATTGCTACTTTTCTTATAGGAAAGTAAAAATACGGATCGAATTAGTATTCAAATATACAAATAAGAAATATTTTCATCGCTGCTTACTTTAACAAATTTTATTAGTTAGTAAACTTCAAAAATTTCAGATATTATCGAGCTTCTACATAATAACTATTTTTTACTTAAAAAAGGTGTTTCGGAATTTTTTAATCTATATTAAGAAAGACATAGCGGGTTTTGATTATGATTTAAGGTTTTAGTAGTACCTTTAATCTTGTTGTCAAGTACCACAAAAAATATGATGTTTTTTAATCATAAATTAAAGTCAAAAACAGAATACAGTTGTCCCTAGTTTTAGTAACTTGAGTGTTTTTATGAAACACAAAAACAAAATGTTTATGTTTGTGAAATTGTTTTAATTGTTCTTGCTGATATTCAAGTTATAACAAGAGGTGCACAATACGGTATTTTTTTATCGAATATCGACACGCAATTCGTATCGAATCGTGTCGATATATTGAAACATTGATACGTATCAAATTATCGGTACGTATCGCAATATTGAGATATCGAGACGGGCAGCAAAGCGTATTACTAAAAGCAATAAATTTAAATCAACTATCTATCGAGAAAAGTACATATAAGAGTAAACTTGTTTGATATTGCCACGGAACTAAAACAAACATTTAATATTTTATTTCTATTTTATTTATCAAATGCACTACATAATAAAAAATAAAAACTAAAAGAATATAACATCAAAACTACACCTTCCAATTAGCATTGGTTACTACCCACTTAAAAATACTTTTGGTGTTTGTAAATACATCGGGTAAACCATTGGCACATAAATGTAATATAGTTGCAATGCCTACTTGTAGATGACCTTGGACAAGTGGCCCGCCATAGTCGCCAATGCAAATTCCACCTTGTTCCTTAAACACGCAAGTATGCGTTGGGGATAGCGTAACGCTTTGAAGCAAATATTGATTTTGACAAACAGCTTTACCAATCACTGTTGTCTTTAAGACTTGTAAGTCATTAGAAAAAACTCCTATAGGAAAAGTAGTAAATCCCCAACCGGTTACTTTGCCAACACTGCCATCTTTCGGGAGGAAAGGTGCTAAATGAATTCTTATCACCTTACTACTATATTTTATAAACGTTGCTGTCTTTACAATTGCAGCATCATAAGCGAATGTTACAGGATCGTACAAAGGATGTTTCTTAGCAGTCGCCACAGTGTAAGGGTTACCGGATAATAAACTGTTACTGCCAACTACAACCGTAAAATTAGAAAATCTGAAACAAAAACGGTTTATACAAAAAAAAATAAGTTAAGCTATATATGTACGTTAAACAACTAGCCGCTGTCAGCACCCAACGTAAATTGATTATAGAACCGCCGCAAAAGTGTTGGTTTGCAAGAGTTCTTAAAGACGCTTGATAAGGATAATCTCCATCAGCTGCAATAGTTCCGTTTACAATGCGTGTATCTACAGCTTCAGCAAAACTACCTAAAACATAAAAACAACATTCTTAATAAATCATCTCTAAAAGCATACTTACTACACAACGCAGCTACTAAAGAAAACCTAACAAGTGTGGTTAAAATCATAATGTATAAGATTTATGTCATAAAACAACGAATTTATACCCAAATGGTTGTTTGTCATAAAAAAATATTAATTGAGATAAATATTTAAGATTAAAAAAGATGTAGTCACAAGCAGATGTAGATAAATGCAATAAAAATGTTTTTCACGTACACCCAATATCAAAATGAATTTTGCTGGTCAAAGACCATTATCTCATTTTTATCAGTTTGAAAAAAAATTAAAACATGCAAATTAATTTTTTTGTTTTATACTTTTACTCTTAGCCATGTATCACAATCCACATTCTAACTCTATTAACTGAAATCAACTGAAATCAAAATGCTTACAAGTAAAATAAATCTATTGCACTTTAATCGTCTTGAAACATGGAATTAAACTACACAAATATCGTGCTAAACAAAAACAAATTAAAAATTTTAATCTAAGTATGGAAAAAATAACAGGAAACAAAAGACAAAATTTGTAATTGAACAGTAAAAAGCAATGAAAAAAAGATAATATCAAAAAACACAAAAAATAAACATTTAATAGAAGGTTTTCTATTTTATACTGTGATAAAAATTAAAAATATCAAACAAAATTTAAAAATCTTTACAAAACAAAGACAAAATTTTAGAACGATGACAAATAATTGAACAGCACAAACTCAAACAAAAATCAAAGGTATTCAAATTTAAAAAATGGAAAATTAATTTAGAAAAATATCCAAAAAGTTAACAAAAACACCAAAAGAAGCAAAAAAATTGTAAACATAAGAACGAATGCAATGATAATCTTAGATACATAAGTAGAAAAACAATTTAAAAAATAACAGAAATATAAGGAAAAAAAACAAAACATTCAGACAAACAACAAACAGGAAAAACAATTAAACAAAAATTTAAATGTTTTTGGAACGCCATCCTGTGCTAAAAATATCACGTATGATATGTAGAAAACTATAAATTAGTACGGAAGGTAGAAAGGTTATCATTGGATTTAATGACTGCCAAAATCTATTGACAAGTAACGCTATTTAATTCCAACTATATAATAGGTTAGAAACATTGTCGGTACAATTGTGGAAAACAACATCAGAACTAGCGGACAGCTGTTTCGTTCGCTTAACTCTAAAATTATTCATTTTGTTATTTGCTGTTTTATCTTACTGCGTCAGTAATTTTGTATAATTTGTCAAGTTACATTTTTGTGTGCAAGAGAATATAACCTACCAATGGTTTGTCCGGAAGCGTTCAAATCTGACTAAATGACCAACACAAAGTAGCACTTTACAAGCTATTTAGCGACCCTGCGGGCAGTACAGTCGTTACACCCACCCTAAAATAAACACGAATGTATAAATATATTTTGGTAAATCAATTACGGGTTTGCGAAATTCATCATTGTACTAATTCGATCAATCGTCTAGCCATTAAACATCGTATTTTGTATTAAAGCGCACAACTTTGGCGTTAACGTTAATTTCCTGTAATTATACTTCTCAACCAATTTTTGTTGATTTAGTCAAAAGTTGGAGCCTGAGATCTCCTCTATCAACTTTCAAAAACCCTATGCCATTATCACTAACCGTTCTCCACTCACTGTTAAAAATGTCTGTCAAAATTAACTTTCCAAAATTCATTTTATCTTTACTCATCGTCGGTTACTATTGCACTCATGTCACTAATTTCCAATTCGATAACTCAAAATCACCTATTTTAAACTTAGAATCCTTCACACGTTCATTCGTCAACGTAGTAAGTATTGCCATTTTATGCTAACATTTGTTTATATGTAGGTTGTTCTCGGAAACGACGTGAAAAGTGAGAAGTTTCTCCAAGCGGGTCCACACGTTCGTTACATGCAAGCGTTTGGTACCAAAACGTATGTCTTGAATAAGTCACACAAAAATTGCAAAGAAGGCACGTTAATTCGTTACTCAGACACCGCTAAAGCTTACCGGGTATGGGTGCCATCAGAGAAGAAGATTTACATTACGCGAAATGTTGAATTTTTTAAAAATATTAATGTTAGTCACTACTTGGGAAATTCAAAAACGATTGGTAAAACGAAAATCAAAAATACTAACGTAGAATGATGTATCGAGGTTTAGAGAAGGAACTTGGAACAGTTGCAGTCCTTTTTTTTAAATGCTACAAGTTTTTATAGTTTGACCTGCGCCCAGTTTACGTATATGCTTTTGAGAATTTGTCAACCTTTCCAGCAATAAAATTTTAGAATTTTTTAAATTACCGGATCTACTATGTCTTTCAGTTCTGTAAGCAAGTATCTAGTAGAAGATATAAGATGATACAGATGTCGTGCTTCATCTTTGGAGAATGGAAGTGTTGCAAACCAGGTTGAACCACTAGAGTTTCAGAAGAAGATTCTATTGATACATACATACACATAATTCTGTTAGTGCGAGTTAACCATCGAGCATGTGACGTTTTTTCTAGAGATTTGTTTCTAAAATCAATAGGAAATTAACCTATTGTTGCCGTTTATTTTTTTTGTAGAGATATATTTGATCAGTGCTAAGATCTTTAGCATCTGCAGTTACCTTGGGCAACGCCCTGAGAAAACAACAGGCTTTTTCTCACAGTTTTCTAGATTGCTACAAGCTTCTAGTAATTTACGAACCTGCACGGCCAACTCACTGTAGGATTGAAACCATACCTGTCGGAGAGAGGGGAGGTTCAAATGACTTTATTTTAAAGGGCGCCAGATCTTTTTTTTTGCAAAAATAGCTCCGGCTAGATCAGCACAAGAGGCTCAAAGCTTGTACAAAATTGTTAAGGTTCGTAAAGCTGGAGGAAACGAAAAAAGAACTTTAATTACTTTAGAATGATAAATAGATTAAACTTTGAATCAATAACAATTACGAGATAAGTTGATAGCATCACAGTGAATAAATTTAGTTCAAGTACAAATATAAGCAGGTACTAAAATATCAGAAGTATCGGCAACTTACACTACACTTAAAACAAAAGTGTAACCATCAGAACATATAAAAACAATCGTCGTAAGTAAATTACATTAATAATAGTAATAATTGACAGTTGACGTAATCAAAATTCGGACGTTTCGACACGATTAGTAAATATGATTATTCATGAGTAGCACCGTAGCGACAGCGAATAATTAAAATCAAAAATTGACTTACCAAGATTCAGGTGTACCTTCAGAAAACGTTTCCCTACTGGCTTCCTGTAATCAAACTTTCTGAAAATAATCGTGTCTACCTGGCGACTCACAAACTACAACAGGTAAAAGAAACATGTAAAAGACAGTAATTGAACCAAAACGTATCGTATGCTGTTACAATATGTCTTTTAGTTCACGATGGTATCAGATATTAATTGCCTCCGAAGAGAAATTCAATTGTGTCTAGTGCTTAGGCCCTTCCGTACAAGATAATATTATTTAATGGTATTAATTGCCTCTGCATAAAAATTCTGCTCTTGTATCGCAGCGTTCTTAGGTTTACAGCTTCCGATTATAATTTTTCCTTTGTAGATTTTAAACTAAGACAAGAACACCCATATTTAGGAGGTAGCACATGACGCTAACGAAAAGACATAAAAATTACCTTTAATCAAAAAAATAATAGAAGCCACTTATCCTGCGTGGATTAAATTAGTTAATAAATAATACTTTTATTACCCATCGTGTCACAATACGTGGATGTTTTAAGAAAAAGATTTTTAATTTACGCAGACATAGGTTATATCGTGAACGATGTTAAAGTCAAAATGCCCATAGCTCGTCTTCTCAATACGAAGAAACCAACCATAGATGGCGTTGTGAAATGGAAAAGTAACTTTAATTAAACTAATATACAGGGTAGTGCATTTTTTTAAATTTATGCACGTAACAAGATGTGCAAGAATAAGTGGCGGAATTTATGAGTAGAAGACAGATGAGTTATTGTAGAGGTCTGTTTAATCGGTTTTTAAGCAAACGAATTCTTTTTCTTTGCTCCACAACGTTCACATTAGTACCATCTCACCTTACTGCCAGCAAAGTATTCATAGAAATTTCTTCTTTTATGAAAAGTTATTGCTTTTTTGATACATTTTGAAGTGCTAGAATCTAACCCAAAAACTTGGTCTCCGGTTCTTTTATCAACAAAATGTGTTTTAAGGTGATATGCCTTCAACATCACTAGCATTCCTTTATGTTTCATAGTGAGAATAAAAGCCTTACACCATATTTCTGCAATTTTTGGCATCACAATGTCTTCTATTTTTTTATATGTAGGCTTTTTTTTCGTGTTTCGGTCTAGTTATTTTGCGATTGCTCCACTGATAGAAGCTCATAACATAAACTTGAAAACTCTAAGAACAAGAGTATTGTAGAGGTACAGTAAAAGGTTTCGACTTAGAATAAAGCTAAAATCCTTTTACTTAGTTTTTTTCTGCTGAAACCGTCAATCTGTTGTCATCCCAGCTTTTCTAAATTACGTCTAGAATTAACGGACACGGAAACCGCAAAATAGTCTGCAAATATTCTGCATAAGCAAAAATGTCTCAATCTGCAGACAAGATTTCACAAGATCGGACAAAAAACCAAACCTTGTAGACAATTCTTTGTCAGTCGTTTGCCGTAATTAGTAAGGGATACGTTTTCAAACTAAGTAATCGATCTATTTCACAAATAACATCGTATGACGCGCGTAACGCCAGCAGGTACTTTTTTACCGACAAGTCCTTTAATTATAGAAGAACGCTATACGTTGTTGAACGCTGCAGGTATGTTTAAGAAACTTGCTAATCTATACTTGGAAACGTTTGATTGTACATTAGTCATTAAACTACGGGCCGTATTTTTTGTCATTTTGCCTAATATAAAGCCATATTTGCTAGAATAGAATAGTACCTGGGACGGAATCTCGTCATGTATCTTTTTGAATAGTACGCGTTCTAATAATTTGTTAAGCTTCAATAGCAAAGTTATCGAACAGTACAAACTCCGGCCGTGTGAAAAAGGATCTGTACTGTTTCTCGTCTGGGAACGTGCGACATTGCGACCCAGGTATGTTCGGGCTAATCCAAGAATATGCACGAGTCTGTGCTAATTTGCTGTCTAGAGTTAAAAATGCAGCGGCTTCTTAAGAAGCAGATAGCAGTTTTTCTGTTGGAAACCTGGTTAAATAGTAGCCGGTAGCCAGAGTGAAGATTTGGAAATAAGGAGCTAATGTAAAGACGATGCAAAATTGTGATGCTAATGACCAGCAACGCTCGTTTTTTACGGCATTGTAATATTATATATTGCTGATTTATGTCTGTAACTCAAACACTAGCATTTTGTTTGGAATTACATTTAAAAATTTATATATACTGCATTTTTAATAAACACGTTTTTTTTGCAGTATGTAAACAAGTATTTTAATAATTTATTATTTTTTATTTGTCGAGACCAATAAAATGCAGGTAATTTGTTAGGTTAAAAGTGTTTTGCTATGATGTTTGTCCCCTGTATAAGATTTATTCTCTGAACGCCTACTTTTTGTCGCACAGCATAAAGTCATATTAAAAAACGTGCACTTTTACGGTCTATGTCGTTCGTTTCGTACATGTTCTAACTAAGTACCCAGAAAAAATTTTACTTCAAATTATATACGCTCATCTATGGTATAAATATGTGTAGTATTTTTGCTGCTTTGTAAAAGTTTTCCAGCGGTAAGCATTTCTCTACGTTATTGTGATTTACTTTAATTGTATCGTGTTGTCTTTAACGGTTTTTGGAGAATTACATGTCGTTTTATTAAGTTGGAGATATTAAAACCCGTTTCGTTATTCGGAAAATTTTTATGATGGTGTCACGCCACATTGCTTGAAGATGTCAAAACCTTCGCTAAAATAATACAATCATAAACGCATTAGAAGTTTACCTACCGAAATTAATTTAAAGGAAACTCGGGGCATTCGTTTGTTTTTCAGTAATCGTATGAATCAAATGGGTTTTACTTGTGATAACACCGTATGTACGTCGTTGTTAGGTTTAAGTTAATTTTAAGAAATTTTGAGAAAATGCATCTAGTTAGTTGCATGCTTCGAAGGAAAACTAAATCGTAAGTATTATACTTTCTATTTTGATTCTTGGTATTTTTGTGGTCAGTCGATTGCAACGCACGTACGAAAGTACATAGGAGATTGTTAGCAAAATTAACTATACAGTTTTTTTGCTGTGTATACATATTATAATCGTCGATATTTGTATCTTTGTGTTATAATTTTGCAAATGTTAAATTAATTTCTCTTCGGAATGCAAAAGTTAGGCCGACAAGGTTACTTTGTTGTACGACGTGTTGCGCAACCGTAAACTTATTTCATATTTTGTCTATGATACCTACCTACCTGCTAGGGTTTGATCGCACTTATATAAATATATTTATAATCTTTTCCTATTGTTGAACTGCTGTCTGTTATAAAATAAATATACTCGTTACGTCTTCTGTCATGCCATTTGTTCTATTACAGCTTCGGGTAGATTTAAACGGTGTTTCCTACCCTAATTTTTCATCGTTTTGGCGCCTAATTTCAGCCAAATGGCCACTGCAACTCTTTTGTAGGTGGTGTCAAAATTACATGTTTGTGAGGTCTATGGCATCTATCCTAGGCCACAAAAAAATCGTTATGATTTTCCGATATCGGTTGTTACTAACAGTGAGCGCGGTTCCTTGCGCATCTTTAAAACAATAAGGGCGGATAATACTGCCAGACCAAAATCCACACTAAACAGTGACTTTTTCGGAATGTAGAGGCACTTAATAAATCTCCCATGGATTTTCGTCGCTCCAAATTTGAGAGTTTTGTTTTTTACTAAAGCCACCCAAACAAAAATAAGCATTATTACTAAAGATAATTTTTTTTCGAAAGGAGGATTAGCCGCTACGCACGAAACCTTAAGCGAATAGTGCAGTAATTTTAAAATAAACTTTAACAATTTCTACGTTTTGTTGAAGCATCTAGCGCTGAATTGTTACGATTAAATATGCATTCTCACTAAATTTGACAGCTATGACTTTACTAAAATGGCCGCTATATGCTGTCAAAGTTCGAGCGTCTCTATTAAAACCTCTCTTACACTGATTTGCTACAAAATTTGAAAGAAGATGCATATAGTTAACAGATGCTCATTTAGAACTAATATTTTAATCCTTTAGTTTCGTTTATAAATAATTTCCAAACAAATCTATGCAGTTTCAAAACGAATTTGTATTAGTTAAAATGGTTTTTGTCATTTTGTAACTGTGGTAGACATGTACTGATTTGGTTGCTCATAGAATGCTTAAAATAAATCAAAACAGGTAACACAAGCTTAGATTATGCAATAAAAGTTAACTTTTCTAGTTTAATTGGTAGTTGGTTTTGTTTCTAAAACTTTGTTAGTATATTAATAACACCAAAGTATAAAATCTTAAGCTTTCGCGGTTGTTATGTTTAAAATTATAAGCGACTTTCGGCTTAGAACGCGTCGTAGTAAAACACCCAGACTTAGGCTTGGTCATAGTCTCTTCTTGAGAGTCAAAACAAGAAGTAGAACTTGGCCTTTGCCGTATTGTCGTTCGTGAACCCAAACAAACTGACGTTTCGCAAGAAATTGCGGCTTGCACCTTTAGAGTGGTAAATGTCACTGAAAGAAAAAGTGGAAATTACGATATTTATACCAATAACGATTAGCGTGATTAACGAACCTTATCGTTCCGTTACCGCTTGACTGACTTCGTTATTACTCGGAGTAAGTGTTTTTGTCCTTTCCAAGAAGGTCGATCTTTGTCTTAGAGGATATAATACTGGTAGCCAAGATTTGCTGAGTCTTAAACCGTCTTCTCGGTTCATATTACAAAGATGTTTTTCTATTTCCACAGCTTCGCGGATTAGTCTGAGAAAGTAGAAAGGAGTTCTAGCCAACACTTTAGTTTGGTCAAAGTTTAGCGTGTGTCCTTGGTTCCACACGTGTTCTGCCTCTGCTGATTTAGTAACTCTGCGGTGTTTGCAGTCAGCCATATGCAAACACCGCAACTTACTTCTACCGCTTTAAAAAGCGTGATTTTTTCTTGTTTAACAAACATTTTAACATAACAGAAAAAGATATAAAAGCAACCGTTTTAACGAAGAAGCTCTCGCTTACTTTTACGACTTGTTTTTGATAAAATCTTTTTTTGATACCTTATATCTGACTTTTAATGTATTTATTTTTGCTTTCAAACTTAAAAGAGCGTTATTGTACCTTGTTGTTTTCTCTTTAAATTTAATAACGGCTAATTGCTGTGAAGTGGTTGTTCTTACGTATCTTAATTCAACTTGCCGTGTAAAAATTTTTGTAACGTCAACTCAGCTTCTTTATCGTGTTATCTACAAATTTCCAAAATGTCTATTGCTATTTGCATCAACCTAAATTAGGTCAATTAACTAATTAGTAAATTACTCCAGCTAGGATAACTTAAGATTTGTTTAAACGTTGACTTGATTCACCCACTTATTTTTAAATCAAATTTTAAACCCTAAACGTATTTGATTTAGAGCATTAATTGATTACTTAACATTGGTTAAAACGTTCGACACGTCTACAAATTGACATTGTTTTTAAACGCGTTTTTTTGTAATTAATGATTTAATTAGATAATTTAGTTTTTGATCACTAACTTTAATTTAACTCAATAAAAGCTTAACTTTGTCATTTGAACTAATTTACAACACCCCGTGTATTGCCGCCACCGTAATTAGATTTCACAATGATTTTTTTTTGTAACAATCGTCTTTGCAAATAAATATCAGTAGTCAGCACACCCTGTAAAATTTTAATTAACACTGTAAATCGTTCCATTTTTGTACTATCCGCAAGTTTCATCGTCTCTAACTTTTTAATTTTTTAATTTAGATCGGTGAAACTTTTTCATTTTAGCAGTTTTATGTATTTTTATAATTAAAAATGTTTTTAATTTTGAAACAGCAATAGTTTATGAAAAAAGAAACTATTTATCCTGCCATTGGGTAATTTTTTTCTCGTCATTGTTTCAAAGATTAATTCTATGTACGGTCTGTACTCTTGGGATTTGGGGAGGTAAACGGGTGATGTGTACGCAAACAAACAATTAAGCATCATTGTTTCTAGCGGACAGTTTTCCAATGCAGTAGTTTTAGGTAAATCGTTTCTCTTTTCATAAATTATTCCTGTGTGGCATACAGTTTTTAGTGTACAGTAATAGTTTTACTTTTGTGTGATGTTGTTACGTGCATAAATTTAAATAATGCATTACCCTGTATATTGGTTTAATTAAAAATTACTTTTATATTTCTCGACGCCATCTATCGGGTTCGTTGGTCTCTTCGTATTGAGTAGGCGATATCCAGCGAGATACCGGCATTTTTTGACGTTAACATCGTGCATGTTATAACCTATGTCTGCGTGAATTAAAAATCGTTTTCTCAAATCATCCACGTGTTGGGACACGTTGGAAAATAGAAGTTTCCGTAATTAACTGAGTTAATCCACGCAGACGCCATGTGCTACCTTCTAAATAGGGGCATTCTGGTTGTAATTTAAAGTCTACCAGGGAAAGTTGTGACTTCGTTGCGATCGTGGGGTATTCGAATCGTCACCGGCCGTCCCACCACAATCTGGCCCATGATTTCTAGTCGATACTGAAGTACGAGGGATGAACATCGACAAATATTTCTGATGGGACGATTATAACTATTTATAAGGCCTACAGTTGGAATTAATTAAACCACAGAAAAGGGGTACAACAGCATTCGACTACCGGGTTGTGTTATGTGCGCTTGCTTTAAAATTTAAGTAACGATTTTTGTAGATCTGGATTTCGTGAGGCATTAGTTTGACACGATTTGCGACTCAATTTGTTTACAGGATAACTTGCCGGGGAAAGCGCTTTCTTCGCACAAGTGGAAGTTCCTATGTTTATGGTAAGTGATTTTATGTATCTTATTCGTTGTCAACAAGGTCGCTCACGAAACTGTTGTGAATATTAATTCCGTATTTATTAACGTTATTGGATTACCATTTAGATAGTAATTTTCTTGCTTATTGTATATGACGTATGCTGTGTACTACCAATAATTATTATGATAGTGTAATATTAATGCCGTACTTATTATCATTACTTCTTGTATCTCGCATGCTGTATACAAATAATATTTACTATAAACTATTCTTCGCTATTCATGTCAACGTAATTTACCTATGTATTGTGTGTTGCCGATACTACTGATTTGCTGTAATGAGAATTCTTATATTCTGTGATAATCATCAACGATTCTAGATTAAAGTTGTTATTGTGGTTACTTGTTCTTTTATGACACCATACTTTTCTCTTTGGATCGTCGTTATCTAATAACAAACGTTGGCTACTCGAACAGCCGAGTATAAGGATTACGAACCTAACATCGTGTTACAAGTTTATACCGTCTGTCTTGAGCGGGACAGAAGTGACTTTGGATAAGCTCTGGCGCCCTTAAGCATATTTACTGTTTCTATGAACCCCCCTACTCCCGACTATTGTGAGTTGGCCGTGCAGGTTCGTAAAATACCAAAAGCTTGTAACAATGTCTAATACTTTTCAATCTTATTCAAGTTTTATTACTTTTGTAATAGACTCTATCTTGCGCGTTTTGCTTTATAAAAAATAATTTCTCAAAGCATTACTTATTGTTTGAGGTTTGTTAGTTAATCGTTTCTATTATCTGAGTTCAGCTAGTATTTTCTTAAAAATATTATTCCAAGGTTTTAATTTGATTAAATTTAGAAAAACCTTGAATCGAAAAACAAACACGACTATATTTTTAAGTAATTAAACACCAACTTATTTTTGTACATTATTCTATAAAGCCATAAATTTTAAGAGAAAATATTTACTAAGGTGAAATTAACACTATTGTTTACTTGTTAAATTTTTTACAGCGCAATTCTTTTTCTCGTTTAAAAACCGTACTATCTTCCAAAAGTGATAACATTAAAAATTAATACCTCTTTAAACATCTCAAAAAAAAATATTACAAAAAGTCTTTATTTTTGTTTAGTAATTTACAGGGTTATTCTAAACTTCCAAAGTAATAGAACTTCACACAATTACAAAAAAGTATATTTTCTGACCCAAAAATAAACAGATTTGATATTTGTATACACATCAGGATAACCTTTTGCACATAAAATGCCCGCAGATGCTATTCCAAATTGTAATTTACCTATAACTAGCGGGTTTCCGTAGTCGCCATAGCAAATTCCGCTTTGTTCTTTAAACGCGCAGGTCTGAGTAAATTGGAGGATAACACCAAAACTTGATAATTGATTTTGGCAATCATTTTGACTAATCACGGTTGTTTGTAAAGCTTGTAACGTATTGGAGTAACCAAACGGGGGGAAAGTGGTAGATCCCCAGCCAGTTACAACTCCAACACTGCCAACTTTTGGAAGAAAAGGTGATAAATAAATGGGTAACACATGTTTACTGCATTTTATAAACTTTGTGGTTTTTATAATACCAGCATCATACGCCAGTGTTCCCGGATCATAGAATGGATGTTCTTTGTAAGTTTCCACTTGGTATATTACACCAAATGATAAACTATGATTTCCGACAGCAACAATAAAATTTGAATAGCTAAAAAAGAATAGTACGTAAAAAAAAATAAGTTAAAATATTTATTTACAATCTTAAACAACGTGCCGATGTTAACACCCAACGTGTGTTAATTATAGAGCCGCTGCAAAAATGATCATTAGTTAAACTTCTTAAAGAAACTTGATAGGGATATTTTTCGTCATCTGCTGTTATTCCGTTTACGATACGCTTGTCCAAAGCACCAACATAGTCGCCTAAAAAATTTTATTAAAGAAAGTAACACGTTAACGATAAACTACTTACTATTTAAGGTAGCAACAAGAACGAAAAAATTAACAAACTTTACTAAAAACATGTTAAACAAGGTTTGTTCTGCAACAAGAAAAAATGAATACCTAAACCATTTTTTTACTTAAACATAAGTAATTTGAGATAAATTTTTGAGATAATAAAAGACGTCAGTAAATTTAAACTAAACGGTATGTATAAAACAAATATTTTGTTTTGTTGATAAAACTAAATTAACAAATTATATATTTTTTTAATTATAGTTAAACAAAAATAGTTTTACTGTTTCTATATTTCTGTATAGTTCGTCTTACATAAAATGTCGATATTTCTAGTAATAATGGTTAATATACTATATCAGAAAGATTTATCGAATTATTTACGCAAAAAAATAAGTCTTTTATGTTATAAAAGACACGGTTCGAGTTGAAAATTAATCTAAAAATAGATATTAATTGTAATGTGTGTCTTAGCGGACGTTGGCATACGTAAAAATCTAGGTAAACTAAACAAAATTAGTTTCACTTTACTGTGCAACAGTTGTAATCAATTTTCTTAATTTCTCTAATTAAATACAGATAGAGATTAAGACTGTTGTTTTTTCAAAAATGCTTCTTGTTTTCACATTCAAAGAATATTTGTGAAAAGCCGAATTAGTTGCTATTTTCAAAGATGTTCTAAATAAAATGAAGGCAAACTTTATTCGATTTTGTTTACTCAGATAAAGATTCTGATCGCGTTTTTGTTGCAAGTGATTTATCAAGAGAAGATGCGGTAAACGTTTTGTCTGCATTACTTTACAAAGATATACATGGTATTACTCTTTTACATCCACTACGAAAACGGCTAAAAAAACTTAGTATGTTAAATAAACCTTGCGCTGTATAAATGTTGTCTAATCGGTAAATGTCATCCACAGGTTAGACTGATTATTATTTCAGTTTCTGACGTTAAGAAAACAGCATGTGTGCTAACGCCATCATCTTGGAACATCTACGTTATTAATGGGTAAATGAATTTCAATTTTAATGTGTCAGTGAGAGATTTGCTGGGGTAAGAATGCATTTTCATTTTACGACGCGATTTAATTTTTCTATTATTATTACAGCAAATTTGGTAACTGGCACATGTTTGTTACCTCAAAAAATCTTAATGACTAGCTAATTACTTTCTTTTTAGAATTGATAAATAAAGATACACGGATACAAGAACTAAACCGTATTCGCTAATGTCAATCACGTCAGTCACCTACCTACGTTAGATGAGCAAATTAAAACCAACGTTTATATATCCTCTGCTGGGGCAAGGACAAGGAATTGGTGGCACTCCTGTTAATATAATATAAACGGCTTCTAGAAGCTTAGCGCCGTGTGGTTTTAATCATCGTATAAAAATTTTAGCAGTTTACTTGTACACGTATTAGTTTATTTTTCAGCAATTTTAAGGAAATGTTTTGGGTACCTTATTAGCTAATTGCATATTAGAAACGCTGAGTTGGTACACTGCCTCAAAAAAATTATTGAACACTTTCAAGGGAGATCTGCAAGGTAGGCAACCAAACTTACGTTATAACAAAACGTTTAGTTAAATGTGGCAACATTGGCATTGTAAACATTACTTGCAGTGATATTACGAGGTTTCTAAACATTCTTTATAAGCACCGCCTCAAGCGTTCAAAGAACATGTTTTTTTTTGCTGCAAATATGTATCTAAGTTGTACCATAAAGATTAAATTTTTTTTGCCGAATCTTCTATTTATGTATTTATGTTCTCTGTTCAGGTTTTAAATGAATGCTATAGCCCTTAATTAAAAAAGTTTTAAGTCATTTAAATAATTTGATTTATAATTAAAAAAATTTAAAAAAGTTCTATTAATAGCTCGAATAAATTTAAACTGCATGTCTAAATATGAAATTGTTGATATAATTAGCCTAAATTTTCAATATTTCCGGATTAAATTAAAGTCAACATTCCGATTTTTTTAAGTAAAAGAAGTATTATCAGCATTTGAACGTAATAAGTGGTTGAACAATTGTAATCTTAATTTCCATTACAAATTTTCATAACATAACATAACATTTTTTTATTGAAAATGGATTTTTAAGAATATAGGTAAAATCTGATGTTCAATTGATTTTTTGGATTACACTGTTATAATACAAGGAAAAAAACTTCAACTTTGCTGATTTAACCCTATTTATGGATGATATCAAACCTACTAGTTTAAGTGTTAGACAGAAGGTATGAGTAACTCAAATTTACTTATCTGTATCTGTAGAATTTTATTTTCAGCCGGTTTTTGTGAAATCTTATTTATATTATAACAAAAAGAACAAGTGGCGAAAAAATTTATATTCTTTTAAAAAGTATTATCTTTAGTTAGATGCAACTGACCTAAAAATAAAAACTAATATGAGTTTTGCTACCTATAAATCAAAACAGGCAGGTTTTTGCTAAAACTAAGTAAAGGAAATATATCACCAAACACTGAAAAAATCAGTCTCTTTTTTTTGTTCAACATGATCAGCAACGTTAATTTCTAAATGAATAATATAAACAGTAAGTCTTGACTTTGCGTTTTGTGTTCTTAAAACATTACCCTACACGAAATATTAGCTTTTTTTTATTTATTTTTTTTTTCAAATAATTCAAATAAATTTTGATTAAGAATAATGTTAAATGTGTGTTCTGTTTACATTGCCTGTTAATTTCTTAATTTGAATATAAGAAAAATTACAAAATTTCAAAAATTGAACTTTTATTCAATAAATATGATAGGAGTGAGGTTTTACGTATTACAAAAAATATTTTCAAACATTGTTATCTGTTTTCTTGAACACTAAACCATTCTATGATAATTTTTTTCTTGAACCGGAAACGGGTTTATAGACCCTACACAAATAACATAATTTTTTGATATTTTTGCGTTTTGAAATTTTTTTTAATTACTTTTCCTTAAATTTATATTTATATTTGTACACCATGTACTATTTAAAACCAATTTATGTGTCGTAATAGTTACCCCACCAAATTTCGACGTAATGCAGAAATTTTAATTAGACGGGGCGGTTCTAGGCGCGAGCGGGGCCCCTGCTTTATAGAAATATCGTGTAAACATAAGATGAGAAAAAGCAAATATTCCCAAATAAATAAATAATGTTTCATCTTGTTTTAAGGAATAAATAATAATAAAACAAGTACAATATCATCAACAAAATATAATAATACAAGAAAGTAAATCTTTTTAACGAAATAATTACAAAACATTAATAATTTACAGTTTTAAAACTCTTTTTAAATTTATATTATTATTCTATACTTTGTTCCTTTATTTTTTACTAAAAAACACGCTTTTATAACTAACCGAACTAAAAAGTAGAAAATAATTTTTAATTACAAAGAGTTTATAATACATAAGTAGAAGGTCGAACAATCAATAATAATTTGTCACCTCAAAAGAAAATTATAATAAAATATAATAATTCAATTCAGAGTGAAAAGCGTGGGGTGCATTTTAATACAAGGCCGTGTTGTTTATCAAATTTTGTTCCGTAAAATCAAGAAATTGAAATTTCTGTCCTGATTATTTTGTTGTAAACAAGAAGCCTTTTTTTTAGAATTACGGTTATTAATATATTGTGAATATATAAATAATAGTATCTCTTTGTTACTCTCATGCAGAAGATCCGTAAAGAAATGTATTAATCTTGACGATCCTAATCAGGATACTGGAAACTTTTTATTGAATTATTGTCATCGGTCCTTGAGACGTGTGCAAAGTTTCAATTTGATCAGACTTCTAGAAACCGGTGAAAATTAAGCTCAAAAATTTTGTTACATAGATACATACAACCCAAGCTTATAAAAGCGTGTTAAAAAACGCATTACTATTAAATTTATATTCCTTTAAAATAGTTAATACTTAAATTAAATGTTACTAAGAGAAAACGGAAAATTGCATTTCGCATTTTTTTAATTTTGTGATTTTTATGTTTACAGCATAGGTATGTATTTTGAAATTTTATTTAGAATTTTTTTAGCGTCCTGTATGAGAAATTTAAAAGAAGTAATGGGAATTTATTCTCCAATTGTTCGACTACTAATTACGTTTTAATGGTGATAATACTTCCTTAGCAAAGCAAATCGGAATGTTGACTTTAATTTAATCCGGATATTTTAAGGCTTTTAGGCTAATTAGTACAGTAGTTTCATATTTGAGCACACAGTGTATCGTTATTCGAGCTATAGATGGAACTTATTTAATCACAAATAACAATTAAAATTTTTTAATTACTTAAGCAGAGAACATAAATAGAAATCTCGGCGAAGAATAATTTAAAGCTTTAGGGTACAATTTAGATAAATATTTGCAGGTAAGAAACATGTTTTTTCAACGTTTGGGGCAGTACTTTTGAAGAATGGTTGGTAACCTCGTAATATCGATGCAAGTAATGTCTACAATGCCAATCTTGTCAAATTTAAGTAGGCGTTTTGTTATAACGTAATTTTGGTTACCTAACTTGCAGGTCGCGCTTGCTAAGCGTTCAATAACTTTTTTGAGAAAGTGTACCTATTTTTAAATTAATTTTTTTTTAATGTTGGTCGTATGCATCAACAACTAGACATATACGCCTGTTATCACGATTAATGTACGTAACCTTTTTGCACTTATTTAACAATGCGCTCTGTTTTTTATTGTGTAGTCCCTGTAATTTTGTAATGACTTTAATTTACTGAATGCAACTTTAAATCATTCACTGCTTTTGTGTGCGACGTGTTGTCTAATTTAATTGTCCGCTAATACGAGTTCTTAGTTCTTATATATTTCTTATTTTGATTGATATTTTATTCTTTTTATGTTGCCGTTGCAACAAATATACTTGTTGCTAGATTTGTGTTATTCGATTTATCCATCTTAATCGTTGCCAGGTGAAAACGGACATCTGTAGTTTATATTTCTCTTACGTTTAAATGCTCATTTTATTATTAAAATTATAATTGAGGCATCAAAGACTAGGCTAAATCCTATTAGTTAACCATCTACTGCTCACTATGCAAGGTTATTAGTAAGTGATTGCACTTCAGTCTAGTGCAAATTTACGTTCTACCGTAATTGATTCGACTTACTCCAAGTTGGTTTTGCTTATCTTTGACTGCTTTTTAGTAGTACGTTGAGTTTTGTGTTTTGCTTTTAATACTTTATCGTATTTCTGGAAAACGTAATCAGAATTGTGCTACGAATTACTCTCTTGTGATTTTGATCCCAACGTGGTTGCTCCTACGTTATGTGATGCGGTGCACAGCCCATTACAATTGAAAAAGAAGCAGTTTTTAGTGAGTTCTATTTCTTCATCGTTTGCGGATGATAAAATAGTTGTTGAGCATGCTATTATGGAACTATAAACGTTACTAAACGAATTTTATGTATTTTTTGTTTCCTATTTTCAAACAAATTAGTACCTTGTAGGCATACATACAACATACATACAACGTCGCTGTCTATACATGTCACCTACTGGAAAGAAAAAATCACGGAGTCATCGTCATCTTGATCTAATGACACATACTCTGCGTAACGATTTTGTAGCTAAAGAAAAAAAAGTTACAACACATTGATTTTGTTTGCTAATTTGTCTTGGCTTTGTCTTAAACATGTGTTGTCGGAGTTACTAATTCTAAACAAAAAACCTTCTTGCTTCTTCCGATTCTGAGTCTAAAGCTAAAGTATCAGTTCCGACTACTTTTGCTTCTCTAAAAGCTACGTCTAAAAACGTCTCGTTGGCTAAATAGAATTGACTTTTTTTAGGTGAAGGCTTTTTCTCGCTTGCCGAGTTTTTGATGTGAGTTGATGAGTGTCTGTCACGTGGTGTTTCTTCACAGAGTGAGATGCTAAAATACTGACAGGAAAACGCTTTGTGTTTATTTAAACTAAATTGAGATTCTTTACTTTTTTGGAAAGTAACACTATAAAATTTAAAATTGTACCACCTGATAACAACCATCGGCTATGGGATGAAATTTAAAATTGAACAATATGTAGTTCCTTTGAAATCCATTATCATATATGTATGTGACGATTATGCCAAGTCTATTTCAACGAATTTCTATTTCTTCTGAAAAAACTCAGTCAAAAAGGTTAGACATATATTAGTGACACATCCCTTTCTTCCCTTGCTCTTACTTCTAAGAATCGTTCTGTATCTTTCAAAAATAACATTTTCATTCCTACTCCTTTCGCTTCTACTCCTTTGGTTGATAATTTTTCTTGACGAGGTTTCTTGGCTCTTCTCTTCGCGTTGCATGTTGAAATTTTCGTCAGAATAGAATATCTCTTGGAAATGTGAAAAGCCTTCAATTCTTTACTGTTTTGACTGTAGACAAACAAAGGTTAGTTGTTGCAGTTGTATTAAGTGTAGTACTCTCTCGGGAAACTAAATCAGAAGTCTACGGACAGAGTCGTAGGTTCTACGTTTTCTTTAACCGTGGAATCTATTTTCGAATTGACTGACAAGCAACGTATTTTTTTAGATTTTATATTTGCTAGTGTTCGTGGTGATGAGCGTAAATATTTTGAAACTAATGTTTTAGGTTTTTTTTGGTCTTTTGACACTAAAACTTTTCAAATCATTTTGGTCGGTCTAAAGTGGTATATCTTACAATGTTTGAACATTCGTGTTTCTCGACAATAACAGTACAGTACCAAGATCAGTTCTTTTATTTTCTTCAGAAATTAAAGTTTAAAGTTTTGCAACAACTGATTTTAAGAATCGACTTCTGGGAAGCTATGCTTCATACCTGATTTTGGGCATGAGCTTTGAACGTTTAACTATACTTTTCCTTTCATTAATACTATTTCTTTAAACTCCAATAGTGCTATCACGGATTTTTTTATTCAACAACTTTTAAATTCGAAACAGTCTACTGGTCTTGGCCATATTTCTTTTGTTCAACACTGAATGCGTATTTTTGTTGAACCAAATAAACAGTGCTACTATTCTCTCACCCAATTGTTTTAGTGAAAAAAAAGATAACACATGTCGTGTCTGTTATTTGAAAATCAAATTAACTGACTTAAAAGGATGCTTATCCGTTACCTTACATTACTTCTGTCTTTGACCAGTTGCAAAAAAGACGTTTTTTTTGAGTTTATTTGCATACCATTTAGATTAAATATATAGATAGAGTAGTGTGTGTTAGAATGCGAATCCTTCAAAAATTGGCTGCAATATTCGTACTGACAAACACGAGGTTATTAACTGTATTTTTTTGCGGTCTTTGGACGTGAGCACGTTCCTTCAGAAAATCTCTTCGGTTCTTCTTCTTCTGAAACCTAAGGTTTTTCGTTCAGTATCTCATTGTAAAGCTATTAATAGATAGATAATAGATGTAACCTTTGTCTTTAACAGGTCAGATATATAGTTAGAGATTTGGTATCTAGCATGTTGGGCATCTTAAACCAGATGAAGACTATTTGGACAACACACCAGGTAAACTATCGGTCTGTTAACGTATTTTTACTATATTTTCGTCGGTCTAAACAACGTAAACTGCGTTTTAGATTGTCTCTGGTTTCTTTGAATAATTAACTTTACCCTTAATTTTCTTATTCTTTTGGCTTATTTAATTAAAAGTTTGGCAAATATAATGTAAAACGTGCTGTTTTATTTTGACGCAAGGATTTGACGTGTGTTTAAGATTTCGAATCTACACAATCGTCGGGCACTTTATCGAAAAAACCTTAGGCTGTGATTGAATTCATGGTGCCATTTTCTAGTCTAAAGGTTTGAATGTCGCTTCTTTTCTATTTCCTTATAGTACTTTCGTTGTTTTCTTCTTGTTGAGTTTTTTTGGAGAATTTATTTAAAGTGGGATTTGTATTATGGGCAGGGGTTTTACAAAATTTGAGAACATTGTCTTTGACTATGCACTAAACTTCCCTCGTTCTATATTTCCTTTTCTCTTAGTTGGTTTTGGATTGCAGTTTGGTAATGTCTATGAAACTGCGCTGACTTTTTTTGTTTTGCTAGCGTTTCTACTACTGTCGACTTTGCAACAAGCACTTTTTTTAAACATTATTTTCTGTCTGGTGGAGTTTTTTTTGGTTTGTGAAAGTATCCCGCTTCATGCGACTTTTGGGCACATCTTTTTTGGGATGGGTATTACTGTATTTGCGTTAGTTTTAAAATTTTTGATTTAGTCCTTAGTGTATAATAACTGTTTTTATTCTTCCTATGTTTTTATTTTTATTTTACTGGGGTGGGAAAAACAGTCAAAACATTTACATTTGGTGATAACAGTTACTGTAAAATTGTGATTTGCAAATCACTAGAAGACGGTTTGTCTTGACTGCTAAAAATTGAATTTTAAGTATCAAAAAAAATTATCTAATCTGTAACTAATAAGTGTAATGTAATGTAATTTTAAAAACAAATTCAAAATCTTTTTGTTTAGAATGTACTTCAAAAGATTAATTTACATTTATCTAAAATGATTTATTTTCCGATAAATTATGGCTTGAGTATAAATTTGTCGCATTTGTACACAAATCTGTCAACCATGTCTGTTTGTACGATCGTCGGTTTGTGGCTTTTCATTGCCGCACTTTGTTGTAAGTTTGTTGGTTCGCTCTTTACGTTCTATTTTTAAAATTTTTTTTAGGTAGTACCACTGCTACAGCAGATAAACGCATTGTCAACGGAGTGCTGGCAACTACCGGAAAATATCCTTACCAAGCTTCTTTGCAAACGGTTGCAGGAAATACTCACTTTTGCGGCGGTTCTATTCTTAAGACACGATGGATAGTAACAGCGGCTCACTGTTTAGACAAGTAAATAAATAAACATGTTAGTTGTTACTATACTTTTAATTTTAGTCGTGTTGCTGCCGATATTAAAGTTGTAGTTGGAACTTTGACTCTGACTGGAGGTACCAGTTACTTAGTAACAAGATTTGTACAGCACTCTTCGTATGTTGCAAGTACCAGGATTTATGATGCTGCCATCGTACAAACTACTACGGCTATAGTATTTTCTGCTACAGTAAAAGCTCTCCGTTTAGCAAACATTGTTCCAATAGCTGGTGTTTCTGGCGTTGTCACCGGCTGGGGATCAACCGTTCTAAACGGCCCGGTTTCAAACGATTTGGGATCTTTAAGTACAAAAGTAATTAGTAACAGTGAGTGCACAACTAAACTTGCGGCAACAACAACTACTGTTCAATCGACACATATTTGCACGTATACAGCATCGTCTGGGGCTTGCGGGTTAGATGACGGCGGTCCAATCGTAGAGCCGCTGGGCTTCCAATTTGGCATTGTATCATACCCTAGTTGTAGTCAAAATTTACCTGACGTATACACAAGTGTTCCAAGCGTTTATTTCTGGATAATGACAAACGCTATATAACTTCAGGTTGTTTTTATTTCTACATAAAACTATTCACTTAAATGTAAAGTGCATATTAGACCAAATAAATAACAGTTATTAATATCTACTTTATATGTATAATTTTCTTAAAAGAAACAAAAATAAAACTCAAAATACGACTAATTTTAGCAGAACCAATTACAAGTACTTTAACGTTAGTTAATTAAGAAAAATTGGTGTTTGTAAAAATCGTTCTGTTGCGTTTACTTAGAGAACATTGATGCACAAGAATAATAATTTTTTAAACCGTGAAAATAATTTTTTTTTTCATCAATATAACATGCACGATGTATTCTGCACATAAATTATTACCATTTTTGGCTTTAATACAACTATGTTTTTACATTCTAATGTTACTGAGCTCTCAATATAGCTTTTAGCAACAATTCAATGTTTCTAACGTTCAAAACGTTTCAAACAATTCAAATCCGCCTTTGTGTTGCAGAAGTTTTGTAAAAAAAGTAAGCGGTATGCCTATTGCCGTAAATGTTTGTAGTACAGGAGAGCGTTAAAAACTCGAAGTTGTTCCAAAAATTATCTCGTAACTTAAATGCTGGCAACTAGCTCAATAATTCGGCAGGCGGATCGCAAGTCTCGGTGTGCTAATCCTACAATAAGTTAAAAAGGCGTCAAAAAAAGTAAATGACATTCTATAAAAACTTTGTTTAAATTTGTCGATACCTAAAAGAAATAATTTGCAAAATACAGGTTTTAACAATAATATATTTATTCACAGCTATAATATTGATCAAGCAACATTTCATACGACTAGTTATATATAGTGCTAACAAACGATATAAGTGATTGATTTTAATAAAAGTTAAATAGTCTTCGTCTTCGTCTTTTGAAATTATCGTCAATGCAATTTAATATTTCGACCAAAAGATGTGAAGGAGCGTTGTACAAAAAGAACGCAAAACCTTCCCGTTTTTATTATTGTTTTTTCAATTTTTTCTAACAGACAGAATAAAATCAATCTTGTACCATTGCGTAAACAAATTGGAATCTATCCATGCACTTCTGTGCGCTTTATAAGTGATAAGAAGACATCTAACATTTTTGAAACAACGCGATTTCTTTCCTTTTTATATTATTAACAAAGACAACTAATGAGTGACGTCCGCACAAACCATGGCTATTACTCGTTCTTTACTACCCTTATATTCAATAGCAGATTTTTTTTCTAGAAGCCAATAATTTTCTTGGACGAGATTTTCAAACGATTTCTGTTTTATTGGTATTTCAGACACGGTCTCTTAAATAGCCCTCCTACTTGATGAAGTTCTTAAATTTTTGATAATTTTTTTTGCCAGAATTTAAAATATAACTTGAATTTTGGTTTAAAAGAACCTGCTGGTATGAAGTTGCCAGATAAAATTTTTCTTTTAATGTGCAGCTCCCGGGTTCCATGTTGTGGTTTGAAGTTTTTTAACCATCATGTGTTAGCTTTAAATTTAAAAAGACACATAACAAAAGCCTAGAAAATTGACTTGCCTACACTACGTCGTTGTGTAAACCAAAGAAGTACTGCATCATCGAGGGTCTAGTCATTTGCTGTCCTCATTGTTTTTGTTTTTCTGGTCTATTGTCGGAATTCAGCATAACCCAAACATGTTTTCTTTTTTGTTTTTAATGTCTGTTATTGTTAATTTTCCAACTTTTTAAACTTTGAATAATGATGTTGCGCTTTCTATTTGAAATTTCGTTTGACTCGATAGTTAAAACCTTTTGTGTGCTTTTAAAAGCTTCAACTCACCTTAAAAAAAAGATGAAGGATCTCGTAAAATGAAACAACTTTTTTGATCAAATAAGTAAAACTAGAAGTTATTACATGAATCACATGTTTAAGGTCGCAAAATATAATTTTGATAATTGAAAAATAAATTTAGACGACTTAGGAATTCTGACAGTTTGAATTAATAACGTTGAAATTTTTGACATCCCACTGTACAATGATTTTGGAGTTAAATTGACATTTAGCAAATGGCAAAAAAAGTAATAGAAAAAACCATAATATAAAAGGTTTAATAAAAATGAAGAAAATAATGAAATAATAGCAATGAAGGCCAAAAATGAAAAAGAAATAAAAAACAGAAGAGAAGTAGTGAAATTAATTGAAAAATATTATAAACTTTAAAACAACAAAATCTCAAAATCTAGTAGGGATACAAGTAACAAATGTTGATTTTTAAGATTTATTGAAAACTCAGTTTGTTTTTATTTTTGCGAGTTATGAAATGTAACTTATTAGAAGTGTACTGTAACATAACATGATTAAGCTGAATATCTAAAACTTACTGTAATTTTGCAAATTTGAAATCATCTCGCATCTAAATACTCACATCGAGTTTTCAGTAAAAACTTACAGTAAGTTTGCAAAACTAAGTTGTCAATTGAAAATTTACTGTTAATTCATTTCCAAAAAGTATATATAATTTGCCAGTAGAAAAAAAAACGCAAAAAGTTTAACATTTATACTCGTTTAATATCGATTTTTTTAGTAACTAATAGTATAAATATAAAAATTTTTATCTTGTATAAACCAAGTATGAACTTGCATTTTATTTTTAATTGCATTATTAAAAACTAAAATTTAACATACGTTTTTTTTATGTAATTATGTGTTGGTATTGTAGCATTGTTGTCTTCTACACTAGAAAAAACAATAATCAAGTAAATTAATTTATAAAGATGTAGTAAGTTATATATACTAAATTTGAATTAACATAAGCTACCGAAACAAAAGATTTTTTTTACTACTCAAACCTTTAAATTAGAGCTCCATAAACACGAGCTATTATATATCAGTTTTTATAAATGCTAAATCCTTAGAATCATGTAATGTATTTTGGTTTTCTATTTTATTAATGTAATACAAAATTTTACTTTATACAGGTGTCAGTATATAAATGATTTTAAATGAATATACCTACTTTCCAGCGTAACCATAAAAATTATGTGTTAATAGATATCCCATATATGAAATGTGTAAATTTTGATGTTATTTTAGTTATAGAAGCAGTTCAAGTGATGCATTGGTGTCATCCATAGTAAGAACAACAATGCACAACTAATCAACTTTAAAGAATTTTAAAATTTCAGTTTTATTTTTTAAGTACCTAAGTATATTAATAAAAACATATTTTACTTTTTAAGAATGAAAAAAATTGAGTAGTATAGACTAATTCCATGTTTTAGAAATTTTTAGGTTTTGAACTCCAAATATTGTGGAATACATTACTGTGTACATATGCAGTGTGCCCATCTCTAACAAATAATGCAAGATACCCATTCTTCAGCAAATTGTGAATAAAAATAGTCGCGATATAAACATTTCACATCTTTGTCCTCTTCCTAGTAGATTCTTTACCTAGGCTTGTCTATTTGATTTTTTTTTATTTTTTAAAGAGACCACAATTTTCTCTTTGTCTTTCTATCACATAATTTTTGTAGGGCTATGAGACAAAAATTGTAGTCTTCTTTCAACAAACATTTTTTTCGACCATCATTGCCAACATAGAGAACAGGCAAAACTGCTTGAGGTAAAACTTTAGCAAATGACGTTGACGAACTCCAACGCTAGGTATCGTATGGCTTTCAGCATGGGAACACGACGGCATATAAGAAATGGATTGTTGAGTCGAAATGTTTAGTGGTGTCGATGGCTCGGATCTTCTAATTTGTTTTTCAAGGGTTCTTGGAAGTTCGCGATTGATATCAGGAATATTTTGAAATTCTTCAATTTTTCTTGATTGTCAAGTCTTTTAGTAATTTCGGCTGCAAGAAAATTGGCGTCCGTAAAAATTTCGGTACAAGGTCAGTTGCAGAAAATTTATTCAAAGCGATGGGTATTAATGGAGCTTGTGCATAAACTTTGCCAAAAATGTCTGCAATCTGAAACATTGTTACCGCCCTTCCAAGATGTGCCCGAAACCAAATCGTTATTTCATGGTTGTAATACGTGTTTAACGGTTTTATAAAGGATACGTCGAGGAGCTGCAAACGGCGTGTAAAGTGTAAAGAGAAACATTGTAAAGTCACACTGTTTTCTCCAGTCGTTTCTATTACGTTCATATTTACGTATGAGTGGTATAGCTATCTAATAACAACAACACATAGTGACTCTTTAAAGCCTAGTAACTTTTAATGAATTTTTTTAAACAATTTTCAAAAAGTTCTTTCTGTATCCATCCGCTGCTGTAAACTTTAGCGCATGCTTTTGGTGACGCTCCATTTCCTAGCTCCTCCTTTATTCTTGGGCAGAAAGATTAACATTGGAGGCATATACCTTCTAGCAGATTTAAAACGAATTTTCACGGTGACGGTTCTGCTAAAGATAAAGCCCTAACTTTTAAATACTTGATCAGCACTCGATTTGTATTCATCGATTACGTCACAAAAAAGTTTAAAAAAATTTGAAACACTTATTACTTTATTAGATCCCATTGGTCGAGAGGCAGATGTAGCTTGAGGTTTTCTAAGTGACAATTCACGCCTCTTCAAAAGTGATTGCAACCAGTCTTTTCCGGCGTCAGCGTTCTCAACATTTAAAAAAAATAGATGTTATTTCTAACTGCACGCTAAAATGTTCATTTTCTTAAGTCAGACAGAGAGAGTACGAAAAACCGATTTACCATATCTCTTAAGCACGACACTAACTCTTGTTTCTCTTTATTACTGAAAATCTTTTTCTTTAGTCCCAAACTTTTTTTTAGTCTACATCAGTATTTTGCTTCTAAATTAACACCTTTCTTTTAAGCGTTGTCTAAAAAACAGCAAATGTAACAGCCGTTTTACAACATTCCATCTTCTTTACGATTACCGCAGAAATGGCTTCCCCCGTTGCCTCTTCAGATCAACTCTGCCAGATTGTCTTCCGTTTGTAGTTACGCACCATGTTCTGAAAATAAACAAAATTGATATAAAATTAGCACATAATAATTAGGGCTACTAGAAGGGGGCAAGATGTTTACAACCCAGTCTTCTCTCATCACATTTTTAGGCTAAAAGTATTATCTTTTTTAAATCGTAATATAGACATCTGATAACATAATCATTGCATTACTAAGTAAATGCTTTGTACACACATTTACATGCAAAAGCAAATGGATTTTATTGAACTTATTTTATTCGACTTGCAAAACAAGACAAAATTAGGTTACGCACGTCAGAAAACGATAATCAGCTGTTACAATCAGGATAACTAACAAAATTTGGTTATTTTTAGTGAGGTGGTTAACTATACTGATATTGTTGAAGCTGTTATCCATCTTCTTGAAGATATACCGAAAAATAGGGAACACTCGAGAAGGATTTCCTTAGGTGTATATATACAGACGAAACAAATCGTAGGTCAGTTATTTGCGAAATGCGAAGCCTGCAGTGTTAAGAAGATTATTCAAGTCTAAATAAATAAGTCGTTAGCACGTGTGTCTAGATAAATATACCGAGAATAATCTTGTACGTGATTTTAGTGTAAACAAGTGTGTGAAGATATCCGCGGACTTTATCTTATCTTCGTGTGAGTGATATAAATTATCGTGTAAGTGTTTTTATTGAATATTTTTAGATTTAATTAGTTCGGTTAATTTAAAAGTGTGTATATTTCTAGTATAAGTAAAACATATTTTTAGTAGTTTAAATAAATTAGTTTTAATAATAAAATTAGTAACAATGTGATAAATGCCGTCTCATGGCAGCTCATTGGAATTGAATAATAGAAACACCCCGTCTTGCTATGTAGATAATTTACCATTCTTAAGAAGCGTAACAATTCTTTTTTATTGCAAGGTTCTGTCATCCTCTGTATAACTACAGTTTGTTTCGCATCTCAAAAAACACCTTTCTGCAAACTTACATATACAAAATATATTATATACGTCGCCAAAAACACGTTGTTTTACGTTGAAAGATTTCTGGACTACATCCTAAGCCAAATGGAAGTCGATTGAATTTGTATCTTTCAAAAAGTGTTGCAAACGTACATAGCAATAAGAATTCCTGCGTCAGTTCTATTTAGTGAAACCCATCTTTCATACACAAAACTGAAAAAAATGTTTCTCGTTCAGTCTCTGGCGTAGTTCTTCGATTGTTGGAATCTTGTGATATTCACATTTTACATATTTGTTTAACTGTGCTGGATTTAAATCCGCACGTATAGTTCCATTCTTTTTCTTTATTATTTAGGTCATATACCCAGTCAGTTGGTTCGGTTACTTTTGCAATTACATCCTTGGCTTCTAACTCATCTAAAATTGACTTTAGTTTATGTTTAATAATTTCAGCCAACCTGCGTGGAACTCAAACAACTGGGACACCATCATTTCTCAATTTCATCGAGTATTTGAATGGTAATTTATCCAACCCAGAAAAAAAAACAGACTCATACTTCGCTTTTGTTGCTATCTACTGTGAGACTACCAACTTGTCTTTTTAGATCTAATTCCACAGCTGTGTTTAACCCAATAATAGGATTAGTTTCAGCATCTATTGCAAATTAATTTTAAATAGTTTTTAATTCCGCGGTTTACATAACACATTTACAGTACCATTTGTTTTAATGTTGCTTTTACCATACGCCACAAACACATTGTTAATCTTATTCACTAGTTCATTAGCACAAAACGTTTAATACAAATCCTATGGCTAAGCATCTACATCTGAGCCAGTGTCATTCTTAGAAGATACATTAGCAAAATTATTGACAATTCTATTATGTGTCTACTTTTGTTTCACTGGTTTCACATATTTCTCGATTTTCTATCAACTTAATGTGATCTACAAACCACTTTTCTTCGTTTGTCTCATCTTTTGCATTATCTAATAGCAACCCATAAACTAATCTGTAAAGTTTTCTCTTCCTCCACTTACAACAGGCAGCAAAATGATTATAGTTTCTACAATTATTACATGATTGACCATATAATAATGGCTTCTATACTTACACGTTTATGACCATGCATCACTTGCACCTGCTCTTTACTTGCCTCAGCAGACTTACAGAAACTGATTTTTCTAATGACATATCACTCTCTTGCAGCAACTTTTCTTGTATAACCATATGCTTTATTCTAATTATTATTTTATCTCTAATCAAAGATTCAATTTGGTCACCAAATTTGCACACCTGCGCCAATAACTTCATTTCAGTGCCATAATGATGAAAACTCTCTTCTTCTTGTAATCTATTAAAAACTTAAACTTCTTATAAATATTCTAACATTTTTTCTATCATCTGCAGTTATAGTGAAAGTATTATACAAGTAAAGTCCTTTATCATCTATTGAATTTAGCAGCGTTACAATTTTAATCGCATTTTTTTCTTCTCGTGCTCATTTGCTTCTAGGAAAATTGTAAATTTCTGAATAAATGTTATCCCGTTTTGAGCTATATTGCTCTCCATACTCAACTTTTAAATTACGCACACTTATTACCCTCACTTTTAAATGTTATAGATTATCACATTATCTGCTGCTTGTTTTAATCGTTACTATTTATAACACGTCAGTATACGTATATGTCAAAAAAACAATATGATCGTTGACGCGGGGCTCGTTGTCATGGGTGTGTTACCACACCAGTGATTCTCAACATTGGCTGGATGCAATGGTATACAACACAATGTAGCAAGACTAAAAGACGACAGATGGGACGTAAAAATCATAGAAACCTTGTAATGAGAAGAAGAGTAGAGGAAAACCTATTACAAGCTTGGTCGATGACTGGACTGAATAACTGGATTAAAATGGATATCAACAGCTCAAAATAGAAAAAAATGGAAAACAGAGAAGAAAGCCTGTGCTCAACACTGGGCGCAGTAAGGGCTTAAAAAAACGAAGAAGGAATTTATACATGGTGCCCCTGAAAATCATCAACAACTTTCTACCGTGAGTTTCCAGCACCAATTTAATATTTTATTGGAAAATGCACCACTAAAATTTAAAAAACAGTACTTTATCTCCAAAAACAACCGATCAAGAACTACGCCAAGTTTTATCCGTTAAAAATTTTTGTTTCGTAACATACATTCAAATGTTTCTGTTTTAACTTAATGGAACTGAAAAGACATTCTTTGACAACACTGTAAAAAAGAAAATCTAAAGCATTGTAATTTGGTGATCTAAGCGGTCATATCCTTAGAGCGTCGTTTCCTCATTGTATCTACCAAAACTACGCTGCTTTTATATTTAATGGCGTATTTTCTATTTTCTTTAAGCTCAGAGATTTATTTTGAAAACAACCTTCTTGAATCACATTAGAATTTGCATCCACTCAGTTATGTAACTTATGGAAATTAAGACTACCATTTTTGGTAAAACAGGATTCGTTGGTAAAAAATTCAAGCAACTATCTAAAGATTTTCAATAAAATTGTTCATTAAAATTGACAATGTTATCGTCTAAGTAGTGTTTGGTAAACAGTATTTTTCGAAATATTTAATTCAGAAGCGACGCGTGTCGTATTTGAAGTTGGATTATCATCAATAATTTCTAATATGCATTCTTCTACCTGAACTGTTCTAATATGACGCTAACGTCTAAATTTTTGTTTTTTGTAATAAAAACATTTGTTATATTTAAACTGATATTTGAGTTTTCTATCACTAAATGATTAAAAACTAGTTCTATTACTGATAGCAAATCGATAAAGAACTTGAATTCTACTAATCTAAAAAATCAGAAAAAAATTAAAACTTTAGATTACTGTATCAAACCATTCAATCAATTACTATGATTGTACAATTACACATTGATGAATTGCAATGCAAATAACATCAATGATAGATAAAAATTTAAAATTTAAAACACTTTAGGTGTAATCATTCTTAATTGTCACAATCTAATCACATCTTTGCAATATGTTGTGTAACCAATGATCTCTATACATAATTTGCAATTATGTATACGGTTAATAAATAAGTTAATGGTCAAAAATATACTTTAAAATTTCATAGTTTATTTATGTATTATTAAACAATTTTATAATTATATTTGCTATCAAAATACCTATTTCTACCACTAACACGTTTTATAACTGCTTAACCTCAATATAAAAAAAATAATAACCTTGCAAAAACTTTCAAAATTGATAAATGTCAACTAAAACAAAGCAAACTAAAATAATAAAAAACTCATAACAAAAAATTTAATTTAATAGCCAAAGACTTCGGTCGGAGTTTTTACTACGATAAGAACGTCTTCCGAGTTTTGAGCGTGTTAGTGTTGTAACCAAAGTTGCTAGCTTTGGCATAGTTTATTTAAGCAAAGATTTTATAAAGAAAACAGTGAGTCTGTCTACAATGATAAATGCAGTGGCAGGCTATCGACATCAAAAACTGACACATAGATAAAGTGAAGAAAACTTTGGGCAATAACCGCAAATTAACCATCAGGAGATGGCGGAGTACTTAAAGATCCGTTGTAACAAGCTTTACCCTTCTCATGTTCCCGCCAATGACTTGAAGTGAGTTGTGATTGTTTTTTTTAAGCTTTTCGTCAGCTTGGATGCGCTGCTCTTCAAGCCACTTCTTCAGTTTAAGAAAAACATAGCAGTCATTCGAAGCTAAGTTAGGACTGTATAGCGGGTCTTCAAAATGAAATTGCTGAAGGAGACGTTGGGTTACACAAGCTCTGCGAGGGCAAGCATTGTCATAGATCAAAACAATTCTAGTAATCAACATGTCTCATTTTTTTTTAAATTTGAAACGCTTTCTGTAAGCGCAGCAAAGTTTTACAATCAACTGCTGCATTCATTGGCGTCTTTGGTTAAATTTATTGTTGCAATTGTCGTTGTGTTTTGAGCATGTTGTATTAAACCCAGGTATCATTGTCTGTCACAATAGATTTAAAAAAAATTTATCTATCAGTGTAGTAACGGTCAAAAAACGCTTGACTGTCAACATATTGGTAGACTTTTATCTTTGACTCTTCTTCATCATGCACTTCTGTCCGGCCATTTTTAACTTTTCGACACCAATCACGAACTACACTCATTCTCCGATGAATTTCTACTGCACTATTTTCTTCTGCTTGCTAGAAACTAATAACAATTCACACGGACTTAGCAAGCTCGCGTGTCCTAACGAAAATAATCTAAGACTATTCGGACCTTACAAAATAAATTGTTTTGACATCAACAACGACACCGTATCGGGAGTCGCCAAAGTTTTGTCATCACTGTTGTGCTTAAGCCCCTTGGATAATGGTTCTCCCTGACATTATTGGTTTTCCTTTATTCAGCATTTTTCTTACTTGTCACATACTCTTCACAATATAAAAGTACAAATACTTTAGTTCTTCTGGAACTCATCAGCGCTAGGATACAATAATGTATTTCAACAACCATACCGACAGACAACAGTAGTCTTTTATGTAGTGTAGCCCTTACCAACATATTTTAAATGTTTTTGGAACGTCACGTAGCCCTGTAGTAAAAATACCACGTATGATAAATAAAAAATTATGAGTTAGTACAAAAGGTAGAAATGTTGATACTAGATATAATAACAGCAAAAGTCAATGACTATTGACAAAAAACGCCGTCAAGATTCTAATATAAAATAGGCATAGAACAATTTTGCTATAATTGTGAAAAA
The DNA here is from genome assembly GCA_035610365.1 of Aquatica leii. NCBI lineage: Eukaryota > Metazoa > Arthropoda > Insecta > Coleoptera > Lampyridae > Aquatica > Aquatica leii. The sequence goes on from CM069435.1 coordinate 114,615,974, forward strand.
CAACATCAGAACTAGCGGACAGCTGTTTTGTATTTTTGGAACTCGTCAGCGCTTGGATACACTGATGTGTTGCCACAACCGTATTGACACACAGCCGTAGTTTTTTATGTCTTAAGTACATACAACAAAATATTGCCGTTGTTCTTGCATTTACCTTAAACCAATCAGTTTTCTAATTCAAAATATAGTTTGTCTCAGTTCACTAGATCGTTTCTAATTTTACACAATTTCTTTATGCGTCTGTAGATGACGACGTTTCGTGCAACTAAGCGCGCACTTCTTCAGTCCTAGTTTTAGACTTAGAAAAGTGGTGTGTCTTAGACTGTACTATGAAGGCGAATGTTTTAAGTAATAATATTTTAAGAACAATTTATGTTCGTTCTGAAGTCAATTTCAAAAAAAATTTGCATTTATATATTTTGAAATATTAAATTCTACATTTTCTATGACTAAATTTACCTATGAAATAAAGATGAAATTAACAAAATAGCATTTCAATAACAAACAACCGTAAATTAAAAATAGATATTTGTTGTAAAGACACTAACACTAAGAGTTTTATAACAAATGATTCTAATTATTGTATACAACACAAACTAGCAACTTTTAATTTTTTGATTTATAGATCATTGAATTTTTCCTTATCCAAATAAAGTTTTTTAGTAAAAAAAACTACTTCAAAGTATAAGATACTTTATTTATTCAGTTTTCTTCATACGAAATATCGTTAAAAAACAAACTGACAAATTGTGCTTGGTAATACAAACAAATACTTTATAACTAAAACAATTTTTAACTTAATAATTGTATTATTAACGCAAAGAACGCACACTGCATAGGTTACCAACAACACGTACTTGTACAAAGCTTTGCATTATACAGTATTTTAATAAAACTGTAAGCGCCAAATCAGATTAAAATGTTATCATGTAAAAGCATTATTTGTAAACTAAAGTAATACATATGTAAGAGCGCTTGTTTTTTTATATTTAAGACAATGTTAAGAAATACAAATTGCACTATAGTAAAAACTATAAAAAATGAAAAATCAAGTACTAAAATTAATTTGACATTACAAAGCAAAAAAATGATGAAGCATATTTCAGTTTTAAGAGTACACTTAGGATATTAAGATAAGATTAACAAATGTGAATTTTAGAAGATTTAAACAAACATCCTGTTTTAATTATTCAAGGTAAATCTAAATTGATATCTTTATTATCACAACAACAAAAAAAAAACGTAATATTAAAAAACCAGAATATTAGCCACATTTCTGACGTTAGATTCTAATAGTTCAAACGCTATAACGTAGGTAAATATCACAGACAAAAATGGTTGCAACCCCCTTTGGTTGGACAACACGTCGTACAACAAATTAAATTTGTCGGCCTAATATTTTACATTCTAAGAAGAAATAGATTTAAATTCGTAAATTATAACTAAAATATGCAAATCTCGATGATTCAGAGAATCAAAACCCACCTTCTAATCATAGGTGACACACAACAAAACAATTGTATAGTTAATTGTGATAACAACTTACTGTGTACGTTTAGTCGTTCATGCAATCGACTGATCACAAAACTACAAAGAATTAAAATACGAAATATATTGCTTACAGTTTAATTTTCTTTTGAAGAATGCGGCTAGTTAGCGGCACTTCTCGAAAATCTTTAACGCAAGTGACGAGACGTTGTCGTGAAAATTTTTCCAATAAATAAACCAATTTTACATTTCTACATCGATGAAACACGTGTGGGTGTCCAAGAACCCGTTAAACGACAATTACGGAGAAATTAAATTAAAACACAAAAACAGAAAACAAATGCTAACCCCAATAAAAGCTTTCACTCAAGTCGTATCAATATTTTGTTCAATACTCGCATGGAGGCTTGTGAATAATTAGCAATGAAAGCCTTGTTGAGCGCACATAACGTTACATGATTTCCGCGTTATTCCAACATTACCGAAAAAATTATCGTTTTGCAATTTGACATTTATTCTTGCCAGTGCGGCAGAAAGTAAGCACCTCCAAAAATAAATCTTATACAGGGTTCAAACTTCATACCAAAACACTTTTAACAAAACACTGTGTTCTGCCACAACACTTCAATTAATTTAATAACCGGTTTAACGCCATTCAAATTAGTTAATTAGGGAAAATGGGAAATGGGATTGCATTTGACCTATTAAGGAACGATTATTAAGCGGTAGCAAAGATGCAACCATGGGCGCAATAAAAAACTTTGAGCAATGGTGATGAGTGAGCTACGTTGGCAATTTCATTACGTATAAATAGAATAAGTGGGTCAGTTAAATTGCAGTTTTTAATACACAGTTTTATGTTAGTGAATTAATAACGGTTGTTAATAGATAGTTTTTAATAGACAGACTTTATAGATAGTTAATAATTATGAGTTAACGGTTGTAATAAATAATTAAATGGTGAATGGTTAGGTAGTTAGCTGTGAGTGAATGTAATCGTAACAATAAGAAATAAAAAAGAATGCAAAGGGCAAAGATAAGTCAACCCTACAACAATTAACATTAGCTGACGTTACATGACGTTAAAGTGACAGTAAAAATTTATCAGTACAAAACTATTCCAATAAAAAGAAACAGTTAGTGTTTAATTAGTGATTTGTTTTGATACTAATAAAAATGGTTTACGTAATGCTTAAAAGGGTTGAACTCATTTCTTTTTATTTAAAAGTAATAGCTGTATTAAGTTTGATTGCAAAATTTTAGCAAAAAGTCTGTTGTTAATAAAAAAAAGAATGCCAAACCCCCCGTCAGAAATAAAGCAATAGAAATGACACTAAATGGTTGTTAATTACGTCCATCTAGTACGAGGCCAATGGCTGCCGAATCTGGTTTATTGAAGACCAATATGAAGAATTTTAAAACACCACAACTTTCGTCCTTACAAGTTTAGTCTGGTACAAAAACTTAACGAAGATGACTTTGATCGAGGATTATATTTTTGTGAAACCATGACCGAACGGATTATTGCAGATCTAAATTTGCTTTATAATCTGTATGTAATGTAAAAGTTGCTTTTAATCTATTTAGTAATTTACAACAAGGAATTTCCGATTTGAATTACATTTTAAGACCTGTCGTTTAGATGTAAGTTACATTACATTTCTCTTTTTTTTATTTTGTTTAATCCCATATATCCTGTTTCACGTTATTTGTTTTTTTTTGAATTTCGTAAAATTGATCATACTGATTTACCACCACGAATAACGTAAGTTGGTGGGGGATTTTGACGCTAAAATAAGTTCGCTTATGACGTTCTTTTCCTTTTGAAAACGCCAATGAAAACCACAAAAAGCTTAACAAATTTGTTACTTATTAGCAGATGTGCGCTTGAAACTAGTCGTTAGGTAAGAATGTATTCTTTTAGATGTGCTCACTCAAGAATTTATGTGCATTACGGGTATTCACACACGAAAATCTGTTGGGTTGATGAGATTAAACACATTTTAATAGGTTTTACAAAATGGCAAAGAAGCCCCCAGATTTAAGTATAGTTGATATCTCATTATACAAAGATTCTAATTGTTGGACAGCATCTGACCCGGTTAATATGTCATCGACATAGAAATCATCTTGAATGATTTTGCTAGATATAGGAAATTTAGATTAATGTTCATATGCAAGTTGCTGTAAACATCGTATCGCTGAAAAAGTGACAATAGCAGTACCATAAGTGACGGTATTTAATGTATTAGTATCAACTGGTTTGTTTGAATTTGACCTCCACAATAGTTTTTTTTAATTTCTTATCGTCTAAATTAATTCAAATTTGTCGATACATTTTGGTAATATCTCCCGTCAAAACATACTTGTGCATTCAGAAACGTAAAATAACTGCAATAAGATCAGTCGGTAGTTCTGGACCTACGTATTGTAAATTATTTAAGGCAATTCTTTCTTTATTCTACAAATCCAAATTATACTCTGGTCCGTAAAGAAAACATTCACGTCGTCAACGTAAATCAACATCTCCAGTAAAATAGAGGCCAAAGAATTTGCTGTAGCTTACACGACAAAGACGGAAGATAAGAGAGACAGCATTATACGTTGCGTTTTGAGAAAATAAGAGGTACTTTTAAAGTGATATTGCCGACATAAAATGCAATGCTCGTCTTAGTGCTGATGCAGATTTCTTAATAAAGATTAAATGTAAGTCGCTTGATTATTTTTATTTAATAATTTTAACAGAAAACATTGAAAATAAATGTGAAATTTAATGTGTTTTTGTCGTATTATTGTGATTTTTTGTAGGAATAACTATCACTTTTGTGGCCAAGTCAAGCAATTAGCGACCTTTAGTTATACTTAGCATACATGTGTTTTTTTCCCATTAGATTTGGTGATATGATTTTGCTGTAAAGTTTATCAAAAAATGGGGATAATTTTGTCTGATTTTACATAGGAAAGAATCTCCTTAATGAACTCGCAATTTTGTAGTAAGACTTGTCTTTTTTAACAAAATGGCATATGATTAAAAGTTATATATTCCTCCATAAACCGAATGTATTGGTCCCTACGTTTATGATCTTTATTGAGTTTTCTTTCAATTGAATAAAATTTTAATGCAATGTGTTTGATTCTTTTAAACTACTACTTGATTCTTTCAAAGGTAATTTTTCAAAAAATCTGTCCATGGGATCCCGTAAAGTAGTAGCTGGACAGAATGATTCTACTTGTTTATTGTTCTCTAATTGAGGTAAATCTTTATCAACATTTTTAACTCCCAAAATTTTTACAAGGTCCTATCAATCTCATTTGAGCAGAGAAGATTACACTGGATTGTTGAATTATACAATTTTTGAGAGATTAGACCCATCCTAATAAAGTTTCCTGTACTACGGGTTAATAACTTGTTACAAGCTTTAGGTCTTACGAACCTTGCACAGCCAACTCACACAGTCGGAGATAGGGGAGGTTCAAGTAAATTATAATTAAGGGCGCCAGATCAATTCTAATTAACACTTTTGCTTTGACCAAGACAGACGGTCCAAACTTGTAAGAAATTTTTTGGTTCGTAATCCTTGTTACTCTGGTGTTCAGGTAACCACAATTAAAAGAGAAAAGTATGTTACCATGAAAGAAAGATTAACAGGTATAAAAACTTTAATTTAGTAACGTAGAAGATTAACAGGAGTATATTTAATTTCTCAATTTATAAATTCCAGAAGTATCGGCAACACACAATACATAGGTTAAGTTGAAGCGAAATAGCAAAGAAAATTTCGTAATAAATATTGTTTGTACACAGCATGCGATACACACAAAATGATAATTGAAATTACCTTAATAGTATTGTAACAGTAAACGTAATTACGAAAATTAACATTAGCCAAAGTTCCGTGAGTGACTTTTATGACAGCGAAGAAAAATAATCAAACAGACTTACCCAAAATCCAGTACCTACTTGAGCGAAGAAAACGTTTTCCTAATAAACCGGGTGCAAATATCTTACCCTGTGCCGAATAAATTACGATGAATTTGCAATTAACTTATAATTTCGTACTCATCACAGTGGATGCACTTAGAATCTTTGGAATTAGGGCAAATTTACGACACAGACCGTCTCACGTAGTTGACAGCTTCAAAATGAATCCGCAACCTGTCAGTAACCAAAAAGATCGGCAGAGGGCGTCAAAACCAGAATCTAATTTTAATTCGATATACAGGGTATTACGTTATGAAAATTTCGCACGTAACAAACTGTCCCAATTAACATGTTCAAATTGCTGGATATATTGAATTCAGGGTTTGCTAGTTTGATATCCGGAGGTATATTTAACTCCACTTTGAGGATGGGTTATTTTAACGTTGTATATTTTAATTAAAATGATTATGGGTAAACTTTATGTTTACTTGCATACTAAACCTAATTTTTCTTAATTTACTGTTCCAGAAACTGCAATTTCTATTTCTTTTTGAGGTTAGTTTAGTTTTTCTGCAAATTTTGTTGTAATGAAGTTACTCTGGGACTCACTATCTAACAAAACTCGACATTAATGAGAAAATTTCGGGTTTTATCCGGAGTCTTTACAACTGCGGTTGATAGTAATATTTGATTTGATGAGTTGTTAATATGAGCATTAACTATGGAAATTACAGCTGTTTGATTATTTTGTTGATTTTGTATCGACACAGTTAGTGGATCTTAAGTTTTTGTTAAATGTAGCAGTGAATGATGTCGTTTTTTAAAGTTTTGTTTTCGTTAATGTTTTACAACGTTTTGTTGTGTGATATTATCGTGAATAATTTACGCACATTTTTTTTGTTTTACTTGCTTAAAACTACTGTCTGGTGAAAGTTTTAAGAATTCTACACAATCGTTAATAGTGTATTATTTTGTACAAAATGAGCATTTTTATTGATGAGTTGCTACGTACGGGTTTATCTTTGTTTTGATTGTAGTTTTACAGTTGTTATTATATGAGTTTAATGTTTCTAGTAATCTACAATTGTCCTCAAGAAAATTTAAAAGTTCATTTATTGTGAGAAATGACTTTTGTTTAATTCTAATAACGGGTGACTCCCATTCCCTACGAGTGATAGAATCTAACTTATTTCCTATAAAATGAATAATAATAATATACCAATGCTTAACAGGTTATTTAAATGCTTCTAGTGCACGTAAATTCTTACTTAGTAACTACTGTAGTAACTTTTGCGAGTCTTTTGTCAACTCTGGTAAATGAAAAACTGCTTTAATGTGATTATTTACTAGAAGTTGTAATAGAAATTTTTAACGTTTTTAATAAGTCTGAAGCTTCACCTTTAAGAAACAACCGCAAATGGAATTTTTCTATACCTGATAGGTTACTATCATTATGAATGATTGATTCAAGTAAACAAGTAAATTTATTAATACCTAACTATAAACATATCTAGTCTGCAATAGCCTAGTTATTGTGACCAAATGTATATAATTTTATTTAATTTAAAAATTAATAATTACACAATTACCCAAACATGCCACAAGGAAAGTGCGATTTATGGATATAATTAAAGGATTACTGACCTTGTTCATAGCTTGAAGTGCGTTTTTGCGTAGTCTTCTAATTTCTTACGAATTTATTGCGTCACGATATTTAATTATTTATTTATTAACAGCACTGATTCAAATCGTAGATGAAAGTCAGAAGTACTTAAACATTCTAAAAAATTACGTATTTGTAAAAGATTACATATTTTAAAAAAAATTACTACACAAAAGGCAATGATAAACAGAATAAGAACCGCATTTTCTAACGTCACAGAGATGTTAGAAAACGTGCGTGATTACGCCAAAAACTTGAGACCTGTCTAGAACAAGATAGGAAAAATTTTGAAAACTTGTAAAGTTATTTTTTTTTAAATCTTTGTTGGTTTTTAATGGTCTCCCGATTTATGTTTTTTGTTTAATAAAAGCAAAACAGTTTCTGTTTGAATCTGTATTTTTTAAAAATTGCTCTAAAATGCCAATTTAAAAAATTAAGAAATAGTTTAATCTAAATTATGTCTATATCAAACAGCATAAAAATTTGATAGGTTAATATTTAAAAAAAATGTAACTTTGTGCTGCACAGCAAAAACTTAGCCCCCGGTATAAAAAGATAGAAATTAGTGTAGTACTAAACAATTTATGCTGACATTTATACAAAGGCGCTGAAAACCAAAGCCGGAGTGATGACAAACCTTGTATATCAAAACAATAAACATAGGTATATACATTTTTATGAAATGTATAATGTTTGAGCATAACGAAATATTTTTTTCGACAAAATGTAATAATCAAATAAATTGTTTTATAATCATGAGAAAATTAAGTTACGTGGTATTATGTAAGAAAAAAAGATAATCTTGCTTATACAAATTATACAGAATATAATATACGTTAGCAAATTGTAAATAAAGATGATATACCTCATCTAAGCAAACTAATCAAGACAATAGAATTCTTTTGTTTAAGAATTTGTTTTTTGCGTATTTCCAAGTAGTGCTTATCGTTTTGGTTTTTAAACAAATTGAGAAATTATTATTTTTATATTACTTTTTTTCGTTAAAGTTGAATACTTAAAATTTTTTTCTAAATTAGAAAAATTGATGTTTTTACTAAACTAGCTTATAGTTATATAGTCTTTCTAAACCCGATTTTATCTCTAGTTTCCATAAATATAGTTGTTTCAAATTTAACCCTGCTGTTCTGCTCAAGCTTTATGACCCAAAATAAAAGTAGAACTGCTATATTGCGCTAATTTTTAGTAATGTTTGATTCAAACTTTATGACTTTGTTTTTTATAGCATTATTTAAACCTCATAAAAAGAAATTATAAATAAATATTTCATTACCTAGAAAATTAACTTTGTTTTTGTTCAAAAACATTATCATGAAAAGAAAAAACTGGTTAACTTAAAAATAGAATTTAGAAAGAGATTTTTACAATTTTGGCAATTTAAAAATATTATATAGTATATATAACAAGTAAGAAATCGTAGTTATTGTCAACGAGTATGATAGTTTGAAGCCTAACTGAAGGCATACAAGTTGACATTCTTTATAAATTATCCACTATACTTTTTCTACGACCTATATTAAACTATACATTAACCGTAAATAAACTTTTAACAAAATTATTACAAACTATGTAAGTAATAAAAAATTCTCACTTGAAGAAGTAGTGACTCCAATAAATAAATCTGTATTTTTTATATTTATAAGGTCGTGAATTAAACTCAAAAATCCGTGAATGATTTTGAAAAAGTCAAAATTGAAAAAATAAACGTTTAAATTAAATGAAAGGCGAATAGCTTTAAAGGACTTTTAGCTCTTGTTAACTACAAACCCGCTTTTGTTGAATGGAACTTACCTTATCAGAGTGTATCACACTACAATCTGAAAAAAATCACGTAACGCAAAGACCGACGGAATAAAAGCGTTGTTACAATTTTAACAGTTTTACATTAATTCACAAAAATAACCCACAAAACAAAAAAAATTAAGGCAAAATCTAAAACAATAAGAAGATACGTTAAAGTTAATTGAGCAGACGCAAACAAATCAAAAACTAAAAAAATAAACAGCAAAACAAAAAAACTTATTTACGTTAGAAATCGCACGGCCGTGTTCACATTAATAGAAAATAATTAATTACAAAATAAAATGAATTTTGCAACTCTTTTATGACAAAATCAAAAATCTTAATACTATAGTACGAAATTAGTAAATTTTCAGGTTTAACGTCGATAAAACACAATTTAAAAATCTGTTTCATATCGTCCTCAAAATAACACAAATATAGTAATTGATGAAATCGGTAGCTTGCGATGATTTTTATTCTTATTCTGCTTAAAATTAAAACTTTTAAATCTCTAAAATCGCGGTATTACGTTCACCAATTTAGTTTAAACGGTACTAAATAAATATTTTAAATTTACGTAGATCCAGAAAGAGGCTTCTGGTTGAACATAAGATTGCCAGATGTTGTTGGCAAAAAAATCAGAAAGGTGCCTTTAATGGACAAGGTTTTGTCAAAAGATTCTCTAAAAAAAGTCGCCACAAAGATGAAAATACAACCGTGACACACATAACTTAATTTAGACGATTCTACATTACGTAAAAATAAAACCACACTCGTAAGCACGTGAAATATTAAAAACCATAATTCTACGAAGCAGGAAAACAAACACATTTCCACCAGCAGCACTAAAAATTCAATATGCTTTCTGCATTACTTCTACGGGTACCTCCAATTCTTGATTCACCTTAAGGCCCGGACTACATTTTGATGTTTGGTAAACGTGAACCACTTCATCCAGGCTTCATCCCAAAACTAAAATCACATATATTTATAAATTTGGTGCACTACCACTTCCATTAAAAACTGTGACAATTTTTTTTTAAATGAAAGAACCCAGTACAACAACGACGTGAAAAGATGATGCAAACATATATAATTAACACGATGACTGCGTTTCGCACGGCAAGAAATGCAACGTTAACAATACCAAAATATCCAAATTAGAAGACGCAATTAAAGATTAATTTTGAAGCAAACATTAAAAATGTTTATCCGAAATTTTAAATTTTAAGGTGGACTCCAAATGTAATATAATAAAATTCAACCTAAATGACTCAAGCGCAAATGCACTAAGTACCCAGTAAACACGGATTGAAACTGTTACAGTCACAAAATTAAAACAATTGTTTCATTACGTTGTTTCGTGTTAGTTCCATTTTTATATCATTTACATGTAACTGACAGTGAATAAATTGAAAGAGTTCCGATTTTTCACAATCAGTTTTAAACCGTTTCAGTACTTGCAATTTTTATCCCATAATCAGCAACCGTCTAAAAACGGATTTATTAAAACCGAATATTTTTTGAATAACTAGAATTGTTTAAAGATCGATTAAATAACATTGAATTATTTTCAAAACAGTGGAATCGTTCTAGGAAAAACGAATACTTTGTGATTAGTCAGCATTAGTCGTTGCTATACTTTTGATTACTGTCGTCAACGCTTGCGCTGCAAATTGATATCTTTTCACTTGTTCGGTTGTAGTTTGATAAGTGATGCTGTGTGTACAATTACGAAATGGAACAATAAACGGTAAGTCGAAACATTTTATTATAATCCATAAATGTAACCAATATTATTATCATTTCTGTTCTTTATGTATCATGTTTTAATTTGTATAAAAAAAATGTAAATTAACACACATGGTTGCTTTAAGCATTGATTATACAACTATCAGATTGCTCATCCTTGTATAATAATTGGAAGTCCCAAAAATCCAACGACTACCAGATGGCGGCATACGGAAATCAAAACTCCGCCAACGTCTACTAGATGGAGCACTTTTTTACCACATTCAAAATATCTTTTTCGGTTCAACAACAAAACGACTCGTTTCTCACGGTGGCGTTTGTAAATATTGTCTGTGAACTTGAGATAAGAATAACCATGCTGCTCAAGGTTACAAACGTGTATCGTATAGATGAACTTTATTTAATTAAGGCTATACTCCCGGTCTAATTCATATTTGTTTTGAGATGGGCGTTGCACTAATTTGTTCAATTATTTAAACTCTCACATATGTTTAGAGATATGGTTACATACTGTTAATGTAATGAAAGAAGAAAGAGTAGAAAAGATTCAGTCGTGGTTGCCTTACTGATAATTTATGGGATTAATATTACCTACGAATGGTGCTTCGACACTTTGACTGACATTTCTTAAGTCCACGTGGACTACGATTCCGTAATCTTTATTATGATGAAATTGCAAATTTGAGATAACTAAACAATTTGATGATGTTTATGAGGTCATACTATATTTACATAACAAAGGTTAATATACGTTGCTTACAATGATAAGAAGATTTTGAGACAAAATAATAATGAGAAGAAAGTATTGCTTTTCATTTATTGAAATCATTTTTATGTTTCTGTAGAAATATTTACTTGCATATATGATACCATATAATACTAATACGACCATTGTATGTATATAAACAATGTTACAACGGTATTGATAAAATACATCGATGATAATACTATTGATTATATGTATATAATCGTTGACTGATATAATCCTTCTACTATGAAAATTAGGTCTTGTATTAAAAATATTTATTAAACTCTCATTTGAAATGGAAACCATGTAAACACTCACATTTTGTTATGTCTACAAAATGCAGATCGTGCGTGTAATCATTCTGTAACGTAATTAGGCAAGCTAATAGAATGAACAAGTAATCTTGAATTGTTTTGATGAAATAAACCTTGCAAATTACGTGCGTTCATTGTGCGTTGTGACACCTAGCGGATTATTTTTAACTATAATTCTGAAATCAAAATCTCCCATAAGGATGATCTATCTGAATACGAAGTATATATAATCAATGCTTTAAGGTAGATTATTGCGTAAATCTGATGATACTTTAGGATTTATAATTACAGTTCAATTCTTCAAATTTTCTATACGATTATGTACAGCTAAAGGTATTCACAGTGTTTTTATAACTTTCTTATGATTGCTAAAGTGATATTTATATTAAGTTTGTGTTGTTTTTGATTAAAAAAATGTAATTAATTTTGTATAACTTTATGATTATGTATGTATATAAATAAATGAAATATTTATTTCCATGTTACAGATGCGGTTAAAAGTTCCTACCCAACAGTAACTGATGCAGTTTTCGAGGCTTCCGTGAAAAGACCACATCCAGGAAAGTTGCAATATGTAAAAAACTCAATGTGATATTGTATTTAAAAATATTTATTGTGCAATAAAATTTGAAACGTGCATTCGAAAATGTATTATTATATTATTGAAAGAATTGTTTTAGTTCATTATTGAAACAAAAAAATCATACATGTATCGATCATTTAGTATCAGTTCAAGAACGAAGCTTTTAAAACGTAAACCGAATGCAACATTTAGTTTGCAACAGATTTGAGTTTAAAATACCGAAACTATACTGATTCAAATAAGTGAAACAGCGATGGACTTATAGCTATTTTATTGCAGTTAGGTTTCTTTTATGTTTGAAACAAGAGTGAATCATAAATTTTTTGTTTTGAAACTGTTACTAAACATTATCAATTTTGTGTTTACTGGGTACGTACTTAATGCAATGAGATTTTTAAACGATCTTAACACAAACAAACTCTACTAAAATATATTAAATTATTTTATCCAAAAAAACCATAATTCATAAAATTTGGAATTTTACTAAGACAAAGAAATGCCCAAAACAACGTAAATGAACAACACCAATGTTTAAACAGCGTAAAATCTTGAATTAATTGAATACAATTGTTTTACCAATTTGAATAGACAAAGATGAATTTAAAAACGTAGAATAAATTAATTAAATTAACATGAAATTACTGAAATGATTTCAAAGTACATGAAACAAATAAAACCAACTGACATGCTGGGTCTTTCACAAAAAAAACACACAAATTCAAACGGTTACAAACCAACAAAAATTTTACTCAGAAAGCCAGAAACCTATTGCCTTGCAAAAACGACATTATTCAATACTAAAAACTTTTTATCATCACGAAATTTAGCATTTGCCGATTGCTGCAGAATATTTCATCTTGATGAAACCGGCACCACGACCATACAGAAACCTTATCAAGTGGAAGCACTAAAATGTCATAAAAATCTTTGCAAAGCTACCAGCGGCAAAAAAAAGTTTTGTATTGTTGCATCTGTTGCACCATAGCCTTTTCTCCAGTAATTATTTTCCAACGTAAGAAGATAAATTCTAGAATGAGTATTTTTACACGTCGGCGAAAATGCAGCTTTTAGATGTATCAATACTTGGAACCTTTAATATTTTTTTTGTGGAATTATGGTTAATGCGTAATTTGTGACAGCAGATTACGATTTATGATATTAAACAGTTTATCATTAATCTACTTGTGGCATTATTAGGTCCAATAGAAAATTGGGACAATACGTTACTATCAATCAGACACTATTTGCTTCTCTTTCAAAAATTTTGTTGAAACTAGAACAATTGAATCTGATTCATAGAAATTTAACTTTGTTTTGTCAAATTACCGATTACCAGTTAAAAAATACAAACCACCACCATCGCGTCGTTCAACTAAGCTACTAGAACCAAACCTGGTCTATGCGAGTTACTATTCTGCTTCTTCTTCACATACTAGACAGAATACTAACCTGGATGGATTCATTCTCCTACTTCTTCTTCTCGCATGACTGGTGATGTTAGATTTCGTGTTACTTGCTGAAACTATTTACAACCTAAACAAACTGTCCAAACTGTCTTCGTTCACAATTTTTTTATTGTTATGGATGTGGCCGTCATAGAATTAGCAAACTGGATTATCCACGCTGTAAATCGGCATCAGAAACCAAATTTCATGATTTCTATCGCGAGTAATAGATCTTAAAATGCGGTTAAACTTGGATATTGTTTTTTCTGTACTCTCTGGCGCTCAGCGCGTACTTCTAAATTTTATCTTTTATCAAACAAGATAAACGTTATCATTTATCGCATTATGCTATTTTCTACTGAACGAAATTTATCGTATATGGAGCATAGCAGACATTGGTATGTGGATGGCACCTTTAAAGTCGCTTCACCGCTTTTCCAGCAAGTATATACTATCCATTGTGTAGAATACAATGATGTAATTCCAACAGTGTATGCATTGCTCCCCAACAAAACTGAAGGCACGTATACACGATTATTTGAAAACCTAGAAAAGGTTGAAACCAGGATTACAACCGGCTACGATTTTGAAAAAGCAGCCGTGCGAGGTCAATTTCCAGAAGCTACATTATGTGGCTGTCTTTTCTACCTTACCCAATGTATATGGAAGCATATCCAAAAAGCAGGATTACAATGAAGGTACAATAACAATTTCGACTTTGCCTTGCAATTAAAACAACTAGCGACTTTACTTTGGTACCCGAGGACCACGTAATTGCTTCTTACGAGGAATTAATAGACAGTGAGTTTTACACTGATAATGAGAATATTTTATTACCAGTCACCAACTATTTCGAAGATACTTGGATAGGTCATCTAGACAGAATACAACGAAGACAAGCACTATTTCCAATAAACATGTGGAATGTTTACTCAAAGGTGGTGGAAAATTTGCCACAAACAAACAATGCGGTAGAAAGATGGCACAATAGCTTTGCCTCCACACTTAACGCCAATCATCCATGTATTTGGCGATTTGAAAAAGCATTAAAAAAAGAAGACAGCCTCAATTGTGTGAAAATAGAGCAATTAATAGCAGGCAACATAGTCCCACAAAGGAAAGTGTATAAAGACACAGCACAGCGCATAAAAAATATAGTTGCTGACTATAAAAATCGGCCAATTATGGAATATCTACGAGGAATTTCACATAACTTTCAATTTCAAGTGTAGATAATATACCTATTTGATAAACCTCCACCAAAAAAATTAAAAATAAAATATAGAAAATTAGAAGTAAAATGACCAAATGTTTTTAAAAAAAAAATTTTAAACACGCCAGTACAAAAAACCAGTTCTATGTCTGGAGAAAGTGGGAAGGAAGGTTTACGTATCTATTCGGTGAACGTAATGGTCTGCGTCCAAAAGTCGCTGCGTCTAAATAACGTTGCGACCAAATATCGCTGCGTCTAAATGTTCGCGTCCTTTCGTCGCGCGTCTAAATTTCCGCGTCCATTTGTCGTGATATATCCTTTCGCGTACCAACCATTGGAATTAGTCTGCATTACGCTTGTACAACATCGCATATGCACTAAAGCTAAAACCAATCAAGCAGCGCTACTATCCTTTCTCTCCTGCTCTACAGGATATCGCTGATAAGCAATTGGATTCTATGCTTCAAATGGGTATGGTAAAACCATTTACTAACACTTGGTCTAGCCCCATTGTTTTGGTCAAGAAAAAGTACGGATCGCACGGTTTCTGTGTAGATTTTAGAAAAGTTAATTACATTACGCAAAATGGTGCATATCTGTTATCTTACATCTCTTTCATCTTAGATAGACTACAGCATGCACGGTACCTTTGTATATTCGTTCTGCTTACTGGCAAATTACTCTTACAGACGAGTCAAAACCTGTAACTACTGTTACGATACTACGCCGTGAGCTATTTCAGTTTACTAGAATGCCTTTTGGACTACATAATGCGCCAGCTATTTTTCAAAAGTTAATAGACAAGGATGTGAGAGCTAATTTGGAACTACACTGTTTTGTGTATCTTGACGACATTGTTATCGTTTTATTCATCTTTGAGAAACACATTAACATCTTACCGCAAGTTTTAAGACGGTCGTTTGCTGCTGGATTTCCTCTTTGTCACGAGAAAAGTTTCTTTTGCTTACTTGAACTGAACTATTTGAGCTACGTAATGTATCGTAACGAATTATTTGTATATCCTTATAAGGTTGCTGCTATCATCAACCTTGCTGCTTCTAAGAATGTTGACATCAAAGATTCATACCTTACTATTCTTCTCTAACTTCTCCTCTCTCGTCTTTAACTAGAAAAAATCACCGTTTACTTGAACACCAAAGTGTGAAGCTCTTTTTCTATATTTGAAAAACTAGTTGGCATCTGCGCAGACGGATGCTTTTGACGTTAGACTAAGTGCTATATTGAACTAAAAAATTTCTAAAGGCAAGAAAATGGTTAGTTATATTAGTCGTTTGCTAATTAAAAACAAAAGAAATTATTCTATTACTGAAAAGGAGTTGTTACAAGCTTTAGGTATTTTACGAACCTGCACGGCCAACTCGCAATAGTCGGTGAGAGGGGTAGGTTCCTAGATACATTAAATATATTTAAGGGCGCCAGAGCTTATCCCAAAGTAACTTCTGTCCGCTCACAACAGAATGGTATCACTTGTAACAAGATGTTAGGTTCGTAATGCTGAAAGAAACAAAAAAAAAACTACGTCGTTAACAACAATTGTACTTTAATTACTCTATCAAGATAAATATATTAACAGTTAAATAGCCAAATATAAGCCGGTACTGGAGAGAATATAGAAAAGAGAATAGCAGCAGGATCGGCAACTTACACTACACGTCAAACAAAAGTGTAACTACCATAACAGGTATAAAACTTTATCAGTAAGTAACATTAATAATGATAATTGAAGGTGGATATAAGCAGCAAGCGATAAGTCATTTACTTAAATTAATTGAGTAACAATCACAAGCAACAAGTCAATTCGCACGTACAATTAGTAAATATAGTAAGTCGTGAGTCTTCACCGTAGCGACAACGAATAAATAAGAACAAAAAAATTGACTTACCAAAGTCCAGGGTACCTTCAGAAAAACGTTTTTCCTGCTGGCTTCCTGCAATTAAACTTCCTGAAAAATAATCGTGTCTACCTGGCGACTCACAAACTATAGATAAAAGACACATTTAAAGGAACAGTAATCGAACCGACACTTATCGTATGCTGTTACATTAATTTTCCGTCTATGGTGGTGTTAAGTTATTGCCTCCGAATAGAATTCAATCGTATCCAGTAATTAGGATCTTCCGAAGAAGGTGATAGTCATCAAGGTATTAATTGCCTCCGAATAGAATTCAATCGTATCCAGTAATGAGGATCTTCCGCTTCCGATTATAATTTTCCCTTGAGGATTTTAGGTAACGATAAGAATAATAAGGTAGCACATGGCGCTAAAAAAAGACATAAAAATTACCTTTAATTAAAGAAAGAACAAAACCACTCACTCTGCGTGGATGAAATCAATTTAATTCAGAAGACTTCTATTTTCCATCGTGTCCCAACACGTGGATGATTTTTGAAAAACGATATTCAATTCACGCAGACATAGGTACTAACATGCACGATGTTAAAGTGAAAATGCCGGTCTGTCACCGGATGTCGTCTACTCAATACAAAGTGACCAACGAACCCGATAGATGGCGTCGAGAAATATAGAAGTAATTTTTAATTAAACTAATATACAGGGTAATGCATTATTTAAATTTATGCACGTAACAGAGTGTTTAAAAGGGTTGTGGGCTATCAAGAAGTTTTGAGTTTATATCAAAAAGACTCATTTTACTGTCATTACCGATCATCACTCTTTTCTCTAGCTGAATCAATTACAAAATCATACTGGTAGATTAACAAGATGGGCGATTAGATTACAACTATAACTTTACTATTCTTTAAAGAAAAGGTAAAGACCATGTAGTACCACAGACCATGTAGTACCTGATGCTTTTTCACGTTTAGTTACTTTCGTTGATATTGAATTTTAGATTCTCCTTTACTTTTTACTTTTCCTACAAATGACGTGTGGTATAATAATCTATGTAGTCGGATTCTAGTCGCTTCACATAAATTTTCTGACTGGTCAGTACAGAACGGTGTTCTGTACCGCCTAACTAAGCCTCTCTCTCTTGCAAACCTATCTAATCCTTTGCAAATACTGTATTGTTATATTGTAGGTCATTTTCCTCGTTTATATAAAGGTCACTGTTATATCTTAGTAACAGCTGACTGCTTTGCTAAATTTTCCTTATTCTTTCATTCACGCTCTGTGTTTCAAAAAACTTGCAAACTTTAAAAATTTACAATATTTGAAGTTAAGACAGTCATGTTTTCTTCAGAAAAGTTAAAACTGAAGATATAGAATTTGTTTTATTGAAGATCATTTTTATGTTTTTGGCTCTAAGTTTACTGGCTATTTAGTTCGTGCAGCTTTTTATGTAGGGAAATAAGGTAGTTCGTGTGAGCTGGCTTATGTGAGACAAACGAGGCGCAACTTTGCTACTCGGATAAAAAAACATATAGCAGATACAAAAAAACATAATACAAGATCGGTTGTTTTGGAACACCTTCTATACACCAGACACTCCGTGAAACTCAAAGAGACAAAAATCTTGGCTACATCCGGGAACTTCTGGCTCAGACTATACAAAGAAACCGTCGAAGTACGACAATTTCAAAAGAGATAATGGTATCGGCCTCAGTATAAAAAAGCATGTTCCGGAAGAATAATTAAATAAGACCGGCAAGGACCATTGACCTGAACGACACAATATAAAGGCTTCTCAAGATCTCATATTGTTAGTTTTAGTCTTACTGAAAAAGACAACGACGTGACTATCAAAACGTAAAATATTGTGAGTTTTTTAAAGCTTGTGAGCTTTTAAAGTTTTGTGAATTTTGTGAATTGTGAAACCGTGGAACGCTGTTTGAAATCCAAAAGTCTACGTTAGAAGATCATGACAGCGAAGGTTTTAAAAATACATTTTTTCTGTAAACTTTATTTTTTTTTCTATTTTACTTTGTCGGTACTCAATTTTTAACTAATATTAACTTAAGTACAATTTTTTGTAGCACCCAAATAATTTTAAATGAAACATACGTTGTCGATTTTAAACACTAACATTAAGAAATTTTAATTAAAACAATTTCTAATCTTTAATAAATGCGTAGGTACAACATTACGCAATTTTAAAAACAAGTTTAACTTTTTTGGGTACATAAAAGATTAACTCGAATGAATAGAATACGTTAATAGTTTATTTTGCGATAAACTGTTGCTTGAGTATAAATTCAACGCATTTTTTTATACAAATGTATTAATTATGACTGTTCGTGCGATTACCAGTTTTTGGCTTTTGATTGCCGCGTTTTGTGGTAAACTTTTTGCTCGCTCTTTACGTTATATGCGACGTTGATATAACTTCATTATATTTTTTTAGGTAGTGCTACTGCTGCACCAGATAAACGCATTGTCAATGGCGTGTTGGCAACTACTGGACAATATCCTTACCAAGCTTCTCTACAAACTGTTGCAGGCAATACTCACTTTTGCGGCGGTTCCATCCTCAACACGCTGTGGATAGTCACAGCGGCTCACTGTTTAGACAAGTAAATAAATAAACATGTTAGTTGTAACTATACTTTTAATTTTAGTCGTGTTGCTGCCGATATTAAAGTTGTAGTTGGAACTTTGACTCTGACCGGAGGTACTAGTTACTTAGTAACAAGATTTGTACAGCATCCTTTGTATGTTGCTAGTACTAGGATTTATGATGCTGCAATCGTACAAACTAGTACGGCAATAGTATTATCTACTACAGTAAAACGAATCTATTTATCACCTGTTCTGATTATTCCTAGCGTTTCTGGCGTTGTTACAGGCTGGGGACCAACCGTTCTAAACGGAGCGGTTTCAAATGATTTAAGATCTTTAAGTACAAAAGTAATTAGTAACAGTGAGTGCAAAACTAAACTTGCGGCAACAAAAACTACTGTTCAATCGACACACACTTGCACTTATCTAGCAACATCTGGAACTTGCGGATCCGATGAAGGCGGTCCAATTGTAGTGGTTGGCATACAATTTGGAATTGTATCTACCTCTAGTTGCAGTCAAAATTTACCCGACGTATATACAAGCACTCAAAGCGTTTATTTTTGGATAATGAAAAACGCTAAATAGTTTCACGTTATCTTCATTTTTAAATAGAATGACTTAGCTTGGCTTGAACTGTATATTAGATCAAATAAATAATGGTTATTAATATTAATTGTGTAATATAACAACTAGCAAAAATAAAACACAAAAAATTATTAGAATTTAGCGAAACCAACTAAAACTTCTAATTACACTGGTTTGCAGTATATCAGAAATTTAAATAAAAACGTCCTAATAATACAGTGTATAAATTGACAAAAAAGCTACATGCTGCAACATTCTGCGTTCAATTCTGAATCGAAAATTTTGATGTTAAATTGTTGTATTATGCTTCGTATTGTTACGTGCATAAATTTAAATAATGCATTACCCTGTATATTAGTTTAATTAAAAATTACTTTTATATTTCTCGACGCCTTCTATCGGGTTCGTTGGTCACTTTGTATTGAGTAGACGACATCCGGGGTGATTACCGGCATTTTGACTTTAACATCGTGCCTGTTATTATCTATGTCTGCGTGAGTGAAAATTCGTTTTCTAAAATCATCCACGTGTTGGGACACGATGGAAATTAGTAGTTTCCTTAAATAACTAAATTATTCACGCAGAGTAAGTGGATTGTGTTCTTTCTTTAATTAAAGGTAATTTTTATATCTTTTGTCAGCGCCATGTGCTACCTCCATGAATAGGGGTATTTTTATCGTTACCTAAAATCCTCAAGGGAAGCTATAATCGGAAGCGGAAGATCCTAATTACTGGATACGATTGAATTCTATTCGGAGGCAATTAATACCTTGATGACTATCACCTTGTTCGGAAGATCCTAATTACTGGACACGATTGAATTCTATTCGGAGGCAATTAATACCTTGATGACTATCACCTTGGTCGGAAGATCATAATTACTGGATACGATTGAATTCTATTCGGAGGCAATAACTTAACACCACCATAGACGGAAAATTAATGTAACAGCATACGATAAGTGTCGGTTCGATTACTGTCCCTTAAATGTGTCTTTTATTTGTAGTTTGTGAGTCGCCAGGTAGACACGATTATTTTTCAGGAAGTTTAATTGCAGGAAGCCAGTAGGAAAAACGTTTTTCTGAAGGTACCCTGGACTTTGGTAAGTCAACTTTTACTTATTTATTCGTTGTCGCTAGGGTGAATGCTCACGACTTATTATATTTGCTAATCGTACGTTTGAATTGATTTGTTACTTGTTATTGTGACTCAATTAGTTTAAGTAAAGGACTTATCGCTTGCTGCTTATATCCACAATCAATTATCATTATTAATGTTACTTACTGATAAAGTTTTATACATGTTATGGTAGTTACACTTTTGTTTGACGTGTAGTGTAAGTTGCCGATCCTGCTGCTATTCTCTTTTCTATCTTCTCTCCAGTACCGGCTTATATTTGGCTATTTAACTGTTAATATATTTATCTTGATAGAGTAATTAAAGTACAATTGTTGTTAACGACGTAGTTTCTTTTTTTCGTTTCTTTCAGCATTACGAACCTAACATCTTGTTACAAGTGATACCATTCTGTTGTGAGCGGACAGAAGAGTTACTTTGGGATAAGCTCTGGCGCCTTTAAATATATTTAATGTATCTAGGAACCTACCCCTCTCACCGACTATTGCGAGTTGGCCGTGCAGGTTCGTAAAATACCTAAAGCTTGTAACAGTATGTCTTCAGGAACTACTTAAAGGAAACATACATTTGGCAACATCGTAAACTAGCATACGACTGTAATATCCACCGTTGCTATTTTTTTTATTTCAATCTCCAAAAAGATTTTACTTGTTATTGGTAACACGTTTTAAATTCTACACATTACGCAAGATATGGTTTGCTCTTCAATTTATCTATTGTTAGAATAATACCTAGATAAATTCAATTAATAAAATAAATTTAATACGTATTTTACAAGATGATTTTTTTTTACTTTATCTGATCAATGACACTAACCCATACAAAAATGTTCAAATTGAAAACCATCTGTTTTTACGCATAGCTGCAATCTTTGAGGTTTCTTCTGGATTATTCGTTCGAGTCTTTTTCGTGTAGTTTCTAATACCGTTGCGTTAATTCTCTCTGTAACTTGGTCAGTGCCTTGAGGAACCGTTGCATACACTCTTTCTTTAATGGAATCAAAAGATTTCTTAAGTCTAAGATGGGACCACCGCAACCAATCCATTTATTCGGAAAGTGTTCATTCAACCATTCTCTTAAATTACGAGCAAAGTGAGCAGGAGCTCCATCGTGCATTGTAAGTCATGTTGTGGCGTATGTTTAACCGCATCTTGTAAATTACTTGTTCTAATACATTGAACAAATGTACGGAAACCTCATTTGCATTAAGATGATTTGGTAGATACATTGGCCGAAAGACCCTGTGATTTATTTTGCCCAAGAAATCACGCGTTTAAATAACAAAAATAGAAGAACACTCGCAAGTACAAATTAACACGATGGATATCAATATTATTCCAAACTTGTAAAGCACAATTAGTCTTATTAAAAAAACTGTTCCCAAACAACAATTGAATAAATGGAATTTTGTAGAGGCCACTTGTCCCCCACACTTTACAGAAGAAGAACTGATTAAAACTACAACAAA
This sequence comes from Aquatica leii, assembly GCA_035610365.1. NCBI lineage: Eukaryota > Metazoa > Arthropoda > Insecta > Coleoptera > Lampyridae > Aquatica > Aquatica leii. The sequence goes on from CM069435.1 coordinate 114,638,576, forward strand.
ATTTAGAAAAGTTCCGGAACTAGATAAAATCCGAAACGAGGGTGTCCTAATTGTAGCAAGAGAACATCTACAACTACTATTTAAAATTGTAAACGACGAATTAACTAACGGTAACGGTTTTAATCCCCAAAAGCTAAAGTGACGACAACCATTGCTAAACCTACCGCCCGATCTGCCTACTAAATAACATTGCAAAACTGTATAAACGTCTGCTTGCAAATAAGGTTCAATATGGATTCAGAAAGGGTAAGTCCACAGTAGACGCGCTTGAGCGCATCCGGGTGCTGGCTGATAACGCAAAGGGAGATAGTGGCACTTGTCTCGATTGACATACAAAACGCAATCAATACAGTGCCGTGGATTTTGTTAGTGTAAGAACTGAAAAAAGAGGCATCAACGCACACATAATTAAAATCGTTACTAGCTACTTAACTAACAGGAATATCACGTACACGGATGACTACAACTTTAAGATACAACATCAAATGACCTGCGGAGTTCCACGAGGCTCCATACTAGGAACATTGTTGTGGAATATTTTTTATGACGACTTGTTGTCGGTTTGTCTGTCCCCCAAGTGGCATTAACTGCTTTTGCGGACGACTTGGTGCTTTGAACAAAGAAGAAGTGTTGTTGAACTGGTGCGGGTGGTCAACAAAAGCTTAGCAGCAGTGGATTCGTGGATGGTAGCTAACCAGCTTAAAGTAACGGTAAACAAAACAGATGCTGTTGCATTCACAGAAAAAAAGAAACTGGAGACTATACAGTTTTCATATAACCGATTTCCATACTTGTTAAAGGCACGATGAACTACTTGGAAGTAATCTTAGATAAACATTTATCATTTAACTCGCATATCGTAAACGTGGTCTCCAAAGCGGAAAGGAGAGCAACAGCCTTATACAGATTGATGATCAATGTTAAAAAACCATCCTCAGCCAAAAGGAAACTGATTATATCAAAAAAAAAGAAAACGTTGAAAATTTCTTCGGCCTATAGAAAAATATTCCTAGAAACCGTCAGAGTACTTTAAGAATGATTATAGATCCATCTTGTTTAAGAGATTTTAATGCAAAACATTTCGTTTTAGGTATGTTACTTTGGGGAATTCTTGACTTACAAAGAATTTTTGTAGCTTTAAAGCGGATTTCTTTTGCAAGAAGATTGGGAGCTGCTTGGATAAAAACTTGTTCAGCTGATACAATTTTTTCAATACGCAGTTGTTTTACAGCAGATACAAAGTTAAAATCTTTCAACAAAATAGCAGTTTCTGTAGAGGACAATGAGCGTGAAGATAAATTAATCACAGAATGGGGTCTTGAATCAGCATTAACAACACGTTTTAGAGGCACATATTTCTAATTTTTTTTAAGATGATTACGTGTAAACATCTCTTTGACTCGTTGGATTTGTTCAAAAGAAATTCGATCAATGAGGCTTCAATCAGAAGGCCAAAGAATTCTGGAGAGTTCTAGATGAAAGTCAAATGACGATTTATTAACACTATTAATTTATCTTCTAATTGAATGAATACGTTCTCTAATTAACACAATACCCGCAACACGTGTGACAAAAGCTCAGCTTGTGCAATAACGCCAACACGGGAATTATTCATAATAAAAATAGTATTAATTAAAAAAATTTTGAATGCCAAATTTTAGAAAAAACGTTGAGGTGAGAATTTACCCTACGCCGTATTAAGAGTTTTAAGAATTACCTGGGGCTGCGAAAATGTGACCATCGCTCTCCTTGATGTTAGAGACATTATGAACTGTACTTAGTAAACAATTTTTGGTCTATGAGCATTGTTGTATTTTGTCAAACCGTTAGCCAAAACAAAAAATAAATCAAAGACTCTTGAAAAAATGTAACAGTAAACAAAGTGTAGCGTAACTACTTGTCGAATCGTGTATTTGATTCGATTGTAGCAATTAAAACTTGAGCACTTTGCTAAGGGTATTTATTACAACATGATGTTATAAAAGAATTGACAATTTTTAATCTAACGTCTAACTTTATAGACGGTTTAACGCTAACTCACATACATGAACCTCCAAAACCACATACGTAGGTAGAAGGGTTAAAAAAAAACAGAAGGTTTCAAACGGTCTTAAACAAAATTTACAGTGAATCTTAAACATGCTCCCTGGCAATTGAAAATTTTAACAATATTTTCAATTGAAGCGTAGAATCACAAAGCATATATCAAATTTAAATAACAACTACAACATAATACATGACAGAACACAGAACAATAATACAAAACAATAATAAAATTTCACGGCTCTAATGGCAGAGAACATAATTTAGCAAAGGACCGTCGAAGTGTTCCACTATTAGAATACACAGAAACAACACGACTTAGATGCTGGTGAATCTGTTGGACTCTTTGGAATATGGATAGACAAGAAGTAGGAACTTCAGTAACGTCCGGATCTGGTAATGTTGTTAAGGGTTATCTAGCCGGGAAGTGCGCAGGCGTAAGTGGTTGAAGGTCATTTGGGACACATGGAAGAGAACACAAAGGACAAGAGTTAAGGGTAGCTTCCATCTGTGAGAGCAAAGTACATAGCTCTTCAAATGTCAGAATACAGCTTGTTATTACACTCTTGAGGTGATGCTTGCTTTCCATAATTTTTCAGAGTGAAGACTGTGTGCCGGTGCAAAGTAACAATTAATTTCTTTGCAAAAAAAAGATTTAAGACGTGGTTGTCCTGGAGAGTAAATCAGCAAGATTTAATTTAATTGGGACATGACGCCACACTGTATCAGAAGTCAGTCTTTGAATATCTGTGACTCGATTGCAGACGAAAGTATTGAGTAAGTTGGAATTAGTTTTTAACCACTCCAAAACGATGTTGTAATTAGACTACAGAAAACATTTGAATATTAAAGCATCCAAGGTCTTTAGAACGTGATCTTAGCGAATAGCTAAAACAAGTGCTCCTCACAACTCGAGCTTGAGCACAGTTAAAGGTTTAAAGAGAGCAATCCTTGATTTCGCGCACAGCACATTAACGTGAATTTGATTGTCCATGTCAACTGAACGCATATATTTGCATGCACCAAAACCACGAGTGGAAGCATCGCAAAGTCCATAAAGTTGACTAGATATTTACATAGAACATACCTGAGAATCTTTAAATTTTATAAATCTTTAAGTTCGCTACCTTAAGTAGTCTATATGGACTAAATGCTATTGTGAACTCGGTCGTCCCATGATAATTTTTTCAACCATAATTTTTCAAAAGAATTTTTGCTGATCGAAAACAAAGCGACAGAAGACCGAGTGGGTCAAAAATTTGAGATATTTCTGATAAAACAATTTGTTTGGTTGTTGGTTCCTTAGTAGAAGCAAAACGGGATAGAAAGTACCTAAGGTGATCGATAGAAAAAGACCCAATGAGACCCAGCGTAGTAGTACGCTCTTGGACTTCGAATTCATAAACACCTGGTGCAGATCAGATTCAGGAATGTCCGATAAAATTGTTGGATTGTTGGAAATCCATTTCGGCAGTTTAAAGCACCCTGAACGCAAAACATGAGTAAGTTGTGAGCAGATATCATGGGCTTTATTAAAACTATCAGCTCCTGTCAGCATATCATCTACATAAAAGTCTTGTTTGATGATTCGAAAAGTTTGTGTATTAAAAACTTTACAATCGATGCATAATTGAAATAAGCTACAAATGGCCAGAAGCTGAAGCCGTACCATAGGTGACAGTGTTTAGATGGTATAACTTAACTAGATCTAATGGTGAAAAATGCCATAGAATACCACCTGAAGTTTTGTGCTAAAACTACCCTCTTATAAAACTCCATGATGTGGGAGATAATAGTAAATTGATGTGAGATTTAACTATGCAACATGTGATCTAACTATAAATAATCTCTCATAAATGCTAAATAACGATTGGAAAGTTCTGGATTGGCTTGAAGACATTGCTCTCGAGATAAAAATCTTTCTGAGCTACGGCGAAAGAGTTGCTTAATACTTCAATAGGTTCTTTTAGAGGAATAGAGACGACAAATCTACCTTCTTGATCTTTTAGTATGTTTTGCACAAAATGGGATTTACAAAAATTCTTCTCCGAAGAGAAAATTCTGTCAGTTGGATAACTTTCTAATTCCCAAAATTGAGATAATTGATCTGGGATCTCAGAAATGCTCAAATGACATTGGACCTGGTTAAGAAAACTATAGTGCATAGGGCCAGACACAACCCAACTAAATCGAGTCTTTTGAAGAATCGGCAGATTGGGACCTTACCGCAATTGTCCAATGCAGAGCATTTCGAAGAAGGCTGATGAACCTATTAAAAGATCGATTTGACCGGGATAACCAAAAAATTGGTCAGGTAATCGGATGTTGTCAGAAAGAAAGGAAGCATTCCAGTAATCTCGTATAGTAGAAGGCAAGAAAGATGAATCTCGTAAGGACATTACAACTCGAACGTATGCAGAAAAGAGAGCTCTTCAATTCAGAAACTAAAATGCTTACTTGACAAGTAAACAATCTCAACTTTTCACGTAAGTCTAAACATATAAAGTATTGGCTGCCCGAACCAAGAAGTACACGAATAGAGTGGGAAATTCTGTAAGTATCTAGAATCTTACAGGTTGCAGTTGGCAACAAAACGTGGATTGTATCCGAGCAGAAAGCAAAAACAATAAGAATGGGCGACTCCAGAAGAGGTTGCAATGCAGAAGCTTCTCGTGCTTGTCTCAATGAGTCGACATGAAGCAAAGTATAATGCCTAGCATTACATGTTCTACACGTAAATTTAGAAACGAATTGAGGTAACATGTGACTCCGAGCAAGGCAGTTGAAACATATCTCTAGCCTTTGAAGAACGATCCTTTGGTGTTGAGAAAATTGACACATTTTGATACATAATATAGTCTTCTTTGCAAAGTAGACACCCGGGACAATTTGCAACAAACGATTTTGAATAGAATTTAGATTTTTTCAGAACTACCTTAACTGGTTTAGCTTCTAGACTATCCAGAAGATTGTCCTGATTTTAAGAAATGACTTGAATTTATCTAAGGTAGGCAGATCGAAATTAGATTTGTTTCATATTGCCACGAAGTAGTTTGGATCTAATTTTTCCGATGTAAAATGTATGATACACGTTTGAATAACTGCTGTATTGTAGCAAGAGATTGGAGTGTTGTAACTTGCTTAAAAAAAAATTGCTTACTTTTCTCAGTCTGGAAGCAAATTCCTTTGTCAAGAGCTCTAGTTCCATAATAGATTTTAAATGTTTCTGAATTAATAGTTTAGGCTGATTATATCGAGCTACTAATGAGTTCAAAGCAATTTGATGATTGCTAGCAGAAAACTCTAATGATTTGATTACTTTAGCAGCGGTACCATCGAGACAACTTTTAAGATAATGCAACCTTTGGATATTGTAAGATCCGAGTTAACATGAGTTAAACTAGAAAATAGGTTTTTGAATTTGATCCAGTTTTCTAGATAACCTGAGAATCTGGGAATATATGTTTTTGGCAACTGGAACGATGGTGAACCTTGCGATGTACCAGATTTGCATGAATGTAGACTACCATTAGGCGAATTGCGCCTTGTATTTGGCAAAGAAACGATGAATTTACTGATTAAATATTCGGCACTTTCTTTTGTGAAAAAGAAAATATTTTCGAATTCTGAAAAGTCTTGATCTGCGAGTGAAGGATCATCCATTTGCTCAATAATTTTAGCGTAAACCGATTCATTATAAAATACCTGCAATTACCTAATGCAGTATACCGGATACATTTTTTGTTAAATTTCTCAAACTTTTTTTTTAAATCGGATACCACTTGCCTGAAACATTATGGACGATAAAAATATTGTATTGTTGATGAGAGCTATATTCAGAACTCAATTGAAAATAAGATTGAAATACAAAAAATCTAAATAGTAAAGCATTGATTTTATGGTTCTTTAGTAGTACTAGTTAGATTGGTAACCACAGTATTAATAGTTTATTTAAAAACCTAATTTTTAATCAAACCTTTAAATAGTTTTTCTCTATTTCGACATGAGAATTAACGATTCTCACACTAAAATCCGTGTAAGAATAAGCAAATTCTTACACGATTTTTGGTAATGTTAGTTTTTTCAAAGTTGGTATCTCTGCATCGTAAGTTGACGTTACACGAAAAAGAAATCAAAATTATTGGAGTTTAACAATTAAAATTCAAATTTTGATGCCAAGATAAAATAAAGACGTTTTATTAATTCAGTTATTTACTTATAAAGGTGAAAAGAGATAATTTTGTATGAGATTTTAGGTTAACACATAAATTTCAATATGTCAAAATGTAAATGTTGCCAATTCAATAAAATATAAAAGTTTACCAATGTTGTTTTAAAATTAAAATTATACGAAAAATTTCAAATATTGTATTAAAATAGAGAAAATAGTATAAAGCACACGTCATAGAATACGTTTCAATCACTCGACCGCTTCATAAACTCGCCGCTGCGCGGCTCGTGTATGAAATCCGGTCTCGTGCTTGAAGCGCGTTCATTCTGTAACTTGTGTTTTAATATACTATTCTCTATTTCGACATGAGAATTACCCATTCTGACACTAAAATCTGTGTAAGAATAAGCAAATTCTTACACGAATTTTAGTAATGTTAGTTTTTTCAAAGTTGGTATCTCTGCATCGTAAGTTGACGTTACATGAAAAAGAAATCAAAATTATTGGAATTTAACAATTGAGATTCAAATTTTGATGCCAAGATAAAATAAACACGTTTTATTAATTCAAATTTATTTACTTATAAAAGTATAAAGAGATAATTTCGTATGATTTTAGGTTAACACATAAATTTCAATATGTCAAAATGTAAGTGTTGCCAATTCAATAAAATAATAGTTTCCCAATGTTGTTTTAAAATTAAAATTATACGAAAAATATTAATTATTGTATCGAAATAGAGAAAATAGTATAAAACACACGTCATAGAATACGTTTCAATCACTCTACCGCTTCATAAACTCGCCGCTGCGCGGCTCGTGTATGAAACCCGATCTCGTGATTGAAGCGCGTTCATTCTGTAACTTGTGTTTTAATATACTATACAAGTAGCATAAATACAGAAATTGCTGTTTATTAAAAAAAAATTTTTTTGAAGTATTTTTTATTGTAATTTTTTTAATGCAATTAAACCATTAGTTTTCCATTAGTTAATTTACATTTTTTTAACTTCTTTAGTTGGTTTTGGTAAATTCTAAATGTTTTTTTAAGATATATTTTTTGTAGTTTAAACAATTATGCAATATAAAGTAAATATTTATTTAAAATGTTTTTGGAACGCCATCATGTGGTAAAAATACTACGTATGATAATATATATTTATAGTTTTCTAAATATTTATTACTATTATTAATTTGATATAATATATAGTTCAGAATAAGATAAACAATTCTATATAAAAATGAAGAATACATGCAATTATACAGCGTTTGTCAATATCCAAATAAAAACTTTTGAAGTGCTTGTATATACATCCGGGTAATTACCGCAATAAGGGTAAGATACGATTCCAAATTGCACGCCACTTATTGTAATTGGACCGCCGTGATCTGTTCCGCAAGCTCCAGACCCTGCTGTGTACGTACAAATATGTGTCGATTGTAGAGTAGTTGTTGATCCCACAAGTTTAGAGATGCACTCAGTATTACTGATTACTTTCGTACTTAAAGAGTATAAATCTGTTGAATCCGTACCGGTTGGCGTGGTTGGTCCCCAGCCGGTTACAACGCCAATACTACTCGCAGAAGGAATATAAGATGCCAAAGGAATAGCTTTTACTGTATCAGATGTTACGATAACCGTAGTAGTCTGTACGATAGCAGCATCAGAAATTCTAGTAGTAGCAACATACAAAGGATGCTTCATAAAACTTGCAACTGGATACGGAGTACTTCCAGGAAGAGTTAAAGTTCCAACCACAACTTGAATATTAGATGGAACAGCAACGCTAAAAATAAGAGTATACAAACAATAAACACATTTTTATTACAATTTTCTATTTTAGACAATTTCTATGTGGTAGATTAAATTCTGTTATGATTAACTTATTTCCTTACTTACTTGTCTAAACAACTAGCTGCTGTTACTATCCATCGTGTGTTGAGAATAGAACCGCCGCAAAAATGAGCATTACCTGTAACAGTTTGTAAAGAAGCTTGGTAAGGATATTGTTTTGCAACTGCTAACACTCCGTTGACAATGCGTTTATCCGCTGTGGCAGCAGTACTACCTAAAAAATGTATAAAAAAGTTATATTAACATAGCACATAACGTAAAGAGAGAGCAAAAAAACTTACCATAAAATGCGGCAATCAAGAGCGAAAAGTTGACGATGCTACGAATCGACATGGTTAATACACTTGTGCAAAAAATGCACCAAATTTATACTCAAGTAGTACCTTATCAGACAATACATCATTTTAGATAAACGTATTAACCTAAAAAAGTTAATCTTTTTAAGGACACTTCGAAGAAAAAATTTTTTGAATTATGTAAAAATTGTTTTCATAATTATATAATAATGTACGTGTTCATTGCAGATTAGATAAGTTGTTTTAACACTTAAAAATGAAAGATTTCAATGTTTAAAGTTGACAACTTATGTTTAATTTTTAAATTATTTGTGCGTTACTAAAAAGTTGTACTTTAGATGTCTTAATCAAAAATTGAATATCTACAAAGTAGAATAGAAAAACAAATAGAAAAAATTAGTAATGAATTAATCATAAAATGTAATTAAAGAAGATCAAAAATATACACAATTTATTTTTGGTAAACCAACAAAAAAACTAAACATATAACGTTGACGTTACAGAAATGTGGTTCAAGTATTTTGGGCAATGGCAATTTTACCCCGTGATTTCAAATATGCATGATATAAAGTTCACAATTATAATTTTTCTTACAGTTTACGTACGTAATGCCACGAAACTATAAAAAGTCGTTGGGATCCCGACCCTATAAAAATTATACTGAAGAAAATTTCTTACTTCTGGACAAGCATCTGAAATGTATGGAATTCCAAGAAAAACTCTGATTCATAAAGTGAAAAATAGGCATGCCCTTAAAATTGGCTGTCCACCAGCAATTGCTTTAAACGTTGAGAGAAGCTTAGTCGAAATGAACAATTATTTTTACAATTTAGAAAAAAGTTTGGAAAATGTGCCACCCATGAACATTCTTAATTACGACGAGACGAATGTCTCTGACGAACCAGAATCTAACAAATGTATCTTTAGAAGAAGTACCAAGTACCCAAAAAAGATTTTAAATTTTACTTAAACGTCAATTTCAATAATGTTTGCAGCGACAGCAGCTGGTAATGTGTTACCCCCATATGTAGTATATAAAGCTGAAAAGCTGTAAGATGCTTGGTGTATTGAAGAACCTCAAAATACCAGATAAAATGGCTCCAAATCAGGCTGGTTTTGAATATTGGTTTCAAAAAATTGCGATCCCCTGGACAAAGGCACTTGAAGGAGTAAAAGTTTTAGTGGGAGATAATTTGTCTTCCCATTTAAATATGTCTTATAGGAATGCCAGAGGCATAATATACGATTTGTATTTTTTCCGCTAGATTTTACACATTTAGCACAGCCACTAGACATTTCTTTCTTTAGACCGCTGAAAATATGTTGGAGGAAAATATTGAATAATTATAAGATGAGGAACCCCAAAGATAGTGTGCTCAATAAATCTTCTTTTTCTATATTACTAAAACAATTAATGGACAGTATTAAAATAAACGAGCTTAGTATTACTACAAATGGATTTTGAGCAGCAGCGATCTACCCCTTAAATCGAGATGAAGTATTGAAAAGAATGTCACAGAAAATATTTGAAAAGACTACAAGCAAAATAGATGACGCGTTTCTTAGTTACCTAAAGAACACGAGGAGCCCATCAACATCTACCACTGTGAAGAGAAAGAAAATGAGCCTGGAAAATCTGTCAGTTGGGAAGATGTAGATCAACAACAAACAAATAACTCTGAAGGAACGGAAGAGCCTGAAAGTATAGAAGACAGTCAGACTGAAATGGATCTGCAACAAATTCAAACTGATACTGACTAAACTGATTTGCAGCACGAAGACATTATTGATGAGGATTTTCTAACCGAAAGAAAATACGTCATAATCCAGTTGCTCGGAAAAAAATGCGTAAAGCATTTTGTTGCTGAAATTCTTTCAAAAGACGAAGAGAACTTTTATGAAGTTAAATACTTAAAAAAAATTGCAAAATAAATTCTTCTTTGCTGATGTGCCAGATATAAGTCATGTCTCTAAGGAAGAAATTGTAATGGTATCGCCGGATCCAAAAACACTTCATATTCAAGACAGCTTTTAAATTTTGATATAGATCTTTCTACCTTTAAGTTTGTTTAAGCCTTAATCCATAAGTACATTTATTTACATAGTTCTTACTTTCTATAAAGAGAAAAGTTTCTGTTTGATTGTATTTACATTAAAATAAAATTTGTTTTATACAATGCATTATTTCGTTTTAAATTAAATAGGTAGCTATCGCAAAATGTGGCAATACTTACGCAGGAACTTCAAAGGATGTTTTTTATGGCAATGTTGCCCCATACAAACACTAACATTGCATTTTTAGATGATTTTTATGTGCTGGCAATGTTACCCCAAATGAAGGGTAACATTGCCAAATTTTCAAAAAAAAAAAATTTCTTGTGCTATTTTTTTATATAACATTTTAGAATTTCACTGAAAAAACATAAATGTAGCACATATGTGAAATGTAGACAGATTCCTCTTAAGGAAAAAAAAATTTTTGAAAAAACCTTAAAATTTGTGCAAAGTTACCCCAGTTGACGGTAAATGACGATATTTATACCAATAGCGATTAGTGTGATTAACGGATCTTATCTTTCCGTTACCGCTTGACTGACTTTTGTTACGTGCAAAATTCTTCTAACGGAGTACTCTGTATATTGAATTAAAATTAGATTCCGGTTTTGACGCCCTCTGCCGATCTTTTCGTATGACTGTTATTTTACGACGAAATCGTTAAGCTGTCAACTGCATAAAATGTCCGGTGCGGCTTAAGAATAATTTCGAAGGACATCCTTAATAATGGGAATCAAATTATAATTTCATTACAATCGTAAAATAGTTGAGTCGTCACCGGGTAAGATAATTGCTTCCGTTTTATTAGAATTCTGTGGTAATTTCTCGTTAATTTGATAGCCGTTCCACCACGTTCTGGCCTACATGTTTCTATTCGATAACGAATTATGAGGGATTAACATCGACAAATACTTTCATGGGACGAGTATAACTCTATCTATAAGGCCTACGGTTAAAACTAAATAAACCGAAAACAATCACGTTTCTACAAGATCCTACTCATGCGGCAAACACCTGCGAAACCAACTTTCATTGAAGGTGTACAACAGCATTCGACAATCGGGTTATGTTATGTGTACTTTCAATAATTAACCATTTTTGTAGATCTTGATTTTGTGAGTCATTGTGTTGACACGATTTGCTACTCAAATTTATTTCAGGTTCACTTGCCGGGGAAAACGTTTTCTTCGACCAAGTAGGTACTGGATTGTGGGTAAGTTTATTTACTTATTTTATCGCTGTCAGAAAGGTCGCTCACGAAACTTTAGCTAATGTTAATTCCGTAATTACTGTCATTGTTTTATTACCATTAAGGTAGTATTATTAATTATTTTGTGTGTTTCGCATGCTGTATACAAACAATATTTATTACACAATTTTCTTCGCTGTTCGCTTCAACTTAACTTACATATGTATTGTGTGTTGCCGATGCTGCTGGTATTTATGCACTGAAAATTCGATATATTTGTGTTAATCATCGACGTTACTAAATTAAAGTTGTTATACTGGTTAATCTTTCTTTTATGGCAACATACCTTTCTCTTTTAATTGTCGTTACCTAGTAACAAACTTTGGCTACTCGAACATCAGAGTGACAAGGATTACGAACTTCAAATTTAGTTACAAGTTTGGACCGTCTGTCGTAATCAAGGCAGAAGTGTTAATTTGGATTAGATCTGGCGCCCTTAAGCATAATTCCCTTGAACCTCCCCTATCTCCGACTGTATGAGTTGGCCGTGCAAGGTTCGTAAGACCTAAAACTTGTAACAAATTTGGCTGCCCAACTTCAGGGGCTCGATTTTTCTCATATCGAATTTCTCATTTCTCTATATTTCTTTTTAAGCTATATTCTTTAATTGTGATTAGCGTAGGATTACTATCATTCATAGGTAGCTTGTACTGTTGAATTTCTCTTGATTTTTCGTGTGCGATAATTTCTTCTAGTTTTATTGCTTCTTTTACCTTTTTTTGTCTTTAGTGGGTTCGATTTGCTTCGTTAGGGATTGCTGCAAGTCTTGACGTCGGAGTTACTTCCTTAACTTTTACTTTTTTTGATTTTAGTGCTTCGGTTCAACTTTACATTAGTAATTTACTTACTTTCTTTTAATTAAGCTAGTGGCTAGATACGTGTCGTTGGACTTTGCTTTACTTTTTGGAATAGCTTGACTTCGTCGATTCACTTTTTTTTGCTTATTAGATTATTTATTAGTGTGTTAACTATGTATTCTTCAGACGAGGAGCCACCACTTCTTACTTCATCAGACTCTGATTCGGAAATGAACTTGGCTGATTGGAATATTACTTTCTCTGGTGAAGATCCGTTTGTACTAATGGAGTTTCTTATTCGTATTGATGAGTTGTGTTTGTCTCGTGAAGTTTCTCAGCATCAACTTTTTCTTTCAGCTTCTGAGGTGTTATCGGGTAAAGCTCTTCGTGTGTTTAGAAGTAGACGACATACTTTACGTTCTTGGAATGAGGTTACTGCGATGCTGAAAGCTGAATTTCTGCCTTTAGATTATGATGAACGGGTAATGGATACTATTCGTAATCGAGTGATGGAACCTAAGGAATCTATTGTGATGTACGTTGCTACTATGCAATATCTTTTTATGCAATTGTTAAAACCCTTTTTCGGAAAAGACGCAGCCCTAAATCATACGCCGCAACTTGGCTCCATTGTATCAATCTCATTTCGCACTGGTGGATATTACATCCTTTTCTCAATTGGTTTCTTTAGGCAAACGTTTGGAGTCGAACTTTAACCGTAGCAATTTCCTTAGTCTTATGACATCAGAAAAGAGTGACATACTTCTAGAATCCTCTGTGATTAATACTGCTACTCCCACAGTTTCTGTTAATACGGTTGCTGATTCTCTTACTACTCCTTTACTTCCTGCTTCTATAACTACTGAGGCTAATACTTGTATGCACTGTCGTTCCAAAACTGAGAAACTTGTACGTCCTGTTTGGTCTTTAGCTTCTCTTCCTCCAAATTTTTCTTCAGTTTTTAGGATTATTAGACCTACTACCGATCCTTGGTACTTAGGTTTGCTTTCTAAAGTTTCTGCTTTTCTTCGTCATTTGTCTCGTTGGTGTCTTGTGAAAGGTATGTAAACGTGTACGCATTTCTTCATCTGACTCTTGCGTGTGGAAATTAGTCGTTCTTTCGGACCAACGCAAACAACTAATCTACGATCACCACCTTCCATCTGAACGTGAACACCTCAGTGTTAGGAGTACGTTATTGTTCGAACGCACAGCGAAGCAATCCTATTAGGTCATGCCACGTTTTGCCAGCAACGATGAAGCTTTCCAACACTTGTGTAGCTATAAGGTCTACGCGTCTACATAAAGATCGTACTATTTCTCCGGATGTAAAAGCCGCTGCTATTGTTTTTGCATCTCCTTCTACAGTCGTTTCTAATTATTCTTTGTTGTCTCCTTCTTCTAATCGTTCTCTTCTCTTTCATCGGCGTCGCATGCGTCGTAAGTGCTAGTTCACTTTTTGGGCTTTTGACTTTCGACCCTTACTATTTTTTGGTTCTTTTCTTTCGGTTTTGGTAGTTCGAGTTTTTGAATACATCGTCGGTATCTTGTTTGTTGTAGTTGGGATGTTACCTAATTGTTCCTCTCATTTTGCTGTCACCGATTTCCTTTTCTTTGCTTAAGTTTCTAGTGCTTTTGGTTTGGGTTGCTTCCTTCTCCGTCTTACTTCAGGACAGACTACCTTTCCGTCTGTATATATTTGAATCCGCTGAGTCGGCCTTTTTGGATTGGTACGTCATATATAAAATTCTCTCTTCTGCTTTTGGATTTGGTTTTTTCTTTTCTTGAGTTTTCTATTCCGCTCGTCGGCATTAAAGTCGTGAAGTATACTTTCCAATTTGGGACAGTAATTGGTACGCTTTCGTTCTATGACTAACTGATATCTTTCTTTGGGCATTGTAGGGTAGGTCCCTCGGAGCCGGCTATTTAGGGAGAGGTAGTCGAGTCCTACCAACAACATCTGTACTCTCTTTTCTCCTTCTGTCTATCTTTCTTGCTTTTTTTTCTCTTTTGTTGCCTGGACACTTGCTTCTTTTCTTTTTGATAACTTTTTCTCTTAAGTGTTCAATTCAACTATGCTTCCTTTTTTTTCTTTAAGTTTTTTCTTTCTGTTGCTCAATGGGCGGTTGGTTGGGCACCGTAGGGTGGTCTCTCTTTTTGTTCTTTTACGGGGTGAAGAACGAATCAGGCATTAACATCAAGCTTTATTTTTCTCCGTGTTTCTCTATCTCTTATCTTTTCTACTTCTCATTTTTTTTCTTCTTGGGGCCTATCTATCTTTTCTTTGTGCCAACCATTATTCTTTCTTTTGATTCTCTTTATGGTTCGCCTCATGGGCGGTTGGTTGGGCATTGAAGGGCTGGAAGGGAGCATGACACAGAATGGTGTTTGGCTTGTGCTTTCGTGAACGGATGATCGGTATGCCAGTAGGAAAAGGTGCAAGTACTGATCCCAGTCTCTTTGGTGTTCGGACACTACCTTGGCTAAGTGCTTGCCCATTGTTCGATTCATCCGTTTAACCATGCCATCAGATTGAGGATGGAAAGGCGTTGTCCTAGTTTTTTTAATTCCCAACAGTCGACAAACTTCTTGAAACAGCCTAGACCCAAAATTGCAACCTTGATCGGAGTGTAATTCCAACCATTGGGTATGGCATAAGCCTCTGTCCATTTCGTGAAATAATCCATCGCCACCAGGATGTATTTATTTCCCGAATCGGATTTTGTGAACGACCCTGCAATGTCAATCGCTACTCTTTTCAAAGGGCAATTACGGCACCATTTCATGACGTCTTCTTTGCAGCTCATCCATTAGAATCGTTCTCATATTTTACCTAATGTCTTCTTAATGCCAAAGTGTCCTCCTGATGTCCCATCGTAGAGATGCTTCAACACTTCTGCCACCCGACTCTTTGGCACTACCAACTGTAGTCGGTTTCCCGTGCCCTCAAGACATTCTAGGGATCGCTTAAGAAGACCGTCTTCTACTATCAAAGAGTCCCACTGCGCCCAGTACGTTTTGATGTTTCTGCCCAAAGCACTCACTTCTTCTCAGGTTGGTCGTCGGCCGCTTTCTTTTCAATCCAGGAGTAATTTTATTTCAGGATCGTTTTCTTGTTCGCGACGTAGCTGCTGAGGTTCCCACTCATCATCAACCATAGCAGTTCTTCGGAGGCATTCAACTCTTTCTTCCAGTCGCGAACAATGGCTGCAATCCGCCGGACATAGTCTTCTTGACAAGACATTAGCGTTCCAATGACTGCTTCCGGCACGGTGTTCTGTGTCATAGTCATACTCTTGCAGTTTCTCGATACATCTTGTCACTTGTCTTTCCGGGTTACGAAACTGCAGTAGCCATTTTAAAGCGGCGTGGTCTGTTCTCAGTAAAAATTTTCGTCCATACAAATACTTGTAGAAATGTTTGATGGACTTAACGACTGCTAACAGCTCTTTCCTAGTCACACAATAATTCTTTTCTGGCCTGAACAAAACCTTGCTAAAATACACGATAACTTTTTCTTGTCCATCTTAAACCTGCGAAAAGACCGCGCCTATGGCCAGATTGCTTTCGTCGGTATCCAGAACAAATTTTCCATCTTCTCTTGGATAACTCAAAATCGGCGAAGTGACTAGGGATTGTTTTAGTTAATAGAAAGAATTTTTGCAGTTTTCATTCCATCTAAATTCTGCTCTTTTTTCCGTCAATTTCGTAAAAGGTTAGTCAATATTAACAAATCCGGGTACAAATCGTCTATAATAGGTGCACAACCCAAGGAAACATCGGACCTGATGTTTGTCGATTGGTCTTTGCCATGCTTGCACTGCTCGGATTTTGTCTGAGTCAGCCTTTACTCCATCTCTAGATACGACGTGGCCAAGGTATTGCACTTCTTTCTTAAATACGTGGCACTTCTTTGGGTTTAGTTGGAGGTTAGCCCTACGTAGTCGCTGGAACACTTCTTTCAAGTTGTTCAAGTATTCTTCAAACGACCTTCCAACTACGATCACGTCGTCCAGGTAAACAAAACACGTCTTTTAAAACAATCCGTCCAAGATGGTCTCCATGAAACGCTCGAACGTTGCAGGAGCGTTACACAGGCCGAAGGGCATTACAGTGAACTGCCACAAACCAGTTCCAATCGTTAAAGCTGTTTTTTCACGATCCTTGAGTTCTAATTCTACCTGCCAGTATTCACTCTTTAAATCTAACGTAGAAAACCACTGGGATTCTGACAGGGTGTCCAGCGTATCGTCAATTCTGGGTAAAGGGTAGCTGTCCTTTTTGGCCACGTCGTTTAGCTGTCTGTAGTCTACGCAAAACCTCGTTGATTCATCCTTCTTCTTTACGAGTACCACTGGGGATGTCTATGGGCTACTTAAAGGTTCAATCACGCTTTTCTCTCCATATCCGTAATTATATGTTCGGCTTCTTCTCTTTTCGCCAAAAGAAGTGCGTGGATGTTGTCGTATCGGCCGAGCGTCTCCTGAATTAATTTTATGTTTTACCACAATAATTCTTCCTTTGCAGCCACTCTCCAGCCTGAACACATCTTGATACTTTTGGATCAACACTTTAACTTTAGCCAGCTGGTCTTGGCTGAGGTTTTGGCATTTGGTAGTAAGAATGTCCAATAGATGTTGTGGACACTTCTTCGGCGACGTATCTTCGTTCGACTTCACGCATCTCACAATTTGTGCTACTGGCGTGCATTGGCCTACCACGGTCTTCTTTTTCAACGTTACAGGATTTGAGTTGATGTTTAAGATCCTTACTGGTATCGCGTTCTTTACTCGTACTAAAGTTCTGCCAACGAGTACTCCCTTCCCAACTAAGCCGCCTTCCATTGGTTCAATCGCGCGTATGTAGCCTTCCCGGAGACTTCCATCCAAGCGTGCCATCACCACACTTTCAGTCCTTCTAGGCAAAGTCACATCTTCATTCAATAAAACTCGCACGGTTGCTTTCTCTGACGAATGAAAAGGAATATCTTCATTGTCGATCTTCAGGACATCGTTCTTCATATCCAAATGGAACCCATACTTCTCTATCACGTCCACTCCCAGGATAACTTCTTTTATAATGTCGGCTACCAGTACTTGATGGTCGAGTTCTCCATTTCCCAAACCAATGGATTGTAATCTCCGGAGTCTGACTAGATTAGATTACTTTTTGTCTCTTTTGCTCGCCTCGTTCCAAATTTTCGAGCGCTCTTTTTGTCCTATTCTTAGGTTTAGTACGATGCCGTCGTACATGGCCTATTTCACCGCAGTTCAAAGTTGTCACTCTTCTTTCCCGAAGTATTTGTCGCGCTATCTCCTCGATGTTTTCCAGTGTTTGCGCGGGTACTTCTGCAGCACAGCAGAGTCTATGACCGTCTCGTTGCGATGCTTGTTTTGCTGCTTCAAACTATAAAGCATGCACCAAAGCGTTATCCATTGTCTTCGGTCGAGCTAACCGGAGAGTCGGCTGCGTTTCGTTGCCTGGGAGGTCGTCTACAAAAGTTTGAGTTGCCAACTGTTTCACGAAGGTATCTGGCGCTGTAGGATACGCAAGCCTTTTAATTTGAGCTTAATAGACTTATTGAAGATGGGCATCTCCATATCTCATTTCTACTCGTGAAATTAGGAGTTCGTAATTTTCTTGTGTTTGGTCAGGAACAGTTTGTAAAATTCCAAGCGTAAGGCCACTATTAAAAACGTCGCTTTCTGCTTGTTGCTCTAACCATTAGCTGTAACTGCGGCTTCAAACTGCTTGTAGTAGGTTGACCATGGAGCTTTACTATCACAATTAGGTGGAACAGCTTTAAACTTGTGGGTGGTTTTTTCACGATGGTTCATTATTAAATCTTTATTTGTGACGCTTTCTTCACCATGGCAAATCATTTAGTTCATCCTTTTTTTAAGTAGTTTAATTCTATCTCCTACTGCTTCTATTTTATCATTTATAGATTGGCAAATTTCTTCTTTCAAATTTAACATATCTGTTTGAGTTTCCTCTTGAACAATTTTTATTTGATTTTCTATGCTCTTTTGTATTTCTTCTTTTAAACGTCTAGAATTTTCCATCAATGTTTCTTCTATCTTCTGACTATTTTCAAATAATTTGTCTTCAATTTTCTGAGAATTTTCGTAATACTTTTTTTCCATTTTTCTTTAATTTTCTTCCATTTTCTGAGAATTTTCTTCTATTTTTCTATTCATCGATTCTTGACCATTTTTTATTGATTCAAGAAATTGTAGCGCAACTCTCAGGTAGTTTAGATAAGCGAAGAGTGCACTAACAAACGATGTAAGAAATCAATTAAACAACTAGAAAAATTGTCAAAATTATTAATATTAAATAATAATTTAAAACAAAATTTAATAATATTAAATTTTAATAAATCCCGACACTGGTTTGATAGCTAAGATTAAATGCTATAAAGCAATCAATGTTTTTATTACGGGAGTCATATTTCTTAATGATATTTACACTAAAATTCGCGAACGATACCCCGCACTGACGCCAATGTAACGAATTTGATTATTAAAACTGATTTATTTAAACGACTAAAAATATGTTTTACTTATACTAAAAATATGTACACTTTTAAATTAACCGAACTAATTAAACCTAATAATATTTAATAAACACTTACAGTATAATTTATGTATAACGAACGCTATCACTTACACGAAGATAAGTTAAAGTCCTCGGATAACTTCACACACTTGTTTACACTAAAATCACGTACAAGATACTGACCTACGATTTGTTTCTTCGGTATATATACACATTTTGAAAATCATTCTCGAGTGTTCCATGTCTTTCGATATACGTTCTAGAAGATGGATAACAACTTCAAGAAGGCGCTTGAATTTGCGAATAACTTTTCGAACGTTTCAATAATTTTTGTGTTATATAACGCATAATATCAGAGCCGTAAGTGTTCGTATGTATGTAAATAAGAAATATAAAACCAGAAATTGGAATTTTTTAATAAAAACTGTTACAATTTAGTACAAATAGGCTTTATGAAAGAAGCTATTAGGCTACCTAAAAACTCACTAATTGGTATTGCATTTTTAAAATGTTTTTTATACTTAGAGGCATCCGATAAAAACCCTATTAGATAAAATATTTTAGTTTTGTATCTTAGCTCCGCCCTTCATATTTTTCTGAATCCGCTACTGGAGATACATCTATAACAGCTTAAAAAATAATATTCCCCATATATTAGAAACTAATATTGAGACGACATTTACATCTAATGTCAGCCATATATTGAAAACATATAATTAGATAACTAATATTTATTTTGTATAAATTATTGACATAACATTACAATAAATAGCCAATATGAAAAAAATGAAACAATTGTATATTTACCAGATGTTCTTTACTAATATATTACGTATATTTTGTGCTACTAGTGTAGCTTTTCTTGCGACTCTTGTTTTAAGTCAATCAAAAAACTAACATTTGTTAATAATAACTTTTGTTTTTTATAAGTACAAGTTTATTTAATTCTTTAGCAATATTTACTTATTGAAACAACTTTTATTTTTATAAAATCTATATTCATAGAATTAGAGTACTTCAATTAACTAAAATGCAAACACAAATTTTGGTTTTATAAATTATTATATAGTAGCCTGACCGATAGTAATAAAAGTAATCAAATAAATATTGTATTACTATTGTAATTGACAATAATGATTTATGTATCGAATAATACAGCTACTTATCTATTGTATATTACACGTAGTACACTAATGAAAATTGTGTTCATGTAAGATTCAAAATGTTTATACTATACGTTATTTATTTATTGTTAGTTATGAGTCAAGTAATAAAAGGAAACAAAGAAGTTGAAAGTGTTAAACGTTGTCAAGAACAAATAATAAAAAACATGTTTGGAGAAGATGAAACTTTATTGTTTTTGTTTGACGATGCCAGTCGTTATATTTTTTCTGATTACGTTACCAATCCAAGTATAATCGTCGATATAAACACGAATAGTAAAATTTTTAACACATCTATCGGACACAAGCAAAACTTTGTGATACATTCTGAAAATTACACCACTTTATTCTTATTGTTAAATAAACTTTGTACTACTACACTCTGGTTAAGAAACAAAACGCCACTAAGAAAAGTTTTGCTTATTACACCAGAATTACAAAGAAAATCATTAGATAAAATATTTCAACTTTGGTGGAAGTTTAAAATTCTTAACGTAATCATATTAACGTACAATTTAAATGTCAGTAGTTGTGTAAAGCTTTTGGTAAGTAATCCTCAAACGAGAAATAACCAATGCGAAACTAAAACAAACTCGATTATTACGTATAGTTGCAATGACAACAAATCGATAAAATTTCCAAAACTTTTACGAAAATACTACAACTGCAATCTAACTTATGGTTATTATGACCCTAATCAACTGGTAAAAAACACTAGCAAAATAAATTCTTTAGAATTTTACGTAATTGACACAATTAGCGAGTATTTAAATATGACTTTAAAAATGAAAAATTTAAAAAGTCATAACTGGACTGCTGAAGATAAAATTAGAATAGCAGTAGGCCCGTTCAAACTCTGTGAATATTACTCATGTAGTAATATATATATGTACATCGATTACATATGGATAGTTCCTGCTCCTAAAAAAATTCCACACATGGAAACTTTGAAGCTTGTTTTTAAACGGACTGTGTGGTATCTAATAATTGCTGTCTATATTTTCACCTCGTTTATTTGGTGGTGGATGGAAAAATGCATGTATCCAGATAACCATCATAGTTTACCATACTACTTTTTAGACATATACTTGATGACTATTTTGGGATCAACAAACACTAAACGCTTCTATCGGGTTTTTCGCTTTTTATTTATTTCGTATATGTTTTATGCTATTCACATTCAAGCTGTGTTTACTGGTAAACTAATAACATTATTAACAGTTCCACAATACGAGCGGCAAATAGAAACGTTAGAAGAATTATCAGAAACTAATAATTCCATAATAACGTATCTGACGTTTTTGTGTGACAACGCTCGTTATACGACTGACACTAAAATTTACCATAAAATCGAAGCCAAGTTTGTATGTTATAACCGTGACGATTATTTTGAATTATTTAGAACCGAAAAGTCGGCTATCAATTATACCATTCTTGCAGATCAAGATTTGTTAGAACAAGTCACATATAAAGAAAAAAGAAAATATTATTATTTTAAAGAGAACTCTTTTTGTGGGAGTAACAAGAGAGTGTTTGGCCCTGAACCTTTTTCGTACTTTACAGTTACCGTTAACGAAATTGTTAACAGACTTATTGAATCTGGTTTATTAGACCATCATAATAACCAGTATGACTATCTTCATGAAAATCGCACACACATAACAAGCGAAAACAAAAAATTGAGCTTAGAAGATCTTTACCCAGTCTTTGTATTTTGGATTATGGGAATTTCTATTTGTGTTTCTGTATTTGTTGGAGAACTTCTGGTGAATACTATCCAAAAAAAAATCAAATAATCTAGTTTTTATAAATAAATGTTTAGAAGGTAATGAGTGTCTAGAAGATTTATTGTTTTAACTACCTTTGCAAGTAATTGTTAATATTACACAATTATATTGTATAAAATTGCACCAATAATAGTAATAACTAATACACTATGATATTTTTATTTATTATTTTTTAATTGATGTTTTAATAACACATTTTGTTGTTTATAAAAATAGGTAATTATTGTGTCGCAAAGGATTAAATACACTGTAAAAACAAGTTTATTGTTTTGGTAATTTTCCCACTATTTCCCTGACTGCTCTGGTTACTATACCTTTATATATTTTTTAAATTTATATAAATGATTTAATTAAATACTAACTGTCGTTCCGCGGATACAATATGAATTATAATTATGAAATAATTGTATTGTCATCAGTCCTTGACACTTGTGCAAATTTTCAAGTTAATCAGACTTTTGGAAATTGGTGAAAATTACGTTCAAAGATTCCATTACATAGATACATACAAGTCAAGCTAATATAAGCGCATTAAAAACATATAATAACCGGTATTTGTTTTACAAATTGTTATATTAAAAAGTTGGTAGGTTCAAATTTTTCGAGTATAAAAATTGTCCTCGACACGCCCACCTTTCGTCGGCGATTTTTAATTTTTATAAGCGCGTATTTTTTCACTTTCCGGTAATGTTTGATGAAATACAGACGACCTCTGTTTAGCGGTATTTCTAGGCTCAACAAGGCTTTCAGCATTAAGTTATTTTATTCACACTCAGTTAGTAACGTACAGTTTCCCGAACCTCTTAAAGGTTGGTAAGTGAGCGGTTTCCATGGTTAAAAAAAAACGAGTATGTAATGAAACTTCGCGGTCAGTAATGTACACTTTCCGAACCTGTAATTCGTGTGTGTTATGTTTTAACTAATTTGATAAAATGACAATCATAAATTAAATACGTATATGTCAATTGTGAAGTGTGCCTACTACGTTTTAATTTTTTACCGAAATAAACGATAATATTTTGGAAGTAGGTTTTCATTCATTTTTTATTAGTTTTATGTTATTTATTTTATTTAATGGCTGATTGTGAATAAAATTGTATACAAACCTTGGCAAAAGTCTTCCATTTGTCTCGAGCACTAGTTCACCTCGAGGCTATGCCTCTCGGTAAACTATAGTTCTCTCGACAGAAATGGAATATTTTCCGCCTCGGTATGTAATCTACTATTACGCAACTCCACGTGAATATGCAAATTAATTTTGTGTCTATCTAAACGAAAGTCGATTTGGGGTCAGTAGTTCTATTCTTTTTTTATTAGGGTTCAAATTGATTCTTTCCTAATTCTCTATAGCGGATTTTTATACTGCCCACATCCTTTATCGGTAAACATAACGAACAGGTGGCATATTTGGGGAAAAATTTCCATGACGTCACGTTACTATAACTATAACTATTCACACCGTCAGGAGATTTAGAAACCTTTAAAATTGCGACTTCTTTTAGCAGGAACGGCTACTATCAATTGCTACATTAAGTTGAAGGGAAGCGCTGCGCATTTGCTAATTCAAATGATTGTATGCTTTAAAAACTAAATTTACTTGTGTTAACGCTGTATGCACGTTTTGTGTTAGATTTAATATTACGTTTTAGGTAATACAGGTACGGAATTAGCTAATCCCTTACTAGATGAAACCTAACTGTGAGTATTACAATTTCTAGTTTTACGATTAGTAGGTACTTCGTTGGTCACGTCGATTGTTGACCGTACGTACATGTTAAGCTAACACAATTAATTATAAGATCATTTTGTGCGTCACATAGTCATAGTCTCTAAGTCTTCATTTTTTTGTTATATACTTTTGCGATTTTCAATTTACAAATATAAAGTCATTTCTTCTTTGAATGTAAAAGTTTAGACCGACTAGGTTAGTTTACTGTACGACGTGCTGCCCAGTATAGGGTCCGACCCATATATTAGCGTTTGGAAAATTTACGTAATTATGTACCTTCTTTGTCCTCTTTGAAATTATTGTCTGTAATAAAATAAATATATATGCTGTGTTATCACGTGTTGTTTGTTCTTTTTCAGCTACGGCTAGAGTTAAACGATATATCCCTAATTTCGTCTTTTATCATTTTGGCGCCTTTTTAGATTTGATTTATAATGTAGCATTACAAAGCTTGCGGCTGTCTCTTCGGGAACAACAGTGTTAGCCATTGCTTATTTGTTTTTGTTACACGAAAACCAATGTAACAAAATGCTGGTTCCTGTTTATTCCTGACAACTTTTAAATATCGACTTTTTTGTTTTTTATAATTATTACATGATTTAACTAACAATAAATAAATAATGACCAAAACTTTTATTTCATTATTTGATTCAAAAATTAAATTTGTCAATTATGCAGATACAATTGCTATTATCTTAAAACTTGATTACTATTATTACTATGAGATAATTTTCTTTATAATAAATCAAAAACCTAAAGTTTATTATTTTATTTCGATTAATTAGCTACAAGGCTACAAGTTTATAAATATAATGTTAATTTAAAAAAATTAACAAATTAGTGCTATAGAAATCGTAGCATGTAGCGTAACGACAATCCAACTCAAAATTTAACAACCAATCGAAACTGTCTATTTTTTGAATGTGAGCCTATTAGGACCTGATTACACTGCCAATCTTTCCATACTAAGGAGCAGATGATTACAGCAATAATACAGGTGAGTATAAAGATAAAAAATTCAACAATAAACTTTATAAACAATAATGATTATTTATTTATAAGACAATTATTATAAACAATTTTTGGTCTTTCTTCGTTTTGAATGCAAGGATTATTTCTGTAGAATAGTCATTACTACTTCTGCCCGTATTTCTTTTAAAATTGTTTTACCGAACCGCAATTCTGCCATTTCGCAAAAACTGGTAAAACTTTGTTACTATATTTACACAGCTTTTGTTACGTTGCCATGATGACATTTCATGAATTACTGCATTTCAAAAAAAAAAACTCAAATTTTCCGTCATTTTCTTTGGATTGTCTTGACGAATACAACTCGTGGTAGGAATCTTTTGGCAATTTTTGTCAATCAGTACCACTCATAGTGTTGTCTTTAGAAAATCGCCCTTGTGCTAAAGCACTCGTGGCACAACTATTTGTGATCTGACTGACAAAAATTATTACTGGCATGATTCCTACCACTTGTTGTTTTATATACGATAAAACACGATTATAATCCACCAACAAATATAATGTAAGTAACTTTAATTATACCGATATATTTCTATAGCTTATATCACTGCTTCGTTCTAGATACTTATAAAAGTGTTGTGAGCGACGTCATCTCCCGAATTTCGCGCTTATAAAATCCAACTATCATCATGCTACGATCTCTATAGCATTAATTTGTTAAATTTTATACGCGAACTAATTAACCACGAGATGGCGTCGACTACAACAATTTTATGTATATCTAGAACGAAGCAGTAATATAAGCTATAGAAATAATTCGGTATAGTTGTGGAAATACAACGCTGCAAAACTTCATAAAAACTCTCCCATTGTCTCTGCAACTTTGACGACAAACCACAATTTTTTAAACAACCACACTATGTCGCCCGGTTGAAACCCACTGTTTAGAGCCTTGGTGTTTATTCTGTCGCTGGCAATTTTATCAACTTATTGACGTAGTTTTTTGCAGCAACTTTCTGGGCTTCGTTCAAAGTGAAGATCGTATGGCAGTTGTATTCCGCGAAGGAGCATGACATATGATGGTGTTTGACCTGTGCTTTAGTAAAGAGATGATCATGTAATAGCGAAGGCTTCCACGGCCGGAATCTATACTAACATTAGAATGTCTTCCGGGTTTGGGCCGTGTCATAGTTGCAACCGAAGCTGCCAACGTTTCGCCCACTTTCGTAAGGGGCTTCATCAAGGCGTGAGAAAATCGCAAAACTCAAACAAGCAATAGAAATCTAACTAAGAACTTCTCAAAAGTTAGGTTATCAACTTGTGAAACAAACCATAATCTAAACTCTGAAAAGGTAAGAAAGAAAACGATCACTTGAAAAAGCAAACAAAAATCTAACAAAGAACCACTACCGAGTTAGGTAATCAACTTGTGAACCAAGCCAGATTCTAAACTAGGTAGAAGTGACTAAGAAGAAATAGTCTCCGTATATAAAGGAGAAGGATCGTCACGGATGGTTAAGCTCGACCCTGATTGGGTTACGGTTGCTAGGGGGCGTGTTTTTGATAAATGACTAATAACCGGGAACCAAAGAGGGGATAGTTCGAAACCATGATCGCGATTGAAGTTATTGGGTTGTTTGATGATTTCTTTGCTTTCTCGGAATTTCCTGTTGAAAAAGAATGAAGATTTGGCAAACAACGAAACATCAAAATCTATTTTGTGACCTGTAGTAAAATGATGTTCAGCGACCGCAGACTTGGAAGTATACCTTTTTCTTATACAACGATCATGTTCTGAAATGCGAGTAATAACGGAACGACCGGTTTCACCAATGTAGACTAAACCACAAGAACAGGGAATTTGGTATACACCTTGAGATGAAAATGTAGGAAATTTGTCTTTGGAAGAAGGAAGAATCTGAGAGATTTTGCCTGTCGAGTTGAATATGGGTTTAATACCATTCTTACGAAGGAGTTTCTCTATTTGATCTGTACCCTTGTGAATGTAGGGTAAAAAGGCCAATTTCGGGTTGGATTCGTGAGTAGAAATGTCCTTAGGTAATCGAGCACGTGGATGTAAACGACGATTAATAACTCTATGAATATCTCGCTTTACATAACCATTGTTCACTAAGGTTCTAGTAAGATGACGGAGTTCTGAGTCTAGATTTTCAGATTGACAAATAGAAAAGGCACGATGGACCAAAGATTCAATAACAGAACAAGTGGATAACCTAACTTTTGAGAAGTTCTTAGTTAGATTTCGATTACTTGTTTGAGTTTTGCGATTTCCTCACGCCCTGATGAAGCCCCTTACGAAAGTGGGCGAAACGTTGGCAGCTTCGGTTGCAACTATGACCCGGCCCAAACCCGGAAGACATTTTAATGTTAGTATAGATTCCAGCCGTGGAAGCCTTCGCTATTACATTAACAATCTCTACGGGGAGAATATTTCTTCTAAAACCTCCGTATTTTCCAAACTTTGCCACAAACTCGTCAAACTTTTGTGCAATTTAACCTTTCTTAGTCGCTGTCGTGACCACAACATCATTCCTGCATTCCTCAAAATTAAGTTCCACATTCAGACACGTTCTTCTAAAAACATCCTACACCGTGCTAGTCTAGCGTTGATACGCGAACGGATTAAGCAAACTAGGCGAGAGTTAGACACCATTTCGAAACAACTCTTTTATCTTCATCTTGAGTTGGCTAACACTCTATCCCCGAATGATTGGAAATTCTTTGACAACATTACTTACCAGCAGTCTGATACCACTCTACGACTAACCACTGAAGGTTAACTCAAAAAGTTTCAATTATTGGAATCCAAGAATCGTAAAATTTCTTCTACTACTAACTCAGTAAAGATGGTTGTCAATTTATCTAGTTTGGTTCTAACTTCAGAACAGGAATCGGTGCTCTCTAAGGGTTTGAATTTTGCGGTTGCTCCCAAACGTATTCCTAAAGAAGATATTCTATATGCTGTTGAGTCTTCTATAAGACATCTTCCTCGCCACATCTCAGATCCCATTCGTATTAACACTGGCAAAATCCTTGAATCATCTAAAATTCCTAAATCCAACATTTCTAAGTCGGAAGAGTCAGCTCTAAAAAGTCTTCGTAAGAACCCTGATATTATTGTTCTTCCAGCCGACAAAGGCAACGCCACTGCAGTTTTGAACCAAATTGATTATGGTACGAAAATCAATTCTATTTTGTCTGAGGAAACTTACGCTCTTCTAACCCATAACCCCACTCCGAGGATTGAACGCGAGGTTAGCCAAATCATTAAATCTTCCAATCTACCTTCTGAAACTAAACGTCGACTTACCCCATCAGATTCTAAACCACCTCGTCTATACGGGCTTCCCAAAATTCACAAACAAGGTATTCCTTTTCGACCTATCGTTCGTACTATCCAATCTCCTACTTACAAGCTAGCCAAGTTCTTGTCCAACATTCTTTGCGAGTTTACAGGTAAAACCTCTTCTCACATCCTCAACTCTCAGCATTTTATCCAACGTCTAGAAACTATAAAACTTGAACCCCAAGATCTTCTCGTGAGCTTTGATGTTACTTCACTTTTTACTAAAGTTCCTATTAAGGATTCGCTTATTATCATCAAACAGATTCTGTCTCAATATGGCAAGGACTTGAGTTTGGTTCCTCTTATTAAAAAGTGTCTATCCTCTACTTACTTCCAATTTGATAATAAGTTTTACGAACAAGTTTCTGGTGCTGCTATGGGTTCTCCTCTATCACCTGTTGTAGCTAACATTTTTATGGAATCCTTTGAAACGGTTGCTTTGGAATCATTAATATTAAAACCTAAAGTGTGGTTTAGATATGTTGACGACACGTTTACTGTTTGGTCTCATGATCATCTTGAATTGTCTAAGTTTCTTGATCATCTTAACAATCAACACTTAGATATCAAATTTACTATGGAAATCGAAAGTAATGTTTCTCTTCCATTTCTTGACGTTCTTGTGACTCGTAAGCCCGACGGACTTCTAGGCCATTCTGTTTATTGCAAACCCACCCATACGGACAGATACCTTCATGCTTCGTCTCATCATCAACCTGCACAGAAACGTTCTGTTATTGAATCATTGGTCCATCGTGCCTTTTCTATTTGTCAACCTGAGAATCTAGACTCAGAACTCCGTCATCTTACTAGAACCTTAGTGAACAATGGTTATGTAAAGCGAGATATTCATAGAGTTATTAATCGTCGTTTACATCCACGTGCTCGATTACCTAAGGACATTTCTACTCCCGAATCCAACCTGAAATTGGCCTTTTTACCCTACATTCACAAGGTTATAGATCAAATAGGGAAACTCCTTCGTAAGAATGGTATTAAACCCATATTCAACTCGACAGGCAAAATCTCTCAGATTCTTCCTTCTCCCAAAGACAAATTTCCTACATTTTCATCTCAAGGTGTATACCAAATTCCCTGTTCTTGTGGTTTAGTCTACATTGGTGAAACCGGTCGTTCCGTCATTACTCGCATTTCAGAACATGATCGTTGTATAAGAAAAAGGTATACTTCCAAGTCTGCGGTCGCTGAACATCATTTTACTACAGGTCACAAGATAGATTTTGATAATGTTTCGTTGATTGCCAAATCTCCATTCTTTTTCAACAGGAAATTCCGAGAAAGCAAAGAAATCATCAAACACCCCAATAACTTCAATCGCGATCATGGTTTTGAACTATCCCCTCTTTGGTTCCCGGTTATTAGTCATTTATCAAAAACACGCCCCTTAGCAACCGTAACCCAATCAGGATCGAGCTCAACCATCCGTGACGATTCTTTTCCTTTAAATGCGGAAACTATTTCTTCTTAAGTCATTTCTACGGAGTTTAGAATCTGGCTTGGTTCACAAGTTGATTACTTAACTCGGTAGTGGTTCTTTGTTAGATTTTTGTTTGCTTTTTCAGGCTATCGTTTTCTTTCTTACCTTTTCATAGTTTAGGTTATGGCTTGTTTCACAAGTGGATAACCTAACTTTTGAGAAGGTCTTAGTTAGATTTTGATTGCTTGTTTGAGTTTTGCGATTTTCTCACGCCTTGATGAAGCCCCTTACGAAAGTGGGCAAAACGTTGGCAGCTTCGGTTGCAACTATGACACGGCCCAAACCCGGAAGACATTCTAATGTTAGTAAAGAGATGATCAGTATGCTATTAGAAAAAGGCGAAAGTACTGATCTCAATATCCTTGGTGTTTGGACACCATTTTGACTGTACTTTTCCATTGTTTGATTCAACCATTCAACCATGCCGTCATTCTAGTGTTCTTAACTTCCAACAGTCGGCAAACTACTTAAAATAACGCAGACTCAAAGTTCTGGTTTTGGCCGTAATGTAATTCCAACGGAACCGACAAAAAAACTTTTTTGCTGAAACGTCTGCAACTCCTACTGCTTTTTCATTGGGTATGGCGTAAGCATCTTTTCATTTTGTAAAATAATCCATCGCTACCAGAATGTATTTGTAAAAGCAATTGAGTTTTACTTTCTGCTTCTTATATTTATTATAACTTAATAAATGCGAATGGAAAGCAATTTTTGTAGAATTCGAACTCGAGTTAAGTCTATTACTAATGAGACTTTTAGTTACATTACAACGTTGTGGTTTTGTTTGCTTACTTACTTAAAACTAATAAAGATATGTTTAAATTCTCTCTCTAAAGGGGTTTCCACGTTATACTGTTTCATTCTATTTTATGACGTTTTCTTTGCAGTTCACCCAGTAGTTTTTCTCAAACTTTATTTAATGTCTTCTTTACGCTAAAATGTCATATTAACGTGTAGATGCTGTAATACATGCAACACTGCGTTCTTGGGCACTACCAACTACAGTTTGTTTTCCATCCTCTTGACACTTACTAGGCGTTGTTTAAGAAGATCTTCTACTTTCAAAGAATCTCACTGCGACCAGTATGCTTTCTTGTTTCTACCCAAGCACTCACTTCTTTCCAGGTTGGTCGTAAGCGGTTTGCTTCCTAATGTCTGCCCCGATGTTTGTGAATCACAGCGAACATTATGGCTGCAACGACTGTTTTGCTGTTTCATACTCTAAGGCGTGGGTTAAAACGTCATCAAATATCTTAGATTTAGCTAACCGTACAACCTGTTTCGTTTTGATGTCTCGGAGGCCGTCTACGAAAGTTTGAATGGCTAATTGCTCTAAGAGGGCATCTGGTGTTGTAGAATACGCAAAGTGTCAATTTGGCGATATTAGCTTCGAACTGTTAAATACTTTCCGCAGCTTTCTGAACTCGATTTTTTATTTGAGCTGGGTACGTATGTTGAAGATGAGCATTTCTATATCTTATTTCTAAACATAAAATTAAAAGTAGTTTACTTGGAGGACTAGGAACAGCTTTCAAAATTCCAAGCGCTTCTGCACGTAAGGCCACAATTAATAAGTTTCATTTTGTTTTCTAATTTTTCTTCTATTGCTTTTATTTTGTCATTTATAGATTTTTTTTCATTTTCTATAACTTCACATATTTCTTCCTTAATCTAAATAATTTCGCCAATTTTTTTATTTATTGATTCGAGAACTTCAAATAGTTTTCTATTTCTATTTCCATCGCTTGTTAACGAGTTAGAGGCATAAATTGTGATACAAATAGAAAGCTTAATAAAATACACAGTCACTGAATGCACTTCTGGTATAACACTAACGATCTTTTGTCATTAAATAACTAATTTATGTCAACTGGTAAATTAAGGTTTAATAAACACGGGAAACGTGAACTAATTACTTGTTTGTTTAACACAACACGTTTTATTAACCGTTTAATATTATGGATTCGTATTACATCTGATAACAACGTAACGAATTTTAAAATTAATTTATTTACAAACTAAATTATTACACGATTTTAGTTCTAATTATTAAATATAACTTTTAACTAGCACTAATCAAATGTAACGGTATTTAAGAAAAACAACTTATAAGTAATTTATATGTTGCTATCACTCGATATTTACAAACACTGTCGGCTATAAGTTGCACTTTTCGTTTGTCTACACTCGTATGGATTTTTATTATAGAAGTATAGAAGCATTTTGAGAACATATTAATTTTGGTTTACTTGATTTATGCTAGTATTACTTAAGTGAAATCTAGTCGAACATAAAATATTGTAACATGTACGTAATGAATTTTATTGCATTTGTCCATCTTATTTGCCTCGTTCGCAAACTCGTTCGGCCACAAGTTAGAGCGTGCCCGATAAAGTTATGCATTATCTATAAGTAACATAAAAAATTATTAAAGGAAGTATATTGACAAATTTTCATAGTAATTACACAATTATTCATGGTCGTAGGAAAAAATTGTATTAATGATTGAGACGTACTTACCGCTAGAGATTCTGTCAGATTGTCTCAGGTTCGGAGATTGGGTCGTAAGTTTTATGGTGCTAAATTATAAAACAAGTTAAAAAGGTACAAAACGGTTAGAAACTAGAATGGTAGACACCGTTAAAATCTATCCAACACTGAAAAAAAATAAATGACAAAACGCTAGTTATGACAAATATATTTAATTTTAATAATGGAAAAAGACAAGGCAAAATTACATATAACGTAGCAAAGAATAATTCCATAAATAGCACAGTTATAGCGGTGATACAAGTCATAAAAGTTAAGCAACACTTCACACATACAGTTATTTTAGTACAATATAATAATACAAACCGTAGAAAGAAAATCAGCATGTGTTAATTGTGATAAATAGAAAAATTAATGAGAAGAAAAAAAGGTACTTTCGATTGTCCAAGTCATGCGAATAGCTATATGAGTGTTTGAAAAAATAGAAAGAAATTATTCAACAAAAACTTAAAAAAAAGAAAAAAAGCAAAACAGATATTGCCCTTAAGCCGAAACTTAAGGATCAACAAAAAGATAAGAATAAAAAAGAAAAGCAAGAAAGACACGAAAGAAAGATAAGAGACAGACGTAGAAAGATAAGACAATGTGTCTGATTTGTTCTTCTCTCCGTACAAGAAACGAAAGAGAGTGACGAACAGTTCAGTGCCCAACCAACCGCCTTAATTTATATAGAAATAGAGAAAAAAGAAAGAGAAATACCAATTGCTGTCCCAAATCGAAAAGTATACAACAAGACTTTAATGACGACAAGCGGAATCGGAAACTCAAGAAAATAAAAATCAACGGTGTAAATTTTAACTCGCACGCTTTGTTAAAAATGATAGAGTAGGTTTTTCAGATCTAAAATCTTTAAAACGAATCCTAAAAGACTTGCATTTTTACAACGGCTGCGACAAAAAAATCTATCTATCCAATCTCCTATTTACAATCTAGCCAAGCTGGTGTACAATATTCTGTCCGAATTTACTGGTAAAACTTCTTCTTGTATCCTCAACCGTCATCATTTTATTCAACGTTTGAAATGTATAAAGCTTGAACCTCAGGATCTTCTTGTGAGTTTTGATGCCACCTCACTTTTTAAAAAACTTCTTATTAAAGATTTGCTTATTATCATTCAGCAAATACTGTATCACCATAACAAAGATTTGAGACTGGTTTCGTCATGGTTTGTCTCATCATGGTCCGGCCTTTTCTATTTGCCAACCCGAGAACATAGATTCAAAACTCCGTTATCTCATTTTAAATTAAAAAAATTTATAAATATGTACATATGGTTATTTATTTACTTTCAGTCATTAGAAATTATTTTTAAACACAATCGAAGCATATCAATAACGTTTGCTTTGAGAATTGTTTGATAGAGTATTTGATTGTAAGTATATGATTACATAATAAAATATGAAGAAAGTTGTCAGTTACATGAAGCCGACGAATTACTAAGTAAAGTTGTAGCTTTTGATAAAACATAATGGCTGGTCCATAACGCTTCCAGGATGCGAGCCCCTCAGACGTTTATTAAAACAAAGAAACGGAACAAATTATTATAAATTAAAATATTTAAACATATTTATAGGATACAGGTATTATCTACTAAAACATTAATTTAATATGGTCGTTTTTCAAAGCAACGTAAATTAAACATGATTTTTTTTATGTTCGGGCTACAATTATTGTAACCCATGATTTATATGAAGTAGAGCATTGCAACGTGACGTCGCAACACCAATTACAAAATTTGCATATACAGATTTAACATGCGAAAGATTTCGCGCTATTATAGCCCGCGGTTCAGTAGTGATTGATTGGTAGAACGTGCACGAGCGATGTAAAAAAATAGTGTAACATATTTTAAGCATAATTTTTTGAAGTCATTGACGTAGGATTAAACTTAACTCTTAACATTACCTTTAGCAGTTCTAATAGATTCAACTCAAATGTGTTTGGCATCGATTTCAAAAAGTAATTTCATGATAAACAAAATTTTGCCGTTTGATTGTAAATAAATTAAATTACTATCTTTTAAATGCATTTTTTGAAATCGCTTTTTTGTTGTTTGTTAAAAGAACTTTTTTAGTGATTTTAACAATAGTAGTTAAAGTAATTAAAAACTTTAAAAATGCACATCGTTCAAGAAAATTTTACGCCGATGTAGATTTGAGAGTCTGATCATTTTTTCATAGATCCCATTATCAAAATTTTACTAAATTTAAATAACATTATTACTAAGATACCCTCTTTCTGAAATAATCAAAATCGGTCAGCGTCGTGATGAATGATCGCTGAACATGCATTAAAAAAATTTTCCGACGCATTGAGAACCGCTATATATATAGGTAGGTATGTTGATGTGATACACTAAATGCAGTGTTTTGTTCACCATGTTTATCTTTTTATTATAATAGAGCCAATAAAACTTCAAAACATTTTGGTAGTTACTTACATAATGCCGTAATAATATTTGAAATCGTTCACACTACTTACAAGCATTTTAAAGAACTTTAAACCCGACTTTACAAGTAGCCTCTCCTTGGTAACTTAAATCGATGAAAATAAACTTTACTTTATAAAACAAATATTAATACTCAGTAAGTACAACCCTTGTTTTAAAGCTGTAACACAACGGATTATTTTTCTAAATGCATTTCCGCAACTCTAAAACGGTGTTCAAAAATTTTGCGTTAACGAAGGTGTTATTTAATATTCATACGGTGCGAGCAAGAAGACGACTTTATTAAATGCAACTAATGTTTATAGATTAGTAAATACGTGCTGTTATCAATTAATTGAATGTTAATTAAAAATTGTTGATGTTTCCGAAAATACTAACGACAAAAAAAATTGTAAAAGTTTCCACTAGATTATAAATTCAGATGGGTGACCATAAAAATAAATTACTTGACTGAATTATTAAATACAGATGACACGTATAAGATCAAATTTGATATGCAGAAGCATCAAACGTTTTAACAAATTTTAAACCATTTTAGTTCAAGCATTTATTAAATCGTTAACTTACAACACGACAAGAAAATTTTTAACACGGCAGGTTAAATTAAAACAGAACATTTGAAGCACAGCGAGTGATTACTAGTTGGTTTAAACGGAAAACTGCTGTCGTTTTGGTTCAAAATAACCGTTAGAGTGTTACCCGGGTACGTAGCAGTAGTTGATGTATTTTCTAATGACTGCAGGCATTAGTTTTGTAAAAAAGGAATTTGCAAACAAGTTTATACCAGAAACAGTTTCTACAAATAACGTATCTTGGAAAAAAGTTATTTTTTGAGCCTAAACTTCTGTTTTATAACTTTTTTGATTACGTTTAAATGAAAAAGTCGCACGTTTTAAAACGGAAAAGGCGAGCTGAATCGTAGAGTCTACAGATCACCCGCAACCAGAGCTTAAACTGTATTTCATCAAATGAAATAAATTCGTGACTTATAGTCGGTATTGGAGTAGTTAGTTATCTCAAAAATTTTACAAAACTGTTAGAGTTAGTGTATCAAAATCATGTTGTTGTTGTAAGGTCAAAGATGATAGTTTGATAGGCCGCCAACCATTCTTTGCCCAGACGAAAACATTTTGTCAACAACGACCATGACGGATATCAACAAAATCAACAACCTTTTGGCAATGCTTTAACAATTGCTACTTGCAGAAACCACTTGTTGACCATTACCAACGTTTTGCATAGATTTGACCAAGGACCTGGTAGCGTTCATACAACAGCGTTTTAAAGAATAACCAACCACCAAAAATTCGCGTCTTTTTTGATGAGACCTGCATTGACAAGCTGTGCAGCAAAAACGTGAAGCAATTACGCCGCGTTTGTCACATGCTTTCAAAAATTGAATGAGTTTCATTTGTTCTAAGTAACACCAAAAATTGTATCACCAAACGACATCCAGCGTGAATTTATGACCAAAACAAAGTTAAAGGCTTTCCAACACCCGACATCCGTCTCTAAACCTGCAACTGCAGTATTCGTCATTAAACGTACCTGTAAAAGAAGTCCAACAACCAAACCACTACTTACACCGACCATTTAAACACAACAAACAAAAACTGCTTCAAAATCTGCCACGTCACACATTCCCGTGAGTTTATCTTTGGCTCTTTAACCACTGTCTTCACGGCAGCGTTTTCGCAACTAAACCCGACGAAAATAAATTAATAAGATCCAGACCGTCAAGAAGTGGTTTTTATTAAGAAATTACCAACGTCATTTCACGCTGTTGGCACACTTTACATTAGTAGTGGTGACTACCATCGTCTCTATAACAACGTCGATTGTATAAATAGTTGTCTATTAACTTTCTAAAAATGTTTTTCTATCTATAACCAACTTATACAGTAATAAAAAAAAACTTTGAAATACAATAAGTTTCCATTGAAGCCCTCAACAGTTTAAGTTAGATTGTTACAAGCTTTTGGTTTTACGAACCCAGCACGGCCAACTTATATAGTCGGGAGTAGGGGGGGTTCACAGAAACTATGCTTAAGGGCGCCAGAGCGGATCCACAATAATACTTCTGTTCGCTCACAACAGAACGGTTCAGAACTTGTAACACGATGTTAGGTTCGTAATCCTTATACTCGGCTGTTTGAGTAGCCAACGTTTGTTATTAGATCACGACGATCCAAAGAGAAAGGTATGTTGTCATAAAAGAATAAGTAACCACAATAACAACTTTAATCTAGAATCGTTGATGATTATCACAGGCATATCGAATTCTCATTACAGAAATGCCAATAGTATCGGCAACACACAGTACATAAGTAAATTACAGTGAAATAGGTAGCGAAGAATAGTTCGTAGTAAATATCGTTTGCATACAGCATGCGGAATACACAAAATAATTAGTAATATGGTATTACTGACAATAATACAGTGATAATAATTATGGCATTAACATTAAATTATCAGAATAATTATTAGTAGTACACAGCATACGTAACACAAAATAAGTTAAAATTACTATCTAAATGGTAATACAATGACGTTAATAAATACGGTATTAATATTCGCAAAAGTTTTGTGAGCGACCTTTCTGACAACGAATAAGATACATAAAACACTTACCACTAACACAGGAACTTCCACTCGTACGAAGAAAGCGCTTTCCTCGGCAAGCAATCCTGTAAACAATTTGAGTCGCAAATCGTGTCAAACCAATGCCTCACGAAATCAAGATCTACAAAAATGGTTACTTAATGTTAAAGAAAGTATATAGAATATAACCCGGTTGTCGAATGCTGTTGTACACCTTGTCTGCGGTTTAATTAGTTTTAACCGTAGGCCTTATAGATAGTTATAATCGTCCCACAAAAGTATTTGTCGATGTTAATCCCTCGTAATTCGGTATCGACTAGAAACCTGGGCCAGATTGTGATGAAACGGCCGGTGACGATTCGAATACTTTACGATCGTAATGAAGTTATAATTTTCCCTTGTAGATTTTAAATTACGACAAGCATACCCATATTTAGGAGGTAGCACATGACGCTAACGAAAAGACATAAAAATTACCTTTAATCAAAGAAAGAACAAAAACCACTTACCCTGCGTGGATTAAATTAGTTAATTAAGAAGACTTCTATTTCCCATCGTGTCCCAACACGTGGATGATTTGAGAAAACGATTTTTAATTCACGCAGACATAGGTTATAACATGAACGATGTCAAAGTCAAAATGCCGGTATCTCGCCGGATATCGTCTACTCAATACGAAGTGACCAACGAACCCGATAGATGGCGTCGAGAAATATAAAAGTAATTTTTAATTAAACCAATATACAGGGTAATGCATTATTTAAATTTATGCACGTAACAAGATATTATGAATGTAGCTAACAGATAAAAATTAAAAAAATCACTAAAATAACAGATTACAGAGCCTGCAAAGTTTATCAAAAAAAAAAAAAAAAAATGAGGACAAACATGATACACAATTACAAAAGTAAAGCGTAACACCACGTTCACAAAACACATGTAAAAAATAAAATTATGAAATGGCTGTAGAGATGGAAACGTTAAAAGCTAATCTGTCAATTCCTTTGTGGAAGTACGCTACAGTGTTTTTCCACTGCTTAAGAGTCCCAAAAGAGCGAAACCACCGTTCAGTGGTTCACTTCAGTGACATTTTTACGTTTGCAGATTTACTGTGTCTCACGTCGAAAGTGTATTGTGGCAAATATAAGCACTGTTATTCTTATAAGAGTAATCAATAGAAGTGATACTTTACAAACAGTTCTTGATAAGACATAATACACACGTTTAAAATACAATATTCTTTTTATTATTGTAATATAAATACAATTATGGTTTGTTTAAAGTAACACTTAGATAATGTTAAGCTAACAAAAGAAGACATCGTGTAATTATACAGCGTTTGTAAGTATCCAAGTATACACACTTTGAATGGTTGTATGTAGGTCAGGAAGACCTTTATTACAGTTAGTGATTGATACGATACCAAACTGTACGCCACGAAAAACAATTGGACTGCCCTCATCGCCTGTACAAGCTCCAGCTTGCGTTATAAACGTGCATAAATGTGTCGTTTGACGCACAATAAGAGTATTTAAAAGTCGATTAGTGCAATCAATGATACTCAGTGTATTGGTACTCAAAGAATTTAAATTAGGTGAAAACGGAGCAACAGCAGCAGTAAATCCCCATCCGGAAATAACTCCTGTAGTACCAACAGCAATGGAAGATGACAATAACACTGTAGGTTGAACTAAAGCAGTATACGCGATAGTAGTGGTGGTCTGCACAATTGCAACATCATAAATCTGTGTAGCCGTTACATACGAAGGATGCTTAATAAATTGCGCTACTGGATAAATAGTACCTCCGGCACTGTAAGTTAATGTTCCGGCTGCAACTTGAATATTAGCTGGAGTAACACTACAAACAAGAATATATAAAAAATTAAACCGATTGGTTTACTTACCCTTCTAAACAATGAGCTGAAGTTAATATCCAACGATTGTTAAGTATAGAACCACCGCATTTGTGAACTCTTGCAATTGATTGCAAAGAAACCGTGTACGGATATTGTCCAGCAGTTGCTAAGACTCCGCTTATGATGCGTTGTTCTACTGCTTCCGTTGAACTACCTAAATTATTTTAAAATAATTTTGTAACATTTTAAAATGACCTGTGTAAACAAACATACCGCCCAACGCTGCAATGAGAACGAAACAACTTACTATGATACTAGGAGACATAGTAGTATATAAAATGTATGCCAAAAACTTGAAGATTTTATACTCAAGCTTTTGTTTGCAACAATATAAATCATTCAAGATAAGATTTAGGTTAAGAAAAATGTAGGTAGATCTCCTAGATTAAATAATAAATAAATGTAGATCTTTATGTAAGAAAATTTGACATAAAATTACATAATATGTCAGTATATTATGGTAAAGTGCATTATTAATAAAATAAATTAGTTAAATCGTTTTTGTCCGACTTGTGTAAAACTTTGTGATTTTAGGATATTTACTCTTATAACATAAGAATAAATTTACACATTAGTGACGTAAGCAGAGGGGATGAGGATAGAAAACAAAACTAATGGGTGAAGAAAACGTTTACTACATTATTCAGTCGCAGTCAGCAGTATATGTTCAAACGGACACAGAACTTTAGCAATAGTTCTTTCAGTAACTTACATGTTTGATAAAACTCGCCATTTCATCAAAATCTGAAAGAACTTTTTTCGAGGTTGTAAGATATCGAAAAATATTGTATTGCAAAAACAATAGTTTTTTGTCGTTTGCGCAAAAGTTTAATTAGCATCTAGCCTACGTAGAAAACGTCGATAACGAGGAAGCTTCGATAGGTCTAGTTTGAGAGAAGTTTCTTTTGACAGTTATCTAAAAACAAATCTTATTTTTGTAACAATTCTATAAAGATACAAGCATAGTAGTTGAAACGACAAGATTTCTTTATAAATAGTTTTAATTCGTATATTGATATAATAATAAAAGAAACAATTTGCACTTGCCTCAATTCTAACTTTTTTAAATTTTACCAGTTTTGGCATCAAACCTACAAGACTTAAATAATTTATCAAACTATTGGTTATAGACCAGTGGGTGGTACCTATGAAGTCACGTACTTAGGGCGAACCAAAATACCGTCTAAAAATGAGCAGAAGCTAGTACCTAGCTGAAACATAATGATTTTGAACTGGTTCAAGTAAGGACAGTAAAGGTTTCGACTTCAACAGTGTTAGATGGCCTCTATTTTGCGATGGTGACGGCAACGGAAAACGATTCCATCACAACTCTCTAGTACAATAAGCAAGCAAATTTCAAAACAAATAGGTCCCCGGCAGATCTTAGATGGTCAAAGGCTGCTAAGAGTCTCTAGGTTATGTATGCGAATTTGTACAGAAATAGAAGATCTTAAAAAAATGATAACAGTGTTAACATGCATCGTAAGATCAAAAGGAGTAAGTGGTATATATAAAACATCTATGCTTAACCGTCTGCTAGATGAAAAAACAATATCATAGATAAAGAAGAAAATTTACACCTGGAAGAAGTATATCAGTGCTTTGTTCCAGAATTAGAGAACTGACGCCTTAGTAATTAACGCCGACGTTGGTTTATGTATTACCGTTGATAAAGTGTGCAAATTAGCTAAACAAATAAAGAATGTAAAAGCTCCAAAAGTAAACAATCTTCAAGCTAAATTTTTGAAATAACTATACGAGGACGGAATAAAATTGTTAACAAAAATATTTAATTATATTTACGACACCGTAGATATCTCTCAAATCTGGTTAAAGTCTGCATTTATTTTTATGCTTCAAAAAAAGCAGTGCAAAACATTGCAAAGATTATAGGTTAATTAGCCTAATAAGCCACTGCGTTATATTATCCATCTATGGTCTCCAGTGATATTCCTAATATTTTTCTTTTCATTGTTATTTGATGTAATTGCTTATTGTTTAGTGTTCTTCTATTTAACATCCACGTCCTCATCTGTAAGTGGTAACAAAGAGGATGCACTGGTTATATATTTTTGTTTTTAGTTTTTCTTAGGCTGTCTAGCTTATTCTTATTGTATCATTTATTTCTGAATCTTAGCATTCCTCCTCAAGCGTTATTTCTTGTTTTTAAGACGTAAGAGTCTTCTTTTATTAATATGTTTAGTTCTTCTAGCTTTTTTTAGTTCACATTGGTATTCTGCAAATATTATTCATATCCAGTAGAAGTTCTTGAAAACTCCTTCTAATACCAGTGTGAACAAGTTTAGCAAGATGTGTAGGTCTATATACCTCTAGTCAGTTTTGACTTTTCTTATTGCGTTTATTATTACATAAATATCCACTGCATCAAACGGTTTTTGGAAGTTTCCTGTTGGCGTGTTTTTGAATCAAAGGAAAATTCTGCAAGAAACTATAACTAGTAGTGAAGCTGCTTTGATACATTTAAATTACTTGGGATTTAGGTTCAAAATATATTTACGTTTAATTACAATGAACTCACTAAATACATTTGTGAAATATAGTTTACATAACCTAAAATATTTATTACAAAACAAGTTCTTTTAAATGTTTCCTTCTAAAATTGCTAAAATGTCTAACCTATATTTTATAAAGTTCTTGCCTCGGTTCTTGCAGAGTTTTTTTATAATTTTATACTACATTTGTATTATTGCAATTGCAAATTACCTAATCGGTCAAAAAAATAGTTTATAATTCTATTTTTATCTTTAAATTTATTAGCCCTATAAAAATAATTTGTCCTTAAAAACTATTTGCGCTTTAGAGAGATAAGCATTTTAAACTCCCTAAAACTCAATTTTTTTGTTTATATAAGTTTATCACGTAAGTAGTAAAATTTAAAAAAAAGTAATGTAAGAGGTGAGTAAACTCAGAATAAAAATTTGTGATTATTTAGAAATGACAAAATCGGAAGTAAAATACACAAAATCGGTGTGGACGTTAATCAAGGACACGATGAAATTAGCTTCCAGATCCTTGATTACCCAGAAACCCATCAAGTTAGTTACAACACTTATGAACCAACCGTAACATCCAAATCTAAAAGTTTAAATCTATTATATAAACATAAAAAGCTACAATAAATGTTATTCCTTTAAGATAAGGACTTAAATTTTCAATCGACTACACGACAGCCAATCACTCCTTTTCGGTGGTGGAATACTTGCGCTCACGTTTTGCGCTCACAATTTTTAATTCGGTTGGGCAAGACGTACAAAAAAAACTAAAGTTGTCGGCTTAATTTTTACATTCCAAAAAAATAAATTTACATTTGTAAATTATAACACAAAAATACAAATCTCAATAATTCTAATAATATGTAATATGTTACATACAAAAAAAGTTTTATAGTCAATTGTGACAAAAACTTGATATGTACTACATCCGTGCGTGCAAACGACTGATAATGTAGATGAAAAGAATTAACGTAGTAAATATAATACTTAAAACTTAGTTTTTCTTCAAAGAATACAACTAGCTAGTAGCACCTTCCCAAAATTTCTTAAAACTCGCTGAAATAAACAAACACGTAGATACGGTGTTACCACAAATAAATTTTCTTCGGTTCATACGTTTAATGAGAAAATCAAATACACCAAGTTTCCCACAAACTAATTATGTCATTTCGGCAAGTAGGCCTTCTGATACGGATAGAAATGTATTCATTTATCAAAAGTTTTGATATTTTTAATCAACAGGCGGGATGTCATTACAGGAATTTTTCCAATAAAAAAATGGGTTTTAATATCTCCACAATAATGGAATAACGTGTAGGTATCCACAAACCGCTCAAGAAAATTTTCACAAAGCAGCGAAAATACTACATGCATCTATACCATGCATGAGTGTAAATAATTTAAAGTGAAAACTGTGCTGGGCATTTATGTTAAAACATATACGAAACGTACCACAATCACCAAAAAGTAAGTTTTCTCCCATCGATAATTCAATGTCAAACGTTAACAAATTGATAGCAATCACTTCCAATGCATCAAAAAGTGGTCGTTCTGAGAATAAACCTTATACAGTACAAACATCAACCTAAGTATGGATTAACAAAAATTACATTTCTCTTTACTTAACATCAAATTAAACTCTCTAAGGCGACGAAAAACTTAGTCAAAACTTCTATGTGTTGAAGGAACCCAAATAATGACGCCATCTAAGTAAACAAAAATAATAATAAAACTCAATCAATTAATTTTTGCAAAGAAGTTGGTGCGTTAGCTAAACTAAACGGTAAACGCGTGAATTGGAATAACCCATGATTTGGAACTGTAAAAGTGCTTAAACCCTTTGCTTAAAGAAATCTGCCAATAAGCGGACCTAATATCGAGAGACGAAATAAAGTTAGCGTCACAAACACAATCCAAAATAGTCAAAACATAAACTAAAAGTACTATATTTGACTTTTCTTCTGTGGTTTTTCTTCTTTATTAATAAGATCGGACTGGACCAAGCGCTGTTTGATTTTTTGACAAAACCTAACGTCAACATTTTTTTCCAATTTGCGATCGATACTCTGGTTTCTCTTCAGATAAATCTTTCACCTTTAGCTAAAGCAAAAGGAATTTGATTGTTATTCATTGTGGGCAAATCAA
Organism: Aquatica leii; assembly: GCA_035610365.1. Classification (NCBI taxonomy): domain Eukaryota; kingdom Metazoa; phylum Arthropoda; class Insecta; order Coleoptera; family Lampyridae; genus Aquatica; species Aquatica leii. Next base: position 114,682,291 of record CM069435.1, read on the forward strand.
GCGAAGTCTGATAATTAAAGCCGACAGTAATTTTGTAATTTGTAATTATACTGTTATTTTGTGATAAAAGTTGTTCCTTTTCACGGTGCTTTAGACCCTTACCTCCACGAGGTTAAAGGTGGGCAACGACTCACAGGCTATAAGTCCAACCGTTTCTGGCAATAAGCTTCTGTGAACGGCTAAAAGGGGTATTAGGTATCAGTTCTCCAACCGGCACTGCACGAGCGTCGCGTTGTCGCGCTCTACCTCTCCGACTCCTTCAGCTTCCTCCGCCATGGAGGCTGAATCCGCCTCCAGCAAGCGTCGTCGTGAAGACGACTGTGATATTCCTTCTGATACCTCTCCAGGAAGTATTGAATCCCTATTCGACGCCGACATCCTCCGTCTGACCAAAGTAATCTCTGTTTGTAAGATCACGACTTCCCGTCAATCAAAAATGATCGGCATTGTCAGCAGACTTCAGGCGACATTTCGAAAATCCTTGATCTCCCATCGCGTCTCGCAGCAAACTACTGACATTGCTTACACCTTGGCTGATGTCCAAACAGCCTTGCAAAATGTATCAGCTAAGCTTGCCACTACTTCCATCGCTGCGCTTCCTGCCCAGCTATCGTATGCCCAAGCGGCTCTATCAAAAATTATTGAGAAGGTCAAAGTACCTTCTGGAAAATCCGTTTCTCCCGTATCCCGTTCGACAGTAGTCATCGTGCCCAAACCCTACTCCCCTCTTAAGTCAGCCGACGAAACTAAGACGACTTTGATGAAAGTCCTTGACCCTCAAAAGTACGGCCTTTGACTCGACCGTGTTACTAAGACGGGCAAAAGCTCGATTCGACTCGAATCAGAGAACACGGACTTGACTAAAATTTCTTTGAACATCCTGGACAAAACCGGCCTTGTGATTAAGCCTCAAGGCACATCATTACCTCGCCTATCCTTAATAAACGTTCCGACTAACTTCTTCTCTCAGCAGGTGAAAGAAGCTATTATTTCTCAGAATTTTTATGGCGCCTCTGATGAGGTTCTATACTTGGCCAATCAACATCTAAAAGTCCTATTCCGTTTCGGTCCTAGAGACCAACCTAACGGCAATTGGATTATTGAGGTCCATGCCGATGTTCGACGATACCTTTTGGCATCGCGTCGTGTCTATGTAGCGTGGAATGCGTGTAGGGTCAATGACCATATCCGAGTTACTCGCTGTTTCAATTGCCAGAAATACGGCCACCACTCGAGCGACTGTAAAAGTGAGATACTGTGCGACCATTGTGCTGAAAAACACAAAACAAAAGCATGCCCTAACTTGGAAAGAAACCCTACATGCGCGAATTGCTTTTGCGTTGGCCACAAAGGAGACGTCGTCAAACACAGAGCCATTTGCAACACCTGCCCTACCTGAAAAGGCTTGACGCCAAAATCTGTAATACAGATTATGGACTTTGAGGACACTCAATTAACTTTGAAGTTTGCACAAGTGAATCTTCGCAATTCACGTGTAGCGACTTTCGAAGCAATGGGTTTCTCCTCTGACAATAATATAGACATACTATTGACCCAAGAGCCATACGTGTTTAGTTCAGGTTCAGAGTACAAGCTGGCTGGGCGGCTGTACTCTTCAACAGGATAGCCGCGTCCTCTTCTATGCGGTACTACTCGGCTATTATTTTCAATAGTTCGAAGCCCGTCGGAATGGTAACACTCAGCCATTTAACCAACAACTGCAATGCAGTAACCATGGTTACGGTTGGAAACACCTCCCTGGCAATCGTTGGCGTTTATTGGCCGCCGAGTGAGGATGTTCGTATTCATCTCCACCACTTAGATAAAATTATCGATGAATTAAAAGGCACTCCTATTATCATAGCAGGTGACTTCAACTCGAAATCGCCGCTTTGGCACTCCCCGGTGACCGACGAACGAGGACGATGTATGGAAAACCTCGTGGGTCAACGCGACCTCTGTGTTGTTAATGAACCATTTCAACCTTTCACTTTCGCTAGCCATCTAGGCTTGACAAATATAGACGTCACACTAGCATCTTCTTGTTTAGCAAGGAAAATATTAAACTGGCGCGTCATTCCAGACGTAATAGAAAGTGACCACAGACTGATACGGTTTGAATTAACCGTCAAGGCCCCTAACCACGTTCCGATCCCTAAAAGAATCCTTGATTATAAACATATTGATCCCGTTCGCCTAAATGAGGCTATCTTAAGTGTAATTCCTTTGTATCTTCCTCGTGGTGCTTCGTGCCACGATCCTAAATCTGTGGACGCCTTCATTGATAAGTTAACCAGGATGATTCTCGACTCTTGCCACAATGGTTTAAACAGCATTCGCTTAAAATCTAGAGCTGGTGTACCTTGGTGGAGTCCTAAGTTAGATAGGTTAAAGCGAGCGGTGCGTTGTTTACAGAAACACCACCAAAAAGCCCTTGCCGACGTAAAACCTCAATGGCTTGCCTCTTATAAGGCCGCGCTTCACCGGTACAAACTGGTAGTTAAGACAGATAAATATAGCTTATGGCAAAGTTTCGTGGAAAAAAGTCCCTGGGGGTTAGTTTACAGGTTATGCTCCCTTAAATTCCTGTGGATCCAACCGTGCTCAAATGTTAAAGACGGCGACAGATACAATTTCAGAACTGGACACGATCAAAGTTATAGTTTCCACATTATTCCCGGACGACAATCCCTCGACGGACAATGCCCATCATGCTCAAATAAGATCCCGATCTCTTTTGCTAAGTAATTCCCGACAGGACTGGGTGGTCATTAGCGACGATTTAGCCGCGGTGGCTAGCAAAATTCCTAGAAACAATGCTCCTGAACTTGACAGAATACATTGTAATGTTTTGCGAACGGTTGTTCTAGATTCTCTCTCATCAACGATCGTTGACCTGTTCAACTGTTGTATAAAAATTGGTAATTTTTTTACCAGCTGGAAAGCTGGTAAACTAATCACTATTCTCAAGCCCGGAAAAAAGGATCTTGCCAACCCCAACTCGGACCGTCCGATAACTTTGTTATCTGAACTAGGTAAACTTTTCGAAAGGTCACTTTTAAAAAAGATATATGACGACATTCCGCCTAACGTCTTATTTCATCCTAGTCAATATGGATTCGTTCCTGGCAAAACGACGACTGACGCCGCCCGTCGATTAATGACAATTGTACAATCGAACGTTTCCAAGCACAGACTAACTATTTTCATAGACATTTCTGGAGCGTTCAACAACGTATGGTAGCCCTCTATAATCGAAGTTCTCGTTGTTAAGAGAGTACCTGCAGACGCCATGCGCGTCATTCGTAGCTATTTGTCGAACAGATCGATAACTTACTCAGCGAACGTTTCACGTTCAACGTTTACGAAACGACTGACGAAGGGCTGTCCACAAGGCTCGGTTTTTAGGCCGACCTTGTGGAACTTGGTGGTAAACGATCTTCTAGACAAAGATTTACCAGCAGACTGCGACATTTTCGCTTATGCGGACGACATAACCGTCACAGTGTCCGCAAATTTCAGACGAGACTTGGAAGCAAAATCTAACACGTGCCTAAATATTGTGACCGGCTGGGCTGGCAGCAACAAACTAAGTATTTTTGCAGACAAGACTAAGTACATGGTTTTTGGCTCTACACTAAGACGAGATCCTTCACTGCGCCTCCACGATACTCGTGTCCAAAGGGTCTTCAAATTCAAGTACCTCGGACTTTTGCTTGACGATAAACTGAGTTTTGTAAAACATTGCGCTTTCGTGGTTGACAAGTGTAAGAGCGTCTTGCACGTGTTCTACAAATACTCACGATTGAAATAGAACCTTCACAAAAAACATCTTGCAAATATCTTCGACAATGCAGTCATTCTCATACTCACTTATGGCCTAGACATTTGGTACCACAGACTTCGACATTCCCACGTGGTCAGGAAACTGGCCTCGCTCCAATCCATATCTCTGAGAACTATCCTAGGGACGTATCGTACCGTTCCCGTTGATACCTTCTGTGTTATTTTTAAACATCCTCCCCTACATCTCCTATTGCAGGAAATCTACTGCACCAAAGTTCTTCGCAAGGCTGACTCGTGCAATTTCCTTGACCAGCACGTCTCAAACGACGATTTTCCGTCCTTTTCAGCGGCTAAACGTCACTTAAAGGTCTTGATATTGGGTGAATGGCAGCGGCTGTGGGACTCTTTCGATAAAGGGCGTAATGCCTATTCTCTTATCCCGGATATCCTTACCTGGGTCAGAATGCCCCACGTCCCCGGACGAGAAGCCGTCCAAATCCTGTCTTCACACGGCAGATTTTGTTGTCACCTAAAGCGGATTAGCGTTTTGGATGACGACAGGTGTCCGTCGTGCGGCGTTCCTGACACTCCGGCGCATCGGATTCTCGCTTGTCGCGAATTCGATGAAGATCGGAGTGCCCTGTCAACCATTGTTAGCCCATTTCCCGATTCCCTTCAGACCATCCTCGCACTGGTGCCTGATGTTAACTTATATAGACCATTCGCAAAGAGAGACCAGAGTTTACAATAAGAACGAAGTTTTATTTTGCTCAACGAATTTTGCATGGTTTTGTTTATTTTCTAAGTACGCTATGGCAAAGTAGGTATTTAGTTTTTATTAACATTAATAGCATGTATTTTATTTTAGAGTCATTTATTTCAGTATGTTTATTTTGAATAACCCTTTTAGTTTCTTTTCTCCGTAGCTACTTAATTAATCTGCCTCTCTTAGTTCCCGTTCAAAATTTTCTAAGTCCTTTTCCCACCTACTTGGTTTTATGCTTTAGAAGCGAAGATAACCGAATAGCAGGTGTCTCGCTGAACCGCGTGCTCTCATAGCACGTACCGTTACTTTAGCCCATCCAACCGAGTCTTAACCAGACTTGTCCTTTAAATGAAACATGTTCTTTTCTTACCTATCCTATTTTGTGGCGAACTTGTACCAAGCAAGTTCGGGTGGTTTAATGGGTCCACATCCTCCTCCGCCCTCCTCCTTCTCCTCCTCCTACCGATCGATTTGTTTCTGAATAAACAGCGAGACTCGGTAGTATCTTGGTTTAATTAATTTGGAAGTAGTCTTGATTTGACGTTGTAACGTACTTTTCTAAATTGTTTTATTAGTTTTGCATCATCCTATATTTCTTTTGTTTCATTGTAAACGTGGCAACGCCGCTTGCACGTTCTCGTCTCTTTTTGCGCATCCGATTAACGGCCATTTTATTGTGAAGCTTGTTGCACGCTTTACCGCGTGGATCCTTAAAATGAATTTTTAAAATAATTGTGAAGTTTTGTTACTAATGGTTAATGGAACGATAAATTCATAAGGCGTTTTAATTGTTCCGTTCGTTGAAATCCACGCTGGTAGAGGTGAGTGGATTTTCTTTCTCTATTTTATTAATTGTACAAGGGGTCACCACGTGTTCTTTCTATTGTAGCGAGTTTGGTTGGGCGTTGTTTGCCCTGAATAGCGGTGATTCCCGTATGGAGGTTGTTCTACGAGCCGCTTCGGCTCTTACGTTACCTTCTGGTTGTGCTCTCTAACCTCGCAAGTACAAGTTCGACCGGCCACCTGTTGATCGTGGGCATGCTATCCATTTATACCGAATAATGAAACTGCGACACCTTTTTTTTTTAGTTACGTTAAAGCATGCAACAGCATCCGATGAACCGGGTTTTTCTTTCTTGTCGTGTAAATTGCTTTTTAAAAACTAATCCTGTTTTAGATTTTTCTTTTGGGTATATTTATCGTGAGTCACTAGGCTGACCCGATTCTGTTTAATATTATTACGATTCCAGATTTTACTGAAAAGGAAGCGCTTCCTTCAAGTAACTCAGGAAATTTGGTAAGTCATTCTTTGTTTATTACTACGGAGTCAGAGAAGTATCTCACGTGTAACGTAACTTTGTTTTATTTGTTTGATTTCATTGTAATGTAAGATATCACCTTAAATTAGGTGGCTGCTCATTTGTGTTTTTCGCATGCTGTCACGCTTTTTTTTGTAATATTCGGTTTACTATTCATGATTTTGTATGAGAATACTACCTATTGTTACTTGACTTTTACGTACTTGTTAGGTGTGCTGCCGATACTAACGGCGTTTATTTTGCGAGTAATATTAAATTTGTAAAATTTAAAGTGGTTTATCAAATCCGTTTTGTTTTGTTCAGGTTTGACCATTAATTGAATTTGAATTATAAGTAGAATTATTCTGTCAAAATTTTAACTAATTAATACTAGCTGCCTTTTTAATTATAAGTAACTTTATCTGTCACAATTTTCAGTAATCAATACTAGTTGAATTTAAACTGATGTGTATTGCTATTCATGTGTAAAATTTTGTGTCTTGTTAACTATGTGGTAAACCTCGAATGGTGGACACCCATTCTTGAGTTTTATTGTGAACGTGTCCTGGCGCCCAAGGTTTCTCTTATTTTGCTAGTAATTGTTTTTGTATGGCTCGTTATACTAGCTCCTTCTGAACAGTAAAAGTATAGTTTAGTCTGGCATTTACCGTATTTATTTCTTTCTCCTACCCACCCCACTCTTCGGCGGTTGTGAGTAGCCTGGCATACGGTTTGTCAGCTTTGGTGCGCTGAACAAGTTTTCAGCGTAACAACGTTAAATTGAGTTGGTGCATTCACAGGTTTCATTCAAAAAAGAAAAATGGTCACTAACCAAAGTGTGTAATTGCTTAAACTGTTGTGATGGAAGATCAAGACGAGACTGAATTACTGAATCTTTATTTTCCAACTGTGAGATGGTTTCCATACTTTCCAAACGCTATTCACTTTTTCTAAGATTATGCGGAATGCTCGGCTCAAGCTCAATTGGGACGAGAAGTGAATCTAAACTTTGTACTGATTTTCCATTATTACAACACAATTAATTTTAACTGACTTTTTTAACTTTAAACCCAATTTTCCAACCTTTGGAACTAACAACAGTGCGAGAACCGCCATTATCCAACGAACTTAAACTTTCATGTCCAAAAACTTTACCATACACTAACGGTCTTCCGTTAGAATCAGCAAATTTGAACACATAATCCAATACAACTTTATTTTACATAGTTCTATAAAAGTTCTATGCTTTAGAAACATTTTAGCGAAAAGTTCCAACTGATTACTATTTTTTAATAATTACGTCTGGCAGGACATTTGTGTCGTGCTGATCATTTTTCGCAGGTAGTATTACACAGTTCTATAAGAGTTCTTTGCTTTAGAAACATTTTTACAAACTGTCGTGCCAAACCAAAAAATAGTAATCAGTTAGAACTTTTTGTTAAAATGTTTCTAAAGCGTAGAACTCTTATAGAACTGTAGAAAATTACTATTAAAAGTGACGAAAATCATCAGCATAACACATTTTCACAAAATGTCGTGCCAGACCTAATTTTTAAAAATTGATGCAAAAGTTGCAGTCAGTTGGCACTTTTTTTTCTACTGCATAAAATTCTTATAGAACTGTTTAAAACTACTATTAAAACTGCGGAAAATTATCAGCACGGCACATTTTTACAAAATGTCGTGCTGAGCCTGAAGATTAGAAATGTATTAAAAATTTTTATGATCTAGATGACACATACATACTTAACTTGACCAGAACTTGTCAAAAATATTAATTTTTAACGCGTTTTAGTACTTTAGAGAGGAGAGTGTCGTGCTAGAACTATGAAAAGTGAAAAACTTCACAGACGCTTGTTCGATGTATTTCGATAACTTTGTGAGGAAGGTTGCCTAACCTCCAGAACTTGTATCAACGTTATAACCGTGATATTTATAGAATTTTTCTGTACTACTATATATGTATCTAATTCGGCTTTGATTACGCAATTCTTTTAACTTTTAATCTCTTCTTCTCTCATTATTGAAAAATAAAAATATTTGTCGTTATAACCAGTGTTTTGTCATTTATTCTATTTTAGTTTTGGATCGATTTAAACGGTGTCTACCATTCTAGTTTCTGATCGTTTTGGCGCTTTGTTTTATAATTTGGCACCACAAAGCTTAGGACCCAAATCTCTGAATCCAACTGAATTAGTCGCTAGCAATTTACGTTGCGAGAAAACCCTCGTAACTCGTTATGTTGTATCTTATGATGCGATTTTCATAATTGTTAACAAATTTAGGTTTATAACGATTTTATTTCATCTTGTCATTAAATTTTCTTAAACATGACTGTAGTTGCTTCAAAGTAAAATATAAATTTATAGTACATTTTAAACTTCGTAGAAAATCGTTAAACTGTTTAAAGTTTTTGTGTAACGATTTAAATTTGCCTTTTTTAGTAACTAAACTTTTTTTTTGTTCTAATCCATAATTTATGGATACATTTAGTACATGAGCTCCAAAAGCATGCAGTTGGTGGTATTTATTTAACTGCTGTTATCGCCTTTTTAAGAATTACCTGTTTAGTTTAAATTTGCTATGGAAACCTAATAAGAAATGCTTTCACTTCAGTTGTGAGACAATTACTTCGTACTTTCTAGTTTTGTTCTTTTAGAACCCAGCAACTACCCTTAATGTTTGGTAAATAGCACGAAACTACTTGTGATACGTCATTTTTTGGGAAAGTTAATAAGGAATTCAATGGTATCCTCGGTTCATAATTTTGACAATTTTTTTACTACTAGTTATTTACTAAAAGTGCGATAAAAATGTTTTGTTATTGTAGTCTTCATTCTCTTTTTGTAACAATACTGTCATAGTATAAGTTACTATGTACAAAAAATAACTGTCAATAAGCGGTAAACGTTATAGGTTGATTTTACACCCGCGTATTTCAAAATAGCTTTGAATAAAACATTAGACTAATGGGGTGTAGTCCGCATTCACAAAGATGGCTAATAATCCGGTACAGCGTCCCACGCCTACGCGTCGAAACATTAGAGTACCTAAATCTTTAAAATAATAAGGTTTAATAAATTGTATTTAAATCATTTTGGGGTTGAATTCTAAAAAGTTTAAATAAATTATACGCTTCTTATACATTTTATATATGTATATATAAATACATATTTTGAATGTAAAAATTAAGGTTTGTTTTATAATAACTGTGTACCATTTATTTTAAAATCATGTACTAAAATTGCAAAATTATTTTAAAGTATTTTAATTACAATACATTATTTACACGAATGTAAATAACGACTTTCAATTAGACAAGAAATAAGTCAACTATGTTAGGTACTTCGAACCACGAGGAAACACGTGTAAATTTGAGATATAACAATGTTTCCTTATTTTAATAGACTTGGTACGTAATAATTGTTTTGTTTATATTACGTACCACTGTTACGTCTCTGCTACGTACCAGGTACATCACTTTGCGATGTAACGTTGTTATCTTATTTTAACAGACCAGGTACGTAACAATAGTACTGTTTATCTAACGTTTCGTTGTTATGTACTTGGTATGCAGCAGATACATCACTTTGCAAAGTAATAGCGTTTCCTTATTATAGCTTACCAGGTACGTAACAGTTACGTTGGTGGTTGCTGGAAGCGGTCCCTTAAATTAGACAACACTTTACACACACAAACAATGAATTGCTTAACGTTGCAATCAGTAAATCAAAGTTGGTGAATACAAAATAATTAAATTATCACAAAATTACAGTGATAACACAATGAGAAACAAAGCGCACCGTTAGATAAGTACAAAAGATTGCGTAAGATAATTGTGATAACGGGAGTATATGTAGTGCATACGACCAGAATCAAAACAAATACTTAAATATAAAAAACAAGGTACTTACTCAGCGTTCTTAATATGCGATTATGTAATGGCATATTTAAAACAACTCACTAAAATTTCTGAAAATTGAGCTGATACATATACAATTATGCTAAAACTGCTAAAATTTTATATCATAATTAAAACTAAAATGCGTTAAGTTTCTAGAAGTCGTTTAAGTTGTATTAACAGGTGTGTCACCAATTCTTAGTAGTTTGTGCCATCAGAGTATATATAAACGATAGGTTCAATTTACTCATCTAACGTAGGTTAAATACTGACATCTAACTAATACGGTCTAGTTTTTGTATTCATGTATGCTTTAGTTAATGTCCTAATGAGAAAAAATTAACCAGTCATTAAGATCTTTTTAAGTAACTAACGCATATGATAATAAACAAAAATTACATCTCATCGTGAAATATAAATGCACTTTTACCCTAGCGATTCTTTCAGATGTAAAATATCAAAATCCCAACTAATCTACACATCAAAAACGTTGATAAGAAGTGGTGAGTTTTGTAAATTTGCTGGTACTCATTAAAAAAATTAATATCTTCTTACACGCCATCTCCACTAGCTTTAGTCGGAACCTTTATCATCTTAGACTAAGTAGGATTTTTTTACTTGTATTTATAAAGTACGCAATTTTGCGCGTTCGATATTTCAGGCCAGTTATAGATTCAAAATTACTAAATGAAAATATCAGTAAACATTACGTTAACACACGTGCTATTACTTCAACCCGGACCAACGATCAAATCAACGTCGTAGATAGCGTTGACGTCTGGGCAAAATTCATACAGCACGAGAAACCATGGTAAGGTTTTTTAACGTGACAACGCGTATCAACAAAGCAAGAGAAAGCGTGTTTGGAAATATCATTACCAGGTATTTTGATAACTTGACCGATGCATTACGAAATGTGCAACCGGGAAACATATTCAATTACAATGAGATCAATGATAGTGACAAATCCGGAAAAATGAAACGTATTTACATAGATGCGGTACTAAATACGAAGAAAAAATTGCCAATCACTCAAAAAGTGCAACTCCTAAAATGATATGCCGTGCTGCCGACAGGACTCTATTACCACCGCATGTTATTGACAAAAGTGAAATCTTTTTTTTTTAAGGAAAAATCCGTCATGGACCCTTAACGGCTAAAACTCCTTTTTCTTTTCTATCTTTATGTCTTGGAACCGCTTATGCATTACATTCTTTTTCTTTTAGGAGTTTTCTTGTCCATTTACTTATGGCTATTCATAAGTTTTCCTGGTGTAGCATGGTTTCCATAAGTTTCTCTGGAGTTACATCTTTCTGAAGTTCGTCTGTGACCCTTCTCTTGATATCTTTCCATCTTAGACATATAAAGAAAAGTATCTTTCTCCCCCCGTAAATTTATTTGTCATTATTAGATCTATTTCTGTTATATAGAAATGTTTTAAAATTGCCGTGCCGTGTGATAAACTAAGTTAAGTGATAGTGTACTTCTCCTAATTTTCTCTAGTACCATTTTTTAAATCTAGGATTAGCCTCCTCGTCCAGCAATCGGACTAATCCCATTTTTCTTGCCATTCGTCAAAAAGGTGTGTTTGTGCTACAGTCCTTTGTAGTCATTTATACACCCATGTTTTTTCTTTTGTTAATAAATCTATGGGTAGTAGACTGGGTGTCACTAGTATAACATCTAAAGGCGCTGTGCGGTAAGAAGCTGCTACTCTTATCACCATTTTTTTCTGTATTGCTTTGATCTTTTTTCTATGTGACGCATATCTCAAAGTCTGCTCCTTTCTTTTTGGAGGATACTGATACAACTTTTTTCTCTTCCAGTTATCTGCAAAGTATTTGTAGTAGTAGTGTTGATATCCCTCTTCTGACCAAGTCATCTTAAATCATCTGCCAGGGCGCCGAATTAAATGCATTTCTGATGTCTACGTTCATTATGCATGTTTTTTCTGTATTTGTAGTTCACTTGCTTAGTTTTTTCTGCTATTTCTAATACTCTATTAATTGCGTCTATTGCCAATCGTCCTCTTGTGAAACCGAATTGGTGTGGTGAGAGCCCACCTTTTTCTTCAATTTTTCTTTCCAGTTTATTATATAGTAAGCATTCGTATACCTTTTCTGTGTTGTTGAGAATACACACTGGTCTGTATGCTCCTTGTTCTCCTTTCGTTTTTCCTGGATTTTGTAAGAGTACTAGTCTTGTTTCTTTCCATCTCTGAACAAATTTTCTGTTTCTCAGTTTTTTTTTATCACTTTTAAGATCGCTTCCGGGAGTCTTGTGCCAGGGCTTTTACGATTTCTGAAGGTATTCTATCCGGCCTGCAGCTTTTCTTGGTTGTATTTTTGTACATGCATTCTTTAGGTTATCGAGGGAAAACTTCTTTACAGTTCCGGTCTGCGCCGCAAACCATCATACTTTAGGGTGAGTAGGAAACATTTCTGCAATATATTGTTTCACGATGGGATTTGTAAGCTGGCGCGGTGGTAGTACTACCCTTAGTCTCTTAGTCACTATGTTACGTGCAAAACTTTTCTAACAGAATACCCTGTATATTGAATTAAAATTAGATTCCGATTTGGACGCCCTTTGCCGATCTTTTCTTGTGACTGTCATTTTACGACGAAATCGTGAAGCTGTCAATTGCATAAAATGGCCTGTACGGCTTAAAGAAATAATTTCGAAGGACATCATTAATAATGGGAATCAAATTATAATTTCATTACGTTCGTAAAATATTTGAGTCGTCACAGGGTAAGATAATTACTTCCGTTTTATTAAAATTCGTTTGTAACTTCTCTTTAATTTGATAGCCGTTTTCCCACGCTTTGAGCACATGTTCGTTTCAATAAAGAAATGATGAAGATTAATTATTATTGAGAAATACCGTTACCGAACACTGAAGATTTTGGGAAGGCATATTCTCCACCACGAAAACGGAGTCTCGACAAGCCTTACTGTGGTAGATGTTATTTCGTGTATACCAGTCGATTGTGTTATAACCTTTAATGATTTATTAATACTGATTTTGTAGCTTCCTATTCTTTGTGAGTTAGTGTGTGACACGATTTGCTATTAAATATTTATTACAGGCCGTTAGCGGGGAAAACGTTTTCTTTGCGAAAGTGGACACTGGACTTCGGGTGAGTTTATTTGCTTAATTTTTATATCGCTGTCACGAAAGTTACTCACAGAACTTTGGTTAATGTTAATGACCGTAACTACGTTTACTGCTTATATACCAATAATGTAACTTCAATCATTCATTTAACTTGTATCGCAAGCTGTGTGTGAAAAACATTTTTACTACGAGATTTTCTGTACTATTCGTTTCGACCTGACTTAAATGTGTATTGTGTGTTGCCAATATTGCGGGCATTCATGCACTGAAAATTAGATATAATCTTGTAAATCTTATGTGTTGCGAAATCAGAGTTTTCTACACTTGTTAATAATAATTGTTAGTCCTTCTAGTATTTATGGATTGAGAATTTAATATATAGCTGTCAATTTGCTACGCTACTAAATTAAAGTTGTTATATTTGTTAATTATACTTAGAAATCATTCGAGCATGGATGAGTGGAGAAATTTCATATACTCTTGTTAATATCCTACGTTAACACAATAAAGTGGTTATATTTGTTAATCTCTCTTGTTATTTTTTCTTTCTTCTGTAATTATCGTTACCTATTAACTAATTTTGGCTACTTGAACATCAGAGTAATAAGGATTACGAACCTCAAATTCAGTTACAAGTTTGGACCGTCTGTCGTGATCGAGGCAGAAGTGTTAACTTGGATTAGATCTGGCGCCCTTAAGCATACTTCCTGTGAACCTTCCCTATCTCCGACTGTGTGAGTTGGCCGTGCAAGGTTCTTAAGACCTAAAGCTTGTAACAACTACTTTTTATTCTTCACAAAAGTCTCTCCATTTTTCTCTTTTTGCTTTTTTTTTGTTCTTAGCGTGTTTCGTGTTTCCTTTAGTATTTCTTCTTTCTCATGTACTTCTATTTCTGAAGATTTCTTTTTTGCTCTGAGTCTAGTGTTCGTCTTGCTGTCAACGTGCTTGTCCTTAGTAGTAGACGGTTTTCTTCCCTGTTAATGCTTTTATGTTTTTCACCATAGTCGCCGTGCAGGCTTTGTCTATATTTTGGGTTAATTCTTCTGCGTCTCTTAGCTTAATTATGGATTCGAAACTTTCCTTTAACCTTATATGATTTAGGAGTTTTATATTCCAACCATTTTTTATTAATTGCTTCAGCTTTTTTGCTCTGAGTTTTTTCCGTTTCCCACTTGAAAGTAATACAAAGGTGATCGCTGCAGGTTTCCGTTTCTAGCGTTTTCCATTTAGAGATATGGTTTATCATTGGCAATAGGACCATTGTGATATCTATGGTTGATCTTTGCCTTCCTACTCTGAAATGTGTGGCAGTCCGGTGTGTTTTTGTTACCAAGTTAGTTTGCGCCATCCATTCCACAATAATTTTTCCACGTGCATTCTCCATTTCGTTGATTTTGAATTAAAGTTTCCGGTTACGATTACCGTGTTTTTGTTTTGTTTTAGTGAGCTCGCCAGTCTTTCTAAAAAATTATAGATCTCCTCAATTGTAGAGTTTGGCGATATATAACAGCTATAGACACATACTTCTTCTGTATTCGCCCAGACGTAGCTCGGAGCCTTCCTTGTTTCTTGGATTGTCATTTATTTGTTATGGATTAGGATTGCTGCGTCTAAATTTTCGTCTGTAATCCATGCTAGGTTTTTTTTTACTAGGAGTTTATTTGGTTTACAAGACAGATATCGCTGTTTAACTCTAGAGCCGTTGTGTGCAAAAGGTCATGCGTCCGTATGCTTCTGCTTGTATTAATTTCTATAAATGAGATTTTTTACTTGGTTAGTTTCCTTTTGGCATTGGTTCCACTTTCTTGTTTGGTTTTTGTGATCTTTTTCTAGAAATACTTGTGGCCTTTTGCTTCCTTATCTGTTTGGGCGTGTCAGTCGTTTTTAAGCGTTTTTGTGTCTTTTTTACTCCTTCTTTTTTTTCCCGACGTGATGGGCATTTCTGTCTTTCCGCACTGTGACCCCTCTGAGCAGAACCAATATTGTGCCTAAAATTGTTGTTTTAATCGCACCCCACATTGCTGGATAGATTCAAACACTTTTTCTGACTAGTTAGAAAGTGATTTTCTGACCAATGCTAAACGGCTTTAAAGAAAGAAGATGTTGATAGGTTACAAATTGGCTTATCACTTTAATGATGTCGTCATTCGTTTATACCAAGACAATAACGTATCATTTGTAAGTCTAGAGTCCCATTGTATTTATGCATGGAGCATTTTAAACTAATGATAGTTGCATAGAGATCTATACTAATGAAATGAAATACGCCCGTTAAGCAGGAATACTAAAAGATGTATTTTCTAAAACTGTAAAATAAGCACAAAATAAATGAATTTGATACCTGCGCAAACGAAACATGTTGGATAAAGAGAAAGAAATCGATTATTTGATGGGAACAGAAGAAGGTATGCTTGTCGACACATTTGTATTGGTACGGTTTGTTTCTGAAAAAAGAAAGTCAGTGTCTTATAAATAGGTTTATGCAATAAATACTCAGTTTTCTGACACGGAATATACTCTTACGGGGTTAAAGTCGGTTGGTAATTACTATCATTTCCATCACAAATATAATTTCTATATTATCAAAATCGTCAAGTGACGGTTCAAATCTTTACACATTCTTATAGAAAGTTGATGATATTGAGTTAGAAGGCAATTAATAATTTTTATATAACAAAGTTGAAATAGGTTTTTATTTTCATTTTGTAATTTTGTTTTTTTCCTGATTTAGTATGTGAATATTTTTGAGCCTATGTTTTTCACGAGACTTTTTGCATTATACCTCTTTTTGCATCTTTGTTTATTTTGGCAAATTTATTTCATATTTTAATTTTGTGTTTATACGATTGTTCCTAATTTATTATGTTTATTATTTAAACTCTGTTTTTATTAAATTGTGTAATGTCATTTAATTACTTCCTTTTCTTTTGGTTTGCTTTAATTTATTTAAATTATTAGCACGCATTTTAATTTTGTTTAAATTTAACAAGTATTTGAATTTTCAAATTGCAACTAAGCTTTTATTTAAACTACTTATCGTGCAATGTGTTAAATTTATGATTACTGTCAAGGCAAGTTTTAATATATGACATTACAAGCACCTTAAATTCGTCTAAATCAAACAATTTACAAAAAAAAAACAAATGAAAAAATTATTTTTATCAATTTGTTTACTGCTTTAATCGATTGATTATTTCTGTTATTTTTTGAGGTTTAGTTTTTATTAGTTAAAAGACATATAGTTTTACTTTCAATTTTTTCTACTATTATTTGTTCTAATACATAGTCAGCTACGATTACACTAAACAATGCTATTTAAAAATGAAGACTAGAAATAAATATTAGCGATTGACTTTATCCAATTATAAGCGCTTGGTACGCTTGTAAGTACATCAGGTAAATTTTGACTGCAAAATGGAATAGATACGATGCCAAATTGCATGTCCCCTAAAGCAACTGGGTCGCCATCGTCAAACGAGCATGCTCCAGACAATGCCTTGTTCGTACAAAAATGCGTCGATTGCAGAACAGCTTGTCCCGCAAGTTGAGTTGTGCAATCAGCATTACTAATTACAGTTGTGTTTAACGCTTTTAATTGAGCTGAAACCGGACCTGCTAAAACAGTTGCTCCCCAACCGGAAACAACGATAGTAGCACTAGCTATAGGAAGAAGATTTGCTAAAACAACAGCTTTAACTGTAGTAGAGAATGTTATAGCCGTAGTTGTCTGTACTAGTCCAACATCATAAATTCGTGTGGCATCTACATACGAAGGATGTAGGATAAATGATGCCACAAGATAGGTAGCTCCTCCAGTCGCAAAAGTAAGAGTTCCAACTACAATTTTAACATTGGCTGGAACAAGGCTAACAAACAAATTATGTATTAAAAAATATGAAAATGTTTTACACTTACAGGTTTATGCAATGAGCGGCTGTTAACACCAAACGGCTGTTGATGATAGAACCACCGCAGAAGTGAACACCCGCAATACTTTGTAAAGAAGCCATATAAGCATATTGCCCAGTAGTTGCCGTCACCCCGTTTACAATGCGTTTATCTATGGCGGCAGTAGAACTGCCTAAAAATTAAAGCAACGTTGGAAAAGATTTATACGAAACTATGTTGTAAAACGAGTGTTACAATAACGACACTTGTGTATACAAAATAAATAAACAAACTTACCAGACAACACAGCTACCAAAACCGCAAAAGTGACAATTGTACACGGAGACATGATGAATTAAAATTTTGTAAAAAAAACGACGAATTTATACCCAAACGTTTGTTTGTTCCAAAATAAATCATTTTATGTAATTGTATTAGATTAGAAAATTCTCCATAGTTTTCAAGAACACGCTGACGTAAATAAGAAAATAACATTTGTAAGCTGCTGTAAATGTTTGTTTGGTAACTTAAATCCTACAGTAGTCGATGTAATCTCTAGACATTTAAAATACTATCTTATTTTGTTTTATTTATGATTTATTCGTGCTTTATTTTTTCATATTTAATTTGTTTCTAATTCATTATTGTTAAAATAAAAAAATGTTTTATCTTCATTTAATTTTTTCAAAAATAACTTTTTTGTTTATTAAATAAAATAATTTTCTTCAGATTTATTTGTACCACGTGGTTTTGATAGAAATACTGAGTAATGTCAAGAGCTATTGGCAAGCGTAGAAAATAGACAATTTAAAGTTTTTTGCATAATACTTCTATTAAATCGTTGCTTGACCTTGTATGTCAAAAATGTGTAGCGTTATGGCAATTTAAAAAAAGTGCTTAACGGCTGTTCGAGTGCTAAAAATACCCATCACAAGTGGAAAAGTTGATCGCTCTGTTATCTACAGAGTCTTCCCAAATAACAAAATTCTCGTAAAAAACATATTTTTGATACGATTTCTCGGGTATCAATTAGACATATTTTGGCCACTTTTATTATACAAAATTTGTTTCGAAAATTTCGCATGAAATTGGTATCTATAAATTGTCACTATCATTCTTGAGGTATCAAAATGATACCATCTATAAGAAAGCTGAATGTCACATTGTGATGCCAAAATCATATCACATAATATGATTATTCCATCATTCTTTTATCAAATTTGTATTAATTAAATTATATACTCCCATGTTGATTAATACTAATAAAAACCTCAAACCAAAATGGACGATACATTTGTAATTTGGTCTCATGGAGCAGAAACAGTACACAACTTTCTGGATCACATCAACTAGTTAGATTCCAACATCAAATTCATCATGGAAAAGGAAACAAACAGAAGCATTCCGTTCTTGGACGTACTGGTCACTCGAAAGATGGACAACAGATTGGGGCATCAAGTATATAGAAAACCGACACATACTGACAGATACCTCAACGCCGAATCACATCATCATTCAGCTCAAAAGTTTTCAGTTCTAAAAATTTAAGTACACAGGGCCAAGACGATTAGTGAACCAAACACGTTAAACACTGAGCTAGGTCACCTAACGAACGCATTAATAAAAAACGGTTTTAGAAAAGGAGACATATATCGAGCAATTAACAAACACCCCCGGTCCTTACATAAAGGGCTGCACGGATAAAATAGCCAGGATACTTAGAAGAAAAAACATCAAAGTGACCTTCACTGCAACAAATAAAATAGCCGCCAATTTTACAAAATCAAAGGAAACAAAAGCACCACTCAAGAAACCAGGGGTATACCACATCCCTTGCTCGTGTGAGCTAGTTTACATAGGACAAACGGGCGCACCATAACTACCAGGTTAAAAAAACATAAGGCGGATACAAAGAAGCATAACAAGATCTGCTGTTGCGGAACATTTCCTGGACACCGGTCACACAATAAAATTTGATGAAGCAACAATGTTGGCTAAATTCCAAAACTTCTCGCCTAGACTATACAAGGAAGCCATCGAAATCCAGAAGTAGGACAATTTCAATAGGGGTAGTGGAATCGATCTAGCGCCAATATAGAAAAACATGTTCCGGAAGAGTAGTAAATCGAAACCGTCACGAACCACTGACCCGAACGGCGTAATGTAAGGGCTTGTCAAGATCCTATACATTTAGTTTCAGTTTTTTCTGAAGAAGACAGCGACGTGACTATCGAAACGTCAAATATTTTAAATTTTTCAAACTTTGTAAGCTTTCTAAGTTTTATGAATTTCGTGTAAAGTGTAAACATGGAACGCGGTTCTAAACCCGAAAATATTTATTTGTTATGCACAGTATAAATAATGATTGTATTTTTTAACGTTACTGTGCTTAGTGAAGATCTAAACTAAACACTGTACAAATTACATATTGGAATACAATATTTTAAACCTTTATATGGTAGTAGACATCGTTTCAACAAGCATTTAAAGTAATTAAAAAACTAAACATTCTTCGTAAGGCTTTGGTGCGTAGAAGTTTGCGGCAAATTATGCTGATTAGTTTATAATAGCGCCAAAATAAAACGAAATTATACCTTAATAATTTTTTTTGTGTACAATATTTACTATAAAAATATCAATATGTTTTATAGTAAAGCCTTACTTTTAATAATTATTATTTATCTAATAGGTTGAATTACTATTTCATTAATTTATTATTATTATGTCTAAAATAATTTATCTTTTTTTACAAATTGTCTTTTGCGTAAAATACACACTATATTAAATGGATAACTACAAATATTTGATTCCTGTTCTAGTAGTAAATAAATTACCATCTTTAGACTAATAATTGCCGAGAAAAATATTATGCAACGTTTGCAAAATGACCAATATGAAAAAGTTTATATAACGCTTACATGAATTTTTTATCAACTAAATTGATGCTTTGAGCGTTTAAATTTTTGCACTGAATTTATAACAGAATACATTGACAACGATAGTAGCGTATACAAACTACCAAACCATCTATTAGCTACGAAAATCGTACCAATAATTTTGTATGAAAATATTTTCATTAAAGTGACACTTTGATGTCAATAAATTGATACTAATGGTGATTGGGTTTCTTGTTCTGCTAATAGTCAACTGATTTATTTTTATATGTACTATGTAGCTGACTAGACATAGAATTTCTAACATGTTTTAGAGAAATGTTAACGGCCAATGCCGAGCTTTGCGTTTGGTTCTGGAGCAGCTGACGATACGGTTCATAACGTCAACTCTGCTTTTGGTTTTGTTGTAAAACGTTATGGTATTAGGTTTGGCTTTCGGACCACTTTTTAATTTTCTTGTACGTGCAGGAAGCATTTCCATTAGAATAAATTTACGATTTTTACGTACAGTTTCAACAAAACCTATTTGTTGTTAACCCTCTATGGTATAGTGTATAAAGGATATACAAATTTTCAATAATTTTTAAGTTGAACTATATGAAGTTTTAGTCGTTAACGTTTTCTGTATATCAGAATATACATTTGTTCGTGTACATGTAGGTGCGTTTGTGCACTTGAAAAATACTAATTTGAGTCCTAATCGCCACATGTGAGTTTATGATGTGCGTTTATGTTATGTTTCTAAAAGTGTTATTTGGACGTGTGTGTAATGAGAGTGTTTTGTTGATCAGAAGTTGATATAAAAATAAAATTCATCTTCATTATCTATGTAAGTATATCTATATGCATTTACAAACTGTAAATTATAATAACTAACATTGCAGTTGGTCATTTTGTACCTGTATCGTTAAATATACATTGCACATCTGTGTAATAATAGTAAACAATAGATCCCAAAACGTTTTATGGAAAAGCAAATGTGTGAAAACGGTTTTACTGCCAGAACAAAGTGATAAAGATTTTAGTGAAAACGATAGTATTGCAGACGAGATCTATATACCAGATGTCTTTCCAGGTAAGTTTTTACAATGTTTGTGTTGGTGTTTTTTCAAATTTGCTAACAGATTCTTTTGAATCTGATGATAATTTTGATAATGATGGAGAGGATCACTACAGTTTGCAATCTTCAGAAGTTTTTCCGTCCACAAGTACAACTACCATTTCTAAGAAGCGTAATAATAAATCAAACAATGACAATAATAGCAGTGGACTGAATCCACAAGCAGGTACCTTTGAATGTATTCCGCTGTTTACCTGTAGGAGTCAATGTGGGCTCAGCAAAAGCTTTTAAAACTAAGACCAAAGGCATAATTCATCTAAATTGGAAAAAATCGGAAAAAAATCCTTGCTAAACACCACAGTGGAATGGTTACATACCTCCAGAAGACCAAGTAGAGTTACTATTATCCTATTTTCGCAGACTAGTCGATGAATCACTTTTAGAAAAAATTGTAGGTGAAACTAATTGGTACGCAATCCAAACCGATGTATCTTCTAACTTTCACACTGATGTGAAGTGAATTTTTAGGCATATGGTTTTATATGTCACTGATTACGGTACCTGGTACGTGAAGGTACTGGGGCGTAAAATGTGGTATACCTCAAGTTAGAAATGTATTGTCTTTGCGTAGATCGAAACAAATAAAAAAATATCTACACTTCGCAAATAACTCAAAATTGTCTATTGACCCACCAGTTCATCTTTTCAAAATAAGAGAGTTTATTGAAAGAATAAGAAAGAATTTGAAAACAATTCCACTTGAGCAACACCTCTCTATAAACAAACAAATTAGTTCATTATAAAGGACGAAGTCGCCTAAAACAGTATAATCCAAAGAAACCCAAGAAATGGGAAAATACACATTGTTTTGCCTGGCTGGTGAAAACGGTCTCGTTTACGACTTTGAGATATATTCAGGTCTAGTACATCATCTACCAGATATAAGTACCAGCTCAAACGTTGTTCTAAGGCTAGATGAACGGATTCCTGAAAATAAAAACTTTCTTTTATTTTATGACAACTGATTTTGCGGTCCCGCTTTGCAAATCGAATTAGCGCGTAAAAGTATCTATTGCTTGGGTACTGTTTGGAAAAATCGCGTACCAGGAAATGACATGCTTTCGGACAAAATCCTAAAACAATCCGGAAGAGGAGCTTTTGATGAAAGAGGGGCATCATTTAGAAAAACTTTTTTGAGAATGATGAAGTGGTTAGATAATAGATTTGTAAATCTACTAAGCACTTTTACAGGAGCCTATCTAGAAACTTTTGTCAAACGTTATGGCAAAAAGAATAAAAAAGAAATTTATGTCAAATGTCCCAGTATTGTTATATATTACAACAAGTTTATAGGTGGCGTTGACCTAATAGACTCACTGCTGGCCTTGTGTAAGACAAAATTAAAGTCAAAAAAATATTATTTATGTTTTTTCTTTCACCTAATGGACATGTGCGTGGTAATTAGTTGGTTATTGTATAGGAGAGCATGCAATGATTGTGGTGCACCCAAAACCAATCAACTGTCCTTATACGATTTTAAGTTAGACATTGCCGAATCCTTATGTTGCGCTGGAAAAATAAATAAAAGAGTCGCCTTTCAAATAAAAAACAGCCAAAAAAGAAAGCCCGAGCTCGTACATCCCAGAAATCAAACGTCGACTGCAGAACGGATATAACCGACCAGTGACCCGAATACTACAGTAAAACAGGACGCTGCAAAAACAAGTGTCAAAAAATCACGAAGGTACGATGTAGCAAATGTAAATGCTACCTATGTTTTGTTCCAAACCGAAATTGTTTTTAACTATTCCACAATTAGATTTAGTTTTTGTAACAAGATATGAATTTGTTATGCTTCCAAAAAATGTAACATTTTTTTGTATTTTGATAAAGAAAACCGTTTTTTACGTTTACCGTCTTGTTTTTTATAAATTTACTGTTTTTGTATATTGAAAAATACTTTTACCAATAATGGGTATTAAAATTTTGAATCCACTAGTGGGACGGTGTATACTTTAGTATACAACGTATTTTTTTCAAAATGAGATACAAATAAAAAAAATCAAATAGTTGCACTACTCAATACTCATAGTAACAAAGCCAAAACAACGAGAATTTTTTTTATTTTTTAACGAACAAACTGTTGCACCATAGCGGGTTAAATCAAAGTTTAAGGTAAATGAAAGGTATCTTAGATAACTGTTTGCTTTAAACCTCCGTAGGGATAAACAAACGATTCGTTGACTTTAATTTACATTACGTGTATAACCTAGTTTTTTTGTGTAGAGAATTGCCCGTAAAAAAGATAAGAAGTTCAGGTATCAAAAGACCAAAGTATTTTGATTCTGAATTTCGATGGCTTGTTTGGTATGTATTGTTAGAATCGTAAACCTCTGTATAAATACAGTTATCTTCATCAATAGTTATATTTCCTTGCAGAACGTATAACATTTTGAAATAGATGCAGGACATATCCCAAATCTCAGAAATTGCAGCAGCATTATGCTGCTTTCTCGCTCTGCTCTGGTAGCACTATTTTTAAATAGAATGTATTGAGTAAGGGCAAAGTAATGCCTGGTCCCACTTTCGCGTTTTCTTTTTGAGGTTTTCTGCATTCAATTTTGAAATCATAGTTATGTTAAAAATTCTTTAGTATAAAATTTATTCTCGGTACGCTCTAACACGATTTTATTCTTCCTTAAGGTTTGAAGTACGCAGACATTATCTAGCGTTGTGTACGCCCAACAAAGCTTTCATCGTTAAGTGTAACAAATGTTACAATTGGAAAAATTTCCATGATGACGTCACGTCTCTATAACTAATATTTTTACATCTTTGGATACGATTATAATAGGTATTGGAAGAAATGTTTGCAAATCAAATTACGAAATGCATTTCACGGAAACTATGCGCAGACGTTTTAGTTTAGTTTAGTTCAGCGATCGTATGTATAAAAAGGGTTATTTGTGATAACCCCGTATGTACGTGTTTTTTGGTTAATTTTTATTTGAGTTTTAGATAGTGCTGGCAGGGTGAACTAGATCCATACCTAAATGAAACTAATTGTAAGTATTAAATTTTTAGTTTAATTCTTAACATTTCGGTGGTCAGTCAACCGTACGTACATGCTAGGTTGTAATCACAATTAATGCTAAAATCTTTATATTGTGTCACGTATAATATGCGCTTTGATTCTCTAAATCTTCGATTTTTGCACGTTTGTACTTTAATTCACCAACAAAAAATTATTCTTTTTCTGCAAGTAAAAGTTAGAGCGACCAGGTCACTTTGCTGTATGACGTGTTGCTTATACTTTGTCTGTGATACCGACCTACGTGCAGTGAAGGCCAAGGGGAAATACTATGATAAAATTGATATTTATCTATATATAGTAAAATCTCAATAGACAACATGACAGCTGCTAGTGTAAGATCTTATTTAAAAAAAGACTAGTTAAGAATATCGCAAAGTGGGAAAAACATTAGAATGAAATGTAAGAGAAAATATATTTACAGTGGATGTGTAAACCAAATCAGCTTGAAAAAGTTAGCATAAAAACACGTTTTAGAAAAAATTACAACACAACAGAAGCATTAAAGAGAGAGATATTTGTAGCAAACAGTCAAAAGAATTTATACTATTATATTTTCAAGGCCAATTTCTAACAATTATGTTACAATTTACTACTCACATGTACAGTAGTAGTAGTATACTAGCATTTTATTATATATAACACTACTTTATGTTTTTGTCTTCAAAATTAATTATTTTAATTGCAGAGTAAAATGTTATTTAAACCACATCGACTAGATCTAGCCGAAAGTACTTTGCATGTGGGTATCCAATTTACTTAACTTAACGGCATTGTTTTGTATGTCATAGTAAATTTTGCCACAAATGTAATAATTTTGGTAGTTTATAAGTTATAACTAAATTAAATATCGCTTGTTTAAAAAGTTTAATTTGTATGTTACTATTTGTTGTTTTCAATTTATCTTTTGTATCTGTGTAGATTTTTTATTTGCAAATTTAGAGCGCCGTCTTGTTTTTTCTGACAAGATTACTCTTATAGTGTCTCAAACAATATGACACCCTTACAATTTTTCTATCTTTTAGCTACATTTATAGTGATATCCTATTCTACAATTGTAGTGAGCTA
The DNA here is from genome assembly GCA_035610365.1 of Aquatica leii. NCBI lineage: Eukaryota > Metazoa > Arthropoda > Insecta > Coleoptera > Lampyridae > Aquatica > Aquatica leii. Next base: position 114,707,164 of record CM069435.1, read on the forward strand.
GTCGTAGTATGGTCCACACTATCTGGAAGCCGTAACAAATTGGTTAGTATATATTCACAAAGATGGCTAATAATCCGGTATAGCGTCCCACGCCTACGCGTCGAAACATTAGAGTACCTCAATCTTTAAAATAAGGTTTAATAAATTGTATTTAAATCATTTTGGGGTTCGTATGAGATTTGAGTACATGTATAACATGCATGTTATTGAATTATAAAAAGTTTAAATAAATTATACGCTTCTTATACATTTTATATATGTATATAAAAGTACATATTTCGAATGTAAAAATTAAGGTTCGTTTCATAATAACTGTGTACCAATTATTTTAAAGTCATGTACTAAAATTGCAAAATGATTTTAAAGTATTTTAATTACAATACATTATTTACACGAATGTGAATAACGACTTTCAATTAGACAAGAAATAAGTTAGGTACTTCGAACCACGAGGAAACAAGTGTAAATTTGAGATATAACAATGTTTCCTTATTTTAATAGACTTGGTACGTAATAATTGTTTTGTTTATATTACGTACCACTGTTACGTTTCTGCTACGTACCAGGTACATCACTTTGCGATGTAACGGTGTTTTCTTATTTTAACAGATCAGGTACGTAACAATTGTGCTGTTTATCTTACGTTTCGTTGTTATGTACCTGGTATGCATCAGGTACATCACTTTGCAAAGTAACAGTTTTTTTTTATAACAGACCAGGTACGTAACTGTGACATTGGTGGTTGCTGGGAGCTGGCTCTTAAATTAGACAACACTTCACACACATAAACAATGAATGGCTTAACGTTGCAATCAGTAAATCAAAGTTGGTGAATACAAAATAATTAAATTATCACAAAATTACAGTGATTACACAATGAGAAACAAAGCGCACCGTTAGATAAGTACAAAAGATTGCGTAAGATAATTGTGATAACAGGAGTATATGTAGTGCATACGATCAAAATCAAAACTAATACTTAAATATAAAAAACAAAGTACTTACTCAGCGTTCTTAATATGCGATTAGCTAATGGCATATTTAAAACAACCCTCTAAACTTTCTGAAAATTACGCTGATACATACATAATCATGCTAAAACTGCTAAAACCAAAATGCGCTAAGTTTCTAGAAGTCCTTTAAGTTATATTAACAAGTGTGTCACCAACTCTTTGTAGTTATTTGTGCCATCAGAGTATATATAAAGACGAGTTTATTTTACTCATCTAACGTAGGTTAAATACTGACATCTAACTAATACGGTCTAGTTTTTGTATTCTTGTATACCTTAGTTATCGTCCTAATGAGAAACTAATTAACCAGTCATTTAGATTTTTTGAAGTAACTAACGCAGATGATAATAAACAAAAACTACATCTCACCGTAAAATATAAATGCATTTTTACCCTAGCGATCCTCTTAGATGTAAAATATCGAAATCCCATGTGATCTACACATCAAAACGTGGATAAGAAGTGGTGAGTTTTGTAGATTTGCTGGTGCTCATTAAAAAAATTAATATTTTCCCACACGCCATCTCGACTAGCGTTAGTCGGAACCTACCTCATATTAGACTAAGTAGAATTTTATTATTTGTATTTATAAAGTACGCAATTTTGCGCGTTCGATATTTCAGGCCAGTTATAGTTCCAAAATTACTAAATGTGAATATCACGAAACATTACATTAACACACGTGCTATTACTTCAACCCAGACCAACAAAAGTACGTTAATGATCAAATAATCAACGTCGTTGATAGCGTTAACGTCTGGGCAAAATTCATACAGTGCGAGAAACCATGGTAAGGTTTTTTAACCTAACAACGTGTATCAAAAAATATAAATAAAGCAAGAGAAAGTGCGTTTCGAGATACCGATGCATTACGAAATGTGCTACCGGGAAACATATTCAATTACAATGAGATTAATGTTAGTTAGTTAGTTAATGCGAAGAAAAAATTGCCAATCACTCAAAAAGTGCCACCCCTAAAATGATATGCCGTGCTGCCGACAGGACTCTATTACCACCGTATGTTATTGACAAAAATCAAATCTTTCTTTTTTTTTAAGGGAAAATCTGTCATAGACACACCCAGCAGTGCCGGACTCATACCGGCTAAAACCCCTTTTTCTTTTATATCTTTATGTCATAGAACCGCTTATGCATTACATTCTTTTTCTTTTAGGAGTTTTCTTGCTCATTTGCTTATGGCCATTCATAAGTTTTCCTGGTGTAGTATGGTTTCCAGAGGATTTTCTGGAGGTACATCTTTCTGAAGTTCTTCTGTGACCCTTCTCTTGATGTCTTCCCATCTTGGACTTATAAAGAAAGGCAGCTTTCTCCCCCAGTCAATTTATTCGTCATCATTAAATCTATTTCTGTTATATAAATATGTTTTAAAACTGCCATGCCGTGTGATAAACTAGCTTAAGTGATAGTCTACTTCTCCAAATGTTCTCTGGTACCATTTTTTCAAATCTGGGATTAGCCCCTCGTCTAGCAATCTGATTGATCCAATTTTTCTTACCATTCGTCAAAAATGGTTTCTGTGCTACAGTCCTTTGTAGTCATTTATACACCCATGTTTTTTCTTTTGTTAATAAATCTATGGGTAGTAGACTGGGTGTCACTAGTATAACATCTAAAGGCGCTGTGCGGTAAGCAGCTGCTACTCTTATCACAATTTTTTTCTGTATTGCTATGATCTTTTTTCTGTGTGACGCATACCTCAAAGTCTGCTCCTCTCTTTTAGGAGGATACTGATACAACTTTTTTGTCTTCCAGTTATTTGCAAAGTATTTGTAGTAGTGGTGTTGATATCGCTCTTCTGACCAAGTCATCTAGAATCATCTGCCAGGGTGCCGAATTAAATGCATTTTTGATATCTACGTTATCATTATGCATGTTTTTCGGTATTTGTAGGTCACTTGCTTGGTTTTTTCTGCTATTTCTAATACTCTACTAATTGCGTCTATTGTCGATCGTCCTCTTGTAAAATCGAATTGTTGTGGTAAGAGCCCACCTTTTTCTTCAATTTCTCTTTCCAGTCTATTATATAGTAAGCATTCGTATACCTTTCCTGTGCTGTCGAGAATACACACTGGTCTGTATGCTCCTTGTTCTTCATTGTTTTTTTTTCTGGATTTTGTACGAGTACTAGTCTTGTTTCGTTCTATCTCTGGACAAAATTTCTGTTTTTCAGTTTTTTTTCATCACTTTTAAGATCACTTCCGGGAGTCTTGTGCCAGGGCTTTTACGATTTCTGAAGGTATTCTATCCGTCCTGCGGCTTTTCTTGGTTGTATTTTTGTACATGCATTCTTTAGGTTATCGAGGGAAAACTTCTTTACGGTTCCGGTCTACGGCGCAAACCATCATACTTTAGGGTGGGTAACAAACAGTTCTGCGATATATTGGTTCACGATGAATTTTGTAAGCTGGCGCGGTGGGAGTACTTCCCTTAGTCTCTCAGTCACTATTTTTTATCCTTCACCCTATATGTCATTATGAACGGCGTCACAAAAGTCTCTCCATTTTTCTCTTTTTGTTTTTTATCTGTTCTTGGCGTGTTTCGTGTTTCCTTTAGTATTTCTTCTTTCTCATGTACTTCTATTTCTGAAGATTTCTTTTTTGCTCTGAGTCTTGTTAGTCTTCGTCTTGCTGTCAACGTCTTTGTCCTTAGTAGTAGACGGTTTTCTTCCCTGTTAATGCTCTTATCTTTTTCAGCATAGCCGCAGTGTAAGTTTTTTCCATATATTGGGTTAGTTCTTCTGCGTCTTTCAGCTTAATTATGGATTCGAAACCTTCTTTTAACTTTATATGATTTAGGCGTTTTATATTCCAACCAATTTTTACTAATTGCTTCAGCTTTTTTGCTCTGAGTTTTTTCCGTTTCCCACTTGAAAGTAATACAAAGGTGATCGCTGAAGGTTTCCGTTTCTAGCGTTTTCCATTTAGAGATATGGTTTATCATTGGCAATAGGACCATTGTGATATCTATGGTTGATCTTTGCCTACCTACTCTGAAATGTGTGGCAGTCCGGTGTGTTTTTGTTACCAAGTTAGTTTGCGCCATCCATTCCACAATAATTTTTCCACATGCATTCTCCATTCCGTTGACTTTGAATTAAAGTTTCCGTTTACGATTACCGTGTTTTTGTTTTGTTTTAGTGAGCTCGCCAGTCTTTCTAAAAAATTATAGATCTCCTCAATTGTAGAGTTTGGCGATATATAACAGCTATAGACACATACTTCTTCTGTATTTGCCCAGACGTAGCTCGGAGCCTTCCTTGTTTCTTGGATTGTCATTTCTTTATTATGGATTAGGATTGCTGCGTCTAATTTTTCGTCTGTGATCCATGCTAGGAGTTTATTTGGTTTACAAGACAGATATCGCTGTTTAACTCTAGAGCCGTTGTGTGCAAAAGGTCATGCGTCCGTATGCTTCTGCTTGTATTAATTTCTATAAATGAGATTTTTTACTTGGTTAGTTTCTTTTTGGCATTTGTTTCACTTTCTTGTTTGGTTTCTGTGATCTTTTCCTAGAAATACTTGTGGTCTTTTGCTTCTTTATCTGTTTGGGCGTGTCAGTCATTTTTAAGCGTTTTTGTGTCTTTTTAACGCCTTCTTTTTTCTGCTTCCCGAGGTACTGCGCATTTCTGTCTTCCCGCACTGTGACCCCTCTGATCAGAACCAATGTTGTGCCTAAAATTGTTGTTTTAATCGCACCTCACATCTCTGGATAGATTCAAACACCTTTTCTGATTAGATCGAAAGTGATTTTCTGACTAATGCTAAACGTCTTCAAAGAAAGAAGGTGTTGATAGGTTACAAATTGGCTTATCACTTTAATGATGTCGTCATTTGTTTATGCGAAGACAATAACGTATCATCTGTAAGTTTAGAGTCCCATTGTTTTTATGCATGGAGCATTTTAAACTAATGATAGTTGCATAGAGATCTATACTAATGAAATGAAATACGCCCGTCAAGCAGGAATACCAAAAGATGTATTTTCTAAACCTGTAAAAGAAGCACAAAATAAAATGAATTTGATACCTGTGCAAACGAAACATGTTGGATAAAGACGATGAAATCGACTACGCTGCTGATCAAAAAAATGATGAAATCGATTATATGATGCGAACATAGGAACGTATGCTTGTCGACACATTTGTATTGGTACGGTTTGCTTCTGAAAAAAGAAAGTCAGTGTCTTATAAATAGGTTTATGTAATAAATACTCAGTTTTCTGACATGGAATATACTCTTACGGGGTTAAAGTCGGTTGGTAATTACTATCATTTCCATCACAAATATAATTTCTATATTATCAAAATCGTCAAGTGACGGTTCAAATCTTTACACATTCTTATAGAAAGTTGATAATATTGAGTTAGAAGGCAATTAATAACTTAAAGTTAAAATAGGTTTTTATTTTCATTTTGTAATTTTGTTTTTTTCCTGATTTAGTATGTGAATATTTTTGAGCCTATGTTTTTCACGAGACTTTTTGCATTATATCTCTTTTTGCATCTTTGTTTATTTTGGCAAATTTATTTCATATTTTAATTTTGTGTTTATACGATTGTTCCTAATTTATTATGTTTATTATATAAACTCTGTTTTTATTAAATTGTGTAATGTCATTTAATTACTTCCTTTTCTTTTGGTTTGCTTTAATTTATTTAAATTATTAGCACGCATTTTAATTTTGTTTAAATTTAACAAGTATTTGAATTTTCAAATTGCAACTAAGCTTTTATTTAAACTACCTATCGTGCAATGTGTTCAATTTATGATTACTGTCAAGGCAAGTTTTAATATATGACATTACAAGCACCTTAAATTCGTCTAAATCAAACAATTTACAAAAAAAACAAATGAAAAAATTATTTTTATCAATTTGTTTACTGCTTTAATCGATTGATTATTTCTGTTATTTTTTGAGGTTTACTTTTTATTAGTTAAAAGACATATAGTTTTACTTTCAATTTTTTCTACTATTATTTGTTCTAATACATAGTCAGCTACGATTACACTAAACAATGCTATTTAAAGTCACGTCGCTATAAGTAATATTTTTAAATTTTTGAGAGTTGAATACGAGTATAATAGGTATTGGAAGATATTTTTTGAAATTTAAGTACGAAATGCATTTAACGAAAACTATGCGCAGACGTTTTAGTTTCAGCGATCGTATGTATAAAAAAAAGGTTATTTGTGATAACGCCGTATGTACGTGTTTTTTTTGTTAGTTTTCATTAGAGTTTTAGGTAGTGCTGGCAGGGTGTACTAGATGGTCCATACCTGGATGAAACTAATTGTAAGTAGTACATTTTTACTTTAATTGTTAATATTTCGGTGGTCAGTCGACCGTACGTACATGCTAGGTTGTAATCATAATTAATGCTAAAATCTTTCTGTTGTGTCACGTATAATATGCGCTTTGATTCTCTAAACCTCCGATTTTCGCACGTTTGTACTTTAATTCCTTTTCTGCATGTAAAAGTTAGAGTAACCAAGTCACTTTGTTGTACGACGTGCCCAGTCGAAGGCATAACTTATACTTTGTCTGTGATACCGACCTACGTGCTGATGTTTGGAAAATTTATATTAATGTACTTATGTACATTTTTATCCTTTGTCTAACGTGAACTACTGTCTGTGATAAAATAAATATTGTTTTACTACTTCTGTCTTGTCGGTTAATGGACGGTTTAGCGTCTTGAGAGGAAGTAAAGTAAAACGAAACTCGTTAGAGGGCGATGAAGGTAAAAATCTAACTTAAGTGTAATAAATATACAAGGTATTACATTTTGAAATTTATTCACGTAACAAAGAAGTCTATGACGTTTCGGTGGCGCCAATTTGGCGTGTTCGTTTAGGCGTGGCCGTTTCGATATCGGCCTGTTATACGATAGTCCGTTCTGGCGTGAGCCGTTTTGGCGTCGGTCCGTTTGGCGACAGCTCGTTTTGACGTAAAACGTTTCCACATAAACGTTGAAAATTAGTTTTATGAAATTTGTATAAATGGGCTCGTATTGCTTGCTTGAGGTCGTATTTGTATTTCTTCATCATTGAATAAGTGTTAAGTCTTGTAGGTGCAATCCACAGTCAAAACAAGAAAGTGGTTAAAGACATAGATTGCCATATACATAATTCGTTGGCAACTAATATGGAAGTAGCGTCTTGTTACGTGCGAAATTTTCATAACGAAATACCCTGTATATCGAATTAAAATTAGATTCCGGTTTTGACGCCCTCTGCCGATCTTTCTGGTTACTGACATGTTGCAGAATCCATTTTGAAGCTGTCAACTACGTGAGACGGTTTGTGTCGTTGTGAATTAACTTAATTCCAAAGATTTTAAATACATCCACTGTGGTGGACGAATTTATCGTAATTTATTCGGCACTTTTACATCCGGTTTGTTAGGATTCTTTTGTAATTTCTTTATTAATCTGGTAACCGTTTCGTCACGCTTCGACCACATGTTTGATTTAATAAAAGAACAATCAAGAATGAATACTATTGATAAGTACCGTCACTGAACGCTTAAGATTCTGGAAGGCTTATTATCCACAACGAACCAGCATTTGCCTTTGAGACGTTATTTCTTATACGCGAGTCGATTGCCATACCCACCTTTTAGTAATTGCAAATAACAGCGTTCGATACAACGGGTTTTTATATCTTATTTTCTTTATTATTATTAACGATTTTGTAGCTTCCTATCTTCCTGAGTTATTGTGTTGACACGATTTGCTATTCAATATCTATTCCAGGCTACTCACCAGGGAAAACGTTTTCTTTGCTCAAGTAGGTACTGGATTATGGGTAAGTTTATTTAATTGTTTTTTCGTTGTCAGAAAAGTCACTCACGAAACTTTTGTTTATGTTCATTTTCGTAATTACGTTTACTGTTACAATACCATTAAGGTAATTTCATTATTCATTTTGTGTGTATCGCATGCTGTTTACAAACGATAGTTATTACGAAATTTTTTTCGGTATTCGCTTCAACTTAACTTATGTATTGTGTATTGCCGATACTTCTGGCATTTATGAAGTGAGAATTAGATATACTCTTGTTAATATTCTACGTTACTAAATTAAAGTTTTTATACATGTTAATCTTTCTTTTATGGTAACATACCTTTCTCTTTTTATTGTGGTTACCCGGACACCAGAGTAACGAGGATTACGAACTTAAAAATTCGTTACAAGTTTAGACCGTCCGTCTTGATCGTGTTAGAAATTAATAAGATTGTGTAATAATGTTTATTACCACTAAATACACGTTTTATTACGCTTTTACATTTATTAGTATATCAATTAAAAGTTAAATTCTTTTAACATTTTATATTCTTCTTATTCTAGTGCTACCAATACTAATAATGAGCAGGTTTGCCAACTAACTATATACAATGTTAACAGATCGAGGCAGAAGTGTTAGTTATAAATGATCTGGTGCTCTTAATTATTATTCACTTGAACCTCCCCTATCTCCGACTGTGTGAGTTGGCCGTGCAAGGTTCGTAAGACCTAAAGCTTGTAACAGTATGTAAGAATAAGAGGTGTGTTGCGGAAACATTTAACGGAACAGTTCAGGTACGTATAAATCTGTTGTGGGTAGAAAAAAAATTAAATCGGGAATTCGTTCCAAACAGTTCAAGTCAGTTTTAAAATAAGTTCTTGTAGCACTAATAGTTAGCACTAACGGTATAGGTTAAATGTATCTCTATAATATCATAAATGCGACTGCGCATATAGTGTAACTTCTACCGATTAAATCTTTGATGAGAAAAAGCGTATAAGTACACTTATAATATTGTACTCTCTTTAAACGTTTTGGTCCTAGTGCAGGAAAAAGGGTATAAATCGACATATATTGTTGTTTCCAAACATTCTTGAAAAACAAGAAGCCTTTGTCAGGTCCCAAACGGAGCTTTTTTTTCAAATTTTGCTGATATGGCTTCAAACAGAATCAGAAGAATCCTTGACTTCGCTTGTAGTAACTTGGATAAGTTTGGTTGACGTCGAAATGGCCACGCCTAAGTAATCACTCCAAATTCCAGTAACTTTTTCATTTTGTTTTAAGCAAACAGAGATTATTGTAATGCAGGATTACTCCGTAATTCTAAACTTGGTTCTTAACATACTTTCTGTGACAATTATGAGCGACACCCAGACTTTTTAGGTTTGGTCCTAGTCTTGCCTTAAGTTTGTAAACCCAAACAAACTGACGTGTTGCAAGATATTGCAGCTTGCATCTTTACAGTAGTGAACGTCATTACCGCTTGATTGACTTTGTTTTTTTTTTATAAACGGAATGTCCTAATTTTCAACCAGTACATCAAGAAAGGCTGTTATGTTTAACTCCATAGTAAATGGAATGTTATTCTGTAAATAGTTTAAATGTTAAAAGAACTGATTTCTTTTATCTTTGGTATACAACAAACGTATCATCAACATATATAAAATAAGTATTTAGTTTTAACTCAACATTCTCTATAATTTCAGTTTCAAAATACTCCATATAGGTATTGGCTATACCTGGACAGAAGTGTGAACCCATGACCGGTTCTTCTAAGTGGTTTTTATAGCTGAAACAAGTGTTTTTGCTTAGTTAGAATGTTTCTTGCAAGTTGCGCCTTACAAATGCTTCGGTTTTGACCACAGCATCTTTGTACCATCTCTGGTCAAAGTAGTTTTACTTGTTTCTTTGTCAGATGATTGAATGATGAATGATTATCAATATTATCATCATCACTGTCTTTAAATAACATATTCGCAATTTTTGTAAATTTGGCATCAGAATAACTTTTATGCGGCATCATGAAACTATGAACTAAACGCAATACAATTTTTTAATTACTAAGTTCCTTAAAAAAATAATTAGAATATTTTTTGTTTGTTCCTAATTACCTTTTAGAATAACTTTGCAATAAGTACCTTTATTAAAGCTTGGAACATGTATTTCAACTATAATTAAGTAAAACTTTAAACATTTGCTTGGAATTAGGTCTCAGACTAGTTCTTAAGTGACCACATAAACAAAAATTTTTTTTAATGTAAGCACGAGGGGAATAAACTTTTAAAGGTACAGTTGATTGTGAAACAAACACCAAAAACATAATATCGCCGTCATATGCGTTCTTAATAAAGAAAAACCAAGTTCTTCACTCGATAACAACTGTGCAATTGTTGAAGGTTTGATTATGGAAGCTCGTTGCATTAAAGCTTGTGAAATTGCAAAAATGATTGCCATTTCTAAGAGTTCTGTTCATAAAATCATATGCAACCTAACCTTCGCTAAGTTTGGTCTCAAAAATACTTTTCGAGAACCACAAAATCAATCGAATGAGTGCGTCACTTTAACATCTAACCGATACCAAAAGAAAGAAAACTGTTTTATTAAAAGCATTATTATCGAAGATGAAACCTAGATGTATGAGTTCATCTCATAGTCGAAACAACAGTCCATGATGTGGGAAATATTCAAGTTAACCAGTTTACAAGAATTTAAAAATTTCACCATCTGCCCGCAAAACCATGGCCACCGTGTACTGAGATAGTGAAGGCTTATTGCTCTATAAATTTCTTGAACCGCACACAGCCATTAACAGCAACAGATACTGAAAAATTCCCCAAAAATTGCATACAGATATTAGAAGCAAAAGGCCGGGATGAGTATCACCAGAACTAGAACTTTTGTACGATGGCGCAAGACCGCACACCAACTGAACCAAAGACTGGTTGACAGAGCAAAACATCCGCCATCCATCCCGATTTAGCTCTCTCCGATTCGGACCCCTGAAGAAAATTTCGTCGGGAAAACGTTTTGCGGATCAACAAGAATTGCAAGACAGAGATCTAGAATACTTTAATCAACTTGACAGGCAACACTACCGCAAAGGAATGTGTAAACTATTTTCACGCTAGGATAAATGTCTCAATCTTTACGGAGAATATGTTGAGAAATCAATAAAAACAGTTTTTGTAAAATGTATTAAATACATTCTTTAAATATGTATTAGTGAAATTGCGGCTTGTACCTTTAATATTGGACTCCATTTGTATATAGGTTTTTAAAAGAAATTACTTGATGAAAAGTGAAAAACTTATTTAAACTTAAACAAATACAATAAAAATACCAACTCTGGTAGTGACCTTACTCCGAAGATTGAAACGGTAATAATTATTCTAAAAACATTGTTAAAAGCTTAATGTATAATAGAAAAACAAGGATGAATATATGTTTGAAACAAAATTTTATGTAACAGAATAAAAAACAAAAGAGAAAAGAATAAAATAAACAAAAAATAGCAAGAATACAATTGCGGATACTGACTGAATCAAGTAAAAAATTGGTTAAGCAAGACTATGCTGCATTTCAAATAAGCAGATAGTCGATGTAGCTACGTCTGCAGGCAAGTTTACAAAATACTAACATTAGAATATCTTCCGGGTTTGGACCGTGTCATAGTTGCTGCCGAAGCTGCCAACGTTTCGCCCACTTTCCAAAGGGGCTTCATCAGGGCATGAGATAAATCGCAAAACTCAAACAAGCAATCGAAATCTAACTAAGAACTTCTCAAAAGTTAGGTTATCCACTTGTAAAACAAGCCATAACCTAAACTATGAAAAGGTAAGAAAGAAAACGATAACCTGAAAAAGTAAACGAAAATCTAACAAAGAACCACTACCGAGTTAGGTAATCAACTTGTGAACCAAGCCAGATTCTAAACTCCGTAGAAGTGACTTAAGAAGAAATGGTCTCCGTATTTAAAGGAACAAGATCGTCACGGATGATTAAGCTCGACCCTGATTGGGTTACGGTTGCTAGGGGGCGTGTTTTTGATAAATGACTAATAACCGGGAACCAAAGAGGGGATAGTTCGAAACCATGATCGCGATTGAAGTTATTGGCGTGTGTGATGATTTCTATGCTTTCCCGGAATTTCCTGTTGAAAAAGAATGGAGATTTGGCAATCAACGAAACATTATCAAAATCTATCTTGTGACCTGTAGTAAAATGATGTTCAGCGACCGCAGACTTGGAAGTATACCTTTTCCTTATACAACGATCATGTTCTGAAATGCGAGTAATGACGGAACGACCGGTTTCACCAATGTAGACTAAACCACAAGAACAGGGAATTTGGTATACACCTTGAGATGAAAGTGTAGGAAATTTGTCTTTGGGAGAAGGAAGAATCTGAGAGATTTTGCCTGTCGAGTTGAATATGGGTTTAATACCATTCTTACGAAGGAGTTTCCCTATTTGATCTGTCACCTTGTGAATGTAGGGTACAAAGGCCAATTTTGGGTTGGATTCGGGAGTAGAAATGTCCTTAGGTAATCGAGTACGCGGATGTAAACGACGATTAATAACTCTATGAATATCTCGCTTTACATAACCATTGTTCACTAAGGTTCTAGTAAGATGACGGAGTTTTGAGTCTAGATTCTCAGGTTGACAAATAGAAAAGGCACGATGGACCAAAGATTCAATGACAGAACGTTTCTGTGCAGGATGATGATGAGACGAAGCATGAAGGTATCTGTCCGTATGGGTGGGTTTGCGATAAACAGAATGGCCTAGAAGTCCGCCGGGCTTACGAGTCACAAGAACGTCAAGAAATGGAAGAGAACCATTACTTTCGATTTCCATAGTAAATTTGATATCTAAGTGTTGATTGTTAAGATGATCAAGAAACTTAGACAATTCAAGATGACCATGAGACCAAACAATAAACGTGTCGTCAACATATCTAAACCACACTTTAGTAAAAAGTGAAGTAACATCAAAACTCACGAGAAGATCTTGGGGTTCAAGTTTTATAGTTTCTAGACGTTGAATAAAATGCTGAGAGTTGAGGATGTGAGAAGAGGTTTTACCTGTAAACTCGCAAAGAATGTTGGACAAGAACTTGGCTAGCTTGTAAGTAGGAGATTGGATAGTACTGACGATAGGTCGAAAAGGAATACCTTGTTTGTGAATTTTGGGAAGTCCGTATAGACGAGGTGGTTTAGAATCTGATGGGATAAGTCAACGTTTAGTTTCAGGAGGTAGATTGGAAGATTTGATGATTTGGCTAACCTCGCGTTCAATCCTCGAAGTGGGGTTATGGGTTAGAAGAGCGTAAGTTTCCTCTGACAAAATAGAATTGATTTTCGTAACATAATCAATTTGGTTCAAAACTACAGTGGCGTTGCCCTTGTCGGCTGGAAGAAGAATAATATCAGGGTTCTTACGAAGACTTTTTAAAGCTGACTCTTCCGACTTAGAAATGTTGGATTTAGGAATTTTAGATGATTCAAGGATTTTGCCAGTGTTAATACGAATGGGATCTGAGATGTGGCGAGGAAGATGTCTTATAGAAGACTCAACAGCACATAGAATATCTTCTTTAGGAATACGTTTGGGAGCAACCGCAAAATTCAAACCCTTAGAGAGCACCGATTCCTGTTCTGAAGTGAGAACAAAACTAGATAAATTGACAACCGTCTTTACTGAGTTAGTAGTAGAAGAAACTTTACGATTCTTGGATTCCAATAATTGAAACTTTTTGAGATGACCTTCAGTGGTTAGTCGTAGAGTGGTATCAGACTGCTGGTAAGTGATGTCAAAGAATTTCCAATCATCCGGGGATAGAGTGTTGGCCAACTCAAGATGAAGATAAAAGAGTTGTTTCGAAAAGGTGTCTAACTCTCGCCTAGTTTGCTTAATCCGTTCGCGTATCAACGCTAGAATAGCACGGTGTAGGATGTTTTTAGAAGAACGTGTCTGAATGTGGAACTTGATTTTGAGGAATGCAGGAATGATGTTGTGGTCACGACAGCGACTAAGAAAGGTTAAATTGCACAAAAGTTTGACGAGTTTGTGGCGAAGTTTGGAAAATACGAAGGTTTTAGAAGAAATATTCTCCCCTGGAGATTGTTAATGTAATAGCGAAGGCTTCCACGGCCGGAATCTATACTAACATTAGAATGTCTTCCGGGTTTGGACCGTGTCATAGTTGCAACCGAAGCTGCCAACGTTTCGCCCACTTTCGAAACGTTGGCAGCTTCGGTTGCAACTATGACACGGTCCAAACTCGGAAGACATTTTAATGTTAGTATAGATTCCGGCCGTGGAAGCCTTCGCTATTACAATTTTACAAAAGCACATTTTTTATTACTGTCAAAAAAGAAAGAAAGCAAAGGGGCAAAACGTTACATTAAACTTAAGAAAATATTATTTGAAATTTAATACGGTTATGTAGTACTATTTAGGATATACGATTATTACATCATTTCTGTAATAAACTTATATAAACAAAAAATATGTTATTTAAACATATTTTTTTCAGAAATTTTATATACCTTACGCTCTATTGTGCAAATACGTTACGAGGACAAAATGTTACATTTTTATCATAAACAAAATAACCGCAAAAGCTTAAAATTTTATGTAACGTTTTTTCTTAAAACAGATAAATTTAAAGATGAAAAATATTTTCGTAAAAGTATTTTTTTCTAATCGATTATGCAATTCGAGGTACAAATATATTATTAAATCGTCTAAGTTGACAGTAGCATCTGTATGTAGATTGCTTTTAACAACGCACTTTAATATCATCTTTAAACTCCAACTATAATAATAATACACAAAATAAGATCTAAATTTACAATTTGATTTGTATTACAAAAATGAAAACCTTTTGAAAAACAACAAAAAAAATTTTTGTTGAAAATGTAATTTAATATATAATTTTTTTTTTAAAACGAAGTTTCCCTTTCAATAAATTAATTTATCTTTTTTTGTTGTTTTTCGACGTTGTTTTGGTAACCGCAATGTTTATAAATGTACTTTTTTCTACAACTAACATATAATATAATACTTTGTATGTTTATTTGCAATTAAGCAACTTTATGCATTGTGTTTGATTAATTTCATTTATGTACAAGTTAGAGCCAATTCCGTACACGTCAAAGCTATTACAGAACAGAATAATGAATTATGAAAGCTTAATTTAAAAAACTTCTACTAAAATTCCGTGCACCACAATTATAAAATTTAAAAACAAAATGATTTAGAACCGTGTGGATGCTATTGCATTATTTTCAACGGTAGGAATAGAGTAAAAAGTTTGGTTTGTAAATTAAATATTTTAGGTTATGTTTGCAAATTTTTAGTACTTGTATAGTATTAGAATACATTATTTATTTATAAAAGTCACGAATCTTTTACAAACGTCATAAAGCAGGAAGTCATTAATTTTAAACAATAAAAGTATTGTCCGATAATTAATAATAGGTATATCTACTATTATTTGAAACCGTTTCTAGTAAACGATTAGGTATCTATGCGGTACGGTAGACAGTATTTTACAAAAACACACGCACGCACATACACACGCACGCACGCATCCACGTATGCACGCAAACACGCACGCATGCGCCTACACACACACACACACACACAGACATACACACGCACGCACCTTGAAACGTAAAATTCTTCAAAAAAAAATTTTTGGAAAAAAATTGCGATCGCTATACTATAGTAAAAATTCTAGATAATGAAAGATGAAAATCTAAAAAAATAAAAGAAAAACTGTCTGAAAATTCTGAAAATATAGAAAAAAAAATTGATAAAATCTAGAAGTTTAAAAAAAAGAAACACGGACGAGCATTAAAAATCAAATAAAAAATTGTTCAAACGGAAACCCAAGCAAATATGGAAAAATTAAAAAAATATATATATGCAAATCTATGAATGACAATAGTAGGAGACAGACTAAAACTGAAGTAAGAATAAACTAAATGAATAACTATGGCGAAGGAAGCGTCGCAAACGAAGATTTAATAATGGATCATCAAGAAGAAACTACTAGCTTACCACAAACAGTTTGAAGCCGCAGCTGCAGCTAATGGTGAGAGCAAGAAACAGAAAGCAACGTTTTTAATAGTGGCTTTACGTGGAAAAGCGCTTGGAATTTTGCACACTAATCCTGATCACGTGCAAGGAAATTACAAACTCTTAATTTTACGTTAGAAATAGAGCTATGGAAATGCTCATCTTTAACAGGTGTATCAAACTTAAATAAAAAACCGGATGCAAAAAGCAGCGGAGACTCTTTAGGAGTTAACATCGCCAGATTGACACGGTTTGCGTATCCTACAGCATTAGATACTTCCTTGAACAGTTGGCTGTGCAAACCTTTGTAGACGGCATCCGAAACAGCAAAATGCAATAGACTTTCTTGTTAAGTCTACCAAAAACGTTGAATGAGGCTTTAATATACGCGTTAGATTTGCAGCGGCAAAACAGCCATAAACTCCGCTGTGCCGCAAAAATACACTAGCACACACAAAAAAGCATTAAAGAAATAGTGCCACGTTTATTCCGCAAACAAGTGTCTCGAGAAATAGAAAGGACGTGTTGGACCTGCGGGACACGTACGACAATAATGTACTAAATTTAAAAGAAGAGCGCCTGGAAAATTAGAGCAAGTTGACTGAATGGGAAGAAAGTCGAATTTAACAAGCCATGCTCCGGAAATAACGACGGGTGAAGAAATACGTACTCACTGACAAGTAAAAGTTACTATTGCTAGCCGACAATAAGGAAGAAGTTATCCTGGGAATAAACGTTATAAAAAAGTATGGGTCCTATTTTGATATAAAGAACGATGTTCTGAAAATTCACGGTAAAGAAATTCTTTTTTATTCGCCAGCAAAGGCAGCCGTACGAGTCTTATTAAGACACGCCTGGATAGAAATCTCAAGAAATGCTATATTTACGCTATTGGCCCAATGAAGGACGATTTAGTTAAAACAAAAAACTACTAGTTGGCAGAACATTAGTACGACTGAAAAACACGATGCCAGTAAGAATCTTGAATATAAACTTAGATCCAGTAACGTTGAAAAAAAGACCGTGGTAGGCTGATGCACGTTAGTATTTCAAATTGTAAAACGCGTAAATTCTAGTAAAAATACGTAGTCGAAGAAGTGCCCATAACATCTATTAGACATTCTTACCTTCAAAATCCAAAACCTCAGTGAAGACTAGCTAGATCCATTTATTCAGCAGTAATAAGATGTGTTTGAGTTACAGAGTGGTTCCAAAGGAATAACTAACGTGGTGAAACATACAATTAACACCGGAGACACTTGGCTGATAGGACAGCATCCACATCGACTTTTTTCAGCGAAAAGAAGCTTAATAGATAATTTCAGATATAGAGAAAGACAAAATGTGATTTAACCTTCAAATAATCCATTGGCGTCCCTAGTGGTCCTAGTAAAGAAGAAAGATGGATCAAAAAGATATTGCGTAGAATACAGACAGTTTAACGACAAGATCAAAAAGGACAGCCACGCTTTACATTTTAGACACTCTATTAGAACCCCAATGGTTTTCTACGTTGGATTTAAAGTGTGGTTACTGGCAGATAGAATTAAAACCCAAGGACTGTGAAATGACCGCTTTTACAATTGGAACTGGTTTGTGGCAGTTTACTGTAATGACTTTCGATTTGTGTAACGTTCTTGCAATGTTCGAGAATTTGATAAAGGCCATTTTGCAAGGACTGTTTTGAAAAACGTGCTTGATTTATATAGACGACGTGATTGTGATTGGTAGATCGTTTGAAGAACATTTGAACAATTTAAAAGAAATGCTCCAACGGCTACGTGGGGCAAATCTAATACTGAGTCTAAAGAAGTGCCACGTATTTAAGAAAGAAGTACAATAATGATTGTGTTACTAGGAAAGAACTGTCCAGTCTATAAAACACTTCTACAAATATTTGTATGAACAAAAATTTTTACTAAAGAAGGACCACGGTACATTAAAATGACTGTTGAAGTTCCTTAATCTGGAAACATAAATAACTAGATGAATTGATAGACTCTAAGAGTATGACTATGGTACAAAACTATATGCCAGAAGCAGTCATCAAACGCGGATGTTTTGTCTAGAAGACCATGTCCGGCAGACTGCAGCCATTGTTCGCAACTTGAAGAAAAGGTCGAATGCCGCTAGAGAACTGTTTTGGTTGATTACCAGTGGGAACCTAAGCAGTTACGTCGCAAATAAGAAAACAATCCCGAAACCTGGGAAGATTTTAGTGCTTTTAGCAGAATCATTAAAGGATACTGGGCGCGGTGAGACTCTTTGAGATTCGAAAGCGGTCTTTTTAAGCAATCCGTAGAGAGTGTCGAAAACATCTGCATGATGGAACATCAGAAAAATATTTTGGCGTAAAAAAATATTGGGAAAAAAGCGCAAAGCACTAATAAAATAGTATAACGCGTGAAAAAGAGAGAATAGCGATTTTGATGCATAAAGCATGCCTTTGCCATTTTTTATTATGTAATTTAACTAAGGAAAAGAATAACAAAACAATTAATCGTAATATTGGATTACTCTAAAAACGACTTAAAAATAAGTTAACGTTACAAAACAGAGATAAGTTGTGTAAAGTGTACTTTGCATAAATAATAAAGATCATAAAAATTTATTACAATTACGCTTTTAAGATTATTTCTAAAAAAATTTATACGCGTTCTTTAACGGAATATGTAACAATCACTATAATTTTCCTAGGATCATACCCGTGACATGTTGCGTAACTAAGTAAATAAGATACGCTTAATTTCTGCAAATCGACTCGAACAAAGCCAGTTTTTACCACGTGTTTATATTTTTTTATTATTTCCATGTATTTATCGGTTTGGTCTTTAAACAAGATTTTTAAGAACAACTAATTCTCAATTTTGATGTTTCAAAAAACTTATAATTTTTTGCAAAATAGAAAACAAGACAAACGTATTGGTTTATTTGGTTTATAGTTCTTTAATTAACATATAATTTTCAGTATTGCTCGGTACATTAAAAAAAACTATGGTAACTCTACTATAATCAGAAATCGCATAAAGCAGTCCTTCGATTCTGTTTGGAGATGTATGAAGGCCGTATAAAAGTCAGAGCAAAACGTGAAAAACAGCGCAATATTCAATTTTTGTTCGTTTTTTTGAAGTTTTGTCCTGTTGAAAATGACTGATAGAAACGTACTCAAACTCATACATTTTTTTGTAAGTTTCTATCTATCAGTATGTATGTGGACAGATATTCAGATCCATTTGTTTTTATATGGAATTCCTAACTTACGCGTTAAGAGTTTCTATACGGAACTTCAAATAATCTATAACTAGACTGTAGAATCTATAAAAAATTCTGATTTTTTTTAGTTCAGTATATAATCTTATGATGTATTGTGAAGTGTCTATTTTAATTATAGAGTGAAATGTAATTGTATAGTTTTAATTACAATGGTGTATGCATGTAAAATTCAACTTTTAACTACTGCTGATAAAAGACGAAAACATATAAGTTTATCTTGTTTTATTTTTTTAAAAATCTCAAAACCTTCCCATTATTTTTAATTTTTTAAAAATTTAATAAACGCTACATGTTTCGACTTAGGGTCATCTTCAGACGTTAATATGATTAAAAAAACTAATTATATCTAAAAAATAAAAACAAATGTATATTGTAAAATATATTTGCTTCAGAATACTTCTTTTTTACATTTTTACTATTTTGTGCTTTAATTCAAACAGATTAAAGTTTCTGTTTAAAAAAACATATTGTAATACTACATTTTCATAACACGTATAATATTTGACTATAATAACTAAAGCATTATTCAGACAAAATGTAATAACCAAATAACAATAATAGGAAATTGTTTTATAATTAAAACAAAATTAAGTTACGTTATGTTATGTAAGAAAAAATGATAGCAATCTTATACAAATTATAGTGTGTAATACATACAAAGTGTGTAATACATACAAATGTTTACAAACTGTAAACACATATTATATACATAATCTTAACAAACTCATCAGAACAATAGCTTTTCTTTTTCCAGGAATTTGTTTTTTGCGCTTTTCCAAGTAATACTTATTGTTTTAGTTTTTAAACGAATTGTGGAAAAAATTATTTTTCTATTTCTATTTTTCGTTGAAGCTGACGACTTAAACTTTCTTTCTTATCTATTTAAAAAACATCTCAATTTTAAAGAATTTTATAAACTAATATTTTATTTCCTAGAATATTATTTTTGGTACACATGTACTTTTATGGTCTACTTGACCCAAACATATAAAACAAAGTTTGTTACTATTCTAATTCTAATAATGAAGTCGCGATTGTGGTCCTTATTGAAACTTTAGAATCACGTGAACAATCAGCTGCAGCGTGTACATGAAATGCACAAATATTATGATGCGTTGCAATATCCCATCATATTTTGGAAATGTGAAGATGACTATAAATTTTCTATTAAGATGATAAATTCCACTTATAGGAGAACTGCCATATATGCTAATAAAAACAAACAGAATTTTGGCAGAATAACGATTCTTCCAGTAACGTACGGCGGAAGCTCGATCGTTATGACATCACCGCGAGAGTCTATAAACAGAAATGCAAATCATTGGTGAATCTTATTGTGAAGCATAGCGTGTTTGGTGAAACGCGCTGCTAGAGTGGAGTGACAAAAAACGCGACACACGCACATATTCTCCTTTGGTTGATTGAGAAGATGAATCAAATGAAATCGATAACTTGATATCAGCAAAAACTTCTGATAAAGAGGAAAATCGAAGGTTGCATGAGGTTGTAACTAAAAACATGTTTTATGGCTCATTTGAAACATTAGATAACAATGCTCTTCTTATGATCGACGAAAAATGTTCAAAGCGTTATCCACGAGCTTAAGTAGCAGAAACAATTACTGGCAATAACGGTTATCCATTATATCGTCACCGATTGAACACAGACAATGGAAGATTAAGAATTATCAAAGTGAATCAACAGAAATTTAAATTGGCATTCGTGGGATCGTTGGATATTTTTTATAACTCTAATACATTTAAAGTGCAAATCAATGTTGAGCATTGCTATTCCGTGAAATCGATCAAATACATTTGCAAGCACTAAAAGGAATGACATGTTACCAATCTTTTCTGTAGTGAGACCCGTTAGTAACAACTACGTCACCACGGCCAGCTATGATGTTGGTGAATGGGCGTAGTTGAAAAATTATAACAAAGAAAAAGAAAAACCATGCACCACTCATTGTACTAATAAGAACCTCGGCTTGGGGACACTAAGGGTACGTCTAAACCGGCTATGAATCAAATAGAATAAAGTATATCATTTTATTCAACGATAACATGTACTACATGTAATTTGGTTTTAACAAAATAACGATAATTTAAAGAATTAAAAAGTAAATACACCAATGAACAATCACCGTAACTCTAAACGTAATCCATCAACTATTTTGTTTATATGCATTCACGAACAAATTAATAATCGACAAATATAATAAACAACAATGATTGAATTGAGTACTAAAAAAAACTTACTTCACCAAATTTAATACATAAATTAACCAACGTAGTCCGTCTGATAGCACGCGGGTAAATCCGAACTTAGTTCCAATTTTAAAACGCGGTTGAATCTTCAGACAAGAACTCGAGGCACGGTCTGAGTTCAAACATTTTATCAGTGCCAGTAAACCGTGAGTTGGTTCTAAAGGTAGAAGAAATATAAAATCTTTTCTTTTATAACCATTACTCGGACTGCCTACAGAGCTTACAAATCAAATCTCATTATGACAAAAATGCAACGAACAAAGATAAAAACTAAAACAAAACGTAATTTCACGTTAATTTGCGAACAAGTTTTCCGTATCGTACTTGCAACGGTAAGCAAAGATAGTATTGAATTAACAAAACTCTTAATAGTGTTACCACAAATAACTTTGTCTAAAATGCCAAACTATTCGTATCTCAAAAACCAGATAAGAGCTGTTGATAACATAAATCATATAGCAATCTGATTTTTATTAACACAAAAAGAAGGCTAAATTGGCGTAAATACAGCACAAGGATACGTAAGCAACGAAAAACCATAAAAATGATTTGAAGTACGTCAAAATAAATAATTAACGGTATTCAAAACTTGACTAAAAGCAAACGTCAAATTGAAACGATCAAAAGGTTTTTCCTTAAATAAGTACAAAAATTAAAACACAGGTTTGTACATTTGCACAATTGTTGGACATTGGGCAATGCAATGGTAGAATTTAAGTTGACATTTTGACAAATCACTATGACATTGATTTGTATTTTTTTGCAAATACAAATAATATTACTGTATAAAATAAACAATTCGTTGTGTTATTGTTTTTCAAATGCTTTTCACTTTCACTTTTTATAAAATTTTGGAAAAAACGTATTTTGCATATCAAGGTGTTTTAAAAACTAAAAAAAAATTTATGATTTTTTTAAATAGTTTAGTAAACAGATTTAAACAGTTTTTTAAAAGTTTTTGTGTTAACAAATTTTTAGGTGCAAAAAGTAGTGTCATTTGGGTGGTTTAAGTCAACAACATTGGGTGGTTTATACCATCTCATTTTTTAAACGTTTTCTATGTATTTATTTAACAATATTATAAACTATGTTCACTTTAAATCAAAGTAAGGTTGCTATTATCACTCTATAAAAAAAAATACCAATTGTCTCTTCTGCAAATCTAAAAATGCGTTTTCATCAAATCTTTTTGTATTTCATACGTCAAGAAAAATTGTAATTGAAAATAACCGTAGTTTTTGGTGAAATGAAGACCAAGAATTGTTGACTTTAAATACATCTTATGCGTTTGGCAAGTTTTACATAGCAAATTAAATTAAGTAAATAAACGTAAACATTTTTTTTTTAATAAAAACGAATTCTTTGCATCAGGAAATCTAATGTCATTGCGCAAGTAAGTTCTTTTATTAGACCAAAGTAAAAATAATGACCAACTGGCTAATGTGTTGTTAGAAAATAAAATAAAAAATATTACTTATTTGACATTTCTTTTTTTAAACATTAAAATTAATATCGTAAGAAAACGTGTGTAAAGATACTAATATGTTTTTTTGAAAATATTCTACTACGTTATTTTAAATATCCAATAACTTACTATTTTTGTTCTATAACGTTTTGCAGTTTTATTATTTAAGTTTTTTTTGTAGTTTAAAAACAATAATTTTGATTAAACTATAACAAATTGTGAAGTTTTAAATTAAACTAAGCAACCAACATTACATTAAATTGTACATGGTTATGTAAAATTAGTCGCACAAATGAAGCAAAAAATAAAAACAACATAACAAATAATTTGAACTGCAAATTAGTTAATTTTGTGATCATTTTGCATTGGTTATATGTAAACCTCTCGTTGAAATATTGTGAAATATTATAAAAATTCTTCTTCGTTATAACGTTATTACTCTGAGTTCGTTTTATTCTGTTGTTTTAATCAGTTTTATTAATTGGGAACACAATGACTAGATAATATGAATTGTTTGCGTATTTAAAATCAAAATGCGAAAGAATATACTCACGTTTGCAAAGGTTTTATGACACTTGTAAAAATGATAATGTTTCAAATTACAGAGGGTAGGGTAGAAGATTGAATAACTTGAGGAAGATTTTCAAAAATGACAGGATAAAATATTGTGTTTTAACGCTATATAGTCCGGGAGCCGAGGTTTTTTTCCATATCATTAATAACAGGCTAATTTTTTAAGAACAGCTTGATTTTGCTAAGACGCCCATTTTTTCCTCTGCCAAAATTTGTTGTTATCCACACTGTAATGAATTAATTCTCTATCGGTCCTTGTCTTTTTTATGCGATACGATCTCTTTTTTTATTTATACACTTTGTCTCTTTATGTACCGGCACTTCACATTCTTTTATGAGTTCTTCTGTTAACGTACTTTACCTTTTGTTCTTTTAAATCCGCACTTTCCACAACCTAACCTATATTGTAATACGTTGTTGACTTTATCTCTTTATAAAATCGTTATCACGTATCGATACTAATGATTTGTTTTATCTATATCTTATCCTTTATCTCAAAATAACAAAATTTCACACATTTTACATTTATTTTTAGTAAATTGTTTTTGTAAATAGACATTTGAACTGGATCTATCTTATATTCAACAATTTTAAGTTATTCTAAAGTCTGTGATATGAAATATTATAAATATTTGGAAAAATTTAAATAAATTAAATAATTTATTCAATGTTCATAAATCCTTGCTATCTTTCAATGTCGTGTTTTCTTAATTTAACTTTAACTTATTAAAGTATCATGTTTTCTTTTATTAACTATTTGTTTAAATATTTTTTACAAAAAGTTTAAATAATATTACGTTGCTGCAATATTTAATTCATGTATGTAATGCGTGTTGCATAACCAATAAGTGCTTCAAACTACCAATTAATAAAAAGGGGCAAACCTCACTGTAAAAACAATTTGTCATTGAGAAACGGTCAGGCGCGGCTTCATAGGGGAGCTGAGGGGGGGGCTATGCCCCCCCCCGGCATTGAAATTAATACTGAAGTTTTTCTCAGTTTGTATGTAATCCATTCGCTTTTTTTATAGTTGTATAATTTATGATGCTTTATCGCTTGCAAGTAAAAGCTCGGTGCATAACGAAGTGTTATTCAATTTTATATTAACGCCATATTCAATACATTGTTATTAAAAAATGCTATGAACACCCTCCCCCCCCGCTTTAAACTGATGGAGCCCACACCGAAATAAACTGCTGGAGCCGCGCCTGGAAACGCTCAAACTTGGTTCAAAAATTCGTTTTTTACTTGCTTTTACATTTTTTTAATAATGGACAATGACTTTTGTGGCAAGAAATATAACTTAACCTCAATCATTTTGGCTCACTCTGTCAATTTATATAATAACAATTAAAATAATAACTGAAACCAATACAAAACGATGGAAATTAAAATAAATAAGTATTTGCTGAATTTGTAAATACAGTATTTTATTTACACGGTTTAAAAAACTTAAATAAAAAAATTCAATATGGAAGTAGTAGTAGAAGATGTTTTCAGAGTACAAATTGATGATAATAGGCGCACAACCTAAGAAAACTGCAAACTTGATGCTTGTGGATTGTTTTTGGCAATGCTTGAATAAAAATGTTATTTATTTACTACTAATTTATTTTAATTTTCATTGTTTTGTATTGGTTTCAGTTATTATTTTAATTGTTATTATATACATTTACAGGGCGAGCCAAAATGATCGAGGTAAAATTATATTTCTCGCTACAAAAACTTATTAAAAGATAATCACTAGTCTGAAATTTTTTGTTTTTAATTTATGTGTTTATGTTTATTAATAATAAATCTTAATTGTTTTTAATTTATTAAAACGAATAAGAGTTATAAAAAAACTAATATTAAATGATAAAAAACGTTATCTTTATATACGCACAATAGTATCCCCACCAAAAAGTATTTTACGATCACTCCCCGACTGACCTACATCAGAGCATACCCAAAACGAAACGATCTCTACGATATAGTACAATTCTTCCATCACCAATACAATCTACCCCAATTGAGCAAATATGAAAGCAGCTTGAGCATACCTGAAACAAAACGGTCGAAACGAAATTTCGATCTACCACTGATCTTAGCAGAGTGAGCCAGAACCTACCCGACTAAACTTCAAACTATGAACATTTTTGGATAGATTTTATAAAAAGAAATAAACCTGTTTTATGTTTTTTGAAATTTAAAAATTTTACGCGCAAAAATAACAATAAAACTTTGAAAGAGAAAATAAATCATCACTATTCTTATACCTAGTCATTTTCTAATAAAAACTAAAACTTATAGATTAATTGGGTTTTCAGATGCGAATAAAAGAAGTTACTCCGCTGTTTTGTATTTTAATTTCCTAATGATATTTCTAACAATCACTTTCCTTTGAAGTTTGTAACTATTCGTTGTCCGTAATTACCTGGAGCTTGACTTTTTGCGGGTCTCATTAAATGAAACTGTCATTTAAATATTTCTATATTTTTTCAACAGTTTTTTTAAAATTTAGATTATTTGGTCTTCACTATGTGCACCTTCTAATTTGTTAAATACTTTTGTTTTAAATCAAATGTTATGAATTACTGTCTCTTCTGGGTAGAGTCATGTTAATAGTACGGATAATTCAAACAATTATGGTTATAGAGATCTATCTTTTCAAATTACTAGTAAAACCCTAAAAAATCCTCAATTTAAAAGCATACTTCTGTCTCAAATAAATGAATTGAAACTAGCTACAATTTCTTTGTTTGATGTAACTTCATCAACTCAAAGTTTTCTGAAACAATTTTTAAAGTTTTCATTACAAAACAAAATAACCATTTTCTGTGCTGTACTTGGATCATACGATGACCTTGATTATCTTTGTTTGAATAATTTTCTAATTGGAACAATTTTTTTGGTTTTGGTTTTACCGATTACTGGTATGAACTTTCGCTTGCTGTTTATTGTATCTCAATGCAAAATGTATTTCTTTTAAAGTTACTTTTTTATTGCAAGCGATTTGTTTAATATTACATTTTAATTTGTCGCACTTTGCATTTTTGTATTTTCAGAAGAAGAACAAGAAATTTTAATGCCGAATGTAGGCACGTTTATTCCTTCTTGATTCATGTCGTTATCTTGTATTTGCCAAAAATATTTATTTTAAATTAGAAGTAACGGCTGCACTGGTTTACACGCCGCTTCTGATTGTAAAATCACCTTACGGATAAAAATAAACGCAATAGAGCATATAACGGCTATTTTAGTCCCTCATTACTTTTTCGAAACCACCGCGAACGTTTATGTATCTGAGTGGTATTTTACGACATGTAAGTAGTTTCTCTTTCTGCTGGATTCTTTGTTAGTGATTTTTATTACGCTTTTAGCGGATGTGCTGGCAAAACGTATTCCAGGTATTGATCGGATTTGGCAATTGGGTTAATTACTCGACGTTCCACATAGGAAAGCAATTCCAATAAAGACGTTCTCAAGTTGTTTATTTACTTTTTTAGCGAGTTTTGTGAGGTTGCCACACTGTTTTTGTACCTGGCTCTTTTCGGAATATGTAATCTGTAGGATTCACTTCGTTTTAGGTAATCGGAAAGGACGAGAGAAGACTCACATCTGTTTTTAAAGTATCAGTATTAAACTTTATATAATCTATAACCTTATGTATTGTCGTTGAGCAGGTTGCCATGGCATACGTCAAGTTTCTTTGATTATTTGAACGCAGTCACAGCCGAAGGCAAAATATCATTAACCGTCGTACATATAGTCCAGTCAATCCGTGACTGAAAAGATGGGCATAGATGCAGAAGGCCGGGTAGTTCTAATTTTTAGTATGTTGTATGTAAAGGATCACTTTTAAATGCCCCAAGTTTTCGACCTCGCTAGTGTTCCGCGAGCGCGAGGTTTAGAGGAAGGGGCGGTTAGTGCCGATCTCCCCTCCACAGAATACAAAATCAGTTGTGAGAAGAATGTTGAGTCAGTTGTCAATAATTTTCATAATTAGTTGTTTGCTGTCCTTTGTATTTATTTATTGCGCAAAGTTTTTATGAGTGCAGTTTCGCCGCATCGTATTTTACTTTTTTATTAATATAGTGATATTGTATAATAAAAAGGCATTACATGGTGTAACAATAGTGTATTATAAGTGACTGTAGCATGTCTTGTTCGTCGGTTACCGGTGGTCTCTCAACTTTATCAGACTTGTGCTTTATTTGTAAAACTAGTTTAAAGGAGGGGGATGTAGTGTTGATAAAAGAGAAAGGAATATCAAGTCCGGTGTTGCTAGGGAAATTAAAGATCATAATTTTTTTAAATGCGTGAAACAAGTGTCCGTGCACAGTGCTTGCCAAAAAAGGCATAACAACCTGAATTTGATAGCAGCGTATCTTCGTCACAAACAGTTGGGCACTGCATCTACGAAATTAACAAGATCTTCTACCGAAACTTTTGATTTTCAACACTGTTGTTTCCTTTGCGGAGAAGAGATAACTAACACATTCCTTGAAGCCCAGAAGAAGGAGAAGCTGTTAAAAAGGAATAATGTGATAACTGTGGAAATAAATGCAATGTAAAATCAAATATTGAAAACCGCCGATCAACGAGGTGATGAATGAACAATGAAAATAAAACAACGGATTAGGGAACAAGAAATTGATTTAGTTGCACTTGATGCAAGATACAACTTGTTTTGCCAAAGAAAAGTGTACGCAGCGCCATCCACTGGACATAAAAGAGGGTACCGACCAGCTTTCAATGTGGAACGGGCAATGGAACATATATATTCATTCCTTCAGAAAAACTCTAAAAAATGCCAGTTTTCATTTGAGGAACTGATAAATCAAATTTCTCGGGATTACCGTCCTGACACTCGGACCATTAAAAGTAATCTGTTTAAGAATTACCAGAAAGATATAGTCATTGCTGAAAAAGCGACCAAAAGTACTATTGCATGTTTCAAAAATGTTGGGCACAAAGTATTAACTCCTGCTTAGTATGAGAGTAACAAATTGGACCCTGAAGAAGAAAAAGTGAAGGTAGAAGCTGCTGCTGAACTCATGTTGGGAGACATTTGTGCACAGCCGTATGAAACAAATGAAAATACACCTTTTCATAATTTCTTGGAAAATGTAGATTCAGTAATCCTCAAATCAGTGTTAAAATTTTTTGAAATTCTTATTCTCAAAGGTAAGCGTAGTAGCCTGGATAAGTGGAAAAAGAAATGTTTTGCAATGTCGCATGCCCTAATAGCTGCAGTTCGTTTTTTTCATATAAAAGTGTTGTGGCTGTCGCCATCTCGTGGTTAACGAGCCCACGTATAAAATATATATATATAGAAATATATCAGTATAATTGTGGAAATACATCAGAGAGTATTTCCCAGTGCTGATGATCCCCAAAAGGGTGAAACGGCCGTACATTGGTTCTCTCTGGTGGTAATTTTTGCAATTGTACTGATATAGTTACTTTACACTATATTTGTTGGTGGATTGCAATCGTGTTTATATTCGATACGATTTTCGAATTTTCGCGGTTGGCAAATCCAATTACCAACATGCTAAGATCTCTATAGCACCAATTTGTTCGTTTTTTTCCTTACTTTTACTTGGAGTTAGTGTGTATTTGTACCACAAATTTGGATCAAAGCACCTCATTGAACTGTTGTCATCTCTAGGCTTCTCATCTAGTTACAATGACACTTTTACTCTAACAACATCGGAAATTTTACGACCTGACAAGCTACAGATCGATGACGGTGGTTTTGTGCAGTTCGTACTTGACAACGCTAATTTTATTGGCCATACATACATACATACGGTTCAGGCACTTTTCACGGTTTGGAAGGTGTCATGGCAATAACTCCTCGCGCTTCAATAAAACCAGACAATAATATTACCAAAGTAAAGAAATACATTGCCTCTGGTATTGTGGAAGCTATTGCGCCTATAGAGCTTCAAACTTTTGATAAAACTTTCTGAAAAGGATTGGCGTTCATTACAGTTGCAGATTTAAACACTATGCACCTACTTTACGATGATGAAATAGTCCCTTCGGCTACTGATATCATTTGACTGTATGGAAAATGCTTGAAGAAAAAAAAATGTTGCAGGTTGGAATCGTTTTATGGAAGAAGCGATGAAGGATAAAAGTTATGAACAATCTAAAGTTGTATGCCTTCCATTTATAAACTTCCTCCCATCTTATCCAGACGCAATTTTAACAGCTCTTCTATTTGCCAGGAAAAAATGTAATCAAAAAACTTGTTTTGTAACTTGTGATCAGTTTTTGTATTTGAAAGATAAGGAAATAGTTGTAAATCGCCTAGACTTAGAGAATGTTGAAATGAGGCTAGGAGGTTTCCAGCTATTGATTTCTTTTATAAGATCTATTGGTGTGATTATAAATGGCAGTGGTCTGAAGGAACTTTTTTTTGACTATTTACGCGGAGAATAGTGTGGAAAAAATCATGTCCGGGCATGCATATGGACGAGTAGTGCGAGCTCATATTTTATCTCATTTAGCATTGGCTACTGGAATTCTGGAAACGATGACTTTCAACATGGAAGAGAGGCATCTCTTAGATGAGTGGCTACTAACTGATGACAGATCCGTGATTTTGACGTACCAAGAGAACGACAATTTTCAGAACGTTGCAAAAAATTTCGAAAGGCTCTCTCCAAAATGGAAAGCAATAGCTTTACGGCCAAGTTGTGGGTACAATACTTTCGTATGGTAACATTAATTAAACAATTTATCGAAGCAGAAAGGTCAGGCATCTGGGTTCTTTATCTGACAACAATTCAAAAAATGCTGCCATTCTTTCATGCGTCAGACCACATTTTCTATGCTAAGTGTGCACAGTTATACCTTTAAGATATGTTGACCTTGAAAAGCAGAATGGATCCTGTGGAATATAATAAGTTCACAAGTGAAGCATATTTTACGATCCGGCGGACAAGAAAATTCTGGTCTGGTATTTGGTCAGATATGACCATTGAGCAGACGCTCATGAAGACGATGAAATCCTCAGGCGGCCTAACCAGAGGACGTGGCATTACTGACACTGTCCTCCTTCGTTGGACACTAGGAATGGTGTATTTGCAGAACATCTGCAGCGAGGTAGAAACTTACTGTGGCACTGAATCAGCAACCTCTGAGCAACATGTTGATACCCGGCCTTCTCGTATTATTCGAGATGAAGCTGACACTGAAAAACTGAGACAATGGTTTTTTCAACATCTTCCATTTCCTAACACACATTCTAATTTCGATTAACAGTGGAGTGATTGCACCCGAAAATGTGAACTGCCATATGTCTCAGGAGATTAGTATAAAGCTTATGCTCACAATCGTCAATACTAATTTTTCAGAAGTGAAATTCAAGCAAAAAGACAAAGTTGTGACGCTTGGAAGTGTTGTAAATTATGTGAATGTTGGCGAAAAAATGATGACCATTGATCCTCTCACGCAATTTTACAGAATGTGCTTGGTAAAATAGACCGATGATGACATAAAGAAATTTTTTTCTATAAAATGTCACTATACCAGATGCTCTTATTGACTAATAAAGGTATGCGTAAAGGTACTAAATCGTTTCTATATACAGCTTTTACACTAATTAAGAAGGATGAAATACAAGGAAAACATCACTTCTTTGTAGTTGATGGTGGGCACTTACTCCACAAAGTGGTTTGGCCCACCATTGCTGCTTTCAAAACTATAATAGCAACTTAAATAAAATATAAAGTTTTACTATGGCTCAAAGGTTATGGTAGTTTTTGATGGGTATCCATCAGAGGCAGGTCAAAAAAGTACAAAGAGTAGTGAACGTAGTCGTAGAGTTAAAGCTCATTCTTCCCCTGATTTAATGTTTAAAGAATGCTACAGTACCTCAACCAAATTTTTTTAGAAATGAAAG
This sequence comes from Aquatica leii, assembly GCA_035610365.1. NCBI lineage: Eukaryota > Metazoa > Arthropoda > Insecta > Coleoptera > Lampyridae > Aquatica > Aquatica leii. The sequence continues at coordinate 114,738,553 of CM069435.1, forward strand.
CAACAAAGCTCGGTTGATCAACATGCTAAAAACACACATAGAAAGTGTTGGTACTCCAGTACAACAAGCATCTAAGGATGCAGACGTCTTGATTGTCACTTCTGCTATTTCCAAATGCCCCCAGTACGATGCAGTGATTATTGTGGGCAAAGATATAGACCTCCTGGTGCTTCTCACAGAATTAGTGAAATGTGAAACAAACATATATTTTAAAAAATGTGGAAGAGGCAAAACACAAGATGTTTTCTATTCATCAACCTCATTGAACGTGCTTTCACTGTCTCACTTGATTCTTGTTGTTCATGCTTTCACAGGATGCGACACCAAATCTTGCCTGTATGGGCATGGGAAAAATAAAATCTTGTCACTCGTTCAAAAACAACCACAGCTGCAAAAAGCGGCCACAACATTTTTTAATTCTAATGCCACACCTAAGCAAGTTGCTGCAATAGGAGATCAATTATTGGTAGCAACATATGGAGGTCAAGTCAAAAAACACCTTAATGACCTGCGGTATAAATTATTTGTCAGATCTGCAAAATAGGAATTCCATCTTGCCAGACTCTCGCCTACCCAGGATGCTGCACGATTACACCCTTTGAGGACTTACCACCAGGTAACGTACATTACTTGTTTAATGTTCGATTTGTGTTTCATACATTTACTTTTTGTTCAGGTGCAGAAATGGTTGGAAGTAGAGAAAAATCCTACGGAATGGAAATAGGAACCACTATGCGAACTGGATGATGATGATGCAGAAAACCTGAGTGAAAAACTAACAATTTTTGAAACTTTTGAAAATTAGCTAAAAATTAAAATGGCTGCAACTCAAAAACTATTATTCTCAGGAAGACGAATTTTTTTATAAATTATGGCAATTATACTTTAAAAAAGTACTGAGTAGTTTTTCTTGTTAAACCACTCCTTTATGCTAAAAATTCTAGAAAACCAGAAAAGGGTCAAAAATTTTGCCATTTTTCGGCGCCTGTGGCACCCGCGGAACGCTAGCGAGGTCTAAAACTTGGCGCATTTAACAGTGACCCTTTACATACAACATACCAAAAAATTAGAACTACCCGACCTTTTGCATCAATGGATGTATAGATTGACTGGATTAATAAGCTTGTATAGCACGAACATTTTCGTTCTAAAATTAAATAATAGGGAGTAGTGAACGTTACTATTTGTGACGAAGAATTGTTGACATTATTATCATTGCTGATTGTCCATTTATTTTGCGACTTCATAGTCGAGGTAATTGATCAAGTAATATTTATATTTTATTCATAATTAATCACTTATAAAGTTTGTTAGCAATTGAATTAAAAAAAAAACAGTTGTATGCTGTGTTGCCTGAAGGAAAGGGATTACATCGATATTATTGCTGTAATATTATATTAATCGACAAATCTATAATCGCTATTTAATTGTTATTGATCTACCTCTTCTTTTAACTTTTATTTTGACAAATTTAAACACAATCTGCATTGAACGTTATTTACTTTTTTATCTTACTTACAACTTACATTTTATGTTATGGTGCTTTTTTAATTTGTAGCATTGCAACCCGTCTGCCGAATCAAACTGAGATAGTTGCTTGCCTTTAAGTTACGAGAAAATTATCGTAACAAAATTTAAACAGTGCTTTCGCTAAGAACAGTTAGCATAAAATAGTATAAAATAATCTGTACCAGTTTTAACAAAGACGATATCTTGATACCTTTTTATAAAAACTGTTAATTAACCGAAATTTTAATTTTTATTAATATTTTGATAAACACTGTTGATACATGTGATTACACTAACAAAATTTCTATATTTATTTGTTATCAATTGTTAAGCAAGTAAATAAATGAACAACTTTAACAGGATCTAAATTATCGGCTGCTTTCGGTTATTCGGGAACAGCTAACGTAAGCTTCATGCTATCTATCAAAACAATAAAAGAAGTTAAAATAAAAAAAAACAATAACCAGACGCTAACATTTTTTTATTACTAACGTATAATTAAAAAAAACGAAAATTAAATAAACAATGCAAATCAAAGATAACAAGACTAAAAAAAACATTGCTTAAAATCAACTCAAAAAAACTGCCCAAAACTTGATAATTTGGTTTTTAGAACAGATTAAAAAATTAAATTACACTAATTTAAAGTTGTAATATGGATTGCCTGAGTTAAGGCGTAAATGTATCAGAAACGAAATTAAATTAGATTTCAAGAATACGATTGTATTCATGTAGTCAAGTTATAATATTTGAAGTTGAGATTAATTACTCTGCTATATATGTATTAATTCACAACTGATTTGCTATTGTTTCGGTTTTATTTATCATCTCAATTCATAATAAGCAAACATATAATAATCTCATTTGATACCGGTAAGCTATAAGGATTCTTGAGGCAATTGTAAGAATTTCTTAAAGTAAATCTTCTACCGCTGATGAACACCAAAAAGGCAAAACGGCCGTCCAGCAGTTCACCCTGCTGGCATTTGCACAATTGTAGTGACATTGCTTTAATTCCCATGTCTTTTACGTTGTGGTTTTATCTGACAGTTTTATTCAAAACTAATTTGAATTACGCGGGTGTAAAATTAACTTACAACGTTTTGCGCTGTTATAGTTATTTACAGTTATGATTTATACATAGTACCTTATTCCATAAGATGGCGCTGCTATCAATCTTTTACCAAAATTTGTAATCTTTTTAAAGATAAAAAGTTTTCTAAATATAGACTAAACTAGATAGTATTAAACATATTATTGTTAGCATTTCATGTAGATAATTTTTTTTAAAATTTAGGAAATTTGCGGCAAGTTTCGTGTTAATTTGTAAGCTTTAAGAAGCAAAATGTTAGACCTCAGCAAGTTAAAAATATTTTCATACAAATTTTGTAGCATATTAGATTCATTCGGCAATTAACATTATCTAGCATTTTCTAAACAAAAAATTTTAATATAAAAGGATTACAACAGTTTTTAATCCAAATCAATTGTTTTTAATACTACAATTTCTTTAAGTAAGAATTTTATTTTACTTATTTAGTTTTTCCTAAAAACACACGTTAAGTACAAATTATATTTATTCGTTTAGAAATTTACTTTATTTGTTTTGTAAATCACTCCACATATTACATAACAAGATCGTATTGTCAAAAAATTAAAATTGCATGTATCTAAACACTTAAATAATACTCGTTGTTTTCTAATATAGTTAAAATCAAGAAATAAATAGCAATATCATTTATAACTTGTAATATAAACACCAACATATTGAAATAAAATAAATACAAAGTTTGACATATAATTTCTTAATAATTTTTGAAGGAATTAATAATACGTTTAAGATGTTACTAACACAAATTTTTAAATTAATGCTATTTATTTTCCGCCATTTGTGCATTTTGTAAAATGTTTCTTTTTACTTATTTTAATTAATAGTAAAACATACAAGTCTAGAAAAAGTATACTATACAATTTGTAAGAAATGTGCATTTCCAACTCGTATGGTTTGCAACCCGCCGTCGACTCGGCTGCAAACTTTTATATTATTTAGCATTGACTACCACTCTTTAGTCGTTATACCAGACTTAAATGCATAGATAAAAATTACTGCAATATTTTAAGTAACTTTTTGATATGGTTTAAATCATGAAACCAATATCACAATTTTAACAAAATATAAAACAAATATGACGTTTTTGATATAAAGTAAAATGTTTAAATAATTATAAAAGAATTGTAAAATATGTATATTTTATTGCATTCATAAATTCTTTTTTTCATGAAAAAAAAAACAAAATTTTAAAATAATTCAAACAATATACAACATGCAATTTCTTATAATTATAAACTTCACTTATGACTTTCAAAATACAAAATTTTTATATGGTTAATGTCCGTAATCAACTTCTCTGTCATAACTTTGTCCGTCTGACCTAGTCGCGGCAAATCCTTCTGTTGGCCTTCGCTAAACATTATTGTCTACCTCGTATTTTGCATTAAAATTATCACAATTCTGATCACGCTCATGCGTAGTACATTCACCTTCACTATCGCGTTTGTCTTACGAAAATATATTGAAAACTGTTCTCATGCGACGTTTCGAATTATTTTTATTTGAATACGTCTGGTAACAAGTGTTATATATGAAAAACGTAATGTTTTTGAGTGGGTCGCATAGTCAATCAAATTTACAGTATTACACAATACATTTCTATTAGGCATAACAGTCGGTAGAAACTGGTTGAAAACGAACTGATAATGTCGTAATCAAGTAACAGTAAGTAAGGGTACTAACACTAAAAATTTCCTTAATATAATCAATTTATTTTCAACAAGACGGTGTCCCTGCGCACAATGCGCAAGTTGTTCAAAGTTATTTAAACCAAAAATTTCCAAACAGATAGTTAGGAACAAATACTTTGGCTGCGAGGTCTCCGGATGTAACACCACTAGACTTTTACTTTTGGGGTTACCTTAAGGATCAAGTGTATTCTGTAACTTCGAACACTGTTCAGCAGTTAAGAGAGCAAACTATTAGTGCATGTAGTAATTTTCCAAGGGTTCACATTACACATGCTTCAGAACAAGTTTTGAGAAGATCTGTATGTGTCTAGAAAATGAAGGTAGTCAATTTGAACATTTATTGTAGTTAAACTTAGGTTATTTATTAATTTAGAAATGTATTTGTTGTTCACGGATGTTGCTATTATTGACACTTATTAACAATTTTCAATCGGAACGGTTTTCTTTAAATGTTAAACTTATTTTTGATTTTTTTATGAACATGTTATACATTTTTGAAATCAAGACTTTTTTCTCTATCTTATGGCATAAAACTTTAAAATGGCTACGATATGAAAAACAAAAATTTGTATCGATATAAAGTAATGTAATAAAGATGACAAAAATTTATTGCCATGATTCGAAAGAACAGATAACGTTCTGTTAAAAAAGTTTTTTCAGTTTTTAAATGACTCTTCAAATAACAATTTTAAAGCTAAAAAGAGGTAAAGAGGATGTAATTTTTTTTTTATTTTATTTAGACATAACTTAAAGATAAATTTTGTCCAATTAACCAACTTTCTATCTCTAATAATAAACGAGATCCTTGTACTTACCACAAAATTTAATACAGCCTGTATATCCAATTACGTATTTACTATTTAAAAATAACAAAACAATTATTTTTTTAAAATAAAAATAGAGCACAAGTGAGTTTGATTGAATCATACGCATACTATCAATTTTACTTAAAGATGCAGAGGCAACTTTATTTAAATTAGAATTAAAATTTATTACTATTTTTTATAAGGACTTAAACATCATAGTAAGAAAAAGAAAAAGTATTATATAAACGGTATATCGCTGTCAAACGTTTATTTTTACTTTTCCTTTACCGGTTAGAAAATCGCTGGTAAACGTTTGTGTAGCTGGGTATTATTTTAAGACATCGGATGTGCTATGTAAAACGTATTCCAGGTCGAATTAGACGGTTTGATTAATTACGCGACGTTCCCGTCAAGTTTCTGAGGATTATTATACTATCTTTGTACCCGGCTGTTAGCGAAATATGTATGCAACCTGTGGAGTCCACCTCGTTTAACATAATCAAAAGAGACAAGAAAAGATTCGCACCTATATCAGTATTGTATTATTTTGTTAAATTATTGTGTGCACATTATTTGACACGGCATAGATTTTTTTGCATTTATATTTATTACTTTACTTATGTCAGTTTTCTACGTACTACTTCTTAGTAACGTAAAATTATGTTTTACGTAGTTTGCTTCAATTGCATTGATTCATAATGTATTGTCGTTGAGTACGTTAAGGTGACATCTGTCAATTTTTTTTAATTATTTGAACGCAATTTTAGCCAAATACAAAATAACATTAATCATCGTACATAAGCTTATACACCACGCATAGTTTTCGTTTTAATCAAATAAATAAGAGTAATGGAAGTCACTACGATTAACGAAAAGGTGTCGGTTTGGTAAATTTAGAACTTAAATTTAGTTTTTTGCGATTCATTTTGATCGTTGTCAATTGTCGACTAGTTTCGCAGCTAAATAGTAGACAAGTTAGTTTGAAATAATAATATTTATGTTTAAATTAAAATCATGCATTTATAACATTTGTTAGCAATTGAATATAATTGGTTGTATAGTGGGTTGCTGTGATATTATTAAATTAGCCGACAAATTTCTAATTGTTTTGGTTTGTTTCTCTCCGTTGATTTTAACGACTATTATATAATTATATTATTGTTAAAAGCTGTGTTTGGCAATTTGTTTCTTTTAGCGATCAATAGATTTAAACAAGGTTTGTATCGGGTAAAATTTACTTGTTTTGGCGCCTTTTTAATTTAGTGTAGGATTAGCACACCGAGGCTTGCGATCCGCTTGCCGATACAACAGAGTTGGTCGCCTGCAATAAAGTTGCATACTGAACTTTGCCCTGTTGTCCCCATTTTATAAATACAATTTATTAATATAGAAGATCATTCATTAAAGGCATTATTATATTTATTATTTTAAGTTTTATTAAAACTTAACCATTTAACATACAAACATCTTTTTTTTGTAAAATTTTTTCAATCAGGTATGTATCCGGATGCTTAACTTTTGCAATTTTATTTTATTTCTTAAAATTCTGTTAAAATATCGCTTTCTATCATATCTTTTAACAAATAAGTGTTTGAATAGTTTAACAGGTGACAGGTGGCGCAGTTCAATTTTTGAAAACTAAATTTTCTCGTCTTACCGAAGCTAAAATCAAAGAAGGCGTTTTTGTTGATCCCCAGATTAGACAACTCTTCCAAGATTCGATGTTTCTTGAACACCTAAATCGAAAAAAAAACGAGCTTGGTTTGCATTTCAAAACGTTTGTAAGAACTTCCTGGGTAACCACAAAAGTGATAATTATGTCGCTCACGTCGAAGAACTGCTTTTAGCGTACAAGGACATAGGATGTAACATGTCTCTTAAAGTTCACTTCCTTCACTCGCATCTGGACTTTTTCCTTAAAAATTTAGAAGCAGTCTCGGATGAACACAGGGAACGGTTCCATCAAGACATCGCTAAGCTAGAGAAGAGATTTTCAGGGAAGTGGAATGCAAGCATGTTGGCGGAGTACTGCTGGTTTTTGAAACGAGAGAGCTGTACCTCAGGGTATAAAAGGAAAGCAAGCACCAAGTAACGATGAATATCTTTTTATTAACATCAGAATGTCTTCCGGGTTTGGACCGTGTCATAGTTACAACCGAAGCTGCCAACGTTTCGCGATCATGGTTTCGAACTATCCCCTCTTTGGTTCCCGGTTATTAATCATTTAACAAAAACACGCCGCCTAGCAACCGTAACCCAATCAGGGTCGAGCTTAATCATCCGTGACGATCCTGTTCCTTTAAATACGGAGACTATTTCTTCTTAAGTCACTTCTACCTAGTTTAGAATCTGGCTTGGTTCACAAGTTGATTACCTAACTCGGTAGTGGTTCTTTGTTAGATTTTCGTTTGCTTTTTCAGGTTATCGTTTTCTTTCTTACCTTTTCATAGTTTAGATTATGACTTGTTTTACAAGTGGATAACCTAACTTTTGAGAAGTTCTTAGTTAGATTTCGATTGCTTGTTTGAGTTTTGCGATTTATCTCACGCCCTGATGAAGCCCCTTACGAAAGTGGGCGAAACGTTGGCAGCTTCGGTTGCAACTATGACACGGTCCAAACCCGGAAGACATTCTAATGTTAGTATAGATTCCGGCCGTGGAAGCCTTTGCTATTACATAATTGATCCTCCTTTTTAAACTCCATGGATTCGTTTTCAACAGAATATTGGCTGGCACAAAAATTATACACAAGCAAATTTAAAAAGGTGGGTCTATTATACCAAAATTTATTATTACGCAAACCTTTTTAATTTACCTTGCGAGATTGAATTACTTAGATTTTGTTTGAAACTAACATGTTTCCGGTCGGCGGTATCAGTTAACTCTTGGATTGCAGCTATGCGATTGATTACAAAAACCTTATAACAATTTAGATCAGAATTAATCCAATTGAGAACTACTATTAAATCTGTAACCTCCAAATATTTTAAAACGTATAAGCGTAATGTGGAAACGATTTAATTTACAAGATAATTACAAATGGATACACAGAAGTAGATGATATTGTAAATCATTAGGATAACACTTTCTACCGGATAATTTAAATGAAACTGTCAATAGTTACCTAAGAACAAGAAATCTATTTAAAAATCTGCATAGTCACATATAAAAATAGCAAGCAAAAATAACAAATTTTTGTTTGGCAATCATGAAAAAAAAATGCATTTAAAAAAGGCTATATTCCTAACTGGTCTAATAAAATTTTCTTAATTAAGAAAGTAAAACTAACTAACACAACTACCTATTTGGTAAAATATATGACGAGAGGAAAAATTTTAGAATGATCTTCAAAATGGAATTGCAAAGAATTAAACATCTGGATACATACTTAGTTGAAAACATGTTACAAAAAAAGGTGCTAAAATGTATGTAAAAACATTAGATTTTAAAAACTTACAATAATTAAATAAACAAAAACAGTATCGCATAAACAATAATAAATCAAACTCAAATACCAACCAATCGTATACAAAAAAACCTTAAAAATTTACGACCAATAAAAATTATTACGAGAGGGGTTTTTACCACCACCTGTTTTTGGTTAAACAGATATTAGACGGGTATGTACCCGCAAGAAATGGTGACTCCGGAAGGTAAATTTGTTCCGCTGCAGCTATCTTTGGATCTCCGAGCGGCATCACATTTAAAGCAAATTCCATATGATAACTATTGTCCCAGTTTCAAAGAATACTTAGTTAAACAATCGTGTGACATCTGTGGTCTATATGTTTTATCATACAAAGCTTCTAGTCAACACAAGAATTTTAACTATACGTACTAAAGAAGTTATTTCTTTGATAAACGATGACGATGCTGTAGGGTTGGATGAAGAAGATGTTGACACATCCAATGTTCCTAACGTCGAAATCAAGAACGAAGTGACTGCTATATCATTCATACATAATATAAAGGAATAAGTTCAAAGTTCATGGACACAAGATGATTTTGTATCGTTTATTTGATTTGGTGTTTTATTAAATTGCTACTTTGGTTTATTCTTAGTTTTAAGAAAAAATATTTGTAATAGAAATATATGAATAATTTTATAATGGTCGTTAAAATTAACAGTTTCTTAGTTTAAAAATGCAAAATATGTGACGTCACGCCACTTGTGACAAGAACGGAGGGTCCCCAAAAATTATGAAATTTGTGTGACGTAATTTATAGATGGTCCCAAACTGGAAAATACTAATAAAAGTAGTTTTTAAGTTATTTTTCACTTTTGATTCCCAGAAGTCGTTTATTTCGTTCACATACATCCAAATAATTCTACGTACATCCAAATATCTCCACGTACATCTAAGTATATCTACGTATATCCCAGTACATCTACGTAAGTCCAAATATTTCCACATACCTCAAAGTGTGTCTACGTATATGCTGCTTTGTAATGACAACTACCCAGAAAAACCAATTGGTATCTTATTCAGGCGTAGGGACTAGTTAAATTAAAATAAAAGTAACAGTAGCAACTCTTGATAAAGTCTTGCAGATTAATGCAAACTTTTTTGCAACGGATACCCTACGTGTGCATGTAGATCTCGTCTCTCTTCGTAAAAAAGGTCACAAAAAATGGTTGGCGTTAGTTACGAAGAATTTTGCCGTCGTAAAAAAGGTATTCTGGTTATCAAAAAAAAAAAACGATAAGTCAAATATTTCTGTTAACTTTGGTATATAATATTGCAAAATTCGTTTTGGGGCAAATTTGCCCAACGTGAAAATCTAATGCAATACTCAATCATACAGGAGCATTTTGATTTATAAAATATCCATTTTTCCAGGTTCTTGTTTGAGTTGATGGAAGAGCAAATAAATCGAATTCAGATTTAATGTATTCACAAGATTGAGCGTGAAGAAAAAAAAAGAAAAATATTGTTAGAATTAACTTTCGAACTAGCAGGTTTACGTCTAAGGTTTGACGTCGTCTTGTTAATTACAGACAAAGAACGACCGGTTATTTTTTGACGTGGTTTTTTATATCCAGAACCTTGCTTCCTATTTTCAATTTACGTCTCTGCTTTGCGTTTCAGACTCTTACCGGCTTTGCCGATTCTTTGATTTGTCGATTTTCTACAATATCTTCTAAAATATTATTTCCCTGATTCGCTTGATTTAAACAATGGTAAAATTGAACGAAATATACCCCCTAACCAACTTCCAATTCCAAAGAAGTCATTCTTTGATAGAGAGCCCCTCGGTAAATAACATCAATTCTACTACCCGTTTGATTAATGTAATATTGTTGATATAGACACGCCATGTTAATTAAGTTTTTTGAAATAAAGATTCAAATTTAACGTTCCAAACTCGAATGGCATAGAAGCTGCCGTATCGGTTTTTATATTTATTCTTATATTTTCAAACTCTTTTCTTATCAAGAGTATGTAATGTACAGGAAGAAACACGACATTTTTGTGACAACTGTAATTATAATTATCAGAAGTGACATTTAAAAATCGCAATAAAGGTGCTAAGACATCTCTTACTAATTGTGTTTTTACAATATCACAATAAATAAACATTTGGGACGGTATACCTCTCTATATGCTTGCTGGTTGAGTTGAAGTTTTTTTTTTCTTCTAAATTTTGATTGGGTATTGTTGTGTTTACTTTTAAGAAAACCTGTTCTGTTATTCTGTTGTATTTAAAGTTTATCAATTTTTTTATTATTTCCTAACGAGCAAGGATGTTGAATTTCAGAAATTCTAACAAACTATTCTCTAGTCAATCTTACTCGTTTAGGTAATTGTGTCATAAAATTTGCAGTTGTATTGTTCGAGTAGTAATTCCTAGAACTGTTACTCAGCAATGTTAAATAAACTTATTCTCAATATTCATATTTGTTGCAATTCGTTTGATGTTACCCAAAAATTAAATTTATCACTGTATCTTTGCCACTTTACAAAATACTGTTTGTTTATTCCGCGACCTTTTTCTTTCAACACTTTTTCAATTTCATATCTTGTCCCACTATTAATTGTAATAAGTTGTAATTCTTTTTTTATAAAACGTTCCTTCAATTGAGTCGTTATTTAAATCAACAACTCGGTAAACAGAAGGTTTGTGGTTAATAACTTATTTTAAATACTTCTTCGTTACAGTTTGTTGTATTACCTTTCTTAAAGATCTGTTTAGTTCTACCAATCCTTACATGTTGATCGATTTTATATTTGGGTATTCGTATAATAATAAATTTTGTAGCACATCAATGTATTGGTACGAATTGAAGTAAATAAAATAACGCCACATTCTTGTTTTCAGAGTTCTATTAAATCGTTTAACTACAGCGGTCCACAAAATGTAAATACCTTTTAAAAATATGATTATACATATTCCATTTATCGTGGTTTGACAGTTTTAAATTTAAAACTTTGTTCATTTTAATGCCCAACTTTGACAGCACACTGAGATTTCTATGATGACAATATATCTACAACAGAGCTGTTAGCTTTGCGCATTAAATTGTCCATATAATATTTTAGCGTTTGTGAACTAATTCGTATAACATAAAATTTTTGTTATACTTTTCTTCGAGAACCTCTACAAAATCTTCATAATAGGCTTCCTGTTTTTTTGCATCTACCAAGTTTACCACATTGTGTATAAATTCTTGAAAAGGGCAGTCGCACTTTTTTCCGTCGCTCAGCAGTGACGTAAAATAGGATTTCATTATTCAATTGGTTTTTAACGAACTAAGACCAATATACAGCTGAAATTTTACTTCCACATTTTTAGGTACAAATCGAACAGCGTTCATATTGGTAGTATTGTAACGAAACGGCAGAGGTGACCGTAATTGTTTTAAAAATTATATTTAAATTTGTTTCAATTACGCGTGATGCTTGGACGCTCAGCTGCGGACTACTAAGCACGCGACTCTCCCCTGCCAAATAATCATTTATCCGGAACGAAACACCGAATAAAAGCCGCCGTCAACAAAAACTCTCTCTCTGCCGAGACCCGTTCCTGGTAGAACCTCTCTTCCAAGACCTAGTCCTGGTGAATCCCGACCTGTGTTTATCCGATTCTTATTTTGCTACCAAATGCTTTTGTACCCGGACCTTCTGAACTCATACCAACCCGTTTCAAACCCTGCTGCTTTTACGATTTTTGAATTCAATTTTCCGTTTTGTATTAGAACCCTTTTACGTCAAAACGCCCTCCCTCAAGTTGACCACAAGCTTTCCCTTCACCGAGTAGTATTTGTTATAACCGAACCGCAGTCCGTTAGTGAATTGACAAATCATTTGCGCCAGGCTAGTGTAGGATTTGTCAAGCGTAAACTAAATCTCCAGTTACTTTCAACCCTTAACGTAGTTGAGGTTGGCGCGTTGAAATACTGCCCGAGACAGGCTGTTTAAGAGTGTTTCAATACGTTTGGCATCGCTACGTTTTAGCTTCGGGCTGAGGTCTAAAAGTAATCATTCCAAATCAATAAGTCAGTATCGAAATACTCACCTGAATTTACCGAAGTTTTAGTTTGACAGTATAATCAAACCGCAACAACCCGTAATACTAATAACGTAATCGAATTCTGCCGTGTTTTATTTGTATAATATAATAATTAATAGACACGTGGTCAACCCGTCGTAAATTGGAAATCAAACTCAGTTAACCGTAGCAGTGCATTACCTGGAAAACTTAATTAGTTACACCTAAGCCTTGTGACCCTTATTACAGTACCTGAATAATTTTCCGCCTTTATTCCGGTTAAATTAATTTTAGCACAGTTCTCGACAGAATTGTAACCACCCCATTTGCGTTTAATCATTCTCTTTCAGGAAAAGTACAGTTTTTTTTTAGGTTAGATACGAGTTGTGTGGGCCGCATTCAGTTAATTTCAATTTCACGGAAAGTGGTAGGCCGCATTCTACCGAAGCCCGAAATTAATAATATTAGCAAAGTTTATTTGTTATACGAGAGGAAATAAAACTACACCACATGTACATATTTATTGTAACAATTACATTTTTAGTTTGTAGAATAAATTTATGTTAATTGTGTTCAACTTAATAACGCTTTAAACCCAACGCCGAGACTGTGAGCCACCGGGGTGTTACAGTATGTACCATATAATCTTTGAGATTATATTTACCTGCATCTTTGTGACTTAGGTCTTCGATCATGTTGTCTAATAAATTTAGAAACACGGTAAATTGTGGTAATGTGAAGTACACACCCGAATTAAAACTTGACTATTATTTTCAGGCAAAGTCTAAAGCCATTATAAACAGCTATTTCTAGACGCGCAATTTTTGAGTAACTGTGATTTAATAGAATAGATACCTCGTTTGACAACTCGTGTTTCTCGCGTACTTCTAGTTTTGATTTATCTTCTGAGATACTAATACCGTATGATTTCTTGGCGTTTTAAACAGGGTGTAATCTTTATCGGTTAAAATGTACACTGGGGATGCTGGGGATCTATAATTTTTCTTCCAATCTTTGCATTTAGAATAAGGTTTAATTTACTTTATATCGAGTTGTGCTGTTTTAGTTGCCATCACAAGAACTTTTATAACGAAGTATTGGTTAGAATTGCCAACGAAAACTAAATAATATTTATAAAAGGCGCGCTTTTATATCTTTATCGGGAAAGAATGTTTGTACAAAAAGTATTTCTTATAAAATGTTTGACACGTAACACATTAGAAAAACAGGTTAATCATATACCAATTTTGCCTTTCGGGTAAGTATATAAGTAATGTAGTAGTTTCACATTTCTTTAAAAATTGTTTCGCCGTTTTTATACTAATCGTTTATAAGAGATTCTTTACTGCAATTGTTTTTATTTCAGTACCTTATTTACAATTAACGGTTTAAACTTAACAGTGTATTCATAATAATTAGTGTAGTGGCTAGAATAGTTGTTTTGTAATCGAGAAAGCCCGGGTTCGAATCCAGGTACGACCACAGCTTCTTTTAAATAAAAATACTTGCCTCTCACGTCAGTCATTAATGCTTGTGATGCAGTAAAAATTATCAGTTATGCGATGACGTAAAATGAAAAAGAAATAATGTGAGAGAGAAAATAACAATAATAACAAAGTCATTACATTCCATGCCCTGTGGGCTTGGTAGTAACCACCTTCTACTTCTACTTAAAATTTATTTATTTTGTATCGAAGAGAAATTTAATTTAGACTAGAAAAATCTAGATTGTCGTAAATAGTCAACGTTGATTTCAGAAAAATCTAGTGTAGACTACACCAAACTGATGTGTTCCAGTAAGTTACAAAAAATCTGGTAAATAAAAAATCAAACTAAATTGTCTTATTTACTAAATTGCGACCAAAACAATTTGTTTTAAAATTGAGATTGTCTGATAATATACGTAACGACTAACAATAGAGCAACTTTATCAATTAGTAACTGTAAAATTATTACTGAAGTGTTTACTTAATGCTACTGATATATATAAAAAGTCACTTATAAGAAAATTAAAAAAACAGTATGCAACTGCCAACTCAATTAAATTACCAAGCTTACACGACTTAAGTAACTGAACTTTATTTATTCTTGGTAAACAAGTAACAACGCAAATATTTAATACAAAAGTAATACAAAATTCTTATATATTTTACATTTAAACGTTAAGCACAAACATAAAAAAACTCTTTTCTTATTAATTACATCACTAGCTTAGAAAACGCAATTCATAGAACAAATCTATACAGTAGATTACGTTTTGTAATTCTTTTTAAATGTTATTAATTTAAATAAACTAAGTATTTATTGTTTTTTACGGTATGCCATTTTGTACACTGTGCGGTCTTTTGCAGATTATTATTTAGAGTTGTCTTAGTTAAAATCTTACTTTGCTAAAGTTTTACATATACAGTTTGTTTCTGATACTAATGGCATTGTTGAGTTAATTAAAAATATACCTTGGCACATTACATTCCAAGGTTAATAAATTAGTACTTTATCAAACTATAACTGCGCACTCACTTATCTTGATATTTAAACAAAAAATTTAAGCCTTTTTTGTAATTTATGAATAGCGTTTTTGAAATAGTAACGTTCAAAAAGAAGACACGTTTTGGAAAACCCCATTGTTTGAACAAGCTAACCAATAAACGTTTAGTTTTTATCTTGCACAGTAACAAAAACAAAAAGTACGTTATAAAAATATACTATCTTTGATTTATAATATTGTGGTAAAATCATACAAAAAAGAACGTGTTTGCAAAAAGTCTGTAATGATTGAGGTAATGAAAGGATTAAGAAACGAACGATAAAATTAATTTTCAACTTGAAGCAGTATTTTATATTATGAAAACACAATCTCAAAAATTATATTATACAGAGTTATTTACTCTATACGCTACAGAATATATTGTGGCCAAAATGCGACTTAAAAAAGTTTTGCTTTTTAGATATATGGAGATGGTTTTTAAATTATTTTTTTTACACATAGTTACGCAAACGTTTTTATTTAAAAAACGCTAAATGTTAAAACTGTCGTCGTTCGTTAAAGCGTCCTAAGTGATAAATTAAAGAAATTGAGGTAATTGCGATTTTCTGCTACTTCTGCTGTCAGTGCAGTTTTTGTTTTCTATCTGAAGTTTTTGAAATTTGGTCTACTTGTTAAAAGTGTGTTCTACTTTTTTATAAAACAAAAAATAACTCTAGATTTATGAAATTGGACCAGATATTTCAAAAAACTGAATATAAGACTTTTTGACTTAGGAATAAAGAATACATGAAATCGATGTTACATGTTTAACGTTTCTTTTTGAAGTTCAGAACAGTTTACCGACAGAATTAAGTACAATTTTATTCTGTGCTGCGAAATTGTCTAGCCATATAGTAACATGTTTATAGTCTCTGTTCTGTAAAAGAAAAGTGTAAAATTTTAAAACTAGAATCTCTTCTCTTTGTCTTGTTATACTCTAGTACCATATTACTGCTAAAAGTTTAACAGTCTTTGAAAATACTTCCAAGAAGACTTATTGAACGCAATAATTCCTAAGGTAAAAATAACTTCTCTAAAAATATCTGTTCTTGGGAGCATAATAATCTAAAAATTATTAATGTCAAGCAGGTGCATATACAGATACATTTGGAAAGAACCTTTTGCAAGTCAGCGAACTCTATCTGGTTTTCTTTCAAGTTTGCCTTCTCATCTTTTTGGTACTCTGTTTTAGCAGCTTGATATTTTTTTTTATGAGTATGCTAAGTACTTCATTCTTCACAATCCACGGTAAAATTCGTTTTTTTCAAAAATAAGTGTTACTGAAATGTCACTTGGCAAATAAAGTCTGTTTGAAGCATGCTTTCTTTCGTAGTGAGATATTATAGGACGGAATAATTTTATATGCTCTATAATTATATTTCTATCAACTTTTATAGCGTTTGAGCGACGTTCACATGTCCGGTTTAAGAGCAACGTCTGAAAAATCACACACTGATTCTGATACATAATTATTGTTTGGAAAACATCCTAGGATAGCAAGAATAAAAATATTGCACACAAAAACGCCGTCTTCTATTTTTAAAGCATGTTTGAAAGATTTTTGTCTTTGTGAACTATTTATTTAAATGTATTTTCTTATTCTCAAGCTTTACTGAATATTTCACGCAGATAACTGAAATATTTCTTAAATCTTTCAAACATAAAAACTAAGAAACATAATTACAATTAACGTTGTATATGTTCTAACAAATTGACAAAAAGATGACATTCAAAAACCGTTCTACATCTAACTACATACCTTCACAATAGAAATTAAAAATAAAAAACAAACTAGTTGTTGACGGAAGATTTAAATGCTAAGACAGAAAGTGATTGAACGAGAAAAGCGGGAAAACATATGGAATAAGCTATGAAAATGATAATGGCACAAAACTTATCAAAATCTGTGCAATAAATAGCTTCATCATAGGTAGAACATTGTTTGAACATAAGCATATAAATAAACCTAAAATTCATCAGACAAAACAGGCCAGAACCAAGTAGATTACCTTCATCTAGAAAAGAAATTAAGAAGCTTTCTACAAGATGTAAAGCTATGAGAGAGGGGTTAAATTCAGAATTAGTATAAAAGCAAATTATAAACCAAACTTAAGACAATGAAAATTTAACATAAAAATATAGAGATATCGCAAATCTTACAATTATCGGAAGGTGTTGAAAACAAACACAACATTACCTACGTAATATAATGAACAATAGTAGTTTATTTAACGAGTTCTTGTGTAAATTGGACGTTTTTTCCTAAGAGGGCATTTTTAAACCCGAGTGAAACAACTGTAGGCTACAGAATGGTTCTAACACACATACATCACACAATTAACATTAACTAAATCAAATAAGACCCTAGTAGAGCAAAATGTTTCTAAATCATTTACATTTGTAACATTTTTAATACGCTTAAATGGTACATTAAAACGTTTATAAAACGTTTTCAAATCAATGTCATACTGCTTCAAAAGCGAATCCGAACATTGTTTTTTAGACGGTTTTTGAAGCGCATACAAATCGATTTCAGAAATAATATCAAAATTGACAGAAAAATTATTGCCTAAATCGTGTTTGTAATATTTTCAGTTAGTTTCTACTAAATATTAAACGTTGATGTCCAAAATAATTTACGGAGTTATCTACGTAACGTTGCAGAATAATACACAGTTATCATTTTTTAATGTTTCTAGAAATGATTTACACGTATATTTTTTGAATGATTTGTATTTGTATTTCCAAAATTATACATATGAAACCGTTTAAAAACTCAATACAAAAAGCTATTAGATAGCTTTGTTTTTGACGATTCAGTATTAATCCATTGGAACAAAATAACGAGCCAAACTCGTGGTATGTAACCTTTGCCAAACGTAGAAATAACGAGTCTCACTCGTGATACTCATTACATTTTTTGGTTATTTATAAAGCAATATATCAAATGACGTTTTTTATTCGTTAAACAAGTCCAATCGGCCGTCAAGATCAAGTTCTAGCAAGTTTTCCTATCCTATATTTTGAACGCATAATTGCATTGTTTTGAAATTGAACTTTATAATCGTTGCAAACCCCGCCTGTGTAAACGTTCCAAAAACATTTCAAAAAATCGTTTTTTGAACGTATACTTTCCTTATTTTGAATTTAAACTTAATAATCGTTCCAATGCTATTTTAAGAAACAATTTAATAAATTAAATGAACATGAATAAGTAACGACTCTAGTTATCATTTTTAGAAGTGTTTTAAAACATTTCAAGAATTATTTAGGAAATGATTTATAGAAACATTGCAAAGGGCGGACATTTATCAAATTTGAGACAAGTGTGAAACGATTCTGGTATATTTCTTTATTTCATAAAAATTGTTTTGAAAATGTTGCAGAAATGAATTTTTCTACTAGGGAACTAAATAATAAAAGACATAATGTAAAAAACATTGTGAATGCGAAACACAGACAAACAAAGTTACCTTTAAATATGTTCTTTGTGGATGTGGAACTGCTTCAAAGCAACAAGAAAGTCTATGAAATACAAAATCTACAAAACCAGATAGTGCTAATTGGACCACCAAGACGAAACAATAACATTCCACAATGCACGAGATGTCAAATGTATGGTCACACCAAAACATACGGAACAAAGTAACAAAGTAACATTGAAATTGAAAGTCTTAATACCGTCCTAAATAGATTTCTAGAAAAATTTAAAAACATGTGTTAGTCAACTAATGCAACAGAACAGCATAGTAATAAACATGCTTACAATGCTAATAAATAAAATTAAATAATAGCTAAGTTTCTTAGAATTGCTAATGAGCTAACTCGAGGCCAAGAAAAAGTAAATGTTCCTCCAACAATATCTAATAGATGTATTATTGGTCAGCAAGACTTATTTCAATAGTTGAACTCATTTTAAAATACCCCACTACCATCTGTATCAGACAATACACCCTGCTAGAACAACAATTCCAGTGAAATCATCAATAAGCCATTACAAACAACAAAAATTTTAAAAATCCTATCTACAAGCAACTACCATTAAAATGCAACTACTAGCGCATGACTTAACACTCTTTGCAGTATATTGTCTGCCTCGTCACAATCTGAAAAAAGAACATTTCCAATAGTTTTTTTTTTTTGATACATAAGGTCATTGCAGGACGAGACTTTAATAATAAAAATACCTTATGAAAAGAACTTTTAAAGGTAATGAACACACGGCTTATCTTCTGCCACACTCCAATCATAGCTACAGTCAGCTCAACGGTAATAAACATCAAACGTGCACCAAAATTTTGCACAACAAAAACAGACTGGGACATTTATAAGAATGAATTTACCTTTTTCCTGAAAATTTCCCAGTCTGTTGTTTTATTGTGAAGTTTGGAGGCAGTGCTGTTATAAATTACTTGTGTACTAACATTTGATAGTAACGGTGAGTGGTCAGAAGACAGTTCGAAACAGGACCTAATTTCCAGATAATTGCTTAAAATGCCTTTAGTTACACAGAAATCTATGGCATCAGGAGCCTTGGTTAAATCTGAAGACCAATAGGTAGGATCCTTAGTGGCTAGGTGATGTAGACAGGTAGTTTTTAGGTTATCGTTTGACAATTGTTAAAAGGGAACGAAGGCTTGACTGTTTTGACATTTTTTTTCACTCAGTATTCGACTGTTGCTACTAGCAATATGGGAGTAAGCATATCGAGGCTGCCAAAGTGTTGTATTAGGATTATATGTTGGTTGCATCAGTATAAGTGTTTTCTTTTCTCTTAGGAGAGGAAATTTGATTTTTTGTAATTCTTTATGTATTCTACATCCTTTGTAATTTGCGGGGTGGTTTTGTTACAAGCTTTTGGTATTTTACGAACCTGCACGGCCAACTCACAATAGTCGGGGAGAGGGGGGGTTCACAGATAATACAGAAAATATGCTTAAGGGCGCCAGAGCTTATCCAAAGTCACTTCTGTCCCGCTCAAGACAGACGGTATAAACTTTTAACACGATGTTAGGTTAGTAAGGCTGAAGGAAACGAAAAAAAAGAAACTAAGTCGTTAACAACAATTGCACTTTAATTACTCTTTAAAGATAAATAGATTAGAATTTGAATAGCATGACAATGAATAATCCGAGTACAAATATAAGCAGGTACTAGAGAGAATATAGAAAATAGAATATCAGCAGGATCGGCAACTTACACTACACGTCAAACAAAAGTGTAACCACCAGAACATATATAAATCTTCATACGTAAATTACATTAATAATGATAATTGACTGTTGATATAATCAACAAGCGATAAGTCATTTACTTAGACTAATTGAGTAACAATAATAAGCAACAAATCAATTCGAACGTACGATTAGTAAATGTAATAAGTCGTGAGTATCACCGTAGCGACAACGAATGATTAAATAAAAATTGACTTACCAAATTCAGGGTTACCTCCAGAAAAACGTTTTCCTATTGGCTTCCTGTAATTAAACTTCCTGAAACTAATCGTGTCTACCTAGCGACTCACAAACTATAAGTAAAAGAAACATTTAAAGAAAAGTAATCAAACCGACACTTATCGTATACTGTTACACTAAATTTTCGTCGACGGTGGTATTAATTTTATTGCCTCCGAAGAGAATTCAATCGTATCCAGTACTTAGGATCTTCCGAACAAGGTGATATTCATTAAGGTATTAATTGCCTCCGAATCGAAATTCTGCACTTGTATCGCAGCGTTCTTAGCTCTACAGCTTCCGATTCTAATTTTCCCTTGAAGATTTAGATTACGATAAGAATACCCATATTTAGGAGGTAGCACATGGCGCTAATGAAAAGCCAAAAATTACCTTTAATCAAAGAAAGAACAAAAACCACTTACTCTGCGTGGATAAACTCAGTTAATTGAGAAGACTTCTATTTTCCATCGTGTCCCAACACGTGGATGATTCGAGAAAACGAATTTTAACTCACGCAGACATAGGTTATCACATGCACGATGTTAAAGTCAAAATGCCGGTATCTCGCCGGATATCGCCTACTCAATACGAAGAGACCAACGAGCCCGATAGATGGCGTCGAGAAATATAAAAGTAATTTTTAATTAAACCAATATACAGGGTAATGCATTATTTAAATTTATGCACATAACAGTTTTTTCCACAGTTGATGTATTTTACGTCGTTGTTGCGTTTTTTTCTAGAACACTGGGATGTTGCATGATTTCCGATACATTTAACGCAACGTGTGTTTTTGTAACAGAATTTCTTCGAATGGCCATAGCGCTTGAAATTCTTGCACTGTAGCATCTCGTGTTCTGGGCAAGGTGGTTCAAATTTGACAATTGTGTGTAAAA
The DNA here is from genome assembly GCA_035610365.1 of Aquatica leii. NCBI lineage: Eukaryota > Metazoa > Arthropoda > Insecta > Coleoptera > Lampyridae > Aquatica > Aquatica leii. The sequence continues at coordinate 114,760,040 of CM069435.1, forward strand.
GGGAATTGACATTATCTATTTGCTTGTGCTATAAGTTTGACGCGAAAAAGCTAATTTTGTTTTACGTTGGCGGATATTGGATACATTTTTTACCTCATGCCCTAGTGCATTTATTTCGGTTTATAATTCTTCTGTCAGTAGATGGATGCATGTTCTGGAGAAAAACTCGAAACAATCTATCTTCCTTAATTTCTTAAGTTGGTATGTGTTACATTAAGTATTTTTTTTTGCTTAAGAGCTTTTATGATAGCTTGATAAAATTTTTTGTATTTGCTTGTATTTTTACTTCATCATTATTTAAACATTTTTGAGTATACTAGTTTGGTGCAACTTGTTTAAGCAAATCTACCAGTGACTGTATAAATTTTACACTTACTATAAAGAGGGGTAGAGGTTTAATAGCTTTAGTTGTAGTTTCCAGTTAATTGTCTGTTTGTTCCTGATCTTCTATTTCCTTGTATCCGTTGGAGGTTTTGTGGGGTTGATTTAGCCAGTAGTTTTTCAGGATTCTTTGTTTTATTATTTGCATAGGACCTTCTGGACTATCTTATCTAGAACGTTTTTGTACTCTACCATTTGCTAGTCGTACACTTGTACTTGTGCAATTGGAATTTGTGGACAGGCAGTAGTATAGTGAAGCTCTGTTAATGATGTAGAAGTTTGAGGATGATGCGCTACGCCATTTTATAGCTATTCTATTGTATGTTGCGGGGTTTAAATTTGAATATTCTGATCATAATAAATTGGCGGTGCATATTGTACTAAAAAGTTTTGCGGATTTGAGATTATTTCTCACATACCTGAGTTTTGAAACTTTTATTTAATGTTGTTTATCTATATTGTGACTTTACGGTTGTAAGTTTATCACTTATAACTTGATATTTCACACAAAGGTCAAACCAACGTCTTTACTGTACGAAATTCAATTGCATACTGAAAAAAAGTTTCGTTATTAAAATTTTAGTATTGAAAACACTTATAGGATGCTTGATTTGAAGATTCATGTAACGAAACGTTGAAACGCTCAGATGAAACAAATCTGGAACTTGCGGTGGTGTCTAATTTTACTTCATTTTTTGTATTTTTCGGATGCAGTGTTTATTATTATTAAACAACATACTTCTTATGATTCGTTTTTTGCTTTAAAAATATAATAAGTTTTAATTTCACTCAGCAGTGATGAAAAATAATTATAGAAATTGCAGGATTAGATCCGCGCGAGCTTCCGACTTGTACGCTGCAAAAACGCTACAATATAGAGGAAAATTGCACATAAACAATGTATTAAGCACAAAATTTACTACAATAAAGTTCGCGGAAGGGTATAATTATGTCTAACAGTTTAAGAGTTACATAATTTTAATGTAATATAAGACATTTTTGTGCAACTTTGCACACTTGTATCTTCTAAACTATTGAAGGTAATTGTACTCGTCGTCAGCCGTAGTAAATTTTGTCCTCTATAAAAAGGTTTAAGTGTAACTTTCTTCTATCTTACACAGTTTTAGGGTAATAGTTTATTGCTTATTTTATGTTATTAAGCAAATTATTTAAATACAAAAATTGTGGCGGTTTTGATGGTGGTGTAATATTAGCCGCCAAAAAAGCCGCGGTGGTCACCAAAAGCAAATCGACTGAAACACACATGTTCTACTAAACCGATAATTTATGTTCAAATTTTAAAATGCGTAAATGAAAGAATTTAATAAACTTGATTTATAAAGTGTTATAATAAAAACTATCAGTAATTACTAGTTTAAATTATAAATAATTGTACTGTAAAGTTATCAACATAGGACGAAAGTATGAAAAATAAAATTTAAGTAGATGTTGAATGTTGAAATTGTATTAACACTCAAGCACTTCTAAGATTATTAGCGTTATAAATCTGTTAAGACTAGAGAAAGAATTTATGTTCAAGTAAAATTTATCTCTTTAAGGCTTTTTATAGTCAGTAGCGCATTTGTTTTAATTAATAGGTGGAAAAATTGTAGAATCGATAAAAAAAACAAAATTTAATAGAAAGGCATGTCGATTATTTCGCGTTGCGATATGTTTTTATTGCGAGTCCAATCTGCTGTAAGTTTTCTTTAGATATTACAAGAAATCGCAAAAGCGACAAACTGTTGAAAAATATTCAATTTTTAAACTGTGGATGCACATTTCTAGAAATGAAAACTCTACTTTGCAAATTTTACATGTAAAAAGATGTGGCAACGTTTCATAATCTTAGAAGCTGTTGAACTGTGAACCGCCATAAAACTCGGATAAAATTCAGTAATCATTTAGTTCTGTTGTTTTTTTTTAAATACGAATCAACTAGTTAGAGTGTGGTGAAACAATTGTCCGAAATCACGCGATAAAAATCGCTTATTTAATCATGGAATTATTTATTTAATCCAAGCGTATTGAATCACAGTCTGGTTAAATTTTTGAAAGTTTCACTTTGACTTTAAAATTGATTGTGTCTAGAGAAAATTTTACATTTATCCAAATGCTTTCCGTTCCTCTTGGAGAGATAAAGTACAACAAATTGAACTATAAAAATAGAAAACATTAGTGACATCGGCCTATTTACATGCCATGATGTTTGTTCGAGTGCATGGATTTAAGATAACGCAATCCGGTTTCTCTTTAGACATGTCACTAGAAGCTATGTTTTATCACCGCAATTCTTGATAATGAACGGTCTGGCTCATAATTTGTTATAACAAAAAATTCTTTATAAGTCATTGGTGTTGCTGATTCATCTTCTAGCGATGAAGAGATTATGGGAAACAATTCTCAGGCATTTCATGGACAAATGTTAAATACAAGCAATTGGTGAATTATCATACGACCATATTCTCGTTTAATATGTACCTAGAATACTAGTATGTATTCTTATTTTAGAAAAGTCTTGTTCATTATATTACGTAGGTAACATTGTGTTTCTTTTCACACATCTTCCGATAATTGCAAGATTTGCGATGTTTGTGAATTTTTGATTTGTTTTTACTTTGTTAACGGATTTTATTTTTGGTTATTGCTATTTATGTTCTTTACTATTTAAGTGTTTATTTAGATATTATATACTACTCACGAGACTAAAGTAGCACTTATCAAATATGCTCCAAGTTTAGAATATATTTATTTATGAAAATCTAAGTGTGTTGTATATACATCATGAACAGCTATTTATTAACATTTTGGTTTTTTGGTTGAAACGTTCACATATTTCTAATTTCAATCTTATTTACGCAAAGTCAAGTTGACTAAAAAAATTAAACAAAAAATTCTTTTAAGTTAAAAAATTTTTTTTGTAAAAATACCTGCAGTTAGCTAAACATACAAAACTTTTGCTTTTGTGAGTTGGTGATTGAACTTTTCGAGTCATTGACTCTAGACGCGTTTTAATCCAAATCAGCTTAACTATTTGAAAAGGATAAGAATACGTTAACGAACTTTACTTAACGACTTTGCTACAACACCGATTTTTTTTTAAATTATTTTTTGTGATTACAAAATTAAAATTAAGTTGTAGCAAACCAATAAATAAAAATACAGGTTTTGCAAGACCTGTTAGTGCTTAATTTTAATTAAAATGGACACCTTTTAGCGCCTCAATATTAAAGTTTAAATAAAACACGTTGCGTTTAAAACAAACAAAAATTGTTCTTTATAATTAAACTATTTTTGTTAGTTTATGGCAAGAAAGCGTAGTTTCATTGTTCTGTAAAAGTTTGTTTGGAGACCATGAGATAAGAATTTCTAAGTACATAAAAATATAACATTGAAAAACATATTCTAGACTTAATAATTTTTTTGTTTACACTTTAAATTTATTACGACGGTATTAATGTAAACAAAAAAAATACAATATTTGTTTATGAAAGAGAAAAAGGGTTTGTTTTAAAATAAAACTATTAAATATGTCTAAACTACAATATTAAAATACAAGTTAATGCAATACCAATATGCATGGTTAAAAAACACTAGTCTGTTGTTCAACTGTAAAGTACCAAACAAATTTTTTTGTAACATATACATACATAACTAAAACTTTTTTGTACAACCAAGTCTTGTTTTCTCTGAGTTTTTCTGTAGATAAGCCAAATTACGTTTTATTTTATCTTAGGCTATGTAAAACGTGTTTTTTGTTCGAGTATTGAGCGTTTTATACGTATTTTAGTCTAATTCCGGTATTACAAACTAACGCTTGTTGTGTTTTTGGGATGACAAATAGCAACTTAAAAAAAATCTACTTATTCTTGAAAGATTCTTATCTGAGGTTTTTAGTTTAACATTTATCATTCAATCTAACTTCAACTAAAAAAAAATTAAGTACATTTAAACAGCTTGCACTTTTTTGTGTACTGAACTGTTTTTGAGCTTGAAAAAGGACGTATTTGAAGTAGTACTAAGATGAGAGCGTTTTTTGGGTTTGAACCGTGTCATTGTTGTCAGATTTCAAATTTTAAAAAGGCAAGAAAGGAAACGATGAACTTTAAAAAGCAAACTGCAATGTAACAAAGAACCATTAGAGAGTTAGGTAGTTATGTTCGTGGTTAATTACCAATAACACACTTATAACAAACTTATATTAATTTTATTTTATATTTACAACCGATCCGCTCACCTCTGCGTTACAATTATATCTACTCTTTTACATTTTGTGTTTAAATATACATTCTTAAAACTAACTTTGAAACTTAATCCTAACAACTTAAATGGTTCCTTTTCACATGCATAAATAAAATATAGAAAAAATGCAAAGTGACAGGGGTAACAAATTAATTGGTTCTTTCCCAGATTCATAAATAAAAGTTGGAAAAATATAAAGTTACAGGGGTCATTAACACATGTGCACACACAGGCACATAAAACACAAAAACACAAAAATGAAATATAAGAAATATTTGATTAATTTATGATTACTATATTAGGGGAGGATATAACTAGGTAATCAACTTGTGAATAGAGTTTATGGAGTTTAAATAAAATTTACTTCTTACTTTAATCACATGCGTTTGAGTAGTGTACAAAGTTTATTTTATGGCAGAACACAAATGTTTTAAAATTAAAAAATTTTACGCACAAAAATAACTATAAAACTTTGAAATAGAAAAAAAAATCATAGACAGAATTAGAAACAGAAAACTTTTAAATAAAAATCTAACTAAGGCCCGGTTTCACCATTAAGGATTAAACACCAGATTAACTAACCTACGGTTAATTAATTCTGTGATATGATTGGTTAGTGGCTTTAAGCTGACCAATAATATGACAGGATTTTAAAATTAACTGTTGGTTAGTTAACCTGGAGTTTAATTTGGTGAAACCCGGCCCCAAGATTTTTAAAGTAGTGATAAGCTTCAAAAAAGTATTAAAAACCGATAAATTTTAAAATAAACAAACGACAATCTATTAAAGAACTTTAGGTGATTAGATTTTTAACTAAACTTAATTTTTAAGAATCTATAAATAAATTGTTTCTGTTTGTAAAAGAAGAAAATAGTAATATTGAGTTACGACCTGAAAGATGCCTGTTGTAAGCAATCCAAAATCACAAAAACTGTATTTTTGAAAAGACTGATTTTAAAATAATTAATTATGCTTTTTTTTGATTATTTGGTTAGTTCTAAATACATAAAAATAGTAAACCAGGATAAAGCAAAGAAGATAATAAACCGAAATTTTTTGTATATTTATATAGTTAGAAAAATTTAAAATTTTTGTTTGGTATTTTGCATTTTTTTTTATAAGAATTTTATTTAACTTTACGACACACTGTATTAATAAATACTGGCGTCACTTTTAATCTTATACATTTATCTTAAATGATTTATTTTGCTAACAAACAATGGTTTTGGTATAAATTCGTCGCGTTTTCGGCACATACGTTATTCGCCATGGCTTTTGTTAAGATTGTTAATTTGTTCGTATTCCTTTTTGCATTATGCAGTAAGTACATACCTCAATATCTATTTGCAATATTACTACTATATTGTTTCAGGTAGTTCATTTGCCGCTGTGGACAAAAGAATCGTAAATGGGGTGCCTGCAGCTACAGGACAATATAATTTTATGGTTTCTTTGAGATCTTCACATCATCACTTTTGCGGAGGCACTGTATTTAACGCTTATTGGATAATAACAGCGGCTAATTGTATAGACGCGTAAGTAGTATTTGTATTGGTTTTCAGAATAATTTTTGTATTTTAGATATCCAGTTCAGGAAGTTGTTGTCGGGTCTGTTACATTGTCATCCGGTGGTGTTACCTATGCAGTAGCAAGTACTTTGAAAAACCCGTCTTATAATCCTATCACAATGATTTATGACGCTGGATTAGTTAAAACTGCAACGAATATAAACCTTAATAATGGAGTTGGCATAGTGACTTTATCAACTATTGTTCCTGTTGTTACTACCCCTGTTGATGTAGTTGGCTGGGGATACACAACTTACCCTGCAACAGGGGTGTCCAATCAGCTAAAAACCGTTAGCACATATATAATAAGTCAAACTGTATGTCAAGCTTCTTATACAGGCTTTACTCTTCAATCAACGCAGTTTTGCACGTTAAAATCAACGGTCGGAACTTGTAGTGGCGATGGTGGCGGTCCAGTTTTGCTAGGTACTACGCAATTTGGAATAATATCCATGGCAGTGTTATGTGCGCAAGGTTATCCTGATATACATACGAAAATCGCATCTGTTAATGCTTGGATAATAACAAATGCTGTTTCGATATGATAGTTTTTTTGATTTTTGTTTTCATCTATAAACGTAGTAAAATAATAAAAACGCATTTACAATCTTATTCCTTCAAAAAGTTTATATAAACATTTGTTTTAGTCCATGTTGAGATAGTAAAGTGAAATTAAACTGAAAAAACTGATAGTTATTTAAAAAAAATTAAAGTTGCAAGTCGTATAGCTTGTAAATATTGATTCAAAACGCAGTCTTAGGCTCCGTTGCATCAAACATTGTTAACTTTGAAAATGTAGTAACCTACGTGGACATGTTATTAAATCTCGTAATTGATTGATAGATTTAGACTAGTTAAAAATTTTAACATTTCTGCCAGATAAAGTGAGATCCTATTCATATTTACTTCTTTCTTTACCAGATTGACTATATTATTCTTAGCGTCATCTACTTTGTCAGTCAAACTTAGATTTTATCAAAATTTACGAACATTATTGAAAAAATCATCAATGAGTGAGATTTAGCAGGTGTAGAGTGTAGCATATCGTCATCATTATTATAAGACCTTAATTTGAGTGTAAAAAACATGTTTGTTTACTTATGAATACGCCACAGATTTTGCCACTTATATTATTAATAAATAAAATACAAGAAATAATATATGAAACGTTACTTTATCATTTTTAACATTACAAGAATAAGGTTATACTATACGTTAAATGCTTGCTACCACTATTACAAAATTTACGAATTATAAGTATCACTGACTTTGTTCAATGTTATAAATGTTATAATCATTGCAAATAAATTATACACTGCAATAAAATGAACTTAATAATAATCGAACAAAATATATTGTGACATTTATTGCAAATAAACAAACTCTGCCCTCTAACGGCGCTTACGGCAAGTAAGTATACCGTCTGTTAAATCTACAACAGAATTAGAATATGGCGTCACTTCAATACTTTTTGGTTTTGTCGTATAAGTGCAATTTCCCGATCAGTGGTGGTGTGTTATTGGATTAAATTGACTGTGGAAACAGGCAGTAAATGGAAAATAACGGAATAACTCGGTAAGCAAGCAAACAAAGTTTTTGTAGTCAGACTTTGACGTTATGTGCTTCTTAATTAACCAATACTGTGGTATACACAATATGTAAATGTCAATTATTAAACTTTACAAAAAATGCAGTAGGTTCTTTTAATTTAATTTTGTTTATTGATCAGAGCAGCAACAAAAGTAATCGCGGCGTTTACTTAAACAATCAAGGTCGCATGTGTTCACTTCAATTAAAACCAAAAAACAATGTGTCCAATAAAATAACTGAACTTAAACAGATAATTTTAGTGCGGTATTAACTGGAAGGTTCGTGTACTTGTTTATGTAGCAGGGCTCGGAGTTACATAAAGTTGCCGTCAAACAACTTGCTGGTTGTACCCATCTGGATGTTTGCAATCAGGGATAGCCCCGAACCGCACAAATATTAGCAGTAGCGCTATCTAATCAATTTGAACAACAAGGTAAGTGTGAATAACAACCTTAGCATTTAAACTCAAGAATTTGTTTCTTGGACGTACAACTTAAAGAAGCGCGTTAAACTATGTAACGAAACGGCAGAGGTGATCGTAATTGTTTCTAAAATTGTATAAAAATAGTTTTCAATTACGCCTGAGCTTTGGACTTGCCGATGAATACCACCTCTACCGCTTTGAAGCGCGTGACTCTCCCCTGCCGAATAATCATTCAACCGGAACGAAACAGTAAATAAAAGCCGCCGTCAACGCTAAAAATGCTCTCTCTCATCCATATCTCTTTTATATACTGATACCCGTTCTTGACCTGATTAATATTTTACTACTTAATGCTTTTGTACCCGGCTAACTCTTTTCCGAACCGATCCTGATACTGTATAATTGTGTGCACCGATTAACCGAGACCCAGACCTTCTGAACTCATACCGACCTGCTTCGAACCCTGCTACTCTTACGAATTTTGTATTAAATTTTTCATTTTGTATTAGAACCCCTGTTACGTCAAATGGCCCTTTCTCAAGTTGAACACAAGCTCCGGTTTCACCGAGCAGTATTTGTTATAACCGAACCTCAGTCCGTTAGTAAATTGACAAATCATTTGCGCCAGTCTGATGTAGGATTTATCAAGCGTAAACTAAATCTCCAGTTACTTCCCTTAACGTAGCTGAGGTTGGCATGATGAAATACTGCCCAAGCTAGGCTGGCTTAGAGCATTTCAATACGTTTGGCATCACTATGTTTTGGCTTCGAGCTGAGGTCTAAAATTAATCATTCCAAATCAATAAGTCAGTTTTGAAATAATCACCTGAATTTGCTAAAGTTTTCGTTTGACAGTATAACTAAACCGCAACAACCCGTAATACTAATAACGTAATCGAATTCTGCCGTGTTTTATTCGTATAAAACTTTGACATTAATAGACACTAGTGGTCAACCCGCCGTAAATTCGAAATTAAACCCCGTTAGTTGTAGCAATGTATTACCTGAAATACTTAATTAATTACACCTCTCGTTAACCTTTATTACCTACCGTACCTGAATAAGTTTACGGCCTGTGATTAACTTGATTTACAGCAGTTTTCGAAAGGATTCCAACCACGCCATTTACATCTGTTCACTTTCATTTAGGAAATCACTGATTTTTTTGTCTTTTAAGATTAGATACGGAAAAGTGACGAAGCATCATTTTAATTAATGTTAATAATTATATAAGGGGAATCAAACGACCCCAAGTGTATATATTTATTGTAAGAATTACATTTTTAGTTTCTATAATAAATTTATGTTAATTGTATTCAACTTAATAACGCTTTAAATTCAACGCCGAGACTGTAAGCCACCGGGGGTATTCAATTGACTGCCGGTGATCGCCGCGGTTCTCCGGCGTATCGCGGATGCGTTTCAGATCTTTGACTCGTCTCACCACTTTCCGTGAGTTTGGGGCCCTCAACTCCACAATGACTGGAGAGAGAACAGTTTTGATGAGGAAGGGCCCCGAATACTTCGGTGCTAGGTTTGCACTGAATTTCTTGGCCTTATCTGATACTGGCTTGTCCTTCTTATACACGGCGTTTTCGATTCGGGGCTTATACGGGCGTCTTCTCAGATTGTAGTGGTGACTTTGCTGAACGAACGACTAAGCGAGACGATCCCGCGTCACCTGGAACAAGTCTTTAAGTTTCTGCATTGCTTGCAGTCGTTCGCCCACGTCAGGTACATCGGAATTCTGCGTCCTGTGTAAGGCATTAGAACGGTAAGTTCTTGACCAAAATTTAAAAGTGGTGGCGTGAAACCAGGTGATAAATGTGTCGATGTGTTTATAGCATACCCAATCTCCGCTAAGCTCTGGCCCTAGTCTCGCTGGTCGGGTCCGTTGTTTGAGCAATCATGGTCCCCAAAACTTTGTTCATGCGTTCCACCGGGTTTGCTTGGGGCGTATAAGATGGCGTGAACCTGGATTGAATGTCCAACGCTTTCAATTCTTCTTTGTTTCCTTTACTGGTAAATTGGGGCCCGTTGTCGATAAGTAGAATTTTGGGCGTACCGTATTTATACACAATTTGTTCTTTCAAGGCTTTCACAATGGCAGCGGTGGTGGCGGTTTTCAACGGTCTTATTTCTGTCCATTTGGTGAATTTATCCTGAGAGACCAGTAGATAACAGTGACCTTTCTTTGAGCGAGAAAATGGGCCTATGAGATCGCTGCTCACGATTTCCCACGGGTGGTGGCAGCGTAAGAAGTGCATCTTTTCGGCAGTCAAGCCTGTGGCTTCTTTAAGAGTATTATACTTCTGACACTTTCGGACGTGCGTACGAACATCTCTTGCAATTCCGGGCCGATAGTAATTTTGAAATTTTGTGTCTTTGCTACACAAAAATGACCAGCTGTAAGGCCGTCATGGCATTTGGCAAGGACTTGTTGGCACTGAGGTTTCGGTATGCATACTTTCCAGCTCGAGTGGAAACCCTCACCTACCTCAGTACTATTGACGGGAAAGTTTTTATAGAACTAATCTCCTTGCATTCGGTACTCGGGCTAGGCCTCAGGATTTTCTCTCACCTTGTCACGCGTCTGGTTATACCAGTTGCACGTGGGTTGCGGTTGAACTAGGGTGGAGACTGGGCTAGTAGTGTCGGGTTTATGTAGGCGGGACAAGGTGTCGGTTACCACGTTATGGGACCCCGGTCGATATACTATTTTATAGTCAAACTGCTGGAGCTTGAGAATTCACGTAGCCAAGCGTGACGTTGGGTTTGCCATCGTCTTCAGCGACTTAAGACTCCGATGATCGCTAATTACCTGGAAATGGTAGCCCTCTAGGTAGCCTTTTAGTTTCCGGACCGCCCACACTACCGCCAGACATTCCAGTTCTATGATGGAGTAATTCTTCTCCGCGTTTGTCAGAGCTCGGCTGATGTAGGTCAGTACGCGTTCCTCGCCATCTTGGATCTGGGTGAGAACGGCTCCTAACTTACTATTGCTGGCATCGGTCGGCAAACACAAGGAGACTCGACAGTCCGGACAAGCCAAAATGAGTGCAGAGGTAGGCACGGTCTTTAAATTGTTAAACGCTTCTTCCTGTATCGGCGTCCAAGTGTACCTCGTTGCCTTTTTTAGTAATCCCGTCAGAGGGCCGGCGATCTGCGCAAATCCGGTCACAAATTTTCTGTACCATGACGCCATGCCTAGAAATCTTCTTAACTGTTTCATAGTTGTCGGGGCGCCAAGCTTTGCGATTGCTTGAACTTTCTAGATCCAGCCGTATCCCGTTGCGGTTAACTACTTGACCAAGATATTTTAGTTCAGTCTGGCAGAACAAACATTTTTCTTTGGATAACTTCAATCCCTGAGCCCGCAGGCGCTGAAACACTTTCTAGAGGTTGGCTAAATGTTCTTCGAAGGTTGATCCTAAAACAATAATTTCGTCTAAATAAGCAAAAGCCTTCGCATCCATCTCCGGGCCGATCACCTCATCAAGCAGTCACTGGAACGTGGCCGTGGCCGAATGCAACACAAACGGTATCACCCGGAACTGGAAGAGACCACGGCCGGGAACAGTAAACGCCGTGATCGGTCTGCTATCGGTATCCAGGGGTATTTGCCAATATCAGTCCTTCAGATCGATGGTGCTGATGTATCGGGCTCCGCAAAGTTTGTCTAGAATGCTTTGTATGAACAAGATCGGGTAAGCATCTTTGACAGTAAGATCATGTATTTGCCGGAAGTCGATACAAAACCGATACTTTTTAGTTGCTTTACGCACTAGTACCACGGGTGAGCTCCAGGGACTGCAAGAGGGCTTGATAACTTGTTCTCTCAACATCCTATCGATCTTTTCATTTATTACCTATTGCATGGCAGGGTGCGAGGGTAATATCTCTGTTTAACGGGTTTTAGGGTGATACGGTGAGGGACTCCAGTGGCGCGTCCGGACATTGTTCGAAACTGTTCTAATTCGGTTTTTAGGAACCGGTTAAGGATCGGTAGTTCGGCTTCCGAAATGCTGTACAGACCCTAGAGGCCGGGTGTAGTGGTTTCATTACAGAGTATCGGTTCACCGTTTGATACCAAAACGCGCTCCAGTACCTGGTCAAGAGTTGACACTCGAACGGGACGGTTTACTTACCAATCTGGATCGAAAATACGTAATTTCCACTGGTGTGTACGATTTCTCCGTTAGCCAATTGTACACCATCGACCTGCTCTCCGAGCGGTCGGCGATCACGTTCTACAAGTGAATGGAGTCGAGAACCAATGTAACTACGGGCGGCACCAGTGTTCACCAGGGCGTGAAACCACTGTGCATACACGCCTACAAACAGGAATAACCGTGAATCGAGTAAAGCTACCGCGGAGAGAGTGCTAGGTGAACGAGAGCAGACGTTTTTGACAGTTTTTAGAAATGAACTCTACTCGACGTCATTTGTAGAGCCGGGGTTGGCAGTTTGACTAGCGGGGACTCGTTCATTCTAGTCGGCCGGATTTGTTTCCAGCCTGGAAGCATGGACAATCCCGGGAGTAGACACCGTCCTTACCGCAACGAGAACAAAACAGTCGGAAACGTCCGCGGCACTAGTTGTTGAAATGTCCTCGTCGGCCACATCGCCAACATATTTCAGTTTGGAGGAGCTGGGTTGTTCCTCAACAGCATCCGTTACTGAGAGACGCAATTGCTATAACAGAACGGACTGCCGGTGGTTGCCGCGGTTCTTGACTGGGTATTGCGTCGAAGTCCCTGGCTAACATTTCTAACTCACTTAGGTTTGTAAAATCTTTCTGGCGGATGTACAATTTGTACGCGTTGCGGAGATTTTCGTATATTCTTTCAAGCTGGGCTTCTGAAGACATCTGGCCGTGTCGTTGCATGAGAGTTCGTAGTGCATTCATATAATCGACGGCGTTTTCTCCTTCTTTTTGCACGCGGCTACGGACTGCTTCCTCCAGTTGGTAACGGTACCGTGGCCCGACAAAATGTAGCTTAAAGTTACTCACGAAGTTGTACCAGTTCGACCATTGCTGTTTATTATTCCGGTACCACAGGAAGGTGTCATCTTTAAACAATTCGGGTAGTGCTTGAAGCAGCGTCGCACCCGGGATGCTAAACACTTTTGGAGTTCTTCGACGCGCTCCAGGAAAGAAATCGGGTCGGTCTTACCGTCAAATTGTATCCCCCATTTCCTAACACTATCACATAGTTGTGCAGTTGCACTTACGACGGCCGGTGTGGTTAGCGGGTTTGGAGACGTTGGTCGAGAGGTATCTTGGCTCCTGGCGTATGTCAGCGTGCTGGACAAACCTTCTCGGGTTCTCAGAAAGTTAATTAGGCGAGCTTTCAGTTCATTAACTCTTCCGGATGTTTCTAGTCTGTGCGTTCGTAATCGGTTCAACAAATCGTCTTTCTTCATATTACAGACCCAATTGACCCACCCGTCTGGTTTATGGATTCCTTCTGGAGTTTGTTCGACTGGATCAGACATTGTGGATTTTTAGACAAGGTATCTCGGGCGCCATCAGTTGTCCTATGCTAATTGACTGGTGTCTATTAATGACAAAGCAGTTTACGAATAAAACACGGCAGAATTCGATTACGTTATTAGTATTACGGGTTGTTGCGGTTTGGTTATACTGTCAAACGACAACTTTGGCAAATTCAAGTGAGTATTTCAAAACTGACTTATTGATTTGGAATGATTAATTTTAGACCTCAGCCCGAAGCCAAAACATAGTGATGCCAAACGTATTGAAATGCTCTAAGCCAGCCTAGCTTGGGCAGTATTTCATCATGCCAGCCTCAGCTACGTTAAGGGAAGTAACTGGAGATTTAGTTTACGCTTGATAAATCCTACATCAGACTGGCGCAAATGATTTGTCAATTTACTAACGGACTGAGGTTCGATTATAACAAATACTGCTCGGTGAAACCGGAGCTTGTGTTCAACTTGAGGAAGGGCAATTTGACGTAACAGGGGTTCTAATACAAAATGAAAAATTTAATACAAAAATCGTAAGAGTAGCAGGGTTCGAAGCGGGTCGGTATGAGTTTAGAAGGTCTGGGTACAATAGCAGGTATCGGTTAATCAGTGCACACAATTATACAGTATCAAAATCGGTTCGGAAAAGAGTTAGCCGGGTACAAAAGCATTAAGTCGTAAAATAATAATCAGGTCAAGAACGGGTATCAGTATATAAAAGGTAGTACCAGAACTAGGTCGTGGAAGAGAGAGAGCATTTTCAGCGTTGACAGCGGCTTTTATTCGGTGTTCCTTCCGGTTGAATAATTATTCGGCAGGGGATAGTCGTGCGCTTTGAGGCGGTAGAGGTGGTATTCATCGGCAAGTCCAAAGCTCACGCGTAATTGAAAACACTTTTTATACAATTTTAGAAACAATTACGATCATCTCTGGCGTTTTGTTACAACAACTACCAACAAAAATAAAAGAAATACACTTTAGATAGCATAACTTACTGAAACTACGTTGTACACAATTACAAAGTATTTCAACTAATTTAGTTAAAATTGCAAGTTGAAATTTTGTCTCGATGCGTTGTGAAATTTTAATTTGAAAATATTAATTATTGTTAGTTGTTTTGTTTTTAAGTAACCTTTGTTAAAAATATATCTTCCGATCGTATTCATGTTTAAACTTCTTTTCTGTTAAAACATTAGTTAAATTTTTTTTTAATTTTCTTTCGTGATATGTTGCGATATCTATCACAACGACAAAAAATATTTGAAATTACTTTATATATAATTATAATGCATTGTTTACAGTAAGAGAATATTTATTAATTTTATTCCAAATGATATTGACTTATTATTACGTTTATTATTTATTTATTACGATTGAAACAATATTATTAAATAATAGCAAACTTCCACGGCCAGAATCTATACTAAAATGAGAACGTTTTTTGAGTTTAGATCTTGTCATTGTTGTAACCAAAATTGTTAACGTTTGCAAAACAGCAAAATTGAAAAACTCAAAACAACAACCAAAATCTAACTAAGAACATCTAAAGAAGAGGTAGGAGAAGTCTTTGTATATAAAAAAGTATTGTCACAATTAGTTACAAGCGACTTAAATTACGTTACTGACGGAAAGAGTGTGTTTTCTATAAAGAAATAATGACCGAGAACCAAAGAGGTTGCCTGTTTGAGTTTTTCAATTTTTTCTCACGGTTTGATTAAGTCTTTTACGAAAGTAGGCAAAACGTTGGCAATTTCGGTTACAACAATGACACGGTTCAAACCCAGAAGTCGGTTTCATCTTAGAATATTACCAAATGTTTTCCTAAGTTATCTAAAATAAAATCTTGACATCTATTTGTTAACAATGATTTGTAAACAAAGAATGCAGCCATACTAACTAACGTTCACTTTAAAAAAAACCGTTAATTTAACTATTCCGTAAAGGTTTTGATCTGAAAGCTTACGTCTTGTTTAATCGATTCGTCTAACATTTTTGTTTTTAGTTTAATATATATTAATCGTTTTAAGTAGTATAACAAAGTGCGTTCTACACCACTTTGAATTTTGCTTTAGAGGTCGGCGAGTTTGTGAGGCGTAAAGTCGGTGATGGGAGTGGATGTAGAAAAATTAAAAGTACATCTAATTAGCATTTAGGACAAAAATGCTTTTAGTGACAGCGGTGCATGGTACATTGTTACATGTCGTTATTTACGTATTTGCTATAAATAATAATTAGTAATAAAATTTAGGCTTATACTGGTTTCTTGAGTACACTGTAGCCAATAAAGATTAAAATTGAGAGTTTTGATGTAAACAATCTTATTACTTCATTTCGTATTCAATTTTTGCTGCAATAGTTAGATTGCTCATAACGTTTCCGTCAAATTCACTAATTCGGTAATAAGATTGAGATATTCTCGCAGAATTAAACAAGTTAGTAGTTATATCAACAATTGCAACACGTTTGTTAGAATTGAGACGGCCTTGTCTCTCTTTCTTAACAGTTATTTATAGAGAAAATTTTGCTTTGTGCTCTCTATTAAGATTATACTAAAATAAATTACGGACGCTTACTTTGGGAAATTCTTTATATGACGATTACTACCTTAAGCCTGAATTAACCAAATCTACAAATATCTTATTATGAAATCATTTTTGCATTGGTAAATTGTAATTTAATATCTTCAGCTTCCAACAGAATTTAATTATAGATAACACTAAAACGTTTACTTTCAGTCGTACATTTTTGTAGCATCGTTAACATTAGATAAAACAGCTGTAGTGTATACGCTGACGCTTGTCAGTTTGTTTGTAATCAAAGTCAGAAAAAACATATGACGTCGTACGCAAGCTTGCTTATTACGTTAATTATATTAAGGGTAGTAAAAGTTTTACTACTCGATTTCAAGAAATTTTAATGTTAGTAAGCTTTTGTAATTTTTTTTAGGCGATGTTATTATTTATAATTATTAATTCGTAACGTGTCGCGACTGTATATATGTAATTAGTAGTTTGATCAAGTTCAAAGTTTGTAACTAAACTTTTTTGTAGGGGGTTCTTTTGGTAACGACTACGGTAGCTGCATTGTCTTTGAGTAGGCGTAGTTAAAAAAATAAAATAAAGTTGGAAATTACCTATGCGCCACTTCTCGTACTGATTAATATTCTTGGTTTGGAGAGACTAAGGGTACGTCTGGACCTACTACAGGATAAACAGGAAAGAGACAATATACAGCAAGTAAAATGTAACATACTTTTTCCAAGAAGAAAAACTGGGAGACAATATTTTAGTAGCGAGTATCACAGTTTATAAAAAAAACTAATAGCACACGAGACATTAAACTAGTATTATGGTAATAGTAATATAAATATTTCAATAATATTCAATATAATAAAGAGATTGCCACTGATAAGCTTGTTCGCTTTATTATAACTAAATACCACAAAAACTGATTAACTAAATTATTGCAGTTACGGATGCTATCACACTCTAAAACTTAATTACAGTCGTGACACCTACCCAGCAACCACAAACTTTAGATGTCGCTGCGTAATTGAAATAAATTGAACAATAACTTATCCAATAGAATTTTTGGATATAGAGTAATAGTAGTCGCTTATAGTTTATAGTTGACAAAGAAGCGCATGTAAGCTTACGTATGGTACTAATGCATCTAAATTGGCTTGAATTAATTCAATCAGACTCAAACCAACTCGACGGGTATTTGGTCAATGTACATACACTGCTGAAACGCATAAATGCTACAATGTTTAATCGTTAAGACTGTAAATAAAGTTTTAGTGTGATCCACAGATTTAAAATATTTAAAGTGAATAAGTAAAGTACCCACAATCCTGTACTTGCTCAAAGAAAACGTTTTCCTTGTTGAGTCGAGCTGGAATATTTATAAACAGCAAATTGTGTCTAACACAATGACTCACGAAAGCAAAAATCTACAAAATTATTAGTTAACTCTAAAAGCAATTAGACAAAAACCCGGCTATTGAATGCTGTTGCACTCATTAAAGTAAAAGTTGATATCGCAGTCGATTGACGCATTAGGAATAGTATCACGGAGAAAAGTTCTTGCCAAGACTTCGTTTACAGCTTTAACGTAGGCCTTCCAGAATTCTAATCGTTTCATGAAGGTACTTGGTCAATATTAACCCCTCATCGATCGAGATTATATCGAAACATCCGACTAACACGTAACGGAACATGCTACCAAATCAACAAAGAAATTACTAAAGAATTCTAAAAACTAATAGGAAAAGCTCGCCCTGTGTTGAATAAACTAATAGGAATGCGTTTTCGATTTATATCCTAACTCTCATAAACGCCGATGATGTTAGAAAATTAAAATTTAAACATGACAAGCACGATTTTAAGTAGTTGACGGTTTAACGTCTTGACAAGATATGAAATAAAACAAAACTCGCTAAAGGGCGTCAAAAGCATAAATTAAAAATTTATGCACATAACAAACTACCCATTTCCAGACATCGGCCAAAGAAAAAAAGACTAAGCTTGGCGGTACAAAACTCCCACAACACGTGAAAAACCAGAAATGCAAAAGAACCATTGTTTTGTATTCATTAATTGTTTAGTAGTTCTAGGCATCTTATATATTAATGAAAGAGCCCGGCAATTTCAATTGTGACACGCTGGATAAAGTAATTTATATTTGTACTCTTGCATTAAAAGATTTGTTTTGATAGCTTGTTGGTTTCATTCTTTCTAATTGCTCGTACCAAGTTTGTAACAGTGGTCTTATTGAAATCAATGTCTTTTAACAATTTAAAAGAATTTTTTCTATCTCCTATAAACCTTATGCTGCAAAACAGTCTTTAAAGCTACTCGAGAAAGAAAACTACAACTAAAACAACATAATTATTTTTTTTTAATAAACTGGTATTAAACGAAACTTTATTTAAACGTTAAATTAGTTAGTTTTGACTGTAAATTATGAACTTTTTATTATTGAAAAATTTTAATTGTTGGTTAATCCGCCAAATATCCCCAATTAAATATTTTTTTGTTAACAAGAGTTTAATCGGAGATTATTGTTTTGTGCAACCCAAAATGTATATAATTCACGGTTATTCTCTGATTAACGTCAACTTTAATTAAATATTTAATTAACCGTTAATGGCACAGTGAACTACGATTAAAAGATAATAATGTTTTAATCAAAGATTAAACTCCAAGTAACGGTCAATTATTATAATAATTATTTGATTATTGTTATTATAAATAACACAAACATCAAATTAACCGATCAAAAAAACGAGTTAATAAACTTTAAAAGAGACAAGCTTGTCACTGTTTGATTACAATTGGAACAAATATTATGAGTTTAAAATTTAATAGAAGTCCTATTTCTAATGTAAACTGGTTTACCTGTATTTTAACAACTGCAACAGCCGTTGTAAACCATGAAAGTAGCAACATCCGTAATAATATTTGAGAATCGGTGAACTACAATGCCATCAACACATTTACAAACATTCTACTTACCGTTAAAACAAAAATCAACGATGAGTTTTACGTGATGCGCGAGAAATCCTAACACAAAAAAAACTGTTCCTGTTTGTGCAGAGCAACTGAAGTTTTGGATAATTAACTTATTCTTAATAGAATTGGTATAGATAAATTTAAAATTTGTCTAAAATGCACTTTTCTACATAAATTAGTTTGTTACTTTCGATTTTATTCCTGTTCGTTGCAACTGTACTATAAATCGAATATTATACAACTGTAAACATTCGGTTGAGCTGTGTAATCGCTGCGCATTCTAACCATCATGCCAAGATTTTACAAATCTTACTATTTTATGCTATTTAGTAATTTGTATAGATTTTTAAAATTGCTAGATGTTGGCATCCGCAGACGGTTTATTAAATCTGTATAATTTTTCAACCAAGTATTTTGTTCTAACTCTAAAACACAATACACATGTTTTAAGTACATACCTAATTTTAAACAAGGTTTTAAATTTTTACTAAACAATATAGCGCGATTTTATGTGTAGGTTAATTAACAGTTTTTTTTTATTATTTCATAGTGGATGTTTTTGTTTCAGGCAAAAAAGTAAATTGTTATGAACATAGTGAATTATTATTAACATTAAGCAAGTTAAAATTTGTAATTTCATTAGTATCAAGCTATTTAAAACCACTGTATGGTAAAAACGCATTCATTGCAAGACCATACAGATTATTTATATCAAAATAAATTAAATATAATTTGAAACGTTGGTATTATAGTTACTTATGTGTTTGTTAATTTTACTATGCTTTATCGAACATTGAGATAAATCTCTTCAATATCTTGTTCTACAAACATTAATATATCTATATAAGTTCCAATTGCATTTGAGTAAATTTAAACATGGCGTCCTAAGTATATCCAGAAACCGTGTAATAATGAGGCAGATTGAATTTATACGTATGCATACATCTGTTTAAGCATGTGCATAATTTTATGGGATATATAAGCATCTGTTAAAATAAAAAAAGTTTTTTGACAAGTATTGTAGTTCTCGTTAAAAGTTTATTCTAATAATTTGTATAGTCATTCGGATGTACACCTTTTTGTTTAATCAAATGAAATTGTTTAGCAGATGCATTTGAAAATTGCAACTTCATAATATAAAGTTGATCATTATTTAAATAAGATGGACTGTTCATATATTAATTAATATCTATAAACCTGAGTTTCATATTGTCTTTCTTTTACATTTTTTAACAAGGTTTTCAATAAATAAATGTGCATTATATTTGGAAAGTAAATGAAATAGAAACAATACCATTACATTCTCTGTGGTTGACCATGAAATACGTTGGAAACATCACATAACGTGTATTTTTTTCAGGTTTGGAATGTTTAAAACAACTCAAGCGCCTGTGAAACGTACCATGATCCTTGTAAGCCTCAGAGAACATTGAACAAATAAGAGAATCTAAAAAAAGTCCAAAATGTTATTAAAAAAATTGCAATGCTGAAGTAGAACTAAGCAGATCATCTAGCAAGTGTGGCAGGAAACTGAGAACGAAAAACATAAGAACAATATAACTAGAATAGTTTAAAGGATTACATTGGCATCAATAAATGTACTAATTGATAGACATTTATCTATAAAATTGCATGGTTTATTAAAATCACGCGCAGTAATATAGTAGATATTTGAAGCTATAAAGTTGTATGACTCAAAAACTGAAATCACGTTTATCAAAACTTGCCAATGATGTTAAGAAAGAAATGTCTAAAATGAATATATTATTACTCGGTGTTTAATGAAAACGTGGGTGGGTTAAATTGAATATAAAATTATGTGTATTATGTGTATATGTATTATGTGTATCTCAAAACGTAAAATCAAAAGTCGAAGTTTAATAAAAAGGGCTAATCAAAACACTGTAACAAAACGCATCTAGTCAATATCAACCAAAGAAGCACACTATTAGAATCTAATTTTCAGTGTGTAAAATCACTAACTTCTGAAAATAAAACATATCTGACTACTGATTAACTTTGTTAACAATTTGACAACACTTATGAGTGTTGTGCAATGCCGGATCTTCATATCTTTTTTCTCTGTGTTTTTTTAGTCTGATTTTTAAAGGTGCATCGCGCAACTCTTGTTGGAAGAACAACATAGAATAAAATAAGCAGAAGCAAAGATCATACACAGAGAGGCACACTGGTACAATTTTTTTTTAAAGAAGCAGAAGTAATTAACAACAACAAGGAAGTCTTTAGTCAACCTAGTGTAGAAATAGGTAACTTGTAAAAGACGTTAATTGAACGCTTAAAAGAACTTGAATTACACTACTGTTTCTATTTGCTAATATTTGTTTCGCTTAATTGCATTTTGTTTGTTTGATCGCTTCATAAATCATATCTTTAGCATATAAGTTTCAGTAGTCTCTAAGTTTGCTAGTATTCACTTGATGACTATTGCAGATATTCTAGCAATCAAAACATAATGTATATTCCTGTATTTTAAAAAAATTGAAATAAAACAAATGCAGATCTAAAATTATGCAAAACTCAAACGGAAATTTAAAATTAATTACATAAAAAAATTAAATAAAAACTATAGAAATGCACAAAGAAAATTTTTAAAATACAAAACAAAATTGTAACTAAATACAAAATTTAGATTAAATTAAATTTAATAACGCATGACTAAAATTAATATGAAGATAATAATACAAAAGTAAAAACAAAAGTCAAAGTAAAAAAATGAAAAAGCCTTTCACCACAGAATTAACTAAAACATCTTATGTAGTTAATAAAAAAAATATAACAAAATTGTCTTATTAATTATATTACTTTAGCCTAGGTAAAACGTAGCTTATACTTTTAGACTTCAAAGTTTTACAAATACATTTACACTAAAACCTAAAGAATATGAATATGAACGAAACGTCAATAAATATATCAGACCAAAATACCGGGTCCTTCTCGTAAGTAAATGTAGAGAAATCAAACGATGGTTACAAGTTAATTCCACGCCCCTTTTACTCGCCGACACTAAAGTCAAAGACTAGAGTGGTGTAAAACGCATATTGCTTTACTACTAATCTAATTTTAACTAATATATTTTTAAGTACACTCCTAATATTAATTTTATAAAATAAACTCTAACGTTTTTTTACGTGTAATTTTATTTTAAACGAAAAAAATAGACAGAATTTAAAATCTAACCAAAAATCTTTAGGTGATAAACTTGTCAACCAATATCTAAATTTAAAAACATGGATAAATTTTAAAATGAACAAACGACAATCTAGAGAACTTTTTTGATGAACCGGTTGTCTATCATGGCTGGTACCACATCCGGGTACGGAATGTCCGTCTTGTCTGGTTCAAAAAGAAAACGTCTTTTGGTGGCGTCGACTGTGCTGATTATTTGTTACTTTGGTTCTAATTCTATTTTGTAAGCGGTTATTGAAGTCTTGCTGACAACGTCGTTAAAATGCAGTATTTTTTTCAGAAATTGATGCGAAAACCTCAGTTGTTTGCAATTCAGATTTCAAAGCCAACGGTAGTCGGCAATGGAATTACGTTTGGTCGAAGTGTCATTTGATAATTCCTAGATCAAAAACAACTTGTTGGCTTTAAAAATATCTAAACTTAAGGCAATATCAGAAATTAAGTTCCGAAGATAATAAACAGAGAGATAGATAGAGGCAAATTGTATAGAATGTTTGAACATTCCTCGAGTAGTACTTACTGAGCCATATGGGAGATGAATTATTTTACTTGGGACAATGGTAAGTGGTATTTGTTGCTAGATAAGTAGGTCAATTTTATTACCCACGAATGTTTCAGCTTTCAATTTAATAAACAAACGGGCAGAAGAAACCTACGTAGACAATTTTTCCATCCTTTGGGCTGCGTAGCGAAAGCAAAATCCATAGGATATCTTAGCTTTCTAACTAAATTCCGACGTTCTACGACACGTAAAATTCAATGCACAACATGCTTTGTTTACCACAACGAAAACTCACTTACTGGAGTGACGGTTCTGGTAAACTTCTACTCTAGAAACGACATCTGTTTTTTAGAGTGGACTTTCTCTAGTGCGTAAGTAATGTACAAAACCGATTCGAAACTGTTTGACACTTTCTTCTGTATCGAGACTAAATTTTTTTATTTTGTTGATTCATTTATCTTCCTTTTTTTAGCAGTTGCCATCGGTTGCAGATGTCTTTACTCGAGTGCTAGTTCTTGTTAAGAACCAATTGGTAACTTTGTACTAAAACAAAATTAAAAGTTAGAAAAAAATTTATTAAGTTATAACGGTTTATATCGACTGTTTTTTCACTAGCATGTAATTACTGAAAGCAATCAGTCGAATTCTGGCACGTTACTTTTTTCTTGTAACAAATAGAGGTTAAACCACGTGCGTGGATTAATTTGGTAGTGTATTTAAGTTAATTTTAGTAGTCGGCGTCGGGTTAATTAAACAACTCTTTGTAGGAATGTATGATAATGAAACAATTAATTAAACTGCGTAAATTAGATACAAATACAAATTTTTAGGTTATAATGGCTAGTCTTTTACACCGCAAAGCTGAACCCTGACGCTGTACGGACGTTTAGTACCGGATGAAAATGTGAAACGCTTTTTAGTAGCGCTAAACCGAATATCACGCTTTGTAATTGTTGGGACGGATTCAATTTATCAACGTCAAGCGCCAGAATGTACTCTTACGATATTTGTTCATGGAAAACAGAATAGGGTTTAATTGAGTGCGCCAAGAAAATCTTTTACGCTCAAGAATTGGTACAGGTAAGCAAAATAAATAGGATACAAATTGATTAAACCAAATAATAAAATTCTAGGAGTTATCTTAAAGAACATAAAAATGAAAAAGTGAAAATAAAAAGGAAAGAACATAAATACAAAAACTCTAATTTTAAATTGTAAATCGGCAGACAGTATTGGTGAAGTCGATGTTCGAAAAGTTCTCAAAAATCTAGATGAGGCATTGTGTGAACGGGATTTTCGTATTGAACAAGCTATCACTTGTAATTTGTCACTTCTGACCTGTAAATGTTTATTGTGCAAAATTTTGAAAATTTGTAATAAATTTAGCTTGTAGGGACTGCTGACTATGTGTGTAACAAAACACGTTTTTCTTATTGTATAAATTTGAGCGTCCTTGAGTTTTATTGTAACCTATGGTTTTCTGATTGCTTACTTTATTTTATAACATGGCGTATGGTTTTTAAAGTTGCTATAATTCTGGCCCTCTTTCATATACATTCTTATTCCTTGATGGAATTGTTTTCTCCATGCTGTGACATCATTTTTTCTTAAAGTTGCATACTGTTGCAATTTTTTTTACTTATAAAATAACGGATATTACAAACATAACACGGTTTTGTTTGCTTAAATAACTTGAACCCATTATTTTCCAATAATGATTGTAATTTAGTTATTTCAAGATTTACCAAATTCTCATCTTTGTTAATACAAGTCCTAACTTTCTGTACTGTTGGTGGTCCGTTACGTAAAAAGAATGAATGCACAATACGTCTTAGTGTATTACACTAGGCCGCTAAGCGATGCAACCAGTTGCTCCACAAACAAATGTTTCAACTGTTTATAAATGGATAAAAGTTGATAAACCACAGTAAATGTATAATCATTTGAGTAGTAATTTTTTTAACTACGTTAAAAAAATAATAATAGTAATATAGTATTTAAATTGTTTATTTTTTTTTAAATTTTGATATTTGCAACGCAAGAATAAATAAAATTTTTACAAACAAAAAACTTTTACTTATAAATCACCAAGTCGATCAAACCCAGACTTAACAAAACAGCTAATTTAATTTAGTTTTATGGTAAGTTTTTATCCTAATGAGTATTTGAAATTTTGACTAACCGGGTAACTTCTCAAAGCATCTCTATGGTATCAATTGAGTGTTGAAATTTATGTAATATGTAAAAAATTACACTAGTATTTGAGTTGTATTTTTTATTAATAGCGTGTAACGTTACTGTTGTTGTTAAATTATGTAAGAGAAGGCGGAGGTGGATGTAAACCCACCAAACCATTCAAACTTGATTTGTTTAAGTTCGCCACATATAGGATTTAGGATATGTTAATAGAATAAAGGATTGGTTAGTTAGACGAGTCGTATGGGCTGTGCTATGTAAGTACGAGGTTTAGCAAGGCAACTATTTTGCGCTTCAGGCTGATAACCAAGTAGGCGCAAAAAAGATACAATGTTATAATAGACGGGAATAAAGCCAGTTAGTCAAAACAGCTACGACTAAAAGGAAACTGAAAATGTTAGTTAACTAAAAATATTCAAATAATATATTCTATAATAAGCTACATGCAGTTAAATGACTCAATAAATACCTTATTTTACCGAAGCTGACTGTAAAACAAAATTGTAATGCTATGCAAAAATAAGAGAAACCTATGTGACGGAGTATCAGGAACACCACACAACAAGCACCGTTTGTCTTCTGCAGCGCTAATGCGTTTCAGATGGCAACAGAACCCGCCGTGCCATGTGAGAATTTATCGCCCGCTCGTCCCGGGCTATGGGACATCTTAATCTAGTTTAGGATATATAGAAACAAGGAATAGGCGTTAAGTCCTTTATGAGATGTATCTTGGCGCTGCCATTCGTTCAAGTTTTGAGATAGCCCTTGATGGCCGAAAAGGTAGGAAAACCTGTAATCGAAACTTGCTAGTTTAAGATTGTGCATGTGCCAGCTCTTACAAGAATATATTTTGTTACAACCGACAATAAATCGATAGGAACAGTACGATATGCCCCGAGGATTGTACAAAGAAATAGGGACTTAGGGACGCCAGTTTCGTGATAATATAGGTATGTTGCAGTCTGTGGTACTAGATGTCTAAGCCATATTTGAGCATAGGGATGACTGCACTGTTAAAAATGGTAACTAATGATTTCCTAGGTAGGTTTCAGTTACAATGAAAATATTGTAATGGTTGAATTTTAACTTGCACTTCTTTTCGATTGACGGATAGGCAACCTTGCCACCGCCGACGTATGAATAACTGACTTCGAGTCAATATTATTACTTAGCTTTTATTAATATCAACGTTATAACAAATTTAAAGAGATTGGAAGTACGCGTCTAAGTTGGATGTGATGTTACCGGGTAATGCAATTTCATGTAAATATCTGACTCGCAAACTTGACGTTAAAGCCACAGGCGGATTACAATCAAATTAATTACGCGGACGTATCTAACTATTACTACCGTTGGTAAATTGCGGCGGTATATTACCTACGTTCAGAGTCTACTTTAGAGTTGTTGTTTTGTATTTTCAGTATTTTTGTCATAATCAAAACGACACCAGTGGCGTAGCCACAATAGCAGTAAAAATTTTGTAAACAACGGCGATTTGACTCCTATCTCTATGTTACTTTGTGAGGGTCGGTTGTCTTAGACAAACGATACAACAAAAAAAAGAAATTAATAAAGGAAACTGTCATTTTCTTATTTGAACAAGTGTATTACTTCTTAATGTACTTTGGGAATTACGGGTTCTCTAGCCTAGATGTTTAGTACATTACTCATTTGTAAGAAAACGTAACGCATTGGCTTATCGGAAGAATACTTTTTTTTCTAATCATCCGATTCACGACCATCTGCGGCAAGGCTAGCCAAACGGTAAGTTAAACATCTACAATTATAATTTTTTTCTTATCTCATCAATTTGTACGTTACAATATTTGTAGAACAAGTGCAAGTCAGTCTTGCCTTCATCATAAGAACAATGTTTAACGAAACTTAGTTTATGATTAAGCAAAAGACTAAGGTACTTAAACTCGAAAACTCTTTAAACTAAAACACCGTTGAGTCGAAGTGAATGATTTCTTTTTAAGGAAAAACAAAAAACCATGTATTTGGTATTGTCAGCTTACACAATCACTTTGTTGTTGACAGCCCAGCGAGACATAATGTCCGAGCTATGTGATATCGTCCGCGTAAGCAAAAATGCGACAGTTATCGGGTAAGTCTTTTTTAAGTTCGCCAATACCTTCTGTAACTGCAAATTTGTCTTCATTAAAAACGAAAGGGTATATGGGACGAGATACTTTGCCGGCGGCTTCTTCATTAAGAAAATTCTTAAGTAGACTGCGTAGTACGACAACGCCTAAAGATGCGTCACCACTTCTAATTAAAATCTCATAACATAATAATACGTTATGCAACAAACAATCGACAATCAATTTGTAACCCATTGTAACATAAAATTGCAAGACGACAAAAGTTTCAAAAAAATCACGAAATTAACAAGCAAACTAAAATTTGAAAAAGACCTCACGTTTGGCGCCAAATGTTTATGTTACGTGCAAAAGCTGGAAAAGTAAAAGTTTCCTGAATGAAAATAACATAAACAAGGTTTTTTCGGTGCTTAGTGTAGATGGGTGTGGATTATATTTAAACTCCGTGACATTTTGGAAAAATTTAAAAGAAAACGAAAACAAAAGTCAAAATCAAAAGGGTGCCAAGATAAACCGACAGAATAAATGTTTGGTTACAATTTAACTATTTAACATTTATTTCGCTAGACAACACTCAAAATTAAAAAAAAAAAACAAGTTAAATTAAAGTTGATTAAATAAGCGCAAACAAAACAAAATTTAAAGAAATGGATTAAAAAATAAATAACTTAATTACATCAGAAATCGCACGACCGTGTTTGCATTAATACAAATTAAATAAGCACAAAACAAAAGAAAAATAAATTTATAGCTTTTTTTAAAACAAGATTGAAAATCTTAATAAACTACGAGAAAAATTAATTTTCCGGTTTAACGTCAAGCAAACATAATTTAAAAATTTGTCTTATATATTCTTAATAAATACACAAAAGACAATTACCATATAATAATTGTAAAATCGTAAAATTCGCAATATTTTTCCTGAGATACAGTTAAATTCTAGGGCTTCTTTTCTGTTTATTTCTTGTATGACCTGTTTTATTTTTTTTATTCCAACTTCGTTACAGCATATACTATTGTACAGTTCAACCAAATAATCGTTGTAAGACCCATTTTGTAAACCCCCACTCTTATGAATGTTACTCTATTACCGTAGTAACCAGTAACTGTTTAGCGTCAGGATTAAGAGTTCAAAACCAGCAATCGTTCAATAAACACGTTTGAGCTATTTAGATTTTTTTGCTATCACCCGAGTGTGACACGTTAATCGTATCAGCGTCATCTACATATGGTTCTTTGATCCGCTTTAAGAAATCTCGATTCAAAAATTATCTCGCTGTCAGTTTGTGTGTTGTGTACCGCTTAATTATCATATTTCAAGGAAGATCTCGCTAAGATTTGCCACTGCTCGCTCGTTCGCCGCTCTCGTATGCATTTACAACGCAGCAACCACAGATCAACTACAGTAATAAGGTCCGATATCCTTTGTACTTTTTTAACCTTAAATCCGCATAATTATTAATGTCCACCATGCCGCATAATCCTAATACTGCTAGTGAAGTACCATCCACTGTGAGCGACAATTTAAAAAAGTTAAAAAGCAACCGTATATATCTTAAACGCAATTTGACCATTTTAGAAAAATATTTAGAATTGTAAGAAAACACACCTGAATATTGTAACAAATACGTTCAGAGAATGCTAACACTTTATTAGAAAAATGTAACGAAATACTATTAGAATTAGAACTTCTAATCGCGGACGAAGCGAATTTAAATTTACAACTTTTAGAACGCGAGACTTTCAAAAATAAATATTTTAAAGCTATAGCATCTGCCGACGCAATCATCTCAAACGATATTATTGAACCTTTTAGCGGTAATCAAAGCGACGCAGACTCGGTTTCGTCAGTTCATAGTAATCATACTCAATTTGTTAAAGAGCCTATTATTTTAATTCCTGAATTGGACGGACACACTAAAGCATGGTTAGAGTTTCCTGACACATGTATATCTCTTATTCACAAAAATTGATACAATCACCGATCTGCACAAATTTTATTATCTTCGCGGTGCGCTGCGCGGAAAGGCTGTAGAAGTTATCAAATGTAGATTTTTCAAGTAAAAACTATCAACTAGAATGGGATAATTTATGTCCTAGGTACAACAACAGACGCGTGTTAGTACACAATCACATGAAAGTTCTCTTTAATTTACAATCAATCTGTTCAGAATCTTCAGACAAAATTAGAAATAGCGATGCGGTATCAAAACATTTAAAAGCTGTCAATTCTTATACCACAACAGAATTTGTGGAATATATTTATTGCTCACTTAATCGCAACTAAATTGGATTCAATCACTTCTCGCGATTGGGAAAAAAAACTGAGACTGTTAACGAACTACCCACCTTAGAAGACCAGAAAATAGACAAACTCTTGTTGAACGAAAATAATTGCAAAAAAGTTTAAACTGTCGTTCTCTTCTTGTTCATAATTCAAACTGTTTCATATATAGGAAAAACCATATCCTACAAGAATGTACTTCATTTTTAAAATTATCTCCCAATGAACGTTTAGCAAAGGTTAAAGAAATCAAACTCTCTATTAATTGTTTATGGAAGGGTCACTTTGTTGGTGCTTGCAAATCTAGCACATGTAAGACATGTCACAGCAAAAATCATACTTTATTGGACTTGAAAAAAGAAAAAAAAATATTTCTTTTGATTGAAGACGACGAATCTGTTAAAATTCCTACAACCTCTATTTTTTCGTTAAATAATTATGTTTCTCTTTCCACATTCGTTAATGCTTATGGTACTTCTCACATTGCACGAGATATCTTGGACGCAGGAACTCAATCTTCTTTTATTAGTAAACATCTCTGCGACATTCAACATTTAGATTTGCATGATTCAAATGTTTCTTATTCGCAATCTTTAGCTAAGTTTTATTAGAGGTACAATCATGTTATAGTTGTTTTAAGATTACTTTCTCGTGTTTAATTAATAATAATGTTACTGGATGTATACCCAACTTCACAATCGACAGTTCTATTATTAAAATTCCGAATCACGTATTGGAGCAATTTGTTTTTTCGGTCGGACTGGAAACTGAACGAATTCGTGTCGGACTCTGTCTACCAATTTTGCAAAAGACACTTTGGGTTACGTAATTTCTAGTCTTCTTATGCTTGATACTAGTAGTTCAATGCAATGTCATTTTAGCACTTTCTTTGAAGCTTAATTATTAAATGAAATTACCTAGTTTTGGGAAATAGAAGAAGGTATTGCCGAAAAAACTCAAACTGTTGAAGAGCGTGATTGTGAAAAACACTTTTAAGATAGCACATTTTGTAATTCTGAAGGTCGTTTTGTAGTATCTATATCTATTTAATGACTGTCCTTTCAAACTGGGAGAATCTCGCACTATAGCTGAGACACGGTTTTTATCTTCAGAGAAACGATTTAACACGAACAACAATTTTATGCAAATGTATACTTCTTTTATTAACGAATATGAGTTTTTAGCACACATGTTCGTATCATAAGTTAAACCAGACTAAATATCGTACTATTTACCTCACCATGGCGTTCTCAACGAAGAGAGCGTTTCTACAAAGCTCAAAGTTGTTTACAATGCATTGTCAGCGTCTTTTTCTGGATATTCACTCATTTTTTTGCAAATGGTTGGTCCCGTTATTCAGCATTCTTCTATTTTATTGCGCTTTCGTAAATATCAATATGCGTTTTCTGCTGATATAGAAAAGATGTACCTACAGGTCTTAATAACTCCAGAACAGCGTTCGTTGCAAAAAATCTTTACCTTCCGAAAGCATAAAAGAATATGAGTTAATTACTGTAACTTATGGCACAGCAGCGGCTTCTTATCTTGCTATTAGATGTCTTACACAATTAGGGTTAGATGCATCTTGTGCATCTTTAGTGTCTTACATTTCTAGAATCATTATTAAAGATTTTTTTGTTGATGATTTATTATCTGGCGCTGACACTCTTTGTGAAGCTCAAAATATTTGTTCTCAATTATCATCGATTTTAGCAGCAGCATGTTTTAAGCTTAGAAAATGGACCGATAGCGATTCAAATATATTGTCGTATGTTAATCAAGCAGATTATTGCCTAAAACTTTTTTAGTTTTTGCATCAACTTTTAAAAACTTTAGATCTAGTTTGGTCGTATCGTCATGTCATTTTTATGTTTTCTATTTCTAAACCACGTAATCAAAACGTAACAAAATGAATTCTTCTAACGTAATCGTCAAATTCTTATTGCAACAACTTTGGCTTGAAAAACTTTCATGGAATTATTAAGTTTAAACGATTTGCATATTGACAGAAAGGTTATTTGTGCAAAACCTAAAAGAATTGAGCTCTATGGTTTCTGCTTCTACGCAGGGTTATGGTGCTTGTATATATTTGCGACCAACTGATGACTGCATTGCACATCATGTTAGTTTTTTGTGTTTTCAAACTCGTGTTGATCTTTTGAAACTTATGACAATTCCTAGATTAGAGCTATGCATTGAAGTGGTGTTGCTAAATTAATGTCAAGTTGGACAAATTCTACTATCGTATTAGGATTTTGTAGGTAATCATATATTTAGTATTTTGAAATTAGTGCCACAGGCAAAATGGCGTCATGTTCCAACAGAAGTAAATCCTGCGGATTGTTACAATATTTATTGTGATCTAATGGGGAAAGGTGGAGAAAGAAATGAAGAATGAAGAATAGTATCACTTCAACGTAAATAACCAGATGTTATCGCTTACCTGTTTGGCTAGCCTCGCCGCAGATGGTCGTCGGGTTAAAGAAAATCGTAAACTACTCAATTAGTTCCGGTAAGCTAAATGCCCAAGTGCGCCACCTTCTCTCGAACTGTTATTCGCAGAAATTATGGTCTAGGGAGGAGAAAAGGAAAGCCTAGACCCGAAGTCCCCCAAAAGAAAACATATTCAGTATTAACAATAACCATTTATTATAATAAATGATGTCCAACCTCCTTCCGAACGGAAGAAACACAACTTCGATGGTTACGCCACTGGTAAACTCCTAACAATTATTTATATAACCCCCACAGAGAAAAAGATTATTAAGCACAATTATCAATTACATATAAATACATAAGTCACAAAAATAGAGTTTGGAAGCCACAGAAACTAAAACCGATTACGTAGCTACTTATTACCGCGGCTACGGTAGCGATGATTAATAGATAAACGCGTTCCCGCTAATTAAGGTACCGTCAGGGACAGCTTGATCAAGCGTCGTAGGACCGGTAATAATAATAATCAATTTAATGTAGAGAGACGGATAACTCCCAAAATTCTACCCTTGATAAAATTTATAATTACTGTATATGACTGAGAAGTTATCATAAATAATTGTAATGACTCGACCATTACAAAGTTAAAGTATTGAATGAATTACTATACAAAAAATCATTACACACAATAAAGTTTTACGTTAGGTGATATTAACATTACTTCGACAAGTTATCAAGACACGTGAACAGTAAGCTGATAAGATAGTTTTATACAATTTTAGTTTTTCTTAAAGCCGGTAATTAACTTAAATAATAAAACAATTTCACTCGACGTCGTCTCCCACTTCCGCAATCATTTATATATATATATATCTCCGAGAATCAATTCTAGTCTAAGTACATTATAAAATGGCGACACGAACAGGATCTTGCGTTCCTTATGCACGCACCGCGGCCGCTGCCAATCGAAGGCTACAGCGTCCGGCCGAAATAAGGTCGACAGCGAGTCTCCCGCGACTCCAATATAAAAGGTGTCATAAATACCTCGAGTACACCGCAGTAGTTCTCCTTATTGTGTCGAGCATCCGAACTGGTTTAGCGCGTTCACCATTTCCCTCGGATTATAAATATAAGTAAGCGTAGATATAACTCAGAACGACAGACGAAGACGTCAGAAGCGAAGATCGAGCATCAGAATCCACATTAACATCAACCGCAACGTAAAAAGGAAAGAAAAAGACCCAAAGAAGAAGCTAAAAATTGTGAAGATTAGTTGGTTTGCCTCCATTACTAACACGTGTGAGGATACTAACCCGCTTTATGTGTTTGGCCGTCCACAAGACATCGTGCTGATTTTATTTGCACCGGAGGTTCAATCGGATTTATTTTCAAAATGCTAAAATAAACGTCGGTGTAGAAGATGTTACCAGATGAAAAGAAATTCCATTTATCTCACCTCTCCGATGTTCCCCCGTTGTAAACCGATCCACAAACAGCATAGAAATGAATATAATTCGTCGACGACTAACAACCTTCGCGCCCCCGTAATCGTGATTTCGAACTACGGCTCGAGGCCGAAGATGTTACTGTAAGTTGCCTAACTCTCAGGCGGATTTTGACTCGCAGTTGAAATTTACACGTTACAGGATTTACTTTCACGCGGTGTTTTATCATCTCAGCTTATACAAAGCAATATGGCCCATCTTGGCATGTTTCTGAGAGTTTATCATAGCCTTCCATCAAAGAATCCTTTTCGGATCTACCCGAATTAAAGACTGAAAAGGTAGTTTATTTAGTTAAGTGTAATTTTTTTAAAAGGTTTCTTACACGTATGCAACGAGTTTTTGCTTATATTTTGCGTTTCAAGCATCATTCTTTAAGTTGCTCATCTAAGCTTTCTGATTCTCTTTCACTTAATGAATTATAGAAATTGTTATTATGTCTGGTAAAACTTGTACAACAGGAATCTTTTAAGCATAAATTAGATATTTTAAAGGCAAACAAATCGCTACCATACAATAGCAAAATTCTTAGTCTAAACCCATATATAGACTCCACTAAGTTACTGCAAGTTGGTGGTCGTTTAGATAATTCAGAGTTATCTTATTCTGCAAAACACCCTTTATAACTTCCTCATAGACCTGTTTTCACCCGACTTTTGTTTGAAAAGGACCACGTTAAATTTTTTTATGCCGGTTCACAAATTCTACTTTCTTCGATAAGGCAAATGTTTTGGGCCATTTTTGATCGCAGTTTACCCAAGCAAGTTGTTCGTCAATGTGTTTGGTGTTTTCAAAAACCTCCCAAATCTATTAACTTTTTAATGAGCAATCTTCCTGGCAATCGCGTGAGAC
This sequence comes from Aquatica leii, assembly GCA_035610365.1. Classification (NCBI taxonomy): domain Eukaryota; kingdom Metazoa; phylum Arthropoda; class Insecta; order Coleoptera; family Lampyridae; genus Aquatica; species Aquatica leii. Next base: position 114,794,332 of record CM069435.1, read on the forward strand.
TGTAGCCTCCTTTTACTCACGTTGGTGTAGATTATGCTGGGTCAATTAATGTAAAAAATGCTAGAAGGAGAGGCTCTAAAACGTATAAATCACAAGCGTTTATTTTATGTTTGCGGCGTTTTGTTTCCCGTAGAGCAAAAACGGTTAAAATATTTTCAGACAATGATCGCAATTTTGTTGGGGTTAGATCAGAACTAAAACAACTTAAGAAATTTTCAATGATTAACGAAACTAACATAACGAAAATGTTTTAAATGAAGGCATATCATGGCAATTTATTCCCCCTTTTAGTCCTCATATGGGCGGTTTATGGGAAGCCGGGGTAAAATCGTGAAAATTACTACTAAAAAAGATTGTTAATAATTTCTTAATAACGTTTGAAGAGCTTTATACTCTGCTTGTTCAAATTAAAGCAATTTTAAACTCCCGTCCACTATCACTTCTCTCGTCCGATCTTCAAGATTTGCATCGACTTTGTCCTTCAAATTTTCTATTGGACGATCGGTAAGTGGACTACCCAACTCAACATTGTGTGAAGTTCCACAATCAAGGCTTTCGGAGTATCAACGTATACAGCCAGCCTAACATTTATTTTGGCAAAGATGTACGAAAAAATATTTGTTTGAAATGCTGAAACGCACAAAATGGCGTTCAAAATTTGCTAATGTAGAACCTAATACTATCGTTCTAACTACGGACGCCAATCTTCCTATGTTAAAATGGAAACTTGGACGCATACAATCTGTCAAGACTGCCAATGACGGAGTAGCAAGAATAGCAACGATTCGTTTATTTTACTATTTTATTATATGTACACATGTTTATTCGTTTATTTTGTATAACTTGTGTATTATTTTGTTTGAAAGTATTCTTTCAACGTTCGAGGGCATGTTAAAAATTATTTATATAGAGTAGTTTGTATTGCGCAGCGGTTGTATTTGGAATAATTACACCAGGGGCATTAGTTCTCGAGTTGTAAGAAGCATGATACTTCAATTATTTATATTAACATGTTTTTTTTAAATAAAATTATTAATTATTATTATTCTCATTACGCAACACTTATTTTATGAGTTGTACGATAATACTAAAAACAATGCAAGTTACATACATGAGAGTAAACACAAGCGTATATTTTTAACTAAGTGGATTAATTTAAAGCTATGTCAAACAAATGTGTAAACACAAAAATACTGTTTTTGAAGATAAGTTTTAGAGTTTGAACAATTTTTCTATTGCAAGGTTGCATTATATATTAAATATAAATAACATTAACTTTACGATGACATATAATCACCGAAAATTAATATTATTTGAATTTACTACAAATGTTTAAACGTTTTTTTTTTATATATTTTTTTTTAACTAAAGTTTTTAGTATGAATTTTAAAATAAAACTTATTTTTTGATTTCTTAAAATGATTAAGCAGATTTTAATTTTTTATGACACTTTAGTTTTTGTCTGTTTTCTAAGATAATTAAGTTAAATTATTACACAAAAACTGAGGTCATATAAAAATAAATAGATTAGTAGATTTGAGTTATTTATTGTTACAAACTTTGTAAAAAAATATCTTTAGTAAACAAAAAAATTAACATAGTAACACTAAAATCTACAACTTATTTTTAAGTTCCTGTCAAAACAATTTAAAAAATATAGTTTTTTTTAATCCTGAATGATTTATTATACGTAAAATATCTGAGTATAAATTTATAGCATTTTTTTATATAACGCATATTCATCATGAATTTTATTACGTTTAGTAGTCTTTTGTTGTTGGTTGCCACGTTTTGCAGTAAGTCTTTCTTTCAAACTATTTAAAATAACAATTATGTTTTAGGCAATTTTGCTGCAGCTGCTGTAAAGCCACGTATTATAGGTGGAGTTACGGCAAATCCTAGCAAACATCTTTATATGGCTTATTTAACAGATAATGTAGGTACATTTTGGTGTGGCGCCTCTGTACTTAACACACGTTGGGTGTTAACTGCAGCTAATTGTGTATACCTGTAAGTAAAACAATTGTTCTAATTTGTAATAACTTTTTTTTTTAAGCGCCGACGTATCCTCTAGAAAAGTTGTCGTAGGAAGTAAAGGTTTACTAACCGGCGGTGATTCATACAGAGTAGTTTCTATTATATGGCATGAACAGTTTAACTTTTTAACTCGAAATTATGACGTTGGAGTCCTACAGACCGCAACACCTATAGTGTATTCTGATAAAGTTCTTCCAGTTGTTTTAGCTGCAACTCCTCTTATTGAGGGAGCTGTTGCTGTTGTTACTGGATGGGGAGAAAGCTTAACTAAGCTACAAGCTTTAAACACAACGGTAGTTTCTAGATCTTTTTGCCAAAAGCTGTGGTCAATTATAGATATTACCGTTCAATCGACGCACATGTGCACATTTGTATTTGGGTCTGGAAGTTGTATAAACGATGAAGGCGGTCCACTTACTATAGGTAACATGCAGTTTGGAATTCTATCTAATCATCGTTGTGCAGGTCCACCCGATTTATATACAGATGTTTCAATTGTTTATAAATGGATAAAAGTTAATACTCTTGTATAAATGCTTAACATTTTAAGTACAAATTCCTTCAATTACGTCCGAAATAATAGTAGTAGTAATAAAGTAGTATTTGAATCTGCATTAAAAAAATTTTAAATATATCTTCAAGGCAAAAATAAACTCTAAATCATCAAGTCGATTAAACCAAATAAATGAATTTTTCTCTATTAAGCATTTAATACTTGAAGTAACCGGGTAAGTTTGTCAAGGCACTCCTAGGGCAAGGTAAACACACAGAGTCTTATCAGTCAACAAAATGACGTCTTTTTCACGTTTATTTTTAATCACACGGTATTCCATAACAGTTAATGTAATATTTTACAATAACGTAAAACATAGACGTTATGCTATCGTTTAAAGACGTTATTACGTTATGTTAGATCAATAAATTTGTTCACTTAATTATATCTGAGCTAAAAACAAAATAAATGAATAAACATAAAGTTACATAATCAATACGGCGCTAGTTTAAACTAAAGCTGTAGTTAAAACATTAAAAAAAATACAAAATTATGGACAAACACTTGTTTTCCTGTGTTTAAGTTTAATTAATTCAAGAATAAAATTTTTCTGAAAATGTATGTTCAAATTATCTTAATGTTGCAATTACATTAAATTACCAATTTATACAATTTTCTTACAATTGTTTTTTATTTCATTTTTTTACTAATTACTAATTTTTTTTCTATTTCGCATATATAATGATTACTTTAAGCAACTGATTTTGCAAAGAAACTCTATTACAAACTGTTTTGTGTAATTAAAAGTATAGCGAGTTTTGTGTGTGTAAAACATATGATGTAGAGTAAGTATGTTACACGTACCCTGTTCTTGTGATACAAACCATGTCTAGATCACAGCGTCGTACTTCTGTATAGATAAATATAAGTAAAATAGTCGAATAAACAAGACAGCGTAAGTAACTTGTAACATACAGAGGCTCTCAATGGTACACGAGTATAAATCAAAGTCAGCTAATTAAGGGGTCTTAGAACGTAGACAGTACAATTGCAACTTTTGCACTTTTTCTATCCAACAAACACAAGGATGTCCTAAGGATGTCCCGGGGACATGATGTTGAGGATCATTGGATGTCCCAAAGTCATCCCATTTTGGTTCTGTGTACGTCCTAGGGACATTCATGGGACGTTCTTTGTCACAAGTGTGTGCATCCCTACGATGTCCTTATAGGACATCCTTGGGTATCCGCAACGGGACGTTCCTTTTAGATGGCTGTAGGATATGTATATTATATTTGTATCCAGAAAAGTACCATTTTCAATTAAAGTACATCTACTTTGTGGTTTTTGCTATTGTTTTTTTTTATTCAATAAGGAGACTTAACGTACTCCTCTGCGACTTGACGTAATAAATAAAAATAACTTTATCAAATAAAACACAAATTATTATTACATAAAACTATATTTTTAAATAATAAATATAATAACCCAAATTATATTCAATTAAAATAAATTTAGATTATTTCATTTTTTTATCTTCTCGATCCCGGCGTTTTTTGGCCCTCCTTAGCGAGTTTTTTATACTTTCTTCCCGATTTTTTTAAGTGGCGTCTGAAACAATGTAGAGTCGATAAAAAAGTTAATACAAAAAGCTTATTTTGGTGTTTCTATGTAATCAGAATTTACATTTTTCTAAATTAAAGAATTGATAAAGTGATAATTCTTTTGTAGAATTATTGATTGATCTTTTTGACGATTAAATGATTAAATCATAAGAGATGATCGATTATAACCAGTTAAAAATTGTTTAAATCGTTTTTTAGAAAAAAAATTGTAAATGCGTCAGTTTTGCAAGTTCATTAAGAACTTTTATACGTTTTGCATTTACATTTCATCAGAGGAATGTGGTAAAAACAAAATTATTTCTAGACGTATTTTTAACTACCTAACTAAATACGCACACTAATCATAACTATGAATACCAAGAACGCGATAACGTTATAGTTTTTTAGTTAGATTAGCGATGTTGTGCCTTATCGGTCATGTTGACATTTTTGGATGACTTATTGTGAATCGCGACGATAAAAGTCGTGAGATAACGTCGCACTTTTAAACCTTTAATGCAAAAAAAAACATTTTTTAAATATTTTCAGTAAAAAAAATTTTTTTTACATAAAATAAATATTTTCAATTCACCGCATAAGTATGCGCGCGAGATGGGGTTTTAAATCACCATTATTAATAATTGTGATCTTTTAATTTCAATAAACTTTTATTAATTTTTAGTAATTCAAAATAATAATTATAAATGATCATTTTTATACATTATAAATAAATATAAGGTACCAAAAACTTACCAAATAAATTTGTTTATGCACTAAAACACCCAAAAAACGTTAGATAATAAAAAGTACAGATAAATAAAGTAGTCAGAACACCAACAAAAACAGATACAGAGTGCAAACGGTGCAAACAGAGTGTACTACTTTGATATACCAAAGCAGCGTACGGGTGTTGAGTAGGCACCAGAGAACAAGAAGGAAAGTGGGCACGCGCACTAAGTTTGCATTTGTTTTTTCCCGCATAGGACATCCCACCGTACGTTCTTCATTGACATCCTGAAGACGTCCTATTAAAGACATCCTATACAGGTACGTTTTAAAGCCCGGGATGTAAAGACATCATTTGGACATAAAACGAACGTCCCTGGGACGTCGTGTGTTTACTGGGATAGATGAAACTGTGTTTAAAAAAGACGTCATCAGTTTTCTCGCCATTTGTGTTTACACCTAAAGGTTTTATAAATAGCCCTATAGATTAAAAAATAAGTAATTTAAGTAAATTAATGTTAAATAAATTATTTTGTGACAGACTATTCAGCTACGTTACCACAATATTAAAAACATTTTTGCACATTTTTATCTGTGGGACAAATTATATTCACTTTAGTTATGAAAACATGTTGAGATAACTTCATACAGTTATTATATTGACAGCAAAATTTCTTTTCAGCTAAAAGTTACTTTGACGGCTGGAATATTCTAAGTTAGAAAACCAACATTACTTTATGCTAAATAAAGAAAACTGATCTCAAAATATTACCGTAGGCTTTACTTATTTTGTATTGTCAAGGTATTCCGTTTGTTTACAAAATCAATTGTTCTTGAAATAATTCCCCATAAAGTTTTCCTGAGAAGAATATCAACTTTCGATTCTTCAAAAATTTTCTGGTTCCTATCGTGCGAACGTTCTGAGAACTTTTTTCTAGTACACTTCATTTAATAACTACAAGGAGCAATTTAAATTTATCGCGCTTAATTCTTGCAATTCTATTGGCCAAATTGCAGTCTTTTTACACAGCCGCAAATACTGTTGTTTGTTTACTACGCCATTTTGCTTTTGTATAGTCTTGTAACTTTTGTGCTATTTTTGTGTTTAAACCTCTGCGATCTTGTATTTAATTAAAAAAGTTCTTCTGAGAACTAAGAATTTTGTATTACGATATTTGGTTATGGATTACGCAAAGCCGAGTACCAGTGGTGTCGTTAAAACGTCACTAAAGAAGCGAAAACGATTAGACTTAGGGCACTTGTCTATCGTAGAAAAGCAGTGCATCATTAATATGTACAAAAAGCTTTAGATAAATCATCACCGCCACTCATTACTGAGACAGGAACTAAAATGTAGCGCTCACCATACTTTTTTGTGACCGTTTAATTGTCAGTAAAATTATCATAAATATAAATATTATTGTAAGATATTTGCTAAATAGATTAGTATATTCAAAAATATTTTGAAAATTGTTTGGGCGCATCAGTAGTAGCTTGTGCTTTGGATTCTCATTTCAATATGTGTGTTATGTTCTTTAATTTTCTTGATTTTTTCCAAATTTTGTCATGCATTTGATCGTTAAATCTACAAGTGTGTTAAGCATGTGTGATTAATTCTTAAGCGAGTTAAAATGACTTTTTTGTATAACTTTATTGAATTTAATTAAAATTTAATAACTCATTAAATTTTACAAAATTTTACAGTTTTATGCAATTTCGTAAATTGTTACCCAATTTCAACAAAATCATCATAAAATTTTTTGAAAAATAGCAGTACTGTTGTCAAGTAAAATTCGTTTAATTTAGTTCTAATCTCAGTATTGTGTGGCGATGTCTTCTACACAGTCTAATCCCATATTTATTTATTTTGTCTCATAAGTATCAGCTATCCATATTATTATAGAGATTGTTACGGTAATTTTCATTACGTACGCCTTTGTTGTTACGGTTGAAATCTTCATTAGGTACGCCTATGGATTTTCGACGTGAAATTAGATTCGAGTTTTGACAACCGCTAACTATCTTTTGCGCATTAGATGTCATTTGGTAGAAAGTCGTGACATGTGAAATATGTAAGTGGCCTGTAATTAGCGAAGATTAATATTATCCGTTACCATCGGGGAAATAATGGAAAACCATTTATAATTATTTAATTTCTTAATTTCGTTAAGACGTTACAGGGTGAGCTAAAGTCATCTTTTAATATAAACTCGTTTGTAATTCGTTTTCCTTTTGACAGCCATTTTGCGTACCTTCATGTTAAACCGTCAGATTCTCGATAAATGGATATCGTTACTATTATTAACTAAGGCATCACGTTGCCGGACTCGAGCGCTAACAGAAGGCGACTGCAAGCCGCACAATTGGGGCCTTAAGGAAGCATCTTGGGCATACTTAAATTACACGTGGCTGATACGCCGTGTTCGTGTTCACCACCTATTTGTGTTCCAGCGCTATTCTGTATTCGATACCACTTTCCGGAGGGATGAACCTCGACACATATTTATATGGGACGATACTAACTTTTCTCGATAAGACGTGGTTATAACTAATTAACTCAACGAAAAGGGGTACCACAGCATATAACAACCGGTTTATATTCTTTATGTTGGTTTGTATCTTAATTAATAATTGTTATAGATGTGCTTTCGTGAGACATTAGCTTGACACGGTTTGCGATTCAAATTGTTTGCAGGTTGTGTGTCGGGGGAACGTACGTTTCTTCACACCAAAGGAAACACCTGTATTGATTGGTAAGTGATCTTATTTGTTCTATTTACGTGGTCAAACGGGTCACTCACGAGACTTTTGTTATTAATTCTATAATTATCACTATCGTTGTTTACGAGTTACGTAATAAATTTTATTTATGCCAAGTTGTGCATGCTGTGTAATACCGATTGATAAACGTTGATACTATATTAAATTTATACGCTGTTAGGATAAGTTAACATTAGCGTAGTACAGTCTTATGTCTGTATTGGATTGTCAGTAATACTATTATACTAATTTATGTAAACGTTATTTACTACAAACTATTCTTCGCTATAGATTCTTATGGTAGTTTACTTATGTACGGTGTGTTGCCTATACTACTGGCATTTTCTTTGTATTTAATAGCTATAATATTCTGTGATAAACTTCAGTGATTCTACATTAAAATTGTTATGTTGGTTAAATATTCTTTTATGACAATATACCTGTTTCCTATGGCTATCGTATTAACTAATTGCTTCTGACTACTCGAACAGCTGAGTAGAGGAATTACGAACTTAACAACTAGTTGCAAGTTTCTTCCCATTCTGTTGTGAGCAGGCAGACGTGACTTTGGGGGAAGCTCTGGCGCCCTTATATATCTATTCAATTTATGTATCTAGGAACCCCCCCTCTCTCCGACGATTGAGAGTTGGCCGTGCAGGTTCGTAAAACCATCAAAACTTGTAACAAGATCAATGGATTTAGATAAAATATTAGAAGTTAATTTAACCCGAGAACGCTCGCACCCTTGTCGATTTGCCGCCGAGCATATATTTCTTTCCCTCCCACTTTTATTTTGGCCGCCATTTTACGATGCGCTTAGGAGTCTTCCAAAGTCAAACCGACCGATCAGTCTACTTTTGGTTTTTATCGGAAAGTGTTGCTACAAACTGAAAACTGACAATTGGTCGTTTTCACCGACGCGCGAGCATTTTAAGGTTCGTACCAAATTATTAATTTTTTGGTTAACTGTTCACAAGGAAATTGGGGGTTATAATCCAATAAATGTGGCAAAATCAAATAGATAATAACAGATAACTTATTGTATATACGTATCTATTTTGTAGAATGGCTTATGGAGCAGAAATCGACCGTTTACAAGGATTGTATGAGGAAGTACAATCAGACGAAGAGATAGTTGGAGGTGATTCGAAACCCGAAGAGGATATTCTAGAAGAAAGCGAACATGATTCAAAATCAGAGCAGTCAGATTCTGATCAGAATGATGATTCATACGACGATGTGTCTTTGTCTAAGCGCCTTGAGAATTATGTGGGAAAATCAGGTATGTTGTGTTGTAAATATCCTCTGAAAAGCCGTGTTACAAAAACAAAACTAGCAAATATTATAAGATTTCGCGAAGGTCCCACAAACAAATCAAAATTTGCTGTAACACCAATAACCTCTTGGAAGTTATTTTTCCCTGATGAAGTTATAGAAGAAATAGTGGTATGTACAAATATAAAAATTCAGTCCGTTTGTGCTAACTATACACGGGAAAGAGATTCCAGAGATACAGACGCCATTGAAGTAAAAGCATTTATGGGATTGTTGTATTTGGCAGGCGTTTCACGTGCTGCACATCTAAATCTTTCGGATTAATGGCACCGGAATAGAATACTTCCGATGTGTTATGACTTTGTGTAGGTTTCAGTTTATAATGCGCTGTATCCGGTTCGACAATATACATGACCGAGAAGCTCAAAAACCAAGTTAGCTCCCATCAGGCATTCGTTTGAAGGATTCAAAAAAAATATCAAGAAAATTGCACTGTTGGAGTAGAAACTACAATAGACAAAATGCTGGAAGGTTTTCGAGGACGTTGCGGTTTTCGGCAATATATAAAAAGTAAACCTGTCCGATATGGTATTAAATTTTTTTCTTTAGCCGACTCACGTTTCTATTATACTTATAATATAGAAATTTTTGCTGGGAAACAGGCAGAGGGTCTTTTCATGGTAAATAATAGTCCTGCCAACGTTGCCAAGCGGCTTGTTGGCCCTATTCTGGGACCAGCCCGCAATATAACCTTAGACAATTGGTTCACTTCAATTGACCTGGCTCTAGACTTACTAATAGAAAATTTAACAATTGTCGGGACTATCAAAAGAAATAAAAGAGAGCTTCCGAAAGAATCCGTCGATTCTAAACAAAGAGAAGTGAAGAGCACAATTTTCGGATTTACAAATAACATAACACTTCATGAATCTGTTAATAAACTTACATCAAACTGAAAAGCAGTGCTAGATTCTAAAATTGCATGATTTCCTTCTATAAAAATAGATGGTCCCTGCCAGTTTCATTTGTATGGTGCTTAACAACACTGTTTTTATTTTTAGCGGTTTTTTAAATGGCTAAAATAAAATGTAATTATATAATTTACAATAACAAGAAAAAAAAATAAAAAACACACAGGTACTTACCTTACGCCATTGGGTCCAATTTTTTTGAGGGCCATCCGGCACAGAGTTCAGTGTTAAAGTCACTTCTTCCCATAACCTTTGAGTTTGTTTTTTTGTGAAACAAGGAGTAAATTTTCTAGACTAAAGGTCAACTTGGTTTTTTTATGAATTCTACCAATATTTCTTTTTGAATTTGTCTCACTTGTAATAGCGAAGGCTTCCACGGCCGGAGTCTATACTAAAATAAGAACGTCTTCCGGGTTTGGACCGTGTCAATGTTGTAACCGAAGTTGCCAACGTTTTGCCCACTTTCGTAAGGGGCTTCATCAGGGCGTGAGAGAAATCGAAGAACTCAAACAAGCAACCGAAATCTAACTAAACACTTCTCAAAAGTTAGATAATCAACTTGTGAATCAAGCCAGATTCTAAACTCAGAAAAGGTAAGAAAGAAAACGATAAACTCGAAAAAGCAAACAAAAATCTAACGAAGAACCACTACAGAGTTAGGTAATCAACTTGTGAACCAAGTCAGATTCTAAACTCCATAGAAGTGACTTAAAAAGAAATAGTCTCCGTATATAAAGAAGAAGTATCGTCACGGCTAGTTAAGCTCGACTCTTATTGGGTTACGGTTGAACGAGGGCGTGTTTTCGATAATGACCGGGAACCAAAGAGGGGATAGCTCAAAACCATAATCACGATTGAAGTTATTGGGGTGTTTGATGATTTCTATGCTCTCCCGAAATTTCCTGTTAAAAAAGAATGGAGATTTGGCAATCACCAAAACGTTATCAAAATCTATCTTGTGACCTGTAGTGAAATGATGTTCAGCAACCGCAGACTTAGAAATATGCCTTTTCCTTATGCAACGATCATATTCTGAAATGCGAGTTATGACGGAACGACCGGTCTCACCAATGTAGACTAAACCACATGAACAAGGAATTTGGTATACACCTTGAGATGAAAGTGTAGGAAATTTGTCCTTGGGAGAAGGAAGAATCTGAGAGATTTTGCCTGTCTAGTTGAAAATGGGTTTGATACCATTCTTACGAAGAAGTTTCCCTATTTGATCTGTAACCTTGTAAATGTAGGGTAAAAAGGCCAAATTCGGATTGGATTCGGGAGTTGAAAGGTTCTTAGGTATTCGAGTACGTGGATGTAGACGACGATTAATAACTCTATGAATATCTCGCTTCATATAACCATTGTTCACTAAAGTTCTAGTAAGATGACAGAGTTCCGAGTCTAGATTCTCAGGTTGACAAATAGAAAAGGCGCGATAAACCAAAGATTCAATAACAGAACCTTTCTGTGCAGGATGATGATGAGACGAAGCATGAAGATATCTATCAGTATGGGTGGGTTTGCGATAAACAGAATGGCCCAGAAGAACATAATCAATATGGTTCAAGACGACAGTAGCATTGCCTTTTTCGGCGGGAAGAACAATAATATCAGGGTTCTTACGAAGACTTTTTAGGGCTAACTCTTCCGACCTAGAAATGTTGGGTTTAGGAATTTTAGAAGATTCAAGGATTTTGCCATTGTTAATACGAATGGGATCTGAGATGTGGCGAGGAAGGTGTCTTATAGAAGACTCGACAGCACATAAGATATCTTCTTTAGAAATACGTTTGGGAGCAACAGCAAAAATCAAACCCTTAGATAGCACCGATTCCTGTTCTGAAGTGAGGACCAAACTAGATAAATTAACAACCGTCTTTAAAGAGTTAGTAGTAGATGAAACTTTACGATTCTTGGATTCCAATGTTTGAAACTTTTTGAGATGACCTTCAGTGGTAAGTCGTAGAGTGATATCAGACTGCTGGTAAGTAATGTTGTCAAAGAGATTCCAATCATCCGGGAAAAGGGTGTTGGCCAACTCAAGATGAAGGTAAAAGAGTTGTTTCGAAATGGTGTCTAACTCTCGCCTAGTTTGCTTAATCTGTTCGCGTACCAACGCTAGACTACACGGTGTAAGATGTTTTTTGAAGAACGTGTCTGAATGTGAAATTTGATTCTTAGAAATGCAGGAATGATGTTGTGGTCACGACAGCGACTAAGAAAGGTTAAAGTGCACAAAAGTTTGACGGGTTTGTGGCGAAGTTTGGAAAATACGGAGGTTTTGGAAGAAATATTCTCCCCGTAGAGATTGTTAATGTAATAGCAAAGGCTTCCACGGCCGGAGTCTATACTAAGATAAGAACGTCTTCCGGGTTTAGACCGTGTCAATGCTGTAACCGAAGTTGCCAACGTTTCGCCCCCTTTCGTAAGGGGTCTCATTCAGCAGTGTTTGCTTTGGCGCCTAACGTGTTATATTTCAATTTATTATTTTGAATTATTTATGAACAATTAACGCAAAAACAGTATTTCTTAATTTATGATTATAAAAACAAGCTTGTATTTAGAATTCAAATGAGAAAAGTTAAAAATATCTCTATACGAAGCAAAATAATAAAATATTACAAATACAAATGTTGCGGCGTTGAACGGTTTGATCAAATGAATCATGAACATGAAACATAAATATTTTCTTGATTTTAACTTCTAAACGTAGAGTAAAACGTTCAGTAGGCAGTTTTCAAAATTGATTACAACTTTGAATTTGGCATACAACTGTTCACAAAAATGTATTAAATTGTAATTTAAAAAAAAATAGATTTTATTAAAAAAAATTCTGCTATAGGTATTGACTTAAAATAGTATTAAAAAACTACGTATAAATTTAAAAAAAGTTCCAAAAACATTTTAATCAGGAAAAGTTTTGCAAAACATTTACTCAGCTTAAACAAAATCCAATCTTAGTAGTTATTAAACATTGTGAATTAAATTTAATTTGTGATTAAAATTAGTTTAATTCTTTATCGTTCATTTAAATACTGACACGTGTAGAAGTAATTTTAAATTATCAAGTCGATCTCAAAACACAAATTTAAAAATAGCTTGTTTCACTAATTTTTTACAATGTTATAAATAATGGAAGACAGGTTTAAATTAAACAAAACATTGCAAAAGCATGTACTTAAGCTACATTCATTTCCGTAACCTAATTTTTGCCTAATATCACTATTTTAAATAAAAATTAATTAACCGTTTGTGTTTTGTTTTTAAATTAAGACAAAATAAAAAAAATTTCTAAAAAATTTATTTGATCAATGTTGCAATGTTTCATTGACGAATCGAATTTTCTTTTATCAGGACGTCAGTTTTTCTCAGCGAAATGGCGTAAAGTTTTAATAAAACGGCATGGTTAAAACGGTAAAGTCAAAGAACGCCTGAAATACGTTGGTTTTTATTATCTCTAAAGTCCACTTTTATATAAACAGACCTTTATAAGCCCGTCTGTTAAAACTTATTATAAATTCCTACAAAATATATTTCTTGAAAATAGCAACATTGAAGTTACTTTATAACAAAAAAAAATATACAACAAAATTTTGTTATGAATTATTCTTTGTTCAGTTTCAAGCTAGAGCTTTTTCGGCTAACCCAAAAAAACAATGTTTAAGGCAGTTATATAAGAAATACAATAATAATAAATTTGATTGTTTTTCCATATGTTTTTGTACGATTTGTTGCAAAAATTTTCTTGTAACTTAATCGGCAGCGACTAACTCAGTTTGATTCAGTGATTGGGTCGTAAATTTCGGTGTGCTAAATTATAAAACAAGTTAAAAAAGCGCCAAACCGGTGAAACATTAGGATGAAAGATACTGGTTAAATGTATCCAAATCTGTAAGAAATGACAGAACAGAAGTTATAACAACGAATATATTTATTTTATTACAGACAGAAAAGTATGTAGTGAAGAGAAGATAAATTTGCATAAGTGCAATCAAACAATAGAACGTAGATCAATATCACAGACAATAGTAGTTAGCATAAGCTCCCTATGGTTAGATAACACGTCGTACAACAAATCATACTCGTCGGTCTAACTTTTACATTACATTACATACAAAAAAATCATAAATTTACATTTTTAAATTATAATACAAATATACAAATCTAGAAGATTCAGAAAAACAGAGTGCGTCTAATATGTTACGCACAACAAAAAATTTTATAGTTAATTGTGACAATAACCTGATATGTACGTCTAGTCGTACATGCAACCTATAGACAACGTAGATAGAAAAAATTAAAGTAGGAAATATAATACTTACAATTTAGCTTTTTTCGAAGCATGCAACTAGCTAGCAGTATCTTACCAAAATTTTCTAAAATTGGCTCAAATCTGACATACACGTACAAATAGCGTTATCACTAGTAAAATCCATTTAATTCATACGGTTAATAAAAAACAAACGATTGGAACGAGTTTTCTTCAAATTAATTTTATTTCTGTAAGTGGGCTCCCAATGCGTTTATAATTGTATTACTTTAGCGAAGGTTTTAACAAATGTAAACAACGTGGCGTAACGTTATTATAAAAATTTTTCCAATAACGAAACTGGTTTGGATATTTCTACCATAATGGAACAACATCTGACTATCTAAAAAGCGTAAATAAAAATATTACAAATTTAAAGTAAATCATAATAACATGGAGAAATGCTTACCTTAAAAAAATTTTACAAAGCAGCACAAATACTATACTCATTTATACCATGAATAAATGTAAATAATTAATAGTGAAAACTTTGCTGGGCACTTACTTAGAACATCTACGAGTATAAAGTAAACCACACAGACCGGAAAAGTAAAAAATTTTCTCCCAATCATATTGCGATGTCAAACTTTGGCCAATTGACACTTTTAACATAACAAAGTGCTCTCCCTCCTAACAGCAACATAAAAACCTGGAAAATAGACACTAGCTAAAACATAGAATAGAAATTTAAGCATACGCCAAGGACAGAACCAAAAATAAAACACAATAACACCGACCTAAGCATAAACGTAAATCAAAGAGGCTTTCCCAGTTTGCTTATTATAATCGAGCAGATGTGTCCCAAAAATCGCAAAAAACAGAATGTTACTTTCGAGAATCAAGAAGATTTTAACCAACAAAAAAAGTATCATAAAAAAGGTACCCGACAGAAACCAAACACTACCCAAGCAACACATTGGTATAAAAAACGTCTAAATGTCCGGCTAATAGACGTTTATTAGACATTAAAACGTTTTTAAACGCGTTATTAACGTTTATTAGACGGACATTTAGATGTTTTTTGTACCAATGTGTTGTTTGGGTAGCAAAGCACAAACACAGTCCTATAGACTTTACCTAGCAAAAATCCGTAACTAGCTAAGAGAAAAAGAAGATGTATAGGAAAGAGAGAAGTTTAGACCACAGTCAAGAACAATGCCCTAAAATCCCATAAAACCTTACCCCACAAATACAAATTCAGCTCTGATTATAGGTTCTAAAAGCTAACTCAAGAAATACAAATCAGATTTTGAATAGTAATATGCGCATTTAAAAAAAAAAAGTCAAGAAGAAAAAATTAAGACAGTTGTGCCAACGCGTCGTCAACAGACGTTAAAAGATTGTTTCACAAAAAAATCCAAACAGATCCTAAATATTTAAGCAAAGAAAAACTAACAAAGAAACCTCAAACAAAAAGATTCTGATTAAAAAGTCGGCCCAACTACCTAAAAAGCAGAAAAAATCAGTCACAACCAGTTCCAAAAAGCTAAACACTAAATAAGTGCACCAATCCAAGTAAATTATAGTCGCGTAACACAAAATAAAACCAAAACAAAAGAAAGAAAAAGAAGTAAGAGTAAACAAGAAATAATAAGAAGCTTCGTTTGTTAATCTGACATCGCTAGTCAGTGCTGGTCGTGTTGGAATGTCACGTTGGAACTTAAAAAGCGAAAAACGAATTAGAGTATTTCAAGAGCAAAAGAAACCTAAAAGAAAAAAAAAATTCCTGACTGACAACATCAAAAATGCCGACTATGCGGAAGTACGTAGAGTATAAAAAACAATATTGCACTCTATCCTTAGTTCCAAACTAAGCACAACCAAATAAAAACCTAACCCAACCAAGCAAGGGAAGTAACTGAGAAAGAAAACCACAAGAAAAATAAGAAAAAAACAAATGTAAAAAAACAAAAAAGGAACAAAAAAATAGACGTAGAGAAATAAAACAAGATGTAAGTGTCTGATTCGTGCTTCTTTCCGTAGAAGAAACAAAAAAGACTGACCAACCTTTTAATGCCCAACCAACCTTCTTAGAGGTGAACCATAAAAAATCCAAAAGAAGGAAGGCACATAAGAAAACCCTAAACTCAAAAAGAAAAAAATGGAAAACAGGAAAGATAGATATAGAAAACAAACGGAGAAAGATGTTAATGCTTAATTCGTTCTTTACTCCGTAAAAGCACGAAAAGAAAGACACGGTGCCCATCCAAGCGCCTAAAATATAATGTGAAAAAAAAAATCACAATTAGCCATAAAACGAATGCGTACTAGTTGCTGTTATAAATTGAAAAGTTTACTGCAAGACTTAAATGCCGACAAGCAAAATAAGAAACCCAAAGGAAAAGAAAAGCTAACTAAAACCAAAGTGAGAGTTCTACTAGTGACTTACCAATCTCAAAATGGCTGATTAAGTAAATGTTTTTATATACAAATAGAAAGATTGTGTGTCCCAAAATAATAATGGTTAAAAAAAAAAAGAAATTTACTAAGAACTTAATCAAAAAAAGAAAGAAATTCAGGAACAATTAGGTAGCATCCAAGCTACAACCCCCAAGATATCAACGACATAGTCAAAGACTCGAACCACCAAAACCAAAAGACAAAAACCAGTCGAAAGTTGAAAGCCCCAAAAAATGAACTAACATTAACGACGCTTACGACGCCGATAAAAGAGAAGAGAACTATTAAAATAAGAAGACAGCAAAGAATATTGTGAAACGACTGTGGTAGATGGAAAAGTAATAGCAGAGGTTTTTACATCTAAAGAAACAGTACGTTCTCTATGTAGACGTGTAGAAGGTTTTGTAATAACACTAGTGTTATAAAACTTCGTCGTTCTTGGCAATTTGTGACAACGCGACCTAGTAGGATGGTTTCGTTGTGAGTTCGAACAGGAAGATCAGTAGCGTATAAACTCAGCAACCTTAAGTTTTATATAAGGTCAGTAAAAGTGACAGCGGAAAGCTTCTAAAGTGCGACTAGCACTGCGGTGATTACAATTAGATTAATGTGGTAATCCTGAATAAGTAGCTTGCGCTGGTCCGATGGTACAACTAACTTTCAAACGCAAGGATCAGACGAGGAAACGTTTACATAAAAGACTTTTTACAACACAGCAACAAGAGAAACAATGTGAAAAAGCAGTAACTTTAGATACCAGTAGAAACCTGGCAGCCTCCCCTCCACTTTTGACGTCATTACTGACCTCGTCGCCAACGTACGTGAAGGTTTTTTTTTGTGAAAGTATTTTTCTGGTTTTTTTGTGAAAGTATTTTTCTCTCTCTCACAATGAAATTTTTCTTCTCTCTCTTACAGCGAATTTTTTTCTCTCTCTTACATTGTTACATCATCGCATAATTGGTAATTTTGTTTGTGTCGTGCGTCATCGCGTAACTGGTAATTTTTTATGCGTCATAAAGTCTCATGATTCGAGCGAGAAAGAAACTATGTATATTTAAAAAAAGCTTGGGTGTACCTGGATTTGAACCCGGGTGTCTTGATTACAAAGCGGCGAACTTAACAGCTGAGCTACGAAATAAGTTAATTTTAAACGCTCAATTGTTGTATACAATTGGTTTTTTAATTACTGAACAAAAGACTTGTAAAATTTATTGTACTTTATTTTTAAATTAAATTAACATTCATGGCATAATTATATCATTTTTCTACAGCATCTATGTCATTACGGTTTATCTGGATCTTGATAATTCACGGCAACTATACACACGGCATCTAATTATATCATTTCTACAGCATCCGTCGTGTTGTGGTTGATCTGGACTTTTCTAGTGGTCGGTACTTTCATATTCTTTCTCTCTTACTCTTAATACTCTGTAAAGAATCGCTTATTAAAAAAAAATTCTAAAAAGTTAATGTTGATTATAAGAAAAATAGCACAAAAACTGCTGCATGCAAATTAGCAAAAAAAAATTAAATTTAAGAAAATAACTACCAATTTCTTAAGAAAAATTAATGTTACTTGAATATATCAACTGCTTCTTTTTAAACGAGGTGTTGGTTTAATCAACAACATTAGAAATTAATTTAAAAAAAAAAGAAATGGTCTAAACTAAATTAATAGTTAACAAATTTAAAAATCGCTGAAATTTAAAAAAAAATTTTTTAAACTAACGTTTAATCAGGTAAATACTAAAATCAGCTTTTTTAATTTAAAATAATCTTTTGTAGAGCATAAAATTGCATGTGTTTAAGCGTATAGGATTAATTTGCAAAATAAATAAACCACTTACCATTGTAATACACAGAAACACTTTAATTTAAAACGTTCTTACTAGTACGCAGCTAAAACTAAACAAAGTGTGATCGCTAACAATAAAAGAAAGTGTCATTGCCAAAAATAAATTTTTACAATTATTACTTATTAATTAAAGTTTTATGATACATACCTGCCGATTCATTCAGGTCGCTGATTGTTTCAACAAATAACTTTTCCAATGACATGTAATTAGTGTAAATTCCATAAGGTAGTAGTTATTCAAAAATTTTCTTTTGGAAGCCAAAGACATTATTATTATTATAATATATAACATTTTAAGATAAATCTTTTAAATTTTCAAGTACTTCATCTTCAATGTCGCTGAATATGAAAGCAGTTAACTCCGATACTAAAGTAGGTCCAAACTTGCACGTTTTGAGTTCGTTTTGGTACACATCCCTGGCATTAAGTGTGTTATAAATTTCTTGATCTGTATAATTAAAAAAATTATACTGTGATATTAACGCAAATTTATGCATTTTACCGATAATTTTGCAATCTGCTGTATCAAGTTCTAAAATATTTTCTGAATTTCTGATTGAGTTTAGATACTCAACCCAATTTCTTTCATCCGTATTTGAAATACTTTATGCATCTAAGAAATAATGGAACTACTAAAACAATAAAAAAAAATGTAAACGTTTTACTTACACTATCCAAGTTAAATAATTTAATTAAGAAATAAATTTTTTAACTATGATTCAAAAACTAACGTTCAAAAAATTCAAGTTATTTTTTAAAATTTAGTTTAAAAAGAAACAAATTCTTATAGCATTACCAAAGTTATTGAAAAAGAAATTTAACAAAAATCTTTAAGAGTTTTAAAAAAATGTAAAACATTTTAAAGCTTACTTTTGTTTCCTGTTAGTTATAACTAATCAATGTAAAATTCTAAAACCATCGTTCAAAAATATTTGTTTTTAGTTTGCATTTCACACTCAGTTTTCAACTTTAATTTGAAAATTAATAAAACGTCAATGTTTTAAATAATTAGCAGAGTTTTTTAAAGAAATACAAATAACTTTAAGATGTTGCAGAAAGCAAAATATGTATGTAAAAATTGTGTGTGTTAAAGATTTTTATTAATGAATGTAAGATTCCAAAAGCAATGTTCCTCATCATATCTACTTGTTTTAACATATGTCAAATATTTTTCTACAATTGCTTATATATTTTTTAATATGAAACTTTACAGTGTCAAAAAATAAAGTATTGTAATACAGCAAATATTATTATTTGTTTCAAATTATTGATAATCGCTACATAATTATAGTGACAAGTTAGGTAATAAAATCCTAATTTTATTTTTGATAACGAGTAATTGTTCATGTAGAAAGCGAGTAAATAATGTTATGGTAATGATTATGTAATTATAGTGACAAATTCTAGAAATTAAGTAAAATTGTTGAAAAGTACTTTATGTAGTACATAAAAAGCACACAGTTTACGAGTAATACGAGTAATCTTAATTTGTAATATAAAAACTATTTATGTTGAGAAGCAGAAAGGAAAGAAAAACAGAAAGGGTAAATATTGCACTCGGACATTATACTAAAATAATAATATCGTAAAAAAATCATGTACCTTCTGTTAACGATAACGTGTAATATTACTTATATACAAAACAATTCTAGCATTTTGCACATTCTATTGCGCAAACAAATGGTATTTAAAGCTACATTTTATTTATAAGAAAGAAGAATACATATACAAAAATAATCAAAACAAAAAACTACACAACACAACAAAAACATTTATATAAGAATTGCAAGTTTTATTAAAAAAATCTACTCGTGCACATTTTAACACGAATGATTCACAAATTCACCTAAACCCAATTAACATTTTTTTTCTCTACCACAAAAACAAGAAATGTTATTTTATTACTAAAGACTTACGTACAAACAAACAACTAATTCAAATTGATGCAGATCAAAGATTAATTGTAAAACTAAACCGAATTATAATTGTATTTGTTTAAGCTGTATTGCAGCTACAGTTCTAAATTTTAAATATTGTTACTAATAAAAGTTTCCTTATAACAAAAAATCTTTGACAATTACAAGTAACGCAAACTAAAAATTACAAAACGAATAGTTAAATAAAACCAAAACTTCTTAAAATCGTTAATAACACTAGTATACTTTTCTTAACATATAAAAATATTAGTAAATGTATTAACTGTAGTTAACGTCAAACCAAAACTAAACAACATTATTGAAACAATAAAGATTATTTGAGTAACATAATTTTGTATTTCATTTGTTAACAAAAATTTTGATGGACTTGTTAAAACTTATTTTATATAAAACTTCTCTAAAAACACAATTTAACAAAGTTGTTGTAATATCAGCTAATTCAAAAACTACCCCTTAAATATTAATACACTTGACTCTAAGCTGGTGAAATAAAATTCCTAATAAGATCTGTATACGTTTCTATTACATTAATATTGCAAACTGTTTAAATCAGTCTGTAAATATTATAACGTTACAATTACTTAAGATTACAAGCAAAAAATGTTATTCGAAAATCGTATATGTATAGAAATAAACGTTTATAACAAGTTTAGAACACGTTGAAAGTCAGTGAATAAGTTGAAAGCTTATTTTACATCTCAACTAGACAATGTGGTTATTTTCACAATTTTATTGAAAACGTAGTATACAACTTAGTTAGTAAATGGCAAACCAAATGAAAATTTTAATCATTTTTGTAATAAACACGTGATTACTAACACATAAACTTTTAATCTAACGATTAACAGAAAAGAAAGAAAACATTTTTAACAAAATCTACTCTAAAAAGCAAAGTTAAATAAGTGAATAAAAAACGTGTAAAATAGGAAATTTTCCTTATGCAAATTTCTTTTAGTTATAGTAATTACAGTCAATAACAATGTAATTAATGACTAAGGAAAGCCACAAACATATGTTTAACAAAAACTATATCAATTTTGTTTTAAACGATAATAATTAGATACTTTTATATCATAATCTCAAGAAACAAATAAAAATTGTAAAATTGTTAAAAGTGCAATAGGAATTTACTGGAGTTATTAGAAGTAAAAGAAGAAAAAACTTTTGTCAATGTTTATAATTACCTACTTAAGTCATGCTGAAATAGAAAATTAAAAAACATGAAGAATACATTTATAACAAAAACTATTTAGCAATTTAGTTTTTCGTTCAAATGATTAAAATTAGATACTCTAATAGGTACTATAATCTCAAACAGTAAACAGATAAACTATTTTTTTTAATGAACAAAAAAGCAATGCATGTACAAACTGTAAAAAAAGTAAATGTTACAATGTTACAGCTACTAAAAACTTAAAGCAAAATTTAAAAGAACAAGAGAAAAAAAACTACTTAAAGAATATCTAATAAAGAATATCTAATAAAAATCGTTTTATAGTTAATGGTGTTATTGTTTAATTAAAAATTTTAATCTTGGGTGTTTTTTAAACGTGGTCTACGTTCTTCGTCAGATAATAAATTACAATCACAAATATCTAGAAACATTTGAATGTAAATAAGATCCTATTTTTAATTTTGCCATTCGTTCAAAATTAAATAATTGTTTAAAATATTGTAACTAAGAAGAAAAGAAAACGCTTTAGTTATATCTAACAATTTATTATATTATATTTTTTTCTGGTTTGACAGGTTTTAATAACGTTAACATTTACTAAATTCATTCAAATTGAATCTGTTTAATCACTAACCGATATCTAGTTTATTAATTTAGAATTTTGTATTGAGAAGCAAGTACGAGATATTCACGAACGAATAGACTTGTTTATAGTTTCAATTTTTGTACTAAGATTTTTTTTGTATAATATAAACCGTTAATTAAATATTATAACACGTTTTTACAATTTAAGAATTTTTAAAATTAAAGTATTAGCTCTATGGGTACTTATACGTAACGTTTAATTTTCTTCCTAAAGTTAATGTTACGAATAATTACTATTAAAATCAAACTTTATTAAAAATAGAAAACAAAATTACAAAACCATTTCAATACGCAAAGCAAAACTGATATACACATTGTCACTTAATCTATTGTAAACAATTACGAATACATTCATTTATAAATTTACAATGTACGTACGAGGTAAATCTATTAAATGTTACCTCTAGTTAGTAGCAGTGTATTTAAAAGTAAATAAATAAATCATTAAAATATATGCTGTAACGTTTAAGAAACATTTAGTGTTAGTTTAGATTATAAAAGATAGAGGATACGAAATAGAGCTACGCAAACCAAAGCAAATCGGTCTCTAATCGGCAGTGGCGGACAACTAAAAGCTATAACAGGATTACTTCTTTTAACTTCAATTATGAAAAATTTATTGTATACACCCACGGCTCTTGGAATGGTTATGTTACCTTTAATAATTTGTTTTAATATAAATTATTAGTTAACATAAAGTGTGAAACCGTCTTAGTAGTTATGTTTATGACGAATTGCTTTCTTATATTTATAAAATTTACATACAACATAACAGGTACTTTTTATTTACTTTTGCAAGTTTTAGTCTAAATTTTTTTCTTCTGCTATTACTGTCACAATTAAAAACTGTACGAACCACAATTCCAGCAAAATGCTAAATTACGTTCAAACAAAATTTATTTAAAATATGTATTTAAAATGAAATAGCGATACACAACTTATTGTGAACCAGAGCAATGGCAATCAGACACTATATGACGTGCAGTAAGTCCATTTCAAATTCTTACCTTCCATAATCTAAGAGTTTGACAATAATTAATTTAAATTACACTGAAGAGGTTTTACCAACTAAACATAATATTTATATAGCGATAAATTTAACTATGTTCTTTCTTTTTGACTTACTTAGTATTTTAATTTAGAAACGCCGTTCCGTTTTAATAATAAACATAAAATAACAGCACAATTAATTTAAAAAGTATTACAGGCTGAAGCGTTTAAGGTTTGGTATGACTGATAACTTATTTAGCTGTTAAGTTTAAACAATAGAAAAAACTAAACATTTATTTAATAGATCATATAATTAGATTCTGATTATAGTAATAAATCGTCTTAAAAAATTAAAATTGATCGATGTTAAAAAATATAATTGTCAAGGGCTTTAATGACCACAATAATATTAACTATTACTGACACAAAATAAGTAATTGGCAAAAAATTAATTTAATGTTATAATTATAAGTTGCTCTAATTTTTATGTTTTCAACAAAACGACTTAATTGAAATTATTTTTAACGTTATTAACAGTTGTTAAACTTTTATAGTAAACCTTATTATTAGAAATTCAACTGTACAATTTAAAAAAATAATAAAACAGTTTAAAATAAGAAATATCTAACAATTTTAGATAATGTTTAAACAAAATTCGAGAATGAAATTGTGTTTTAATTCATTTACATTATAAAAAATTTGTATAAAGTTTTTACAAGTTTAACGATGACATGATAAATTCTCAAAAATCACGCTGGAACTGTATTCATAGTGAATTATAAAACAATACAAATTTTAATTTATTGTTATTTGGTAGTGCAATTAAACTTAACTTTTTTAAATATTTTTCACTTGTGTTAATGTTATTCACTCCACCTAAACTTCATCACTTTTCGGAGAATCAATTATTGATACAGTTTCTCAGCAGTTTATTACAGATTTGTAGGTTCGAATTTTTAAAGAGTGTTTAAAATAAAGTATTTTGCTGCCGTTTAAAATATTATGTATTATCGTAGTATTTTGATAAACAAAATCTGCTATAAATGCATACATGTAACTGAAAATCAACAAAGTTTTTTTAAAGCAAATGAGGTCAATTTATAAGTAAGTAAGAATTATTCGTACATAATAATCCCTAGTAGCACAAAATATACGTAATATATTAGTAAATAACATCTGGTAAATATTTAAATGTCACACTTTTTTATATTGGCCATTTATTGTAATGTTATATCAGTAATTTATATAAGATAAATATTTTCTAAATATTAGTTATAACATTCTAAATATACATATGTTTTCGATATATGGCAGACATTAGATGTAAATGTCGTCTGAATATTTGTTTCCAATATATGGAAAAAAAATATTTTTAGTCTGTTCTAGATATATCTCATTATTATTTGTGAGATATTTGTAAAATATATACCTACTACATATGTGTATGTTTCCAAATGATATTTAATCTGGTTCTTTTCTTGCTACGCACAGTTTTTATTAAACCGTATTGAAACACTACAGATATTCTGTAAAAAAACGTTTATTTATAAAAATCACACTAACAAAATAAAATTATAAATGATGAATAAAATATAAATATAAAATCTGTATACATTTTAAACATCTTAAAAAAATAAATACACAAAAAAATTGTATCTGAAATTACTTATTAGTATCATCACATATTACATAGGTACTACATAAATGTTCTAAATTTTGCTAAATATAACGCAACGGATTTACGTATGTAACATTCGTTACATTAGGATGTCGTCTTGTGATGGCATCTGGAAAAAAACACACAATTAATGAAATAGTGTAGAAGGTCCTTCTGGCATGCCGGTAAGTCCTGCTGGTAGGCCCTTCAATTAAATGCTCGTAAGAGAACTTTGCGTCGAACTAGCAAGACACGCTTCAAACCATTGGATTCTACACATTTTGACGAATTAGCGCATTTTTTTTTCCTCGTCATAGCTTGTATAGTTTGCAAGTTACGACGAGTTGAAGTTATGACGAAAAATGTTTCGTGAGGAGCAGCGTGTCTGGGTGCCTGCACCCACATTTGATGGAAAAAATGACCATACATGGAGTAAGTTTCACTTTGGAGACCAGTGGCATGGCGCAAAGTGTTATAGTGTGATAATGAATATAATAAAATCTAAAAATTTAACTGCAGTGAAGTGGGAGAAAATTTGATTCAACATTCAAGCAGTCTGCTGAATCGTAAGTGATTCTATTGTTGTTATTGTTAATATCGTTATTTTCTCTTGTTCTTTCTTATTTGTTATCATTAGAGCCATCGTCATCGTTTCGTCAAAATGAAAGCGATTCGTCAGCATCTTCCGATGAGACTACCGATGACGAAAGTTTTATTAATAGTAATAAAAATGACAATGATAACAACACAGTTGTTAATAATAGTGATGACGATGAAGACGACAGCAACATTGTGGTACATGAGACTATGTGGCATTTTGGCAATTTAGTAAACATAAATGAATTTAAGGAAACTCGTTATAAACCACAGATTCATGTTCGGAACTTGCAGGACATGAAAGAAATAGATTTTTGGATGGCATTTATTACTTGTGAAGATATTGACAACATTCTTCAATGCAGTAATGCCAAATTGAAGAATAGGAGGAAAACAATAACAAAAGGAGAATTCTATAAAGCAATTGGTTTGCTGTATGCAATGACAGTGAACACTCACCACAACCGTAGAATTTACTGGAGCACCGAGACATCGCGTCTTTTTCCTGCTCCTGCTTTCCGACGAAGATTTAAAATGGGACTACATAGGTTTAAAGAAATACTCAATAATATTTCTTTCTCTATGCCTAACAATTATAATCTTTCTACTGATAAATGGAGAGAAGTTCGTTCTTTCTTTGAGATGACCACAGCCAAGTGGACTGACATCTTTACACCCGGTTATAAACTAACAATTGACGAATCAATGTTTGCATGGTATGGCAAGGGGCTTACTAAAGAAGCTGGAGGTATGCCGGCTGTTATTAAAATAAAGCGTAAGCCGAAAGAAGTCGGATGCAAAGGCAAAACAATCGCAGATGTACAATCTGAAGTAATAATTGGAAATAAAATCAATGAGATGAAGGAAGGTATGCAACAGAAAGAAAGGCAAAAAGAACTGGGTGCAGGAACTGCTACCACATTACGTCTTACACGTCCTTGGCATGCTACAGGGGGAATTGTAGTCTGAGACTCGTGGTTTTCGTCAGTCAAGACCACAAAGGAATTACATGATCGAGAATTATATTACATTGGAATAGTGAAAACTGCAACCAGAAAATATCCTATGTCAGAGCATAAAAAACGCCCTAGTAGAGCAAAACGTTTCTAAATCATTTACATTTGTAACATTTTCAATACGCTTAAATGGTACATTAAAACGTTTATAAAACGTTTTCAAATCAATGTCATACTGCTTCAAAAGCGAATCCGAACATTGTTTTTTAGACGGTTTTTGAAGCGCATACAAATCGATTTCAGAAATAATACCAAAATTGACTGAAAAATTATTACCTAAATCGTGTTTGTAACATTTTCAGTTAGTTTCCACTAAATATTAAACGTTGATGTCCAAAATAATTTACGGAGTTATCTACGTAACGTTGCAGAATAATACACAGTTATCATCTTTTAATGTTTCAAGAAACGATTTACACGTACATTTTTTGAATGATTTGTATTTGTATTTCCAAAACTATACATATGAAACCACTAAACTTAATACAAAAAGCTATTAGATAGCTTTGTTTTTTGACGATTCAGTATTAATCCATTGGGACAAAATAGCGAGCCAAACTCGTGGTATGTAACCTTTGCCAAACGTAGAAATAACGAGTCTCACTCGTGATACTCATTATATTTTTTGGTTGTTTATAAAGCAATATATCAAATGACGTTTTTTATTCGTTAAACAAGTCCAATCGGCCGTCAAGATCAAGTTCTAGCAAGTTTTCCTATCCTATATTTTGAACGCATAATTGCATTATTTTGAAATTGAACTTTATAATCGTTGCAAACCCCGCCTGTGTAAACGTTCCAAAAACATTTCAAAAAATCATTTTGTGAACGTATACTTTCCTTATTTTGGATTTAAACTTAATAATCGTTCCAATGCTATTTTAAGAAACAATTTAATAAATTAAATGAACATGAATAAGTAACGACTCTAGTTATCATTTTTAGAAGTGTTTTAAAACATTTCAAGAATGATTTAGGAAATGATTTATAGAAACATTGCAAAGGGCGGACATTTATCAAATTTGAGACAAGTGTGAAACGATTCTGGTGTATTTCTTTATTTCATAAAAATCGTTTTGAAAATGTTGCAGAAATGAATTTTTCTACTAGTACTACTTGTGGCATGACGACTAACGGAAGCCGTGCGATAAAGAGGAGACTTGATGAAACTGGGAGAAGTATTATAAAAAAAGTTCCTAGACCACAAATAATTGAAGAGCACTTTGATGATGCACCTGCCATTAATATACATAATCATATTCGCCAGAGTGGACTGGCTTTGGAAGACGTTTGAAATACTCAGCGTAGGCAACACCGTATGTTCACAAGTCTCTTTGGTATTATTAAAACAAATGCATTTTTAGCATACACATATTTTAAACGCAATCCTGCTGTCAAGCGTAGCGATTTTACGGAAGCACTTGCACTGCAGCTAATAAGAAATCAGTGTTGCCATAAAGTAAATGATGCGCCAATTAATGATAATGTTCAAAATGCAGTTTCAAATGAAAATTTACCTGGTGAACATATCTTGGTACCACTAAGTAGACAAAGAGTTCAGAGAAAATGCATAATTTGCAGTAGAATTAGAAGAGTTCAGCAAAAGGCGAATTTTTATTGCAGTGGTTGCGAGGTGCGAGCAGTTATATGCGCTCCTACAATAAGACGTAATTGTTTTATTCATCACTTCCAACATGGAATACCTGCTTGAATGATCGATTACAAATTTTTATTAAGAATATGTATTCTGTTTGTTGTTTGTTTTCAAGAATTTCCATTGTTAAATGTTTTACCTACTTTTACATTTATTGCATTTATTTTATAATAAATTTTACATAATATAACTCCTCCATTTCTTACCCACGCCACTATATATTTAATTAAATATCTCAATAAACTGGGGTTATCTGTGGTTCATGCGTTCTCCTATTTTGCTCGTACTGCAGGAAGGTAATAACCGTTCTCCTTGAAGGACAGCTGCATGTGAGGTAGAATGTCCCGCCAGCAGGACATTGTATTGTGTACAAAGGTTTTTCTAGAAGAGCGTCCAGCAGGACAACGTCTTGTACTTATAATCATTAAGATTTACCTTACCAAGTTGTATTAAAAAGTCTACATATTATATTAATAATTAAGAAATGCATTAAAATGTATTAAAGTTAATTTAATTGGTATGAAATAAACCGACAAATGGTTTTAATTTGAACTTTTCAATAAAGAAACTCTATCAAGATATTTTTTTTTTAATTTGGCTTACAGAAATATCAACAGCATTATTAATTTAATCATTTCAATAAAACATTTACTATATATTCTAATGTTTGTCTTTTTACTGACTAGCATAAATTAATGAAAATAAAAACGCAAAAGCATTTTCTTGGGATTGCTATTCAAAAAATAAGGATAATATTCAAATACAATTTAGAAACTGTTTTTTGGGTATATTTACTTATATATTTTTTAAAATGTGTTGTTTGTTAATTATTTATTATAGTTACGTAAATAAAAGCATTTATTTAATTTATGTTTCTTATTAGTGATGACCGTTGAAATTTCTTTGAATTATTTTTCGTAAATGTTGAACAGCCAACTAAGCAAACATCGAATTTTGAGTGTATGTACATACTTGTTGCGTTAAAATAAATTATTTACAAAACGATTTTTTGGTTTTCTATATTTAGAAAACATGATGCAAAAATAAAAAATAAGAAAATTAATAGGCACTTATCTGATTATAATACAATTACGTTGCATTAAAACTCGATATAAAAATTTAAACTTCGCAAACTGCAAACACGAAATCTAAATGCGTATTAGTAAAGAAAACTTTGCTTATTCCTTTCAAGGTCTACGTATATAACAGCTTTTGACCTCAGTACCCAAAAGCAGGTAAATAATATACTTTTTCAATGTTGCAAAGAATTCTACGAAATTTACTAAACGGGGTAAACCCGTTTAGAATGCCTCAAAAATATTTGGAATAGATGACCTTTAAAACCATAAATACCTACTAGCATTACTAGTAATTTTACAGCAGAATTAAAATACTTTGTCTAAAATTTCTTTACAGCAAATGTAGTTTATTATTGTAAAATTACTATAGTGTTAGTTATAACGCAATTGGCTTTTCAATTCAATTCTCCTTGTGTAATTTTTTTAATAATTTAATTGCCTTTTTTATAACATTTTTAACAGATTACATACTATGATACTTTTTATTAAAATATACGCAAATAAAAATAATTTTTAAAATAAGCATATTTAAATCGTGAAAACATCGTGTTAGGGTTTTTAGCAAAAATTAAAAAAAAGTTAAGGAAAAACTTTTAACATCCATAAATACGTAAATTTAAAAGTACAGTTAAAAATAAGCATAAAAAATTTAGATGCTGATTAAACATAAATATTAGCTCCATATATAATTATAATATATATTTTATGTCAGTCAAACTTTGAAAAACATTTGTGACTATAAAATACACGAACGATATTGTTGGTACATATTTTTATAACATTGCTTTTATCTAGTTTTATAATATTTAGAAAACATTTTCAACATTTTGCAATAAGTATCTAGAATTAAAATATTTACCTGATGTCATATAAACCTTGAAAACATTTGTAAGGTTTTAAAATATATCAATAATGTATACGATATACGATATATATATATAAAGGATAAAGTAACATGTTAAATTTTTTTAGGAATCTAACAAATGCAACATGATTTCTTAAATTATAAGTTTTATTAAAACGTAAATTTCAAATTGGAGCTTATCAATTTTCTTAGTACAATTTCATGTTTTAGCTACTTCAAACGTCACACTGCAGTTATAGATAGTAAATACTGCAGCCACAACTGTTAATAATCTATTTGTCTTAAAATTTATTTTTTTACGATTCTTAAATATTATCAACTCTACCAAAAGCAAAATTATGACATATACGTTTTAACAGATCGAAACAAGGATATACTAAACCAAACAGCCGCGGTAAAAATATGTGCTTTAATGAATTTGAACCAGATAAGATAGCTCCCAAAACACGATTATACTTGTTCCAGCAACACAATTAAAATAGGAAACAAACTTATCACCAAAAACCACAAACTGTTTGATTTTTAAACCTCAAATTTTGGTTAATGTTAACGTTAAGAAAGAAAAAATATTAAATTAGTAGAACAGTTAAATATAAAAGTATTATACAAGAATAAATTAAAACTTCAGAAATTTAAGATTTTCTACGAACAAAGTTTAACTTTGTTAAAACACGTCTTAACGAACATATAAAATCAATTTTATATGAAACGAGAATACTGAAACTATAAGTAACTGATGCAAGAAATATTAGTATAACAAGAGAAAAAAAATGTAGTTTTTGTTACCTAATGTAGATATTAACAATATTATAGATGCAGAGCAAAAAAGTAAATAACTAGCAGTTGATACAGACATGCAATCGACATCTTTCGTTCTTTCGAGAAATTGAAATTGACTTGTAAAGCAATTTCTAAATAGAACAAAAAAGCTTAAAAATCTTGACAATTACGTTTTCTATAAAGCGGAATGCATTGACGTTAAATGTATTAAAGATTTAGTTGCAATAAACAAAGCCATAGAACGGTTAGATCAAAACCAATGCTTGCATGTTATGCAAGATGAAATAAATTCCTTTTTTGTAAATGAAAAATAGCGTTTAGTCAATGCATTCAATACAATTGGGTTTTTAAATTTATTAAAGATCTTAAAGAAAACGAATCGTAGGGAGCTATACTTGTAGCTAAGGCCTTTAGTTAAAAATATCTAATAGATTACAACGAAATCTATTATTTAATAATCAAGCAAGTACTCAACAGTAAGACTACTATTAGCAAAAGTAGTAATTTAAAACTTGTAATAGCGAAGGCTTCCACGGCCGGAATCTATACTAACATTAGAATGTCTTCCGGGTTTGGACCGTGTCATATTTGTAACCGAAGCCGCCAACGTTTCGCCCACTCACGCCCTGATGAAGCCCCTTACGAAAGTGGGCGAAACGTTGGCAGCTTCGGTTGCAAATATGACACGGTCCAAACCCGGAAGACATTCTAATGTTAGTATAATTTAAAACTTTCTAAGAAAAACGGCAATGATAGTAATCCATATCTATACTTGTTAAGTTCATTGATATATTTGGCTGTATGTACTTGACCTGACATGTTTAGTGTAATTTGCTTAAGTAAATCTAACATTTGTCATAAAAAAATAGTCTGGAAAGTTGCCAACAGGATACTAAAATACCTTAAAAAAAACTTTAAAACGTGTATTTGCTTGTTAAGTTATATAAATTCAAATGCAGACTGAGTTAGGAATATTAGTGACAAAAAATTGTAAGCAAACCTAAAAAAACTACAAAAATCTTGCGTGCCTATGAATTACAGTGACAGTGTCAACAACACTTACTGCGGTGTTGTAAATTCTACTAGACTGTCCACTGCTACAATTAGTGATAAAAGTAGAAATTTTTGATGACAGCGTACAGGCTAAGATTTAGAAGCACTCGTTCGAAAGTAGGATAGTGTACTGAAAACTTTGAGTAAACAGATAAAAAATGTCAGTCAAAACCGGTTAAATTATCCACCTCTACATTGAGTGAAAAATAGAGCGATTCATATATACTAAAAGAATTAAATAAAAACTTTCAAAATTATTGTTCTAATTAAGCTCAAAAAACGTTTCTGAATGAATTTTGTTTTTGAACAGAAAGGGTTTTGCTATTGGTAGATTAGATATAAAAAGCAAAGTTTTTCATGAAAACCAAAAAAAAATTTTTTTTTATAGCTGAGAACAATACTTCAGAATAAAACATAGTAATAATTTTTATTTGTTAATTTGTGTTATACTATACATTTTAGCACCAATAATTAACGATGATTGTAGAAGAAAATTAATTGTTAAGATTGAGACATAGTGTTAGTTAAAATTTAATCTAAAAGCTTATCAACAACAGTTGTACTATAAGCAGTGTAAATTTAAGTCAAAATGTACTTGCTGACGTCAATTTTAATCTAAAATTGTTTAGGACACAAAATTGTGCGGGTATAAATTCGTAGCATTTTTTAGCACAAAACATATTCATCATGTCTTTTGTTGCGTTTAGTAGTCTTTTGTTATTGGTTTCTACGTGTTGTAGTAAGTCAATATTACAGATGATATGATAAATAAATATGATTTTATTGTTTTAGGCAGTTCGACTGCTAGTGTAGCCCCGCGCATTAGTAACGGAGCAGTTGCAATTACTACAAAATATCTTTATCAAGCTGCTTTTCAAGTTGGAACTACCCTATTGTGTGGCGGTACGGTACTTAACACTCGTTGGATACTAAGTGCAGCTCATTGTTTCGATGGGTAAGTAAAAAAATTAATTTGGTTGTTAATAAATCCTTGTTTTTAGCGCTAACTTAGCCAATGTGGTAGTTCGGGTAGGAACTAGTGGTTTATTAATCGGCGGTACTACTTACACAATAGCGACTGTTACAGTTCATAATTTGTATGATATCAATACCAGAATTTATGACGTTGCTCTTGTAAAAACTACAACTGCTATAATTTATGGTACTACAATTCTACCAGTTGTTTTAGGAGCAACTTCCGCTATTAATGGAGCCGTTGGTGTAGTTACTGGGTGGGGACAGACAACTACGAATCCTACTCCACCTAGTTTAAATGTTATGAACACAACGGTGATTACTAACAGTGAATGCATTACAGCACTTGTAAATTCACCTACTACTACTGTTACAACAACACATATGTGTGCTAAGAGTCTAGTATCTGGAGCTTGTACAGGCGATGACGGCGGCCCACTTATTCTATCGAATATGGAAATTGGCATATTATCATTTCCTCAATGCACTCCAGGTACACCTGACGTATATACAAAAATTGCGCCTGTTTATACTTGGATACTGACAAATATACCTGAAGCTTGATAGTTATTGTGTGATTATCTGAATATTGTTTTTTAATCAACATTTTCGACTAAGTTCCAATTAAATAACATAAGCATTTAAGCTTTTATTAAAACAAGTTTTTTGTATATGTAACACAAAATAAGTTAAAGTTAGTATAACTATCAAAAAACCAAATTGATGATGGTGACTACAAAGATTTTGTTTATATTATAAGATATTTTGTTTAAATAGTTGTAATCAAGTTATATCAAATAAATTTATTATCATTATAACGGAGCTGGTATTTTTTGAATAACTTAAAAATTCATTGCGATGTGTGTTTTTTTTTGTATTCACATTTCATTACGTTTTTTATAGAGTAAGTAGTAGTTAGTGTAAGAGTAGGAAGCTTTTTAACTAACTAACTATAGTTTCTAACTAAAATAAGTAAGAATGAGCAAAATAATAAAAAATTTTTTTAGATTCAGTTATGTTGGTTTAGAGAAATAAAAACTGGCGTCTTACGAGATATAAGATGATATAAAATAGAATTTTAATACAATTGTTGATTTTTATTAGAGATAAATAAAGAAAACTTAAAACTTTTATTTTAAGTAAAAGTAGTATCAGAATGAAATAAATTCAGAATAGTTAAACATTCGTTGGTTAATAATACTTAAAAAAATAAGATAAACTCAGATGTAAAATAATTTAATTTATTAGCTAACGATTTTGAAATTAGAAAAAAAATTACATGACGTTTTCTTTATCCAAAATAAAATTTCAAATACAGAAAAAAACAATAAACCTAATTAGATTGTTAAACTTATAAATTTTAGGAAGATAATACAAGTAAGAACAGGTTTTCTTTTAGTAAATTTTAATGTCTGTTTAATAAAGAACAGACAAAAAAAAGAATTTCTTTTAGAAATGGAAATATGTTCAATCATGAATAATCATTGTTGATCCTAAACATTTAAATTTGTTTTAGATATAATTTAAACCCAGTAAACACAAAATTGATAATGTTTAGTAACAGTTTCAAAACAAAAAATTTATGATTCACTCTTGTTTCAAACATAAAAGAAACCTAACTGCAATAAAATAGCTATAAGTCCATCGCTGTTTCACTTATTTCAATCAGTATAGTTTCGGTATTTTAAATTCAAATCTGTTGCAAACTAAATGTTGCATTCGATTTACGTTTTAAAAGCTTCGTTCTTGAACTGATACTAAATGATCGATACATGTATGATTTTTTTGTTTCAATAATAAACTAAAACAGTTTTTTCAATAATATAATAATACATTTTCGAATGCACGTTTCAAATTTTATTGCACAATAAATATTTTTAAATACAATATCACATTGAGTTTTTTACATATTGCAACTTTCCTGGATGTGGTCTTTTCACGGAAGCCTCGAAAACTGCATCAGTTACTGTTGGGTAGCAACTTTTAACCGCATCTGTAACATAGAAATAAATATTTCATTTATATACATACATAATCATAGAGTTACACAAAATTAATTACATTTTTTTAATCAAAAACAACACAAACTTAATATAAATATCACTTTAGCAATCATTAGAAAGTTATAAAAACACTGTAAATACCTTTAGCTGTACATAATCGTATAGAAAACTTGAAGAATTAAACTGTAATTATAAATCCTAAAGTATCATCAGATTTACGCAAATCTACCTTAACGCAACCATGTGTGTTAATTTATATTTTTTTCATACAAATTAAAACATGATACATAAAGAACAGAAATGATAATAATATCGATTACATTTATGGATTATAATAAAATGTTTCGACCTACCGTTTATTGTTCCATTTCGTAATTGTACAAACAGCATCACTTATCAAACTGCAACCGAACAAGTGAAAAGATATCAATTTGCAGCGCAAGCGTTGACGACAGTAATCAAAAATATACTAGCAACGACTAATGCTGACTAATCACAAAGTATTCGTTTTTCCTAGAACGATTCTACTGTTTTGAAAATAATTCAATCTTATTTAATCGATCTTTAACCAATTCTAGTTATTCAAAAAATATTCGGTTTTAATAAATCCGTTTTTAGACGGTTGCTGATTATGGGATAAAAATTGCAAGTACTGAAACGGTTTAAAACTGATTGCGAAAAATTGGAACTCTTTCAATTTATTCACTGTCAGTTACATGTAAGTGATATAAAAATGGAACTAACACGAAACAACGTAATGAAACAATTGTTTTAATTTTGTGACTGTAACAGTTTCAATCCGTGTTTACAAGGAACCTCTAAATTTTGAAAACATATTTAATTATTACTACACATTTGTAACATAATCTTTTTTTTACTCGACCTGTTATTAACAAAATTAATTTGTTTGATCACTGACACTTACTCTAGAATCTGATATTCTTCAAATATTAATTACTTGGTCGAACTGTTAATTACGAGTAACCACCGTGCTTAACATTTGGTTTTTCGAGGGTGTTTTATTAAACCAGTCCTAGTCTATATTGTTCCACTAACAACCAAGCGAGCCATCGAGATGACAACCATCATGAATGAAAACAAAGCGGATCATCGTGCTTAACATTTGTTTCTTCAAGCAAAAACTACACAGGGCAGTCCACCAACAATTAAACAAACGACTAGGTGAAAGAACATTGGTTCCACAAAGTAAAAGAAGACAAAGCAGTTCACCACCTGCAGAACTACACAATGGTTCAATAACAGCTCTTCAAACTTACTACGGTCCACTTACGGTGCAAACCTACAAGAAGTGGTTCAACTACAGCCCTTCGAACTTACTACGGTCCAAACCAACAAGAAGTGGTTGAACTACAACCTTTCAAACATACTGCGATTCACATACGGTCCAAACTTACAAGAAGTAGTTCAACTACAGACCTTCAACTACTACGGTTCACTTACGGTCTAAATCTACAAGAAGTGGCTCAACCAGAGCTTTTCAAACTTACCACGATTCATCTACGGTCTAAACCTACAAGAAGTAGTTCAACTACAGCCCTTCAACTTACAAAGTGAAGAAACATTATTTTTAACAGCCATACAATATGTTAAAGGTTTTTTAGAATAAATTACGAAGTGGAAGATAACCGAACAACTACAGCTGAAAAATACTTGTTTGATCACTAACACGCATTTCAGAACATGATCGTTGTATAAGGAAAATAATTTTACTACAGTTCACAAAATAGATTTTGATAATGTTTCGTTGATTGCCAAATCTCCATTCTTTTTCAACAGAAAATTCCGAAAAAGCATAGAAATCAACAAACACTCCAATAACTTCAATCGCGATCATGGTTTCGAGCTATCCCCTCATTGGTTCTCGGTCATTAGTCATTCATCGAAAACACGCCCCTTATCAACCGTAACCCAATCAGAGTCAATCTTAACCATCGGTGGCGATCCTTTTTCTTTATATGCGGAGACTATTTCTTCTTAAGCCACTTCTACGGAGTTTAGAATGTGACTTGGTTCACAAGCTGATTACTTAACTAGGTAGTGGTTCTTTGTTAGAATTTCGTTTGCTTTTTCAAGTTATCGTTTTCTTTCTTACCTTTTCAGAGTTTAGATTATGGCTTGTTTCACAATTAGATAACCTAACTTTTGAAAAATTCTTAGTTAGATTTCTGTTGCTTGTTTGAGTTTTGCGATTTATCTCACGCTCTGATGAAGTTCCTTACGAAAGTGGGCAAAACGTTGGCAACTTCGGTTACAACAACAATGACACGGTTCAAACCAGGAAGACATTCTTATCTTAGTATTGTTCAAATATTGGTTACCTGGGTATGTGTCAAACTATTAAGTACGGACAACCACCGTGTTTAATATTTGGTCCTTTAAGCGGGATGATAAAGAAATCATTCAACGTAAACTTGTTTGATCACTGACACTTACCCTAGAATCTAATATTCTTCAAATAATGATTACCTGGTTAAGTTTCGAACCATTAAGCACAAACCACTACCGTGCTTAGCATTGTTGTTTTGAACCGTATGCAGTCCACCAACAATTAAACATTAACCCTTCATTGGTGGAGAATACACCGAATACATGTAAACTAACACGTGTCGGGTTGTGCCTGCGCTGAGTAAACTCATAGAAACGCGTTGTCGTTTTATATCATAGTTTCAACACACTCCGATGATGTTAGAAAAGTAATTTAGACATTGCAAGAACGACGCCTTGAAAAGAAGTGAAGTAAAAATAACACTCGTTAGAAGGCATTGTTACAAGCTTATAGGTATTACGACCCTTGCACGGTCAACACAGTCGGAGATCATTTATAAATGAAACTTCTGTCTCGATCAGGACAGAAGATCCAAGCTTGTATTGAACTTTAGGTTCGTAATCATTGTTACCCTGATGTTCGTGTAACCACAATAAACGAGAAAGGTATGTTACCATAAATGAAGGATAAGATGTGTGTAACAACTATAATTTAATAACGTACATTCTAAATACATAAATGCCAGAAGTGTCAGCAACACATAATACATAAGTTACACATTGGGTGTCGATAAGCAAAGAAAATTACACGTTAAACAACTAAGCTTTACAACATGCGATATCACAAAAATAATTACCGGCAATACCTAAATGGAATTAATCGTAATTGCGTAAGTTAAACAAGCTGAATTCTGTAAGTGACAGCGACAAAATAATTAAATAAAACTTACCCACAATCCAGTACTTGCCCGAAGAAAACATTTTCTTCATTGAATAGGCCTAAAATAAGTATGAATAGCAAATCGTGTCAACACAATGACTCACGAAAGTAGAAATCTACAAAATACTAAAAGAAATTAGATATAAGAACCCGATGTATCGAATGCTGTTCTTCGCAATTAGTAAAAGGTTGGTATCGCAATCGACGAACGAATAAGAAGTAATATTTCGAAAACAAATTCTTGTGGAGACTTCGTTTTTGGTTTGGACATAGGCCTTCCAGAATCATTTCGTGAAGGTATTTGTCGATATTAATCCCTCATCGATCGATAATGCATCGAAACATGTAGCCAAAACGTGGCGGAACGTGCTATCAATTTAAGAAGAAAATTACCAAAGAATTCTAAAAACTAATAGGAAAAGCTCACTTTGTGATAAATAACTTACCCGAAATACGTTCTCAAATTAAAATTTTATATTCATTAACGCTGATTTTGTAAGAATCAGAATCATTTTTATCAAAAACACGATTTTAAGTAGTTGTCGGTTTGACGTCTTGACAGGAAATGGAAGAATACTACACTCGGCAGAGGGCGTCAAAACAAAAATTTAATTTTAATTCAACCCATACACCGGGTACTACGTTATGAAATTTTTACACATAACAGCGTCAAAAGTGAAAAATCTAACTTTAGTGTAAGGAATATACAGAGCAGTACATGTTAAAATTTATGCACGTATCAAAGTTAAAATAAAACAATACAGAACTATACAGATATGAGTAATTGAGTTCGTTACTAAAAATTTCACCGATAAAAATGGCGTTGCAGGCCGACAAATTGAGCAACTTTCTCTACATCTATCTATCGTGTTACTATTCGAGTGAACTCAAAGTTAATAGGTTGTAACGGTTAAATTTGCCATTCTTTCGTTTGACGGATAAGCAACTATGCCATCACCAACGTATGAATACCTGACACCAAAAAATTTTGCTTGAGTTTTATGCTGTCAGATGGTGCAAGTGTTGTTCATTTTCCAAATAAATTTCCGGTCATTTTTGATTTTGTCACGTCCGGTGCGGTGTGTGTCAGCGTTACAAGCAAAAGGATTGGTAAGAGAATGAGATTTTGTCTTTAATCGACATCTGGCTCATAGATGCTGTTCTTTTAGTTAAATCTAAAATCAATTTCAGATACATAATTCTTCAGAAAAATTCTAAAGACTGATATCGTATTGAGTTCTTCGTTATATACGCTTTGCTTTGCTGATCCATGTCTGTTCTAGTTTACTGACTTGCGTTCATCTTTAACCCTGCATTGAATTATCTTTCTTGTTTGGCCAATGTACACTCTAATTTTTATATACCCTTGGTAAGTAGTAGATGTTCCGCTACTGCAGACTTGTCCGTGCGTCTGAGTTGAGCGTCTTGTTGATGTTTTTTAAATCCTGCACTGAATGTTCCTTCCTGTTTGGTCGATGTAACTCTTGCCGCACGTACACTTTAATCGGTATATACCTTTATTGTGTAGTTTCGTAAGTTGATCTTCGTTAGGTAGTATGAGCAGATGTATTTTCTTTACTGTGTTATAACGTGTAATGATTTTCTTTTTACTTAGGACCCGCTTTTGTCTGTCAGTGACTCCGGCAACGTAGGGTGAGTAAGCATATGCTTTTGACGGCGTTTCGTTTTTTTTGGTTTTCTACGGTGAACTTGATACTGTTGTATTGTCTATTGATGTGTTAAAGAAACATATGTAATTTTTGCCGTCTGTGAGGTCATACGACAAAAGTGTCGTCCACGTATATGTACCAACATTTCAGTTTCCTGTCGTTTGAGTTAATAGCCATTTGTTTAAAATTTTTTATGAGGATATTCGCTCTTACTGGTGACAGTGGTGATTCCATATTTGCGCCATTCTTGTATTCATAGAACTTACCATTCCACAGGAAGTAGGTTGACATTAAACAGAGTCTGGTCAAATCGATCCAATCTTCTTGTAAACCTCGTGGTACTAATGATCTTTAATGTTTCTTCCACTGGTACATTAGTGAATAGTGATCAACATCAAAACGAATTAGTATGTCACTGGTAGTTACCTTAAGTCCTGGAAGAATCTCGACAAAATGTTCGGAATTCTTAGCGTAGCTGGTTGTCTATCCGGTGTGCTGCTGTAGTCTTCTAGCTAAGTATTTTGCTAACTCGTAAGTCGGTGACCCACAGGTACTGACGATAGGTTTTAGAGGCTTTCCAGTTTTATGAAGTTTTGGTAACCCATACAGTCGTGGAGGTTGGCTTTTCAATGGTAATAGCCTTTTCTGTTTTTCCGTTGGTATAGATAAATCTTTGATCGACTTTCTTATGCGTCGTTTAAAAAAAATTACTTGCCTTGCTGGCATTTCTGCGTCGCTGCCGAGACCAACATGTGAGACCTACTTTTGTAAAGATAGAACTACAACTAAGAACCACCGTCGCCAATAAGATAATTCATCGTGCAGAAAACGCGCTAGAATCTACCCATCGACGATACTAAGGAAATAAGATAGAAAACTTTTCGTATTTTACGGACATTCAAACCACTATCAAGAAACATTATCAAAAACAAGGAAAGAGCGTTACTTTATTACGTGAATAAATTTAAAACCTCACTACCCTGTATATTGGTTGAATTAAAGTTACTTTTCCATTTCTCGGCGCCATCTATCGAGCATCGTTGGTCCCTTCCAACTGAAAAAACAAAAAACCGTCATTTTTACTTTGACACCGTTCACTACATAATCTATGTCTGCGTGAATTACATATTAATGTCTTAAAACATCCACGTGTTGTGTCACGATGTATAATAAAAATATCTATAACTAATTAATTTATTCCACGCAGGGTAAGTGGTTTTTATTATTTTAGAAATTAAAAGTAATTTTCATGTCTTTTCATTAGCGCCGTGTGCTGCCTCCTAAATCTAGGTTTCCTTGCCTGTACAAGTTTAAAATCTACGTGGAAAAACTTCTAATAGGAAGCATTGGACACAAGGGCAGATACAATTAAATTTCTATTCGGAGGTAATTGACCTTGTACGAAAGTGCATATGAACCAGATACGATTAATATTTTCATTCGGAAGCAATTGATAACTAATACCACTTTAAACGAAAAACATGTGTACAGCATTTCGGTTTTCTTACCTTTTATAAATGTTTCTTTTTACCTGCTGTAGAGTTTGTAAGTCACCAAGTAGACACGATTATTTTCAGGTAGTCTTATTACAGAAATCCAGTAAGAAAACGTTTTCTAAAAGCACACCTGAATCTTGGTAAGACAGTTGATTTTTAACTATTTGTTGTCGCTACGGTGTTGCTCATAAATCATGTTTATTAATCGTGTCGAAACGTTTAAAATGATTTGCTTATTATTACTATTATTCCATTAGTTTAAGTTAAATTGTTATCGCATGCTAATTACGTCAACTGCCTATTATTATTATTATTAATGTAATTTACATTAAAAGATTTTTGTATGTCCTGGTTGTTACACTTATTATTTAAGTGTCTTCTAAGTTGCCGATACTTTTGATGTTTTAGTACCTACGTATGTTTATACTCGAATTAAATTCACTTACTGTGATGCTATCAAATTATCTCTACTTGTTATTGATTCAAATTTTAATTTAAGTTATCCTTCTAACGTTAATTAAAGTACAATTGTTGTTAACGATTTGGTTTCTTTCTTCAATTCCTCTAGTTTTACGAACCTTAACAATTTTATACAATCTTCAAGCGTCTTGTGCTGATTTAGCAGAAGCAATTTCTGCAAAAAGAGATCTGGCGCCAATTAAAATAAAATTTGTTACGGACGAAATTTTCATTACGTACGACTGTGTATATTGACTTGAAATTAGATTCCGGTTTTGACGCTCTCTACCGATTGTTAGTCGCGACTGTCATTTGTACGACAAACGTTCGAAGCTGTCGATTGTCTAAAATGGTCGGTGCGTTTTAATAAGTAATTCCTTTACCATCCGGATTAATGGAAATTCAATTGTATAATTACATTAAGTGCATAAATTATTTGAGGCGTCACCGGGTAAGCTAATTGCTGTCGTTTATTAAAACTATGTTGTAATTTCTCGTAATTTGATAGCCGTCCCGCCACGTGCTGGCATCTGTTCCTATTCGATAACGAATTATGAAGGATTAATTTCGAACAATACTTTCGTGGGACGAGTATAATTCGATTCATAAGACATATGGTTAAAATTTAATGAACCGAAGTTAATCACACTTCGACGGGATTCTACTCAGGCGGCAGATACCTGCGAAACCACCTGTCCTCGACGGTGTATAACAGCATTCGACAACCGGGTTATGCTGTATGTAATTTCGTTAACAATAAGTAATCATTTTTGTAGATTTTGCTTTCGTGAGGCATTGGTTTGACACGACTTGCTATTTAAAGGTGATTTCAGGCTTACTTGCCGGGGAAAGCGCTTTCTTCGATCGAGTAGAAGTTCCTGTATTATGGGTAAGTTGTTTTACTTATTTGTTCGTTGTCAGAAAGGTCGCTCACGAAACTTTTACTAATATTCATTTCGTAATTATTAACATTGTTGTATTACCATTTAGGTAGTAATTTTGCTTATTTTGTGTTACGCATGCTGTGTACAACCAATAATTATTCCGATAGTTTAATATTAATGCAGTAATTATTATCACTGTTTTATTATCAGTAAGGTCGTATTATTACTTCTTTTGTATGTTAAGTATATGGTGTACAACCAATAATTGTTACGATAGTTTAATATTAATGCAGTAATTATTATCACTGTTTTCTTGTCAGTAATGCCGTATTACTAATTATTTCGTGTATTTCGCATACTGTATACAAACAATATTTACTATGAACTATTCTTCGCTGGTCATTTCAACGTAATTTACTTATGTATTGTGTGTTGCCGATACTACTGGCATTTCTGTAATGAGAATTCGATATACCTGTAATTAATCATCAACGATTCTAAATTAAAGTTGTTATTGTGGTTACTTGTTCTTTTATGACAACATACCTTTCTCTTTGGATCGTCGTTATCTAATAACAAACGTTGGCTACTCGAACAGCCGAGTATAAGGATTACGAACCTTCAATTGAGTTACAAGTTTGCACCGTCTGTCGTGAGCGAGACAGAAGTTACTTTGGATCAGCTCTGGCGCCCTTAAGCATATTTTCTGTGTTATCTGTGAACCTCCCCTATCTCCGACTATTGTGAGTTGGCCGTGCAAGGTTCGTAAAACCAAAAGCTTGTAACAAATTACTTGAACCTCCCCTTTCTCCGAGAGATACCTGTATCAATCCTACAACGAGTTGGCCGTGCAGGGTTCATAAATTACTAGAATCTTGTAGCAAGTTGACTTACGTAAGAATGAAGAGGTAATCATTCTACGAGCGGACAAAGGTAACGCGACAATAATAATGGATAAAGACATCTACATCAAGGAAATGGGCTAGACCCAGACTATTACGCAAAACTACACAAGGACCCTACTGCGAAAATTAAACGACGCGTAAGAATGGCGACTAAAGACTCATCTATACCAACGAAAGAACAAAAAAGACTGTTACCATTGGAAAACCAACCTCTACGATTGTATGGGTTACCAAAAATTTATAAAATCGGAAACTGTCTAAGACCTATCGTCAGTACTTGTAGATCACCGACTTACGAGTTAGCAAAATACTT
Organism: Aquatica leii; assembly: GCA_035610365.1. Classification (NCBI taxonomy): domain Eukaryota; kingdom Metazoa; phylum Arthropoda; class Insecta; order Coleoptera; family Lampyridae; genus Aquatica; species Aquatica leii. The sequence continues at coordinate 114,838,143 of CM069435.1, forward strand.
AGCAGCACACCGGACAGACAACCAGTTACATTAAGAATTTCGAACATTTCGTCGAGATTCTCTAAGGATTTGAAATAACTACCAGTGACATACTAGCTAGTTTCGACGTAAAAACACTATTCACCAATGTACCAGTAAAAGAAACATTAGAGATCATTAGACAACAACTAGTACCACGAAGTTTACAAGAAAATTTGATTGACTTAGCCAGACTCTGTTTACGTCAACGTACTTCCTGTGGATTGATGAGTTCTATGAACAAAAAACCGGCGCAAGTATGGGATTACCACCACCACCAGTAATAGTCAACATTTTCATGGAAGTTTTTGAACAAGAGGCTATCAGCTCAAGCGATAAGAAACCGAAATGTTTTTTTCAACACATCAATGGACACAACAACAGTATCAAATTCACTATGGAAATAAAAAAAACATTTCTAGACGTTTTGGTAACACGCACGGACAACAACAGACTAAGTATTAGCGTATATCGCAAGAAAACACATACAAACTGTTATCTACACGCATCCTCTCATCACCATCCACAACAAAAAAGATCCCTCATCAACACACTTCTAAGAAGAGCAGAAAAAATTAGTGATAAAAAACACAAGTCGGAGCAAATCAAACACATCAAGGACGCTCTTCTAAGAAATGGCTACAACAAAAAATTGATAAGACCACAGAAAAAGAAGAAGAAGTAAGTTGAGGTTGCTGCAGAGACACCGTCAGAAACATATGCTTACCTACCCTACGTTGCCGGAGTCATTGACAGACTAAAGAGGGTTCTAGGAAAGAAGAACATCACTATACTTTATAACACAGTGATAAAAATAGATCAGTTCATACTACCTAACAAAGATCAACTTCCGAGACTACTTACCAAAGGTATATAAAAATTAGAGTGTACATCGGCCAAACAAGCAGGAGCATTCAGTGCAGGGTTAAAGAAGAACGCAACTCAAAGACGGTGTATAACGAGGAACGCAAGACGATAACTTCTGAAGAAGCTGACAGCATGATCAGCGAAACGTTAAGTAACCGTTTTGTAACGCGGCAACCCCCGAATAACAGTGCTAAATTTAACAACGTCCGTAAAAGCTTGCATTCTGCTTTTGTTTGATCAAAAATTCTCAAATTAAAATATTTCTAGACAAAATAATACAATTACAAGTCAATAAATGGTTGAAAAAGTCTTCAGCAGTTCTTAATTTAAATTCATTTTTTGACACTGATTGTGTCATTTATGTTGGAGGACGGTTTTGCAACTCTCAATTTTCTTTTGATAAGAAACGCCTTATTTTAATTTCTGGAAAATATCATCTCTCTAAACTTATTATTAGTCAAACACATCTACGAATGACTAGTAGTTCATGACTGTGTTAACTGTTTTTGATTTTTTAATATATTTTTTAGCACCCATTATGGAAGATCTACCTCAATCTTGTGTAGAACTTTTCTTACCGTAATATATTATATAAGTTGATTACGGCGGAACATTTCTAATTAAAGATCGCAAGTATCAAAAGCCGTGCACTTATAGTTAGTTACAAATTTGTTTTCTGAAGCTATTATTATGACTTTTCCACTTTTTGTGTCTTGCAGAGATAAGCGTCTACGTGTCTACTTTAATAATAAGATGAACTTTTCTGGCGCTAATTCTCAACTTATCAAGTTAGCCACATTTTTAATTAAAAATGCTTTGTCATGGTCTGACGCGGTTGTTAGTGAGGAAACTAAATGGAATTTTATACTCGCGGATTTTCTTTATTTTGAAAGTTTATGAGACACTGGAACTAAATCAACCAATAAAATGTTAACTTACGAAGAGTTGAATTATTTACTTGTTCAAGTAAGAACTATTAATTGCCGTCCACTATTCCCACTCGTTTCCAATCCCAATGATCTTAACTATTTTTTACTTTCTCATTGGGAAACCTTTTACGTCTCTAGCGGATTTGGACGTCAACGAGTTGAAAGAATCAAGACTTACAACGCATATAGAAACGTTGGAGCACGGAATATGTTTCAACATTTCAACAACGCGTAAAATGGAGATCAAATGATTTCAAGCTGCAAGCAAATAAACTAGTTCTTCTTAAAAAAAACACCTTCTACCACTACGATGAAAATGCATTATACAATTATGTATATCCCAATAGTAATAGTGTAAATCAAATGGTGTTTCTACACACAGTGTATAACAGGTGATAGGTGGCACTAAAACGTATTAAATGTGCAAAAGACGCTAATCTTATAACGCCAAAAACTTTCTAGTACCATTTTATAACGTATCAAAATAATAATAATAATTAATAATGCACCGTGCTAGCTCTTATGGTTTTATTAACGTATAAACAACACACAAACAATACATTAGAGCAATGAGCCATATTCAAATTATAACCAGGGTCGGGGTATTCTAATCGTACACTAATATTTACAATTCTAATTTGACGTAATTTTAAATATAACTTGGAATATAATTTGGAACATAATTTGGGCGCCACAATATTTTTTTTATTAAAGTTATAACGGTTAAATATTGAAACCAAAAAAAACAAACAAAGAAATCTTACATACGTGTTATTGAAGGTTAGTTACCACTTGTTGTTCCTAACTTCAGCGCATTGGGCGTAGTCATCACGTGACTTAATTTAATTACGCGTTTCTCATCTGATTCATGTAACATTACAAAATTCTTGAAATGCATAATTAACTTCCATATTTTCCGTATTTATCCTGATTTGATCTAATATCCGTACAGATCCATTAACCAGAACATCGTAAACAAACGTATCGTATGATAATCTTCATTCGAAATATCCAAATCAAATTACATCAGACGTAACCATGAATAATTATCGATTTTTACTCATGAAAATCATAATTCGTAACGGAAATTCCTCGTAAAAGCGACCCAAGTAGCACAAAACATATTACCAATCTTGTACCATGATTTTTCCTATATATTATATTGGCGAAACATTTTATCGCATTTCAAACACATTTTGTATATAAGATTAATATTGGAAGGACAATGTCAGAACAACGGCATTGGTAGGATATACGGTAGACATTCTTTATGTAAGGTTGAAAACCACTCGCAAAGCAATATTTAACCAACGTAGGATCGGCAAGTAACAAACAATATTGAAAATACAAGATTTAGTAAATATATAACCAAAATAAGGTTTTCAATGTAGAATTCATACTCAAAGCCAATATGTATTGAATATGTTCATTACACCCGTGATCGCTGTCGTCAGTGAGGCAGGAATAACTGCCGTTATTAATTTCAGTGTTCTTTTATTTTGTTTTTTAAATTGTTTAATCAAAATTATTTTCTATGTTATTTCCAACATTTACATGTCAGTATTTTACCATCTTATCAATGTGGTGTGTGTGGATAATAATAATAATCTAGATGTTTATCGAGAATGTTTCGCTCAGTAATCGTTAACAAAAATCAAAAGTTATTTTTACAATTTATTTCTGTATTTTTATTTGAAACGAACAACGAAAACTTTTTAGGTACAAGAACCAGTTTTGATAGGACCGTTTAAGTAATAATTATTAAGATATAACTGTATAAATGTATACTTATATGTGTTTATGTACGAACACATGATTTTTTTTAAACTTACTACTTAATTTGTTTAAGCATTTGCAATTGAACATGAAGGAAAACTTTTTATATTTTAAGTATATGTTTACGCTCATTCCGAATTTTTAATCAAATAAACATAATACAATACCTAGACAAAAATGTACTTTATTTTATCAATCTTAAGTATAATCAAATTTGTGTATTTCAATTGAAAAGCAAATATCAATAAATGGATTTATTTTTGTTTTTAGAATTTTTCTTAGAATGTTACTTTGGTCGGTGTAGGTATAACTTTTGTGCATTTAAAGCAAGCAGCCCGAAAAAGTATTGTATTAGATCCCTTTGTTAAGATTCTAAGAAAATAATGGGTAATTTTACTGTAGATTGAAATATTCTTACATTTAATCAGATTTTAAATGTTTGTTGAGCATATCTAGGTTCCCCATATTTATTAAAATTGAATTGAAATATATTCAAATTAGAAAAATTAAGTGTCTTCAAGAAGTAACGAATATTTGTATAAATAAAAAATAATATTCAATAAAATTGAAATTTCTGTTGCATTATAAACTATAACAAATATACATATATACAATATTCATTTTTTTAACACTTTTTCAACCAATACAATCGAGAGCAGAATCATACACACTTTATTTTAAATTTAAAAGTGTTACCCCTTTTTAACATAAAAATATTATTTTGTAGGATTCTAAGTATTCTAATCATTTAATCAAAGGAAAACTATTAGTATCAACTTTGTTCAAATATAAAACAAAAATTAATTTTTGATTATAAATATATAAGTTTTATACATGTATCTCTGTTTGTAGGTAAAATAAATCATGTTATATAGTATAATCGGATTAAGCAGTGTTTACTTCTAAACCTCTATTTTTTATTATATACTTGACCATGGCGCAGTTTATATTGAATTCAAGTAATTCATTTTTTACATAAAAATAATGCAGTACAAGAACACGAAGTACTGCCATGTTTTCCAGGTAAAATAATCCTACGTCGGCAAACTTGCAAGACCATAAACATCGTTTTTAGCATAAATATTGGCGTCGTAAGATTTTTTTCCAGGAAACTTTATAATGCCACAGAATACCTGTGCTATGTGACAATGGACTGGATAATTTTCTATTGGGTAAAGTATGAATCATAAGACACCTCTTTGTGATTATGAGTAAAAACCAGTTATTTACTTTACAACTACTCCTGAGTTTGTAAAAAATCTGTCTTTATTTTGTATTCAAAACTGTGCAAGAAAGTTCCAAATTAGTTATTTATAAAAGTTCTTCTAGAAGATAAAAAGTAAGTACCAACTTTGCTTATTTAATTAGTACTAATATAAGTGTATAGTTTATAGGAGTATGTCTGGACAACATGAACCCTTTTCTTTTCTTTTTCATTTATGGACACTTTCCCTTTCTCTTCTATTTGCTTGTTTAAAATATTTCTCTAAAATAATCTTTTCTATATACTTGCCCTTTAACATTTTCTCTAAGTTGTCACCCATTTGTCTTATATACCGCCCGTAAATCTTATGTCTGACTACTGTTTTTTGCGTGAATGTACCAAATTCTTTTGCTAATAAAATATATTAATTTATGTTCTAAGAAAGCTGATTGTTTTTGTGTTATTTATTTAAAAAAAAAACTTTAAAATGACAAGAGTAACCAATACGAAGACAAAATGAAATTATCAATTAAGAAAAAAAGCTAATCTTTAACTCTCAAATTATATTTAAAGTTTTGTTTTCTTGTATAGATACTTACATTACAAAAATTCAGTTGGTCGAAAATTAGTCATCCTTGTCAATAATTAAATTATATTTAGATACAATTTCATTGTAATTTTGGTAATTAATCATTTCTAGCATAGTTTTAATTAATAAATTAATTCTTTTCTATTGTTTTAGAGGCTATCCGAAAAAGATTCCCTAGTGTCACCGACACAGAGCTAAGAGAAAGGATTGGAACGTTTTTATGCACCGTTAAAGACCGAGACGGCGGAAGAAAAACCCGGGGAAATTAAGATCAAATTGATAAGATTAACAATATTATAAATAAATTATCTATAGTAATGGAGTTATGTTAACACTTGTGTTTTTCAATAATTTTTTAATAAACTGTGTTTCAAATCAATTTGTACTAAATCCCCAATAAATTACAATATTTTGTTTGAAAAAGTTTAGGCAGAATTTGGTATAAACTAGACATTTTAGCCAAAATGATAATTTTTATAAACTACTAATAAGTATTATGATAAGAAAGTTGTTTTTAGTCCTTTAATCAATGTACGGTCAAGTTATGTAATTATCGAGTTCCATTTTGGAGAAATATCCTTCTAATAAGTACCTATGCCCAATATTTATATTCAACCTTGAACCAATGTATATGTTTCAACAACTAACAAGTATTAGATATCTCATGTTGGTTAAACATTGCTAATCAATTATATAACCAACAATGCGAATATATTTTTCTCCCAATCTAGTTAACCTTTATTGGACATACATTCCATAGCGTATATTGGTAAAAGCTAAACATACAATATTTTTCCAAGTTAGATAGTACTTATTTAAAATAGATTGTATCTTGTAGGTTGGATAAATGTTTGGAATCCAATGTTTAACCATTATAAAAAAACGTTAACATTTCCCATATATACCCAATATAAAATAGAAATATTGGGCCAATACATCTGTGCTACTTGGGGACGTTGTGACTAACATCAAACGTGCAGCGTAAACCATATTCCAATATCGCATTTCAAACCTCAAAATCGTAAAAAGGCGTACGTATCCAAACCAAATATTCGTAACCATACGTACACAAATTGATAAGCATCGAATAAATCAGAAAGCGTAGTCGTATATCAAAAACTTCCAGTTTGTACGTACAAAAGAAAAAAAAGAAGAAAGAAACCCTTTTAGATTACGGGTTTCTTTAAACAAACGAAAGAGTAATTAAAACACACAAAAGCGGATATTATTACATACGACGAACGCAGAATTCCACCGTACAAATTTAACATGTGGACATTTTCTGCACATTGTGCAGGACGAACACGTCCTCACACGGTGAAAACCGCACCCAAGATGGCATACGACTTAAGAAGAAGAACTCATAACGCATGTGCAGTGCGTCAAATGCATTGTGCAAAAGAATTTATATAAACAGTGAACACAAAAATGTTAATTAAAATCAGACGTACTCAATCGAAAAAATGTGCACGTTACAATCTATACAACTGCGCTTAACATCCAACGTGCATGAAACTATCAAATTCAAACTACAATGTTTTATGACGACACCGTCTCGCTAAATATTATTGCAATAATTGCAATTTTCATATAAATTAATTTGAATAAAAAATTACATCTATTAACAAAATTGCAAATTTTAATTTCAATTTCAAAATCATTCATAGTTTTCACAGAATATCTAGACACCTGGCATATTTTTTTTATTTTTAATTTTTTAGATGTTTATCCTTATATGTAAAACAGTGAGTATAATTCACATGTTTTATACGAGATGCAATGTTACTTAACAGAATTTTATCTACATTTATTATAAATACCAATGTTAATTGGCACAGAACTTTTTTTAGTTTTTTTTGCGTTAATTACAAATTTCACATGTACAACAAAAGCAGCAGTTAGCAATGCACGCTATCAATAATGTAGCAGAATGACTCAACGTGTAAAATTTTTATTGGAAACTTAATTTTGTTTTTGAGCAATGCAACGTAACTGTTGGCTACTGTCAAACTTTTTGAGTCTGGGTGTTTCTATAGTACTAAGACGCTTATATCTTTATTGACAAAAATGTAATCAAAGTGTTTAGAAACAAATATGTATAACTGACTGCATTTTGCCTAGCTTAAGCTATTATTTATGATAAATTTTTAGATAATTGATCCTGTCATCATGTCAATTTTGAAATATGCGGAATTATTATCACTAACTTAAAAGTATTAATTAACACCAATAAACATACTAGAAATTTTATAAAAAAAACTTTGTGTTTGAATTAAAGCTTTTATTCTGGTTAGTATCTTCCTACTACTGTCTCTGGCAGATTAAAAAAGGAGTTGACTTTGCAATATTGCTGTTTTTTTCACATGTTTGTGTGGTCTCAGCTACAAGTAACATACTTTGAAAACGTTAGAACATGGAGACAAAAGTTAATAACTTTGTACGCCAAAATTTAAACAACTTGACTGGTTTTTGCTAAGGCATTTGTAACATGACGTCAATTTTAATAAAAAAAAATTTTAAAATTTTATCAACCGACAAAATTTGCACTACCTTACATTGTACAACAAATATTGTTTCAAATTAAATTTATTATTAACAGGTTACACTCGTGTTTTGTTAAAAAAAATTAAGATTTCGTAACCGCAACGAGCTTTTTATGTTTTTGTTTTATGTCGTCGGCCTTTTACCTGAATACCTCTTAGACGCGTTAAATAAACAACCTCTTTTCTCAATAATTATCCGACTAACAATAAAAAAATTAAAATTATATGGTTATCTTTAATAAATCTACCAAAACATAAGTTTGTTTAGATGACATTAACTCAACTTAGTTTTGAGAACGTTTTGCACACATAAATTAAACACTAAAAAAACAAATATTTGTTGTAAAATCTACTCTAGTTTTTATTACCTAGTTTTTTAATTGTTTTTAGAACACTGAACTCAGTTAATTTTAAGCTTTATTGTTCATCTTTATTTTTTAGTAAATACAAAAACTATAAAAAAATTTTTTCAAATATGACCAATATAGAAAACTCTCGCTGTATTCGTTTACTGTTTTAGATATATTAATTGCTAATGCAAATTGTTGCACATAAGTTGACATCAAAACTTTACTTGTAGAACAATCCGCGGTTAAAAAAAAATTTACCGTTACTGACTATCTACATGCTAAAACAATTATAGAAAAAACGATAAAATACAATATCTACTTACACGCGTTAATAGAATACCATAAAGTTTTTGATAGAATTGAGATATAGGCGTTCCTTAAATTATTAGACAGCGATGTAATCAAGTTTAGATCCTTTATCAAAAATCTAAACTCCAATAATAAAAATTAACAAAGACCTGTTACAAAGATTTTCTTGTAACTTAATTGCTGGCTACTAACTCAGTTGAATCAGCAAACGGATTGCAGGTTTTGTTGTGCTAATTATAACGTAATTTTAAAAAGGCGCTAAAACGGTTAGAAACTAGAATGATAGACACCGTTTAAATCTATCCAAAACTGAGAGAAAACAACTGACAACACAACTTGTAACACGAATATATTTTTATTTTATTACAGAGAAGTTAGATAAGAGAAGCGAAGTAGATTTACATAAAAGTGATCAATTGCTAGTATGCAAGTGTAGATCAAAAACAATAATTGTTGATACAAGCCCTTTTTGGTTCAGCAACCGTACATACGCCGTACGTGCAAATTACTAAAAAGTTAGATAAAAGAAAATTGGAATAAGAAATACAAAGTTTACATTTTTTTCCTTTAAAGAATGCGACTAGCTAGCGGCACAATCCCCAGAATTTGCTGAAATAAGCAATGACATACATGTAGCGTTATCAGAAATAAGTTTCTTTTGGTTCTTACAATCTATGAGAAAAAAACCAAATGCGCCAAGTTTATCCCAGATTAATATGGATGTTTTAGTAAGTGGGTTTTCCAATACAGTTACAATTGTAGTATTTAATAAGTACAAAACGATATCTTTAATTAACGTAGAGGTAGCACCTTTTTCATTACATCGAATATTTCCTCAATCTATTAATATCTTCGCATTAATGTTGTGGTTATCCAAAATTTGTTAATGACAATTACTAAAAAATCAAACTAAATCACAAAAATAGAATCAATTCTTTAGCAGCAAAAGTACTTCACACTTTTACAACGTGGATGCGTGTGAATATTAAAAGATAAAAACCTCGCCGAGCGTGTATGTTAGCTCATTATCGTACCACAGAAAACGAAAAAATTGTTTTTTTCTAGTTGACAACTATCACATTTGACGTGGCAAAAAATCGTCAAAAAGGCCAAAGTACTTTCAAGTTAATCAGTCGCACCTGCTGCCAAGTCGACTGTTGTCATTACTCCTAAACCCGATTTTTCTTTAAAGACCGCTGATGAGACGAAGACTATTCTCATGTAAGTATTAGATCTCCAAAAGTACGGTCTTAGACTAGACCAAGTGATCAAAACGGGCAAAAACTCTATTCAACTCAACTCTATTTGACCTTACGAAAATACTTGCTCACATCTTCGATAAAGCCGTCTTGTGATTAAGTTTTAAAGCAAGTCGTTTTCTCAAATTTTTATCCTGGACGTTCTTTCAACCTTTTTTCTAAGCACGTGAAAGAAATTATCATCTCGCAGAACTTCTACGATTTGCACCTCAACGTTTAGTTCCGCTTTGATCTTAGTGACAAAACAAATTGCCATTGGATCCTTGAGGTCAACCCGGAAGTTTGACGATACCTTTTTACATCGCGTCGTGTTTACGTCGCGTAGATAGCGTGCCATATCAATGCCCATTTCCGAGTTACATGCTGTTTCAACTGTCAGAAATATCGTCACCTTTCCTCCAGCTGTAAAAGCATCTTACAGTGCGCCAACATGTTGCTGAAAAGCACGAGACAAAGACATGCCACAATTTGGATCAATACCCAACATGCTTGCTTTGGCTATAAAGAAGAGGCCGTCAAGCATAAGTCGACCTGTAACACCTTCTCAGCGTACCTAAAAAAACTTGACGCCAAAATATCAAACAACGATTATGGACTTTAAGAACACTCAAATAACTTTAAGGTTCGCGCAAGTAAATCTTTGCAACTCACGTGTTGCGACTTTCAAAACAATGAGTTTTTCCTTCAACCTAAATATTGACATACTACTGACCCAAAAGCCATACGTGTTTGGTTTAGTTTTAAGATACAAGCTTGCTGGTGCAGCTGTACTCTACAACAGGATTGCCGCATCCTCTTCCATGCGGTATTACTCGGTTATTGTTTTCAATAGTTCGAAACCCGTCGGAGTGGTGACACTCAGCCATTTAAGAAATAACCGCAATCCAGTAAACATGGTTACGGTTGGAAACACCTCTTTGGCAATCGTCGGCGTTTATTAGCAGCCAAGTGAAGATGTTTGCATTTATCCTTAACACTTAGACAAAATTCTCGATGAACTAAGAAGCATTGCTATTATCATAGCAAGTGAATTTAAAATCGCCGCTTAGGTACTGCCCGGTAACTGGTGGGTAGACGTGACTTCTGCGTTGTCAACAAACCCCATTACCCTTTTATTTTTGCTAGCTATTTAGGTTCAACAAATATAGATGTAACTTTAACGCCCCCTTGTTTAACCAGAAAAACAAAAACTGGCAATTTATTCCAGATGTGATAGAAAATGTCCACCGAATGATATAGTTTAATCTAACCGTCAATGCACCTAACTTTGTACCAATCCCTAATAGAACCTAGATTAAAAACACATAGATCCTGTTCGCCTAAACAATGCGTTCACTTGCACGCAGAAAACGTTTTCTCGTCAGTGGCCTGTAATAAATAGTGAACAGCAAATCGGATCACAATCTAGTTCACACAGAACAAAAGCTAGAAAAGATAGTATTAATAATTAAGCAAATGGCATATAAAAACCCGTTGTATCGTGCACTGTAAGAAATAATCCTAACACAGGTGGCTGATAACACATTCGACTTCTTCCTTAAACATTACACAGAACCCCAAGGTATCGAACGATGCAAGTAACAATTCAAAACAGGTGGTTGATAACCCAATCGAGTAATCCACAAGCAATAACATCTCCCACGGTAAAGCTTATCGAGACCTCATTTTCGTGGCGTAGAAACCGCCTTCCGAAAGCGTATGTGTGCGGTACGTGATTGCTTAGTAAGAATTATTCTTCACTATCCCCTTTATCGAAAACTTACATGTGCTCGAAGTGGATGAAAAATGGCTGTTAAATGAAGAAGGAATTACGAACGAATTTTAATAAACGACAGCAATAGCTTACCCTGTAACACCTCAAATATTTTATATAATTAATGTAATTACAATTGAATTTCTATTATTCCGGATGGCATTGGCTAAAGAAATTATTCAAAACGTCCAGGCCATTTTATACAATTGACAGCATCACGATTTTTCGTCAAATGACAACTACTGTAACGAAACGACAGAGGTGGCCGTAATTGTTCTAAAAATTGGATATAAATTTATTTCAATTACGCGTGAGCTTTGGACGCTCGGCTGCGGACCACCTCTACCGCTTCGAAGCGCGCGACTCTCTCCTGCTGAATAATCATTCAACCGGAACGAAACACACAATAAAAGCCGCCGTCAACGTTGAAAACGCTCTCTCTGCCGAGACCCGTTCCTGGTAGAACCTCTTTTCCGAAACCCGACCTGTGTTTATCCGATTCTTATTACTTTACGACTTAATGCTTTTGTACCCGGCTAACTCTTTTCCGAACCGATCCTGATCCTGTATAATTGTGAGCACCGATTAACCGAAACCTGCTATCGTACCTGGACATTCTCAACTCAGACCGACCCGCTTCGAACCCTGCTACTCTTACGATTTTTGCATTCACTTTGCCGTTTTGTATTAGAACCCTGTTACGTCCAAACGCCCTCCCTCAAGTTGACCACAAGCTCCGGTTTCACCGAATAGTATTTGTTAGTAGCGAACCTCAGTCCGTTAGTAAAGGGACAAATCACTTGCACCAGGCTGGTGTAGGATTTGTCTTGCGTAACTTAAATCTACAGTTACTTTCAACCCTTAATGTAGTTGAAGTTGATGCGTTGAGATACTGCTTGAGCCAGGCTGGTTTAAAGTATCTCAATACGTTTAGCATCGCTACGTTTTGGTTTCGGACTGAGATCTAAAAGTAATCATTTCAAATCGGTGTCAATTTTGAAATACTCACCTGAACTTGCCGAAGTTTTCGATTCACCGTATAACTAAACCGCCACAACCCGTAATAGTAATAACGTTATTGAATTCCACCGTGTTATTTGTCTGAAACGTTGTCATTAATAGACACGTGGTCAACCCGTCGTAAATTAGAAATCAAACTCAGTTCACAGTAGCAGTGTATTCCCTGGAAAACTTAATTTGTTACACCTGTCTTATAACCTTTATTATCATACCTGAATAATTTTCCGCTTTTATCCCTGTTAAATTAATGTTAGCACAGTTTTCAACAGAATTGTAACCACGCCATTTAAGTTTATCATACTTTTAGGAAAAGTACAGGTTTTTTGCAGGTTAAATTGTGTGGGCCGCATTCAATCAATTTCGATTTCACGGAAAGTTGTAGGCCGCATTCCACCGAAGTTAATAACATTAATAAAATACATTTTATTTGTTATACAACAGGAAATAAAACTACACCACCTGTAGATATTTATTGTTACAATTACATTTTTTAATTTGCAGAATAAATTTATGTTAATTGTGTTTAAATTAATAACGTTTTAAATCCAACGCCGAGACTGTGAGCCACCGGGGTGTTACACTACGAGAAAACGATCGGTAGAGGGCGTCAAAACCAGAATCTAATTTCAAGTCAATATACACAGTCGTACGTAATACAAATTTTGTCCGTAACAAAATATAGCACGTATATTTTTAGGCATTAAATGAAGAACTATTTTTCTCAATAATTATCAGAGTTGGCACCAAATCTAATAATAAAAATACTAAAATAATATGCTTATCTTTAATAAATCTACATAAGTTTGTTTAGATGAGATGAACTCAACTTAGTTTTTGAGAACGCAATGTATTTTGCACACATAAATTAAATACTAAAATCAAACATTTGTTGTAAAACTTACTATAGTTTCTCTTACCTTCTTTTTAGAACACTGAACTCAGTTAATGTTAAGGATATTTATTTATATTTATTATTTAGTAGACACAAGAACTATTTATAAAAAGTTTCCAAATATGACAAATACAGGATGTTTTATTGCTGTATTAACTTACTGTCTTAGATATATTAATTACTAATGCAAATTGTTGCACATATATTGACATCAAAACTTTATTTGCAGAACATGCTGGATTTTGAAAAAAATTTACCGTTACTGACTATCTACATACCATAAGAACAGTTATAGAAAAAATGATTAAATATAATATCTTACTACATTTGACCCGTTGATAGACTACCATAAAGTTTTCGATAGTATTGAGACATTCATTAAATTATTAGAGAACGTAAACGTAAAATTTATCGACAACTGAGTGAATTTGACAAAAGTCGCATGATTGACTTAAGTGAAGGTGGTTTTTCAATCAGAAATTTGCTAAGCGTATTAACCGTAACTAATCCTCTATAGTACGATGTTATCAAGCAAGGACTAGAGAAGTTCAAGAACGTCGTAGACAAAAAAGTGAACGGGTAAGACAGACGGCCAGTTTTTATTAATGGCATTAAGAGACCAATTCTTAAATACCAAATCAATAATCGATCAATGGTTTTAAAGCAAAGGACGTCTCGTAACCTTTCGTATAGTTTACCGTCGAATTAGAGATTTTGGCTTGCAGTCCTATAGACCAAATCTTGTGCTTCCGCTGACGGCCTGTCAACGTCATTATCATTGAGTGGTGTACTTTGCGACTAGAATGAGGCGTGGAATGACATAGGGTTTTTAGTTACTGATTCCGATTTTGTTCAATAATGCACCATAGTCGCATGATAGTTAGATGTAGAGGTGGAGAACGTTGCAATGTGCAGTTTTGGGTTGAGCCGCATGTTCACCGCCCTGTGGAGGTTATGGTTTAGGGTGCTATAGTTTATGAAGGCAAGTCTCAGCTGGTATTCATAAGAAGCAATATGAATGCATACCAATATGTTGATAAAATGGCAAATCTCCATATCCGTCCATTCTTCCAGAAGCTGAAAAACCCAATTTTCTAATGCGCGTTCCAACATTACAAGGCATTTTATGAAGCGTTTTGAAGTTTTAAAATTAATCAATCTTTCACAGATACTAGAAACTCTGTGGCATGAATTACAAATTACCCGGGATGCAATACATCAGAAAGAAAGTAACCACCTAAGAAGGGTAGAGAAGTGTGAAAGTAATTAGAGTGGTCGAACACAATATGAATAAAAAATGCCTTTATCTTCGGTTTAACTTTTTTGAAAATTAATCAATTGCTATATTTGACTAGTTAAACATTTCTGCTAAGTTTGATTCAAAAATTCTAACGCCTACTTGGTGTCACAGAGTATATTTTATTATACTTAAGTTTATATGTAGGTTAATTTAGCTAAATATTTTCAATACATTTACAGTTGTATTTATATAACAAAATTAAGATTATTTCTCAAAATATATAAATTGTTACATGTAAAATTTTGATAATGTAATACCCTGTATATCAAATTAAAATTAGATTTCGGTTTCGACGCCCTCTGCCGATCTTTCTGGTTACTGTCATGTTGCGGAATTTATTTTCAAGCTGACAACTACTTAAGATGGTCTGTGTCGTTTAAAATCCAAAGATTTAATAGTACATCAACTGTGATGGAAATGAAATTATAAATTAATTACGTATTTAGCATAATTTATTCGGCACAGGGTAAGATATTTGCACCCGGTTTGTTAGGATTCTTTTGTAATTTCTTTCTTAACTTGATAGCCGTTCCCCCACGCTTTGGCTACATGTTCCGATTTAATTAATTAAGTACACGGAGGAATAAACATCGATAAATAATTGAAGGCCTATTATCCACACCGAAAAGGAATGTTACTTCTTTGACATCAGTCGATTGCGATACTCACTTCTTAATAATTAGAAGGAACAGCATTTCATATATCGGATTCTTATAACCAATTTCTTATATTAATAATTTTGTAGACTTCGACTTTCGTGAGTCATTGCGTTGACACGACTTACATTCATACTATTTCAGGCTACTCAACGAGGAAAACGTTTTCTTCGGAGAAGCGCTGGATCGTGGGTAAGTTCTCTTTTTTAATTATTATGTCGCTGTCAAAAAAGGTCACTCACAAAATTTAATTTATTTGATATCCGCAATTGCAATAGCTTTAATACCATTTAGGTATTGTCAAAATCTATTTCTGTTATATTGCATGCTGCAAACCTACGTTAGTTAATGAGAAATTTTCTTCGCTTATCGACAACCGAGGTGTATCTATGTATTGCGGGTTGCTGACCTTTCCTTCATTTATGTACTTATAGTGTATCATAAAAGTTTCTGAATTATGGTTACTAATCCTCTACGTTAATGAATTATAGTTATTAAGGCTCGACGTTACTGAGTTATACTTGTTAATACTTTATATTATTGAATGATATTTATAAATATTCTACGTTACCAATTTATACTTGTTAATACTCTACATTGTTGAATCATCCCTATTAATATTCTACGTTGCTGAATTATAGTTGTAAATACTCCACCTCATTAAATTAAAGTTATTATACCCGTCTTATCTTTTCTTTATGGTAACCCATCTTTCTTTGTGGTTGGTTACACGATCACCAGTGCAACAAGGATTACAAACCTGGAATTCGTTACAGGTTTTAACTTTCTATCCTGGTCGAGATAGAAGCTTTACATATAAAAGATCTGGCGCCCTTTAACTCTTATTTAGTTAAACGTCCCCTCTCCGACTGTGTGAGTTGGCTGTGCATCGTTCATAAGACATATAAGCTTGTAACAAAATATATGAACTGAACCGGTGTTAATTAACGCCTAAATATAAACACTTAAAGGTTTTGTAAACAATTTGGAAAATTTTTTATCACAGGTGGGTTTTGATGATGGCAATTTGCATTTTTATCCAATGTGCAAGCTCCATTTGTTTCTATGTACCCATGCGATGGTAAAAGAAAAACTGTTCAATTGATTTTGACAAACTGCTTTTAAATTATCAAAAAAAGCTTTTCGCTGGATAAAAGGTATGTCCCCAGCTAGTTATAACAAGATTTGTATCTAGAACTGCAGTAGTCGGTGATAAAACAATTTGTTGAATTGTTGCAGAAACTGCATATGAATTACGGTTTCTATAACATCATAATTTAACGTGTTTGAATCATATGAAGAATGCTATAGAAAAGTAGTTGTTGCATGCTTGGTTTCTGAGGTATTACTTCCAACTTTTACTGAGTAAGTAGTTGTCCTACAAGCAAAAACTGAATAAAATTGTTGAAAACATTCTACTTACGTATTAACGCATTCAACTGATGTCATCCAATTTAAGTTAATTATATAACCTCCGCAAGTGCAAGTACCTCCCCAATTGTACAAAAGCAACCAACACTGATTACGCATTAATTGCTGTCTTCCCGTTTAAGATGCTTGTGCCTAACGCAACATTAAGACTACCTAAACATTTTAAACATTGTAAAAATTTTGGATGCTGAGATATGGTTGAATTTACTTGATAACAATTTTGATACCACATACGTAGAAGCGTTGATACGCAATTGGACGCAATGTTTTCTCGGACTTAAATATTTTAGGTAAACCGTACATTCTCGGTAGGACCGGATTAGATACGGTTATTTGAAACCGGAGTTGTTTTGCTACAATGTTTTCACATTTCAGCAAGACCTTAATGTTAACAATTAAAGGCTTTCACTGAGCATCAACTTAATTCGGTCGAAATAAATTTTTTTGTCCAAAATTACAACTTTGCCTTTATTTGCTTTGAGATAATAACAATTCTTTTGTTACGTGGTTTTTCTCGTAACTAAAAAAACGACGATGAACTCAGTTTTTCCGACGTTAAAGCTTTGTGGTGTTAGGATAATAAAATTAATTTAAGAAAGCGCCAAAACGATTAAAGACTAAGGTAAGAGACACCGTTTAAATCTACCTGCAGCTAAAATAGAAAAAAAATGACAAGACAGAAGTGATAACAGAGTATATTTATTTTATCACCGACAGCAGTTTAAGTTAGAAGAAGAATAAGAAAGAACATTGTTACGTACATAAATTTAAATAATGTAGTACCCTGTATATCAACTTAATTAAAAATTGCTTTTGATATTTCTTGACGCCATCTATCGGGTTCGTTGGTCACTTTGTATTGCGCAAACGACATCCGGTGTCTTCTCCGACATTTTGACTCTAACATTGTAACGGGTAATATCTAGGGCTGCGTGAGTGAAAGTTCGTTCTCTAAATTCATCCACGTGTTAGGGACACGATGGAAATTATGTAGTTTCCTTAATTAACTAATTTACTCCCGCAGCGTAAGTGATTTTATTTCTTTCTGTAATTAAAAGTAGTTTTTATGTCTTGTTGGTTAGCCGCCATGTGTCACCTAATAGATAAGGGCATTCTGGCTATAATTTAAAGCCCATCAGGGAAAGTTTGCGATTTCGTTGCGATCGTGGGGTGTTTATATCGTCACCGGCTATTCTTACCACCATCCGGCCCATAAATTCTATCCGATACCGAAAGACGAGAGATAACCCTCGACGAATGTGTTGGAACGATTTTAAATATTTATAAGGCCTACTGTTGGAATTAATTAAAGCATAGAAAAAGGGTATAACAGCATCCGACGTTCGGTTTGAGTTATGTGTACATTTTCAAATTTAAGTAATGACTTTGTAGATTTGGATTTCGTGAGCTATTAGATTGACACGGATTGTGTTTAAAATTTCTTACAGGATAGGTGTAGCAGGAAGTACTTCCTCCACACAAAAGGAACGCCTGTACTTGGTGGTAAGTGTTTTTATAAATTTTCTTTCGTCGTCAACGAGGTTACTCACGAAACTTACAATAATCATAACTTCGTACTGATTATCGTAATTGTAATATCATTAGTTAGTGAATTTGCTTATACTACGTATGCTGTTTATGCTTACTTATTGTGATAATTTAATGTTAATGCTATACTAATTCTTTTGCCTTATTGTCGTTAATGCCATATTACTAATTATGTAAACGATTTTTACTGTGAACTATTCGTCGCCATGTTCTGCACTTATGTCATGTAAGTTGCCTATCCTACTGTGATTCGATGTTGTATATTCTCACTAGTATTTACTTAAATGTGGCTATTTAACTTCGACTATATGTAGATAGATAAGTTATAGATATAATTGATCGAGTAATTAAATTGCAATTGTTGTTAACGATTTAGTTTTTCTCTTTTATTCGTTTCTTTCAGCAGTTACGAACTTAACATCTAGTTACAAGTTTATTACCATTCTGTGGTGAGCAAGCAGAACTGACTTTGGATAGGCTCTGGCGCCCTTAATTATCTTTTCAATCTTCTCTAAGAACCCTACCCTCTCTCCGAATATTGAGAGTTGGCCGTGCAGGTTCGTAACCAGCAAAACTTGTAACAACATAAGTATAATTATATAAATTTTATCAAACGCTAACACGTAAGTCGGTATCACAGACAAATTATAAACTACGTCTTTTACTAAGCAACACGTCATACCTTAAAATGACCCAGTCGGCCTAACTATTACATTCAGAAAAAGAATGACTTTAAAGATTACGAAGATTTACAGAATCATAGCGCACCGTATAATAATATGTGACACATCAAAACAATTTTATAGTTAATGGTGTTAACAGCCTAGCATGTACTTACAGCCGTTCTTAAAATCGATCACACTACCAAAATACTAAAAATTAAAATAAAAAGTCTAATATTACTTAATTAGTTTTTTTTATTATGCGACTAGCTAGCGCACTTTACCAGTATTACCTAACAAAAAAAACGTACATACTGCGTTATCACAAATAAACCTTTTTTATTCATACGATCACTGAAAATAAACGACTGCGTAGAGTTTCCTCAAATTAATTTGGTAAATTCTGTTAAAACTTTCTTTGAATATGTGTAATAATTTAATGCAACCCTTCCAATGTGTAGATAGTGTTAACTACAGCGACGTGGCGTCATCATAGAAATTTTTTCAATAATAACCTCTGCTTATTATCTCCACAGACAAATAAAACCTGTAAGAGTATGGAAACTCGCTACAGACAATTACAGAAGAATTGAATTAAACCACAATACAAACAAGAAGTGCTTACCCCAAAATAAAAACTTTCGCTCAAATCGAAACAACATTCTAAGTCATGTTCATATAGGCATGCGTAAAACATTCAACAATAAAAGAGCGTTACCAACACTAGATGATGTCTGCGTTCTTCAAACGTTACCGGAAAATCTATGAAATCCTGTTTTAAAATTTGACATTCCATACCTACTTAACAACCAAAAGTGAGTGTATCAAAGATAAATTGTATCCAGGCGACAAAAATTATACTAAAGTATATTTAACATAACATTTTCCTTTCAGATTTTCTATAATCTTTTATTCTTTTGTTATGTTAAGTGTTTTAATATGTTCTTTGCTTTTTGTTTAAGATTACTACGAAGCTTACGGCCCAAATCTCCAAAATTAACTGAGTTAGTCGCTAGCTTGAATTTTCTTTTGATTGTCGCGTATTTTTCAAAATTTGGATTTTGCAGGCAATTGTGATAATTTTTTTTGTATTTCTGTCTAAAGTTTTAATTTAACTTTCATTACCTACAATGGTGCTTTGTTAAATTAAATATTATGTTTCAGACTTTTGTTTAACAAGGTCATCATGTATTTGTTAAGTGTTTTAGAAGAATTGTTAACAACATTATTTTCTGCACTTTTAGTTTTATTTCTAGATAATTTTGACAATGTTGTTCTATGAATTAGCTTCTTCTGTATGAATTTGTGCTGAATAACATTTTCAGTTAAAAAATCTTATTTTCGTCAATGTTGTTACAAGCTTTAGGTCTTACGAACCTTTCACGGCCAACTCACACAGTCAGAGATAGGGTAGGTTCAAGGGAATTATGCTTAAAGGCGCCAGATCTAATCCAAATTAACACTTTTGCTTCGATTACGACAGATGGTCCAAACTTGTAACTAAATTTGAGGTTCGTAATCCTTGTCACTCTGATGTTCGAATAGCCAAAATTTGTTACTAGGTAACGACAATTAAAAGAGAAAGGTATGTTGCCATAAAAGAAAGATTAACCAGTATAACAACTTTAATTTAGTAACGTCGATGATTAACACAAATACATCGAATTTTCAGTGCATAAATGGCAGTAGTATCGGCAACACACAATACATATGTAAGTTAAGTTGAAGCGAACAGCGAAGAAAATTGTGTAGTAAATATTGTTTGTACACAGCATGCGAAACACACAAAATAATTAATGATACTACCTTAATGGTAATAAAACAATGACAGTAATTACGGAATTAACACTAGCTAAAGTTTCGTGAGCGACCTTTCTGACAGCGATAAAATAAGTAAATAAACTTACCCACAATCCAGTACCTACTTGGTCGAAGAAAACGTTTTCCCCGGCAAGTGAGCCTGAAATAAATTTGAGTAAAAAATCGTGTCAACACAATAGCTCACGAAATCAAGATCTACAAAAATGGTTAATTATTGCTAAAAAAAGTACATATAACATAACCCGATTGTCGAATGCTGTTGTATACCTTCAATGAAAGTTGGTTTCGCAGGTGTTTGCCGCATGAGTAAGATCTCGCAGAAACGTGATTGTTTTCGGTTTATTTAGTTTTAACCGTAGGCCTTATAGATAGAGTTATACTCGTCCCATGAAAGTATTTGTCGATGTTAATCCCTCATAATTCGTTATCGAATAGAAACATGTGGTCCAGAACGTGGTGGAACGGCTATCAAATTAACGAGAAATTACAACAGAATTCTAATAAAACGGAAGCAATTATCTTACCCGGTGACGACTCAAATATTTCACGATCGTAATGAAATTATAATTTGATTCCCATTATTAAGGATGTCCTTCGAAATTATTATTAAACCGCACCGGCCATTTTATGCAGTTGACAGCTTAACGATTTCGTCGTAAAATGACAGTCACACGAAAAGATCGGCAGAGGGCGTCAAAACCGGAATCTAATTTTAATTCAATATACAGAGTACTACGTTAGAAAAATTTTGCACGTAACAATGTAAACAGTTTGATAATGTAAATACGCTTGGTTTGAATTAGTTAACGTTATCGAGTGTCTACTGTGTTTACAAAGAATGTGAATTAACTATATATAATAACGGATAAATCTACACTAAAATTTTGTTAAGGGTTAAAAGTTGATTTGCTTAATTTAATGTTTAAATTGTGTCGATAAGGCCGTTGGACGTTTTGCTGATATGTGTCGACGTAGTCGAATTCGTTTGTTACTAGACCCTAAAAGGTTCTGCAGAGATTCTGGGCGGGTGGAATGTAGTCGTACACCCATTGCACTACTTACGTCTGATATTTATTTGATTTGGTAACACGGTTCGATCATGGTTTATTTGGAACCTGAGCATTTAGATATCTCGAGGCGGATGGAATGCAGTCGTACACCTATTGCACATCCTAGGCCCGTTTTCTGAACCAGAGCATTTGGCTTGTTATAACGGTCCAGGACTGAAGCACTCTGAGTGGGTGGAATGTAGTCTTACACCAATTGAACACTTGAACATTGGGTGGCCTTGCCCAGAACCTGATATTTGATTTCAGTAATAATCCAGCATGATTTGATTATCGCTCCATTGGAATTTTAGATATGTATCACACATATCTAAAATCTATTTATTGATCATCTTTATTATCAAATGCAATTAATTATTGTTAAGTTTACTATTACCTGACATTTAGTTGTTCACTTGAAAGCAATCGTAATTTTGATTAATTGTACGCCCTTAACTCCTTGTGTGGTGCATTTTTATTATCATTCATATTGTTATTATTTGCATCGATTAAAATATAAAATAAAAAAAACGAATCTTAAATTTGCATCTTACACAAATAAACAGTTTATTAGATATTTGATTTATTTTAGTGAATCTAGCCTCGAGTTTTGCCTGCGACAGTTTTTTTTAGAAAAAAAATTCCATATCTTGAGGGGAAAGCAAGGTACGTAAAAAATAACTGTAGATAGCTATAAACGATGTAAATACGTATTTACATCGTTTATAGCTATCTACAGTTAATTTTAATCACATAGTAAATTTATACTATGAGATGGCTCTGCCATCAAACACTTGTTAATGGTAAAAAATAACAATTTTTCTCTATATTCTTTTGACTTATATGTTTTTCTTCAATTGGAAAGCAACAAATTTGTAGAAATTCTTTATAGGAAAGTCCTGTGGTGAGTACACCAGTTTTTTTACTTACTTTAGTACCATGGTAATTAATTTATTTAATTTTAATTAAGGTTATTTTTTGCTAGTTTAGATTAAGTTTTTGAATAAACTTAATTTGTAGTTACTAAACAAAATAAAAATTGCTATCAAAATTCTAAAGATTCTATTGATTCAATTGACCAAAAAAATATATAAGAATATGCTCTTAAACAGCGTTAGTTATTATCCAAGCATAAATAATTGAAATTTTTGTGTACATGTCGGGAAAACCTTGACCACAGGTGTACGTTGATAAGATGCCAAATTGAGCGTTGTTGAAAACAAGAGGACTACCTTCATCACCTATGCAAGCTCCACTTCGGCCAATATACGCACAAGAATGTGTCTGTGCGATAGTATAGGTTAAACTATTCAATCGATTTTGGCAGTCGGTTTGACTAATCAGCTTAGTAGTTAAAGCTTTTAAATCAACGGAATAAGGACTTAATGGAAACACGGTGTATCCCCAACCTGTTACAATGCTATTACTACCCACATTTGGAATAGTCGATGTTAAAGCAACTGCTTTGATTGTAAGAGAAAATCCTATAGGAATTGCGGTTTTTACAACTGCAGCATCATAATTCAACGTTGTTGGGTTATATGAAGGATGCTTGAGATGGGTAACCGTTGCATAGTTGGTTCCTCCGGCATTTAAATTATTCGTTCCAACTGTTATTGCGTAATTGGTTATCCTACAAACGAAAATTAATATAAATTACTGCAAGCATTCTACTTACGTATTAAAACATTGAGCTGCTGTTAACACCCAATTATTATTAATTATAGAACCGCCGCAAAAGTGAATATTTGCAGATCTTAAAGAAACCATATACGGATATTGCCCATTAGTTGCAGTCACCCCGTTTACGATGCGTGTATCTAACGGGACAGCTGAACTGCCTGAACATTTCAAAAACAATAGTAATGATAAACGTAAAGTTATTTTTAAAACAAAATTACCAGATAATGTTGCAACTAAAAGCACGAAACCACAAAAAGTACAGAAAAACATAACGAATACGTTCGTGTCACAGAAAGCGACCAATTTATACTTAACGCGTTGTTTGCTATTAACGGAAATTATGTGAGATAACTTTTTGGGATTAAACAAACGTTTTACAGCTAAAACATTCAAGGATGGCAGGTGACCTTCAGCTGCGCGGTTGCAAATTTATAGCGCATTCAGATTAGCAAGCACTCGCTCGGTGTCGGTGCGCACCGGAATGGCAGGAATACGTTGCCTTTACGGTATTGCACTGCATTGGTAGAACACGGTGGTGATATCTGGTGATTTAAATTTTAAAACATCTGAAATGAACAAATTCGAACAAGAAATTGATCTGGCGATGTAGTTGTAATGATAGAAAAATGAGAAAGATAAAGTGGGGTTAATAAATTAATATCAAAAAATTTGTCTCTTGGTTGTTTTCTAATTTTTCGACGTTTCATCGTCAAACTTCTATGCAATATCTACAAAATTATTTATTTTTTATGTGCTATTACCAACATATCATAATAACACAAAACACAAATCTACATTATATTTGTTATACATATATTTGTAAAATAACGTTATACATGCAATTTTTACATGCAGATACTGTAGTAAATATTTCAAATTACTCGCCAGTCCTGCTGGTAGCGTGGTACGAAACACAATTTTTGGTTTTTTTAAGTTTGAAGTTGGATATTATGTGATTCTTTAGTTAGATGTTGGATAGTAAACACGTATTGATTGTGTTTTTGAATATATTTTATACTGGTATTTTTGAATAAACTTGTATCTTCCGGATTATTCTTTATGTCTATCTTTATGAACTTTTAGAGAGGATTAATAAAGGAAACAAGTATATTTTTGTAGTAGTAAATGTTTTTTCCAAATTTATTCGATTGTATCCGTGTAAAAATACACAAACGAATAAAGTTATAAAACATGTAACCGTCGTTTGAATTTGTGCGATTTCTTTTGTAAAAGACCTGGTATTTGAATTGATTTCATTCGTTTTATGTAGTTTGGGATTGTTTGATTAATTCCACGTTAATTTAATAAAGTTAGTTCACGTTTTTAATTCATTGTTCTCAATTAAATTTGTAAGTAAACTTTTGTATTCAATTCATTCAAAATTATTACGATGCATATACATCCGTATTATGCATTTACGTTGATTTGGCATTTTCTTTGTTCTGTTAAAAATTTAGTGGTATCTAATTTATGTTTCCTTTTTTAGATATTAATGTAATTAAATACATTTACACAGATTGGTTATTTTTAGTTTGTTTAAAAGTTTATGGTTTTAAGTACGTTCTTAGTACATTTGCACATGAGTCATGTTGAATTTTATAATTTATTACTTTCGATAAACAATTTTATTATTCAGGTGTCAACAAGTTAATCTTTATGAGTATAATGAAATCCTTAGAATTTGATTTTCTGTTGTTGTCGTTGCAGTTCTCACAATGAGAAAGGTCGTATTTGAGCACTACTACTGCGTTTTAATTAAATCTGTTTGTATCTTCTTTTTGCTTCTTTGTTGTATTATTTTCTTTCACAAAGATTTGCGTCACAGTCTTTAATAGTAGTGGTAGAGCACCACGTTTATAAATATTTTGATTTTGGGTTAAGGGAAGAGTTCGTAATTTTACCAAACACTAAAAACATCGGAATGTAGTCCAAGTGTAGGATTAATCAACTCTTGGAAAGTTGAAGTACCCGCGGAAGTCATGAAGATACAAAGCATAGTGAATTCTTAGTTATGTGTTGGAATTAGTTTTCTAATTCGTAGATTTACGGCTTTTTATGATTTCACTCGCTTGTTTTTCGTTTTACGTATCGTGAAATCATTAGTTGTTGTGCGACACGGTGCCATTTTAGCTTTTGTAGCGGTTTTTGAGATGCTTCCGACAGATCTTTGTCAACTGGGGTTAGTCTCTCGATCTTCTAGCCAATTAAAACTGGGAACCTTAGAATCAACTATAAGCCCTTTTCTGGATCTATTACGACAACAATTTAAGGTACTTATTGATTACCGTTTAAACCAATTATTCGCAAGCTTAGTGATTTAAAAGCTTTGAATTTACTTCGTGTGACAATTTCATTGTGGGATATCAATCATATCGATTTTTTTGCTATTAAACATCAAAAATAAAAAGATGATCAGAGTTCAATGTTAAATGAAT
The DNA here is from genome assembly GCA_035610365.1 of Aquatica leii. Taxonomy (NCBI): domain Eukaryota; kingdom Metazoa; phylum Arthropoda; class Insecta; order Coleoptera; family Lampyridae; genus Aquatica; species Aquatica leii. Next base: position 114,864,234 of record CM069435.1, read on the forward strand.
AATATTGTCGCTGATTCCGGAACTTAGAAGTTTTGGGCTATGATTTTTTTAAATAGTTTCTAATAAAACGCTTTTATTTGTTGTAATTAATTGCAAAATTTCCAGCAAATCGCTGGGGAGTCGCTAGTGAGCCGCAAGCGATCGATTATGAATACAGCTGTAAATGGCTACGTTTTTTTCTGCAACTGCCTTTAATTATATTATCTATTGAGTATACATCGTTTTGTCTGCAAAAAAGTTCTTAACAAGAAAAAATGTAGACAAACTAAAATGAAATAACATAAAACCAAAGCCAACCAAAAACTTATGAATTCTTTTAAACAATATGTATTTGCTGAATATTTTTACACTTCTTTAAACACGAATACAAGCTTGATTTTGGCATAAAGAAAAATTGTTAAGACTCACAACGCATAACAAAGTTATTGATTTTTTATCAATTCCCGGCATGCCAACATTTTTATACTAACAATACCATGTTGTTCATGAAATAACTTTAAAACTAAGAAACAAAGTTGATACAGTATACACGATTTCTTCACATCAAATAGCTTAGGTTGGAAAAAGGATTTTAACTCTAGATAAGAAACAAAATTAAGTATTCACATTTTTTAGACAAGTGTAACTAGTTGTAACGACGAAAATGTAGTTTGAAATTCTTTTCGACTGACGGATACGGAACTTTGCCACTGCCGACGTAAGAATACCTGACTTTAAGAAATTTTAATGAGTTGTAAATTGTCAGACGGCACAAGTTTTAATTCATTTCTCAAAAACATTTACGGTCACTTTTGATTTTTGATACGCTAAGTACGGTGTGTGTGCCGGCGTTAAAACTCAAAATGTAAGGGATAATGAGATTTGGTTATCAATCAACATCTGGCTTATAAATGATTTTCTTTTAGTAAATATTTTCTTAACATTCCGTATGTGGAAGTCAGTGAGACGACTCATTAATATTTCGAATCACTTTTTGAAGATCATATTGTAGGTTAGTATTAAAACGTGATAACCGTTGTTGTGAGTTATTTGAGCTGGCATGGCTTGGTTGTGAAAATCGCTAATAGATAATTTATTGATTTCGGCTAGTGGCGTTATTGATTGCGGAGTTTTAAGGTTACCAATTGATATGTATGGCTTTTGTAGATTGTTCTGTAAAGTTTACAAACGCATAACTGGTATAGTTACCTCTTGTTAACACCTTTGGGTTCTGTCTTTAACATATTCTACAAGAACAAGATATTTATGTTTTATTATTTCAACGGTAAATAAACCAGAGGGGAAGCGCGACCGCTACTTCAAATAGATCGCGTGCTGTTGAGGATCCCGTACCGTCCTTCTGCTTTCAAGAATGGAAGCGTTGCAGTGAATTCTGTTCCGTTTAAGTTAACGAATTAATTACTTTAAATATAAGAAAATATCCCATGTCATATGCGCTTAGTTAAAATTTTGCTCTAATTGTAATCTTATTAATTTACTTTCATTAATTTCGCTTTTATAATAACAGAATTACTATTTGTAAAGAAAATGAAAGCACGCGTAGACGTTGTGTTTAATGTTACAGGGCAATTTAAACCCATCTCGGCCTTTGTAACCGGCGTTGAAACTTAGTCGTGAATCTTTTATGTAAGACCCCGTAATTAGATTCATCTGGCTGAATTTTCTGTTTTCTGTTTTTTTTTACGATTGATTAGTTTGACGTTAGCATCGAAAACGTTTTACTCGTTATTTTATTACGTTTGATTTAAGTTTATTTGTATTTAATAGTTATTTCACAATTATTACTGGTATTTTTTTTTAAATGCATAAAGTTCCGTAGTTTTGATTTTGATTTAGTGTTTTTACTTCTGGTTATCTCATTAGAATAACAACTCTATCTAATTTACGACTTCCTTTTTGGAATGTAATTCAATCAATTTTCTTAGTATCTATGCTTTTGTTTATGTTGAGTTCATTTGCGAGCTATTTGATAATTTAACGGAGTAAGCGTTTTCTGTGAGATTTTCCTTTTTTTGCGTACCTACGTGACAGGACGCACGTGGTAAAAATATTTTTCATCTTTGTTAATTTACTTTGTTTGGTGTTCTATCTTTTACAAAGATTTTACGGCGCAAGTTTGTTGAATTAAGTGGGATTACGAGGTGATATAAGGAGTAAAATTTTGATTTTGGGAGGATCTTTTTTTGCAATTAAGAATACCGGGTACCGAAATGTAGTCAAGTGTTCGGGGTGTTTTACCCTACCGTTAGGCAATACCGCGGAAGTTAAACAAATGGTGCCGTGAAAATTGAGTGGTGTGATTCGTAATTTTACGGTTTAACGAACTTCATGGTATCCATAATAAAACTCACGCTCGAGTTGGATTTATTTTCGATGTTTTGTGTTAAAAATCCTGTCTTCGCTTTTGTGCGGATTTCATTTAAGTAGTGAAATAAATCTTCCGCCGTAATTCCATGGTTTGGGGGTCCCACCAAGCTTGTATTCGACTACTGTACACCTAGACCGTCCCGGGTTCGATCTAAACTCGAGAGCTTCTGGAACCGCTGTGGCCGGCAGTTTATCTGGAGTATACAATTGAGTCAAGGTATTTTTTGAATTTGTTATTATCGTGAAGTGAACCGCGATCGATATGATTTAAAAGCTTTGAATTGAGCCGACTTAATTACGGCTAATTTGAAATATTTCAAGAAACACTTGAAGGTGTTTGCGTGAAGTTCGCTTTAATTAATTAATTTTGTTTTGTGTATGTAAAAGTAAATCTTATTCATGCATGAAAGATAATGTAACGAAATGTAACATATAATTTGTTTGAACGTTTAGTTCGAAGCAAAGTTTCGGACGTATATTTTATGACTTTTGTATTTTTTTATTTGTTGTTTGCGGATTAAGTATGCGGACAAGGCCTTGAATTTTATTTTTATTGTGTTTTATTGAAAAACGAGTTAACACTTTTATTATTATTTATTTTTTTTTATATTTTAATTTTTTGTTTATATTCAGTTTGTGAATCTTTGTCTTGTTTATTATTTTTATTCAAGTTTGTTTGATATTCATTTTTTTTATTTTTAATATTATTCAGTCAATAAATGTTAAATTATTAAACTGTAAAGAGCTTTTATTCATTCAGCTGCCGCGTACGTAAATTTTTAAGTGCATTTCAGAATTTAGCAAGTTACAACTCGAGGTAAGTCCAGGGGTTGTAACCAACCAGATGAGCTTTTGGTTTATCAGGGGTCCGGAAGCTATAATCATCGTGTCCTTGATTGGCGCCCTAACTGATTTTGAGTTTTTACCGTTTTATTTCGATTTTATGTCAATCTCGTTTCCAAGTTATCACGGAATTTTAAAATATAACCCAACCCGTTTCCACTGAGTAGCGGCACAACATCGTTTATGTTACCTCATTTCAGGCAGTGACTTTGTTTTAACTTTGGCATGTAACAACTTCCAAGGTTTATATTACGTTAATTTGTTTCCTTTTTGTGAATTGGTGTAATAATATTAAGGGTAACAGTGACGTAGCCATGAGAGCATTAAATTTTTTTTTGTAACAACAATTCGATCTTGGATTCTTACTTCTCTATTTTCCTTTGCTAGGGTCGGTTGTAGTAGGTAAACGAAAAAAATACAAAATAACAAAACTATTATTGTCCTATATTATAATAGCGATTGCTTTATATACTGATGTAGGTACTTTGGAAATTGCGGGTCAGAAATATTTTCTTTTCTGTAGCTTACACGTTCGTTCTATTACTATCTGTAAGAAAAGGTGGCGCAGGGTATGGTTTATCTGAAAAGTGCTTTTCACTAACGATATGTATTAAGCACGATGATGGTTCGTACTTAATAGTTTGACACTTATCCAGATAATCAATATTTGAACGATACCAGATTCTAGGGTAAGTGTTAGTGATCAAACAACTTAATGTTGAATAATAATTTTATTAATAACGGATCTAGTATTTACACAATATTTATAATGATTATAAAATACAAAGTTGGCATTTTTAAGTATTACAATTTCAAATGTAGGTTATTATGCTGTAATACATTTTTAGCGATTTGCTGATGTAAAGGTAGTTTACATTTAGTGCATTAACTTACGTTAGCAAAAAGGATTATGTTACAAATGTGTAGTAATCGTTAAATATGTTTACAAAATTTACAAGTTTAAATTAAATTTAAACGTTATGATCAAAAGTGATTGTTCATGTTTGAATATATTGCCATCTCTAAACGATGAGTTGCATTTATCAAATTTAGTTACTGATTGTTGTGGAAGGATTGGTTTTACTTCTGCTTTGTAGTTTGTATTTCAAATATCATTAACAGGTTGTAAAGCTGTTAAATATAAGGTTACTTTACTTCGTAAGTTGACGAGCTGTAGTTAAACCACTTCTTCTAAGTATTAACAATTAATAAAATTAGTAAAATAGTATATTCTGTAACAAGGTTGAACTACAAGTTTGATACAAATAAGAAGTTTTGGGGCATGATCGCAACGGCTACTTACTACAACGGCCACCTGGATGTGTGGTCGTTGTAGTCATGATCACAAAGGCCACCGTGACCTGTTACTGTGGTGATCAACAAAACAGGTGGCCGTTGTGGTTACGAGCAGAGATGGCCGTTATAATCACAAAGGTCGCTATAACTGGCGTCGGCAGTCGGTTTTTAGATCGGTCGGCTGTTGTGGTCGCGATGGCCGTTGTGGTCATAAAAATAAGTAGCCGTTGTTGTCACGTTGGCTGTTATGGTCAAAAATGCAAGTGGCCGTTGTGGTCACGGTCGTCGTTGTGGCCGACAGAATAAATGACCGTTGTGGTCACGGTGGTTATAGTTTGTAGGTGGCCGTTATGGTTATGTCACAGATTACAACAGCCAAACATCATTTTGTGCTACGCAAACAAGACATTGTTTTATGCAATTATTAACGTCGTTTTTTATTTTACGTAATTAAAATCTAGTTTAAATTCAAGCAGCTGTCTTCAAAACACCGCAATAGTACGTAGTTGGAAAATGGCGATTTTCTACAAACAGTTTTGACTTTTGTTCCTTTGGTACTATTGGTTTTTTTAACTTAGAAACAGTTCTAAACAAAGCATCGGGAACTATTTGATCTAAATTTTTTTGATTTATAATATGTTAAAATCTTACTAGGTTTTGTAATCGATCTAACCAAAGAACTAATGTTAATAGGTAATCACAGTGAAATAGCTTCTTTCTACATCTGAACATAATTTCTTAATTGCTCACACTACTGCACAACTTCTTTTTGTGTAAGCGTTTTTTTTCTTTTTAATAGCTATTGTAACTGTAACTAAATATTTCTCTTCTATGAAACGAAAACCAGAAACATTTGTTTGAATGACAGTGCTTGTTAGCTTAGATCGGCAGATTTAAACCTAAATCATTAATTAATTAAAAACAATAAACACAAATTTTATTGTACAAACTAAAAACTATTCACGGTAACAAATATTATAATAAACGGAGTTTTATTTAAATTTTTAGTTTAATACTAGACAAATACAAACATTGTTTTGAATCTGTAGCACAACTGATTACTTTTCTGAATGCACTTTAGCAAGGGTAAAATAACGTGCAATCTTATGTTAACGAATGTGTTTATAACGATGTTATTTAACGTACACACGAAACGACAAAAATATCATTAATCTGAACGTGTATTCCTTTTATCGAAATAGAATATTATTATTCTGTAGTTTTTTAATTTTAACATTCACAAACTTTACGGTTCTAAAGTCTAAGTCAACAGCGTTCTTTATTTTTTGTCTTTAGATTTTTTTGGGTAAAGTTTCACTATTTTTTTATTACGTTTGTCAATAGCTTTTTTTGTTCTTTTACAGAAATAATTTTAGGCTTCAAGTTGTTTTATAACTTTATACACCTTGAAAACTTGTTAGATTAATATTCTCTTTAGTTTGATGTTATTAATCATCTTCTAACGGATTACTAAATCTTTATTATGCTCTTTTAATGATATCTTTTCTTAATCCTAATAATATCACAACTCATTTTAAATTAAATTAAATAAATATTAATACTTTCAGATCTAGAAAGATTTTTAAGCTTAATTCAAAAAATTTCTAAATAAGAGATTTATCTTACTGAAAATTATAAAAATAATCAAGAATAAAAACGAAAAAGATTATACTATTTGCTTTGTATTCTCAAAATACTGATATCCTTAATCTGTAACTTTAAGAATGAGAACAAACTGCAAAGTTTATTTGGAGATTAAATTTTTTTTATTTGTATAATATATATTTTAAATCTGTTTTTTATGCAGTTACAAAATTGACTAAATTCATCGTTTTTTTAGACACTATTTATTAACATTTACAAACAAAGAGATACTGAAAAATTATTCTTATAATTAGTAGGGCGCCAGACAAAATTCAAAACGTAGAGTTTGCACCCTGTTTACCTACCAGAAAACACGGCCAGATGATTACATTCTAAGAACTTACAATTAGGGATGTATTGTTGCTAATATTTAACACCTTACACAAAATTCGCGCTTTGAAATTAAATCTTACAAAACGTTTGCGCAAGCAGGTGTAATTGGAAAGCCCCATTAAATATTTGAAGTATAAGGATTTATTATAAATTAAACATATAAGCAAACAAAAAAACTTGAATTTATTTGTCAAAATTAATTACATGCTTACATAAACGCTGCGTGAATAAAAAAAAGCAATAAACCAAAAACTTAATCTTAATTCATTCGAGGAAATTACAGCAAAATAGTAACTTGATAACCGCTGTTTTTACAGGGGCTGGAACGTCCCGGAACGCTTTGTTGCTACATTCTGAGTGTTGGCTGTCGTTTTGTTGTTTTTTTTTGACGGATTGAATTATTTAAGGAAAAAATGTATTTCCGGTGACTTCGAGACGGATTGTACATGGTCATTTATCGTGCGCGCGCAGTAAGGCTTTCGATTCTAAATATTTGTATTCATGTACGTTATAAATGGGGTAAGAATTTATTTTTACTTTTGTGACTTAATTTGATATCAATTTGGGATACTACCACGTGTTTCCCAATTTGAAATAGCACATGTCAATTAATTATCTTTCGCTGAATACGATAATTAAGAAAACGTACTAATGTGGATATTGGTTAATTACACCACCTTCGAAACGTAATCTTGAGAGAAGTCGTTGACGTTCTTCTTGTGATGGTTTACTAAGTTTGGAGACACACCTGCGATAGTAATAGTGAAAGACACTCGAAATCTTGACGCATTCGGTTACAACGATTTATTGGTTGACTTACGAGCAACTTATTTGTGATATCATCTTATATGTAATTACTTCTTTGTTGATTCCTTTAGCAATTTTAGAGAACTATTCAAGCATGTTGATTGTTATTAGCAGAGCTGGACAATCGTAAGTATCATTTTTTAAATGTCTATTAAATCTTCTAAATGCAATTTGCTTCTTGTTGCAAATTCACTAGCTTTGCATCCAATTCAAGTTTAAGTTCTCGATTCTATATTAACTTGTATTGTCATACTGTTCAACGATAACTTTAGGTATGGAGTGTTGCTGACCTTCCAATGGTTGTATCAACGTTATTCACTGTTATATTATGTGATACACAAACTCTTAATTACTAATTACTACTATACTATATATGTAATTCTGCTTCGCTTATTTTCTTAACGTATCTTTCTTTAGATGTTAAAAATAAATATATTCGTTTTTATAATCTGGGTTTTATCATTTGGTTTTTTTTCCATTGTTGGATAGATTTAAACGGTGTCTTCTATTATCAGTTTTCAACACACCGAGATTTGCGACCGGTTTCCGAAACATATCGAGCTAGCCCCCAGTAATTGAGTCCCGGCTCAAGTTTGTGTGCGCGGTTATAATTTCTTATATTTTTATCGATTCTTTTACTTTTTCATTGTTATTAGTGTTTTTTTTATATTTACACATCAAAAGAAATTGCTAAAGAAATTTGAACAAACCTCAACGCAAAGAAATCACTTGACTTTGACCTAATAACTAAAGCTATCTTAAGAAATTACAAAGAAAGCTTTGGTAAAGTTAACTACATTAATTAAAGCTTCAATTTGGTTAAAGCATGTTTCCATAGCTTAGAAACTGCAGGAAAGTAGAATCATATCGGCCAATTGCATTATTACCGATTATGTCAAAATTGTTCGAAAAGCTAAACCAGAAACGTCAAGAGCCCATTATCGAAAAATATCAATTTATCATAAAACATCAGTTTAGTTTCCGTAGTAAACATTCAATCATCGACCACGTCCACAGAATAACTGACGTCACAGAAAAATTTCTTGATGATAAGAAAGTATGTTCCGCAATATTCATAGATATTGCATAAGGCTTCAACCGGGTATGGTACACAAACTAAAATCAACTCTTCCTTATCTATATTATAAACTAATTAAATTGTTCCTAAACGAACAAAAATTTCGCATTAAACATGAAAGTGCGTACTCAGAATTAAGAGAAATCTAAGCCGGGGTACTCCAAGGAAGTGTCTTCGGTCCAGTGCTGTATTCGGTGTATATCAACGACATACCAGAAACAAAAAATTGCAGAACTATTACGTTTGCAAACGACACAACAGTGATGGCAACGAGCAATTCAACTCAACAAGGAAACTGCAACAAGCAGCAGACATTATTGCCATCTGCACACATACGTGACGCATTAAGTTCAATAAAATCGAATCAACAGATATCAAATTCACCAATAAAAATATTAACCAGTTACCAATCCGTCTCAGTGGCGTAAGGCGACAGCCGGTCAACACAACATAGTACCTTGGGATGACTCTTGATACCACTATGACTAGTATTACGGTGCCAACAATAGAAAAAGGAAAAAGGAGTTGCTTTAAGCACATGTACGACAACGATGCAAGCCTTATCTTCATCAGATGGCAGGATGCTAATGCCGTTATTATAATGACAAACTACGACACCGTAGAATCTTACGTCACGTGAAACGCTGGTCAGCAGTTGCCAAAGATAAAATTGACATGGCTCAACCAAATGTGTTTCATAATTATAATCGATCAATGAGTAGCGTTTATTTACACGATCAAGGAGTTAACAACTACAGAATCTTAACTCCTAGCAAAAAGTGGTGTTGTGTGCTTTTCACTAACATAATAAACACGACGTCGTGAATGCATGGAAACTCTTTCAATTGGCATCTGATAAATCCATAAGTCTACTTGATTTCGAGAGATCAGTAGTTCGTCACTATTTGGCCTATCACAAAAAATATACATTTACAGGTAGCAGGTCACCTGGACAACTATCAGCAAGTGTGCAAAAACATGAAAGTGATCATTTTCGACAAAAACTAGAAAAGCAGTGTCATCCTAGGGTTATATGGAGTTGCACAAAATGTAACGTCACTTTTTGCATCGAACGAGATTGCTTTGTAATTTTTTTAATTTTTTTAATTACTGATTTTTTTTTCGTATTATGTGTAGTTTAGTAATTTGTATTCTATTCGTTTGAGTACATATTATGCCTATAGGGCAAACGGAAAATTTTTGATACTATTACTTAACGTAGAATTGTATTCATCTATTTATTGATCATCTTTTTTTAAAGCAATAGTTTAAACTTATGTTATTACGTAACACAAAAACTGGTAAAATTTTTAATCTTTAAAATTTACCTTGAATGTTTTATTACGACAACAAACATAAATGTAAGTATAAATTCGTCACTTTTGTAGAACAAATTTTATTCGCCATGATTGTTCGTTCCGTTGTTAATTTTCTACTTATGGTTACTGCTTTATGTGGTAAGTTATAGTTTTTTTCTAAAATTTCTTGACATAAAGTTCTAATAAAATAACCAGTAAAAAGTTACGATTGTATAACAAAACTTGTCAGACTTGTGATTGAATGGATTTATTTTGTGTTCGCCAAGAACAAAAACGAATTTTTACAGCTAACTAATACATAACTGTTTTTTTCTTACTGAATTTACATATTTTGTTTTGTATTTTTGGGTACATATATTGCCAACGTAGCGAGTTTAATCTAAATGTTTGTTTTAATAATATAGTACGTTGTAAAAATTTTCAAAAGTTTTCCATGAAAAAAATTCTTATAGCTTACGTAATTATTGTTCCATCTTCAATGGTTTTAATGTTGATAGTAACCATGTTGTAATATTTTAGGTAGTCGTACTGCGGCTTTAGATACACGCATTATAAATGGAACGTTAGCAAGCAATGGAAAATATCCATACCATGTTGCGCTTAACTCCACTACCGTTGGTTACCTCTGCGGAGGTTCAATTGTGAACCCACGTTGGATTTTAACAGCAGCTCATTGTTTTAATAAGTAATTAACGCACTAATTCTATTATAATTACGTATTACGATTTTTTAGACCCAACGTTTTTACTATTCTAGTTGGAACTAATAAGTTATCTTCAGGCGGTCAAACTTACGATGTAGAAACCATTAAGCGACATCCTTCATATAATATTCAAACGCTTCTTTACGATGTAGCAGTGGTAAAAACTACAACAGCTATAATTTTTTCTCCAACTGTTCAACCAATAACTTTAGCAACTGTTCTTCCTCTTCCTGGTACTGAGGCGTTTCTAGTTGGCTGGGGATGGATAACATATCCTTCGAATACTGTTCCAAATGAGTTACAATTTTTAAATACAACTTTAATCAGCAGATTAATGTGTCAAATTTCATTTTTGGGTATGATTCCTATTCCTGCGACGCATATTTGTGCGTTTAAGCAACAAACTGGCGCTTGCAAAGGTGACTCCGGTGGCGCTCTTGTTGCTAACAACGTTCAAATTGGTATTACATCTTTTGGAGAGCCTTGTGCAATCGGTTATCCTGACGCATATACAAACGTACCATTCGTTTATTCCTGGATAATTGAAAACATTCCTATTTAAGATATACATTGTTATACAAAATAGTACACATAATATAAAGTTGAAATAAAACAAGTACTACATTTTTTTTTAGTTTTGATAGTTATAAATATAACATTTAAACTTATATCGGATGAGAGTAAAAATGCAAATATCATTTCAAATTCAAAAACAAACTTTTAAGTTGACTTTAGCAAAATAGTTTGTGCACCAAATCTTAAAATTAGTCGACATCTATAATAGTCTAGTCGACAAGTTCAAAAACGTGTAATTTAAAAATCGCTCCTAAAAGTCTAGACCATAGGTTCCCAACCTTCTATTGACTACCGTCCCCTTTACAAGACAAAACTATTCCAACGCCCCCTTTTACATAATAGTTCAATATAGAGGTCGTGTGAAACATATTATAACTAAAACATTTAATTTAGACAAAGTGTTAGAACAAAATTATAACTTAACCAACAAATGCAAAACACTACACAAAGCTGGAGTATTCCGCACTGGAGCACTACACAAAGGCAAAAACAAAACGATTAATCAAAGTTAGTTAAAAAAATTATAATCAAAAAACAAAATTGAGTAAGAAACATAAATATCAAGGCGACGATTTAGGCTGGTAGAGTTTTAACAATTTATTATAATTGGTTTGTTGGATATTGCGTAAATCCTTATTTGAAATACTCAATATTGTACTGCCGATGTTTCTTCTTAGTTTCAGACTTTTTGGAATTTACAATTTGTCACAATTTTAGTAAATTAACTTTATAGCCTATTTGTAGAAAGCTATAAAACTAATGGCTGTAATGAGTTCTTTACTTTATCAGACAAAGCACACAAAAACAATAAGACATTAGAAGATCTTGTCTAGCTTTATAAAGATTTGATTTTGAGCACGCAACAACTTGTATACTTTTGTTTGTTTACGGTGCCCCGGTGCACTTATCACGTCTTTCTTTATATTTAATGTAGACGGCTAGATAAAATGTTTTTTCAAGAAAATAGAGATATTTTTAAAGTGTTTTATTATATCAAATTTCTAATTAGTTATTTTTAAGTCATCAAACAATAACAAGTATTACGGTTCTACACCTGATTATTAGATAACGAACAGTACTATAATGCAGTTTAAAAATAGGTACTTATTATTAAAGTTAGTTTTGTAACACTCCGTATATTGGCGCTACCGTAGTTAAAATTTTACCGTAATTTCTTTGCAAACGTAGTCATTAGAAGTAAATAACAGCCGCCGTAACACTCGCCGTAGAATCTCAATTAATTGAAATTACATTTTATACACATACATTTTATAAAAATAAATAAAACAGTAGAAATAAAATTTTTAAAGAATAAGAATCAAACAAGTTAAATATCAGTAAAAAATCCTAACTAGTTGTAGGTTTGTTTCACACACAGGATAACACTAACAAAACACAATAATGTAAAAGTAATAATATAAATTACATCCGTTTCTCCAACTTACATACTAAGTACAAAAATTAAATTAATTTTTTTTGTGTACTAGAACCGACAAAAGACAGTACAATACAAAAAACAAAAATGATACATGTACACTGCCTCAAAAAAAGTTTTTGAACACTTTTAAGCTTAACCTGCAAGATAGGCAACCAGAACTACGTTATAACAGAACGGCTAGTTAAATTTGGTAACATTGGCATTGTAGACATCAGTTGCAACGATATTACGAAGTTTCTAACCATTATTCATAAGCACCGCGTCAAGCGTTGGAAGAACATGTTTCTTAACTGTAAATATGTATCTAAATTGTACCTTAAAGTTAAAATTTTTTTTGCCAAATTTTCTATTTATGTACCTACGTGTTCTCTGCTTACGTTTTAAATGAATGCTATAGCTCTTAATTAAGCAAAATTAATTATTCTTTATAATTAAATAAGTTTTATTAATAGCTATAATAAATTTAAACTGCATGCCCCAATATAAAATTGCTGTTTTAATTAGACTAAAGTTTTTAATATATCCGGATTAAATTAAAGTCAACATTCCGATTTTTTTTGAAAAAGAAGTAGTATCATCATTGAAACTATTGCAATCTTAATTTCCACTACAAATTCTTAACATTTATTCGTAGTTTGCATTTTTTGTGCTTTGTTTACATTGCTTGTCATTTTTTTAAATTTGAATATAAGAAAAATGACAAAATTTAAACTGTTATTAAATAATAGGAGTAGGGTTTTACCTATTATAAAAAAATGTTTTCAAACATTGTTATTTGTTTTCTTGAACACTAAACTATTCTATCATCATATTTCTATCAATCCGCGAACGGATTTATGGACCGCCCACAAGTAACATGATTTTTTATATTTTTGCATTTTGAATAGTTTTTTAAATATTTTTTTGTTAAATTTTTATTTATAATTATACCCCGTGTAAAGTACGCAATGGCAAACAAAAATTATTGGTTCAATGGAATAGTATACGAATTATTACTTGAGGTTAAGAATGTTCAACAAAAATTTAACCACATACTAAAAAAATGCCAAAATTTTAATCGTTCCATACTATTAGAAAAAAATTTATGTATCGCAATAGTTGCTCCATTAAATTTCGAGGTAATGCAGAAACATCGTGTAAAAATGCAAACAGCTCAAAATTAAAAAATAATATTTCATTTTGCTTTAAACAATAAATAATAATAAAACATGTACCATAACTTATCAACAAAATATTATAATACAAAAATGTAGAACTGCTTTACCAAATCATTACAAAACATTAACACTTTATAGTATTTGAACTCTTTTTAAATTTATATTATCGTATACCTTTTTCCTTTACTTTCATTTATTATTTTGCTTTTTTTAACAATGTTAATAAATCTACATAAACTGTAAAACATTACATTTGGCAAACGTAATGAATTTTGTAATCATTTGGATTTGGTTCATTACATCTCAACTGTTTTGAAAAACCTAATATTGTTGATTATAAAACTAGTATAATTAACCTAATTAACAAAAGTTTACAAATGTCTTTCCACTTTTATTACTAGTACTTATTGTATTGATATCAAAATCAAAGATTGAATTGAAATTTGAGAAGAAAGAATAAAAAAATTTTCATCAAAATTACGCTTAAAACAGTGTTTCCAGAAACCCGGACCCCCCGTTTTCCTGGAACGTATTCAATACCCCCAGTAATGCTCCTTTCTGCTCAAAGCTCCGCAAAGTTTAGGACCGCTATTGATAAGTAGAGTATATAAGGAGTTACTTAAAATACATTTTGTAATGTATCATATTTAATGTTGTTTGATGCGTCAATTTTGTGCAAAATGCCACGTCTTCCTGGACAAGTAAAAAAAAACTAGAGAAAAGATTATTGCTTTATGAGAATGTAGATTTTCTATCTGAGTAATCTGCACGTATGCGTTTATTGGCAAGATAATTTTTTATTTTGCGTTTGATAATATTCTTTAATATTAGCAGTTTTTTCAATTTTAAACATAGATATATGCCTATTTTATAAGTATGCTAATGTATTTTTTCAGTTAATGGATGATATGACGTCTAATTCAGGTTGCACAATTATTCGCCTACATTATAGAAAATGAATGAAAATATAAAAGTTTCAGTTCAGATAGCAATTGGGTTCAATCAATCAGGTTTCTCACGTTTGAACTGATCAAGAATTTTTTTAGATGGATTGGAATATTTAGAGAACCCAAGCTGCAGTTATCAAGTTCTAAGACAGACATTAACCACATTATCACATTATGTCCATTAACAGCTTTTAACAGAACTTTATACTCATAATCTCAATCTAATAGCATTGGATTGGCTGTCGACCACAGTAGTTGGCTGAAATACATTATTAATTTTTTTAAATTTTGACGCTGTTGTCAAAGCACGGGCTTTGTGTGTAAGAAAAATAGTTAACTCAATTATTATTTTTCTTGATCTACACATTAACGTTTAAGAACGTTTAAAAAATGTGTTGTAATTTCTACAATAGTATGTAGATTTAAGTTGTCTAAGTGTCACAGTCTACTATTTACATATCGACAGGTTTTGTAAACTTATTTGTTAATTATTTAAGTAACACAAAAATACAACAACAAACACAAAAATTGTATACACCTATTACATTGAGTCGTAAAAATGTTATGAAACCGTAATATGATTAATTACACTTAAACTAACTTAATTTAAATTAAGCGTTTATTTTATAATAAGGGCAAATATTGAAACCTAAAAATAAATTAAGTAATAATTACCGAATGCTATAAATTGTCGTTTTTGTTGCAAAGAGAAATTCAAACACACAACTACAAGAGTGAAAATGGTTTAGAAAAATGCCATAAGCTTGCTAAATTGGTACAACGAAAGAACACATGTACCAATAAAATCAACTGCCTATTCTACGAGAAGAATGAACGCAGCAAAAACTGTGTAAACTTTAAATTGGCACTAACATCCGAGCAATAAAAGCAAAAAAAATTGAAAAAAAAACCCACAAGATACAGAAACTATAGAGAAAAGAAAATAATATAAAACACGTAAATATATTAAATGGATAAAAAAATAATTAAAATACTACAAATAAATATTATATAATATAGTATTTATCTCCACCTACTTTTTATCATATAAAACTATTAATGAAGATTTTTAAAACTACCTACATATACTACAAAAATTTATAAATAATTATAAAACAAAAAAGCACATAATTATAGGAGGAAACCTAAATGCTTACTAATCTTTGGAAGTAATAAAACAAACACAAGAAGACATATTTTAAAAGAGTGGATGAAAACAAATTAAGATACTCTCGTTAACCAGGTAAACACATCAGCTTTTGAAAGACAACAAGGATTTTCATTGATAGACATTAAAATATTCACAAAAAATATAGCGAACAATATAAAAAACTGGAGATTGAGAAATAACCAATAAAATTTTAGTCATTATTACATAATCGCTTTAGAAGCAAAATGACTTCAATGGTCTAACTTTTACATTCGGAGAGTGAATGACTTTATATTCGTAAGTTAAAAACACAAAAGTATAAAAAAAATAAAGACTTAGAGACTCAAAGCGCACTGCATAAGACTTTGTGATGCACAAAATAATCATATAATGAAATTGTGTTAACAACCTAGCATGTACGTACGGGCATTCTTACAACCGACATAACAAACAAAATACTAATCAGAAAAATATAAATTGTAATACTTACAGTTATGTTTCATCCAGTAGGGATTTAGCTAGTTTGATAGCAGTATTACTTAAATCGTAAATAAAATTTAACACAAAACGTACATACGGCGTTATCACAAGTAAATTCCTTTTTTGTAATCATACAATTATTGAAAATAGCGAATGCGCAGAGTTTAACAACAATTTAATATTGTAATTGTTAGTAAAAGTTTCTTCCAAAAAGTATCATAAATGCCTCTAATTTCTTGACAATGTGAATTGTTTAATTACGTCAACGTGACGTTATGGAAATTTCCCCAAATTTGCTTGTTTACTCCACCGACAAAGGAAACGTGTGGGAGTATGAAAACCCGTTGCAAACAATAACGAAATGATCAAGGCAAACCCTAATACAAAAATAACGCCCAAATAAAGACTTTCGTTCAAATCGTTCCAATATTCGATTGCATATTCACTTGGAATTGCGTGAAATAGCTTAATGATAAAAATTTTGTTGAGCGTAGACACCGTTAAACGGAGGTCTGTGTTGCATAAACGTTACTGGAAGAAATGAAATCGTGTTTTAAAATGCGACAGTCAACCACGAAAAGTGGCCGTGACTAGAATAAATCTTACACTAGCAAATTTTTAATATAGCACATTTTTAACATAACAAATTTAGAAAAGAAACAATACCATATAGAAAGAAAATAACAAGAATTAAGAAATATTAAGAACAAATAAAAAAATACAAACAAGCAAAGAAAGTATTAAAATTAGCTATAAACAGAAGTAAGAGACAAAAATGAAGTTAATTTTTCCATCAACTAAAAGAAGATATATAAAAAAAACGCGTATAGAAAACAATAGTGCAAATAAGAAATATATTTTTCTACGACAGATAATACGATACATTGTATGTCTAATTGTAATTAAACGACGTTGTGCATTGTGATTCTCTAACTTGATTTCCGTACAGGTCAAACTTATTAACGTACAGTATAATAAACATAATTTAGAAGACTTACAAATATTTAGTGCACTACAAATTATAAAATTTGAAAATAAAATTATTGAGGGTCATGTAAAAGGTATTGCATTAGTTTTATAGCGTAAAAAAAGTTTGGTTTATAAATCACATATTTTAGGTTATATTCTTAAACGTTTACATTTAGTGGTGACTTTCTTCTAATGAGATGTTAATATATTTTTGAAGGTAATTAGAATCAATAAAAACCTCTAATTCGCAAACTAACTACTTGTTTTCTTGTAAGGTTTTTTTTTTTGATGGGAACAGTACTTTATCGAATTTTTGTATTTGCAGTGTTATAATCAGATTAAGGTAATCCAATCCTTGAAATAAAATTACTCATTTTATAATAACGTGTTAAAAATAACTTAAAGAAGTTAGTATTTATTAGAACATCTAGCAGTTTTTTGAACTGCATGACAATTCAGAAGTAGCCAATCATCCTTTAGTTTCTATCGATAGTTGCAAGACACCAAAATCTTTCTTCCGCACATGCCTGACATCTGTTTGTTATTATTTATCCTTATATTAATACAGTTTTCATAAGTATTTCTGTGTCCTTTAACTAAATATTATATTATAATCTAATCTATTCGTATATTGTTGCTACCTTGTTAAGAATTTATTTACAAACACTTTGGATTTACGTTATAATAAATAACCCAAGATTAACATAAATATAATTAATTGTTACAAGACTAATGCAAACTACTGGTTTATACATTAAAAAAATTATGTATTTAGATGTAATTATAAATAAAAGCACTAAATTACTTGTTTCCTTCTACAATGTGTTTTGTTGACAATTTATTTCTCATATTTAAACTAATTTCGCAGTAAAGATTATTGCAGCATATTTGATCGATTAGGATAATTTACTATCTTGCTTTTCATAAACGAAAATTTTTTCAATTCTTTAACTGCGATGTTCTTATTGACTTCTTAGTTCGTAAAACTTCATTCTTAAGAATAACACCTATTAATTACGAATTATCTTTGAACATTTACAAATTTATCTTATTTGTTTTGTAAATCACATCCAAATCTTATTGGGTTGCAGCCTTTAGGAAAAACTATCACATATCAACATTTGTCGAAAGTTGATGACATTGCAACGATTCAGGCTTTGACATGAATCGATTTCTTTTATTTACTGGCTCCAAAATCTTGTTTTGCTTAAAATTTATGTATTCAAAAAAAAATCAAGTACTAAATGATTTGAATCTTGAAATACGGAAAAATGCAATATGGTCTTTATTGAGAAACCTAAAATAAAAAAACATATTAGAAAAAAACATACAAGTCAATATGTCTATTATATATCTAGTAAAAGAAGAAGAAAAATGTTAACATTGCACAAAAGGAGATGCCCCAAACACGGAATTTTTAAACGTTCTAATTTTCAAAAAAGATAGAAAAGAATCAAAAAACGCCTGCAACGCAACAGTAGTAGGATATAAAGAAATCAATATTATCAACATTATCAACATTAATCATAAATGATCCGAAAGAAAAAAAAATAAATTTTGGAAAAGGAACAGACACAAAAAACAAAGAACCACCAAAAAACATAATTCTTGATGTTCTGATTCGCTCTTCTGTCCGTAGAAGCAAAAGAAAAACTACCTTATCGTGCTAAACTATTCGCTCTACAATATAGAGAAAAAAAGGAGAAAATTTACTACTTAAATCCTGACAAGTGGCATAGAAAACCTAAAAAGGAAATTTTTAATCAAAACCAAAGCAAGAAACCTACAAATGACGTACCCATCTTAAAAAAACTGACTAAGCGCATATAACTCAACACAAGCAGAAGAGTAGTTTGTTTTGAAGTAAGATAGAGAAGAAAAAATCCAAAAGAAATTTAATCAAAGAAAATAGTAACAATAACAACAAAAGGAGAAAAACAATTAGATAGCATCTAAGCTGTAACCAACAAAATATCGACGACATACTCAAAAAGGTTAAACCATAATACCAAAAAACAGGAATCAGAAAGAAAGTCACAATCTAGACACCAAACAATGATCTAGAATTTACTATAAAGAAAAAAGAAAACAGAGCAAAATAAGAAGTAACTGCAGAAATAGATGCAAAAAAGAAGAAAGTTTTTACATCTGAACAGAACGTGTGATCTCTTTGTATGCGAACGAAAAATTTTGTAGTAACGTGAGTATTAAGAAGTTTCATTCTTTCTGACAATGCGTAACAACGCGAGCTAATAAGATTGCTCCGTTGTGAGTTCAAACAGCAAGAATAGTAACGAATTAACTCCGTAACATTAGATCTTATATGAAGCCAATAAGAATGACAGTGCTTCTAACACTTTGGTGATCACAGCCAGATGGAATGTGGTGATTGCAAAAAAGTTATTTCTGTTGGTCCGATTGAATAACTAATTTCTACACAAAAGAATCGGTTGAAAAAAGACGTACGCGTTTACATAAAAAAACCTTTTGCAACACACCAACAAAAGAAACAAGAATGAGAATTAGAAATAGATACAGAAAAAAGAAGCCAAGAAACATCAAGAGAAAAAGCAAAAAAATTAGAAGAAAATGTCGAAGTAGATGTCATTCTAGAACTGTCTCACTAATTTTTGATGTTGGAAAGTTACAACAGTTGCGAGAGTCTATTTTCGACTCCAATCGTTTGTCCCAAATACTAACTGAGAGATAGATGTAATTTCTATCGACGCTAACAGAAATTTATAGAACGGAGTCAGATTTCGGCAAACGATTTTGAGCTGTATTTCAACATATTTGCAACTTTATTATATTCCTAAAACTTCGTATTGTCCTAAAAGTAAGAAGATCTTTGCCAGACAAAACCTCAAAAACTGTGTGAAGAATTTGGTGACGTCAGACACCTGTTTGTCTGAAGAATGTGTAACAAAAAAAAGTGACGGCTAACACAGTTGTTTCTGGAGAATGAGTCACAAGATTTGTGATGCTAGATTATAAATTAAATCTAAAAAGGCGCCAAAACGATGAAGGATTGCATTAGGGAGACATCGTTTAAATCTACCCGCAGCAGAAAATGAACAAATAACACGATAGAAGTGATAACACAGAATATATATTTATTTTATCACAGAATGTAGTTGAAAAGGACGAAGACGGTACGTAAGCTTAGTTATATAAACGCAAACAATATTATACAAAAAGTAACGTGTTAAATAACTTACTGCAATGTTTTCTTGTCTAGGCCTAATTGAAGCGTCTTAAACAAATCATGTTTACCTAAAACAAGAATAATACATAAAAAGTAACAATGATTTAGAATACAAAATAAAACGTCAATGTTACTGTTTCATTGTATTCAGTCCATACGCTAGTAGTTTGTTTTTAGCTTCTTTTGTATAATCAAGTATTGCAATTAGATTTTGCTTTGCAAAAGACGATTCCTTTAAATTAACGACAACAGATTAAATTCGACTCAAACTTCATAGATATCAAGAATATAAAGTTTTTTGTATAAACACGTGCTACGAGCAGAGAAAGAAAATTAAGTTTAAATGTAAAACGAACAGGTGCAACATACCTTAGTAGATATTCTACAAACATCAGTTATTTTCCTATTTATTTTTTTATAGAAATTAGCGTGATGATTATTGATAAATAACGATTTTTAAAACGTACGGAAAACAAACTAAAACAAAAATTGCAAAAAATTACGCAATGCAAATTAAACAAAAAACACTTACCTACTTGCAAATTTCGAAAACAAAAACAGCGCGCAATCACAAGCGCAAATTTAACGTGTGGTAATGTTGCTGAAGTAGCACCCAAAACGGCTTCGCATTCACAAGATAAATTACAAACGCAAGAAAAAAACATGCGTCGTTTGTAAAAAAAAGTTTAATCCAATACGTTATCGTTGTTTATGTTATTAAACCAGTTACAACTAGCTGCAAAAAGAAAGAAACGTCATTAAAAAAAAAACTTGTGTTGCAAAATTTTGTTTGTAACAAATTGTTATCGACAATCCTAAAAATGTAATGCTTGCAAATTAAATATTGAATTTTTGCAGTAACTTTGTTGGCAAATTATTAAACCTGTGTTACATACAATTACGATTGTTTTTGACGATAGGAGCAGTAAGTATAGTAAATATTTTAATAAATTTTCTTTTTCCCATAAAAGTTAAAAAAACAAATTTGATTGCTTTTGGAAATTGTTTGATAAAACCAAACTTATTTAGAGTTGCAGATACTACTACAACTGTTACAACAACGGTACTTTTTTCAAAGTAAATATTGTAAATTGCTTTAAAAATTTTGACGTAGTTAAAAATCTAGATTTTTTATCACTTAACTTTGAACAAAGGTTTACAATAAAAACGTAGTTTTAAAAACAATGTTGTTTAGTTAATGGGTATTTATACACTAAATTTTATCAGATCATCCTACTAAAACGTGTTTTTTAACAACTTTATTTACGTAAAACAAAGTTAAAAATTTAAAAGTAAAACACTGTTTTTTTATTATCACTATACTTGACAAAACACAAAACGTAATAATCTTAAAGTTTTCCGTAATGCTTTTCAACGTATTTTACTTTTTTATTACAAGTATCTTTAAACAAACCTTTCAAAAACATTTTTTTCCACTACTAGTTGTATACGCTTGCATTATTACGTATAATAGAAGGCCGTGAAGTTGTACTTTTTTAACCGCAGGTAAATAATATTTCATTATTAACTAGTAGTTAATAATGAACATATTTACATTTTCTGATAATACTACAACAGTTTCAAAGAAAAAAAGTTTACCAAACTGCGTACCAAGAGCAAGAGATTTTATTTAATGCTAATTTAAGTTTTCAAATCGCTCAATTAATAAATTAATTTGATTTTAAAAAGTAAGTTATTTGAAGTTCGCGCTTAATTAAATGTGAATATTATTTAGTGAAATATGTTTTAGATATAATCAATGCTTAAAATAATAATGTTTTTAAACAATTTAAACAACTTTAGCAATAAAAACTTACGTTATCTGTTTATTTTTGTGTTTTAAATCACAATTAAGAATTACGTCAAAATTAATTCTATTAAACTAATGACAACTGTCAGAATTACTGACTTGATTTTTAATTTAAAATTAATATCTTAAATTTTAAATTTGATTTAGTAACAGATAGAAAGGTTTTAATAATTCTAGTAGTGGAAAAAATTGTATATATAACACGGTTGAGAAGTTCATTATAACCTGCGCGATTTATATCCCTCGACGCTTCGCGTCTCGCGATATAATCTATCGCTTAGGTTATAATGATGCACTTCTCAACCTTGATATATAATATACTATTATAAAACCATATATCAAAAAATATGTTTTGTTTATTAAACGTAAGAAACGGATTGCTACAGTTTTTTATCTTACTAAACAATTTTTTTTTAATAATTAAATTGTTAATTGCGTCTGACCAAATTAAAAAACGTTAATTAAAATTTCCACAAGTTTTTATTGCTAGTTACAAACAGTAGAATTTATAATTTTATTATTTAATTCTTTTTTATATAAGGTTTAGAACAAAAATATAAAAAAAACTAATATTTATAGTAAAATAGATAAAAAATGTTAAAAAAACAAAAAAAATTATGATACAAAAATCAAGTTGGCATTGTTGAAAAGCAATGGTTAAAACGACAATATATTTGTACTTGTCCTATTTTTGCTCAATGAAACTTTCGACGACAGTTACATACAGAATTTGTTGTGGCCTTTTTTGCAAAATAAAAGAAAAATTAAAAACATGATCATTTCAATGTTGGTAATATATTTATTACTAGCAAAATCTGTCGAATTTAACAACTAATTTAAAATCTTAGGTTATTTTATATTACTATACGTACTATATGTAGTAACAAATGCTACTTCAAAATATATAATACTCTAGTATTCGAATTTAATACAATATTCTAAACTTTATATCAATTTGAACTAAGTTTTGGCAACATTTATATAAATTTTCCACCAGATACACAGTGATACTTAAATAATAATTGACTTTAAAAACAGTTTTACGTAAACTACTTTGCGGCTCTAGAGTTTTTGTGATTACACTAACAAAAAAATATTAAAGTTTGCGACAAAACAGCACAAAAAAGGTGTTTATGTAATAAAGGAGATTGAATGTAATATATTTTGAGCTTAAACCGAATAATGTTTTTAGAAGTTTCAAAAATACAGCGTTTTAAAAAATATCGTTTTTACTAATAACCCAAAATGTTGGATAATAATACTAACAATAAAATATTGGAAAAAGTATTTATTTTACAAAAAACTCGTAAGTGATAAACTTCAGGTAAACAGCACTTAGTAAAAAGTTACAAATTTTAGTTATTTTCACTAATCTTCAAATGTAATAAAAACAGAATAATATAAACCTCCAAAGTAAAACATAGCATAACGATGTAATTGAGTTATGCTATGAAACTTACACATTATTTTTGTAAAATAATGTTTTCTTTTCAAAAAATAAAAAAACAATTTAAAGTCACCAGAAGTATGTCAATTTTTACTTTGACTAATTAAATAACATTTTCTCCTTTTTTGAACGTATAAAATCAATAACATGTAAATGGCTATAAAGATGAAAACGTTGGAAAACTGATTTTATACCCGCGTAATTCAAATAAGCCGCAGGTTAAAACCACAACGTATAAACATTGTAAAGTAAACAATGTAAATGCAAGTATAAAAGCGCCGTTACGACTTTCCGGAAAGTGTTTCGCGCTAAAATTTACTTTAGATCAATATTTGAGGGTGCATTTAACAGCTGAAAAAGACAGATAGTCGTTGATTGAAACGAGTTGTTTAAGAAAAATGCACGTGCCAGCCTTGCCAAGAACTTCTATTGCAGTAATTTTTTTGCAAAAAGAGATGTAAGGAAAAATGTTTAGATATAACACAGAGAATATCAACAGGAACCGTGCAAACTTCTAGGCCATAGGTAAACATGGACATAGTTGCACAGTTAAAAAGAATGCGCAATGTTTTACAAAACTCAATCTGTCGTCAAGCAAAAGCTTAAAGCACTTGAGTTCGAAAATCTTACGGACGAGAATGTTGTTGAGGCGCAGTGAATAATCTCATTAGAAAGCTAAAAATCATGTACTTAGTTTTGTCGCTAAAACCGTCAGTTTCTTGCTGCCATCCTAGTTTGTAACTATGTCTAGACACGTGTTGGATTTTGCTTCCAAATCTCGTCTAGAAATTACGAACACCGTGACAGTTACGTCGTCCACGTTTGTAAAAATGTGGCAATCTGCAATTTGTTAAACAAGTCATATAAAAACAGATTTTACAAAGTCGGCCCGAAAACCGAGTTTTGTGGACACCCCTTTCTCGTCAGTTCCGAGATACTTTTTTTTAGAAATTTTACTAGATACCGCGGCTATATCGTCGCTTGTGACCACTCAGTTCTGTTGAGATTTTATTTGCAAGTCGGTGCTGGATCTTATTTGAGCATGTCTGTCGAGATGTTCATCGGGAAATAGAGATCAAACAGTATCTTTAATTGTTTCGTATTCTGAGATAGTGTATCTGTTGCCGTCTGGGACATTGGCACA
Source organism: Aquatica leii (assembly GCA_035610365.1). Classification (NCBI taxonomy): domain Eukaryota; kingdom Metazoa; phylum Arthropoda; class Insecta; order Coleoptera; family Lampyridae; genus Aquatica; species Aquatica leii. Next base: position 114,888,947 of record CM069435.1, read on the forward strand.
CGGTTTCATCGACAAGAACTTACAAGAGAACAACTTGTAAAATAACTCCCACGGGCTCATTGCTAAGCTTTTTTTCAACATTCTTTGCCAGGAGCTATACCTTGCTGTTTTCACTGCCAGTTTGCGCCAGTAAAGCGCGGCTCTATAAGAAACAAACCATATTTAAGCCTGCTAGGATTATTTGGTGGTGTTTACTTAACAACGCAGAGTCTGCTTTAACCAATCCAATTTAGGACTCCACCACGGTACACCGGCTCTAGAGTTTATGCGTATGCAATTTAAACTATCTGGGAGCACCTCGGTCAACTTACCAATGAAGGCATATACAGATCTAGGATCGGGACACAAAGCACCACGTCGAAAATAACAGGAGTAAAACTTGCGATTGTCAGGTTTAGGCAAACGGGATCTATGAGTGTGCAATCAATATTTCTTTTAGAGATAGGTTTTACGCGGGAAACTTTGACGGATAACTCAAAACGTATCAGTCGATGGTCACTTTCAATAACTTATGGAACAACACGCCAGTTTAAGATTTTTGCGACTGCAGAAAAGGATGCCAAAGTAGCGTCGATGTTGGTTGAGCCTATGCGGTTAGAAAAGATAAAAAGTTAGTAAGGTTTGACAAAGAGAAATAACGTACATCTACGAAGTTTTCCACACATCGTCCCCGCTTGTCGGTTACCGGGAAATGCCAAAGCGGCGAGCTCATCAAGAATTTTAATGCGGTGTTAGAGATAAATACGTACATGCTTACTCGACGGCCAATAAACGCCGCCGACTACCAAGAAGATGTTTCCAACCGCATTCATACATGCTACAGTGCAGTTATGCGTTAAATAACTAAATGTAATCACTCCGACGGGCTTCGAACTATTGAAAACAATAGCTCAATAGTACTGCATAGAAAAGAATGCGAAAATGTTGTTGGGGTATGCAGCCGCACCAGAGAGCTTGTGCTTTAAACCAAAACTCAGCAAGATGCCAATGTTATTGTTAAAAGAAAAACTTATAACTTCAAAAGTCGCAACTCGTAAATTGCAAAGATTCGCTTTTGCAAACCTCAAAGTTAGTTTAAAATTTTTGGACTACTAATAGGACGTTTAGAATCCAGTGACCATTAGCTCTATTCCAAGGTCCAAAGCCAAAAAAAACTTTTAGTTGTTCATTGGCAAGATGGAAGATCTCATCAGAAGCATTGTCAACATTTTGTGATAGGAGAAGTTTGTAAAAACGTTGAGGACAAAAACACGGTCGTAGAAAGTCCGTTTGCTCATATTTGAGCTTTAAAGAGTTTTTGTTCGTCTTAGTTACTCTGTCCAGCCGTAGGCTATAAGTTTGCAAGTTAAGAATTTTCATCAAAGTTGTTTTAGTTGTTTTTCAAGTTTTTAAAGATAATCCTGTTTTTAAGCATGATGTCGAACGAAGAACAGAGGCGACTGTTTTACTTAAAAGAACTGTAGCCCTCTCTATTTTTTATCGGGCAGCTTGTGCGTACAAAAAAAGAAGTAAAGACTGCAGCAGAGGTGTTGGAACTTTGGCAGTAACAGTTTGCAAAGCTGTTTGTACGCCTTTTAAGTAAAATTACAGTTTTTTGAAAAGACGCTTAAAGTACGCAAAGTCAAATACTTCTGATTGCTTTGAAAAAGTGATTTTACAAGCAGATATTAGTTTTGTAAAACGCATAACGTCAGTATCAAAGGATTATTTAATGATGTCAGGTAGGAATTAATCAGGGATGACTACAACGTCGGCTGATTGAGTAGGCAAGGTAGAACGCTCGTAAAGTGTCGGCTGGAAAAAGACTGCACCTAATGCTACCTTTTTAGCCGTGCACAGTATCTTAGTGTCCAAACGGTGCTTGCGCTTTGTTGCCCACTTTTAACCTAATAAACGTAAAGGTCTAAAGCTTCGTATAAAGAAACAACTATTACGCTACACGCAAAATCAATAGTAATCTACCATTAAATTTACTGGCAATTCAACTTTGCCTGATAACTCACAGATTGAAAATCACTATCACTTTGTCAACCAAACCAGATTTTAACTCCATAAAAATGACTTAAGAAAAAGCAGTTTTCGTGTATGAAGAAGAAGTATCGTCACTTCTGGTTAAGCTCGACTATGATTGGGTTACGGTTAAAAAAGGGCTTGTTCTCTGTAAGAAAGTAATGACTAGGAATCAAAAGAAGGTACCTCGAAACCTTGATTACAACTAAAGTTATATGGGTGTTTGATAATTTTAATGCTTTCTCGTGTTTTCCTATTGAAGAAAAATGGAGATTTTGTAATCACCAAAACGGTATCAGAATCTATGTTGTGATTTGTAGTAAAATGATATTCAGCAACCGCTTAGATATGTTAATCTTTATACAACGATTATTTTATGAAATGCCACCAGTTTTACCAATGTACACTAAACCACATGAACAAAGAATTTGGTATACACCATAAAATAAAAGTGTAGAAAATTTGTCCTTGGGAAAAGCAAGAACCTAAGAGAATTTGCCTGTAAAGTTGAATATGGGTTTAATACCATTCTTACAGAGAAGTTTCCTTATTTGGATTGGATTCGGAATTAAAAATGTCCTTAGGTAATCGAGTACTTAGATGTAAGTGACGACCAAAGTTTTAGTAAAATGCCAAAGTTCCGAGTCTAGGTTCTCAGGTTGGCAAATCTAGAAAACCTATACTCTTAAACAAACAAACTGCCTTACGCAAATATTTGTCAAAATTCAAACCGTTCTTATTTTGGAAGACTGGTTAGAACGCATTCTTAAATTTTAATTGAACTACCCGGACGAGTCCAAGGTTAGTTAATACAAATGGTGTGATTCTGGATACGTACAAGTTATGCAAATAAAACAACTCGAGTATTAGATCAAAGATGTTCCTCGGGAACAGTTCTTGGAAAAAAGTTTTCTCAGTAACAGATCTTGGAAAAAGTTGACTCGCAGAAGACTCGGTCCGATTATAGTCGCTTTGTTAAAAGGAGGACGTCCTAGTAGAGTAGTCGTGGTACGTCGTTGTCGTTTAGTAATAAATGTTATTGCGTATGTGTTTTTTTATTAAAATGTTTTTAACATTTGTGTATCTATAAATTTTAAGGAGAAAACACAATACAACCACACGAGTTTGTAGTTGAAACAGCAAATAATCTTCTTGACTATAAAATCACTTTTAACACGTCGATATAGTTTTAAAAAAGTATTCCCAGTGCTAATGATGCTTTTCAAAAAAAATTATTTACTTATTTATGTTATTTTGTAATAGTAATGTTAACAAACATGAAAATGATTTATATAATCGGTTAATGTGTTCAAAATCGATATTTTTGTAATGTAATATTTAGGAACATTGTTTTATAAACAATTATTTAGACGTTGAATTATAAAAACCAACGTCAGATATATAATTTTACCCAGAATTTTTTATTTACTTAAAAAAAATTAAAGGCAAAAATTATGTTTAATCTCAGTTAAGTAAACGAAAAGTACATTATATTTAATGCTTTATTTAAACTTATCTGGTATTCTGAGATACTTATCACTTTTATATTTAAACAATTTTGAAAGAACAATGAGTTGTTATGTTTTATACAAAGCAATAAAAAAACGTATTCAAAAAAGTGTTGCAAAAGTAAACACTTGATATGTTGTTTAATTTGATCCTTGAAATTTTGTGTCAATTTAATGTCGTACTAAAAAAAATTGTAAATGTCAATCTTAATTACAGTATTTTTATTTTAACAAAAAATGAAATCAATTAAATTTTGTGTGGGAAACAACTTGTAATTGAGAATACATAAAACCATAAATTTTTCAAAAAACATAAACAGTGAAAGAAATAGCTATTGTGTCTCTAAAGTGCAAATACTACTTCACATATGTTTTAATATTCTAAACAAATTTAGATAATTACAAGATTGTGTAAAATAATTTTGAAACAAAACTAGAAAAGTTTCGAAAACCCAATCTTTTTTGAAGGGGGAGAGCAGAGAATACCACGTTTTATTCTATAAAAAAATACCTAATGATCCTGAAGTTAGCCGTACCTATAACAATATAAAAACATTTAAAAAAATATAATAATTGCTTGTTTGTCAACACGACTACATAGTTTATGAGACCCCCTACAATAAATACATCGGAACTATCTTTTATTTTTGTCGCATTTACGACAGATAAGAAGAAATTTGCCATTGCTATAATCCATATGTATATTAAATGGTTCCAAATCATCTAGTCTTCTAGTTGGGAAAATAAGACTACGCTTAAAATAAGTTATGAATAACATAAGCGAAACAATAAGACTAGATAAAGGAAAGCTGAACGATAAAAATATGAGAAATAAACCAATATATATTCCAAAAAAGAACATAAAAACAATAGCAACCACGTAGAACTAGAACAAAATAGAACAAACATGGAATAGACTCAAAGATACACTGATAGATAAACAAAATAATCAAAAAAAATATAAAATTAGATATTATGAATTTTATGATTGAACGAAGAGAATATAGAAACAAAAATAAGGATTAACAACCAAATACGCAGAAAAATAAGAAACCAAATTGGCATTTTAAAGAATGTGCAGAAATCGAATAATATTTTACAAAACATGATTTATTCCATTTACACAAAAAAAATTAAAAGATGTGAACGGCACTAAACGAATACAAAAAATAAGAAAAGTGAAAGATAACCCTGAAAACAGATGCTCTGACGACACCTTTGATTAACAACAATGAAGTAATAAGTACAGTTTATAGAGCAAAAACAAAAAAGGGACTGGGCACGACCAAATAAGAAATGAAATATTAAAATTCTTTGAAGAAAATGGATGAGATGCATTAACAGACCTCTTCAACATCATATAGAATACCGGAGCTATACCAACAGATTGGTTGAAACTCACTATAAATGTAGTGACTTAAGATCTATTAGTTTAATGAGTCATGCCTTAAAGGTATTCTTGTGAGTGATACATAAAATCAAACAAAAAATTAGTGAGAGCTAATTTGAATTCCAAAATGGATTGGAAACAAAAGAAGCTTTATTTAGTACCCAATGCTAATACAGAGACCTTAATCACAATGTTTATTTGTGCTTTATAAATTAAAAAAAAATTTTTCAATAGTTAATGGTGACCTAAAAATAAAATATAAAAAATACATTTTTTGAAATATTAAAATCTGCGTTTTCTTTATTTTAACCGTTTATTTTTTAAACGAACAGAAGTGTTCTAAATTGTGGTGTAAAGTAAATAAAATATGTTTTCAAAATGACACTAAAGGACTGCTTGGTCTTCTTTAGCATGGATAAATTATTATTCTCTTATGTGCTTATAACTGATTAAAGAAAATAACGTTTTACTAATGCTTTAAAATTTGGTAAATTTATGTTATATAAATTACAATGACAATTGGTTTAGTAATTAATATAATATTTTTATTAAGCTCCCGTTGCGTACGATGACGACCTTCATCTTTATCATTCTTAAATTCTTCTTCCAACTTTTTTGTTGCTTTCGAACGTTTTTGTTTCTGAGATTTAAAAGCTTCTATTACATCTTTCTTTCTCAGCTTTTGTAGTCCTTAACTTATGTTTTATCATTAGAGCTGCCACACAAAACCCTCCAGGGTTAACATTTGCAACTTGTAGTAGTGTGCTATGCTTCTACTGTTGAAGCAAGCAACCGCGTCATATACTCCAAACCTCAACGTCTCTATTTCAACAAATAGATTTTTTGTATTGTATTTGTATTTGACCTCTGTCATGATCACTCGTGGAAGATGGAAATGGGATGAATGCTCATACGTTTTATGATTATTTTGATAAAAATATTCAGCCTACACGGCTTATTTTATCCCACTCAGATTTCTAACATTTCTTCTGATTGCCAGACCATAATATTTTTGAACATCATTTATAGATTGATCTGTTAGCCTCCCTCGACCGCCTACGGCCATAGCATCTGAAAGTTTCTTTTCTGTATTTGCAACATTCAGTTTTCTAAGACGGAAACCTTTCCGTTTTTGTATGTGCCAGGCACACTCGAATCTCTCTACTTTTAATCCATTCTCGTAGGGATTACTTTCCACAACTTGCATAAATCCTTTAGAATTGCCATCTTCTTAATAATGAGTATATCTTACGTTGTATAAGACTTCTGATCTTCTAAAAATGTTTGTTGTTCCAACCACTTTTATGGCCCCACTTGTACTTGATAAGTTGGCTATACAACTGCTTTCATAAATATTCTGAAACTTTTTAGTGCAACGACAACGCTTTGACAGAATATCCACATCTATAATCTTGCCTGTATCTATTCTGGCGGCAGACGCCATTTCGATTTAGGGAAAGGTTTTGTTTTGGTAAGTTCAGTGTAGCGACACTGAGATGCCCCTGGAACCGCCGTTAACCTGACATGCGTTATTGTTTCTGTAATGTTCTTATACACTTTTTCAGTTGCGATTTTTTTAGTAGCTATACAGACAGCTCTCTGTTGAAACAAATGCTTTACAAGTGGTGACAGTAGATTCTTTATAGTGCACAAAAACTTACCTTACCACCGTAAAACATATGTGAATCGAATATTTAGTGATTCTAGCTTATGTTCTTAACGACAATATTATAAGAAACCTTTACAGAATTTCTTAAAGATGTTATATTATTGCAACTGAGACATTTAATAGCAACTGTAGACGCTAATCCATTTCTTTGGGAGACACACATCTCCACCACAGGTCTTATATACGACTTCAGATTTTATAACAGCACCGAGATCTTGCAGATCAACAATGTCGTATTTTTTAGCACTGACAAAATCACTATATTCACTACAACCTATCTTTAAAACAAAAGCCGACTGTGGCGTTTTTTTTTGTTTGTTTACAACATTTTTATCAGGAGAGAGAGAAAGGTAGAAAAACCTGGAGCAAAAAAAATACCTTTTTTTAAAAAAAAAACATCTTTTGGTTTTGTCATCAAACAAAAAATAACAGCAAAAAAATTAATGCGTTGTAAAAACTACAAACATGAAAACGCAACTTTGCAAACAAAACGATTGAATAGCTATAAAGGAAAGGGTTACTTGATAATGTGAGGTAATATGCACTACCCAGTGTTACGGCACGCCATTTTTTTTTACTGATTAATGGCAGTAGTTAGACCAAATGTTATTAAGGAAATTTTAAATACTTGAGTTCTTTCTCTCAAATAAAATCTCAATTATTTTCTAATATCCCTAATAGCATTAGCTAAATATGAACAGATGAAACTACAAAAAAATCATTTCATTTAGTCAATCTGTTTCAGAAAAAATGGGCCACAAATATATCTATAAAAGGGTCTAGAAAGTTACGCCCTTAAGCTTAAAAGGTTTCATTGAATCATTTTATTACATAGAAGACACATAGGCTCACTCATACTGTTATCTAAAAAAAGGGACCCAAGAAAAATTTTTATTTGCAACAAATCACTGTGATATATATTTTTTTTAAATAAAATGTTGTAATATGACGCTGCCTTAAATTAATTATTTGAGATATACAAATAAAATTTTATATAAGTGCTCATTGCATAATAATTAATTTTTACGAAAAATTAATAATTCAGAAATTAATTAACAACAGAATATAATATTACAGTAATATACCGTAATTCTAAACATTTGCAAATTTGGTTATTTGCGTAAGTAAACAAAGTAAACAAAAATATAAACTAGTAAGCTATAACTTTTAGGGTACATTATATTAAATTATAAAATCCAGTATTTCTAATTTTTTTTACGAAATCATTAATAATATATTCTTTCGAAACACATCTGTGTTAGAAAAATTTACAATTCTTTGTTAAGTTTTTAATGAAAAAGAAATCCTTAATAAATGTTAAAAGATTACAGTACTGATAACTGTAATATAATTTTTTTTAATTAGCTTAAACAAGAATATAACTTTGATTAAATAAATTTAAATTAAAAAGAGATATAAATTTTATTCACATATACTTACGTAAGAAAAGTACGCTATCTGCGTAATAACACAAAAAAATTCTTATTTCTTTCAGTCCAAAACTAGGAAGATGTGTTCTATGCACTTTACATCACATCATTACATCAGACAAAATCAGTATTAAAAGAGGAGCTTGCCAAACCCGCATTCTGTTCCCATTACTTTTGAGCATCTACTCTAAAGAGATATTCAATCAAGAAGTTGTAAATGCAATATAAGGAATAGTTATTAATAAAAAAAACAATCAACAACATACGTTGATGACACACTTATCTTACCAATCAACGAAGATCTTTAGAACTGAATGACTAAAATAAACTGTACATGTAAAATTTATGGTTTATAAACTAATATCAAAACAAACTATATGGTAATCAACAATCATTAATAGAATAAGGCTGAATAAGACCAACATTTTTTTTATGTTGCCAGCAATATAAATGACCAATAAGATCTATAGGCAATAAAGATCCAACTAGAAAACGCTAAAGTGGCCTTTATTAAAATGAAAAAAAATTATATAGTCACGAATGGTAGCTAAAGATACGTTAAAAAAATTAATGCATTTCAGATATGGATATATTGGCAATTACTAAAAAACTGGGTTAAAAGAGTTAATAGCAACAATATTTTTGTAAAAGTGAATAATAGTTACTATCTGAATAGTTTGAACATGTGATGATATATTCGGAGAAATACGTGATATTGCATTTAATTATAGAAGGTAACATTTAAAGCTAACGGGTATCTGGTAGAAGATAAAAAATTTAAGGCAATTGTATGGAAGAACAATTATTTCAAAAAGTTTGTTATCAATCAAACAATTATCCTTAACATGGTACCCAGCATGAGATGCTACCTAACGATCGTTAAAAAAGCCACGGTACCACAAAAAAAATTATTTTATCTGTTGTCTTTACACAAATATTTGAGTTATTGCAACTCTTATTTGTTTACTGACTATAGAAAAAATTAAAAGATCTTTTGGTAAAGTTTTGATCGAAATATGACTGAAATTAAAATTTTCCAATATTGAACTTAACTACTAATGCATAAAACAACTTTAGTAATTTAATAGATATTTATTAATCAAAAGCAAGGCATTTTACATGAGATTTGTTACAATAAATTATGTTTTTACATGGAAATATGAATATGAAATGTAAATTTATTGTAAAAATTTCTCATCCAAACGTTGTTTGTCTTGGAAACCTTGTATCTATTCTGCTTGACTTTTTTCGGATACTGAAGAACTGAAGTGTTTTTTGATACGTACTCTGGAATACTTCTAAAGGAATGATGATGTGGTTGGGTTTCTTTGTTACCGAGAAATAGGTATGTAGTCACCATACGTTTAATAAATCCTAAATGATCCAGTTTTGGCACAAGTTTATACTTTACATTGGGAAACCTGTCTTGCTCTTTATTGTTCCCTTTAAATCTATATATATATATATATATACATATATATATATATATATATATATATATATATATATATATAAATGTGATGTTGGTTTGTGTACGCTTCAAAAACTCAAAAAGTTCTGCATCGATTGAGTTGAAATTTTAATATGATATAAAATCCGCATCAAGGATTGTTTTTATCTACTTTTTTTGCATCAGTCACATATCTGCGACCGCGAGAAAAGAGTTTTTTTAACGATCAGCTGTGTATCAGTGACCGCGCCATCTGCCATAAGCGATGAAAACACTCGCCGACAACCGCAATAATAATGACGCAGTCACATGAGAAACAATTTCGTTCCCAATTACATTGTTTATTTACAAAAAAATTTGCATCTGATTCTGATTATTATACAATCTGAATTAAATATTCACTTAAATCAAGAATTTTTGATAGTGTTGTGATCGAACTGCGCCTTTCACCAAATCGTAAGTAGAGGTTATATTTCATATCAAATATTAACTGACAGGAAAAATAAAAGGAATTATTATAATTCAAGTGGATTTCTAACAGAAGTGAGTGGTTATATGTTTAACCATGCCATCAGACTGAGGATGGAGAAGCGTTGTCCAAGTCTTTTTAATTCCTAACAGTCGGCAAACTTCTTGAAACAGCCCAGACTCAAAATTGCGGCCTTGATCGGAGTGTAATTCCAACGGAACTCCAAACCGGCAGAAAAACTCCTTTACTAATACGTCTGCGACTGTAGCTGCTTCCTGATTAGGTATGGCGTAAGTCTCCGTCCATTTCGTGAAATAATCCATCGCCACCAGGATGTATTTATTTCCCGAATCGGATTCTGGGAACGGCCCTGCGATGTCAATCGCTACTCTTTCCAAAGGGCTTCCTACGTTGTATTGTTTCATGGGTGCTTTGCGCTTTCTCGCTGGACCATTTCCTGAAGCGCAGACTATGCATTTACGGCACCATTTCATGACGTCCTCTTTGCAGTTCATCCAGTAGAATCGTTCTCGCACTTTACCCAACGTCTTCTTAATGCCAAAGTGCCCTCCTGATGTCCCATCGTGGAGATGCTTTAACACTTCTGGCACCCTGCTCTTTGACACTACCAACTGTAGTCTGTTTCCCGTGCCCTCGGCACTTTCCAGGGATCGCTTAAGAAGACCGTCTTCTACTATCAAAAAATCCCACTGCGCCCAGTACGCTTTGATGTTTCTGCCCAAAGCACTTACTTCTTCCCAGGTTGGTCGTCGCCCGCTTTCTTTCCAGTCCAGGAGTAGTCTTATTTCAGGATCGTCTTCTTGTTCGCGACGTAACTGGTCAGGTTCCCACTCGTCATCAACCATAGCAGTTCTCTGGAGGCATTCGACTTTTTCTTCCAGTCGCGAACAATGGCTGCAGTCCGCCGGACATGGTCTTTTGGACAAGGCATCAGCGTTCCGATGACTGCTTCCGGCACGGTGTTCTGTGTCATAGTCATACTCTTGCAGTCTTTCGATCCATCTTGCTACTTGTCCTTCTGGGTTACGGAACTGCAGTAGCCATTTTAAAGCGGCGTGGTCTGTTCTCAGTAAAAATTTTCGTCCATACAAATACTTGTAGAAATGTTCGATGGACTTAACGACTGCTAGCAGCTCCCTCCTAGTCACGCAATAATTTCTTTCTGGCCTGGACAAAACCTTGCTAAAGTACGCGATAACCTTTTCTTGTCCAACTTGAACCTGCGAAAGGACCGCGCCTATGGCCAGATTGCTTGCGTCGGTATCCAAAACAAATTTTCCATCTTCCCTTGGATAACTCAGAATCGGCGAAGTGACTAGGGCTTGTTTTAGTTGATTAAAAGAATTTTCGCAGTCTTCATTCCATCTAAATTCTGCTTTTTCTTTGGTTAATTTTGTCAATGGTTTGGCAATATTGGCAAATCCGGGTACAAATCTTCTATAATAAGTGCACAACCCAAGGAAACTTCGGACCTGATGTTTGTCGATCGGTCTTGGCCATGCATGCACTGCTCGGATTTTGTCTGGGTCAGCCCTTACTCCATCTCTAGATACGACGTGGCCAAGGTATTAGACTTTCTTCTTAAGTACGTGGCACTTCTTTAGGCTCAGTTTGAGGTTAGCCCCACGTAATCTCTAGAACACTTCCTTCAAGTTGTTCAAGTGCTCTTCAAACGACCTTCCAACCACGATCACGTCGTCCAGGTAAACCAAGCACGTCTTCCAAGACAATCCGCGCAAGATGGTCTCCATCAAACGCTCCAACGTTGCAGGAGCGTTACACACGCCGAAGGGCATTACAGTGAACTGCCACAAACCAGTTCCAATCGTAAAAGCTATTTTTTCACGATCCTTGGGTTCTAATTCTACCTGCCAGTATCCACTCTTTAAATCTAACGTAGAAAACCACTGGGATCCTGACAGGGTGTCTAGCGTATCGTCAATTCTGGGTAAAGGGTAGCTGTCCTTTTTGGTCACATCGTTTAGCTGTCTGTAGTCCACACAAAACCTCGTTGATCCATCCTTCTTCTTTACGAGTACCACTGGGGATGCCCATGGACTACTTGAAGGTTCAATCACGCCTTCCCTCTCCATATCCGTAATTATTTGTTCGGCTTCTTCTCTTTTCGCCAAAGGAAGTCTGTGTGGATGTTGTCGTATCGGCCGAGCGTCTCCGGTATTAATTTTATGTTTCACCACGTTAGTTCTTCCTTTGGAGCCACTCTCCAGCGCGAACACATCTTGGTACTCTTGGATCAACACTTTAGCCAGTTGGTCTTGGCTGAGGTTTTCGCATTTGGTGGTAAGAATGTCCAATAGATGTTGTGGACACTTCTTCGGCGACGTATCTTCGTTCGACTTCACGCATCTTACAATTTGTGATACTGGCGTGCATTGGCCTACGACGGTCTTCTTTTTCAGCGTTACAGAATCTGAGTTGATGTTTAAGATCCTTACTGGCATCGTGTTTTTTACTCGTACTAAAGTTCTGCCAATGAGTAGTCCCTTTTCAACTAAGCCGCCCTTCATTGGTTCAATCGCGCGTATGTAGCCTTCCCGGAGACTTCCATCCAAGCGTGCCATCACCTCACTTTCAGTCCTTGCAGGCAGAGTCACGTCTTCACTCAATAAGACTCGCACGGCTGCCTTCTCTGACGAATGAAAAGGAATTTCTTCATTGTCGATCTTCAGGACATCGTTCTTCATATCCAAATGGAACCCGTACTTCTTTATCACGTCCATTCCCAGGATAACTTCTTCCGTGATGTCGGCTACCAGTACGTGATGGTCGAGTACTCCATTTCCCAAACCAATGGTTACTTTGACTTGTCCGTGAGTAGGTATTTCGTCGCCCGTCGCCGTTCGAAGTCGTACCGTTACTGGTGATGTCTTCTCGTTTTCCAATAACATGTCAGGACGAATGATGGTCTTTGTCGCTCCCGTGTCAACCAGTAACTGGACGCTTCTCCCATTGATCTTGCCATCGAGATAAATGCTATGCAATTGCTCTTTAGGCGATGCCATTTGGATTGTAATCTCCGGAGTCTGACTAGTTGAGATTACTTTTTGTTTCTTTTGCTAGCCTTGTTCCAAATTATCGAGCGCTCTTCTTGTCTTCTTCTTAGGTTTAGTACGATGCCGTTGTACATGGCCTATTTCATCGCAGTTCAAAGCTGTCACTCCTCTTTCCCGAAGTATTCGTCGCGCTATCTCCTCGATGCTTTCCAGTGTCTGCGCGGGTACTTCTGTAGCACAACAGAGTCTATGACAATCTCGTTGCGATGCTTGTTTTGCTGCTTCAAACTCCAAAGCATGCACCAAAGCGTCATCCAATGTCTTCGGTCGAGCTAACCGGAGAGTCTGCTGCGTTTCGTTGTCTCGAAGGCCGTCTACAAAAGTTTGAATAGCCAATTGCTCCAAGAAGGTATCTGGCGCTGTAGGATACGCAAGCCGTGTTAGTCTGGCGATGTCAGCCTCAAACTCTTGAAGACTTTCGGCAGCTTTCTGAACACGACTTTTAATTTGAGCTTGATAGACTTATTGAAGATGGGCATCTCTATATCTTATTTCTAATCGTGATATTAAGAGTTCGTAATTTTCTTGCAGGTGGTCCGGAACAGTTTGTAAAATTCCAAGCGCTTCTCCACGTAAGGACACTATTAAAGACGTCGCTTTCTGCTTGTTGCTCCAACCATTAGCAGTAACTGCGGCTTCAAACTGCTTGTAGTAGGTTGACCATGGAACTTTACCATCAAAATTCGGTGGTACAACTTTGAACTTGTAAGTGTTTTTTTCCCGGCGGTCCATTATTAAATCTTCACTCGTGACACTTCCTTCACCATGGTAATTCATTTGGTTTATTCTTTCTTCAAGCAGTTTCATTCTGTCTTCTAATTTGTCCTCTATAGCTTCTATTTTCTCATTCATAGATTGTTTTCCGTTTTCCAGAACTTCGCATATTTCTTCTCTTAAACATAACATGTCTGCTTGTGTTGCTTCTTGAGCAATTTTGATTTGATTTCTTACACTAACTTGTATTTGTTCCTCAATAGTCTTTATTTGATTTTCCATGCTCGCTCGTATTTCTTCTTTTAAACTTCTAGAATTTTCTTCAATTTTCTATGAATTTTCTTCCATTTTCTGCGAATTTTCGTGAAACTTTTCTTCCATTTTTCTATTCATCGATTCCTAACCATTTTTGATTGATTCAAGAAATTCAAATAGCTTTGCATCCATTTTAACTGCTTGCGAACGCGTCACCGGCATAAATTTAAATATAACACGAATATAAAGTTTAAATACACTACTTTTTAAAATGCAGTTTTATTATAACACAAAATTTAATAACTATCCACTTATAAATATTAAACCACGGAACGGAAACGAATTCAATTAATATCGCGATCACGCACTTGTTAAAAGAAAAAGTTTAATAAACACTATTTTATACTTTATAAATAAACACGCGTATCGCAAACTTAAAAGTTATTTACGTAATGAATGTTTTTATTACGGGAGCGATATCAAATAACTTAATGGTATTCACACTAAAAATCGCGAACGGTTTGTTCTATTCGATACCTCAACACCTGACGCCACTGTTACGTATTTATTATTAATTTATTAATTTATTTAAACGATTAAAAATTATGTTTACTTATTCTAGAAATATGTACACTTTTAAATTAACCGAACTTAATTAAATCTAATAATATTTAATGAAAACACTTACACGAATTTATGTATAACCGTTGTATAACACTATCACTAACACGAGATAAGATAACGTCCTCGGATTTCACACTGTAAGTCACGTTCACTCGATTCGGTGTACACTGTTATTTATTTAAAACTTCGCACGTGCTAATCACTTATTTATCTTTACTTGAATAATCTTCTTAATACTGCATGCATTCACATTCCAGCAATAACTGACCTACGATCTGTCTCGTAGCTATATATAGACATACGGAGATCCTTCTCGATCGTTCCTCACTTTTTGCTATAACTTCTAGAAAATAGATAACAGCCTTCTAGAAGGCTCTTGCATTTGCAAGTAATTTCTTGAACGTTTCAATAATTTTTTTAAATCGATTTTTAGACATTGTCCTTCATACGGCCGAGTTTTGAAAGTCGTGGTCAGTATTCCATTACATATTAGTTATCTGTATCTTCGGTGCTGAAATTTTATGAATCGCCGTGCGAATCATCCGGAGGTGTGATGTAAATGTCGGTTGATTCGAAGAGTTAGTCAGCAATTTTATCAAGAAGTTGATTTAGATTACTAGCAGTGCAATGTTTTTTCCCAGAAAGTACTTGCGGATCCATGATCTACAAACACAACTTTTTTTTAAAATTTTAGTGAATTTGAGGTGTAGATGTAGCCAAATTCCAATTTTGAAACGTGTTTTTCATACGGTCTCATAGTAACAACTTGCGTTATTTTACTAATCGTGGTTAAATTTACTACTAATAATAAAGTTATTATAAGAGTCAATAAAACACCATCCGGTTAGCATGAACAACGCTTTAACCATCTAACGACCAACGAAGTGGCAGTCGTTATAGTTAGAACGGAATTCGATCGGCGAGACATCATAATTCAAAGACGAAATACAAATTTGCAACGCGTCCTAAAACACACCGATCGTATGATACTCTTCAATATCCAGTATTATTTTGACAAGGTGAAGATAGATACCATTTCATGCAAAATAAACTGTGCAGCAACAACAAAAAAGGTTTTGATTTTTACTTTAAAGTAGGTATCGTCAAAAATATATAAACGAGTTTGTCTTTTTATATATGGAAAAAAAATTATTAAACAAGAGTATTCCTATTACAGGTTTCATCTATATATTATTATGTATATCGCAATATAAGAGCTGAAAAAACCAATCACATTTTGAAATGACGTGAATTTTTTTATTAGTTCATTGTTGACATGTACATCCATATTTAAAGCAATCGGCTTCTGTACATTTGTTTAAACCAGAAGAAATTACTCGTCCAAGATATCCACGTGCACGATGTAATTGCAAATGATGGAAACGCTGCCAACATTGGGCAAATGTGCATACTTCTTGCTTCGTATATTTAAAGCCCAATATGTATGTATGAGTATGTTTAGGAAGATTTGATTGTGTAACACTATTACTTAAGATAAGATAACGTCCTCGGATAGCTTCACACTTGTTTACACTAAAAATCACGTACACGATTATTCTCGGTATATTTATGTAGACACACGCGTGCTAACGACTTATTTATTTCCACTTTAATAATCTTCTTAACACTGCTGTATTCGCATTCCAGCAATAACTGACCTACGAATTGTTTCGTCGGTATATATACACATAAGGAAATCCTTCTAGAATGTTCCCTATTTTTCTATACTATAAACTAATCTTTGACTGTTAGTCATTTTAATAATTAGAATTTATTTATAGAAAACGATGGTAGACCACCCGAGGACTCGATTCTTCAGCGTGTGTACCGGTTTAAACGTTTACTAGAAAAGATGACGAATTTTATTTGTTCTGCAAATTACGTACTAGTAAAACGGATATGACCAAACAAGCTTATCTAAAACAAAGTAAATGAAAATAACAATTACTATTTTTGTTGCCGTTTTTATTATATAATTTTAGTGTTTCTAAAAAATATTTGATTGATTAAATTTTACTAAAAAACTAAAACACGTTCCTACAAAAACAAAACAAAGATAATTTATTTTTGCAAAACTGTAAAATTAATTTAAGTTTTAGTTAATTGTTTGTTTAATTTGCTTGAGTTTGCTAGAGTTTTTTTTGTGTTTGTAACAAAATTAAGAAAAATGTTAATAAGACTTTTACTAATTTAGTTGACAATTATTTAGTTAAGAATAATCTTAAATGAATAGGTAATTATTTAAATATATGTAGTTATCCAGGATGAAACGTTTGCAATGCTAGTATATACATCAGGGTAACCTAGTCCGCAACCGTAAACTGATATAATGCCGTATTGTTTTGCGCCTATAACAAATGGGCCGCCATCATCATAAGCGCAAGCACCTTGATGTGACATGAACGTGCAGAACTGCGTCGACTGAAGATAGTAGCCTGTAGCCGCCAAAGTGTTGTAGCATTTCATTTCATTAATCACAGTTGTCTTAAAAGATATTAATTTATTGGAAAGCTTTTCTACAGAAGCAACAGTGTATCCCCATCCACTTGAAATCCCAATGAAACCAGTCGTAGGCCACGTAGTTGCTAAAGAAATTGGCCTGATTCTACCAGAAAATACCATATACTTAGCGGTTTTTACGATTCCAGCATCGTAAAGCAAACTTGTGGAATCATACAAAGGGTGCTGTGCAAAATACGACACTTGGTGAACGACACCACCAGATAACAAATCAAAGCTTCCAATCACAACTGTAAAATTGTTTACACTAAAAACAAAAATTAGTTTAAGAAATGAAAGAAACGTTATACTAACTTATCTAAACATTGTCCTGAAGTTAACACTACATAGTGGTTAAGTATTGTACCACCACAGAAATGAATATTTTGAGCAGACCTTAGAGAAGCTAAATATAAACGATTCTTATTGCATACTGTAATTCCGTTTACGATGCGTTTATTTACCTTGCCAGCAAAACTGTCTGAAACTTAAACAAAATATCGATTTGCTTATTATTCGCACATGAGAGGCTACTTACTATACGACACTGCAAAGAGAAACACAAAACCAACAGATGCCGACCAAAGCATGACGAATAATGTTCTTGTCAAAAAACAACGCGTTTATATTCAAACCTTTGTTTACCTGTTAAACTTATCACTCAAGATAAACTTTGTATACAAGTTTCAGTGTTTTTAATTATGGTAAATTGGATAAAATTAGATAAAATTTTTATAAACCCAAATTTTTTTGAATTCTTTAAGGCAAATATATTTTTATAAATTGGTTCTTCTTAGTTTTTGTTTTTTTTGTTCAACTTTGTGTAGTGATTAAAAATAAATTGATAAATCGAACGATTTACCATCGGTGTTCTAAATTATCTATATAAATTCATATAGATACATTAATCTAGATTCATATTTTTTATCTATTTATACGTATCTAGATACAATCAAAAAAGATATATGTATCGACTATATCTATATCAGTTTTTATTTAAATATTATAAAAAATCGAGTGCCCCGTAAAATTACAGTTACAATTATATCTATGTTTTTCTTCAGTAATTTTTCGCATTCCATAGCAGTTCTTCAAATGAACTCTATCTACTACCTAGTTTATTTCATTTATCATCTGTTATCTATATAGAGTTTGAATTATTTATCTATTATCTAATACTCGATAATTTTTGGAAGAAAAAAATTCTATCTATATCTATATAATTTAAAAATTATCTATTTACAACACTGTTTACCATGTACTAAAACTAACACAATTAAATAAACCAAACAATTAAAAATGATCTAACATGGTATCGTAGCTATATGTTCATAGTTTTGGTTTGCAGTGTAGGCTTGCTGGTGCGGTCTTGTTCTTTAACAAGATCACCGCATCTATTTCTCTGCGGTATTTCTAGACTGTTGTATACAATAGCGCAATGCTTGTAGTAGTTACCCTCAGTCATCTAACTAATGACTGCACTGACGTATCTATGATCACACATACTCTTTGGGTATCGTCGGCGTTTATTGGCCACAAAGCAAAGATGTTATTATTCATCTACAACATCTAGATAAGGTTTTAGACGAAATAAGTGGCGTCCCGATTATTATTGCAGGAGATTTCAATGCAAAATCGCCGCTTTGGCGACTTTGTAGACGAATGAGGCAGAAGTGTGGAGAACGTGACCTATGTGTTGTAAATGAAAATAATTTAAATATCGATGTTACACTAGCATCACAAATTTTAGTTAAAAAAAATTTTAACTAGAAAGTTATTGTCTAAAACTTGATTGGTTTCAGTCCCTAACCGTATTCTTAATGTTATAGATTCTGTCAAACTGAACACAGCTGTCAGCGCCCCACTTCCTACTTATCTTCCACGTAGACCTAAGCGTCACGATCCTAATTCTATGGACGCCTAATAAGCTGACCAGGCTGACCCTCGAATCTATCCAAAATGGCATAAACCAAGTTTGCTCGAATCCTAAAGCGAATCGTGCGTTACTTAAAAAAGTATACTCAAAAAGCCCCAGCAGAGTTAAAATCCCAATGGCTAAATTCGTATAAAGCCTCGCTTCACCGGTGTAAACTGGCAGTAAAGAACGCCAAATTTAACTTATGGCTAAAGTTTTTAGAGAGAAATATGGCGTCGAGTACGTAGGGATTAGTTTATAGGATGTCCTCACAAAAGTTCATTGCTATCCAACCATGTTCCAAGATTTGTGACGGTGACAGATACACTCTCACAGAGCTTGGCACAATCAAGTCAATAGATGTTTCCATACTACGATTCAACAAACGACATTCCTTACCAAGCCTGAATTAAATCTTGATTTTTTCCAAAAATGGAGTTCCGACATGACTGGGTGGTTACAAAAGAGGATATAGCGTCGATGGCAAGCAGAATGCTTAAGAATGAAGCTCCCAGTCCCGACAGAGTACACTATAACGTACTAAAAGCAGTTGTACAAGATTCTTTTTCTTCTACGTTCATGATTCCTCCATAGAGATTATTTCATTCCAGTCAGTATGGTTTCGTTCTCGGAAAATCGACGACAGACGCCATTTGTAACTTAATGACGAATCTACAAACGAACGTCTCCAAGTACAGATTATGCATTTTTATAGACATTTCAAGCGCGTTCAATAACATATGGTGGCTATCAATAATTAAAGCTCTCGTTGTTAAGAGAGTGCCTGCAGGCGCCGTGTGCGTCATTCGCAGTTATTTATCAAGTCGCACAAATACTTATTACACAAACGTTTCTGGTTCTTCTTACACAAAACAACTGACAAAAGGATGCCTACAAGGATCGGTTTTTGGACCGACTTTTTAGAACGTAGTTGTGGATTCTCTACTAGAACAAGACTTACACAATAACTGTGTTTCATTCGATAAATTAGAATTAATAAATAAATAAAAAAACTAAACTAACAAAACGACTTGAAAAAGAAATATCGAGTTATTAATAAATTAGACGAAGCTTGTAAGGAGCATAAAAACTATAAAAATATAAAAAACAAACATACAACTGACGGTCTATAATTCGAAAGAGCTAAACAAACATTGTATTTTAGTGACTATTCATCAAAAGAAAAACTGCTGAGTTGGGTGTTACAACTACTATGAGATCTAAAATAAAACTTAGTATGAGTTATCAATCTAGAACATAGAAACATAGAAAAGGATTGAAATTCGATGGTTTAATGAAAAGTGCTTAATTTGCATTAAAAAAAAATTCTAAAGTGCAGCAATAACTGCTGTAAGTTCATTAAAAAAAGGAAAAAAAGCAAAACATTTTTGTATAATACCAGTGTCTAAAGTTAATGGATTCTTACCCCGCTAATGCTCATTTTTGCTGCTGTCGATGCATTAGGATCGTTAGCTGGCGGCGCTGCTGCTATTGCAAAAACAGTAATTGCGGCTAAAGATGCTAAAGGTAAACTAAAAAGAACATAATAAAATCATGAAAACAATTGCACGAAATAAATCTGAAAACGGATTATGTTGACAAACATAAAAAAGAATTTTGTTTTTCTTGGACGGTAAAAAATAAAAAAAATACATACGACAAAACTATCTAAACGAGCGCTCGCTAACATAAATTTATATAAATATGTAAAATAAAAAACTTTTGAGGAGTATTTTTGAAAGATGAAATATCTATTATATCATGAGTAAGCGTGTTTCAATGTGTTAAATTTAGACGATAAAGATAGAGCTAAAACAAATTGGTCTGCTTATAAAAAGATTGGTACACTAACAGTATATTTTGCTAGTTCTGGAAACTTGTAGTATCTGTTACAATTAACACAATACCTAATATGTAGATAACGGTCCTTCTAATATACTCTACAATCTCAACTATTTTTAATTCTTTAATAGTGTCAACTGCGAGTATTTGTAGTTAAATTTTTCAAATAATTGTGATGACAATAATTTTCTACGTGATTCATTTAGGGTTTGCTTTGTAACCGAGAAGCTCTGTGATCAAATCCGAGCTCAAACGACATTTCATGTAATAAGATTTGTAATACTATACTATTAAGAGCCGGTTGCACAATGATTGTTTAAGCTACAGTTTATTTTTTCAAAATATTGTCATAATATTAATTATTGGTTTTGTGCTAATCAATAATATTATCAAACTTTAAAATTAAACCAAGTTTACTTAAACCGTAGCTTAAACAATGATTCTACAACTGGTTCTTAGTTAGCCCATGTTTAAATATGTTTTTGATGAAATATTATTAAATATCTGAAACCGGCGTGATTATTATGCTGCAAGCACAACACTTTTAACCCATTCAACATTCATGAATTTTTGTGATCTTAATACTAAACCTTCTTGGTGATTTTATTAAATCTCTGGTTTTTGCAGATGAACATTTGAGAAGAATTAAATTTGACATCAATCATTCTGTCGATAAACCTAAGACAAAAGCGGCATCTTTGGCGCTTCCGGACCTCAGTTAGATGAGTGTTTACCTTGCATGCTTCAATAGAATTTAGGACGTGTTAATTATTTCGCAAAGAAGGTACACACAATTTAATGTTTTTTTGCGAATTGTAATTGTATATAATGAATAGATAATTTTTGTAGTCAAGTCTAATGTTATTTTTATAGAGTGGTGTCTGCAGCATGCTGCCCTTAGTGTGCATTAACGATTAGGTGAGATAATTTTTGTTTCTATACTTGTTCACATTTTGAAATTTGTTTTAATTAATATTGTCTTATTGTTTTATAAGTAATTTTTGAAATATTTTTGTAGTTCCATATGATGTTAGATAAAATGTTTGTGGACGGGTAGTAAACTACTTTATTCGCATCTTAAAATTTAGTGTAATTAACACCCTGTAATGTTATTTCAGGTGTTTCCAAATCCTCCAGTTTTTCTATCTTTTCCTGCCTCTACGTGCCGAAATGCATTGCATTCTTTATTTTGTTTCAGTAGCTAGAAATCTTTTCTTACAGCGACTGTATCATGATGAAACTTCAGCGCAATAAAATCTAAGGACAGATACATCCATACCAAGAAAAAGATCTGAATATATTAAAAGATCTCTATCAGAAAGATGAGGATCAAGTTCATATTAGAAACTTACTAGATAGTCACAGCCAAGCTATTAACATTAAATTAAAGTTAAGCGGCAGTGAAAAAAATCTGTAGTGCGGCAAAAATACAAGTGATAAAGTTAACTAACAAAAAAAGAAGTGTATGAGAAACAATATAGTTTAGAATGTAATACAAAAAAACAATGTTTGCATGGATTTAGAAAACAAAGTATACTTCGATATAGCTAAGATTAGTTTTAAAATTACATTTTATTGTTAGATAATTTTTTTTAGTCATAAGTATGGGCTTAGTTTAGGACAGTTTTAAAATTATATTTCAAAAAATATTTTAATGTAAAAAAAAATTTATTTTATTATCAGTTTGGGTTCCGGGAGTATTGCACCACTTACCTGCATCGATTGATGTATAACCGTACCGTAACCCTTTCCAATTATTACCTACATTAAGCCTTACTTACTATCACCTAACATATCCAAGATTAGGGCCAGAGTATTCAGTACTTCCTAATTTCTTAACATTTTTTACAATCATTTATTCAACAATCTTATTTGATTACTTGCCGCTTGAACATTCGGTCCCTTAAGAGTGTTTTATTTAACCAGTCCTAGTCTAGATTGTTCTACTAACAACCAAGCAAGCAATCGAAATGACAACCATCATGGATGAAATGAACGACCTGGCCCGCCAGCATAAAGATTTGGGGAAACAAATTATCCAACTTCTCACTAATGCCAAAAATGACTCCCAAGCCAGAAAAACTAAAGTTTACATATCCAGTCAACTAGAAACATTAGAAGAGTTATGGAACCAAGTTAAGAAGAATTATTCCAAAATAAAAAGATTGAACACCCGGCAGCATTCATACTTCGAAACCAATTATCATTCAAATCCAAGAGAAATATAAAGAGGGAAAAATTTATTTCAAGAAATGTCCAAAAGCACCTTCAATTCAACAAACGACCACGTCTGTAGAAGGTCACAAAAAAGATGCCAAACCACCGCAGCGCCTACAAGAACCCGTATCCTTAAAAAATTTATGTCCAGGAATTGAACAGTCACTACGCCGAAAGAAACAATCAATTTGAATTCAACAACTAGACCAAACTATCCAATTGATTAACCAGGAGTTACAAGAAGCCAAATCCAAAATACAATATGAACTGTTGCTCCAGAAGATTGAAAAGCAATGGGAAACTAACTAAGGACTCCACGAAAAAAATATGGTGTTCGAAACTAATTTTCAAGACAGCTACTTCCAAAATGATGATTATTAGTCAGCCGACCGGTCTTACAAAGCAGCAGTTGAAAACCTTGTTACGTGCATACATTTCAAAATGTAATACTCTGTATATTCATTAAACTAAAGCTAGATTTCTACTTTCGACGCGCTCTAACTAGTTTCTTTTTTACTTCAATTCCTGTCTAACGTTAAACCGTCAATTACTTAAAATTGTGCTTGCAATGTCTAAATTAATTTTCTAACAGCATCGGCTTGTGTTGAGGCTATAATATAAAACGACAACGGGTTTCTATTAGTTTATTCATCACAGGGTAAGTTTTTAGTATTAGTTTTTCTAATTCATTTGTAATTTTCATGTTAATTTATTAGCACGACACGTGTTAGTCTACATGTTTCGGTGTATCCCCCACGGATGAAGCGTTAATACCGACTAAATACCTTAATAAAAATATTGTATTTTGGAAGGTCTGCTTAATATCTAAAAAAGGAAGTTTTGACAAGAAAATTTTCTCCGATGTACTGTTTCTTACGTGTCAATATACTGTGATATCATCTTTAATTTAATGTGTGCAACAGCATTCAATACCAGGTTTTTATTTTTAATTCCTTTTAGCAGTAATTAATAGTATCATTAAGGTTTCTCACAAAAATTTTGCTTGTTATTCTAACTCACGTAGTTACAATAATTGTTTCAATACCATTTAGGTAATTTTATTAATTATTTTTGTGTCTCGCATGCTGTTAACTATAGACTATCTGTCATTATTAATTTAATTTTATTTGGTATAAACATCCTATGTGTAATTTAAGCCTATGTATTGTGTGTTGCCGTTACTTTCGGCATTTATATAACCATTGTTGGATAATTTACGATAAATTCTTGGGCTCGTTGTTAATAATCGACGATATTTAAATTAAAGTTGTTCTACATATTTATCTTTCTTTTTTTGGTCCGAACTTGATTTTGTTGCAAGCTTAAACCTTCGTTCTTGATCGAAACAAAAAATTTTACTAAGTAAGATCTGGCACCCATTAAATTTTATTTACTTAAACCTTCCCTATTTCCGACTAGTGCGAGTTGCGAAGCAAAGTTCGTAATACCTATAGGTTTGTAGCAACCTAAGACAAAAGATTTTTACCGCTCAAAATATCTCTGACTTACCTATAACAACATTTTCCTTAAAGGTATTCATAAAAATCCGTCTCTAAGCAAAATAAAAAAAAAACCAAGCCGAATGGTGCAACATTTACAAATTACGGAAGTTGCTTACGAACTATTTCAGAAGCGGTACAAAAATCAAAAACTTCTCGTTTTCAAGTCGATTGACAGCGATTGTGAAAAAGCAATTAACAACTTAGGCGTTAATACTACCTCCTAGGGGTCAATAATTGCACGCATTGTAACTCAAAAGTGGGATCTAAAAATCAATTGTCTATACGAGGAATCATTAGACACCACACAATATTCAAGAATTACAAGAGTTAATGGACTTTCTGAACTAAAAATTTCAGTTATTGAAATTAATCGCTGTGGCTAAAAAGACATGTTATAACAAAATGCACTAGACTTCTAGATTTAGCAACTACAATTAAATCAAGTAACAACAATTTATATTTGTTTGTCAAAAGTTCAAAGCTTGTCCACAATTGGCAGGACTCAGTTCATCAAAGACCAACGACTTTGCTTCAATTGCCTAAACCACGATTTTAAGGAGAGGTGCCGAATTCAAATGCGATGCCAGAATTGTTGTCAACATCATCATACGATGTTACACAAAGAACGACAGGCCAATTCAAAACCGTATAATAGAAATAATTTTAACACAACCTCCAAATATTTAACCCATATACTGGAAAACAGAAGTGCAAACTCGCAAGAAAAAGCGACTTCTCTCACAAGTCATCTTGAGAAACAAGATAACACCACGCTTTTGACTACGGTCCTTGTACGAATTAAATCAGCAACAGGAACCATGGAATATTTACGAGTGCTGATTGATTCCGAATGGCAATCATAATTCGTGACAGAAACAGCACAGTCATTGAGAATACCGAGAGAAAAGATAAGAGCCAAAATACAGGCCTGGGAACTAGAGATCCAAAAGTATCAACCACAAAAATTCAAGCTGAAGTACACCCACGTTTTCTAAGCAACTTCATACGAACTGTCAAGTTTTTGGTGATGTCAAGGTTGACACAATCGTTACCAAGCTTTGAGATAGAATACACCAACTCAAACCAATTACAAAACTACATTCTTGCGGACCCCACATACAATAAACCCGGCCCGATTGACGACATCCTGGGGGCCAAACAGTGTAGAAAAATAATTATGCAAGGACTCAAGAAAATCAAAATTGGTTTAATGGGCCAACAGAAGAAATTAGGTTGAATATTAGGAAAGGCAAAATAATATTAACATGATGGTATTAAAATTATCAGCATGATTAACCGCACCAAAGAAAACAAACAGTTAACAAAGTTTTGGAATTTGAAAAAAGTTTTAACAAAAAAATCATCAAAACGCAGGATGTAAAGAACATTACAAAAATGACCAAAAAAAATCAGATCAAACTTATACCGTTCAATTTCCGTTTAAAGAAGATTCGGAAACTGAATTAGGATACACCAAATTCAGGGCCACTGCCAGATTACTATAACTTGAAAAAAGGTTACAAAGAGATAACAAGTTGGCAGGCCAATATCAAGAGTTTATGCAAGAATATTTAAACTTCGATCACATAAAATATTAAAGTTGCATTGAAAAAATGTACCGTCAAATTAAAATATCTGAAGAAGACCAAAAATTCCACCAAATCTTATGAAGGTTTGACCTATTCACGCAATACAAGAATTTTGTTCCACGACTGTAACTTATGGAACAACTTCTGCACCATTTTTTGCCATAAGAATTCTTCAGCAATTGACTGAAGATGAAAAAAGAACGTACCTTAAAGCATCTGAAGTCGTCATGAAGGATTTTTATGTTGACGGTGTTTTATCTGGAGTTGGGGATTAGGGCTAAAGTTATTACCAAAATCCTAGCCAAATTAATTATTCAATATTTCCTTTTTTTTTAACTATCTATTTACAATCTTTTTTTTTAACAATTTCGTTTGATTAATTGCCGTCTGCACACAAAGACCTGTTTCCGGTAAAACCTTTTCTAAGATGCTCTCGCCTAAAACTACAAATAACGTTAACAACCGCTTAGGCACGTTTGTAATTTAGTAAGATTTTCATTATTCATACCGTCTGTGTAGTTATTAATTTTAATCGATTTTTTAGACGTCCTTTCAGTATCCCAATAGTTTTTCATTAGAAGTTGTTTGTAACAGTTTACTGTGATGCTCTTTGGTCTGTGACGTTGGGGCGTTTAATAAAAACTATTTTATGCAGACTGTTTGGTTTATCTATACGACGTAATTGTGGTTGAAAGGTTGTTTAAGGAACATTTCAACAGCTTGAAGAAAGTGTTTTAAAGATTATGTGGGGATAATCTAAAACTGAGGCTAAATAAATGCCAAATATTTAATGAAAAATATCTTGGCCACATCGTATATAGAAATGCATGGCCAAAAGCAATCGACAAATATCGGGTCTTAAGTTTCCTTGGGTTATGCACCTATTAAAAACAATTTGTACTAGGATTTGTCAGTATTGCCAAACCTTTGACAAAACTGCCCAAAGAAAGAGCAGAATTTAAATGGATTAAAGACCGCAAAAACGCACTCCAGCAACAAAAACATGCCCTTGTCATTTTGCAGATTTTAAACCATTCAAAAAAAAATGAAAAATTGGTTTTGGATACCGCTGCAAGCACTTTGGTTATAGGTTCTTTCACAGTTGCAAAATGGACAAGAAAAAGTTTTTGCGTGTTTTAGTAAAATTTTGTCTTGGTCAGAAAATAATTATTGCGTGACCAAGAAAGAGCTGTTAACAGTCGTCAAGTCCATATATTACATTCTACAAATATTTTTATAGGCGCACATTTTTACTAAGAACGGACGACGCTGCTTTGAATTGGCTATTGCAGTTTTTTAATCCAAAAAGACATGGCAAGATGGATCAAAAGACTACAGAGTATGACTAGTACACAGAACACGTGCCGGAAAATGATGTTTTGTCTGGCGGACTGCAGCTATTGTTCGCAACTTAAAGAGAAAATTGTATGTCTCTAAAAAAACTGCAATAATTGATGGCAAGAGTGAGCTTGAGCAGTTACGTCGCAAACAATAAAACGGTACTGAAATAAAGGTACTTTTAAACTGAAAAGCAAACGACTGACTACTAACCTAGGAAGAAGTGAGTGCTTTGCGAAGAAACATCAAATCGTACTGGGCACTGAAACTACTTTTAGATAGTGTCGAAGGCACGAAAAACAGACCGGGAAACATTTTGACGTGTAGAAGACATTAGAGAACGTTTAAGAAATATTTTACTGGGTAAACTGCAAAGAAAACGTTATAGAGTAGTGCAGTAACTGCACGGTCTGCGCATCAGGAAATGGTTCAGCAAAAAAGCGCAAAGCATCACTAAAATAGTTTAACGTGAGAAATTATTTAGAGAGAGTAGCAATTGACATTGCAAAGTCGTTTTCAGAATCTCATTCGTAAAACCAACACATTCTGGTAGCGATGGATTATTTAACAAAATAGACAAAAGGGTATGGCACCCAGTCTTGAAGCAGCCACAGTCGTAGACGTTTTGGTAAATTTTTTTTGCGCTATAGAGTTTCTTTTGAACTACATTCCGACCAAGGCCGCAACTTTGAATCTGCTCTATTTTAAGTTTGTCGACTCTTGAGAAATAAAAAAACTAGAACGACGTTTCCATCCTCAATCTGATTACGTAGTTATTTGATTAATAACAAAAAATTAAATTACTTTAATAAAAAGTAAAAAATTCTGTCTAACCCACATAAATTAGAATAGAGACGACATATTTTTGCTTTTTTAATACATAATCAATCTACAAGTACAACTATATCTGTAAACGGCTTATGTATTAAAAAAGTGAAAACCTGTATTGCTTATAATTTTTACTATTAAGAATGAACGTGGATTACATAGAATTTATTAGTTTTCATTAATCTACTAAACCTGCAATAAGAACAATTTTACAGAATATTAAGCTACTTTATTTTGAATTTTACATGTCAACGATCTAACATAATTTAATTTAATTTTATACTCAATAAACTATCAAAATACAAACACATAAATACATAAGCAAATGTTAATTTCAATTCTTAATTTTGAAGGACTTTAAAATTGTATATACTTACCCCAGCAAACACAGATGGACTTAAATTACTGTTGAATTGACATTAAATTACGGTAATTTAAGTAGTAGTTTAAACAGTAAAAAGGGCGCCACTAAGCAACTACTTAAACTACGAAAAATTCATTGACTTCTAAATTACTAATAAGCTACCATTAAAATACTGTTGTTATATTACCATTGAATTACTGTTAAACTACTGTTTTGAACTACTAGCAAAACTATTAAATTATTATTAAAACCACTAACACATTCAAAAAAATAGTTTTTTTAGTTAATTATTTGTTTCTTTAATTTTTTATTTATTTCGTTTACAGAATTTGACGCACATAATTGATAAATTGTGGGATTTTTTTAAAATTAGAATATAATTTAAATACTTACCTGGGGTTTGATCCCACAAACATCAGGAAAATCCCTTGCAACCTAAACGTGTTAACCACTACTCTACCTGACCTAATACTATAAATGCTAAATACACGTTATACATATATGTTGAATACAAAATCGAGTAACTTATTCGTAATTTAATACTTTCAACGTGAACCATTAAATATTTCACATGACAATCAGACTGATGATGAATTAGTCCTATATATACATTTGCATCGCTACGTATTAATTATACTGTTGTTGTTTTTGTTATTCTGTAATCAGAATAATTCATGTCTTATAGTTGCTTGAAGTGGTTTATGTAATCCGAATATCTTTGGATACGGCAGGTACATAATTTCATGCAATATTGATATTCTTGTATCATAAGTTATAATATTTACTTTTGTTTTATATTTATATTGCGTTACTGGATCCCGCAGATTGACCAATGCTGTTTGACTTTCCAATATTAATATTTTCGTAAACTGTACGAAATCTTTTCAGTTGTCGATAATAATTGCCACTTTCCTTCTTTCTATGCATTCTTCAAGCAATTGTTTGATAGCAGACCTAACTGTTTGGCAAATATAACGACTATTTTTAAAATAATTTAGCTTAACATTTATATAGCAACTCTATTACTACTGACTATTAATTTACCTTGTATTTTAGCGGACATTCAATTACCATTAAACTCCCCAACCTAATTCTGGAATTACGACTAAGTTACTGAGTAAACTATTCAAGCTACCAATCATTACATTACTCCTAAATTACTTTTAAAATGCTGAGTAGTATAATGGTAACTCAATTACCGGTAAACTACAACGTTCAATTTTTTAATTACTCTTAAGTTACTGGTTAAACTATTTTTAAACTACCCACCATTACATTACTCCTTAATTACTTTCTAATTACTGTGTGGTATAACGGTGACTCAATTACCATTAAACTACAACGTTCAATTTTATAATTACTCTTAAGTTACTGGTTAAACTATTCTTAAGTTACCCACCATTACATTACTCCTTAATTACTTTCTTATTACCGGGTAGTATAATGGTGACTCAATTACCATTAAACTACGTTTAATTTTTTAATTACTATTAAGTTATTAATTAAATTACTTTTATGCTACCACAATACTGAAATACTCCTAAACTACTTCGTATACTACTTTTAAACTAGTAACCATTTAAATTACTGCTAAACGTCACTTTAGACTACTCTTAAATTACGAAAAAAATGAAATTACTTATAAATGACTTTATAATACCCAATAAACTATTAAATTAGGCTACCTTGTGTTTGCTGGGACATTTTTATTAAACGGTTAAATTTAAATTATAAGTAAAAGTATTTGTGAAGGTACACACTTGTGCTAAAGGATCAACAATTTTTTCTCACAAATATTAAATAATAAGCACTATTGGATTTGCAATGCGTCCGTTGTATTTTATAATAGATGTACTTTTAAGTTTTGAGAATTCAGTTGTTTTGAAAAAGAAACAATGCTTCGGCGTGTTTTAGAGATTTGCATGAGTATTACAGGCGCCGTCCCAGTTCAAAATTCTTTGTAGGCCTTTATTGTAAAGTAAGTAAGAATTTAGAATTAAGAATTTGGGATTTTTCCACAAGTTGTTATTTTACGAGTTATTTTATTACTTGTATATACTTTTATTAGATCATAGAAATGTGAAGAGTTTATATTCGATGAACTCAAAAAAATATTAAATTAATTCAAATAAGCTAATGTTGCTAAAATTTTATTTAAAATTTAGAATATCGTTTTGTTTAAATACAAACTTACTGTAAACTTTCTTCTTCTGGAAAAATTGTTTAATTGCACATCATAATTATAAAATGCTTTATTTCAATTAAATTACGTTTTAACCAAAATTCAAATAGTTTTAATTGGTTTAAGTAAATATTTTATTTAAGATGATTATAGTGGTTAATTATTAGTTATAATTTTATTTTTCAAACAAAAATTTTACTAAAGTCGAACAACCCTTTTTCAAAAATCTTTTTATTTTCACGTATCTACATACAATAATTTTTTTTAGAAAACGAATCGTTTTTTGCATGTGGGATAAATAAAAAAAATAAATTATCGTTCGTAACAAGAAAAAAACTGCTAGAGTTTTGCAAAATAGTATTGTTTTTGCCGATATCTTGCAGAACTAGTCTTGTATCCAGTCTTGGTCTTGCAACCTTAAGTCATGGTCTTGGTCTTGCTAATGGCGTTGTTATCTTGCTCTTGGTCTTGTAAATCTGGCGTGACCATGCTAGGACTCCAAGTCCAAGATCGGTTTTGGCCAACACTAGTTAGATACGTTAAATTATGACGTTTTTATATTTTGTTACCTGCAAAATTTTTATAATGCACTACCCTGTATATTGGTTTAATTAAAAATTACTTTTCTGTTTCTCGACGCCATCTATCGGGCTCGTTGGTCTCTTCGTATTGAGTAGACGATATCCGGTGAGATACGGGTATTTTGACTTTAACATCGTTTACGATATAACCTATGTCTGCGTGAATTAAAATTCGTTTTCTTAAAACATCCACGTGTTGGGACACGATGGGTAACAAAAGTATCCTTTTTTAACTAATTTAATCCACGCAGGCGCCATGTGCTACCTCCTAAGTATGGGTGTTCTTGTCGTAATTTAAAATTTACAAAGGAAAATTATAATCGGAAGCTGTAGACCTAAGAACGCTGCGATACAAGGGCAGAATTTCTATGCGGAGGCAATTAATACCAGTAATTAATATCACCTTGTTCGGAAGAGTCTAAGTACCGGATACGATTGAATTCTCTTCAAAGGCAATAAATTAATACCAGCGTAGACGAAAAGACATTGTAACAGCATACGATAAGTTTTGGTTCTATTATTTTCTTTTAAATGTTTCTTTTACCTGTTGTAGTTTGTGAGTCGCCAGGTAGACACGATTATTTTCAGGAAATTTAATTACAGGAAGCCAGTAGGAAAACGTTTTCTGAAGGTAACCCTGAATTTGGTAAGTCAATTTTTGATTTTAATTATTCGCTGTCGCTACGGTGCTACTCATAATCATATTTACTAATCGTGTCGAAACGTTCGAATTGATTTGTTTCTTATTATTGTTACTCAATTAGTTTAAGTAAATTACTATCGCATGCTGATTACGTCAACTGTCAATTATTACTATTATTAATATAATTTACTTACGAAGATTTTATATGTTCTGGTGGTTACACTTTTGTTTTACGTGTAGTGTAAGTTGCCGATACTTCTGATATTTTAGTACCTGCTTATATTTGTACTTGGACTAAATTTAACCACTGTGACTTATATCATAATTGTTATTGCTTCAAATTTTAATCTATTTATCCTTATAGAGTAATTAAAGTGCAATTGTTGTTAAGGATTTAGTTTCTTTCTTCGTTTCCTCCAGCTTTACGAACCTTAACAATTTTGTTCAAGCTTTGAGCCTCCTGTGCTGATCTAGCAGAAGCTATTTCTGCAAAGAACAAAAGATCTGGCGCCCTTTAAAATAAAGTCACTTGAACCTCCCCTCTCTCCGACAGGTATGGTTTCAATCCTACAGTGAGTTGGCCGTGCAGGTTCGTAAATTACTAGAAGCTTGTAGCGAATTTTGGCTGCTCAACGTAAGGGGCTTGATTTTTTTATAACAATGTTCTTGTTCTTTTTATATCATTTAGCGATTTTCGTGAATTGGGATTTTCTTATGATACCATCGTTCAGTGATAGTTTAGTTAAAAAATTTAGAATAGGGTAGCATATACTGTTGGTTTGACTTTGCTGTCGTTGTCGATTTGCTTTTGGCTTAATTGCATTTCTAGTTAGACGTTTGTTAATTATGTATTTTTCAGACGAGGAGCCACCACTTCTTACTTCATCCGACTCCAATTCGGAAATGAACTTGGCTGATAGGAATATTACTTTCTCTAGTGAAGATCCGCTTGTATTGATCGAGTTTCTTATTCGTATTGATGAGTTGTGTTTGTTTCGTGGAGTTTCTTAGCATCAACTTTTTTTTCAGCTTCTGAGGTGTTATCAGCTAAAACTCTTCTTGTGTTTAGAAGTAGACGACATACATTAAGTTCTTGGAATAAGGTTACTGCGATGTTGAAAAATGAATTTCTGCCTTTAGATTATGATGAACAGTTAATGGATACTATTCATAACCGAGTGATGAAACCTAAGGAATCAATTGGGATGTACGTTGCTACTATGCAATATCTTTTTATGCAATTGTTAGAACCAGTCTCGGAGAAGACGCAGCTTAAAATCATACGCCGCAACTTGACTCCATTGTATCAATCTCATTTCGCACTGGTGGATATTACATCCTTTTCTCAATTGGTTTCTTTAGGCAAACGTTTGGAGTCGCACTTTAACTGTAGCAATTCTCTTAGTTTTATAACATCTGAAAGGAGTGATCGACTTATAGAACCATCTTTGATTAGGACTGCTACTTCAGCAGCTTCTGCTAATGATGTTGCCGATTCTCTTAATGCTCCTTCACTTCTTTCTGCTATAGCTACTCCTGAGTCTAATACTTGTAGGCACTGTCGTTCTAAAGCTGAGAAACTTGTACGTCCTGTTCGTTCTTTAGCTTCTCTTCCTCCAAATTTTTCTTCAGTTTCTAGGATAATTAGGCCTACTACCGATCCTTGGTATTTAGGGTTGATTTCTAAAGTTTCTGCTTTTCCTCGTCGTTTCTCTCGTTGGTGTATTGTGAAAGGTCTTCTATGTAAACGTGTACGCATTTCTTTGTCCGACTCGTGCGTGTGGAAATTAGTTGTTCCTTCGGACCAACGCAAACAATTAATCTACGATCACCATCTTCCATCTGAGCGTGAGTGTTAGGAGTACGTTAAAAGCTCTTCGCTGTCACTTCTACTGGCCTTATATAAGACCTAAGGTTGCTGAGTTTATACGTCACTGTTTTTGTTCGAACGCACAGCGAAGCAATCCTATTAGGTCATGTCACGTTTTGCCAGCAACGATGAAGTTTTCCGACACTAGTGTAGCTACAAAGTCTACGCGTCTACATAAGGATCGTACTAATTCTCCGGATGTAAAACCCGCTGCTACTGCTTTTGCATCTCCTTTAGTCGTTTCTAATTATTCTCTGTTGTCTCCTTCTTTTAATCGTTCTCTCCTTTTCCATCGGCGTCGCAAGCGTCGTAAGTGCTAGTTCACTTTTTGTGGTTTCGACTTTCGACCCTTGCTATTCTTTTGGTTTTTTCTTTCGGTTTTAGTGGTTCGAGTCTTTGGATACGTCGTCGATATCTTGTTGGTTGTAGCTTGGATGCTACCCAATTGTTCCTCTCATATTGCTGTCAATGATTTTCTTTTCTTTGCTTAAGTTTTTAGTACTTTTGTTTTGGTTTCTTTCCTCTCCATCTTACTTCAGGACAGATTACCTTTCCCTCTGTATATATTTATATTCGCTTAGTCGGCCTTTTTTGATTGGTACGTCATCTATAGATTTCTCTCTTCCGCTTTTGGATTTGGTTTTTTCTTTTCTTGAGTTTTCTATTCCGCTCGTCGGCATTAAAGTCGTGAAGTATACTTTTCAATTTGGGACAGCAATTGGTACGCATTCGTTTTATAGCTAATATTGATATATTTTCTCATCCCTTTCTTGTTTTTTTCTCTTTATATGGGTGGTTGGTTGGGCACCGTAGAGTGGTCTCTCTTTTCGTTCTTTTACGGGGTAAAGAACGAATCAGGCAGTTATATCAAGCTTGATCTTTCTCCGTCTTTCTCTATCTTTTATGTTTTCTACTTTTCATTATTTTTTCTTAGGGCCTATCTATCTTTTTTTTGTGCCAACCATTATTCTTTCTTTTGATTCTCTTTATGGTTCGCCTCATGGGCGGTTGGTTGGGCATTGTAGGGTAGGTCACTACCTTTCGTTTCTTCTACGGAGAGAAGAACGAATCAGACAACTATATCTTGTCTTATCTTTCTCCGTCTGTCTCTTTTCTTCCTTTCTTGTCTTCCTTACTTTTGATTTTTTCTTTTGCTTTTGAAGGTTTGCCTTTAAGGCAATTATTTCTTTTGCTTTTTTCTTTTATCTTGAATTGTTGCTTGAATACTTTCTTTCCTTTTTTTAGTAACTTTTTCTCTAGTATTCACGCAACCATGTTTCTTTTCTTTTGCTTTTCTTTCTCAGTTACTTCTCTCGCTTTATTAGGTTTAGTGGGTTTTTGTTTTGTTGTTTTTGGTTTGGAGCTTGGAATAGACTGCAACGTCGCTTCTTGTACTCCGTACTTCCGCTTAGTCGGCATTTTTGATGTTGTCAGTGTCCGTTAAGATATTTTTCTTCTTTGGGTTTCTTTTGCTCTTGGAATATTCTAATCCGTTCTTTGGCATTTACGTTCCAATGTGACATTCTAACACAACAAGCACTGACTCACGATGGTCAATTGGCAAGTGAAGTTTTCTGTTATTTATTGACTCATACTTTTTTGTTTTGGTTTCGTGTTGAGTTGCTTTGAAAGTTTTTTTTTCTGCTTAAGCACTGTCTTTTTTTTTTCTTGGATTCACTGCAACCATATCCTTTTCTCTTTATTTTCTTTTTTTGCTAATTCTCTCTTTTGCTACATTGGGCTTAGTAAGTTATTCGTTTTGCTGTGTAAGTCTGAAACTTGAGACAGACTACAACTCCGTTTTCTGTACTTTATGTACTTCCGCTTGCTCGGCTTTTTTGGATGTTGTTAGTCATTTTTAGGATATCTCTTTTGCTACTTTTCTCTTTGTTTTTTTCTTGGGATATTCTATTCCGTTTATCGGCTTATAAGTTTCATTGTTACAGTCCAACACAGTGATCGATGATTAACAAGTGTTCGTTTAGCAATTGATTGTTCTTACGTTCTCTTCTTTACTCTTCTTTCTTTTCTTTTCTTCGAATTCCAGTTCTAGGTATTATTAGTACTTGGGATTTTGGGTTACTTTTGTGGGACCATTTTGAACGATGGTTTTGTATTTAAGGGTTGGGGTGATTTTAGGGTTACTTAGTCCTGGACGCTTGTCTAAACTTCTACCTTTGTAACGTCCCGTTTGAATTCATTACATTAAAATTCAATTTTACATTCATTTATTTTTTGCAACTAATATTGCACGTAAATTTATTCAGTTTGGCAACATTGGCAACGTCGCGTTGTTTCAAATCTACCTGAGTTGTAGCTGAAACTGGCATTTCTGTTTGAACAATCTTGGCGTGCCCGTCGTAGTGATGCGGGGAAGTCAAATTTTCTTGATTATGGCGTAAAAACCCATGCAATTTAATTTTTATTCATTCCATCTAATTATTGTGACTTCGCAATATTGCGCAATAGTTAAGACAAAGGAAATTATTTTGAAGACCGTTACATTGAAGGTGTGACGGTTTTTTCTTTTTTATTGGATCTTTCTTTTTATTGGATCTTTTCGTTTATTGGATTTTTATTCTGGATCCTTTCTTTTTGGTTTTGTCGTTTAATTACTGGATTTTTCGTTAATGAAGTTTATTATACATTGATAATTCATGCGTGCTGGTGTGTTTTGAAATCTACATTCCTTTAGAAGAATTTTATCACAAGAACAAAGTATGTGCTAAAAATAGAAGATATCCGATAACGTTATATTAAACATGGTGAGTCAACTAAAATTAAGATACTGCATTTTATCTTCAAATAACTAAATTGTGTTATTAAAACTTTTCACTCATAACAAATCAAACGTTCACCGACATTTGCATTTAATATCAATAATTAATAAGTAGATGTAAGATTTTACGTTTTTTATTCATCACCGATTAAAGGTGGTTGGCGTCCAAATATTTTATTTTAAATCCTGTTTTATTTCTAATATGTTTAATTCAAATATTGTTCTTTAATGTAAATAGTTAATTAAGTATAGTTAATAAATTTAAGGAGTTCACATCTTTGTAATTATTTCCATTCAACCCATCACCTTGAGGTCTGTGCTTACGATTGCTTGCCGTGGTTATATTATTTTTACTTTTATTATACGTTCTTTATTCAATCAGTGTTGTATTTTTTATTACACCTTTCCTATATTCTTTTCTTTTTTCTGGAATCCTTTTGATGCTTACGTCCTTACTGTATTGGGTTACTGATTGTTGGTACCTTACTTACTTCTGTTACAGTTTTGGTTGGCGGTATTATTAAGATTCTGGAAAACCTCTGTTTATTCTGTATTTGTGGTAATCTGATGAGATTCCACGGCGTTGGGTTTCTTGGAATTGGGTTGGTTTTGGATTTAAAGGTTCTATTCTTGGCGTATGCCTAAATTTCTGTCTTCATTTTAGCTTTTGTTTTGTTATCCCCGCTCCACGCTTTTATCTTGCTGGGGGGGAAT
Organism: Aquatica leii; assembly: GCA_035610365.1. Classification (NCBI taxonomy): domain Eukaryota; kingdom Metazoa; phylum Arthropoda; class Insecta; order Coleoptera; family Lampyridae; genus Aquatica; species Aquatica leii. The sequence goes on from CM069435.1 coordinate 114,926,424, forward strand.
TTTGTTACGTGCAAAATTTTTATAATGCACTATTCTGTATATTGGTTTAATTAAAAATTTTGACTTTAACATCGTTCACGATATAACTTATGTCTGCGTAAATTAAAAATCGTTTTCTTAAAACATCCACGTGTTGAGACAGGATGGGTAATAAAAGTATGCTTTTTTAACTAATTTAAGCCATGCAGGCGCTATGTGCTACCTCCTAAGTATGGGTGTTCTTGTCGTAATTTAAAATCTACAAACGAAAATTATAATCGGAAGCTGTAGACCTAAGAACTTTGCGATACAAGGGCAGAATTTCTATGCGGAGGCAATTAATACCAGTAATTAATATCACCTTGTTCGGAAGAGCCTAAGTACCGGATACGATTAAATTCTCTTCGAAGGCAATAAATTAATACCAGCGTAGACGAAAAGACATTGTAACAGCATACGATAAGTTTTGGTTCTATTACTCTCTTTTAAATGTTTCTTGTTGTAGTTTGTGAGTCGCCAGGTCGACACGATTATTTTCAGGAAGTTTAATTACAGGAAGCCAGTAGGAAAACGTTTTCTGAAAGTAACCCTGAATTTGGTAAGTCAATTTTTGATTTTAATTATTCGCTGTCGCTACGGTGCTACTCATAATCATATTTACTAATCGCGTGGAAACGTTCGAATTGATCTGTTTCTTATTATTGTTACTCAATTAGTTTAAGTAAATTACTATCGCATGCTGATTACGTCACCTGTCAATTATTACTATTATTAATATAATTTACTTGCGAAGATTTTATATGTTCTGGTGGTTACACTTTTGTTTTACGTATAGTGTAAGTTGCCGATACTTCTGATATTTTAGTACCTGCTTATATTGGTACTTGGACTAAATTTAATCACTGTGATGTCATTATATCATAATTGTTATTGCTTCAAATTTTAATCTATTTGTCATTCTAAAGTAATTAAAGTGCAATTGTTGTTAACGATTTAGTTTCTTTCTTCGTTTCCTCCAGCTTTAAAAACCTTAACAATTTTGTACAAGCTTTGAGCTTCCTGTGCTGATCTAGCAGGAGCTATTTCTGCAAAGAACAAAAGATCTGGCGCCCTTTAAAATAAAGTCACTTGAACCTTTCCTCTCTCCGACAGGTATGGTTTCAATCCTACAGTGAGTTGGCCGTGCAGGGTCGTAAATTACTAGAAGCTTGTAGCAATTTTTATTGACTTTTTGTACGGGATTTTATTTTTATCAACTTTCTTTTAATGTGTTACTTGCTTTATTTACTTTTTTTGTAACTAATAATAACTATATTAGTTTATTTTAAAATTAGTAATTCAACCAAATACAAAAATTTTAAAAATTAAAGAAACAATTGACCTTGAGTAATGTAAATATACTAAAAAATCTTATATAGAAGAGGGTAATTTTTAGTTTTAACTGAGACCTAGTGTTTTTGTTACCGTACAAAATAATTAAGTTATAACAAAGATTGCAATTAATTTTATTCTTTATTATATTACTGAAAATAAATTGAAATTTCACTAACCAACAAGCCATTAATAAACAATTAAATAAATTGTTTTAGCCAATCATAAACGTATGAAATACTTGTATATATGTCAGGAGTATTTTGACCGCATCTATAGGCTGATATGATGCCAAACTGTTTCCCACCTATAACAAATGGGCCACCATCATCATTTAAACAAGCTCCTTTATCTGGCGAAAACGTGCAAAATTGCGTCATTTGAAGTATATAACCTAAAACTGCTAACTTATTTTCACAATCAGTATCATTGATTACGGTTGTTTTAAGAGATTGCAGTTTATTTGACAAAGTTTGCGTAACAACGTTGGTGACTCCCCAGCCACTTGAAATTCCAACGGCACCAACCGTAGGACGCGTAGTTGCTAAAGCAATAGGTCTAATTCTACCAGAAAACACTATAGATGTCGTAGTATTTATGAGACCAACGTCATAGAGCAAACTATCGTAATTATATTGAGGGTGCTTTAGAAAAGACGACACTTGATAAACGACACCCCCAGACGCTAAATTATAACTTCCAATTACAATAGTAAAAGTATTATTACTAAAAACCAAAATTAATAAAAAAAAATAAAAAAAACTATTTACTCACTGATCTAAACATTGTCCTGATGTTAACACAACATAATGGTTTAGTATCGTACCGGCGCAAAAGTGAATATTATCAGTTCTTAAAGAAACTTGATATAATCGATTTTTATTACATGCGGTCTTGCCCTTTACGATGCGTTTATTTATCTTACCAGCAGAATTACCTAAAACTTAAAAAAAGAGAATAATCTACTCACATATAAAAAAGACCTTACTACAAAACGCCGCAAGCAATGCAACGAAACTGACAAAAGTAGAAAAAGACATTACGAATAAATTTTCTGGTAAAAGAAAAGCTAATTTATACTCGGCCTTGTTTGCTTTTAAAGTATCTTATTTTAGATAACTTTTTCAAGTTAAACAATCGTCAGCCTTTTTTATTCCGTTATACTGCAATTAATTTCCTGTAATCAGATAACTCAAACTGTAATAAATTTAGATATAATTATTAAAAATTTAAAAGTTAAAATAAATTTAAACTAGTTTTAATCTAATCAAATCGTAAACAAATAATTAACTTTAACATAGTTTTTTGTTTAATTTCAACTAAATTTCAAGATTTTTTAAACGAGTTTTTTTACCTGTCGCATACTGGTTCTAATAAAATAATTGACTTTGAACAGTTATTTACTAACTAACTACATTTTATATTAAAGTTTACAATGTTGACAACACAAAAAAGTAATTCTTGTTATTTATCTTTACTATTTTTGTTGTAGAATTTTGTTATTTAAATTTCTTTAATAAAAATGATCCTAGCATTATCAAACTCAATGTTTTACTATTACCTATTTCATTCTATTAATTATCTTTCTTATTACTTATATTACTTTTGTTACTAATTTTGTTTATTTTATGTTTATCTTAATTTTATTGCTAGCATTTTTTTTTGCTTTTGGTGAATGCCTTATTGCTTACTATTTTTGAAAGTTGTATTATGTTCTTATCCTAATGTTTATTTTTGTAACATTTACATCACTTTATTTATTATATAGTCTAGTATGTTTAGTTGTGTTTTTAATGCTCCGCAATTAAATCCCATATCTAAAATATTTTAAATAAAACAATGAAGTGGTTGTAAATCGTATTAACTTTATTGCACTATAAAGAAAATAAGAGAACATTAATAGTTTTGACTCCAAAATTATCAGCAAAAACGATGTTTGCAAAAATATTTGAAATATTTTTGAACCACCAGGAAAAGATGTTTTGCAAATATTTTATTAAAGCGGTTGTGGCCTAAGGTCAGCTAAAATATTGAATTTTGATTAAGCAACTAATTTAAATATTTAAACGTATCTGTTTTAATATATAATTGCAGGTGTATAATATGCTCTATATCAACAGTTTTTACTTAAGCTTGCTTAAACTCAAAATCACAAATCTAGCAATAGCCGCAGTATTTAAGTCTCAAATCAATTTTCTGACAATCACAAGAGCGTCATAAGTCAATAATTCTACACCAGAAAAATTTAGATGTGACATAAATTACCACAGTTGTACTAGCTTAATTTCCTTGGTTCCGTTTGTGTTTGCTATTGTCGTAGCTCTCTTTATGTCTATGTTTGCGTGACTATTCTTCTTGAGTGCTTTGTTCAGGTGCATTTTTTCACTGAAGCTGAAATGTTGAAATACGGTGTCTACAAAAACATACAAAGTAGCTAGTTACATCTCAGAGAAGAAGATATAACGTACAAGTTTTTTTAATTAACTACTTCTAATATAACATAGCATCGGTTCATTTACTGCAGGTTTTATAACTTTTCTTTTGATTCTTACGAGTTTTCCTTTGATACAAAGACGATAATTTTTTTAATGTTCAATTTTTTTTTAATTACTGTAATACTTTTTTATATATTCTATAAATCCGATAGTTTATTTTACGTATATCTAATTTACAAAGTTTTTATTTTTGATCAGTGATCTAAATAGAAATAGATTAATTAAATTAATAAAACACGCATTGCAGCAATTGAATCATGTTATATTAAAAGTGTTTTGGTGAGATTTTCGTACTGAATGAGTTTCCCCCACATTTTGCTATTTTTAGAGCAATGCGCTGTGAAGTGGTTGCTTTTTGACAGCTGGAATTTTTACATAGAAAAAAACAATTTTTTTGGTGGTTGCGGTACGCTCTGCATATGATCTAACGTAAGAGCCCAGCAAAGTTTTTACTTCTAAATTTTCATACACATCTGTGGTATAAATGGATGTAGTATTTATGATGCTTTTGTGAAAGCCTTTCTGAGGTAAGCATTGATTCATATTTTTGTGATTCATTTTGACTTTTTCGTAATTGTTATAGCGACTTGTGATACCGCCACGTGTTGCACAATTTGGAGTGATTCATTGTGAATCCATTACTTCCCGCTGGAAAATATAACTAGAAGCACGTACTAAAGACGAATTTAACCATTTCCGAAACATAATTTGGAGACAGGTCGTTGCTATATCTCATGTGATATTTGAATAACCTTAAAAGCACACTTTCGATAAGAATAGTGATGCACTTGATTACGACGATTCATTGTTTGTCAACAAGCAACTTACATTTGGTACGATCCTACATCTAGTTATTATTTTACTTTTCTTAAAAATTATAGAAAATTATTGAAGTTTGCAGATAGCTATTTGCATGTTTTGGATAATTGTGAGTACCTTGTTTTTGCTATTAATTTGTGTATTTGTTGTCACAATTAACGCACGCAAATTTTTGTATGTATGATTTGAATTTACGCTAAATGCAATTTGCTTTGGGTTACAAATTCACTAAGAAGTGTAATGTTAGTCGCCTTGTTGTGGAGCACTTTAAATAGCATCTGTGCTGGGTTCTTCAGGCCTATATTTCACCATATAGTATTGTTGCCTTTAAAACGGACCGTTTTGACCGAACTCCTGGGTCCAGGCGTTAGTTTAAGTTCTGTATTAACGGCCGAGACTTGCCGTATCTTAACGTGGTAGTAATCGTGTTGATGTTAATCTTTTGACGGGTTCTTTTCTACGGGATAACGTCCGCGGATTGTAGACTCACTTGTGTACAGTATATACGGGAGGGAGCAGTTTGTCATCTGGCAGCTATCCTTAGAATAATAGTCATTCTACTCAATTCCAAAAGACGGTTTTGTACAAGAACTGAAGACACGACTGGCCAACGCATCTGTCTGGTACCACTGAAAAAAATCTGAACTTTTGAAACTCGGTACACGGCCTGGGACCAAGGGTTTTGTCATTGCTGGTAAAACAAGATCTAGCTCTACAGGGAGAGGAAATGCGGAGTCCTATTATACAAAAGCATGACAAGAGGAACTAGTCCTTCTGTCAAAGGAAGCGTCTTGAGGTAGCCGTACACGGTTTAATACGTCCGTGGTTTATGTGAGTAGTCTTGCGTCTTAGACCCAAAGAACGTATATCAATTTACCTAATTTCAGTATCTCTAGTATATACATAGGTGCATTTATGTAAAAAAGACAGGAGCTGTTCAAACATTGCAAGATAGCAGAAGAATCCATTTTGTAGGATGGAGGAGACTGCGACGGTGACTCATCAAACGTAGCCCAGCAGCAACACAAGTATCCGAGGGTGATAAAGAGCTTTACCGAGGACCCGCTGTCCGGTGCTCTATCAACTGGTGTCGGCCTCTCGGGGGCGTGGAAACTAGCTTAAGCACAGGTTGATCGTCGATTTATTTTGTCGTGCGACATTAGTCCTTTAATTAGCAGGGGTGCTTAGGCATTATATCTCTGTTTCGGTTCAGACTGCTACCTCCTATAACCTGGCGTGCGTGAGCTGGTATCAAGGTACTGAACTGGCTAGCGAAGATCCGAACCTAGTGTTTAGTTACAAAAGTCGCAAATATATATTTGCCAATCAAACTCTATACATTATTTGCGGGTTCAAAGAAAGCAGATGGTACAACGTATCGACAGTACGCCGTTTTCCCAAACTTGGCGCCTATAAAACAAATATCAGCATTTACGTCCTGGTTCTTATCTGATGACTTCATCTTTATCCTCATTAAACACTTTACGCTTAGCGCTTCTATTTTTTTTTTAAACTTCTTTTCCTTTTTAGTTTGTTTTTCAATATTACCTACATTGGCGTAGTAATAAAAATTTCTGAATGTTGTTTTTCGATGTTATTTTTTTTTTACTCTTCTTGTCTTTCGTTTGGCTGCAAATTTTTAATGACAACCATTCTTTACTCATTATACAATATACTATTTAATGGTTATTATCAAGTGATTTTAAATCTGATTTGTTTTAATATAGTATATGTCTTTTTTGTGCGCTATAGTAGATATTTATGTATTTAGAGAGTAAAAAAGCTGTAAACCGTTATTATTAAAAACACGTCGAAAGCCATAAAAGCAAGTAACGCCCGTGGTACATACACAACTTTATGCAAAGATAAAAGTTTTTTTATTTAAAAATATTTCTCAAATAAATTAAACACAGTTATAGTGTTGCATGTTGCTTCGATTACATTTAAGTTTTGAAACGTAACTTTGGTAGCTAGTAAACAGTGGTCTGTTTTTGTGCGATCTTTAATTGGTGAAAAATGAACAAAATCGATGACGCTTCAGCATAAGCAAAAAACGGTAACTTAATTACCGAAAAATCTAAAGAAATGTATAAAAAACATATAGTAAATATCTTAAATGTGTTAGAAGGACCGGCCGAATAAAACTCAAAAAACCTCATAAAAATATATACTTGTATTCTTTTTTCCAAAACTAATAAATTTCTAACCGTCCCTATATATATCCAGTGTTGCCAACCTTCACACTTAACGGCGGATTATTTAAATAACTAACTAATTTACTACAAATGGTACATAGGAAAGGATTTTTTGAAAACCGTTACTGTGAAAAAAGTCTTCTGATTAATTTTTAATATTTATTAAAAGAAAAAAATTCTATCAAAGCTAACTATAACATAGATATAAGCAATTATTCAGCTTATTTGGGTTTTTAAAGAAAAAATCAAATGCATTCATGCCCAAAACGTCAAAAGTTTTTAGCATGGAAAAGATAGAAGTCTCTGTATAACAAGCTCTAGACGCAATATATTTAATGAACAAAGTAAATAAATGATTTTTTTGTAATTTAGAAGTGTTTAACGATTTCTGAAAACAGGTAACTTTAATATTTGGATTAGCTCGAGCATGCCGTAAACAAGAGTTTATTCAGTTAGAAGTTGATAATACTCAGAATCTGTAATCTTTATTTGTGATCACTAAAACCAGAAAAAATCAAATGTCTAGTGTAGTTAACAATCTTAGATTACCAAGTTTTGTAGAAATTTTTAGAAAATATGCTGCTCTACGTTCGATAAATATAGATACTTGCCGTTTCTTCTTAGCACACAGGAATGAGAAATGCACCAGGCAAGCTGTCGAAAAAAATTGTTTTGGTGGAATTCCGAAAAAAATGAAATTTGAAATTGCCAACGTTTGAATTATATACTGAGCACTCATTTTGTCGCTGATCAGCAACGTTGTTCGCAAACAATGTGAAAGGAATGACTGCTATAAAACAACTAGAAGTTTGGAATCGTCAGTTACAGAACAGTATAAAAAAAATTCTGTATCAAACAAAATTAAGCTGGAAAAGTAGTGATTAGAAAGAAAAATTTAACCTCTATTAATACTGAATTAGAAGCTACCAATATCTTTAATCACGTAGAAACTAGCAATAAATCTAATTTGATATGCAAAAAAATAGAAAATTTGTTACCATCTAAATCTCAACAATTATAAAAAACATCATTTTTAAGTATGTAATTAGAGAGCGTTGTAAGAGAGCATTATTAATGCCTTTTATAACGCTCCGGTTGTTATGTATATGTTTACGTATCTCGTACCATAGGCATTATAAGTAAATTATCATTTAATTACACACCATATTACGGTATTTGACAAATATTTAAAACATACTCATACCAACAATCCACCTTAAAATAATTTTATAATAATTTTTGTCATTAAACGTCTTATTTTGAGGTAGATTGCTGTCAAATTGTACAACAGATCTCACTTTTTTTTTAAATTGACTTTTAGTAATGATGCAATCTACGTAATTGCAGTTATGTCATATAGTTACTGTCAAATCTAATTATATGACAGAAACATAACAGTACTCTGATCATCTTATTACTAGAATTAAGTTTTAGAAAAATAAAATGTTTCTGTAAGACACATTGACATTAAACTCGGCTAAAAAACACTTCGCATCTAAAAATTAACTTTTGCATAAAAAAGTGCAATAGTTTAGTTGTGACATTTAATACATTTATTTCAAAATAAAACATTTACAAAATTGATTTAGAATTATTTTTAGTCTGAAAAATTATGAGTATAATTTCTATATAGCTAAAAAACAAATTTAAACACTAGATATGAAAATTAAAAAACAAATATTGCAAAAGTATTTATTAAAAATGTAAGCGTACAATACTCATTGTTTTTTTATCACAATTCAAAGAAACCTGTTTTTGTAAAAGTGCTTTTAAATTTAATGTTGCCACGCAAGATAAGCATTAATTCATATGTATTAGGTGATCTATTAATTTTTGTTGTATTTGTGTACTCTGTTTTTTTAAATCCGAGAAACAAGTTGACATTTCTGGCATAAGCATTCGTTCAGTTTACATAAAAAAACAGTGAACATAATTTACACTAATTGCGTTTGTTAATAACTTTGTTACGCTTACGTATTTTGTTCTCTAGACTTTATCGAAAAATTAGGAAATTTCACTTTAACCCGGTTGCATAAACCATTGTTAACTTTAACATTGCAAGCTACGTGATCATCTCGTTAAGTGTCGTCATTGGCCGTCAAGTACAAAATCAATTGTTTTGATGAAACAATTGTCCAACAAATAGCTAGAATTTTAAATATTTGACAATGTCGTAGTTGACAACGGCAACAACAACGTTTACTGATTTTTTTGCAACCGAACGTAAATTGTACAATTTATAACTATAAATTAAAAATGCAGTTTTGACAATTTTTTACATAAAAATAAAATTTATTATAAACCATCGGAATGTTAAAAGATTTTTATTTATGTTTGTAACTCAAACATTACAATTTTGTACAGAATTACATTTACACATTTAAATATACTGCAAATTTATTGATTAAATTATTTGTAAGATGAGTAAAATGTATTTAAAAAATTTATAAGGTGTTGTTTTTGAGATAAATAAAATGCGCGTGCTTATTTTCAATAAATGCATTTTGCGATGCTTTAAAATACATGTATATACTCTGACATCAAAAACGCAACAACAAGAAGGCGTTATAACTTATAAACCATTTGGCAGAATTTTTTAACTAGTCAAAGGTAGTAATTAATTAAAATTTTATTCAAAATAATCTAGCAACTATGGAAAATTTTTCGTTTTATTTGTTGTTACAAATTAAATAATCGGGTGTACTCGACCACATCTTGTGCTTCCACTGATCACTCGTCATCGACAGCAACACTTGGAGTGGTGTACCTTGCGACTAGATTGGGACGTGAAATAGCATAGGGTAATCTTCGGTGACGAATCACGATTCTGCTTGCAGAATGCAAAATAGTCGCATAATAGTCAGACGTAGACGTGGAGAACTTCGCAATGTGCAGTTTTCTGTTGAGCGGCATATTCGCCAAACTGTGGGAATTATGACATGAGATGCTATTGTTTATAGAAGCAGGTTGCAATTAATATTCATCTGAAGCAAGATGAATTTTTCCATTCCTCGCAGAGCTGGAAGACCCGATTTTCCAATGAATAAAGACCGTCTCTACATTGCAAAACATTTTATAGAGCTTTAGTTTTTTTGTTCGATTCTTCCAATTTTAAAAACCTTAACATTTAATACTTTGAGTTTTTGAAGTGAAACTTCTTTATCGGCGTTGGAAAAAAATTTACCGTCACATTTTTCCGTTACGCGTCACATTTTTTTTTCGGTTACGCGTCCCATTTTTTCTGAAACGCAATAGCGACGTGATAAATAATATATCAATACTAAAGTGATCAACAAAATCAAAGGCTTTATTTTAATTCTAATTCCAGTGGATTTTTAACAAAAGTAAGTAATTATATCTATTTTTCTAATACTTGGGTAGAATTAATTGACATAGAGTATAAATTCTGAAATATGTTATTAATTTAAATTTAAAATATTTAAGGTTAACCTCAGTTTCTGATTGAACGATGACATTTTAAATTTAATATATTTAAGGTTAACCGCAGTTTCTGTTTGAACGATGACAATGATAGTAATAATTCTATTTCAATTAATGAAATGCTGTAATAATCTTAGTAGCAAAAAGTTAAAGTGAAATAATTGTATTATTTGTATTCATGTCTATTATAATAAAATCCTTTTGTTTAAAATTTATCTAATTTTAAATTTAAAATATTTAAGGTTAACCTCAGTTTCTTATTGTAACTATCGGTCAATGTATATGATTTCATTAAAATAGTATTTATTAATTAATAAGACTGCTAATTTAATGAACATCAATTAATTGATATACATGCAATTTTTCAGAAATTGGTTAAATAAAGTTAAATTAGATAAATTTTAAACAAAAGGATTTTATTATCATAGACATGAATACAAATAATACAATTATTTCACTTTAACTTTTTGCTACTAAGATTATTACAGCATTTCATTAATTGTAATAGAATTATTACTATCATTGTCATCGTTATTATATATTTTTGTAATTAATGGCTTATGGTAACTGAAATATGAAATTGAATCTACAAAAATTAGTTAATTGATTTACAAAAATTTGTATTCATGTCTATGATAATAAAATCCTTTTGTTTAAAATTTATCTAATTTAACTTTATTTAACCAATTTCTGAAAAGTTGCATGTAGATCATTTTGCGAAAAATAAGGCCATAAAGAAGTTTCACTTCTTACATGTGTACACTAGTACACGCCCTAATTTTTTTGTGCTGATCTAACAGGAGCTGTATCTGCAAGACGAGATCTGGCGCCCTTAAAAATAAATTTATCACTTGAACCTCTCCTTTCTCCGATAGGTATTATTTCCATCCTACAGCAAGTTAGCCGAGCAGAGTTCGTAAATTACCAAAAAACTGTAACAAATAACTCGAGTCAGAATGGTTTAAAATTTGATAAAACGTTTGATATCTCTACAAGTTAAAACGTATTCTTTGTAATTAATAATTTAATTACATAATTTATTTTTAGATCATTCAGCTTATTTAACTCAGTGAAAGCTTGATTTTATCATTAGAACTAGTTTTGCAACACACGGTATATTGCCGTCGCCGTTATTAAATTTTACCGTAATTGCTTTGTTACAATTCTCATTCTAAATAGATATAATTAAAGTTTAATTAAATTGATAACAGCACATCTGCACTAATCTGTAAACTGCAATTACTTGTAAAAAGTTATCGGCCGTTTTAATCGCAATAACAATGTACACGAGTGATTTAAATTCTAGTACTAACTAGTAATTTTTTTTGTCTTGTATGTACGTTAATTGACTCAGTTTTAACCACCGTTCGTAATACAAGATTCTGACACGCCATTTTACAACTACCAAAATTTGATTAAGGAATTGCCTGTTCTGTTTCAGCTACTGTACGTGGACCGTAATTAATAATCATAAATATTTTTATAAAACAATTATTCAACCGAACCGTACAGCAAGTTTAAACAAAACTACACGAGTTGTAAACGTTTTGTAAAATAAATTTATGTTAATTGTGTCTATTATTTATTTTATATGTTTATTTACTTATAATTATTATATTTTGCAAATCATTAGTTTAAAGTATTAAAAAAAAAACCTGTAAACTACAAAGAAATAACTGTAACTTTAAATGGTATTTTGATGCATTTTTGTCTACAAAACGCATTGATAATAACGCTAAACAGGGTTTACATAAGGGTTTCAATAAATATTTATTTTGTGTGGAATGCATTATGTACACATACGTCAACAATCTAAGTGAACAAACACCACTACTATTTCTTGCCTCTTACGGTTATATAGTACTGAGAAATATTTTTGTCCATTTGATCTCTTTTCCTCATAGATTAATTTTATTTTTCTATGATGTTTGGACGGGGAACCTGAATATTGCGTTTATTAGCTTGTGAATAGCGCCGCACAATAGTAATCGGCTCTACTCTAAATCAAAAAGATGTCGCTGTTGCAGTACTATTGTCTATACAGCGGACAGAAATTATACCATCATATTTATCGATAACGGCTTTATAAGAACCGCGCTTATTTCTAGCTATGACCTTTTTATTGGTGAGAGGACAAAACTTTGTAATGCGATTTTGCAAATAGTTTCAGTTGCTTGAATTCCATTATCCCGAAAGTATTTGATCAACGTTAAACCAGTGAAAAAATTATCAAAATAGAGTTTATAGAGATTGAATCTGTTTCTTGATTGATTTTATTCAGCATCGTAACTAGAAAGGCTGCGAATCTTCAAAATTATTTTTCATAATTTTGAGAACCTCGTGGATTGTTGCTCATGTCATTTTCAGAATTTTAGTAGAATCTGTTGCCCGATAGCGTGTTGTACCCAGTCACTATAAGAATTCCCAGATAAGTTTGCTGAGAGAAACTTTTTGGTTGTGGCAATTTTTAAAGAAAGCGTAGCGTGTTGTTTCTTCTATAAGCGTACTCATGACATCATTATCACAAAACGCCTCAAACAATTCTACAGGACGAACGTCTTTATATTTGAAATAACTGCCAGGAATGCAATCTAAGCATTTAGCTTCTATATCTCTCTAGATCTACGCAATATTTTTTAAATCAGGAGGTTTAAATTAAGACGTATTATTGGCAACCAACATAGATAACGGCACAACTCCATTAGGTAAAGTGGGAACTTTAAGAGGTGAGTTGTTGCTTGATATATCGTCGTGTACATCAATGTCGGTGCAACTTCCGATTATATGGTTGTTTACAAATTTTACTTCTGCTGCAGCTTGTAATTGACTAGCAGGTGAATTATCTAAGATTACCACTATCTTCGTCGCCGGAATTTTTATCGGTTAGGACGATTGTATCAGAGGGCTCTAAAAAATTTTGCTAACGTCGTTATCGTAAACCATTTTTTAACGCTTTTTGTAGGTTTACTCTACGCTCTACTATCGCCTAGATGAAAAAAATGCAATCGTCAAAATGATGACAATCCAAACGTCTAGCCTTACCGCATGGTAACAAGAATGAAAACCGGTAATTCAGGTGCATAGTAAGAAACTCAAATGAAGACATTACTAATATAAAGCTTGATATATTCAGCTATTGTATTTACAAAAAGAAATCAAAAGTAATATAAATATAGAAAATATATTCACTCAAACCGAGATTCCATGGTTTTCTTCAGAGCTGCTGACGATATGCAAATAACATTATGAACCAAGCGTGAACACAAAAAACTGCACGTAGATGGCTGGAAATTATTCGCTTTTAGTTTTTGAAGGTTTACGTGTAGCCGTCTAGCGATAGAACATGTAACTTTTGTGTTATATACATAGACTTAGCAAACTGTAACCATAACCATATGGCTACGCTGGGCGTTAATGGGTTAAATATCAATAAAAAATGGTTTTGTCATTCGGCGGTTAATGTTCCACACATTAACAACTGTGTGCCCAATATCAAGTACCTTGTTTTTTGTTAACTTTACGTTAGTAGAGTAATGTAGGTTTTATAAGACTACAAAGAAATTTTTATCTTTTTTGAGCTTATAGTTGTAGAATCCGGTGCTTTGCTCTTAGAACAGTTTTAACGATAGCTACATATTTTTGTTGGTTTTTTCTTATATTTTGAATTGAAATGGAGCGTATATATGCATAATTGTTTGATGAAATGTTTTTGAGCATTTTTATTAGTGGTTTAATTATGTTTGAAATAGTTTCATTTTGTTCTTCTTCTATTGTAGCAGTTTTTCCTAGTGGATCGTATCTGTTTAAAATGCGAACGGGAGTACTTAGCCAGAAGCGCGATTTCAGTTGACCCGTGTTATTATTTCTAGACTCTTCAAAACTTTTTATTTTTGTTATTGATTACTAATCGCCAATTAAGTATTAAAACTGTGGAATTTGATTGTAGACTGCAGATGTCTGCATATATCCCACTTGCAAAAAATTGTAGTTAGTTGATAATGATTATAAATACACAAATTGAACACTTCTACACAAAACACTTTTACACGCTTTGGAAATCAAACGCGTACTGGGTTAACAATAGCTGAAACATACTTTATTTGTATGTAAATGGTTATAGAGATGGAAACGTTGAAAGCTGATTTTATACCCGAGTAATTCGAATAAGTTTTAAATAAACCGCGGGCCAAAATTACATAATAAATTTATACTATGAGATAGTTCTGCTATCGTATTTTACTTATGTTAATTACATTATTTGTTAATATAAAGCTATATGACTGTCCATGCATTTGTGAAAGTACAGAAGAGTGTTCTCCCACTGCTGAAGAGTCCCAAAAGAACGGAACAACCGTTCAGTAGTTTGCTCTGATAGCATATTTACATTTGCATTGACATTATTACCTTACAGTGTTTATACGTTGTAATTTTGGCCCGCATTCATTCAAAACTTACGCGGGTATAAAATTAGCTTTTAACGTTTCCATCTCTATAGCCAGTTACATATTAATTATCATACATTTATACTATGAGATGACTCTGCCATCGTATTTCACTCATTTATTTAGTTCCTTTAACCACGATGAATCCAATTTTACCCCACTTTGTATTATTGTATTTATCTGATATGAATTTGTCGGCATTTATATTTCCAGTTATAGTAATATTATTTTTTAATTGTCGATTTTTAAGCATTTCGTTTTATTTGTAAAACGGGGAGTATGATTTATATGTTTTAAACATTTTTATATTTAATTTAAAGTCGTTTACATGTATTTGTTTGCTTTGATTTTAATTTGTTTTTTTGATAGTTTTATCTTGTTGATATAATGATTTCAATCAAAACGTAATCTAATAAACCGGGTCACTAGTAAAAATATAAATTATTTGCCAAATTTTGCCACATTACTTTAAAGAGATATATTTATCCAAAAAAACATAAATTAAAAATGTAAAATTTTTAACTTATATAATAATAATGATTATAAAATAAATAAAACAAAATTGTAAATTTAAAAACAAAATTAAAATTAGCGACTACTATTAATAAGTAAATTCTGCAAACAAAACATGTAAACAATAATTTGTTTTTTAATTATTGGTGTTTTTAATGTTATTGCTTTATAGCAGAAATGACAAATATGATTTAATCAAAACGCCAAAATTGAAGTAAACAAATTTTTTTTGCGTACCAGCACTGTATGTTTGTATATGTAGTATCTATACAAAGATTTTGTTTATTTGCATAAATACTTTGTAAAACAAAGTCTCAACTCATTTCACGCCTAATAACTAGACAGCCAATATTACACAAATGTTTAGAAATCGTAGAAATTACTCTTATGTTTCAACGTAACCATGGTTACCTCATATCAATAGTTATAGAAGTGATACGATACAATTACTATTCAATTAAATAATGTTTCAAAAAATTATTACATGTTACTAATAATTGTAATTAAAGTAAGCTTGTTATAATATATTGGAAGCTTTTGCTTTATATTGTTTATAAAATTTTTAAACCTCTTAATCCCGCAGTTTTCTGTAACGCGGTTAGTCGCGCTGTATCTCTCAGATACATGTACGTATATGATAGGTTTTAGAAATTATTGTTGAATGCTGTTTCAAACAAAAAGTGTTTTTGTATAATGTTTGTCTTTTGTATAAAATTTATTCTAAGTACGCCCACTTTTTGTCATTTAAATAAGGATAGGATGTCAAGTTTTTAACACGATTTATTCTTGCGGTAAAGTTTGAACAACGCAGACATCATCCTGCGTTGTATACGCCCAATAAAATTATTAAGTACTTCGCGGACATCCATGTGAATATGAAATCAAATATTGTGGCGATCTGAGTAAAAGTCTAGTTGGAGTGAGAAATTGTTTCTTGTGTTTTCGGTTAAATTTAATTCTTCTGTAATTATCTGTAGCGAGTTTCCATACTCCCACACGTTTTCTTAGTCTGTGGAGATAATAAGCAAATGTTATAATTGGAAAAATTTTCTTGATAACGTCACGTCGCTGTATGTACACCTTTGAGGGGTTGGTTGTAATTATTATACGTATTGGAAGAAATAAAATTTACAGAATTAATATAAGAGAAACTTTGCGCAATCGTTTATTTCAAGTGATCGTATAAATAAAATGAGTTTATTAGTGGTAACGCCGTATGTACGTTTTTGTTAGATTTCAATCAAGTTTTAGAAAATGCTGTTATTGTGCCACTAGCTAGTCGCATACAGTAAGGAAAACTAGTTGTAAGTATTATAATTTCTATCGTAATTCTTAGTATTTCGGTGGTCAGTCGATTGTAGAAACGACCGTACGTACATTTTAGGTTGTTAACACAATTAATTATTAAGTTGTTTAGTTGTGTCACACATTAATATACGGTGCGCTTTCATTCTCTAAATCTTGGATTTTTGTATTTGATATTTTAATTTACGAATGTAAAGTCATCCCTTTTCTAAATGTAAAAGTTAGATTAACTAGGTCACGTTGCTGTAAGATGTGTTGCATAGTCAAGTCGAGTTTTTGTTTGCAACTGTAACAAATTGCTGAAAAATAGCACTGGAACTACCTAAAATTTTATTATAAAAAAAATTAAAATATCATATAGTTTGCAGTTTACACACCGCAGCACGTAGCAACCAAAACGAACACATTTACAATTGTAAAAAAAGACATAATGAATAATATACGTGTTAACAGTGCAGTTTATTTATACCCAAGTCGCGGTTTTCTATCAAAACAAATCATTCTTGTTGTACATAAAATAATTTTATTAATAAATTATATTTTAAAAAATGTTTGACGATAAAAACTTAAGATTATAAGCAACTTTCGGCTTAGACCGCGTCGTAGTTGAACACTCAGACTTTTTAGGCTTGGGTCTCTCCTTGAAAGTCAAAACATAAAGCAGAACTTGGCCTTGTAATACTGGTAGCCAAGTATTAGACCCTGTAAGACAAAGATCGAGCTTCTTGAAAAGAACACAAACTTTTACCTTTTACTATGTGTTGTTACAAGCTTATAGGTCTTACAATCATTGTACGGGCAACTCACACAGTCGGAGATAGGGGAGGTTTAAGTGAATAATATTTAAAGAGCGCCAGATCTTTTATAAGTAAAACTTCTGTCTCGATCGGGACAGAAGGTCCAAGCTTGTAACGAACTTTAGATTCGTAATCCTTGTTACCCTAATGTTCATGTAACCACTATAAAAGAGAAAGGTATGTTACCATAAAGAAAAGATAAAATATGTATAACAACTATAATTCAATAACGTAGGGTATTAACAACAAGCTCCAAAAATTTTGTAGTACATTCTCAATACATAAATACTAGAATTGTCAGCAACACACAATACATAAGTTACACATCGGGTGTCGATAAGCAAAGAAAATTACTCGTTAAATAACTAAGGTTCACAGCAATAGTTACTGACAATACCTAAATGGTATTAAAATAACTATCGTAATTGCGTAAGTTAAACAGACTAAATTCCGTAAGTGACCTTTTTTAAACTTACCCACAATCCAGTATTTGTCCGAAGAAAACGATGTCTTCGTTTAGTAGGCCCGAAATAATTATGAATAGCAAATCGTGCCAAGACAATGACTCACAAAAGTAGGAATCTACAAAATTGTTAATACTGAAAGAAATAAGGTATAAGAACCCGATGTATCGAATGCTGTTCCTCGCAATTAGTAAACGATTGATATCGCAATCGACTGACGCATAAAAAGTAATACAAATTCTTGCCGAGACTTCGTTTTCAGTTTGGACATAGGCTTTCCGGAATACTAATCGTTTCGTGAAGGTATTTGTCGATATTAATCCCTCATCGATTGATAATGCCTCGAAACATGTAGCCAAAACGTGGCGGAACGTGCTATCCAATTAAGAAGAAAATTACCAAAAAATTCTAAAAACTAATAGTGAAAGCTCACCTTGTGATAAACAACCTACTTGAAATGCGTTCTCAAATTAGAATTTTATATTCATTAATGTTGATTTTGTTGGATTCAAAATCTTGATAGGAAATGCAACAAAACTACATTCGGCAAAGTCAAGTTAATTTTTGATTTTAACTATTCGCTGTCGCTACGGTGCTGCTCATGAATCATATTTACTGACTGTGTCGAAAAGTTTAAAATGATTTGCTTTTTATTACTATTATACAAATAGTTCAAGTTAAATTGCTATCGCATGCTGATTATGTTAACTGTCAATTATTATTGTTAATGTAATTTACTTACAATTTTTGTATGTCCTGGCTGTTGCACTTATGATTGGAGTGTATTGTAAGTTGCCGATACTTTCGGTGTTTTAGTATCTACGTATACTTGTACTCGAACTAAATTTACTTACTGTGATTGCTATCCAATTGTCTCTAATTGTTATTGATTCACATTTTAATCGAAGTTATCCTTCTCACATTAATTAAAGTACAATTGTTGTTAACGATTTGGTTTCATTTTACAATTTCCCAAGCTTTATGAACTTTAAAAAAATTTATGCAAGCTTCGGGTCTCTTGTGCTGATCTAGCAGGAGCTATATCTGCAAAAAAAGATCTGGCGCCCATTAAAATAGACTTATCACTTAAACCTCCCTTCTCTCCGATCGGTATTGTTTTAATCCTACAGCGAGTTGACCGTGAAGAGTTCGTAAATTATTAAAAGCTTGTAACAACTTAACAAAATGATATGTGAATATCCAGAAACCGCTAGTAACAATACGAGAAAATTAAAGTAAATTACAATAACATGAAGCAATGCTTACTCGTGAAAAATGTTCACAAAGCAGCAGAAATGCTACACTATTTTATACCATGGATGAATGTGAATAATTAGAAGTTAAAACTTTGCTGAGCACTTACGTTAGAACATATATGCAAAGCAGACCACAATCACCGAAAAGTAAGTTGTTCCCATCGATATTTCGATGTCAAACGTTAAAGAATTGACAGCAATCTTTTTTAATGCAGGGGGAAGTGGACGTTCCGGGAATAAATCTTATACTGTGCACACATCATGAAATTGTTGTCATCAATTTTTACATGACAGTGTAATAATTGTAACTTAAAAGGTTTAACACTAAGATTCCTATTCAAATAGCAGTGTTTGATTTTTTTTAAATTTTATAAATATTACTTTTTTTAATTACCGTGAAAGTATTAATCACAAAAAATCAAGGAAAAGATTTTATCATTTTGATTATTGGATTAAAATAGATAATCACACACGGTGTTTTCAGGAACCTAATTTTATTAAGACAAAGCAATGCAAAAGCATACATGTTTAATATTTAATTTAATCTTGGTAATTTACAATAAGTTTAATGTCATCGTTCAAAATTTAATTATTTTTATTAAGTTTACCAGCGATCGTGTTTTAACCTAATTGCTAGACTGTTCCCAAATACTAAACATAAGCAGACGTTCAAGAAACAACAATTTATTTTTTCAAAAATATACATAATCTTAAAAATGCGCTACTCAAAAATAGAACTAACAAGTAATAACTTAAATAGCATTTTGTGCTATCCACGAACGAACCCTAGCGACACTTGTATGTACATCGGCATAGGTACTAACTCCACAAGCATATACCGATACAATCCCATACTGTAAGAAACTCACTGCAACTGGACCACCATCATCAGCTACACAATCTCCGCCCAACGGTTTAAACGTACATATCTGGGTTGATTGAAGGGTAAAACCTAGACCAGTAACTCGAGTTTGGCAATCCGCATTACTAATCAAATTTGTGTTTAAATACTGTAATGTATTTGATGGAGTAGTTGAAGGGTAGGCAGTTGATCCCCAACCGGTTATAACTCCAGGAGCACCAGTAACAGGATCCATGTTTGTTAGGATTATTGGCATAACTGTGCCAGAATACGATATAAACGACAAGGTTTGCACAACTCCAACGTCATAAATAAATGTAATCGGATTAAATGAATTATGTTTGGTAAACTTTGCCACTTGGTATGTAGTACCTCCGGTTGTTAAACTGGTAGTTCCAGCAACAACATTAAAATTGGGTACGCTAAAACATAAATGTCTAAATAATGTTAAACATAAACTATACTTACATAGATAAACATTGTGCTGATGTTAATATCCAACGTACACTGATTATAGAACCGCCACAAAAGTGAACATTTGCTGTAGTTCGCAAAGAAACTATATATGGAAATTGTCCAGGTGATGCAGTTGTTCCACCTACGATGCGTTTATCTACCGCATTAGTGGAACTATCTAAAAAATTAACAAAAAAATATATACATTTTTAAAAGCGTACTTACCACAGAATGCAGCAACCAAAACTAACAAACTAACGATCGTAAAATAAGACATAGTGAATAAACTAGTAGTCAAAATTACAACAAATTTATACCTTAGCCGTTGTTTGCCATTGAAATAAATCATTCGAGATAATTTTTTGGCGACAAACAAACGTAAGCATTTTTATTTACGCTTTAACATGTATCCAACACGTTATTACTTTTGTACGATTATAGATAAAAATAACATATTTTCTTAATAATACCAAAGGTATTATACAGATCTCAAACATTTCTATACACAAAGCAGAAAAAAACTAAATTTGATCACTAGTAAATCGTCTAAATCACTTCAAGGAATCTATTACCAAATTTTACTAAAAAATATATCTTTTTATTAAAAAACTTACCTTTAATTGTTATTAAATTGTTTTTTAACGCCACATTAGTTTTTTTATCGTTTTTGAATTTTTGAACTTTTATATACTAATTACTTCTGTAATTTTTTTGCGGTTGCATTAAAGTACTTAATGTGCTTACGGTGCGAATTGAAAAAAAAAATTTAGTGATGTAAATATAACACATTTTTAGTAAATTATGAGATTTATTTTAATTTTTTTTAATGTTTTACTTAGTTTTTACTATAAAGTTTTTTGTATAGGCGATGTGACTTGAAGGTTTTGTTAGCGCCATGGGAATCGATTTGGACACGCAATTAAATCTATGCTAATAAAAGCAAATTATTATGCCATTTGATCAAAGTTGACTTGTACTGGTCTATTGAAACAGCGTGCGTAAACCGAATCGATAAATTTTTTCTTTCTAAGTTGGTACAATCTTTTTTGACATTTGTGTTTGACCAAGATATGCTTATTAGCGTGAGTTTAGCAGCCAATTGTTTACGACACGAAAAATTTGTTTGGCGATTTTTGCTATGGAAAAAAATTAACATCGAGTTTGCTTGAAATTTTGTGTTTCTAATAGAATTACAGCTACAATGTTAGAAAATTGTTTTGCGGAGTCTAATCTATTAAGAAGTATCTAAGTGGCATGTAGCATGCAGTGAAGGTCGTGAGTTTGTAGAAAACTTGTCTTATGCACGTCGTTCATCCACCTCTGTTAACGACAATAACATCAAAAAAGTGAAAAAAAATTCTTTCAAAAATCAAGCTGATGTTTTTGGTATTAAACACGTCGTTACTACGAAAAGACTTAAATTTTGTACAAAAAGAACGTCGAATAGAGACTGCAAAATATGTCAACGTAGCTGATAACCTTACATTTACCAAACGCATTATTACTGGTGACGAAACGTAGATTTATGAATATGACGTAGAAGCTACTCAACAGTCTAAAGAATGGCGCGCTAAAAATTACCCCAAACCCAAAAAAACACGCTAAAGACAGTAAAAAATCACAGAAATGCTCATCGTTTTCTTTAATTACAGTAGGGTGGTTTACCATGAGTTTGTTCTAAAGGCTCAAACGATCAATAAGGAATACTACTGGACTGTCATCGCTTAGCCACTTGCCAGATTTGGCTCCTTGTGGTTTTCTGTTGTTTCCGAAACTCAAACATACGTTCCGGGAAACGCGCCATAAGTCGATTGAAGTCATAAAAATAAATTTGCTGAAGAAACTAAAAGCCAGCCTTTTAAATAAATATGTAACCATTATACGCTGAACACTTATAATAAGTTTGAGTGGCTTTTTCAAGGCAAATAATCTTTCTTTTTCTTGACTTTATTTAAACTTTTTTCTAAGATTTGACTGACATCAACATCTTCTGCTGATTTTAAAAATGATGTTTCTTTAATTTGTAGCAGCTTTATGGCAAATTCTTATTTGAATCCTGTTAAAGACATATTTTTTTTGTTGGTTAAGTCTTAAAACAAGACGAAAGCATTTGCAACAGTTGTGCCTTTTAGCAGTACCACAACAAGTTTTCGATACTATTCTCTATAATATCTTTCTAAGGCTTGCATATGCCTTCAACTGATCGTAAAAGTCTATCACTCTTTTCAGTTTATTATAATACATTACTGGTTAATTTTTTTTTAACTTCTATTTCACGTTTTTTTACGGCTACTGTAAAATTGTCATACATAGTACTCAACATCACGATTTCACATGTATCCTTCTATCTGGTAATTATGCATCCAATATTATTTTGTTGACTAATTTGTTGTTTTGTATTCAGATTAGCATCTATTACTTCTTTTGGATTAAGTTTTGGATTTTTCCGTAATATTCCAACTAAGTAATTTTTTTATTTAGCAATGCTTTAACTAATTTCTAGTTAATGCAGTTGTCCGTGCTACCCTCCTTTAGACAATTTTCTACAAATTCCGTTACAACTTTGGTTAGTACAGATGTCTGACCGTCTTTTGTTTTTTTCTACAGAGTTCTTTGAAATCATAAGTGTATCCACGGCTAAGACATAGTTTGAAGAGCTTTATTCTGAATTTTGTGCATATAGCCTAGAAATAAACTACCCTCGAAATGGACACAAGGTTTCATCAATACACATTCTGATTAATATTACCAATAATTGAAATTGCTGCTTTAGTTGTTTTACAAGAAGATTGATTTTATGGAAACGTCTAGTCGTAGGTGCCACATTCTCAAGAAAACACGATTCCGTAAAATTGTTTTAGAAATTTCATTTTTATACAATTGTTTTTAGATCGAATAATCTCTAATCTGAGAATACTTACAAAAACTCATTCTAAAAAAACATAATAATAAACTTTTTATTTTAAAAGTTGTAGTATCTGTTCATTTCATACACTGTAAATTAGTGTTTAAGTTGATACATTGTTAGGCATAAAAATTAATTTAATCCTATCCATGTTAACTCCTTTTTTTTAGGTGAAGGACAATTGTCATGGACACTCTCGCTTGGTATCTACGATAAGAGTAGTGTGGGACTCACGCCGCCGGTAGAGATCATTTCACGACTAAAGAACCGTGAGTTGCGCGTCGGATAAATTCGGAATTTGACGATCATGCGAAATAAATTCTAACTAAAAACATCATCTGTAAACAATGTACATTAACTGTAATGGTTTATCTTTAATTTAACTAAGAAATGAATGCATACAAAACGATGAATATAACATAAAAAAATATAAAACACAAAGATGAAAAAGAGTTTATAACAACTTGTGGAATAAATGTGGACACCTCAAACGCCGTATGAAAAGTGCATACGTTTTTTGGTTAGCTAGTGTACTGACATTCGGAACAAAATTGGTTTCTGCGCAGCGGTTCTTTAGTCTTGAAATGAACTCTATCATACTGCACGCGCCCACACACTAAAGCCCCTCTTTCTTTGACGTGTATTAACATCATAACGTGCACTTCTTTAAAGAACCAGGTACTCCTTGTCTTGTTCTGCACGGTAAATAAAATTTGGTTTGCAACCTGTTAAGAATTCTTTTAGATTGTCCATGTTAATGTCTTTTGATAATTTTACCAATTTTTAATTTCTACTTGGCACAATGCGACAGCGTGTGTTATGCGTCGTTTATGTCTGCAAAGCAATATAAACAGTTTTCGAATTCTGTTTTGTTAATTTCTTTTGCGTAAACCTCACACTGGCTGTGTCCTAAGAAGTATAATACGTCGAATTGATGTGTGGGATTCTGTACCATCCCTTCACGTTCTTAATTGAAATCTTGATACATTTTCCTTTGCTTTGTTTATCTCACCTATCTTGTCAGATTTTCATTGTCTTTACTTTTTCGTTCGTCTTTGCATTCTTATTACTTTTTGTTCCTAGTTTACCTATTTCCGATATTATCAAGTCTATTGGTACAGTGCCAGTAACGACGTTAACATAGTCTGTAGCAACCGTCTTATAGGCGCAAGCAATTCTCAACGTTGCCTTTCTATAATGTTTATCATTCTGTTGTATTTATTTATGTTTATCGCTCTGTGCTATATTTTCGCTCTGTAGGTTAATGTTGTCTTTGCCGCGCTACAAATTTACTTTTTGTTAAACTTGTGAAGACCGTGTTTTGTTTATGATACTACTTAGCCCCGCCGTTTTTGCCTCTACTTTGTTACGATGCTCGTAACGTGTGTCTCAAACTTCATGTGCTCATCAAAGTATTTGACATTTTTGGTGCTTTGAATTTCTACTCCATTGATTTTGAGACGTAATTGGTCTTTCCACCTAGTTTCTTTTAACACCATCGCCTCCGATTTCTATTCTATTGTTTCTGCTAAACCACTAGATGATTATACAGAGAGCTCTATTACTTTTACGGTTGATGTCCTTAGGTTTGTTTCTAGTAGAATCGCCAAATTGTCCGCGAAGCCTACGTTTATAACGCCTGGTTTGTTCTTAATGTTCAATACGTCATCGTAGAAAAGGGTTGGACTTAATACTTATCCTTGCGGCACTTTCGCTATTCTGTTCGTTTTTTTTTCCATAGCAAATCTGCTTGTTATTGAGGTACGCTTTAATTATATTAACTAAGAGATACCGGTTTTTGCCGCTCAAATAATTTTTTTAATGGGACCGTATTAAAAGCGTTTTTTACGCACAACGTCACCAGCACGACTCATCTGGCAGTAATGTTTCAAACTCTTTTCATAATTTCTACAATCGCGTGGATCGTCGATTTTTTTTTTTAAACCGAATTGCAATTTCGGCAACTTGCTCTTCTCTAGTTCTTTGTGCAATATTTTTTTTTAAATCAGTGTTTCTTATAGTTCCGCCAACACGTTAATGAGACAAATTGCCAGTCTCTACGGGTCCTAGTCTATTTTGTTGCATAGCGCCTCCCAATCAGAAAGGCTGTATCTTCCGTTTTCCAAAGAGCTTGACTTAGTTGTTTTTAGAAAATTATATATTTGCTGTATTGTATAGTTTCTTCCTTTTTTCTAAGTTTCAGCTTCGTTTTCATCTGACTCACTTTCTTGTGACTCCTGTTCTTTGTTTCAAACAGAATGGACAGTCATGAAACAGAATTTTAGTCATTTGCTGTTTCATCTCTCACTTTTCAATTTAGAACTTGTTCTGCTAGTTTTTTGTAGTAATCGTAATATTGATGTAGGAAATTTTGTTTCCCCTCTGGGACGTTGGTTTTCTGCTCTGGTTTAGTATCACCATGTTCGTAGAGTCAATAAAATTTACCTGTCGTCCTTTCTCCAGTGTTATCGCTTGCTTTGACTTTCAGGTCTTCCGCCAGAACAGCATTTTTTTTCGTGCCAGTCATGCTTCTTGTCATTGAGACAAAATCTGCTGTAAATATCTGCATCTTTACGTTGGGCGAGAAGTACGCGAAGGATGACTTTTCTAAATTCTTTAACACCTCTAGGTCAGCTCTATAGAAAAACAAGTGCCTAAATAAAAATGTAAACCAAACTTAGGTAGAAGTAGTACGTTTATTTAAATTTTTTTAAGCTCTGTAGTTTTAGTAGTACACGTAACCAGTTACTTCAAATTAAATTAATTGTTTTATGCTGAAATTAAGTAATAAATAAAAAACTGGTACGTTGTTAACATTATTTTATACTCATCCATACAACTTAAAAATTTTTAGTCAAGTAATAAAGTTCAACTTGAGAAAGGTAGAGTAAAACAAAATTCTCACCTATAAAGTTTCGGTTAGTACCACTTCTATTTGGTCGTTGTACATAATACTACAACGAATGTTTAAAAATCTTATCTATTGACGCTCCAGGCATCCTTTGACTCTTGATTGCTTTGTGTTTCCAGTTGAAATTAGTTTTTAAAGTGTATAGTCCGTTTTAATGCCCTAATTATTCTTTTAAAAACAGCATTTCTTGTATTCTTGTTGAAATAATTCTTGTTCTTTATTTTCCAGAGCTCAAAGTAATCCCGGCACAATTTTACTAGGAAACTGACAAACTTATGTTCTAAATTTGTTATGTGGTTGTTGTTGGCTTTTTTCTGCAATTTCTTATTTGTTTTGCACGTTTTTTTCATAGAGTGGTGTAATCTCCACAGTTGCCCGGCGTGTGATTAACTTTGCCTAGACTTGTGATTCCCAAACTCGTATGGCTCACGAATATTTTTTTATAGTCAAAACGAACCCTTGATTGAAAAAACTACGTAGATTGTTACGTGCAAACGCTGGAACAATGACACTTGCCTGAAATAAAGTAAAATAAACGAAGTTTTGCCGGTGCTCACTGAAGACGGGGTGGGTTATATTCAAAATTCCGTGATTGTTTGGAAAACTCAATAAAAAAAACAATGAAAAGTCAAAAATCAAAGGGTGCCAAGAAAGTGTAAAGCTCATTTACTGAATAAGCACATAAAAACAAAAGAAATAAAACAAATCAAATCAAAGAAAAGTCTTAATTACCTAATGTACGATCGTGTTCGCATTAATAAAAATTAATCGTAATAGTAAATTACGAAACTCGTCAATTTTACGGTTAACTTTAAACATAAATTTTCTTTTTAACAAATATTTAGTCACATATAGTCTTCATAAATACGGAGTAAATTGTTTATATTATGAATGCCTAGTGAACTAAGCGAGCCGCATTTAATATTTCTCTGTTTTTTTTTGTCAAAACTTTAAACTCTAGGCTACTTTTGACTTAATTCCTCCACCTAATGTCATTATTTTTATTGTATTTTTTAATACACAATATATAATCTATTAGCTTAGAACAGAAAGTAATTATTTTGAAATAATTTGGTAAATTTATGTTCGAGTTAGCAGTACTACCTATGTCGTTTCAAAAAATAGATAAGCGCACCAACTTGGTAAAATTTTATAGATAGCCTTGTTGTTAACGTGTATGTAAGTTTTTTTTTAGAAAATAATCTGTAAAGTTCAAATATTTGCAAAATTATATTTTAGATATGTTCTCTCTAGTAGGATCAATTCAAGAAACATTTTCAATAATTATATGATAAAACAGTTTAGCCAAGTCATATTTCTTCTTGCTATTAATTTTTGTTTTTTTTGAATATATTTGCTTTAAAAGCTTTTTTTTATATTACTTTTGACACCTTTTTAAATCTTATTTGGTTGAAAGAGAACGTGACAAGATACATTTGCTTTAAATTTTTTGTCGTTTTAGTTTTTAAACAAACTATAGAAAAACACATTCTTTTACTTTTTTTTCTGCGAAATAATAAATAAACGATGACAGTTTTTTAAACATTGGTGTATTTGCTCAGGCTTTGGTAACTTACGTATTTCAATGCCACAGATGATTCTTGTTTGTCATTGCTACGTTATATTAATTACATTTTATATTACTCGTGTTTTTAACAAATACTCAAAAATGTTTTGTAATTTTATATACAAACTTAGAATAGACTCACAAAATGAACTGTTTTAAAAACAAAACTATTTGATAATATTATTCAGCAATAAGCACTGTTTAACTCAATCAACAACAAAAAAGAAGAGTTGTCAAAGTAAACTTGCAACTAATTTCTAAGACTTCCCTATAGCAAGAATTACACAATTACGCAATTATACTTACATACGCATAGACAGGACACATCACAGATTTTAAAAGGGGGTAAAACTTACACTCTCTACTTTACCACAATGCGAATGTCAACAGATTGTCGAAAACGGTCAAAACGCCGAAAACATTTTTTGAGAAAAATACCGAAATTACTTCATGAAATACTAAAAATTTTTAAAATGTTCATTATAATTCCTTGCATATAGTAATTTCTTCCGATTCTGTATTTAAAATTTGAAAAAGTTCTGCTCCGTCTTTCAATACCATAATTTTACGTATTTTATACCATCTTTTATTAGAAATATATGGATAAGTATACATGAGCGTATGTATTACATTTTCATTCGTAGATGATCGTAAGAATTTTTTAGCATGATGTGAACGAAATTATTTATAATCCTTATTTTTTGTTTTCTGAGATTTTTCTTATAAACGATGTTCTAACGGAAACAAAGCATGATGTTTTGTGATTTTTTTGCCGTGAATTCATATTTTGTGAACAGAAACAAGCATATAGTACAATCCGTACTCTTGTACTTAATAGTGAGCTGTTGTTTTTGCATAGTCTCCAATTTTTTTTGATTTAATTGGGTTACTATTAACCACAGTTTGTAAAATTATGCAAAACCTTTTGATAAGATGTTTATTTACATCAGTTATATTTGCACTGCATGTTTTGGACAAAAAACTTTCTTGTAGTGTTTCCATCATTTTAATTTTCACTTCTTTCACATGGCTTACCAAAATTTAACTCAAACTTTACTTTAAGTTTGTTTGTTTAGCTTTTTTTCTTTCTTGTTTTTGATTTTTTTTTACTTTGAACAGACTGCTTTTTAAATTGTAAATTATATTATATATGCAAAAAACAAAATGAGTTATTTATTTTAAATAGCTTTGCAGGACAATTGATCTGCACGGTGAAAAAGAGCCTGAATCCGTTAATAGTTGCGTTTCTATTCTATCAATTATTGTCAGAAACATTTGGTGCTTTACAGAAACATTGGTATATTTAGAAACAGCTACTTGAGTTAGTTGAAGCGTAGATGCATGGTTCTCTAAACCTAAAACTACTTCTCTTGGAAGCGACGTATTACCTATTATCAAAAACTGTTTGACGTTTACATATTTAATTTTTCCAGAAAAGCTTTACTTACAAACATCAGGAGCCCCTCTGGGTTCTCAGCTTTCACCGGTTGTTGCTTATATATTTACGAAAGATTTTGAAAAAAAAGTTCTATGCAAGTTTTATCTAAAACCCAGGTAACTGGTACGTGAATGACACCTTTGTCATTTAGCAACATGGTCCTTCTACACTCGACGAGTTTCTATTTCGTTTAAACTCAATTTATCAAAATATTTGTTTTACTATAGAATAAAAAATAGGATTAGTTTATCGAAAACTATTAAATAAATATTTAAATGAATTGGCTCATCATCACTTTTCTCAGAAAGAGTTAAAACATCTATCCAAAGTGTTAGGCGCAAACAATTACAAAAAAAGCTATTACAACGTTTAGTTCTGCAAAACCAAGAGTAACAGCGGAATCTATGTCTCAACCAATGTCTATCGCTTAAGCGCCCCTACCCTGCGGTCTATCAGACATGTTCAATATCCAACCATTAGCGTATGATATCAAATCGATAATGTTTCTGACACACCAGTCAATAGCAACAACTTCAGCTTAAAAAGATTAACAAAAATTGCTTTCCATGGTGCCTGCCTTCATATATTCTTGCACCGGTACCATTGAGATTTTTGACTCTATCTGTGTACCAGATAGTTTTTTTAATTGCGTCTGGATAAATGTTGTTTGTTCACTCGCCTCATGACGGTATTATCACTTTAAATCTCTTTAAGATTTGATAATCCTTTGTGAACCCGGAATTCATAGTTAACATTGTTTCTTGGCGCAGCACGTTGTATATGCTCGGTTTCTTTTTTCCGGTAATTGACTTGTAATAATTAATCTGCAGCCTGTATGTTGCTTGTTTTGCTTTCATCATTACAACGAGGTGTAATGGTGGAAGTAAAAGTAGTGCTTTTGTGGACGCTGTTTCTAATTATTATATGCAAAAAACTAAAAAATCTATTAAAATAAGTCAAAATTCTTTTAATATTAACCGAGATTTTAGTTTTCCTTTACCGGACGTTTGGAAACTAGTTTTATCGATCGGAGACCGATCTATAAAAGTGAGACTTTGCAGCACAATTAGTTGCGGGCTTTGAAGATGTTCACTGCGACGTGTGACAAAAACTCATTATTAAGAAAGGCGTACCATGATCATTCTGATTTATATTTGGCCTTATTAAATTTTAGAAATTCACCTAAAAATGGAATGCCATCGCCTGCTAATCTGTTATTTAATAGAAACATAAATAATAAAATGCTAGTTTCTAAACTTTATCTTCAGCCAAGAATAAGTAAAAGAAATAAATACCAAGATTGAAAAATAACAGAAATACAAAAACGTTAAGCAAAATTCAAAGCAACAAAGCAGTTGTTTTCAAAAAGTTGACGATAAAGTTTGGACACCAGGAATTGAACAGTATTGAAACTAATGAATTACATATTAATAATAAAACCGATGTAATTAATAATTTTGAAAACCAGGAAAACGGGTCAAATCAAAATGGTGGGGAAGAAACTTTTTTGCAAAATCTTGAAAATTATAAAACAAAAAGTGGTAGGGTTGTTAGAATTCCAGAGAAGTTAAACTTAGATTTAGTTAATTATTGTTTCTAATTTGTTTTGTCATATATTAGAATGTATATTTATTAGACAAAAGGAATGTTGCATATATGTATTAAAATTGCTAGATGGCTCTAGGAATGTGGCATTAGACTTGCGCGTATGCAGAGTTTCCCATCATGGATTAACAATATAAGTTAATTTTGGGAACGCGTTTTTAATCAATAAAAGTCCAAAATCCACAACACTGACCAGCGTTGTCAGTGTTGTTAGTAGTGTCATTATCTACTTTGTTATCGTTGTCTTCAACCGAAACGTTTAAATCAGTTGGTTGAGCTTGAAAGACATGTTGTGGACTTACTTCTGTATTTTTATTGTTGTTAGTTTAAATTTCTTTTTGCCTCTGTAGCATCTAAAGCGAGCAAATTTTACACGATTGGACTCAGTTTGGGGAAATTTGGCAAGATTTATAAAAAAAACATCCCGTAAGCGCAAAATCCTAAAATTAGATTTTGTTTAATCAATCAAAAACTGAAACGTTGCGTAAGATGACTTGGAACTTTTACTAGTTCAATTTTTGAATTTATAGCGGCGGTTACAAAACGTTAACTGACGTGACTCTTATGGCCGTCGAAAAGAAGAAGTGCCATTTTATTCTTCCCGATTTGAGATCTTACGTTTTCAACATGAAGAACAAAAGTATTGACAAACTGATTATAAAAAGATCGTTCTCTATGTAACTTCTATCCGATGTGGAATATGTAGTTCCGGATTATTCTTTTGCTTTATTTACCCAGCGAATTTGAACGGCTCTCTTTGGTCGAAAAATAATATGTAGTGGTAAAACAAATCCATCTGCTGTAATACAGCAATTAACGGAAAAGTTCTATCTGCTTGTTTCAACTACCTGGCGTTGGAAAGGTTTTCTAACTTTATCCTCATCATCATCATTCTATATCTATTTTCATCGCAATTAAAACCAATTTGGGGGTTATTTTCTAGTTTGTTTTTCTTTAATAGGTTTTGAAAATTTTCATAAAATGTATGTATAATGAATAGATCTGCAGCATCGGTACGCTTTTGCTGCAACATTTCGGGTTTTTTGAGAAAACTGGTGAACACTTCTCCAAAGCTACAACCTCAAGAAGATGCAGACATCATACGAATGGTAGTGTACAAAAAGGACAACAATTGCTTTGTTGAGGTGTAAAGTGATGCTTTGCTTGGATTCTTTTGTTCTATATCGTTCTGAGTCAATTAAAAAAAATATTTTTTTTTATTTCTAAGTTTTACTATAAAAAAAAACAATGTGCAAACTGCAACTTAAAACGGTTTAAACTTATAATAATGTTACTCAATGCTATTATTTCACTATTCAAACATTAAAAAATAAATACTAAAACTGTTGTTATGGTGGTAACATTTTTTCTGACGTTCAATGTCATGGTAAAAATTTTAAAAAAATTTGTACTTGTCAATTTTTAATTTGCAAATTTTTACGTTTGTGTATTTGAGTGTCTTTCATCTGTAAAAAAATGTTTACTATACAAAATGTTTTTAACATTACACGAAATTTAAAAAAAAGTTAGAAAACATTACAAAACCAGAAACATTTTTATAAAAAAATACGATTATAAAAGTTGGTTTAATCCAAACGGTGTTTATAGTAGTGATAACACGTGTTTTTTATAAACGTTAATTGCTTTGGTAACTAAACATTTACTTTTTTTATAATACTTTTCTACGAAGCTGTAAAGTAGAAAAAAAATCTTTTAAATATATTACTTTATTCAATTATATAATCCTAAAGTAAATTCATTACATGTTGTTTACTATGGTTTCTGTAATCTACGTTATATTTAACGCCACAAATAAGATAAAAAGCAAAAGATGTTTTTTTATACAGTAAGCATGTGTAGAAAACAGTGAGGCAAAATGGTTTACTTAACAACTTTAAGGCTTACAATTACAAAACAAACGAAAGATTACTAAAATAGTATTCTTTAAAAAACTACAAAAAGGGACATTTTACATCTCCTTTTAGGTAAAAGTCTTGTCCCTCCCACCCTATTCTGTAAAATAATCTCACTTTTTTTTGTAAAATAAAATTTACCGTGTCTACTTTAACTTTTCTCAGTTAATTTTTTAATTTTTTTTTAAATACCTTTTTGGTCACCCTTTTCTTAGTTGTCAATTTTGCTGGTGGCACAGGTGTTTATATTTTGTTTTTTAAAGTAGTTTGGTAAACAGCTATAAACCGTTTCTTTCTGTCAAGTTCTCGCACTTTTGGTTTGAGCAGGTGCCACACGGCACGACATAAGTCAAGTGGCGTTATCGAATCAAACCATAAATGCTTAGTTTAAATCAAAAATCTGAAAAAATGTGTCTTTTTCATGGAAGGCAACTTTCAAGTCGAAAACATTTTGCTGTCAGCATAACGTATACACGGTGACCATTTTCAGAAGCTAGAATAAATTTGCTGTAACTTTATTTTTGAATTTATTGCAAAATAGTTTTAGTAATTGTTTTGCAATTTGCCACACACCCTATTTCATCCATAAAACCTTATTTTATTTAGTTTATTGAGACTATAGATTAAGAGTTAATAGTATGTAAATGGCTGTAAAGAAAGAAACGTTAAGCTGATTTAAACAGGCGTAATTCAAATAAGTTATGAATAAACCACGTGCTAAAAAATATATAAACATAAGATAAACAATGTCAATGGAAATGGAAACTGTTTTAATTTGTTTTATTTATTGCACAGCCTTATACTTTTGAAACTATTGGCAGAATATTAGTAAAATGTTAATTTGGTTTGTCAACAACCTGTTAGAGGTTTTTGGAGTCTAACGTAAAGGCTGTTTTGTTAGATTTAAAATTTTTTTTAGTATTAGTAGTTTTGTGTTTTGATCATCAATCTCTGTTTTTACTCAAAAGGTTTTACTGATTTTTTTCGTTACGCTAATTCAAATGTTAAACATAATGTTGGTTTAAGGTATAAAATTAAAAACCAGTAGCAAAAGGTTCTCGAAACAAAGAATAACCGATAAAACCACATAGTTCTTATTATAACTTTAGTTTACTTGTCATAAAAAAAGATCGTTGTTGTGCACGAGTCTGTTTCATTAAACTTCTTAATCGTTTTTTTTTTAATTTTTGGTACAAATTAAACCAAAGTCTGATTACGTGCTTATTTTATTACTAAATTATATGCAAAAACACGTTATTTAATGAGGTTTTTTTAACAACCAGTTATGATCCTAATTTTATTAAACTGCACAATTTGGCAACAAGTGATGCAACTATGTTTTACAGATTGAAACCGTCAAAAAATCTCAAAAAATGTAATATTTTTAGTACTACATTTTACGAGATTATATTAAAAACTAACGCCTCCATAGCTATCATTTTACTAATAATAGATATATGGTTTACATATAAATGTGAAATAATTCAGGCCAACGTACAACGAGTTTTGAATGTCAGGAAATAAGTTTGAGAAGTTCCGATGGCTCTATTTTAGCACTTCGTTGTCACTTCTGCATTTGAAGAGAAACGTTTGCTCTTGAGATGTTTCTTAAGCTTTAAAAAGAAGAAAAAATCACAAAGCGCAAGATCTGGGTTATAAAATGAAGGAGATAAAACGTCATGAAACTCAAACTTTGCTAGTGCTATGCGCATTTTCTGATTTGTGGCATCGAAGAGTAAGTTGAACGATGAATTTGGTCGATCAGATTCATATCGTGTAGCGACTATACCAAACAACTCTGATGACAACAGAACATCGACTGTAGATCAAAGTCACGTAGGAAGAGCGCCAAAAAAGCAACACGCAAAACAGATGATTTAGATGATCTGAAATAAAAATTAGATATCGACTATCATAAGATTTCCCCAGAAGAATTATATCAACGGTTTCAGACACATCCCGAAAATGGTCTCAGTCACGCAAAAATAAAAAAAAATTTGGAGAGGGACGGATGCACTTACACCACCTAAAACTTCCCAAATGGGTAAAATTTTGTAAA
Organism: Aquatica leii; assembly: GCA_035610365.1. Lineage (NCBI taxonomy): Eukaryota > Metazoa > Arthropoda > Insecta > Coleoptera > Lampyridae > Aquatica > Aquatica leii. The sequence continues at coordinate 114,961,217 of CM069435.1, forward strand.
CATTTATTTGGAGGTTTTGCTTTACTTTTGTGGGTTGGTGCAATTTTATGTTTTTATTGCCTATTCCACCCAAGCAAGTAGTGTGGAAAAACCTGTCGATGATAATCTTTATTTGGGTAGTGTCTTAGTGGCTGTGGTTATCGTGCAGGTATATTTTCGTATTATCCAAAAGTAAAAGTGTTAAAATTATGAAATCTTTCAAAAACATGGTACCCAATTTGCTACTGTTATAAGAGAACGTTAAGAGCAGAAGATTTGGTATTGGGAAACGTAGTAGAAATAAAATTTGGCAATAGAATTCCAGTGGACATTAGAATTATTGAATCGCGCGGTTTAAAGTTGATAACTTATCGTTAACTGGAGAATGAGAACCTCAAAGTCGTAGTCCCGAATTTAATCACGAGAATTCTTTATAAACAAAAAATTTGGTGTTTTTCTCGACCAATGCTGTAGAAGGCACCGCTAAAGGTGTCGTTATTAGTTGTGGAGACAGTACTGTAATGGGTCGTATTGCCGGTTTAGCTTCAGACCAGGACACTGCCGTATTTTTAGGTGTAACTTTTTTTGTAATTGCTCTAATTCTTAAATATTTCTGGTTGGATGCGGTTATACTTTTGAGTGGTATTATAGTAGCAAACGTTCCAGAAGGTCTTTTAGCCACAGTAACGGTGTGCTTAACGTTAACGGCCAAAAGAATGGCTTCTAAGAACTGCCTTGTCAAAAACTTAGAAGCTGTCGAAACGCTGGGTTCTACCAGCACTATCGGCTCAGAATAATAATCGAACAACTAAAATTAATTTATTAAATAGCTTAAAATTTACGTAGATTAAATGAAATGTGTTGTTAGTAAATAATAGTAACTTAAGTACAAAGTTTCCATACATACAAGGAATGCGAGCTTATCTTACGCAACGTGCCGGATGTCTTGCGCCTGCGCTTCGATGATTATTTTTCTTCTCGCTAATTAACCATTTATAGACGAGGATGGTACGTGCCCTTATGACAATGACGATGCGGTACACCCAATCTTTGAAAGTATCTTAGCTTATCTAAAAGACCACAAATAAGTGAATACAATAACACAAAATATACGTAATTGAAGTAATACAATTTTAAATATGAAGAACTAATTATATTATTAATGCATATTTATCTCTTAAATGAATTATCTTCAAACGTGCTTGTATTAATCACTTAAAAAAATATTAATTATTAAGCCATTTAACAATAATGTAACTTTAGTGAATACTAATCTAAATTTAAAATAAGACATACTTGTATCTAATTGCCATTCACTAAATCAAGAGCGTTCAGTAAATTAGAATTAGGATTTTCTTTAGTGCACCAATAAACGTGCAAAATTGAAAATGAATTTGATTAAACTAAATCATAATCTAACTTACAAAGGCCCAAGGTAAGAATTATCAAAATTGAAAAATTGTGAACGTTGCCGCGTAACACTGAGATCAGTGGGACTCCATTAAAGTAGAAGTTTTTATGGACTTGACGATTGCTAACAGCTCTCTCTTAGTTACGCGGTAATTCTTTTCTGTCTTGACCAAAACCTTTCAAATACACGCGACGACTTTTTCTTGACCATCTTACAATTGTGAAAGAGCTGCACCTATGGCCAGATTACTTCCACCGGTATCCAAAACAAATTTTCTATCTTTTCTTCAATAACTTAGAATCGGTGAAGTGACTAAGACTTGATTTATTTGGTAAAAAGCATTTTTGCAGTTTTCATTCCAACAAAATTTTTCTTTTTCTTCTGTCAACTTTGTCAAAGGTTTGGCAATGTTGGCAAATCCAAGTATAACTGGTCTGTAATAGGTGCAAAACTCAAGAAAACTACAAACTTGATGTTTATCGATTGGTCTTCATTCCATCAAACGCTCGAACGTCGCAAAAATGCTACACAAGCCAAATAACACCACAGTGAACTCCCACAAAGCAGTTCCAATTGTAAACGCTGTCTTTTTACGGTCTTTGAGTTCCAATTCTACCTGCCAATAAGCACTTTTCAAATCTAACGTGAAAAACTACTGGGGTTTCAATAAAGTGTCTAAAATATCGTCAATTTCCAATAAAGAATAGCTGTCCTTTTTGATCAAGTCCTTAAACTGTCTGTAGTTTACGCAAAACCTTGTTGATCCACCTTTCTTCTTTACTAACACTACTGGAGACATACATAGACTATTTGAAGATTCAATCACACTTTCTCTCTCCGTAGAGAGGTGTCGAGTGCCTTTAGCATTAATTGTATGCTTGACTACGTTAGTTACTTTTTTGTAATCACTTTTCAGTGCAAACACATTTTGATACTGCTGGATCAATACTTTAACTTTAGCCAGCAGATCTTGGTTGAGGTTTTGGCACTTTGTCGTAATAATAAGTATTCTGTAGGCACTTCTTCGGCGACGTAGTTGCACTAGAATTTACGTATCTCACAATTTGAGACACTTGCGTACATTGGCCTACCACGGTCTTTTTTTCCAACGTTACTGGATCTAAGTTCTAGGTTCTTTTTTTCTGCAAACCAATAGTCTCTTTTTAACCAATTTGCCTTCCATTGGTTCAATAGCGCAAATGTAGCATGTAGTCACGTCTTCATTCAATAAGACTTGCACGGCTGCCTTATCTGACGAATCAAAATTAATTAATTTTTTTAGCGTACATCCTCAGGACATCGTTCTTCATATCCAAATAGACCTTATACTTTTTATAACGTTTATTTTTAGTATAACTTCTTTTGTAATGTCGGATACCAGTACTTTAAGGTCGAGTACTCCATTTTCTAAACCAATGGTCACTTTTACTTGTAGTAGGTATTTCTTTGCCAGTTGCCGTTTGAAATAGTACTGTTACCAGCAATGTGTTTTTATTTTCCAATAACATGTTAGGACAAAGATGGTCTTTATTGATCTCATGCTAGTAGATAAACGCATTGTTCATTTATTTTGTCATAGAGATAAATACTGTGCAATTGGTTTATCAGGCGATACTATTTAAATAGTAATCTCCGGTACATGACTAAATAAGATTAACTTTTGTATCTTTTGGTCAACTTGTTTTAGACTGTCGAGCGCTTTTGTTGTATTTTTCTTAGGCTTAGTACAGTGCTGCCGTCGTACGTGGCTTGTTTCATAGCAGTTTAATGCCGTCACTACTCTTTCACAAAGTATTCGTCGCGCTATTTTTTCGATGTTTTCTAGTCTCTGCAAAGGTACTTCTGCAGCACAGCTGAGTTTACGACCGTAAAATCTAATATGTTGCGCTGTCGTGGAGGCCGTTTACAAAGGTTTAAACACCCAGTTGCTCTAAGAAGGGAAGTGTAGGATACGCAAATCGTGTTAATTTGGCAATGTCAGCATCAAACTTTTGGAGATTTTCCACACTTTTCCGAACTTGACTTTTTATTTGGGCTTAGTACATCTGCTGAAGATATGCATCTCTATATCTCTAAACGTAAAATTAAGAATTCACAATTTTCTTGAATGTGGCTAAAAACAGTCTGCAAAATTTCAAAGGCTTCTTCACGTAAGGCCACTGTTAATTACGTTACTTTCTGCTTGTTGCTCTAACCATTAGCTACAGCTGCAGCTTCAAACTGTTTGTTGTAGTTTCACCATGGAACTTTACCATCAAAATTTAGAGGTGGAATCTTTAACTCGTGTATGACTTATGCTTGATCGTTTATTAAATATTCGTTTGTGACCATTTTCTTACCAGGAGTATTTATTTGGTTTATTCTTTCTTTAAGTAGTTTCATTCCATTTTCTAATTTATCTTCTATCGCATCTATTTTGTTTGAACTTTGCATATCACTTTTATTTAAAATTTTTTGTTTTCTATGTTTTTTCGTATTTCTTTTTCTAAACTAATTTTTTTAATTCTACCAAATTTTCGCAAAGCCGTAACACAATTTTAGAACCACTTACTTCTAAATTACGTTTATTTAGTTCTTTTTTTAAATCCGCGATTTTTTAATAACAATCGCATTTTAGTTTTTAGCATTGAATTTTATAACGGCTAATTTTTTGTTATTAAATTAAATGCGCAGGTTTAACGAATTAAAACAGTTGAATACACAAACACAAGCAAATCGTACGACTTAATTAGTTTATTTACACAATATCAATGGTTTTCAATCACTCCACACCTAACAACAATTGTAAAGTATTTTAAAACTTAATTTGTTCAAACTAAGTATTTACACAATTTTAAATATAATTATTAAATATAACTAACTAATAAAATGTATCCAAATTAAAGAGAAAAGTGGAAATTTCTAAACAGTACTTGTTATTTACATATACTACTTGGATATTTACGAGATCTGCAGTGTATTTATTTCTTTAAAGGAATTTCTTGTCTATTTATTTATGGTAAAAATATATTGGCCATGTATTCATAGAGCAGTTCATGAGTCATCCAAGGGTTCTCACTTTTACCAATTGCCCATTCATTTGGAAATTTTTCTGCTATGACTTAAGGGACTACAGCACTTGCTGTTAGTAGAACAGTAATGTTAAATTTTTTATTATTTCTAACAGTTGTGAATACAGCTTTGACTTCTTTTTAGCCAGTACTTTCAGGCTAAGGAAGAACGCCGTTTTACAATAATAAATATGCAACGTGGATTTTCTAAAATCTGATCAAAAGAGTTATCTTTTAGATGGGTTTGAATTTCTTTAAACCATATAGATGTTTTTGACTAACGTTTTAAATGTTAAATTATGGTTTTGACAAAGACTGATATCTGGATGCCTTGGCATGGAAAGAGTCATACGTTTACGTCTTGGCTCAGAATTAATGCCCAATTTAAGTTTATGTTTCCATTTACTTATAGGAAAACTACCTTGCGCCATACATTTAACCTATTGTATTAAACCAGACTCTCGCTCTTGAAAAAAACTACTATTAGAACTCTATTTTGCTTTAATAGGTACCTTGTCTTTATGTTTATCAGTTAATGTTTCTAAAAACATTATGTTTCCTTGCGGCAGTTTTTTAAGGCATTCCTCTATTTGAATTTACCAGAGCAACTAGCATACTAGCTTCAGAGTAGTTACGTGCTGATTACGTACCATACCTATAAAGAAATTTAACTTAAAGTCGTTCAAGTTATTCAGTGATCGACACATTAATGTTTTAAATTTTGACACCGTTGGTCAAATATTGGAACAGTTCGGTATTAACAGATACTTTCTAACGCATTTAAACACAAATCGTATATTTACTATACCGAATAGGTACCATTATTCTTTTAGTGATCTTAAAGTCAACACCCAAAAAATTTGCTTTGTGCTTAGAAACATACGTTAAAACATTTAATAACTTTTAACTAAATTATAAACTAGTGGTGTGGTACAATAGTTGACTCATAGAAATTTTTGGGTAGGATGTTTTATGCATTTGAATATTGCAGTGTCTGTCATTGGAACAGTGTCGGTTATTGGTCGTTTTACCTTAGTATATAATTTAAATTAAGTTACACAGATTAATTTTAACTAAGGTAGCGTAAGTTAATAATGTAGGTATAGTACACTAAAAAATCGAGCTATTTGTAAGAATTAGATTATATTTTTACGTTGCTTGTTTTCTGTTAGCCGAAAGCAAACTGCGAAAAATTTTTTGGCAAATTCAATCAAGATTATTTAACCCTTTCAAGCATAATTTAAAAAAAAATGTTTTAAGGTTTAAAACGATTAATTATAAAGTTACAGGTAAATTTGTTTAAACAAATTATTTTTTTTGATATTTTCAAAAAAATATGGCTATCCATTATAGTGGACACCATGCATTAAATAAAACTAATAAAAATTATTAATTTTTATTTTCGTGAGAATATTTAAAACAATCAGGGCATAGTGGTTCATTACATTTTGTGCAAATATCTTTGGTTTTCTCTTTACAGATGTACGAATGGAATCTTCTACAATTTTTTGCATCTGTCAATTTTGGCCAATGGCCAAATCCATCTTGTCTTACTTCCAGAGGTACACGATGAACTGGTAAACGTTTTTTTTTTAAATTCTAGGGGGTGTTGCTGAGCGAGGTCTTTCTCTTCTATTTTGTTTATACACACCTAGGTTAATTAGCGCTCTAGCTACGCTGCCTTTAAACTAAAGAAAGTTTGTCTTAAGTTTTTCTTTCTTGCGTGACAAGATCCAACTGTTAACAACTGCTACGTCTAGAAAGTGCATGAAAATTGTTATATACCAACGCTTGTTCTTCCTCTTCAGAAGGTACAACGTCAACATCTGATCTAACAAATCTACACCTCTCATATTTGAATTATATAATGCCACGCAATAAGGTCTGTTTATTGTGGACATGGTTTTTGTTTTCTTGGTCCACCGTTTAACAGTATCTTGAGGTTCTACTCCTGCACAAGTTGATGCAATATGAACATTTTGTGGCGGTTGCAGCTGAGGTGCTGCCTCTACCTCGACGTTATAGATCTTTGTCCGACTCTAAAAGTGAAATCACGTTTTGCAAGCGATTTGCCCTCAACGTTCCAGTTCGCCAAATTTTTCTTCGTTTAAGTTCTTCTAACAAAGGTATGGAGCAAAATAAATTGTCAAAAAATACTTTAGTGTTTGTGTTTTTCAAACTTTCAGTTAGACGAAGTACTACATCAGCACATGCTTCTAAATGAAAAACTTTTTGCCCATCACTATGTGCTCCTTGATAAATCTCAATTTGAAACATATATCTACTAATTCCAGCTCTTACCCACACTTTTACTCCCCACTTATAAGGCTTATTTAGCAAATATTGTTTTATGTCTAATTTTCCTTTTAGTGGAATTATCTGTTCGTCGATTGACTGGTATTCTTAATTGTCAACAGCACTAAAAAAATTTGCTTGTAATTTATCCAGAAACTGATTTGTTGCTATTATTTGGATCAAGTTTTGCGTTATTCACACAGTGCAAGTGTCTCAAAATCGATTCATATCTGCCTACTGACATAGCCTTTGCTATTACATCCATTCTTAACCCTTCATCACTAGACCAGTAAAGCCGTATCTTTGGATATCTTACGTCCGACATAACTAAATTTACGCCTAAGAATATATATAGCTCTTCTTTCGTCAAACCAAAATTGTGTTTATTATTTTGAGAGGCATATAGGTTTGTCTGAAGAACTATGTCTTCCAATAAATCGTAGGAAAACATTGTCAAAAAGTAGTCCACAGGCTGATTACCTTCAACGTGAATGTCACTTTTTCCAACATAAGGAGGCATAGTACCAGGACCATACATACAATCCTGTCCTGCTTTCCATTTCGTGGGATTTTTTTTACAATAAATGCGATAATGGTAAGTCATCTTCCGAATCATAATCAGATTCCAGGTTCACATTCTCAATTTCTGTCAATCAAATAATTCTTTTCGTCACTGGAATCTATATCTCATGAGCGACGTGAGCTTCTTCGATTTCAGAAAGAACACACTATAAAACAAACAAATTATTAATATTTCTAAGCAATGCACGCTGTCCACTACAGTGGACGGGTATAAAATGTGCCACATCGTTTGAAATTTTGCATTCTTTGACAAATACGTTGTTATAACATGATGTCCACATCTTTAGAAACATAATACATATTTTCTTACCTTTTTTGTTGGTTTACAACAAAAATATTAACCGGTATTTCATCAATACTCGTGTCTGCCATTATGATTTGCACAATAACAACAGAGTACGTGATATCTGCTAATTCAGCGTTCTCAGGAAAGTTGACTTTGCTTTACATGTACTTATATAGAATCATTTTACAGATTTCTAATTTGAAATTGCAGATTACTTTACGTGTGTCGGTGGTACTGACCAAAATATGAGATGTCCACTAAACTAGACTTCGTGCACGAAAGGGTTAATCATCCTACTAACAAACTGTGTGTTAATTATTCGACGTTACTTTCTTGTACTCTAAAGTAGATATACTGCAAATTTACGATGTCATAAAACTGTAAACTAGCCATCAGTTGGTGCAGTTAGTAGTAGTGCCCGATTTTTTTTTGCTAATTTTTTTGAAATTAAACGCAAACATGCGTTTAAAATTATATGCTAAATAAATTTATAACGGCGACAAAATGTATCTTCTTAGTGGAATTTTGTTACATTTTTACTATTACGTGTATTGTATATTCTTGGGATTTTTTGCAAATTTGCACCATCTGTTTTCGTCATATCAACAACTCCTAAAAAGTTCTTTGTTGTATCGATTACGTATTTGGATGATTTTCTTTTCGAGATAAGTTGCTGTTGATTGGATTATGGTTATAAGCTAACCCAAATGCAGTAATGTAATACATTTTTTAAAAAATTACATTATTAACCATGAGTTACAAAGTTGTTTTTTTTTTAAATAAATTTTACTAATCGGTACGTGCAGATAAACCAACACAATATGAACACGTTTTACACGTTTATATTTAGGTTTAAACATAATTAACGACTAAACTTTTTGTTTATTCTAAAGTTTTTGTTATTTATGGTAATGCTTTGGGTAATAAATTTGTCGGTCTTTGGTACAGAATTTATTCGCTATGTCTTTTTCTACGATTGTCGGTATTTTTATTTTAATTGCGGCGTTATGTGGTAAGTTAAATTTTACATATAAATTAACAATGTTTTTATTTTACTTTGATGTTTTAGGTAATACTATTACAGCAGTAGATTTAGCACGTGATGGGCAATTTCCATATCAAGTTTCTTTGAGAACTTCGTCAAATGTTCATTTTTGCGGCGGATCTATAGTCAACGTACGATGGGTGTTAACATCAGCTCAGTGTTTAACGTTGTAATTAAAATTTTTCTACTCGATTTTTTAAATATTATTTTAGGACAACTAATTTTGTGGTTGTTGTTGGAACTAACAGTTTAGAATCCCCAGGTATTCCGTACTCAGTGGAGCTGTTTATTAACCATCCTTTATTTAATCGTGACACAAAAGTTTATGACGTGGGTGTTGTAAAGACATCAACGTTTATATTATATTCTAAGACGATTCAACCAGTAGTACTATCATTTATTCCGCCTACTACCGGAGTTCCTGCAGTTGTAACTGGTTGGGGAGTTACTACTATTTCTTCATCTGCTACGTCAAATAGCTTACAATATTTAAACACTAATTTAGTTAGTTACACAGATTGTAGAAATCAAATAACGGATAGTACATTAACTATTCAGTCGACGCAAATTTGCACGATTAAACCACAAGCGGGAGATTGCGTAGCGGATATTGGCGGTCCACTTGTAGCAAGTTTTATGCAATATGGTATAGCATCAGACTATGCTTGCGGTATAAGGTATGCCGATTTGTATACAAGTGTTCCAACCGTTTATCAATGGATACAAACAAACACATTTAACTTACTCTAACTTCTTAATAGTACATTTTATATTATTCTCAGTTATGTATTAAATAATAATAGGTATTTTACTTGGTTATGGCAAACTTAATTTATCAAGCATAGAATGTTAGTTTTAATTTTAAATAAACTACAAACTAAACGTTTATTTTATTTTTTTTTAATTTCATTTCCTTTAAAACATTTGGAATATTTTGACGTATCGTATTAACAGCGGAGTATCTTCTGCTAATTCAAAATTTTGTCAATTGTCAAATTTGAACCAGAATGATAAATAGTACCCACTAAAGTTTGCACTATTTTAAATTCTAGAATTTTATGAGTTTTTAGGTTGTCAACCTTAATATAGAAACAGACGTGTTTTTATGTTTTTTGAAAAAAATATTTATCGGTAACAAACCCGTCTGTAAAGTTTGCGTCACATTGTATAACTAGTTTTATGCTAAAACTCTACATTTTCCACAACGTCTTCTTTTACTGTCAACTTTTTCATTTAAATTTCAAAAAGAGTTTTCTGTAATATACTGCTAACAGAAAATCAACTTTCTCTCGGAAAAGATATTTCTTAGTTAAATTATAAAACGATTCACTCTATGGTTCTTGAGTTTCTTGATTGGCGTTAAGTGTATGGTGCATAAATTATATCATGATAGTCGTTTTTTTAGGTTTTAGGTTGAAATTCCAAGGGTATCACTCTCTTGTAATTTATATAAGATAAAAACCATTTATTGTCAGCAACGCTCCTATTTGTACCGTAAATTGCTTTGCATAATCTCAATAAAGATTGAATTGGTACAAACAATTTTCTCTCACCATTTACTCTCTCATCTCAGCAAGAAAATAGCATGTGTCTAAATTAATAACAAGTTTCTTGAATAAACCGGAAATTGCTTCAGCTGTGTCGTAAAGTACTTGCATATTTCTATCGTGAGCATTGTCAAATCTTAAATGTGATAATATCATCAGAAAACGTTTTTTTACCAATTAGCCGATCCTGTTGGTAACAACTACTACAACTAGCTGTGATGTCAATGTATGGGTGTGCCGAAAAATGCTTAATAAAAAAAGAAAAGAAATAGGCGCCATTTTGTTTTTTGGAAAAATCGTCGGCTCAGTGACACCAGAGTACGTCTGAACCCACTACTATCGAGGAGGTTAAGAGAAAAGTAAACGGTTAATGATAGAAAATAACACTGTTTATATATACCTGTATACATACATAAGCTAACTTGGTCAATATTTTTGTAAACGCCATATGTATGTCAGTGTTTATTTCAGCAAATTTTTTATTTTAAATTTAGAGAAGGTGCCGCTAGCCGCCTACTTTGAAAAAAAAATTTAATTATTGTATTTCCTATTCCAATTTTCTCTTATCTAACTCGTCAGTCGTTTGAACGTACGACTGTACGTACATATCAAGTTGTCACAATTAATTATAAAACTTTTTTTGCGTGTAATATAATTAAAGGTTCTCTTAATTATCAAAATATTGCATATTTTTATTAAATTTGCTAATGCAAATTTGTTCGTTTGGAATGTAAAAGTTAAGCCGACAACTTTCACTTTATATTGCCCAATCGAAGAGACTTTGCATCAACAATTATTGTCTGTGATCTATACTTACATACTAACAGTTGATCGCATTTATGTAAATTTACCTAGCTTTTCTTTACTAACCTCTATTTTTGTGATAAAACAAAAATATATTCGTGTTACAACTTGTGTGTTGTTATCTTTCAGCCTTGGATAGATTTAAACGGTGTCTTCCATTTTAGTTTCTAACCGTTTTGGTGCCTTTTTGATCTTACATTATATTTAGCACATCTAGGCCTGGGATCTTCCTGCTGATTCAAGCGAGATAATCGCCAGAAATTAAGTTACGAAAAAACCCTCGTAACAGAATTTGACGTCCCACTGGCTAGGGCTCTATTTCGTGTGTGCATTATAATTCCTTCTAATTTTACTGATTTTTTTATCTCGTTATTGTTACTAGTAGGTTTGACTCGATCTTGCTTTTTTTGTGTCATTGCAAAACCTTTGAATTTAGTTCGCTAACATTTTTTATATTTACAGCTTAGTGTTTGTACGTTGATTGCTGTGCTTTGATTTTTTAGATTAACTCAACTACGTCTATTAACCCTTTCTTTTTATTAAACTATTTTATTGGTGATGTGCGCTATACAATACCATCGTTATTACTTGTAGTTATTTTTATTTCGATTGGGTTTTACACGTACAATTTTGCTTCACGTTTAGTTTAGTTCCCTTTAAAATTTTGCCGTACCTTTTGGAAAACGTGAGCGAAGCTGTGCCTACTATTGAGTTTTTTTTTCTATTTTTTTTTCTTATACGTTTTTAAAGAAATCCTGTCACGAAGATAGCTACTTGGCGTTAAGAAGTAAATCGGCTTTGAAAGCTGGAGTTTCAATACGAATTACTTTCTCTTCGGTTCGATCCCAAGATGATTGTTGAACCAACTCTTCTTACTTCTTTAGATTCTGTGGTTGAAATTGAAGTATAAGTAGAGACTACTTCTGCTCCTTCAAAAACAGCTTTTACTAATGTTTTGATACCTAAGTGGAACTTGACGTTTTTGGTTCAATGTTTGTTTTCGCTCACCGAATTCTTAATTAGTTGTGTATGTCGCGTAGTGTCTCTCCACAGAATTTGTTTAATTTTGCCTCTGAAATCACGACTGTCTATTCAGAGTAAATCGAGATTATTTGCGTTCTTGGTTAGATGTAGTATGTTATTAAAATTAGAATCATTAGATTATGAAACGGTCGGTAAAAAATATTATTCATTATCGTCGTGTTGCTACTCCTTTCTCTTCTAATTTTTCTGATGATTGGTTACTCTCTGATTAGCTGTTTGGTAAATATAATATCCGTTTCTGTTATTGTCTGTGGTGGATAAGTTAATTCCTGGTAGAGAACTAGATTTGTGGTCCACTCTAGTCATTGGCTTAAGAATTGGTGGCTGATCGATTTGCTAGTTATTTTCTTTACTGAGTTTTATTGATATAATAATTGTCGAATGTAACCAGATTTCGTATTAGTGATATTGTTTCGTTGGTTTAAGGTTGGTACTTAATGGTATTTGTTGGACCTTTAATGATTTTGATTTCTTTTTCTGAATTTAGTATGTTTTGAGCTTTTAGTTAATTTGCCTAATAGGGACAACCGTAATGGGTTACAATTTTGGTTTTATTTTTAAAAAGTGTATGATACCGTCTTTAGACGACTAAACAGCACTGTATCACTACCCGAGTCTATTGTTGATGGGTTTTTTTCACTATGTATTGACGTTGTGGTTTTTTGTTGTTTCTTATTGCATTTTGGGCGGTTGATTGGGCAGTAAAGTAGGTAACTTAAGTTCGGCTATCTAGGGAAAGGTATTCAAGCCGTACAACATCATCATACTCTCTTTTCTCCTTTTGTTTTTCTGTTTTTTTTCTCTTGTTTCGAGAAGAAGAGAGCGCCTGTTGTGTGAACCTAACGGCTGCGAGTTCGAAAAAATTGGTTATCTTTGACCCGGTAGCTTTGAGCTCTGAGCCAGGCATACTTGACTCGTCGAGCAATTGCGAGCTGTAGTCCTTTTTATTTTTGGTTTAAAGGCAGAACTTTGGGATGTTTTTTTCTTTTGTTTTATTTACTTTTAGGGTAGGTGGGTTTCCTGGGACTTAATCATGTTCCTTCTTGCATGGTCGGAAGACTATTGGAGTTAAACGAGTACTGGTTGCGGTGACTTACGCTTGTGTGGACTAACGTTGGGGAGCCCAACGACGTGCTTTTACATCTTGTAGCGAGAGCTTAAGGTGTGTTTAAGACTTTGACGCCACTTAATCGTCCGGCACTTTAACGAGGAAACCTTAGGCTGTAATAGGATTTCTAGGGTCATTTACTAGTTCTGTGGCTTTGAGTACCGTTCCTTTCCCATTTTTCCATAGCATCTTTGTTTTTTCCTGATGAGTTTTCTGAGACTTGCAATCAGAGTAGGATTTGTATCTGTGAGTTGGAGTTTTATGGGATCTTAGGGCATTGTTCTTGACCGTGGTTTAAACTTCTCCACGTTATAAATATGTGTAGTACTTTTCATGTTTATGTGAAAGTTGTTTTCTATTTTTATGATTTAATTTGATTATTTCGTAATTTTTATTAGCAATTTTGAATATCCACACGTATTCCATTAATGCGGATATATTAATACCTGTTAATCAAAACTTTCAATTAAATACTACAATTGTAACCGAATTGAAAGACCGACTTACTAAGACATCAATATTAAACTGGTTAAAACTTAGTGTATCTAGTTTTGTCTCATAGATCATATAATACAAACAAAACTTATTTCTTATGACGCAATTTTTTTGAAATTCTGGGAAAGCTGCCGTTAGCTAGCCGCATACCTGAAAAGAAAAAAGAATGTAAGTATTGTACTTGCTATACTAATTTTTTGCGTTGTCAGTCATTTTGACGTACGACTGTACGTAATATTAGATTGTCACAATTTATTAAAATTTTTTTTATGTGTAATATTATAGTAAGGGGTGTGTTCGGATTCCCTTAATTATCGAAATATTGCGTATTTGTATTATATATGGTAGTGTTAATCTATTCTAGACCGACAAGTTTAATTTTACGTACGACGTGTTGCCCAACCAAAGAGAGTTTGCATCAACAATTATTGTCTGTACCCTAGTAGCACACAAAGTTGGAACCATAGGGTTCCGATCTGTTTCCGATATTTGAATATTGGCCATTTAAAACCCATCTTGTTACAATATTAGCAGCCTATTATTACCCAATGTAGTAAAACCATGTAAAACAGACGTTGAATTTATATAGGATAACCAATATTGAATGACCACGTAAAATTAAATTAGATATAATATTGACAACCTATCGTTTTTAAATATTGTAAAGCAACATAGAACCTACATTAAATTTATATAAGTAGAGTAATATGGATTGTGTGTATAAAACCGATCTTAATAAAATATTTGCAAACTATTATTGTCTTATATTGTTAAAAAAAATTTGATTACTATACTATATACTATACATAGTTATTAATGACTATTATTCAATTGAATCTTTAGTCAATATTTTTAATATTTTAAAAACGTAAAACTTTGTACATACTTAGAACTTGTCAATGCTACATTTTTAAATAAATCTATTTTTAGAAAGATTTACGAAAGTTTACCTGGTTATAACGGTAAGAGTATAAGGATTTGTCTCTAAGTAAATAAAGATTAAATAAGTGCATAAATGCAACGTGTAGAAACATCGAATGTAGGACAATTGAAGATATTGTAGAATATTAAATAGTAATATGTAAATATTTGGCTCAAATTATTTTTTGTTACAACTTATTATTTAGGTAGATGTGAAGGGATTTGTCTCAAACTCAAAGTATATACATATGTATGACATTGTCAACAAAATTTTACAATTAAAAATTTAAAACGTTATATAATTATAATTTATAATGCAATCAAATAAAAGTAAATGTTTACATAATTGTATTTTGTTGATTAAATATTTAAAACATTGGATTTTTGCGTTTTACTTTTGTATTTTTATGTTTACGAAAAATTGTTTGCTCAAGGTCGACAAGTTTTACTAATCCTTTGTAAATAGCTTTATTGTATTTTCCTACCTTTTATCTAATACGCACTTTTCTTTATGCCACTAAGTTGTGTTTGCAGCAGGTACTTACTTGGATTTAACGTAAGTAAATTTTTTTATTATAACATTAAATCTCATTTTTAATTGTATAATTTGCCATGTTTGCAGTTTTTAATTTGGGTTTACTCAAGTTTAGATAGAAACATTTTTTAGTTTGAAAAAGTAATTTAACCCTATAAATAACATTATAATACTGCTAATCCATTAAATTCGTTGTCTTAAAATAAACAAATAAACAAGTACCTACTTAATATATCCAATTTAATAACTAGATTATTACAGAAATTTTAAATATTGCTTCTATTCAACATCAAATTATCAGTTTCAAGCTATTGTATGTAATAAACTGCCGATGAAAAGTAAAGAATCAAGATGTTGAAGATTTAGAAGAACCGAAAAAAATAAAACATGGGTAAGTTGCAATTACGAATTCTAGAAAAAAAATTTGATTTTTTTTATAGCGATACGAAAAAAATCCAGACGATAGCTTTGTACTCAAGTTTTAGAAGAAAGAATAAATTATCATTTTGTAGTACAATAAAAATTTACAAAGTTATATTAGCTAAGCTGTAAATATACTTTAAAATTAATATATTTAGTATTCATTTTTGTTAAATTTGCAGTTGAACGCTGATTCCAATAAGTGCAAGACACAAATATTCGAAAATCTTGTTACTGATGTTTATAGCAACCGCTGTGCCGAAGAAAAATTATTACCTTTTAGTTAGTTTTATGTATTATTGTTTTTTGTATGATAATTAATGTTTTTAATTTAATTAACTATAATTTTTGTTTCTTATTTTTATCTAATTCATTGCTGAAAATAATAATTTTAATACATGTAAAAAAATTGTCAGTGTTTTTTGTAGACAATAAAGAATAAATGCGTTACTCAATTATTATAAAATTTATTACTAACAGCTAATCTATTTAATATAAATAAATAAAGTTTGATTTTGAATCTAGAACAATTGTTGGTGACCAATGTAGGACAAATCCAGGTTGCCAATAAAGAATAGAAGTTGGTTCTCAATGTAAAACTGATACACGTCACCAATGTAGAATAGATGTCGGTTACCAATGCAGAACTAATATAGGTTATCAATGTACAATAGTTGTCAATTTTCAATTTAAAATAGATGTTGGTTGACAATGTATAACCTAGATAGGTCACCAACGTAGAAAACACATTGGTCATCAAGCTAGGACCAATATTGGTTGCTAATAGAATAGAAGAATACAGATTGTTGCCAATATATATACTATATATAAAAGTGTTACATTTTAATGTTGCACAAACATTGATAACCTATCTCGATCCAATCTGGTTGTGCTACTAGGGTAGTTAATAATATATTCGTGTTGCAATTTGTGTGTTGTCATTTGTTCTGTTTTAACCTTAGATAGATATAAACGGTGTCTTCCATTCTAGTTTTTAACCGTTTTGACGCCTTTTTAATCTTACGTTATAATCAGCACATCGAGACCTGCGATCCGCCTGCCAATTCAGCTGAGGTAGTCGCCATGTTAAACAAAAAAGTGATACGACACTGTTTTTCTTTGCCTATGTAAAATTAAGGAAATTGTACTGACGAGGTTTTCAAAATAATATATTAACTTGTAATAACTAATGTTTGTAACAATAGTTTTTATAACACTAAAGTGTAACTTGCCTCTAAAATTTGACTGATCATAATTAATTTAGTTAAAAATAAATTTTAATCACAGTTAGTATTCATATTTTAGTTTTGTCTAGCTCTGACTTCAATGTCATGAAATTAAAATAAAATGCGTTTTTAGCAACTCATTACGTTGTTATGCAACCTAGCTTTGTGTGTTATTTATTTACTGTTAATTTTCAATATTTATTACTTTAATTGCTTAAACAATTTATTTAATCGCATTAGGAAACGTAGAAATTATATTATAATTGCACATTATATGTAATATTGGTGTCTATTTATTTGTTATTGATTAATATATTTATTTACAACATTATAGTTTTATTTTAAGATATATTATACTTACACATTACAAAAGGTATTGTGTAATTGATAAAATATATTTAATTAAGAATTTTTTTTAATTATCAGTTTTTTTCCAGTTAAAAGCAGTTTTTTCAGCATACATTAATAATACCTCAGGCTTTAACACTAGTGAGTTTCTGGAATTTATACGTCACTATTATACAAATAAGATATTACCGTATCTTTTATATCTATATACATATTATAAAAAGTACAGTTTTATGTTAACTGTAAGTTAACATTATAAACTGTTATCAAGTAAATCTTAAAAGTAAATTTTGGTTATTTAATGTAACAGATTTTTCTTGGAAAGTGAACAGAAAAAAGAATTAAATATTTTTATATTTTAATTTAAAATTATAACTTAATATAGTTGTACTTATTTGTAAAACCGTGTTTCCTAAAGAATTCTTACAAATAAAAAATAACTATATTTTTCAGCAAATTTTTAAACCCCACAGTAGACTTAGAAGCACAATATTATTAAACAACAACGAATAGCATCTCCTAAAAAATTAAAAAATAAAATGTGACTACTTTTTTTGCAAAATAAATTTACCCATTATTTCACTCAATTGATTACACAACAAAAATATTTTTTTGGCGTCATCTGGCTAGCGGTAGCTTAAATATAACATTATTAAAAGTTAATACTTGTTGTTCTCCATAGATAGCTCCTAGATGTTACAGCAGAATTTACTAATAATTATTGTTCGCACAAGTTTTCGTTATCGTTGTTTCATAAGAGGGAATAATGCTGTAATAAAATTATTTTTTGAATTACAACTGTGCGCATCTTGTGTTTTTAGCTTGTAGTAAATGTAATAGAGCTATTTTTAGAGCTATTTCAAACACAATAAATTTAGAGCATGGTGAGTACAATTTCTTTATATTTTAATTTTATTTACTACTTAAGTTAAGTTAGTGCGTTTTTTTTTAGTTTTTATTGCAACCTGAAGATTTTTTTTTAAATTTGAACAAGAAAGTGTCTTCTAAGCAACGTGATAATTTTTTAAAAAAGACGGGTTATTTTGATCATAGGTAACATTGATTCAGCTCTTCTTTTCGTCAAATGACAAAATAATAATACAGGCTGGATGGCAACAAATAATGACATTTTGGAGCACATCGGTTGTGTAAAACGCTGGTCGACAACTGCAAAAAGAAAAATTCATATTCCTCAACCTGCATGATCAAGCTGTTAACAATTTACAGGATCATCATCGTACTATCGCTAATAATACATAGTAGCGACTAATTCTATAATTTAAAAAAAACAAAATAAATATTAATTACTACACGTGTTACAATCTTTCTTAATATTTTGTTGAATTAAAATTAGGCGATGCTTTATTGAGTATTGATGACTTCGTCGGTAATGATTTCATATAATTTATAGTTTATACGTAACACGTGTAACACATGTTATCCAAAAGAAAACTTGCTTCTAATAAACTTGAAATTAGTCAAAACATTGAATTCCTATAAAATACAATTGAAATTATTTATATCGTCTACACTTCTTACATCCTGTTCACGTTGTTATTCTCTCCCTGTTTTCTTTTTCCTCTACCACCTAACGCGGAACTTTTAAAATTTGAAATGTTTTTTCCTAGAACTCGGCCATCCTGCTCGTCCTCTGACCCGGAAAACAAAGATTGGTGAGATGCTGTTGTAGGCAAAGGCTTCATATATTCGACACAGGTGGCATTGAACTCTTGTAAAAACCTATTTTATTAACGTCGTACGTGTCATTGAACT
This sequence comes from Aquatica leii, assembly GCA_035610365.1. NCBI lineage: Eukaryota > Metazoa > Arthropoda > Insecta > Coleoptera > Lampyridae > Aquatica > Aquatica leii. The sequence goes on from CM069435.1 coordinate 114,980,086, forward strand.
TTGTTCTGACTGCCCGATAAGATCCAAGAAATTTAGTATTGAATTTCGTACCTGGTTGGATGCGCTTAGTAGCTACCAAGTCATTGGTTTTGTATTTCGTCGCTTCACTTCTCATTAGATTGTACATCTTTTTCTTTTTTTGTAACTTACTTATTTGTATCTTAGCTAATATTCTCAATACTACTTCTTCTTTATCGAATTTTTTTATCTCTTTTACAATGAATTTAAGCTTTTGGTCTTCCTTACGTCTTATCTTTGTTTTAATTATTAACTGCATAGGGGTCATTCCTATGCTGCGATAGTAAGTAGAATTTAAAATTTGTTTAAGTTTGTCTACGTTTTGGTGTTATCCAAGAGTCGTTCATAGAAAATTTTGTAAGGACAGAGATAATTGTTGCATTAACCCGCTCGACTTGTCTATTAACCCTAGGTAAACTGGCTGTAACTGCGAGGTATTTTATGTCTTCTTCTTTACAGCATTTTTCAAATTTTGTGGCGTAAACGCTGTGCTTCTGTCCGAGATGATATATTGTGTGTTTCAAAACCCTTCAGCCTTCAACTACAGTCGTTGATTTGGTAAGAGATAACCATACAAACTTAAAATCGACGACTAGAATATGCTTGTTGTTCTTATTGTTTGACCTTAAAGGTCCTAAATGATCAATGGGATATGTGTGTAAAAAAACTTGTTACGCTGAATTTCCTGTAACAAGAAAAAAAGAGCGATGGTTATCTCAGTTGTTCCCGGAGATAGAGTCGTAAGTTTCGTAGTGTTAGGTTATACATTAATTTAAAAAGGCAAAAGAAGTGATGACACAAAATATATATTTATATCAATTTTTATCCAACATTAACACGTAAACCGGTAACACAGATCAAAAATTACGCTCTTAACTAGGCTACACGCCATACAGCAAAATGACTTCAACGTCCTAACTTTTACATTAGAAAAATGAATGACTTTAAATGCGCAAAATAAAACATAAAAGTACGGAAAACGAAGATTTAGAGACTCAAAGCGCACTGCATACTTTGTAACACAACAAAACAATCTAGTTATTAATTGTGTTGACTACTTAACATGTAAATACAATCATTTTTAGAATCTACACGACCAACGAAATTTTAATCATAAAATAGAAATTGTAATACTTACATTTATGTTTTATCCAGTAAGGGTACTAGTTATTGCGTACCAGTATTACCTAAAACTTAATTGAAATCTAACACAAAAACGTGCATACAGGGTTGTCACAAATAAATTCCCTTTTTAAATCTTGCAATCATTAAAGATAGCGAATACGCAGAGTTTTCTCTCGACTTCATATTGTATTTAGTAGTCAAAGTTTCTTCTAAAAGAAAATATCGTAAATGCTTACAACCTTCTGACAGTGCAAATCGTTTTAGTTACAGTTAGGTGAGGTCATGATAATTTTACACAAATATGATATCTGCTTGTTATCTCCACCAACAAAAGAAACGTGTGCGAGTATGGAAACCCGCTATAGACAATTATGAAAGAATCAAATTAAACCCGTATACACAAAAAAATAACGTCTTACCCCAAATAAAGACTTTTGCTCAGATTGCCACAAAATTCGATTGCATATTCACGTGGAATTTCGTGAAACACTTAACGATAAAAGTCTTGTTGGGCGTAGACACCGTTAAACGGAGGTCTGTGTTGCACAAACATTACCGAAAAAAAATAAAATCGTGTTTTAAAATTTGACCACGAAAAGTGGGCGTGTCGAGAAAGTATCCAATATTAGAAAATTTTTAATATGCCACATTTTTAACATAACAAATAGATAGATAAAAACCTGACAGTAACTAAAATCAAAAATAGAAATCAAGGCATACGCCAAGGACAGAACCCTAAAGTCTAAAATCAACACAAATACAATAACACCCAACCCAAGAAGAAACGTACAGAAAAGACCTTTTCCCAGTTTGCTAAACATCATCAACCAGATGTGTTTAAAAGTCGCATGAAGCGGAATGATACTCTAAAAAACCAAATCTCCAACCAACGGAAATGGAGCATCAGAAAAAGGTACTCGTTGAAAGTCGAAATCAGTCGTTACGCTATAAAAACAAGAGAACAACGCTGTCCTATAAACCTCACTAACGGACAATACAAAGCAAAGCAAATAGAAAAAGAAAAAGTACAAGAACAAAAGAAGATTAGTCCACGGTCAAGGACAACGTTTTAAAATCGCGTCAAATCCCAGCCCAGAAATACAAATTCAACTCCAAATATAAGTTTCCAAAGCTAACCAAACTAAAAAACTAAAAAGATCATGGTTTTTAAGACATGTAACTTTACCAAGCGGAGCAACTTGTTTTTCCTTTTGCGCAGCACACATACGACAACGCCGAATATAGTTAGCGACATCTGCGCGTAAGCAGAGTCAATAATAACGTTGCAAAATCCCAGCCGTAGTTTTCTAAACATTACAGCGTCCAGCGACAGGAGGATTGTAATGGTTACGAATCATTTCCGTACGTTGTTCTGTAGGAACCACTATTTTCCAGTCATCCGAAGAATCAAATAAGAAAAGAGTAGCAACACGACGATAAAAAATATTATCTTTAACAGACCATTTCACAAACTTATGAAGAGCAAAAACACGTTTATGAAGGTTATTATACCAAGGAGTAGTAGAAACGTATAGAAACAACAAGATTCTTTTCTTTCCAATGCATTATCAAAAAGTCGTATTGTTGTAGCCTAAGAGACCAACAAGCTGATCGTCCTGAAGAACTCAGCAAACGATTTAACCACAGCAAGGAATGATGATCGGTTATCACACTAAAATGAGATCTTTCCACATAAGAACAGAATTTTTCTATGATCCATGACACAGGCAGACATTTTTTCTCAGTTGTTGAATAATGTCGCTTTGCCTTAGTGAGCATCTCTCAACCAATCTAAAATTGAAGTAATATAAGGCAACGGGTAAGCATCTTTCTCAGTCACCTGGTTTACCTTTGTAAAATCAGTACAGAACCGATAAGTGTTATCTTTATTCTTTACTAAAACAATTGGGTTAGACCACAGACTACTCGACGGCTCTACAACCCTCATATTTACCATTGAGTTCAACTCCTCGACTTTCTGCAACGCAGTCGAAAGCGGATAATATCGCTGTTTAATTGGTTCAGCTGAAGGACGTTTTTATGTGCTGTTGAACAAGAGAAGTGAAACCAAGCACTGAAGATTGTTTAGCGAAAGCGTCTGCGACAACATCGTTTAGGATCTGTTGCTGATTAGGAAGAAGTTTGAAGATCGCACTAATCAAGTAAAAAAAAATAACGTCGTGGTCTAATAAGTCAAAACAGTGTTTTTTATGATTAGTTGTTGGAAAACCTAATTTACAAAAGTTCAATTACGCTGGGAAAATTACACAGACTAAATGGCATTTTTTTGAATTGGTACTGGCCCTTATAGGTCACAAAAGCAGAGTACTTCTTATTATCTTTCTCGACATCTACGTAAAATAAACTGTTTTCTAAGTCTATGGTGGAAAATATTATTGATCCTTGTAAGTTATCTAATATATCTTTTATCAATGGCAATGGATAGTGATATTTAACGAGTATCGTTAAAACGACGATAGTTTATACAAATACGTGGTGATTTGTCTTTCTTCTTAGTAACGACAGTCGGATTTGAATACTCCGAACAACTCTCTGTGATTATACCGTCTTTGAGCCATTCCGCAACTTGATTGTCGATAATTTCACGTTCTGCAAACGGTAAGGTTCTCACGTTCTCATCATGTCAAAAGTTTTTTCCTGTGCGCCTTTTATTGCATTAGGGTCTACGTCTAGTTCCACTATGTTGTCGTCTTCGTGAAAATCAATCTTCATTAAAAATGTTTCTTCTTTCGTCTTTGAAATCTTAACTTTATCTTTAGTTATTGATACGTGAGCATGGCAAAGTACGTCTGGGACAACAACATGGATTGCTGTCGAAAATTTGTCATCATCGATAAGGATTGTTGCACGAAAGGAGCCATTGGCCTTGTTATTCCCCGTTATTCTTTCTATGACGTACTGAACTAAAGATTCGTGCTCAATTTAACCCCTACTGGCTAATTCTTTCCTAATTAAAAAATAATCGTTTACAGATTAAATCGTTTTCATTTTTTGTTCTGCTGGCATCTTTTGTAGCTGTGCGTTATTTAGTTTGAAACCAAATTCTTTCAACAAAATTTTCTTTAGGGAAGACCGAGAATTAATTCCTGGCTTGTTTTGTACACAATTTAGCTAGTCTTGTAAACGATTTTTTTGCAGAAATAAATGTGTGTATGTGTGAAGCTCACCCCATCCTAAAAGTGAAGATAAATATTTGATGTCCGATATCAATTTCTCTACCGCGTATTTATCGTATAAACGTATCAAATTTTTGACGTCACGAAAATTCATAGCAAAACTTGGTACACTCCTCGTAGAAAACTTTAATACAATTGCAGAAGTGCTCAACGTTGTTTTTGTTTGCTTCGTCAGTTTCGTTATCTTTGTTTTCGACAGACGTTTGTCGTAATTCCTCAATACCCATTAAGGACTTGCAAATTATTTCCGCTATTTTTGTCTTCGTATGTTTATACTTCAGCCTCAAGATGTTAGCGGCAGATGGTAAAAAATCACACGTTAAAAAAGTGACTTTTATAAAATTTTACTTTGAGTTACATTCATCGGACTCGATTTCAAAGTGAAAGCCGTTGACTGAATCTTTCAGCGTTGACTTCGTAAATAACTTTAAAGAAAATTTTTGTTACAAACGGAGCTGTTTTCAATGCTGCGGCCACAAACAGAATGTCATTTAAAGATAACGTCTTATTATTTATTGATTCAAACTTCAAATATCGTTTAATTACGGGTCTTTATGTTAAAGTCTTTAAATTAATTGTTTTTCATTAGAATTGGGTGCAAAATACCCAAAAGTTAATACACAATTTAAGCAATTTTCTGATGTTATTATGACATTAAAATAAAATTTTATCTACTTCACTAACTATCACTGCACTTGTACACGTTTCTTTTTAAATGTCTATCACGAATGAGCTTCTAATTTTGTGGAAATAGAAGAATAACGATAACTAAAAGAAAACTTACTCATAAATTTTAAATTATTCTTTTTCTCGTTATTTTCTTACGCCTTTTTGGAGCGTCGGAGGTGGTATTTATTAATCTTCATTTATCTAATTCTTTCACTTCTTTATTTGTTGTAGTGTCTCTTTCTCTAACTCTTATATATTCCATCTTTCCCCTTAGCTTCTTTTCCCATGTCCTATCGCCTCCATGACTCTTCTTACAAGCTTAGTCTGTTTTATTCTAATTATTTGTTCATACCAATTCAGTTTTTACATAACATATGTACGTTAGAAAATTTTTTGTATAATTCTTGCGTTATTTTATTAAGCACGTCAACTTTTTTTACTATTAGATAGTCATATAAAGTACAAAAGCTGGAGGCACAAAAATTTGCAAAGATAAACGTCGGTTTAATGTGATCAATTTTGCCGCAGTAGCTTGATGGCCGATTTCCTAGCATCTTCCGCACTTAACAGCCTCAACCCTTTCCAGAATTCTGCAAGAAATGAGACCCACTGCTAGGTTCATCATATTAAGCATAAAGACAGTAGTATCAGCAGGACCATTAACAGTTTTAGATTAGGTGTCATATCTAGCTGGTCTCAGTTTGGTAATTCTTAACTTATTAACTTCGTCTTCGCTTATCTCCCTGGCAAGGGTCTGTCTGACTTTATCTGCTGTTGTCATTTTGTCAAGATCATGAATATGTACTGTTTGGCCAGTACCTTTCAGAGTGCACATTGCTTCAGAAACTTCTACATTAACTTTGGATTGAACTATTTCCAGAACTTTCTGTTTGTCCGAAACAATGAGTAAATGACTATTTCTAGTATTCCTTACCGCATTTAAAAGGGTGTCTACCGTTGCTGGTCCCAGTGCCGTTTTAACCCCCCTAAGAAAGTCAGCATATGTTTTACTTTCATCTTTAATAACTAACGTCCCTAAGTTCTTTGTGGTGGTCGGTGGTATGCTTTTGTTATTTTCCTTGGTAAAGATGTGCCATCCTGAGCGATATGTAATGTGACATTAGAGTCCTTGACCACAAATTTACCATAGTTTTGAACTGGGGCAAGTTTGTTGCCTATCACAGGTAGCCTTAGATGTTTTACATTTGCGGCCTGTGCTCTATCTCCAATTTTCGCAAGTGTAGCATGGCAGCTTCAGTCTAGGACTGGTTGGAGTCGTGTGTCGGGCCACTAATGAATGTATGTTTTACTGTCTCAACCTGGTTTTTCTATTCTCATTTCCAATAATGTTTTCACTTTTGGCAATTATTATATTTCCGAGAGCCAATGATCTCCCTCTAGTTATTTCCGCTACGTTAGAAGGTGTTTTTTTTCCACCGTTAATAATAACGACCGAGTTGTTGAAATAGGCGCTGTCTTTATTGATTGCGTGGAATATCTCAGCAGGCCATTCGTCACTGATCAGCGGCCTCCAACGTGACTGAATGCTTTAAAGCAATCTTGATGTTTCTTGTTTTTAGTCTTTCCCTGGAGAACAGCTTTCCGGCAGCGGTCGCAGAAGACAGGTTCTGCGTGCGAGGTTTGTTTAACTACAGCCTGAGCATGTGTATCAACTTGTTTTTCTGTTATAAGAGCGGGTATGTCGGTCGTGGCAAGTTGGCAGTCAATACTGCAAACTTTGAATTTGCTGTATTTGATATCTCTTTTTGTGTTGATTGATTTTTTGGTGAGATTCAGCAGTGCCCTTGACTCATCAATATCATACAAGAGCTTCGTGAGCTTTTTTTAAAGCAGAGACGTGGCTTTAGGTTTGTCCCGTTCAACTGCCTGCAGGAAAACGTTTAATCTCTTTCTTTTGGCAGTTGACACACCGCTAGAGTCATTCCAAGGCAAATCAACAACTCTAACATTTGGAGAATCGAGATTTCTTGCGGCGCTCCTGCTAGGGATAGACTGGTAAGCTTCTATTCTTGCAGTGGGATTACTAGAGGCGTATGTAAAGTAAAGACATGAACAAGCAGCAGTTCGGTCGTTCCTGGGCCGTACAATGACAAAAAAAAACTGTTATTAAAAACGCACATCTCGTATAAATGCTTAACTTCGTAATACACGTAGATATGAATTAATAAATTAATTATTTTAATTAATAGCACCCATCACAAGGCTCTGGGCCCGGACCCGTATGCACAAAAAAACATTAAATTCTGTCTTATCGGCCTTGTCCTTTCAACACTAAAATTACAAAAACAATACTACGTTGGCAAATCACAATAACTACGGTGTTTAAACGGTTAAAAACAGAATAAAAAGGTTAAAAACCCGCAAAAAAACACTTGACTACACTAACAGTTGACTAGTTACATACGTGCACTAACAATCAATTAAAAACAATAAGTAAAAGGTAAATTATTAAATAAAGAAAGTTAACAAACACACGCACACAGACAACAAACATATCCGTTCGAACATCAATAACAACCGATTTTTGACCTTGACAAATATCACAACTACGAAAAAAATTTACGTGTAACGTTCAATGTGCATTGATTTAAATAACGTTAAGAACGAGAAAAAGGAGATAACAGGTGAAATTAACACAGAAGAAATTAATCGAGCAGAAATTTATTGAATCAAAGAAATACATACTTTACAAAAGGAGAAAGAATTATCAAAGGACTCGCAAATTTTGAAAACTTAGTCTTTTTATTGATTAAAACGGTATATTAACACTCGGCTGAAGACTGCAGGAAGCTAACTTAACAGCTTACAAAAAGCATCCCATTATATTGCCATAGTTCAAAACTAACGACAAAATTAATTTGGAAAGGTTATAACGAATCAATGCATGGCGGAAAAACTCCACATTAACTCTTATATGTAAATATTGGGTTGTTAAAGGTTGACAGAAGATAAAATTAATAATAAGTAAATGTGTAGTTTGTAACAGGTTAAATAGAAAATCGGATATGGTATGTGGAGAATTCATTTTAAATTACCGAAATAGACTTTGCAGGATCATTATACGTTAGATTTAATGATGACGAGAAAACCAAAACATATATAATATTGTTTACTCGTGTCGTTATTCGCTCCAGACCAGAAGTGCAGGATTTGGCAAGAAACAAGAAAATTGAGTGATAGAGTAGATTTTCGGAAAGTTGATAAAGAGTATATAAACTGCATTGAAATTAATTTTTTAGAAAAAAAGAAATTAATTATGACGCACTTAGGAACCGTCTTGACTGAAGTAGAAATTAACTCTAGCCCACTCACATATATCGACGACGATTCAAAAAACTTGTTTATATCAACGCCTTTAAAACTTGTTTGCAAATTTGGAAAAATAAGCAATCAGTTATAGATCGAGACTAAAAATTAACAGAGTGTGAAACTTTGACTAGTGATTGTACAAAACTTAAACGTCCTATTTAATGTTTCTACTCTTTGGAAGTACAAACTATTGCGCCCGCGGTGTTGTTGAAAATATACAGACTCCAATAGTTTTGTCCCCCTTTATTAAAGCGACGGGGTTGGGATAAAATAATAAGGATGTTATGTTGTATAAGGTCAGTTGAGAAAAAAATGCGCTTTAGTAACACTTATATTTGAAACTACATTTTGTTGTTTTGATTTAAACAGAATATTGTATTAGTTTCAAAAATGAATAACAGTTTTTAACTTGGTGCAACCTTTTATTATCGTGCTTTTTAACAACAACGTTGATAATTTATCTTTGTACGATTCCAACGGTTATAATTGTAGTAATAATAGTGTAGTGTTACTAGATAAGGGGATTCGTGCGGTAACATTCGACGTAGAAGGTCGTATTTACATTTACAAACGTAAAAGAGAAATACAAGTGTAGAAGTTGGAGAAGATAGTTAGTGAAGGTGCTGGTGTTAATAGTGGTAGTAAGAAGGAAGCAGGAGAGAAAAAGGGTGGGTAAAAAAGGAAGGGTGTAAAATAATAAATAAATTAACGAAAGAATAGAAACCGTGGTGGAAAATTATAAAACTGACGAACAAGTGTGATTAAGGTGAATATGCAGGGTAATCGAAAAGGTCAGAGACAAAAGATAACCTCCTACATTAATCGAAATTATTACATTTAAAGCGAAATTAAAGCGAATTAGCTACAAGGGTGACGTTTTAAAACACAAAAAAATAAGAAAAGAAGGTAAGGAGGAATTAAGAAAAAAAATAATAAAAATAAATTTTAAAAAAATTAATAAAAAAAAATTAAATAAATAATTAAATTAAAAAAAAATAAATAAATAAGAAATAAAAAAAAAGGGGGGAAAGGGATGAATAAAAGAGAGAGAGAGGAAGAGGGAAAGACAACAAATATTTGAAAGAGGAAAGAAAACAATAAGATCACCAGACATTAAAAAGATATTGGAGGAGAGCGAAGGAAAAACCTCAAGAACAGAAGGAGGAAGGAAAGAAATGGAGGAGTTAAAAGAATTAATGAGAGAAATGATGAAACAGATGGAAGAAAATATGCAAGGAATAAGACAAGAAATCAAAGAAATGAAAAAAGAAATGGGAGAAAGAGAAAACTGGAGAAAAAGCGGAAGACGAGGAAAGATGGAAAAGAAAGAATAATATTGTGATAAAGGGGTGGAGAAGTGAAAAACTACAAAAAGATTTAGCAGTGATGCTGGAAGAAAAATTAAATGTAAAAGTAGAGGTGAAAAAGTGACAATAATAAACAAAGAGAAGAAAAATGAGATGGTGGTGCCGGAAATCGGAGGATGCAAGGAAAAACAGAAGGTAATGGCGGAGAAGAAGAAATTAAAGAATATAAGAATATATATAAGTCACGATTTGACATGGGAGGAAAGAAGAGTGCAAAGAGAAATAATGAACATAGCGGTGGACAAAAGAGCGGAAGGAAAAAGAGTATGGGTAGGGTACAGAAAAATGGAGATAGACGGAGACAGATACATATGGAACGACAAGGATAGGGGACTGAGCAGAGAAAGGAGAGAGAAATTGGGGAACCAAAAGGCAAAAAACTAAAGGGCAAAGGGGGGAGGGTAAAGGAGAGAAAGTTGACGAAATGGCAAAGAAAAGGAATAATGAGAGATGGAAATGGAAAACAAAAAGAAGGAAGAAAAAAAGAAAGTAAGGAAGAAGCACAGGGGTAGGTGAGTGAGCTTAGAGTATTGTTTTGGAACGTAGCGGGAATAAAAAACAAGTAACATGATTTCTGGAAGTACATCAAGGAACAGGATGTAGTGGGATTACAGGAAACATGGATGGAAGAAAAAGAATGGGAGTGGTGGGAAAAAGAGTTGCCGAAGAAATTTGAGTGGGTGGTGCAACATGCAGAAAGAGAAAAGAAAAAAGGGAGAGCAAAGGGGGTTATAATAACGGGAATAAGAAAAAAATGGTTGAACCAGGAAAAGAAAGAGTAAGTGCAACAGAGAAGAGGAGTTGTAGAAAGGAACATACAGTGGGGAAAAACAAAAATAAAAGTAATGACGGTTTATAGCAGAAGAATGAAGGAGACAAGGAAAAACATAGAAGAGATGATAGAAGAGAGGGAAGATGGATTGATAATAGTAGGAGGGGACTTCAACGCAAGAATAGGGGAAGAGGGGGGAATACAAGAAAGAAAAGGGACGCGAAAGAGACAAACAAAGGACAAGGTGATAAATAAAGAGGGAGAAGAACTGCTAGAATTGTGCAACGAAAAAGGGTGGGAAATAATAAACGGGAACAGAGAAGAAGATGGAAAGGGGTAATTTACGTACATAGGAGGAAGGGGAAAATCAATAATAGATTTTGTAATGACAAATGCAGAGGCCGCAGAAAAGGTAAAGACATTTAAGGTGGGAGAAAGGGTAGAGTCAGACCATCAACCACTGGAATTGACAATGGAAGGAAGAGAAAGAGAAGAGAGAGAGGAAGAGGAGAAGTACATAACTAAAAAAAAGTGGACAGAAGAGGGTATAAAAAGATATAAAGAGAGAATAGGGAAAACGGTATGGATAGGGAAGGAATTACAAGAAAGTGTAGAGGAAATGAGAGAGATGATGGAGAAAGCAACAGAGGGAGTCAGATTTAGAAAATGGAAGGGGAAAAACAGGATGGAAGAAATGGTGGGATAAGGAATGCAAGGAAGCAAAGAAAAATGCAAGAAGACCATTAAGACAGTGGAAAAAAGGGAGGAAAGAAAAAGAAGAATACAAAGAAGCAGTATAAATATACAAAAAAAACAGGCGACAGAAAGAAGGAAGAAAACAAAAAGAAACAAGAGGAGCAGATCAAAGGAATAAAAACGGAAGAAGATGTATGGAAGTACCTAAAGAAACAGAGGAAAAAAAACATGACGACAAAGAGAATACAAATTAAAGAATGGGAGATATATTTTTGGAACCTGTTGGGAGGGGAAGAACAAAAGCAGAAAAAAAGAAAAAAGAAAAGACGCGGTAGTAAGACAGGAAGAAGGAGGTAGGGATAGAATAAGTGAAGAAGAAGTAATAGAGGCGATAAAGAATATAAAAAAAGGAAAGGCGGCAGGAGAAGATGGGATACAAGGAGAAGAGTGGATATACGGGGGAGAAAGTGTAGCAAAAAGGATGACGGAAATACAAAACAAAATATGGAAAGGGGAAGCATTTCCAGAGAGATGGAGAGAGGGAATAATATGTCCAATCCATAAAAAAGGCGAAACAAATAAAGTCAAGACGTATAGTGGGGTAACATTATTGAGCATGGCATACAAATTATACGCGACAATACTGCAAGAAAGACTACAAAAGGAAATAGAGGAAAGAAGTTTGGTACCAGACGGACAAGCGGGATTCAGAAAAGGAAGAATGGCGATAGACAACATATATATATATACTGAAACACTTAGCAAATAAAGAACTAGAAAAAAAAATAGGGAAAATGGTGGCACTATTTGTAGATCTAAAAGCTGCTTTTGACAAAGTGAATAGGGAAAAGCTGTGGGAATATATGAAAAGAAAAAGATTCAATGAAAGATTAATACAAAGAATAGAGGAAATCTACGAAGAAACGAGGAGCAGGGTTAAAGTGAATGGGGAAGAGAGCGAGAAATTCATCACAAAGGGAGGGTTGAGGCAGGGATGTCTACTGAGCCCAAGCTTGTTCTCAGTATATACGGGAGATCTGGAAGAGACAATGAGAGGACAACAGACAGGAGGGATAGTGGTAAGGAAAGCTAAGGTATGGTCGTTGGCGTATGCCGATGACATAGTACTGGTGGCTAAGGAGGAAAAGGAAATGAAAGAGATGATGAAAACGCTAGAAAAATACATGAAAAAAAAAAAGAAATGGAAGTAAACATGGAAAAAACAAAGATAATGATATTTAGAAAAGGAAGAGGGAAAAGAAAAAGAGAGGAGTGGATATGGAGTGATGAGAATGTGCAACAAGTGAAGGAATTTACATACCTGGGCTACACAATGAAACAGGATAATAAAGAGAGAGAACACATAAAGGAAAGGGTGAAGAAAGGAAACAGGTTAATAGGACAAGTCTGGGGTGTGGGAGAAAGAGTATTCAAGATGGATATAAAAAAAAGAAAATTGTTGTTTGAAAAATTAATAAAGGGGGTGGTAATGTATGGAGCGGAAATATGGGGCTGGAAGGAGTGGAGGGAGGTAGAGGGGCTACAGGAAAAATACTGGAAATGGGTGTTAGGACTGGACAGGGATACACCGGGGTATATTGTGAGAGAGGAAGTACAGATAGACAAAATAAGAGTCGAGACAGGAAAAAGAGCAATAAAATACGAGGAAGAAATGAGGGAAAGAACAGATTGCAAAATACTGCAAGAATGTTGGAAAGAGATAAAGGGAGGGAAAGTGAAGTACGGGCAGGAGGGCAGAGAAAAGTATTACAAAAGAAACGGGTACGCGAGTAAAGAAGTGGAAAGATTAAGAGAAGAGGTAGTAGGGATAAGGGAAGAAATAATAAGGAGAGATAGAGATATCGAAAAACAAGAAAGATGGACAAAGATAAAAGAGGGCAGATATAATAGGAATTATAAAGATATCAAGGGTGAAGGAGTGCCGGAATATTTAAAAGATAGAGAGATTAAAAGCAACAAAAACAAAAAAATTGTAGCAAGGTTCAGATGTGGCAACGAGGAGTTAGGGAACAAATATTGGAAAGAAGAACCAGAAAAGATGTGCAGGCTATGTGGAGAAGAAACGGAAGACCTTAACCACATGAGACAGAAATGCAGGGAACTAAGAGAAGAGGTGATGAAAACAGAGGAAATCTTAGATGAAAACGGAAAAGGAGCGGAATGGATGGAGGAAGTATGGAGCAGGAGGAAAAAGTTAAGGGGAGAGAAGGGATAAGAAAATGTATTTCAAAAAAAAAAAAGTAAATAGAATGTAAATGTAAATATAGAATGTTATGTAGTATAGCACGATCAAATTTGTAAGCCAAATGGCAACAAATAAAGTTAAACTTATATATTAGATAAGGGTACATCCTGCGCTTTAGAAGAGGCATTGTCGAGCACGAATATTATCCAGAAACGTCAAACTCTAGTGTAGAATATGATGCAGCTGACGGTACTAAGAGAAGAATTGTGAATTGTGGACGTAAATTTTCACATAACATACTTAGAGAGGATTTTGGACTGAGCTAAACTAAAAGTTCTTAAAGATTTTTTTTTGAAAATTCATGCTGCGTAATATTAGAAAGTGAAGAAAACTAAAGCAATTAGACAATTGTGTGGCAGCTCGTAAACAATTTTTTTAGAAAAACTAGACGTGTTTATTTCTTGTTTGTACGCTCGTAGGATATATGGTGCCAAAAAACTTTTTAGTAGATCGATTGTTGAAAAAAACATGAGTTTAATTCCTTGTGTGACACAATACCCATAGATAAATTTAACCAAATAAAGCGATTTATTCGATTGGACTTAAAATCAACTTGCCGACATCGTCAAAAATCTGATAAATTTGCTACACTATCTGAAATATGAAATAAATTTGTGAGTAATCGTGTTATGTGGTATAAATCAGAAGCAAACATTACAACTGATGAACAACTATTTTATACAAAAGTTAGATGTCACCCAATATGTGACTAATAATCTCGATAAATCAGGTATAAAGTTTTGAATTGCAGCTGACTTTGAAACAAAGTATATGTTGAATGTTTTTTCTTACTTGGGTAAGGACTATTCAAGATCAACTAATATGTTATGATCTGAACATATAGTGATGTAATTAATAGAGCCTTTTCGAAAAAAAAAATTAGAAATGTACCTGCAGATAACTTTTTTACATTTTCTAATATGACCAAAAGTTTGCAAAAAGAGCCGACATCACTAATTGGAACTTTAAATCAAAATAAAAGGTTTATACCACCTGCTATAAAAAAATCAAAAAATGATTTGTATTCTGCGAAAGCTTTAGTATGTGGCAATATTTCTCCAAAAAGTTATTAAGCGAAAAGATTCAAAAAAATGTGCATTTTCAGTAGTACCCATGCATTTTCAAATATTGATGAAGAATTTATATTAAATTACAATATTCAATATGATGTAGATGTTTTGGATTAAATGCCAAGAAATTATTCACCCAAATCGTCTCTAAAGAAGTGGAGTTTACAAATATTTTTTCACATACTTTATTTAGCAACAATAAATGCATGGATAATTGACAATTTTGTGTACTAAAGAAAATAAGAAAATCTACTATATACCACGAAGATGAAACAGAAACAACAAACACGCGAAGCCAATGCAAAACTAAAAAATGTGCCAGAACAACAAAAAATAATTCCAAATTTATAAAAATTTAGACTGTGGGAAATGTGTTGGCATTATATTTAAAAAGCTTATATGGTCACGGTGTGGCACGGCTTTACCTCGGTCTATAAATATGTTTATACTTGCAAAACAGCAGTTTTTAAACAAGTGATACAAATAACTGTAGTAATATAAAAGGGTACTAAAAACCAAATAACAAAATTTGAAACCAATATTTTACCATTTAGTTTTTAAGACTGCTTTTGACTTACTTTAATAATACTCATTTTCTCTAATACAGCATACTTGAATAAAAATAAGAATTATCAACATACATACAAAAACGTGGCAAGACAACGACATATTTGTTTTTCTTTTTTTTTTAAGTTATTTACTTTAACATTTTTGAGAAACATTAAAATTTTTATCTGATCTGTCATAAATAATTTTTTAAATAGACTGTTTTTCGCAAAAAATTTAATCAAAAGAAAACACTGAAAAACAAACAGTTAAACAAGCACTAACAATTTGCGTGCATGATAAAATGATTTTTTTAAACTATACTTTATTAAATTTTTAGTAGTTACTAAGTTGCAAAAAATTCAATACAATATGTACACTGTTGTAATCACCAAACAAATGTTTTTTTAAACCTTAATATCAGCAATTCTAGCTGCAAAACAACATACCAGTTACTTATCCCGTATTATGAAATATAGCGAGGAAATTTTTAATGTCCTTTCCATCCTAACGAAAAAAAGGAACAAACTGGACATTAGCCGAGGATATTTAAGATTAAACCTTACAAAATTGACGCCAAATGTTGATAATTTAGCATCAGGTTCCTTCTCACTAAAAACATTTACTTATTGCTTAGTTTATTTTATGTTTATTTTATGTTACGTATATTTTATATAACAGATACAAAATTTTCTTAAGTAAAAACTTATTATCCCAGATAAAAACTACGTTGTCACTTAAAATTTTTACCACAAAACCTTGTCTTAGTTGTTTGTTATTTTTATCTCTTGTTAAAAATTATGTTGTGTAACCTAATTTTTTGAAAGTCGTTAATAACATACAGTAATTATCTTTTTTCAATTGGTTTGTAAAAACTTATCATCGTTTAACTTTATTTGTTCACTTCAGTGTTAGAAAATTAATTATATCCCTACATTCTTTTTACATTTCTTATATTTTTCCTCTTCTCTTAATTGTTTTCTCCTTCTACATACTTTTTCCATCCACTCCGCCCCTTTTCCGTTTTCACCTAAAATGTTCTCTATTTTTTTAACCTCTTGTCTTAACTCCCTGCATTTATTCCACATTTGTTTAAGGTTCTCCGTTTCTTCTCCACATAGTCTGCACAACTTTTCTTTCTTTTCTCCAGTGTTTGTTTCCTAACTCTTCATTTCTACACCTAAACCTTGCTATAAATTTTTTTTTTCATTTCCCCTTCAGATATGTTGGGACCCCTTCTCTCTTGATATTCTTATAATTTACATTATATCTGTCCTTTTTAATCTTTGTCGATCTTTTCAGTTTTTCTATGTCTTTATCTCTCCTTCTTATTTTCTGTCTTACCCATACTCCCTCTTCTCTTAATCTCTCTACTTTTTTTGTCGCTTACCCGTTTCTTTTATAGTATTCTTTTCTGCCATTGTGCCCGTACTTGACTTTTCTTCCCTTTATCTCTTTTCAACATTCCTGTAGTATTTTGCACTTGGTTCTTTCCCTTAGTTCCTCTTCTTATTTTGTAACCCTTTTGCATGCCTGTACCCTTATTTTTTCTGCCTGCACTTTTTCTCTTATACTATACCCCGGTGTTTCTCTGTCTAGCCCTAATACCCATTTCCAGTATTTGTCTTGTATTGCTTCTACCTCTTTATACTGCTTTCATTCCCATATTTCCGTCCCATATGTCAGCACAATTTTTATCAGTTTCTGAAACGACAGCCTTCTTTTTTCTATGTCCACCCCAAACAACTTTTCTCCCACACTCCACACTTGTTCTATTATTAACCTGTTTCTTTTCCTTTACTTTTTCCTTTATGTGTTTCCCCTCTTTATTATCTTGCTTCATGGTGTAACCTAGATATGTGAATTCCTTTACCTTCTTCCTCTATTTTCACTTCTTTCTTTTTTTTACCCTTCTTTTTCTGAATATCATTATTTTTGTTTTCTCCAAATTTGCTTCAATTTTTTTTTATGTATTTTTCTAGCGTTTTCATCGTCTTCTTCGTTTCTTTTTCTTCTTTAGCCATCAACACTATGTCATTCGCATACGCCAACAAACACGCACTCGCTTTACCTACTACTATCCCTCCGATTTGTTGTCATCTTCTTGTCTTCTCCAAATCCCCCGTATATACTGCAAACAGGCGTGGGTTTAGTAGGCATCTCTGTGTCAACCCTCTCTATGTAACGAATTTGTTACAAGCGTATAGGTCTTACAAACCTTGCACGGCCAACTTACACAGTCGCAGATAGGGGAGGTTTAACTAAATAAGAATTAAATCAGGACAGAAGGTTCAATCCTGTAACGAATTCCAGGTTCGTAATCCTTGTTGCACTGGTGTTCGTGTAACTAACCACAAAGAAAGATGGGTTACCATAAAAAAAAGATAAAAACATGTATAATAACTTTAATTTAATGGTGTGGAATATTTACAACTATAATTCAGCAACGTAGAATATTAATAGGGATTATTCAACAATGTAGAGTATTAACAAGTATAAATTGGTAACGTAGAATATTTATGAATATCATTCAATAATATAGAGTATTAACAAGCATAATTCAGTAACGTAGAGGATTAGTAGTCATAATTCAGAAACTTTTATGATACATTATAAGTACATAAATGAAGGAAGAGTCAGCAACCCACAATACATAAATACACCTCGGGTGTCGATAAGCAAAGAAAATTTCCCATTAACTAACAAAGCCTTACAGCATGCAATATCACAAAATTAGATATTGACAATACCTAAATGGTATTAAAACTATTGAAATTGCGGATATCAAATAAATTAAATTTCGTGATTGACCTTCTTTGACAGCGACACAGTAACATAATAATTAAAAAGAGAACTTACCCACAATCCAGCACTTCCCCGAAGAAAACGTTTTTCTCGTTGAGTAGCCTGAAATAGTATGAATGTAAGTCGTGTCAACGCAATGACTTACGAAAGTCGAAGCCTACAAAATTATTAATATAAGAAATTAAATATAAGAACCCGATATATCAAATGCTGTTTCTCCTAATTATTAAGAAGTGAATATAGCAATCGACTGATGTCGAAGAAGTAACATTCCTTTTCGGTGTGGATAATAGGCCTTCAATTATTTATTGATGTTCATTCCTCCTTGTACTTAATTAGTTAAATCGGAACATGTGGCCAAAGCGTGGCGGAACGGCTAACAAATTAAGAAAGGAAATTACAAAAGAATCATAACAATACGGATGTAAATATCACCTTAACAACCTTTTCGTAAAATGACAGTCACAAGAAAAGATCGGCAGAAGGCGTCAAAACTGGAATCTAATTTAATAATCTAATTTTAATTCAATATCCATCCTCTCTATTAATCTTCCGTTTATTTTTTTTGTCATGTATTCCTACAGTTCTCCTGTGTTCACTCTGTCAAAAACGGCTTTTAAATCTACGAACAGTGTCGCCATTTTTCCCTTTTTTTCTCTAGTGCTCTATTCGCCAAGTGTTTCAATATATATTTGTTGTCTATCGCTCATTTTTCTTTTCTGAATCCCGCTTGTCCGTCTGGTACCAAACTCCTTTCTTTCTGTAGTCTTTCTTGTAGCACTGTCGCATATAATTTGAATTCTTCACTTCATTTTTGTCCCCTTTTTTGTGTATCTGACATATTCATTATTTTTATTTTTTCAAGAATCCTTTTCCTTTTCATAGTTTAGTTTACTATTTCTGCCATTCCTTTTGCTACATTTTCTTCCCTTTGTATCCCATCTTTTCCTGCCGCCTTCGCCTTTTTCACCTTTTTTTATTGTCTCTATTACTTTGCGTTCGTTTATTCTCTCTCTATCTCCTTCTTCTAGTCTTACTACTCCTTCTTTCCTTTGCCTTTCTTCTTTTTTCTGATTTTGTTGTAACCATTTTTTATCCCCTTTCTCTGCTCAGCCCCCTGTCTCTGTCGTTCCATATGTATTCTTTCTCTTCATTTTTCTGTAACCTACCCAGACTATTTTCCCTTTCGCTCTTTTTTCTACTCTTATGTTCATTATTTCTCTTTGTACTCTTCTTTCTTCCCATGTCAAATCGTGATTTATATAAATTCTTGTTTTTTAATTTTTTTCTACTCCGCCATCACATTCTGCTTTTTCTCTCATCTTTCCATTTCTGCCATTACCATCTTATTTGCCTTCTCTCTGTTTATCACTGTCTCCTCTTTCACTTTTACTTTCACGTTTAATTTTTCTTCTAGCATCAATACTAAACCCTTCTGTGGTTCTTTACCACTCCACTCTTTTATTACAATTGATTCTTCCTTTTCCATCTCTCCTCATCTTCCGCTTTTTTCTTAGATTTATTGTTTTTTCTACCAGTTCCTTTTTTTGTTTCTTCCGCTTCTTTTCCCTTTCTTCTATTTCTTCTTTTATTTCTTTGATTTCTTGCTTTATTCTTTGCATGTTTTCTTCTATCTGTTTTATAATCTCTCTGATTAATTCCTTTATTTCCTCTATTTCTTTCTGTTCTTTTCTTTTTCTGTTATTAAGCTGCTTCCTTCGCTTGCCTCCGTTATCCTTTAATGTCCGGTGATCTTATTGTTTTCTTCCCTTTTCTAATTATTTGTTGTCTGTTCTTTCCCTCTTCTTTCTTTCTTTTATTAATTTATTTCTCCTTTGTCTTTTTTTTTAATTTGTATCGTAAATTGTTTACACAATCTGTTTGTTTACACTAATTACAGTTGTTAGCTTTTACACTAGACTTAATTAATTTGTATTAAACGTCTTTAATTTTCTTGTTTGTTTATTCGTATGTGTGTTTGGTATCAAAAGTTACATCTTTTAATAACGCATCACATAAGAATGGTTGTATCGTTCTATCTACTATTATAGCGAAGCGCGATTCTGCTAACTAATTGATTTTTAGTAAATTAATTTTTAAACACCTGCACGTTGCGAAGTTACTGATACACTGATAGCTTCTGAACTGCTTATACGAAATTGTTCGCTTACTTTTTAAAAGGTTCAGTGTAAAAATGAGTTTCTTTTGGTACAAGACTTACTTTTATCGCACAAATCCTTTATGTTCAAAACCACTTTATATACACTTTTTTGTTGTAACACTGCTTTTGTTTTGCCTCAACAATTTATCGATACACTATTAAAGTATTTTTTTCTCATTTTTACACTAAAACTACATTAAATATTTATTTTTGCTTTCACAATAAATTAAGGTCGCGGACCTCAAACAAAACATATACTCACTGTGCCGATTCAACTTGAACTGTCCCTTACCACATGTTAATTATTAATTTCATAGTTAGGTTTAATTTTTAAATAATCGTTTTTTTTTTAATTTTATACTAATTTATTTTTATTTTATTTTATATAAACATTATGGAGATAATTGTATTAAATTAGGTTATTATAAAACTAAGTTTGTAGTAAGAATTAATTTAATTATCTCTTTTCTTTAATTTTTTTAAATTACAATACAAAAAAAATGTTTATTTTCTATCATTATTAAACCGTTGATTTTGTATTTTCTTGTTAATTGCTGTTTAAATTTAAAAAAAACTAATTAATTATTGACATTATCCAACTGTAAATGCTTAAAATTTTGGTATGTGAATCAGGCGCCCCAATGCCGCAATTTATGGATGATACAATTCCATATTGCACGTCGCATGCAGTAACTGGACTGCCATAATCGAAATAGCAGGCTCCAGCAGTTGCCATAAACGTACACGTATGAGTCGGAGTCCAAGGGAAATTTGTAAACTGAAGTTGAGTTTGACATACAGTATCATTAATTACGGTTGTGTTTAGAGCTTGTAAATTATTTATAGGGTTTGTGGAACTAGAGCTGTTAGTTCCCCAGCCAGTTATAACAACAACACTTGCAACAAATGGAAGAAGAGGTGTTAATACAATTGGTTTAATTACTGTAGTAAAGACTATAGACGTTGAGGTATTTACAAGTGCAGCATCATAAGTTAAACTAATAGAATTATACAAAGGATGAATTATATGGTTTGATACGTTGTACTTAACCCCACCGGTGCTTAAAGTGTTAGTGCCAACCACAATTTCATTTATATTTGCGCTAAAACGGTATTATTAAAATAAAACACAACAATAGATATACGTACTTATCAAAACATTGAGCTGCCGTTAATATCCAACGTGAGTTGAGTATAGAACCGCTGCATATGTGAATACCAAGTTCTCTTAAAGAAGCTTGATAAGGATATTGTCCAATACCCGCTGTGGATCCATTTACGATGCGTTTGTCTATGGCAATAGTAGGACTACCTAAAAAATGTTAAACGCAAAAATAAATGCATTGCGTTAAAATTATATTTCTCATAGCCAACTTACAACACAACGCTATAACCAAAAACAAGATACTAACTATTATAGAAAACGACATTGTTAATAAAATCTGTAAGAAAAAATATGACATTTATACCAATCCTGTTATTTGCTTTTATAATAAATCTTTCAAGATACAAACTTTTTAGATTAAGAAACTAGCGTGTTTTTTGATTACGTGTACAAGAGAAAACAAAAAAAATCTTTTGTCAGTACATATCCTGAAAATGCGTTTTTATACCAATTTAACGTAAATTATTTCAACAATTTTAACTTTCGTAATTCATTTTATTTTAGATTTTAAGCAGTTGTGTCGTTCAAAAAAAAGTTTACATACGTTTTAATGATCAACTTTTGCAGTTCATTTTTAAATGTTTAAGAAAAGGATAGTATCTGCGTTCCTAAACCTTCCAATTAAACATTTTGATAAGTATATTGAAGGGCACTTGATTTTTAAATTATTTGTTTATCAAAGCAAATCAACCAAGCATGGAACTCCTCGAATCTACTGCTTATTTGCATTATTGAAATATCAACTCGAACAAAAGTGTTAATTTTGTTATAATTTTCTTCATTCAAAAAAATGGTAGTCTTGAGCTAATTCATCAAAATTTTTTTTGTAATTTTTTTTCTAAGAAATACACCAAAGTCCAAGTATTTTCTTTGAAGTATTTTAGGAACTTAAATTAATTATTTCAAATAATTTTGAAAGAACAACAGTATTAAGAACGGGTTCAAATGTTATCATCTTTAGTGTTATTTTTTTAACTTTTTGAATTTCCTCACGTTTTTTGCTTTCAATAATTATTAATAATATAAATTATGTTTAATTTACAAACCTAAATTATGTTTTCATAATTCATAATGCTGTGGGGTAATACCATTGTATATAAATGTTATAGTAGGCCAATCCAATGTAAATTTTTTACTCCCACTTTTGGATGCAAGAATACCATAGCGCATCTATTAGTTGCATCCAAAATTAAAAATACGCTAGTTTTAGGATGCAAACACCAGATGTTATTTTATTGTTTACATATAGCCCAAATAACAAAGTGGTTTTATAATTCTTAACTTAGAAAACTTTTCAATTTTATGGTAGTTGTGTTGTTGTAAATGTAAAATGGTTCTATTAAAGTTGTCTAAAAGATTATTTTGTAATCTATTCAAAATTGTTTTTTAAATCGATGTTTAGAACGTTCTTACAGCAAAATTATAAAACTGCTTATGAGATTAGTATAAAAGTGTTTTGTAAACGTTTATATAATATTCGTTATAAGACATTCACCCTTTACAAATATTAATTGATTTTTAATAGCTATGTAGCTATGTCATTTATCGCTTTAGAACTGTTTTATGCAACTGTTTTAATCAAGTATGTGACTACGTTATATAATTGTTGTATTAGTAATATTATATAACAATTTTGCTTTCTGCATCAGATTACTCATAACGCAAGTTCCAATATAACTGTTAATTAAAAGGACACAAACCCTCAGTTATAAAATAAGAGAAAAGCAGTTATAGAGCAATTAAAGCGCAAAATTATTGTGTTAAATATAGTTATAAAACTATTCGGATATACCGGCGTAAGAGAAAATCACCTGATTTTCTAGCATATCTACAACCGTTTGTCGAAGAAGCTAAAATAATTCTTTCCGAAGGATTAATAATGAATGAATTGCAGCTTATTGTTAAGTTACGCTGCTTTATATGTGATTTGCCTGCTCGACCATTTTCATTAACTTTTTATTACTGAATATGCGATTACAAACTCATCAAAATATAATTACATTTGTTAAATACGATGCTGTCGTGTTAACTTTTACATAAACTAAGGTAATTCAATTTGAACGTTTTATAAGTTTTCTATTGTGGGCAATTATAGTTGTCAGGAAATAAAGATGCAATAAACACAATTTTATTCACATGCAGTATTATTTATCCTCCACCATAATCTGAAGATATACATAATATAAAAAAAAACACATAAAACGTAATTTACATAAACTTCATTATTCTTAACAGGTTCTTAACGTACATGTATCCTAATTTTTATTTTTATCTCTTACCTTACCGGCTTTAAGACGTTGTCACGTCTTGCGCGCGGTTGCCAGCTTGTGCATAAAATCTAACAACAATTTATTTGCCTACACTATATGCATCATAATTGTTGTATAAGAGTAAATTTGGTAATAAAAATGTTCTATTAAAAAAAGACCATTTTGAAAATGTACTTGCATATATTTACATTCTTGAGAAACATAAAATTAACTTATATTTCACTACTTCGACGACAAAACACATCAATTAAAGCTTCTTATACTGGTATCTACCTACTATTAGAGTTTTATGATAAAAAATTGAAATTTAAACTTTTTGTTTTTTATCTGATTTTTAAATTTTTGTTTAAATACTCATTAAACCTGCGGCGCACTTAAAATTTGCGACCTATCTACTTCATAATTGACAGTAAAGTTTTCTTCGTAGCAAAAAACGACGTCCGTGTAGATCTATCTCATTAAATTTCGTGTAAATAATATATACTTGTATACGTTGCCATTTTTCATGAAATAGCCATCAGTTTTAGTTTAAGTAAATAATAGGAATAATTAAGTTCCGAAAAGTAGTACTTAATAACTGTTTGATTATATTGAAGTTGCTCTACACTACAAAAATGTTTTGTATCTTCATCAAAACTATTGTGCTAAAGAACCCACCAACTATAAAATATTCACTGTTTTGTAATTGATATATAACCTTTACGTAACTATCCTATAACAGTGTTTTGTTGGCTTTATAAATCACGTTAAAAAATGGATATGTGTTATAAATATGTGTCCATTTTGCATTTATAGCTACTGTAAGAACGTTTTAGTTACGTTCTTAGGACAAAAAATGTTTTTTAAATTTTGTTTTGTAAACGTTCTCTCAAACTTATAAAATATAAAATGGTTACTTGGGAATATTAAAATATAACCTAAACATAACCAAAGTTTTGTAGAATACCAAATAGAAGACAGATTGCAAAATATTGGTAAAATCTATCTGCATTTATAAATTAGAATTGGAATCTAATAAGGAAATACTTCTAAAATTAATAATTTTGTAACGAATTTTATTACTAACTACTAATTTATTTAAACTACTAAAATATATACTCGTTTAAACAACCGAACTAATTAAATCTAATAATATTTAATAAAAACACTTACAGTATAATTTATATATAGCGCTATCACTGACACGTAGATAAGATAAAGTCACACACTTGTTTAACACTTATTGTTTACGTTAAAGTCACGTACCAGATTATTTATCTCACACGCGTTAAATACTTATTTATTTAGACTTGAGTGATCTTCTTAACACTGCCGTCTTCGAATTACCGGAAATAACTGACCTACGATTTGTTTGTTCCGTATTTATACACATTTTGGAAATCCTTCTGGAATGTTCCATATCTTTCGGTATACGTTCTAGAAGATGGATAACAACTTCGAGAAGGCTCTTGAATTTGAGAATGTTTCAATTTAATATTTTTTCTTTAATTAAATAGCGGGAATAGTCGGGAAATAAATGTGTTTACAAAAATTGTGAGAATTCAAAAAGGAAAACGCCAGAATTAAAATTTCATCGATTTCCATCAGACAAACATGACAGTTCAAGATTAGCAAAATGGATTAAACGTTGCGGTAAGTGAAATTGAATTGTTTTTAAATTCTAACTCAAAAAGTTTAAATTGACATTGCTAGTACAATGGTAACATGTGTCATGTCCTGTACGGTGAACTTTCTGTTCAATCGATTCTCTTCATTGTATTAATCTTTTGATTATTATTTTTTTAATTGTTCAATTGTTTTTATTAGTAGTTATAATTTACCCAAGCACAGTATGTTAAATTACTTGTCTGATTTGTGAATTCAATAAGTACATATCTTTAATTGGGATGCGCTTGAGTTTAGACAAATAAAATGTATCGTTTACTTAAAAATACTGTCTCAGTTTTTTTATATAAATTAGCAGATGTTCAATAGATTTTACTTGTACAGCAAGTGCCACGAGTAGGTATTGAGCATTATTTGCCAAGAGAAGGATATTAAGGTTAAATTAAATAACGATGTAACTTGGGATAATGTGACGGAATTGGGATGAAAGAAACTAATACAACGAATCTTTAGCTTACTGCTTCTAAGACTCCACAGAAAACGGTTGTACTTAAAAATTACATTTTGTTGTTTTAAATTAGCATATTTATCCTCTGGTATTGTCACCAATGTTATTTTTGTGTTTCTGCCTTTTAATATGGAAATTATTCTTTTTATTCCAATTTTCATGATGTTGTAGGAGTTGCCATTAGCATATGTTATTATTATTGTAGTGTCGATAGGGTTTTATCACTTACCCTTAAAATATCATTGGTTCCAATTAAAATTATTATAGACTTTAATTTACAACAATGTTTATCATAATTGCATCGGTGTGTGAGGTAATTAAAGAATAATTTTCGTTTTACAAGGTTGTTTTCTAAGAACTCTTGTCAAGTATCTCTTCAAGTTTGAATCACCGTAGTATTTAACAAAAATTGTATTTGCCACTGTAATGAAACAATTTGACTCCATTTATTATGACAGTAATAAACAAGCGGGAACATTTTTTATCTAACACCGGAAATTTAAGAATTTTAAAACTTTATGTTTTGTATTCTAATATACCACTTGAAGTTAATGTAAAACTACATTACGTACTACATTTGTTACGTGCAAAAATTTTATAACGTAATACCTAGTATATTGGTTGAATTAAAATTAGATTTCGGTTTTCTGCTGATTTTTCTTTTTACTGTCATTTCCTATCAAGACGTTAAACCGACAACTACGTAAATTGGCCGGTGCTGTGAAATAATTTAAGTATGGCTTGTTTCTAAGGACAATCACGTCAATAGAAATGAAATTATAATTTCACTACGCCTTTAAAGTAATTTACTCATCACCAGGTAAGCTATTTACATCCGTTTTGTTAGAATTCTTTGCTAATTTCTTTCTTAATTTGATAGCCGTTCCGCCATGCTTTGGCTACATGTTTCGATGCAGTATCAAACAATGAGAGATTAATATCGATAAATACCTTCACTAAACGATTAGTATTCTGGAAGGTCTATTATCTACACCGATAACGAAATCTCGGCCAAAATTTGCCTTAGAGATGTTACTTCTTATACGTCAGTCGATTGCGATACCCACCTTTTAATAATTGCGAGGAGCAGCATTCAATACATCGGGTTCTTATATCTAATTTTTTGTAGTAATAACCATTTTGTAGATTTCTACTTTTGTGAGTCATTGTGTTGACACGATTTGCTATTCATAATTATTTTAGGCCTACTCAACGAGGGGCAAGTACTGGATTGCGGGTAAGTTCTTTTTAATTATTATGTCGCTGTCAAAAAAGGCCACTCACGAAATTTAACTTGTTTAACTTACGTAATTGTAATAGTAGTTTTAATACCATTTAGGTATTGTCAGTAACTAATTCTGTGATATCGCATGCTGTGAATCCTAGTAATTTAACGTGTAATTTCTTTGCTATCGATATCGTGTAGATTTATGTATTGTGTGTTGCCGATACTTCCGCCATTATTGATGGGAAATTTCTAAGACTCGTTGTTACTTACTTTATTAAATTAAAGTTTTTTATACCTATTTAATCTTTTCTTTATGGTAACATACCTTTCTCTTTTATTGTGGTTACACAAACATCAGAGTAACAACGATTGCGAACCTAAAGTTCGTTACAAGCTTGGACCTTCTGTCCGGATCGAGACAGAAGTTTCACTTAGAAAAGATCTGGCGCCCTTTAAATATTATTTACTTGAACCTTTCCTATCTCTGACTGTGTGAGTTGGCCATGCAAGATTCGTAAGACCTATAAGCATGTAATACAGTTTTTTAAGTTTTAGTAACAATAAAGCAAAATAAATTTCAAAAATGATTATAGAACAAGTAACCTTCATCGAAATAAAAACATTGTAATTTGTACATGCTTAAACTTATAATCTTATTGTGAATAGATAAGTGTCGATGTCGTAATCTTTTTGTGTCAATTATAATACAATCACATTGTCATTTTAAAAAAACTTGTAGAACATAAAATAGTAATTTTTGTATCACTTAATTATTATATCACTATCAGTATTTACATCGTCATCACTTTCTTCGCTTTTTTCTTTCATGCTCATTGCTCAATTGTATATGCTTAAACAAATTAAGACCTAATTTACAAAAAAACAAATGCTTATACATAAACACATAAGTAGGTTTAAAATATTTGTTAGACAAAGTAGATTATAAAATAGTTCTGTTTGTTTTTTACGAATATTTCTCTTGGCTTAACACAACAGCTCTGAAACATCCTAAAACAGTTATAAATAATGTATACCTTAGTAATTATTACTTAACTTTTAATTGTTGGTTTCAAATTAAAATAAAGAAATAAATTTATAAGTAACTTTTGATTTTTCTTAACGATGACGCAGCTAAAGAGTCTCAATAAAATTTATTATGCACACACACACACACACACACACACCATATTGATAAAATGATAAAATACTGATAAGTAAATAATATAGAATAGTTGTTGGATTATAAATACAAAACCATTATTCTGTCTCACTGACGATATTTACTAAACCTTGTATCCTCAATATTGTTTGTTACTTGCCGCTCCTGCATTGGTTAAATATTGGTTAACGATTGGTTTTCAACCTTAGCGATAGAATGTCTACTATATATCTCACCAATGTCGTTGTTCTTACCTTGTCCTTCTGATATTAGTCATATATACAAAATATGTCGGAAATACGATAAAATGTTTCGCCAATATAATATATACGAAAAATGCTGGTAATTGGTAATATGTTTTATGCTACTTGGGTTGTGCTTCTTTAGGTAATCGTATTTTGTCTACTGATCATTTTTTTTCTTCTGACCTTAATGATAAATTTTTTTATTTTTGTGACAAAAGTTATTTTTTTAATCATCTTAAAAATCTTGAAGTTTGTTTACTTTATATTAAAAATTTTACAAGCCAAAGCCATTTTACATTTTGCAAATTATTATAATATATAACTGTTTAGGATAAATCATTTAAAAGATAAAACAGAAAGACAATATGTAAATATTTTTTTTTAATTATTGTAAACAAAACAAATTGTATCTAGAAGTAATGAACAAAATTATGTTGAAGGTAATTACATATCTAAAAACTTATTGGCAATGTTAGGATCATTAAATTTTTTACAACAAACCGTTGAAAAATATGTTGTTTTTTAAATTTGCAAACAAAAATTAATTGTAGAATATTTCAAAGATCTATTGTTTAGATAATGTAACAAATTTCGAGATTATATAGATGTACCTTTTAAAGTTATTGTAACGTTTGAAATTTTTCCAAAGATATATTTATTAACATCCTCAATTGTTTTCACTTAACTAAAATTACTTGGTATTTAGAAATCGTATTTCTGAGTTTTCTTAAGAAGCGTCTTATAGATTTGAGATTTTACTTAATATTATATTTAATCAATTTATCATCAAACAAAAATAAGATTTTTTTATTCAACTTTTTCAACTCTTTCATACTTTTGTTTGTTTGCTTGTATGTTAGTTAATTTAAAAACTATTATTAAAAATTAATATACCTTACTCTAAACTGAAGAAATAAAAAGACAGTTTACTAGCGTGCTCAACAACACGTGTAAGTTTGATTATGTCAATACTATAAACTGTTTAATGAAGTCTCTAAATGTTACAACGTTACAATTACTAAAATTCAAAGCAAACATTGCAAGAACAAACTTTTTGCTGTTATATTTGATTTGCTAAATCAAAGTTATTCAAAAATCATACTTATAGAAATATACGTTTATAAGAAGTTTAGAACACGTTTAAAAATAGTGAATAAGAAGAAGACTTATTTTACATCTCAACTAGACAATCTAGAAAAGTGTGATTATAATTTTCACCTACCTAGTAAAAGGTAATCCAATAAAAATAATAATCATTTTTATACTAAACACGTTATTCCCAACAGATAAACTTTTAATTTCATGATTAATTAAAAAGAAAGAAAAAACACTTTTTAGCAAAAACAAATCCAAAATTTAATATTATTAAATTAAGACAATGAACTACTTAAGAAAGCAAAATTGCAAAATCAACATAAATTAATCAAAAATGTGTAAAATCAAAAAGTTAGTAATTACAGTTGATAACAATGTAATTAATGACTAAGTTTTTTAAATTAAGAAACGTCACAAAAATATTTTTAATGAAAACTATCTATCAATTCTATTTTTAAACGATTACAATTAGATACTATTATATCATAATCTTAAGAAACAAATTATAAAAGATTGCCAAAAGTGCAAGAAAAGCAATTTGAATTTCCTGAAATCATTAAAAATAAAAAAGAGAAAACTTTTGTCAGTGTTTATAATTACTTAGTCATGCTGAAATAGAAAACTAAGAAACATTAAGAAAATATTTTTGAAAAAAAAACTATTTAGCAATATAGTTTTTCGCTGAAATGGTTAAAATTAGGTACTCTAATAAGTATCATAATCTCAAACGGCAAACAAATAAATTATATTTTTTTTTAATGGAAAAGAAAAGCAATACGTGTACAAACTGTAAAAAAAAGTAAATGTTACAATGTTACAGCTACTAAAAACTTAAAGCAAATGTAAAAGAAGAGAAGAAACCCACTTAAAGAATATCTGTTCTAATAAAAAATGTAGTAAATGATTGAAGTAAATGGTGTTTTTGTTTAATTAAAAAAAATTTAAACATACAAGTTTCAAACGTAGTCTACGTTCTTCATCAGATAATAAATCACAATCACAAATTTCTAGAACCGTTTGAATGTAAATAATATCATATTTTTAATTTCACCATTTGTTCAAAATTCAGTAATTAGTTTTAAAGATTTAACTAAGAAAAAGAAAACGCTTTAGTTATATCTGACACTTTATTTCTACATTTTTTGATTTGATATGTTTTAATAACATTAACATTTGCTAAGTTAATTAAAACTGAATCTGCTTAAACAATAACCGATATCTAGCTTGTGCACTTAGAATTTTGTATTGAGAAGCAAGTTCGAGATATTCACGAACTAATAGACTTGTTTATAATTTCAGTTTGTACAATTTAAAAATTTTTAAATTTAAAGTATTAACACTATGGTTTTATTAAAAATAGAAAAAAAGTACAAAACCATTTTAATACGCAAAAAAACTGATACATACATTGTGACTTAATCTATTGTAAAAAATTACGAACACATTAATTTATAAATTTACTTTGTACATAAGAGGTGAATTTATTAAATGTTATCTTAAGCTGGTAGCAGTTTATTCAAAAGTAAATAAATAAATAATTAAAAGATATGCTGTAACGTTTAAGAAATATTAAGTGTCATTTTAGATTATAGAAGATACAGGATACGAGATAGAGCTGCGTAGATCAACACAAATTGGTATCCAATCCGCAGTGGCGGACAACTAAAGCTATAACAGAAATACTTCTTTTATCAATTGTGAAAATTTTATTGTCTACACCAACGGCCCTTGAAATGGTTATATGGTTTTATACTTTTTTTACTATAATTTATTAGTATAAAGTGTAAACCCGTTTTAGTAGTTATTTTTATGACTAACATTCTTTCTTATATTTATAAAAATTTACATATAACAGATAAATTGTGTTTACTTGTGTAAGCTTTAGTCTATACTTTTTTTTCTGCTATTACTGTTACAATTGAAAATTATACAAACAATAATTTCAGCAAATAATAAATTACGTTTATTTAAAATATGTGTTTAAAATTAAATAGCGATACACAACTTGTTGTGAACCAAAGCAATGGCAATCAGACATTGTATAACGCGCAGTAAGTTGATTTCAAATTCTTATCTTCCATAATCTAAGAGTTTGACAATGATTAACCTAAATTACACTTAAGAGGATTTACTAACTAAACATAATATTTAAATAGCGGAAAATTTAACTATGTATTTTCTTTCTGGCTTATTTAGTATCTTAATTTAAAAACGCCGTTTCTTTTTAATAATAAACAAAACTAAATAACAACATAATCAGTTTAAGAAATATTACAGGCTGAAGCGTTTAAGGTTTTGTATGCGTGATAACTTATTTAGCTGTTAAGTTAAAAAAATAGAAAAAGGTAAACATTTAATTAACAGTTCATATAATTAGATTCTGATGATAGTGATAACTCGTATTACAAAATTAAACTTAATCGATTTTTAAAAATGTAATTGTCAAAGCAGATTAATATTACCCATTACTAACACAAAATAAGTCATTTTCACAAATTAATTTTATGTTATAATTATAAATTGCTCTTTTATGTTTTCAACAAACGACTCAATCGAAATTGTTTTTAACGTTATTAACAATTATTAAACTTTTATAGTAAAGTTTATTATTAGAAAATCAATTGTAAAATTTCAAAAATAATAATAAAACGGTTTAGAATGAGATATATCTAACAATCTTAGGTAATTTTTAAACAAAATTACAGATACAGATTGTGTTTGAATTTATTTATATTAATCAAAATTTATTTAAAACTTTTACATTTTTAACGTTGGAATGTCAAATTTTCAAAACGTATAAAAAGATACATATTTTAATTTTTATTATTTGGTAGTGCAATTAATCTAAGTTTTTTAAATATTTAAAGAATCCACCTCACTATTATTGTAATAATCTAATCACACTTATAAGTTTCTGTTTTTTACATCTAAAAGATAATTACGCTTCATTTAAAAATAATAAGTTTTGCAATTTTTTTATTGTAATTATTATAAACGGGAGGTTACATTAATATATAAAAAGTAAGGTTAGCTTAGTACAAAAGAAGTTAGGTTAACTTATTACAGATATACTGAAGTTAGATATGCCAATTATGAGGTCAGTTAAACTTTATTTGTTAATCTTGTATAGTTTGCTGTGCTAACTACAAGTAAAATTTCCTATTTTACACGTTTTTGATTAATTTATGATAGTTTTGCAATTTTGCTTTTTTTAAGTAGTTCATTGTCTTAATTTATATTAAATTGTGCAATTGTTTCTGTTAAAAATGTTTTTTCTTTCTTTTTAGTTAATCATTCAATTAAAAGTTCATCTGTTGGCAATCACGTGTTTATTACACAAATTATTATTATTTTTATTTGGATTACCTTTTACTAGGTAGGTAGTATACTACGTTTTCAATAAATTCGTGAAAATTATAATTACATTTTTCTAGATTATTAGACGTTTTTCTTTTTGTTTTTTAATTAACTATTTGTTTTGTAATTTGTTAGTAAAATTTTGTGTTGATCACAAATTTTTTTACGCAAAATATTGATAGTAAATGTTGCTTTAATGCTATTTTTATTCAAGACAATGTTTTACTAACAAATTTCTATACATTTTGAATGTTAATCTTACTCTCTGTTAAAACATTTTTATAATGTTTTTTTAATACAAAAAATTCTGTTATTAATGACATTATTATGCGACAATTAGTAATTTTTGTTAAAAAAATTTTATTACTGATAGTTTATATCAAATTTTACTTTTTTTTAATTCTTATAGATACGTTTCCATAAAATAATGTAACCCTTGTTTTTTGAATACTATAATGGTAAATAATAATTTTATTTAAATAACTTTAAATTCAATTACATAATTATCTTTGCTAAAAACATTCCTTACTGTAACAATATTGCTTGTTTTTGAAGTTTCGTTAATTTACATCGTTATTAACTGCATTACTAACACACATTTATACGTTTAATTTCTTGTAGTTTTATAGCATCTTTTTTTATATTTTATGTAATTATCTGTAATTACCGTAGTATTGTTACAAAAACGTTTAAATAAGCGCGTTCAATGATTAGAGATATTTTGTAAGGAAGTTTTTGAGGTATTATTAAATAATTCATTGTTTTAATAATACAAGAAATAAAATTATTTTCAATAATTTACTTATAGTTTATTGCCTAATTGCTTTATCATTATAATCATTACCAATAACAATTACGCTAAGTATATTATTATTACTTAATTTAGATATAGTCATATATTTTGTTTCTGTTTTTTTTTTCTATCAAAAAATTACTCTGAAATATTTAGGATTTATAATAATATACCTACATACCAACGTAAATGTAAAATGTATCAAAGAGTTGAAAAAGATTTATTTCTAGTTTCACATATTCTAAAAATTATTCCGCCATTTTAATACATTTTTTATAAAAAAAATCTTATTTTTGTTTGATGATAAATTGGTTATATATTATAATCTCAAATCAATAAGAAGCTTCTTGCTTAAAAGAACTCAGGAATGCGATTTCTAAGTACCAACTAATTTTAGTTAGGTGAAAACAATTAACTTCTAATAATAATTTCAATTTCAAACGTTACAATAACTTTTAAAGATATTTTTGGTACATCTAAACAATCTTGAAATTTGTTACATCATGTAACCAATAGATCTTTGAAATATTCTACAATTAATTTTTGTTTGCAAATTTGAAAAATAACAGATTTTTCAAGGGTTTGTTTTAAAAAATTGTTAATTCAATAATTCTGACATTGCCAATAAACTTTCTAGATATGTAATTAACTTCAACATAATTTTGTTCATTACTTTTAGAAACAATTTGTTTCATTTACAATACTTTTTAAAAAATATTTTAGAGTCCTTAAAGGATTTATCTTAAATTGTTATATATTATAATAATTTGCTAAATGTAAAATGACTTTGACTTGCAAGAGGTAGTTTTTAAACAACCGTGCTTTATGGAATTTACACTAATTACCATTAGTCATTAGAAAAATTCATTTGTTGAAACAAGCAACAACCTGTATGAATCGGCAGGTATGTATCATAAAACTTTAATTAATAACAATGGTAAAAATTTATTTTTGTTAATGACATTTTCTTTTATTGTAGCAGTTTAGTTCAGTTTTAGCTGCGTTCTAGTAAGAATGTTTGAAATTAAAGTGATTCTGTGTTTTACAATGGTAAGTGGTTTTTTCTATTTTTCGAATTAACCCAATACGCTTAAACGCATGCAATTTTATACCTTACAAGAGATTATTTAAAATAAAAAAAAGTTGATTTTAATAGAATTTGTTTTTAGTTTTCGATTAAAGTATTTACCGGATGAAAATGTAGATTAAAATGTAAAAACACATGTTTTTTAAACTTTAGTGATTTTTAAGTTTATTAACTATCAATTTAGTTTATCACTTTTTCTTTTTCTTTTAAATTAATTTCTAACGTTATTGTTTAAACTATCCCCTTGTTTAAAAAGAAGAAGTTGATACGTTTAAACAACATTAATCTATCTTAAGGAATTAGTATAGTAATTTTCTTAAATGTATTTCTTTTTTTTTTACTAATTTGCATGCAACAGTTTTTGTGCTACTTTTCTTATAATTACCATTATCTTTTTTAGAAAAAAATTTTAATAAGCGATTCTTTACTGAGAGTGAGAAAGAAAGATTATGAACGTACCGGCCATTAGAAAAGTTCCGAACAACCCTAAAACGAAGGATACTATAAAAAAATATGATATAATTATCAATTATATCTTAATAAAATTTAAAAATTAATTACAATAAATTTTACAAATCCATCCTTTTGTTCAATAAATTAAAAAAACTAATTGTATACAACAATTTACCGTTTAACGTTAACAAACTTTGTAGTCTACGGGTTAGACTTGCCGCTTTGTACTTAAGTAAGTCTTGGTTCGAATCTGAATACCCGCAGATTTTTTAAAAAAATACTTGCTTTCTCACTTGCACTGTTAGTTCTTATGGCGCATAAAAAGTTACCGGTTATGCGATGACGTAAAATGAAAAAATAGGAATATGAGAGAGAAAAAAAGCTTTTACGAAACAACTTATTTACCTTTCCTCCAAGGTCAATGGTGAGTAAATCAGAAAGTCATCCTTATGACGCATAAAAAATTATCGGTTACGCAATGACGTCACAATGCTAGAGAGAGAAAAGAATTCGCTGTAATATAGAGAAAAACATTTCATTGTGAGAGAGAGAAAAACATTTTTACGAAAAACAACTTATACACGTTTGCGACGACCCAATCAACAAGGAAACATTTTTGAAACGTTTTTTTCAACGTTTTACAAAAGATATATTTACATTTTTAAAAACATTGCAAAAACGTCTTAATGGCCAGAATTACCTTGCAAAATCAATATTAGAAAAACATTCTAAAAATGTTTAAAAAACATTATTTATAATAATATTTATATATATTTGTAATATTTTACAAATGTTACATTAATGTATAAAATATGCATAATTAACGCTTTTTTTAATATTGCAATATACTTAAGGGCAGTTCTACAATCATGGTATAAATGTAAGTTTAGTTATACTTGCTTTAATTTTAAAATACTGACATATTTGGCTGTTAGTTTTAGTTGTAGTAACCAATAACACAGCCAATAACGACAGCATTTTACAATCAAACTAAGCACATCTTAACTGACATTTATACCATTATTGTAGAACCAGCCCTAACATGCTTACAAAAGATAAATAATACAATCTTCGTATACTCTAAATACTTCAATTTCATGTGGCTGTAAACGCATTAGGTGCCTATAACAGAAATTAACACATTAACATAAAAGTAAAACAAATGTTATTTATGTAATTACTTTATATTAATTGAAATAATTATAATAATCCTCACAGAAGTTTCCAATTAATCAAAAATGTTTCTATTTTATAGACAGGATCCTTCGGAGTGAAGGAACGAAAACAATAAAAACAACGTTTATCTGTTGTTGAGGCCTGAACAATAAAGGTTGTTTTTATTGTTGCCGTTCTTCCACACCGAAGGATCCTATATCATATCAATTTGATAACCTTAAAACATCACAAAGAATATAAATCATGAAGTACATAGAATGAGTGTTTTAGTGTACCACTGCTGTAACAAATATCATTATATTTCAGCAAAATTTCTTGCAAGAAAAACCAAAGAAAAACGTACCATCATAAATGCTGACAATAAAAGTATCTATTTAAGTTTCGCTAGAACGCAAATTAGAAAACAATTAAACTGATACACTAACAATACATTACACAGCATAGCGAGTAATACCATGGAAATCGTTGTTCCACTGAAACTTAAAATATAATCCAATTATAATATACAAAATCGCCATCTTACCACGCAGATACTGTTACTTTGCGCAAACGCGGTTATTAAGTACTTAATTCAAATTTGCAAGAAAGTTTTTAGAAAAACGAAAAGGTTTAACATGTACGTATTAATAATATGTAACAAAATTTTATATAATTGTGTTTTTGTTACAATATATAAAAGAAAAAAGTGTATAGGTAAAAGCAAGCAAAAGTATTATTTCTAATAAAGTAAAAACGTTTTTTATGTTACTTAAATGTTTTAGAAAACATTTTTAAAATATTTCAATATCAATGTTTAAATGAAACATTTTTAAAACGCAACAAAAATGTTTTTTTTAAAACATTTTTTGTTTCGACTATTTTAAAACCTTGTAACGTTTTTAAAACGTGAAATTAAACGTTTTCTTGCTGATTGGAGAAGACGTGTAACGTCAAAAGTGGATTAGATGCTGCCAGGATTCTACTTGCCTTGAGACTGCTTACTTCAACTATATTAATTATTAACATTTAATATTAAAAAACTGCGTTAAAAAAGATCTTAAATTTCTCAATGTAGGTGAACATGTTTGCGATAAAACCTTATCTCGCTTGTTTGTTTTTTTAGTCTATTGTCAAAATTCTTGTAATTTAAAGTTTTTTATGTCTATTAATAATTTATACAAGTTTGTAATGCATTTTTTTAAGTTTCTTGGTTTAAAGCCTGTTCTACATTATACTTTTTGCGTCCAAGTTTACATCCAAGTTTCTATGAACTAGAACTTGTCAAAGAAAAAAGTATAGTGTGAAACAGAAAACTTATTGTGTCTAAACTTTTTTTAAAACTAGAAACGACCTAAGTTTTTGTCCAAGTTTGTATCATAGATCATGCGCAGAAAAGAGACAGATAATCACCTATTTCTTTCTGTTTTTACTAAACTTGTTTCTTTGACAAGTTCTAGTTTATAGAAACTTGGATGTAAACTTGGACACAAAAAGTATAATGTAGAACAGGCTTAACATAGCTTCCAATAGTAATTTTACCTATCGATTCTTCTAATCTCCTAATCTCTTAGCAGATACTTAACATTTGTTTCATTGTAGGATTAATTTTTAAATAATTTTTTTTTAATGTATACATACATACATTTTACACGACATGATAGATACATTTTTATTAAATTATTTTGTTCTGAAACGAAATTGTTAGTGAAATTGAATACAATTGAATACAAGTTTTCCTATAGCAAAAAAGCTTTCTTTCGTTACTAAACCGTTTACTTCGTATTTTCTTATCAATATTCAGTTTTATTAAAAAAACTAATCAATTATTGACATTATCCAACTGTAAATGCTTAAAATTTTAGTATGTGCATCAGGTTTTGATGCGCCGCAATTTATCACTGATACAATGCCATACTGCAAATCACATGCAGTAACTGGACTACCAAGATCGGTGTAACAAGCTCCAGCATTTGCCATAAACGTACAGGTATGAGTCGAAGTAACAACAACTCCTATCGGGTCAAGCTGAGTTTGGCATGTAGTTTGATTAATTACGGTTGTGCTTAGAATTTCTAAGTCATTTGATGGAGCTAAACTCGTAGTGCTGTTGTATCCCCAGCCAGTTATATCAACAACACTTCCAACAAAAGGAAGAAGGGGTGTTAATACAATTGGTTTAATTTTAGAAGTAAAAACTATAGATGTTGAAATGTTTACAAGTGCAGCGTCGTAACAATAGTTTACATTGTTGTACAAAGGATGAAGTATATGGTTTGTTATGTTGTATTTAACCCCACCGGCGTTTAAAGAGTTAGTGCCAACTACAACTTCATATACATCGTAACTAAAACAATGTTATTAAAATAAAACAAAATAATTAGTTTACATACAATTCTATACATTGAGCTGCCGTTAATATCCAACGCGTGTTGAGTATAGAACCGCTGCAAAAATGTACACCAAAAATTCGTAATGAAGCCTGATACGGATGTTGTTCATCAACTGCCGTGGATCCATTTACGATGCGTTTATCTATAGCACTAGTAGGACTACCTAAAAGATGTTAAACGCAAAAATAAATGCATTGAAACAAAATCGCATTTCCGGGAGCAAACTTACAACACAACACGACAACCAAAAACAAGAAACTAACTGTAAAACACGACATTGCAAATAAAATTTGTAAAAAAAAGGAGACATTTATACTGATGCAGTTATTTGTCTTTATAATAAATCTTTTAATATACAACCGTTTTATATAGGTTAACAACCTAGCGTGTTCTTAATTACGTGTATAAGAAAAAACAAAAAAATTTTAGCGATTATTTTCTAGAACACAGGTAGCATATACTTTTTTTTTTAATTAGTACAATTCTTAAAATTATATTCTTATACAAATTAAGCATGGCTTGTTTTTCAACGCGTTTAGATTAAGTAGGTATTTTGTTCTACACAAACTGTCGGTAGTACCATCTATATTCTGTACCAACATTATTAACTCGCGAATGTTTGTAGCTTCGATTTCTGAACTACGATAGATACTAATAATTTGTAACACTACGGTTTTTGCTGCACTGAGAGAAATGGTATTATAATAGTACATTATAGATCAAGGTTGAGAAGTGCATCATTATAACCTAAGCGATAGATTATATCGCGAGACGCGAAGCGTCGAGGGATATAAATCGCGCAGGTTATAATGAACTTCTCAACCGTGTTATATATACAATTTTTTCCACTACTAGAATTATTAAAACCTTTCTACCTGTTACTAAATCAAATTTAAAATTTAAGATATTAATTTTAAATTAAAAATCAAGTCAGTAATTCTGACAGTTGTCATTAGTTTAATAGAATTAATTTTGACGTAATTCTTAATTGTGATTTAAAACACAAAAATAAACAGATAACGTAAGTTTTTATTGCTAAAGTTGTTTAAATTGTTTAAAAACATTATTATTTTAAGCACTGATTATATCTAAAACATATTTAACTCAATAATATTCACATTTCATTAAGCGCGAACTTCAAATAACTTACTTTTTAAAATCAAATTAATTTATTAATTGAGCGATTTGAAAACTTAAATTAGCATTAAATAAAATCTCTTGCTCTTGGTACGCAGTTTGGTAAACTTTTTTTCTTTGAAACTGTTGTAGTATTATCAGAAAATGTAAATATGTTCATTATTAACTACTAGTTAATAATGAAATATTATTTACCTGCGCTTAAAAAAGTACAACTTCACGACCTACTATTATACGTAATAATTGCCAACTTCATAGCTAGTAGTGGAAAAAAGGCTTTTCTTAACTATAAATTATAACTATTCATTTCCCTATAATAATTAACGCAAATCTAATTTTTTATAAACTAGTTAATAACAAAGATTATGTTAGATTTATTGCTACCAAAATCTACTAATAATAATTCTGTATTAGTATGATTAAACGAATTTCTAATGTTACATAATAGTATATTAAAACAGAAGATACAGAATGAACGCGCTTCAATCACGAGACTGGGTTGCATATATGAGCTGCGCAGCGGCGAGTTTACGAAACGGTAGATTGACTTTTATACTATTTTCTTTATTTAGATTCAATTTTAATATTTTCCGTGTAATTTTAATTTTCAGATAATATTGGGCAACTTTAGTATTTTATTGAATTGGCAACACTTACATTTTGACATACTGAAATTTATGTATTTCCTAAAATCTCATATGAAATGATCTCTTTATACCTTTATAAGTAAATAACTTTAAATTAATAGGACTTTTTTATTTTATCTTGGAACAGGTCTCAGACTACAGCACTTTTAATTTTTGATAATGCAATTCTCAAAAGTTTTATAATTAGTTCTTATAATTACGTCGAGAATAATTCTTCGTTTAAGTGCCGTGTCGGGCCTCATTGACGTTAGCGATCACTTCAGCTAACGCACACCGATTTTAGGCCGCGCGGAACAACTGTTCTACAGAACGCATACTTGTTCATTGTCTAATATTTTTTAACCAAGACTGTTGTTTTCTTCCGGTACTTCATTTTTCTTCAATATTTCTGTTAATATTATTTGTAGTAGGTGAGACTTGACGTTTCTCAGAACATGACCAAGATAGAAAATGTTTCTGCACTTGATGGTAGCATTTTTCTATCAGTTTGTGCTCTTCGGAGAATTTCTTCGTTGGTTACATCTTGAACGCAGAAAACACCAACATTTTCCTGTGCAACCAACATCTGAAACGCTTTGAGCCTATTTATAGTTGCAATATTTAACGTTCTCTGTTCTATACACTAGCACAAATCATATGTAGCATCGACTCATCCGTTGGCGCAATTTTAAGTTTAAGTTGTAGTTACAATAAAAACGTAGTAAGTCTAATAATATAAAGATGATCCGAGATCAAATTTCATCAATTTGCAGTATGTGCGCCGACAACACACGCGACCTTTGGGTCATTTTTGATGCAATTTTGTTTATATCCCACACGTGTGTTTATATACACACGTAAGAATTTGCAAGTTTATTGCAGTTGCTTCATGCAGACGTTATGATCGTTTTTGTTTCGGATTAAACGTGACAAATTTTCAAGATAATGTGATGTGATATGTTTGTACTCAATAAACTTTAACTTTTACATAGTGACAAAAACCAACTGTAATTTTGAAGATATATTACTTTAGTTATGACTTGTAGATAGACTTCGATTTTTCCCCTGATGGTATGTCTCTGTCAGAGTCACTTAATGCATGTAAATATGATGAAGGTGAAGAGTTCATCCACGTAAGGAAGGTGAGGGTCCACAATTGGATTTAGATTATAGACCCAGTACTTCTGGAACTACTGTTCCAATAGCTAAAACCTCAAATGTGAACCAGAAAATTGCCAACATTGTTTGGGAAACTTGTAAACCAGAACACTACCCAAAATTTGAATTTACAATATTTGCAATCGGAGATCCACTCGATTATTTTGAAATGTTCTATAGCAGGGATTTCTAACACGCGGCCCGCGGCTTTCATTAGCGCTTATTTAATAGTAGCTATATAACTATATACCTGTGCGGATGCGGCCCCTTATTTACTTCATGAATCTAATGGCGGCCCTCGGTCACTCATAAGTTGGAAACTCTTGTTCTATAGTAACGATATTGTTATTTTGGTCGTGGATCAAACGAATATATATATGCCACTCAATATTTTTTGAGTACAGACGTTCCAAAACGTGTCAGAGTACATGCTGGGGTGCCAGCTAATGTACCAGAAATGATGAGGTTCCTAGCTCTCATAGGTTAGATGGGATTCGTGAAGTTTTCATATCTTTGGGATTATTGGCGTACCCATGAACTCTATGGGATTCCTATAGCAAGATCTGTTATGTCGAGAAACAGATATGAGCTACTTCTAAAATTTATACACTTTGCCGATAATGAAACAGCCCTTCCAGATGACCGCTTGTTCAAAATCTGCAATGTGATAAACAAATTTAATCATAATTATTAAGCGGCTTACGTTTCTGGCTAAAAAATTTGCATAGACAAAACTCTGATACCGTAGCGTGGTCGCCTATTGCACAGATCGAGGATACACGTAGAATTTGATGGTGTATTTTAGAAAAACAACAGATTTAGAAAGCAGTGTGGCTGGTCCTAGATACAGATACACCAGTGTACCTTTAGCGTACCGCCTAAACAATAGAAAAACGCACTTGGTTGACACACTTTGTCTGAATAGAAAGTACTTACCGAAAGATGTAGTACGTGAAAAATTGCAAAAAGGAGAATTTTCTGCTGAAGAAACCAGTAATGGTGTAATAGTGCTGAAGTGGAGAGACTTAAGGATTGTGCCTGTGTTCACAACAAAACACCAGGGGTTAGATACTGTTATGGCAAAAAATCCTTGAGAACAGACAATATTAAACCTGCATGCATAGTAGATTATAATACGGGTAAATTCAGCATCGACCTAAGTGACCAGACGGAACTGCCCTGAAACGCTGGAATAAATGGTATAGGAAGCTATTTATTAAATTTTTTTGAGGCACAAATTAATGTTGTAAACGCGCACTTCTTATACGAGAAATGCTACGCAAATACGCTCGTCCAAGAAATCAAATTGCTCGAGCCGTTGTCACGGTAGCTGTAAGAACATTGTCGCCAAAATTTAGTAATAAGCATAAAGTAGTAGTTCAGTTAATATGAGACCATATTAAAAAAATAAAAAACCGCTGTATGAATGCTATATAGTTTATGGTCGCACAGCGTTAGTTGTGAACGGCAAACGTATGCATGCAGCACAAACTCAGAAGATTTGCCCAGTTTGCCAAGTTTTTTGTGCTTGTAGTGTTGCAATAAGATTTACTGACGATAGTTTATCCTTACAAAAATGCGTACTTTCAATTTAATTTTAGAATACACCTTTATTTTAGTTTGAGATTCTTCAAAAAAATGTATTGCCAATGTGCTTTTATTTTTTTAAAATCTGGTTTTTTTATAGTCAGTTTTCTGATTTCAATATATCGTGAATTATAAACTTTTCAGAAAATCCAAACCTACCATTATAACCATAAGAGTCACTACTATTTGCTTTAGGAATAAAACATACGAATCCTTGTTTCTTATAGGATACAACGCCTGCAAGAAACGGAGAGTGCATCTGCTTACGAGATA
This sequence comes from Aquatica leii, assembly GCA_035610365.1. NCBI lineage: Eukaryota > Metazoa > Arthropoda > Insecta > Coleoptera > Lampyridae > Aquatica > Aquatica leii. The sequence goes on from CM069435.1 coordinate 115,023,399, forward strand.
CACATGACTCTAACCAAGAATTTACTGCGTATCCTGAGAAATACACATTGCAGTCAAAATGTTAAATGTAGTGCGAGCCAGTTCAATTCGGCGTTTTGCCTCGTTGTCAAGGTCTAGATCTTCTGGTATAACACTTTTGAGGTACTTGAACTTCGTGACACGTTCAATCTGTTGGTTAAATTATCATAAACTTAGTTTTCCCGATGTTTATTTTTAGCTAGAATCTTTCTCCAGTTCCACGTATTGTGTTAACAAGTAGTTGGAGTTTGTCTAACGTATGTGTAAGGATGGTGATATGTGCATACTTGATTGTCCTAGTAGGTCTTCCATTTATCTTCTGGCTTAGTTCGGGTATACCTTTCAAGCCTTCTTTAAAGATTTGATCTGAGTACATGTTAAATAGTAGGAGCGAAAGTATACTCTTGTCGTACTTCTTTGTGTATACTGGCGTCCTTGGATGTTATCTCTCCTATTCTAACCTTTACTGTTTGTCTGCAGTATAAGTTTTGTATTAGTCTTATATCCTTGCCATCTACGCCGATGGCGTAAATTTCTTTATTACTATGTCATAATGCATCCATCAAGCGATTTTTTGTAGTCTATAGAATAGGCAAACACATTTCTGTTGATCCCGGCATTTTTGTAGGCGTTTCTACAGCCAAACTGAATGTCTTGCATTTTCTTCTTCTTTGCATTTAGTTCTTATTCTTTGTAACATCCCCGTAACGTCAACAGTTACGACGAAATTTACTTAACATAAAACAAATGCATAACGAATAAATGAATTAATGCACCAGCCAGCTCACAAAAATATTTATGTAAAACACACTTAAAACATAAACTAAATAAGAGCAATGAGAAATTTTCATATTTATTAAAATTAGAGTCGTCGGAATTCTAACGTTTCTTAAGATTAAAATTTTTAACTTGATAATCACAAAAGTTTTATAAATTGGACGCCATAATATTTTTTATTTACGATGGGTTAAATATTGAAACCAAAAGATTTACACATTAACATAATAACAAAAAAACATATTTACATATTTAACAGTATCAAAGGTTAAGTATAAAATCAAAGTTACCTGATTTCAAACTTTAATGCGCAAATCAAATTGGTGGGGGTCAATTACGCGTTTCTCATTTGATTCATGCGATGACGCAACATTACGAAATTCTTGAAATGCATATTTAAACTTCCAAATTTTCCGTATTTATACTGATTAATCTAATATTCGTACAGATCCATTAACCAGAACATCGTAAAACAAACGTAGCGTATGATAATCTTCATTCGCAACATCCAACTCAAATTTCATCAGACGTAACACATAAATAATTATAGATTGTTACTCATGAAAATCATAATTCGTAGCGGAAATTCTTCGTAAAAGCGACGTTGTGACTAACCTTAAACGTGCAGCGTAAACCATATCTTAATATCGCATTTCAAACATCAAAATCGTAAAAAGGCGTACGTATCCAAACCAAATTTTCGTAACCATAAACGAATTCACGCGTACACAAATCAAAAAACATCGAATAAATCAGAAAGCGTAGTCGTATATCAAAATCAAAAACTTCCAGTTCAGACGTACCAAAAATTAATTGCGCAACTTTCTATTTAGGTGGTCATCATGCGACTCATTGGAATGACGTAATATGATGCAATTTCCGTAAATCGTATACTTAATTCTTTTACGAAGATTTGAAACCAAGAATCATAAAAAAACAACTAAAACGTAAATTGCGATGTATTACACAATGCGGATCAAAACAAAAATGACTTACCCCTTTGAATTATCGGGTCATATCTTTCCAAATTTTTCAAAATTACAAACGCAGGTGCTACAACAAACTGCAGGCGCTACAACGAACGCCGGCTTCAATAATTTTCACCATTAAGGCAAAAAAATCAGAAACACAAATTCAACAAGTGGTCATTCCACTTTTTGCAACACGCAAAAAAATGTCCGCTTCGCCTCATTGCGAAACGTAAGATGCAGGAAGATGACTTAGTACTTAAGAAGAAGGCTCATAACGCATGTGCAGTGCGTCAAATGCATTACGCAAAAGAATTTACATAAACAGTGAACACAAAAATGTTAATTTAAATTAGACTTATTCAATCGAAAAAAATGTGCACGTTACATCTTGCAACTGTTATACGTAGAATGGTTTTAAGCTTGTAGTGTAACGTGCGAGTATTTAAAAAGAAAGAATATCCCGCGTAAAATCGTCTACCAACTACGTTGTCAAAACAAAATTTTAGCTTAAACCAACACCAAAAAAACTATAGTTCATTACTCTGTTTTACTCTCGGACATTAACATGCGGGAAGTAGGTCTGTCCATAATAAGAAAGGTAAGAGAGAGAGAAAAAAAAGAGATAAAAAAAAATAATACTTGTAATAAAATGTCGATTTATTGTATTGACTTCCGCTATGCTCGATTACTCGATGGAGGAAGAGCATGCAAGAAACCTCCACCAGTTGTTATCTTTTCATATCCAAAATATTTAACAAACAATAAAATAAAATACACACATGCAAATAATGTAGAAAAATGCAATAGATTACAGAAGTTCATATATAAGGAATCTAATCTACAAATTGAATACGGAAGCTTGCTTTGATCAAAACATATTAAGAGGACCTTAATCGCTACGTTACACCTTCACTTATCATCAACTAAAACACAAGAATTGTTAAAGAGTGGACATGCCATGTCCAAGGTACCAATGTCTCTGGATTGCGAGTACGTATGGCTAAAGTTGAAGATGCTCCGAAATTGCAACATTAGTAAAACCGGCTACCAAAGTAATCTAATCATGGCTCATCGTTTCGAGGCCGATCATAGACCGTTCTAAAGAAAACGTTCAGCATAAAACGTTTAGATTCTTTTTTTAAATCAATCTTAGATTCATTACATACATGAATCACATTGAGTTACTTTACAATACAATCAAGGAGGGATGGTAATACTTTAGCAATTCGAATTCACGGGAGAAAATCGTTAGTAAAATCAACAAGGCATTTTATACATAGCATAACGTAGAATTAAGGTGAAAAAAATACACACACGAAATCGCAGCAAGTTCCGTTTACAATCACAAAAAAACAACATGTGTCTGAAACTACGTAGATGACGTAATCATTTATGATTAAGTTTTCTTTCAGTCGCGAGAACAAAGAAACCGATGCGTAAACTCAAGACTCATACCTAAATTCGATAGCAAATTCCATTCAATTATTCTAATACATATTAAATCAAAATTTAATACAACAGAACCAATTACGTTACCTTTAAATAAATTCCAAACAAATTTCCTACAAAAAGTACAGAAAAATACAATTAAACATCAAAATTAATACAGCGCAATCTAATTCCTTTGTCTTAAGTGAACAAAGGAAACGTATCAATGCTTTAAAAGTTAATTTTTTAAACTGCCATGACGACAAATAACATTTAATTATTTTGAATTTGAATGTATAGAATGAATTCATACCTGCAATTGTAATAGCACTATTTACTTATTATTATTTTTTTCACGCGTAACTTTCCTTTGTTCACTAATTCTTTTCTACGACCACCAGCAATCTAAAACTACCTCCATTCCCCCGGGCTTAAAAGTTTCCCTATTTTTTTCCGCAAGCGGTAACCCCCAACCCCCGTTTCCTCGCTAAGATTAAGATACGTTTTCTTAGACAAATAGCTGTGCAGGCAACCAACAATACTTGTGAGATTTGAACTGGAATATCTGGATACTACAAGCTTATGGGACATAATACTAATTAAGCGATAATTTCTGCAAAACTTGGTGTTGTTTTTATTATAACGAATGTGAATTCCACCCATTCCTGGGGTATGTTTTCTAAGCTGCATATATTGTTAAACAGTTTTACTATTATCTCCATATTTTTACTATTTATTAGTTTGAGAGCTGCTATTGGTATTAGATCCGTGTTTACTGTTTTTCTGTCTTTTGCTATTTGCAATGCGTGTTGCACTTTAGATTTCAAAACATCAGGTCCTTCATCATTTGCTCCTTAATTCTAAAATAAGTTTGTTACGTATTTTTCCCAGGTGTTTTTTTAACCCAGATTCTTTCAGTGTCAGCTGGTTATTTTCCTTATCAAACAAGGTCACCGGTTTTTGTTTTTTTTATAGTCACATGATATTTCTTCATTTTGCGGTGCATACTATAATCATCATATTTCAGACTTAGATCTTCTTAGTTCTTCACATTATCTTTTGATCCCACATTTTTTTGCAACGTTTATCTTTGTTCTTATCAATTTCTGCAGTTTTTTATACTTCTTTTTATTGTTCTTTTTTCGTCTTCGTGTTTCCATTAGAGCTAATTCGTCATCCATTTAATCTTTTTAACCTTTTTTTTCACTTTTAAGGTGTTGGTCACACACTTTGTTTATTCTTTTCTTATTATTACTCCAGCTAATGTGTACGTTTTCTTTATCTCTACATGTAAGTTGCAATAAACTGTTATTGAGATCATTTGCTGACTTTTCTATGTCTTCATTTTTCACTTTAGATAGGTCTATTTGTATTTTTTTCTGTTTTTAATCGCGACCTTTAAGCTAAGACTTACGTCGACTACAATAGGGTTAAATGTTAATTTTTTTTCATGTAACGTCAACTTACGATGCAGAGATACCAACTTTGGAAAAAATCACATTACTAAAATACGTGTATTGATAATTATTACACAGATTTTATGTAAGAATACACTTTTATACATTTAAAGATTTAAATATACTGCATTTTTAAAAAAAACAAGTTTTAACATAAAATGTATTTAAAAAACTCATCACGTGTTGTCTGTATGTTTGAATGTTTTATTTAAACATTAATAATATTCGTTACCACACTTACGCACAAATTAATACATTACCAATTAAATGCTTTTAAATTGTTTTTAGAGTTTACAATTTAATTATTTATTATTAAATTTCAAATTTAACTCACAATACGTATTATAAAATGCCCTTCTTACTTAAAACTATATGTCATTGATTAGCAGCAACAAGATAACCTGTTGTAATCTTATATTATTTATTTTTATTTTTATATAGATTCACAATGCATCAAACGCATGACGAAAGTTAAGTATAATGAATAATAATTAAAATAATATTTTTTGAATTTATAAATATTTTTAGCTGTTTTATTACCTTAAAAAAATTTTTTGCATATTTTTGTACATTTTATTTTAGTCAAATTAATTTTATAAAATTTATTGTGTAAATAATGGCTGCTTTGCACAAAACGTAGCTCATCAAAAGGCAAATGCCGCGTACAGTAAAGTTTGTTTTTTATTCCGTTCTTATTTATATATATAAGAATTGTTACAAAATTGGTGTTATTTAACTGTATTATTGTTGTATCATCTTATTATCTTATCTGTGTTATATTTATCATTGTGTTTCTTTTTTTTTCAGTCATGTTACAGTTTCTAAGAAATCATAATACACGTAATAAATTATTAAATTTGTTAAAACTGTTTAACAAAAAAATACAGATTGTTATAGTTTTGGTTTCCTACAACAAATCAGATACTTGTAAAGGTGCCAGCAATTTTGATGACCAACCAGACCAACCAGAAAGTTCAGATTAACCATAATTTCTAGATAAACCAAAATTTTAATACTAACCAGGAGTACCAGATTAACCAGATCTATTAGAAGATCATTTAACCGCAGTTTCAATTCGAGCAGAAGCAGGTATTTCAAATGCTGTGGTAGAATATCTACGTATGAAGGGAAAATCTTCTAAACGTTTTCACTTTCGGAACTGGATCTTGAAAAGCCTAATATAGATATAAAGGCAACAGCAACTTTAGTAATCCTAAGATGCGTGCAGATAAAACAATATATCAGTATTTTGATCTTTATGTTGTCCGTTTATAAATACCCGAGCTTAGATGCATATTACCTCTAAAGATTTTTATAATATTCTTTTTAATTGAGGAGAAACGTTTTATAGGCTAACGTCCCTACATTTTGTAGGGAAAATGTGGAACTCCCCCCGCTTTTAAGTAGGTCTGCTGTTTTCTTTCGACACGAATTGTAGGATCCAAACGCATTTTGATCATAGATCGTGTTCTTTTGCATTCAAACGTTGCGTGATTTATCCCCACTTGAGTCGCAGAACGTTATCGTGATCCATAATCCTCTGCCTCTCTAAAACATTAAAAATTCGTGATTCAATATATTCGATCAATGATTTGTAACATCAAATTCGAATTTTCATTACATACGTCACAGTCATACGGTGTCCCAATCAGCATTGCTATCAATTTATTAACGTCCGAGTGTCACTTTAATGAAAATATTTCAATACAAAATTATTGGTACAATTTTTATAGCTAATAGATAACTTGGTAATTTGTATACGCTGCTGTCGTTGTCAATGCATCATTCTGTTATAAATTCAACGCAAAAAATTAAACGCTCAAAGCATCAATTTAGTTCATACAAAATTCACCACCACGTTATACATACTTTTTCATATTGGTCATTTTGTAAACGTTGCATAATATTTTTCTCGGAAATTATTAATCTAAAGATGGAAATTTAATTACTACTAAAATAGGAATCGAATATGCGTAGTTATCCCTTCAATTTATTATGTATTTTACGCATAATGTACCAGGCGTTTTTTTAAATTAAGAATAATTACTTCTTACTTTTTGATCGTTATTAATAATAATAATTTGTATAGAATTAAAATACGTAGGTTTTAATCTTATGGTTATGTTAATAGACGCAAACGTGACATGAACTGATAAACACGATATAGTATAAAAGAACACTTGCAGAAATGTAAAATCAGCGGTTTGATATCTTTGACCGTGAACGAAAAAACAAATGCTGGTATGAGTCAAGCTCGAACTAAACAAATATAGGTTATTTTGCAACTTGGGACCAAAAATTAAATAAAAATGATTTGTATTGTACGCTAACGGCGAAGTTACTAAAAGGTACCAATTGCGGGTTAAAACTATATTAGCGCGCTATCTTAACTACATTGTGCAGTTAAATGCGTATTTTAATTTGTGAAAGTGCGAATGAACTTAAATAAGTGATGCTAAATAATTTCGTCTAACAAAAGGTACCACAAAAAAGTTGTTTTATGAAAATCGCCAAGTTGTTATAGGACTTCGTTTTTCTTTTGTTTTTTGTGTAGTGGAACTGAAACTGTGTGTATGGTTTTTCTTGATACATAATTAAGGAAGAAACCGATGTGAAACAAATTTAAGTAGATTGCTTTTATAGATTTTTCTGATTATCACGGATTTGTACAGAGTAAAAACGTAATTCGATTCAAAACGACGCCAAATGAAAGTCTAGTATTCTAATTCTATTCTAATAAAAAAAAATCATTTTGCATTTGCTAAAATTATTTTGAAATTAAGTTATGACTCGTAAGTATAAGAAATATTTTAACTTTGGTGAATAGATAAAGTTGTTTATCTATTTCCTAATTAAACCTTTTTATACTGAGCTAGCTTGGGAAGTAAAAAGTACTAAAGGTAAGTCCACTAGTACTACCGACAAATTAATTTTAAAAGCAACGAAATATTACAGCAAACCTAAAATTTTTAAATTAACAATAGTAACTTCCGTTACACCACCAAAAATTTGTCAAGAAAGATATTTTAGATATAATTACTTTGGCGGTATTATAAACTAATCAGCACAATTTGCCGCATGAAGTACAAGATCTAACAACGATCTAGTGTAAGACAAAGATCCTTCTACACACCGAAACCTTACTAAGAATGTTGGTTTTTGTCAGATTTTGTATAGCTTAAACATGAAGCATAACGTGGTGCAACCTTAGTTTTTATTATTACTTTTAATGTTTGTTAAACCGATGTCTACTACCATGTAAAAATTTAAAATATTGTATTTTAATATGTAATTTGTAATTAGTGTTTTTTATAAGTTTAGATCTTCACTAAACATAGTAAAGTTAAAAAATATAATCATTATTTACCTATACTGTGCATATTTCTATTAATCAACATGGTAATTCAAATTTGATAACAGAATGATAAAATAATCATGTTACGTAATATGATTTTGACACCAAAGTGACATTCAGCTTTCTTATACATGGTGTCATTTTGTTGCCACCAAAGTGATTCTAATATAAAATTATGGTATGCATCTATTTTTGTATTTATTGTAGAGAACGATCAAATTAAACAACTTATTTTCTAAGTTTGTACCAATTCCATAACAGAAATCTCACAAATATGCGAAAGAAGTTTCTCGTTCTAAGCGATACTCACAAATTCTCACTAATAATCCTATGAAAAATGTATTAGAAGAAGTAGTGAAAAAGAAAAGAAACAAAAAAAAATACAATACTAAAGCAAGGGAAAAAAAGGAATAGCAAAGAAAAGTAACTCAAAACCAAAATTTAAATGTAAAATTCTAAATGATAATTGGAGCTGGTAACACAAATTGATGACAATAATAATAAACTGCAAAAAGTTTATATTACCGTCCAAATTTTCAATTTCCACATTTAATAAATTTCTAAAACTAGAGAGAATTAATGCTGGTAAAAAGTGAGAAAACGAATAAACCAATCACTAAAAATTATAAAAACCAAGAAGTACCAAAATCTTCAGATCCTTCTGAAGTATCTGATGATATGAGTGATAGCGACATCTGCGACGATGATGAATTAGATGATTTCCACCGCATGAAGCATTCAAAGAAGCTGTTACTTGCGGAATTTGTAGAGAACAAGGTAAAACTAAGTTATGGCACATATGGCTTTTGCCGTTAAATATGTCAAGAATAGAAATAATTTTGAGCTGTTTTTTTGTTTCAATTTATTGCACATGATTCTTTATCCGTACCATTTATTTTTGGAATTGAAATAATATGTACATTACATCTGATGGTATTGGTTGGTACTAGTACAATTCAAAGAACGATTTGTTAATCAGAATTTTGATTAAGAATAGATTGTAAAACAACTTTTATCTTTAGTATTACAAAGAGTATGACCTTCTTGGTAAAATTTAGGTTCATCACTTTAATATAAAGTTTAAAAAAATTGATAAATACGTCAACAATCAACCACTATTAATAATTATTAACATATTTGTAACGTTATAAAAACACATAATATTAAAAATATTTTTTTGTTTAATTAAAAAAAAAAAGCTTAGCACTATTCTTGATTTTACTATCAAATTTTAACTTAGTTTCAACTGAATGCAACTGCACGCAATGCGTTAAGGTTAGCTAATGTTTTTGAACCGGGCCTTTTTTGTTTCCTGCATCTGAAACAACTGAGTTAACCGTGATATGATCCCATAAGACACAAAACCCATAAAAAGTTTTCCTTTGTATAGGTTTCTGATAAAAGAATTAAATCACCTTAGTTCTCTTTATATTAAATTTAAACCTAAACAGTTGTTTGCAGACTTAGTTGTTTATATATGTACTTTACTATTATTTACAGTTTCTACGCATTTTCTTTCTGTTTTCTACATACACGCTATATATTTAAATATATGTAGAGAACTTTCTTCTTCTTCCACTTTTGCTAATTTATTTGACACGTTAATACTAGCATGTGTAGTTTTTAGATGTTTTTTGTGATGTGTGATTTTGGCTTAAAAGAAAATCTAATGATGATTTTTTCTAAACGGAAAAATTTGCAGCTAATATCAAGATGGCTATTACGCAACGAACAGATGAATTTTTGAGAATTAAAAATATTGCAAGTATTTTTGTTATCAAAAACAATTATTCTTAATTCTAAAAACTCTATGTTATTAATGTTCTAAAAATAAATAACAATATTAGAAATACTGTCAGAATTGTTTTTGTACTACCAGATTCTGTGCTAATTATGAAAACTCTTAAATTAAATTAAAGATTAAATAAAGTTTAAATAGACAGTACCTAAGTGAATTCGAACATCAATGAACACAAAATATATATTACAATTCAAGTAATATTTGTTTTGTGTTTTCATACGATTCTATTAGAAATTTTGTTTGTAACAATATTAGCAAGAATAGAAAAAACATAATAGAAACAATTTGTAGTAAACATGCATAAAATGTTAAACTTACAAAATGAATTCATTTAATCTCTAGTTAATATGTTCATTTCAAAAGAGAGAGATTTCAAGCATTATGACTTACAAATAATCATAAATGCGCCTATTTAATCTTTTTTATACAAACAAGTAATAAAAATAACTGAGTTTAACTACGTCAATCCGTTTTTGGTCATACAATATAATGTCTTAGTAACTGCGAATAAAGCACAAAAAACCGTTGCTTTTGTCGACCACGTGTTTGTTTGCCATTATAATCAAGTTTTTATAATATACATTTTTTAGATAAGTTTGTATATTAGCGACAACAAAAGAAATCTATAGTTATCATCCGTTCAAATAATTACATCATGATGAAGTACTTGATAAAAATTTATATAACTAAATATCTTTAAAAATTACACTCGACTATAAATTTTAGTTTTGCCTTTTGTGAAAAATTCAGTAAACAAAAACGACACTTTTTTTTAATTTTTCAGAGATTATTATGATTATATTACTAATAAAAATTTGCATAGTGGTTTAGGCGAAGTAGCAAGACCAACATGTAGACAGCAGTGATAGTCAATTTACGATTATGAATTGATCAATTAACGATATTATAATATGTAAGAGATCGAATTTTTAACACCAGACTGTAAACACCGGGCCGGGACCAAATCCATAATGCAAGGCTAACCCGACCTTGAAGTGGATTAAGTCTGTTTAAAGAACACAACACTAACAAATAGACGGATACACGCAAAATTTTATATATGTTATAATGTATCACGTGAGTATTTAAAATAATCATCTACCAATTAGGTCGCATTAACAAAACAAAAACAAATTTTAAGTTTAACCAGCCACCAACAAGATTGTATTTCACTACTCTGTTTTGTTCTCACACACTAACATACAGAGAATAAGTTTGTCTGTAATAAAAAAAGAAGAAAAAAGACTTAAAAAATTAATACACATAATAAAATGTATTGTATTACTTCTACCATACTCGATAACTTGCTAGAGGAAAAACTGCACAAAACAAAAGTTATCGAATTGAAGAATTAAAGCTGATCTCAAACTAAAAAAATTATATTAGATTAATATTTTTCAGCTTGTTAATACAGTAAACTTATTTTTTTAAGGATAACTTATTTTAAAGAAATGTCAGAAATAATGCAACCGAGTTCTAAAAACTAAAAATAACTATACACTTGTTACAAAAAATAAAACCATAGAAACATTGATGTTCTAAAATGTAGAAATCTATTTTTTTATTTTAAGAATTCTATTTTTGAATAATGCCTTTTATGCAGCTACGTGACCACGTCATTATCATCACCTTGAGTTGAATGTCTGCCCAGACAACACACAACATCTTCAAGACGTCTGTTCTATGTCTGTTTCAGGTCTGAACGCCCGTGACTCTAAAAAAGATGTCTTAACGATATCTACTGTAAGGTATCTTAAAGACGTCTGACTTAAGACGATTTAAAGACATTTGTTTTAGGATTCTTTAAAGTTTTCTATATAAATGGCAGAGTTGTATCAAAAAGTATGTTGTAGCTTTTGTCGGTAGATGTATTATATTATTTTAACGTTTGCAAAAAAGAATACAGTTGAATTTTTAAGATACACTACAAGAATTTTTAGAATTTAGTGTTGGCACTGCTGCGGCTGGCAGTATTGCATTTACAATGCGTCATGGAATTTAACCTTCATTAAACATATAACAACAGTATAACGTATAACAGAATTTTAAACTTAATTTAGATATTTCTCGTACAAAAATAGATAAATGGATTGGTACAGTACAGGATAAGAAAGATGGCGTGCAGGTGTAACTTTTATCTTAATGCAGTTGGTCTTTTCTCAATCTAAATTGCATATGGCAATTGCAATGTGCAATTATTTTAACACGTGCTGGTTTATAAACAAAGTTAAATTTTTTTAGAATGTTATATTTAGTAAATATTTAATATTTTATTTGTTCAAAATATAAGAATTTCATATTATTTTTAGAATACCAATGACTAAAACGCAAGATTTCAATAAGTGAATAAGCCATCTAAAAAGGCTATGCCTATTATCAAACAGAAGCAAAGTGGACCAGAATTATGAAATTGTAATCAATGTAACAGCAAAAGTAATGGCAGGCTAATTTTTTTTATTGAAAATTATCATTAATGAATACGTTATAATACTATCATATTGGTAGTAAAAATTTATCGAGTTAAATAAATAAAAAAAGAATCAAAATAAATAAAAAAGGAATCAAAACAGTAAGCATTTAAAGCAACTTATATTTGTGTATAGTTTTCTTGCATTGAATATGTATATAGTACGAACATTTTTTTATTTAATTTTAGATATCTATACTTATAAACCTTAATGCAACAAAATCGCATTTTACAAGGACTGGTAACTGATCTCTCAGAGGTAAAAAAGTTAAAAAAAACATTAATGGAGCAATTCAGGCTAAATAAACAGATACGTATTACTAGTAGTTTATTTAATCTACTAGGAATAAATTTTCTGATGAACAATAAAGAGGAGTTTCAGAATTTATAAATACTTGATAATGAAAATGATTTTAAAAATGCTGTAAGTTGATATGTCAGCTTAAATGCAATTTAATACTGTATACAGTTTAGACATAAGAATCAATTAAATAGTCGTCCAATCTATATAAAAACTGTATTATACAAATTAACATATTAAAATTTAAAAAATATAATTTTTAGGTACCATTGAACAAGCTGGGTTGTGCAAGTCACAAAAAGAAACTGAAATTTCGATCGAGAACTACGTAAAAAGAGCCTCCAATAGAAGAACTTCTCGTATTAAAAAAAAGTATGACAAACAATAAAAAAGTGTTTTACATTTAGTGTTTTATTGGACATGCAATTTAACCCAAAATATTTATTTAAGGTTAAACGTGTTCTGAAGGAATATTCTAAAGATGTCTTCAAGAAACTACAGTTTAACATTCGACGTCTTCAATATGTTTTAAAGATGTCTAAAGACGTAATGAGATGTCTACAAGATGTTTTGTCTTGACATCTCTAAAATGTATTTAAGATGTCTATGTGCTGTTAGGGTGTATGCATCGTGTGAAAAAGATTATTTTAATTTATAGCATTTTTATAACAGGATTATTCTGATTCGTACTTGTGCATTGTGTATTTACGAAAATATGTCTTAGAATTATATGAAATTCACTATTTACTCAAAATAAAGTAATTTACCTTAATTTGAGAATTGCTATTTTGTGTGTGATGAGAAATTTCAGATTAAACAAAATGTAAAAGTTGTTAAAATATGGACACGCCGGTCTAAGATACTAAGTTTCTGGGTTGCAAAATTATGGCTAAAATTAAAGGCGCTTCAAAACTGTAAAAAAAGTAAATCTGCCTATAACAGTAATTTAATTACGGCTTTTAATTATAAGACCGATCATAAAACGTCTAGAAAAAATTATTATATTGTTTTTAAATTAATCTTCGATTTGTTACACTCATGAATTACACTTTAACTACTTTCTAATATAACCAAAGAGCAATTGTAAGACTTTTGCTTGAGACTTTTATATATAGAACTAATTTATACCTACATTTTATTTGTGTAAATATTTTGTGTACTAATAAATTAGTGATAAAATACGTTATATTAGTGATACAGGTGTGCGGTACTGAAACTTGTTGAAATCGTGTAAATAAATAAAACAGCTTCGCTCGCACTTCGCGTGTATTTGTTTATAAAGTGTGATTATAGCCGTTCCAGTTCAATAAAGAATTGCCCGTTACATAAATCTAGTGTTATTAAACTTTTTATTCGTATTATAACTTATGCCGGTAACTCGTTATCAAACTAAAATGGATGCAAAACTATTTGAATTTTTCATCAATAAAAAATGGTCAAGAATCGATGAACAAAAATATGAGAAAAAATACTAGAAAAATGTAGGAAAATTTCTTAAAAATAGCAGAAAAGTTTTTCGAAAATTCTTAAAGAATAGAAGAAAATTCTAGAAGTTTAAAAGAAGAAATACGAGCGAGTATGAAACATCAAATAAAAACTATTGAGGAACAAATACAAGCTAGTGTAGGAAATGAAATCAAAATTGTTTAAGAGGAAACTCAAACAGACTTGTTAAATTTAAGAAAAGAAATTCGTGAAGTTCCGAAAAACAGAAAAGCATCTATGAGTAAGAAAATAAAAACAATAGAAGACAAATTAGAAGACAGAAAAAACTGCTTGAATAAAAAAAATTTGAATGAATTGTCACGGCAAAGAAAACGTCACGAACAAAGTTTAATAATGGGTCATCGCGAAGAAACCACTCACAAGTTTAAAACTGTACCTTCAAATTTTGAGGTTAAAGTTTCATGGTCGACCTACTACAAGCAGTTTGAGGCCGCAGCTACAGCTAAACAGCTAATAGTTAGAGTAACAAGCAGAAAGCGACGTCTCTAATAGTGTCCTTACGTGAAGAAGCCCTTGAAATCTTGCAGACTGTTTTTGATCACCTGCAAGAAAATTACGAACTCTTAATTTCACGTTTAGAAATCAGATATGGACTTCAGAAAGTGTACTAAGCTCAAATTAACACGGCTTGCGTATCATACAGCGCCAGATACCTTCTTGAAGCTGTTGGCTATTCAAACCTTTGTAAACGGCCTCCGAGACAACAAAACGCAGCAAACTCTCCGGTTAGCTCGACCAAAAACGTTTGATGATGCTTTAGTGCATGTCTTGTAGTTTGAAGCAGCAAAACAAGCATCGTAACGAGACGGTCTTAAACTTCGCTGTGCTGTAGAAGCACCCGCGTAGACACTAGAAATCATCAAAGAGATAGCGCGACAAATACTTCGGGAAAGAGGAGTGACGACTTTGAATTGCTGTGAAATAGGCCCTGTACAACGACATCGCACTAAACTCAAGAAGAATACAATAAGAGCGCTCGAAAAGCTGGAACGAGTTGACCAAAAGAAACAAAAGTTAATCTCATCTAGTCATGCCCCGGTGATTACCATTTAAATGGCATTGCTTATAGAGCAATTGCATAGCATTTATCTTGATGACGAGATCAATGGAAGAAGCGTTCAGTTACTGGTTGACACAAGAGCGACGAAAACTATCATTTGCCTGGACATACTACGGAAAAATGAAGTAACAGTACGACTTCGAACGGCGACAAGCGACAAAATACCTACTCACGAACAAGTCAAAGTAATCATTGGTTTGTAAATTAGAGTACTCGACCATCAAATACTGATAGCCGACATCACGGAAGAAATTATTCTGGGAATGGAGGTTATGAAGAAGTATGGGTTCCATTTGAATATGAAGAACAATGTCATAAAGATCGACAATAGAGAAATTTCTTTTCATTCGTCAGAAAAATCAGCCGTGAGAGTCTTATTGAGTAAAGACGTGACTTTGCTTGAGAGAACTAAAAGTGGGGTGATGTAACGTTTCCATGGAAATCTCCGGGAAGTCTACATTCGCGCGATTGAACCAATGGAAAGCGACGTAGCAGAACTTAAATACGAGTAAAAAACACGATGCCAGTAAAGATCTTAAATATCAACTCAGATTCAGTAAGGTTGAAAAGGAAGACCGTGGTAGGCCAATGCACGCTACTATTTCAAATTGTAAGGTGCGTAAAGTCTAACGAAGATACGTCAAGGATGAAATTCCTACAATATCTATTGGACATTCTTACCTCCAAATGTCAAAACCTCAGCCAAGGCCAGCTGGCTAAAGTTAAAATTTCGATCCAACAGCGTGAAGATGTGTTCGCGTTGAAGAGTGGTTCCACAAGAACAACTAACGTGGTGCAACATAAAATTAATACCGGAGACGCTCGGCCGATACGACAGCATCCACGCCGACTTCCTTCGGCAAAAAAGAAGATGCTAAACAAATAATTGCGGATATGGAGAGAGAAGGTCACTTTGCCGATTTTAAATTATGAGACGTTACAAAATATTAACATCAAAAAAGAAAATAAGTATGTAAAACTTCCGTATTATCCCACATATATCAGAGGACTTTAAAAAATCTTCTCAACATTTTATTACAAAGTAGTAACAACCACTAACAATTACATAAAAAACCTTTTAGGTAATCCGAAAGATCCGATAGATATGTGCGATAAATCGGAAATATATAAAATTAGTTGTAAGGACTGTAACCTAATATAAATGGGGCAGAGCAGAAACCTCTTAAAATCCCGTTGTAAAGAGCACTTAGCTTATGTCAAATATAAGAGAATAGATAAATCCAGTGTTGCCTAACATATGTTCGAAAATAATCATAAAATAAAAGACATCAAATTAATTAAAAACAATAGAAAAGAACTAGATCTATACGAGAGTTTAGACATTTGTAAAAATAAATGTTTATTGATCAACAACAATGACTACAAACCGTTAGGTTTTTCAGGACTTTTCAACTTGTGTAAAAATTAGTGTGACGTAACGAAGCCTCACATAATCTTAATTATAGTTAATAGTATCAGTTCGCTGATGATGACAGCATAGCTGTCAAAACACGTGTACGACAAGTGCTTAATTTATTGTAGTTGATGGGTTATTGTGAAACAAATATTTCGTAGAAACATCTTAAAAACGGTTCTAATGATATAACTTTTAAGTGAAATTAAAACAATTAATATAAAATATTTATTGTTAGGATATGTAGCAAAACACAGAATAATTAAGATAGCATGTAAAATTAAACACACTGGTACAATAGCAGTCTGTACATTTTGCCAACTAAACAAAAAGAAATTCAACTCATCCTCTTTCTTTTTGGCCCACTCAGTATAATATGTTATAATCTACATCATCTTTTTTTTGAACTTTTAGCTACATGTGCTACGTTTATCATTAGTAGGTAATGGTTAAAATTGATATAAAAAACGCAGATAATGGGTCAGTCACTTTTTAGTTGAACTCCAATTTTTAAAGTGAATTCTTAGAAAATGTAATAAAGAGATTACAACTAGAGATAATAAAATTAAATGTTTAAAATTGCTGACACAATCTTCTTTTAAATAAACCTTGGTAAACAAGTTTGAAAATAATCATTTTATTTAAAAGTAGATAGTAAAAACGTAAATAAATTTAATCAAAGATTATTAACCAACAAATTGTGTAAACGTTACATCAAGAACTAATATCTGTCTAATATTAAACAGCAAATATAAACGCACCGAAATTACCAACGTATTGAACGCCTTCGGTATTTAGTTGAGAAAATTCTCTTTAAACCAATTGGCCGTTTTAAACGACAATGATTTTCAAGCAGATACTAATCAACTTTCATAATATCCAGTCTAAAACTCTAGGCGTTTTTTGGTATCGCGTTAATGATGAATTCCAATTTTGTTGGTCTTTCCAAATGAACCTAGTCAAAGTCACAAAAAGAGAAATTCTCTCGTCATTATCAAAACTCTTTGATACTTTAGGATTTCTAGCTCCTAACATTGTTACGGACAAGCTACTGATCTAAGGATTGAGGAAATGCCAAGTATCTTGAAACGAAACGATTCTTTTAGTTTTGCAAACTAAATGGGAAGCTTTCGCTTTGACTGTTACTTGTGTTACGTGTTTCTCGCTATACTATTTTTAAAGAAGTTTCGCTAGTTGAGCTTTACTGTAAGTATTTTTATTTTACAATTCTCCAAATTGGATTATTGAACCGACTCAAAGGTAGTGTTGGGTTGGTTACACTTAGTACTGTTACGTGCAAAAATTTCATAACGTAATACCCTGTATATTGGTTGAATAATTAAGATTCCGGTTTTGACGCCCTCTGCCGATTTTTCTTTTTACTGTCATTTTCTGCCAAGACGTTAAACGGACCACTACCTAAAATAGCCTGTGTCGTTTAAAACTTGAAGTTTCTAAGAACATCAACGGTAATGGAAATGAAATTATAATTTCATTACGCATTTAAAGTAGTTTATTCGTCACAGGGTAAGCTGTTTACATCCGTTTTGTTAGGATTCTTTGGTAATTTCTTTCTTAATTTGATAGCCGTTCCGCCATGCTTTGGCTACATGTTTCGATGCAGTATCAAACAATGAGAGATTAATATCGATAAATACCTTCACTAAACAATTAGTATTCTGGAAGGTCTATTATCTACACCGAAAACGAAATCTCGGCCAAAATTTGCTTCCGAGATGTTACTTCTTATACGTCAGTCGATTGCGATACCCACCTTTTAATAATTGCGAAGAACAGTATTCGATACATCGGGTTATAATATCTAATTCCTTTTATTATTAACAATTTTGTAGATTTCTACCTTCGTGAGTTATTGTATTGAAACGATTTGCTATTCATAACTATTTTAGGCTTACTCAACGAAGAGAACGTTTTGTTCGGACAAGTACTGGATTGTGGGTAAGTTTTATGTAATTATGATGTCCTGTCAAAAAAGGTAACTAACAGAATTTAGCTTGTTTAACTTACACAATTACGATAGTTATTTTAATACCATTCAGGTATTGTTAGTAATTATTTCTGTGATATCGCATGCTGTGAACCTTAGTTATTTAATGTGTAATTTTCTTCGTTTATCGATACTCAACGTGTAACTTATGTATTGTGTCTTGCTGACACTTCCGGCATTTATGTATTTAGAATGTACTACAAAATTTCTGAATTACCATTGTTGATACCCTACGTTATTGACTTATAGTGGTTGATACTCTACGTTATTAAATTATAGTTGTTATACCTATCTTATCTTTCAATGATGGTAACATACCTTTCTCTTTTATTGTGGTTACACAAATATCAGGGTAACAAAGATTACGAACCTAAAATGTATTACAAACTTGGATCTTCGTCCTGATCCAGACAGTAGTTTTACTTGTAAAAGATCTGGCGCCCTTTAAATATTATTTATTTAAACATCTCCTATCTCCGACTGTGTAAGTTGGCCGTGCAAGGTTTGTAAGACTTATAAGCTTGTAACAGTACAAACATTTATAGCTAATTGCGTAGCTCGCGTACAAGGGTTAACAAATGTCCACGACTGAAAACACTGTCCAGGTAAAAAAATTCAGCCAATCTAGTTTTCCGTGGCTGCTTGTTTAGTCGGCTACAGTGTGACAACGTGTGGTTCTAAGGTTCCAAATTCTTAAAAAAAATTTTTATTTCCGTTACGGGTGAGATGCCAAGTTGTTAATTAAAATTACCTAAACCAAAAATAGCGAAGCTAGTGTTTCTATAGAAAAAGAAAATCTTGTTGACGAGTTGATACATAGTTTTTTTTTCCAGAATTAAATGAATTTTGTTCATAGGTTTGTTTTTAATTCTCAAGCTTCCAAAGAGTATCGTATTTTAAGCCCAACGAATTGGCAAATTCTTTAAAAGTTCTCGGCTTCAAACTTCAGACTGCAAGATGTTTCTTTTTCCAGTGAATGCTTAGCAATCTAACGGGACGAATCAAGTAATACAAAAGCGTTTATTTGAGGTCTTTAAACTTGTTCTTAGACGAACAGTAGTTGTTACGTGTTGGAAATTGTATCCGACATTCTAATTTAAATTTTGATAAGTTGCACTCCATTTAACTTCTAAAGACTCATACTTTTTCTAAGTTAATAGTAGCCCATTTTCACACCAAATTTCTGAATTGCGGAGTTATACACTTAATGCGTGTGAACGATTTTGAATTGTTTCAGCAAAACAATTATGCAAGGAGATTGTTCGAAAATGTATCGTCTGTTTTAAAACAAAGCCTGTATGTGTCTAACCCATTATGTTTGATTTACTTCGTTATCGTTTTGCAATTTTTTAGCGGTGTTTTACGCACTGCGGTTTAGATTTTGCAGGTCCTAAAAAGTCGCTATACAAGAAACCCAAAACTTGTATTGCGGTTTTTGTTTGTCTATCATCCAAAGCAATGCACTTGGAATTATTATCAAGTCTATTCTTTGCGGTTTTTGGAGGTGTTGAAGCAATTTATTGCGCGCTGCGGAATCTTTAGACGAATTGCGGCTTTTATATGAAAGTTTTAGCCAATTTTTAACATATTGCGGTGTATTATGGCATTTTATTCCGCCTGGCGCTCCTCATTTTGGCGATGTCTGAGAAGCGGGTGTGCAATCTGTAAAGTTTCACTTGACTCGTATTTTAGGCGATCGTATGTTAAACTTTGAAAATATGTCTACGGTGTTGATCCAAATTAAAAACAAATTGAATTTCCAACCAATTTGCTCTATTTTGTCCGATTCCAATGATTTTGTCTCACGCTTTTTAACTGGTGATTTCAATGTGAAGTCTTGCCCGAATACTAATCTAGATCTAAGTGGGTACAAAGAACTAACAACCTTGCAGCTATTCAAGTTTTTCATGTTGTCTCGGTTCAAGAGTCAAACCTAAAACCATTCTGTTGACCTCAAGCTAGAGTTGTCCAAATCCATCCAGGAAGCGACGGTCACATCCGAGTGGTAACTCCGCAGTTTGCTTCAGGATCCGAAAGACAGCCAAAGATGATAATTTTACACAGTACGTAAAGTGTTTAAGGGGGAGTGTGCCACGTTTATTTTTGCAATCGGTCGCACAGAGGGCGATATTGTAAAAATATTCTTACAAGCAACCCAAAATACAACTACCTACCTACCCAGACTTAAATTATTTTAATTTTAGTGTTCAAAACAGGTTGAGTATTAAGCGGTTAAGTATTTATGCCATATCATTACAAGGGATTACGGATTACCTTTATTGTTTCCTTTTATTTGCAAAATGTAAACAAGTATGAAAAGGATGTTATTTTATTCTGAATTGGATACCATAAATTTACAAACTAGATTGGTTGTACAATAATAAACGTAACATAATAATGTTTTCTATACACATACATATATAAAACGTTTTTGTTTTAGTATACCGCGGCTTTACCTAACGCAACTTGTAATCAGCTTCTAATTGATTTGCATATACATACTATGTTTACATATTTATACTTGTTACTAATTACAAACTAGTTTTCTTATTCATGCTTAGTACACAAAGAATTTTCAATTTATTATAATAAAGATTAAGTATATATTCTGATTTTATGTAGGTACATTATCTGGTTTTCATGTTCCTTGGAATACGCGGATTTGCTAATTCTGGCAATGCGTGATCTTCCCAAAATTTATTTAAAGTTGTAATCATTTTTTGACAAAAATCTTCATCACGTTCAATTTTAATATATTCTATATCTACATCAGTATATAATACTAAATAACAATATTTTTTTTTACATACATACATTTGCCCTTGCATTTGATAGTAATAATTATGTTTTTTTTCTCATTTTCTACATATACACACATTGTTCTATTTTGAAGTGAAGCTTTTTTAATTTTTAAGTGTCTTACTGCATATAAACACTTAACTTCAACTATTGTTTCTTTATCGATCACACCGTCAGGACTTGCACCTAAAAATACAAAATTGTTGTCCACGAATAAACCACAACTTTCCACTTTTAAATTAGTTTTCACTGAAAATATTTTAATTGCGTTCTCTTCATTTTCTACTCCATAAGTAATAGCATTTGTTTTTAAAAAAATATTTTTGTAAAAAATCTCTTTTAAAATTCCATCTGTTGGCGTATTTAATCGGCGCTTACAAATTTTTCCAAATACAGACGCTGTCAACCTATTTCGTCTTGCTTCGAACCACAAAATATTTTCACGTTGACCTTTAGTTGTAATACAAATTGTATCGATATCTGTTTTTTGTAATTCATTCATTATTTTAATTTTTGCTGATTTGAATTCTTCCTCAGTAATATCTGGCTGAGCAGCTGCATTTCCGTGATCCGAAGAACCGTTGTCAATTATTTTTGTTTTTTTTTGAATTTTTTTCGAATCACATTTGCTTGTATATTTTTTCTTTTTTTTGAGCAATATCTGTTCAAATAAACACTTTGCTTATTTTGTTTAATTAATGCACAGTGAAAATTGCCACGAGTTATATCTTAGTGCAGCTCCAAAGCATCTTGTAGCGTACAAATTTTTTTGTACAAGGTTAATTCTTTTTCCTCCGGTAAATTTAGCAATCATCGACATAAAACCTTCTGCAAAATTTGTTGTATAATTTCCTACTAATCGGTCTGCTTTTTTTTCAATGTAGCTGGTAATTTTTAGAATTTCATCCCAAATTCCAGAAGATTGCAAAAGAGGAACTTGATTTTCACTTGAACACGTTTCTTGTTGCATTGTGAATGATTCCCAAATACATGTATAGGTGCATTTTTAATGTCCCTCTGTAACTCCATTACTTCGTTTGAACGAGATATAATTTTTCTAATTAACGTTGTGTAATATGAAATTTTTTTCTTAATTATTTTTCTTGCAACTACACTAAATGATGTCGTGTTTATTAATTTATAAAGATTTGACGTTAATGCTCGTGTAGCGTGGTTTGCACATTCAAGTTTTATTACGGTTCGTCTATACGAAACCTTTTCAATTATTCTTGCATAAACACTTGAATCACCATCGCCTACAAGATATTTGTATTGCTATAATGGATTGTTCCATAGAACTAGAAGATCTATTAAAATTTTTGTAACATACGTGTTGCTTTGTAGATACTGCACACATATAACAAAATTTATTTTTCACTCCGACATACAACAATTTTCTTGTTCGATGTCCAATAATGCATGCCACTCCTGATAACGACAAGTAACTATGACCATAAGATCTTTTGGCCCATCCTCCATCGACAACAACAGTAATATACGGAATTCCGTTAATAACATTACCAGCTTCTACAGCTGTTTTTCTTTCTTCCATAGCATTTGATCGCATTTCACTGATTAGACGTTTTTCCCAATCGGCAGATAAAACAGATTCTACTTTTTTATACTTTCTCCTTGTCATATAAGGCATATTAAGTGAAAATAATTCTTCTCCTTGACTATAGCTTGCTCCGATTGAAGAAACACCCCACACAAAAGAAAAATTAATATCATCTTCAGAAGGATGCGATAAAACAGTAATGTTGCGTTGACAAAAATTGCACATAAAAATGAATGTTGATTGAAATCCATTTCTCTTTTCTTTAAAGAATCTCGTTTTGCCTCCAGTACACTGTTGATTATGAGTTTGGAGAACATCCATTTGCGTAAAAATGAAAGATATATCCACGATTCGGTTTCCGTTCAATTTTGGTAGCGTAACAGGATCTTCAACTTGAACATCTAATTCTGGAAGATTTTCGTCCGGTAAACTACAACAAACTGTTGTTTTTATAAGAATAATATTAATTGTAAAATACTTACTTTTTAAAATATTCAACATGTACATCTTCTGGAACATAGTCGGAACTGTTTTCGATAGCACGCACAATTCTTGTTCTCGTCCACCGTTTACGTTGCGCTTTAGAAGCTTTATTAACTTTTCTTTTAATAACACTACGCGGCATATTTATACAATCGTACAAGCACAAATAAATATAATAGTATAAAACTAGAAAAGTGTAATAAACTTTTCACTTCACTGAAACGGTTCAGTTAAATCGTAATTCAAAATCAAAAAGAAAATTAAAAACCAGTGAAAACGCTTTATAACAAATAAATCGGAATACAAAATCAAAGACCAAAATCAAGCCAAAAATCAAAAACCAAAAGCGATATCACAAGAAAAAGCAACCGGAAGCACCGACAATAAAAAAACGAATGTAACAACTTTTATTTTATTTCAGGTAAACATAAAATGCATTATTTATGTATTTGACAATTTGTAAACGACCATATAACCAGTTTTGTTGTATTACCGGGGATTATGATTTTACAGTATAGTTATATTGAATAACAATAGAAGTATGTTGGGTTGTCTATAGTACAGAAATTTAATTTATATAATTACGAAATTTTAATTGTCATTTTCTATAAAATGGGTTCATTTTAAAACTTGAAATTTTCGCAAAATATCGAGAAACACTTAACTTAGGAATTGTGATAGGTTTCAATCGATTTTAGCTAATAACTAGTAAAATATTCTCATTTTTATTGAAATCGGACGTAATTATGAAATTAAAATAGTGATACAGAAGTTATCAAAAAACCTACAGTTATAAATTATAGAAGAAGTCCTACCAACAATATCTATCACCACATTTGCAAAAAAAAATTTAATATTTTTATTATTAAGGCAGATAATGATAAATAATCGATCGTCGTTGTTTTTAAAAGCAGAAAAAAATTTTAATCAAGAATTACAGTTCTCACATTTACAATTAATTGTCGTAGTGACATTAGTAACAACCTTTTATTTAAAAAAGTTTTGAGGCATTTATAAATTTTATTTTTACCGGGCTACAGCCCCTGTAATACAAGGTCTAAAACGTGTTACAATTATGTTAAAAATTACTTTTATACTCACAAGTAATCTTACATACTTACCCTTACAGTATTCTTCAATGCTATATTAATTTCCACCTCAAATTATAGATTTATTTATTGGGTGATTAACAAACGATGTTTTACATGTAAAAGTTTGACATAAAAGAAATTTGTACACCACAGAAATAAAGTCGCCTCAATTCAAGATAATGTTACCAATGAACTAATGATATCATACAGCGTTCGTCGAAATGAACGTTACAATAAAAAAATTTAAAATAGCACTTAAGAACGAAAAATATAAATATTATAAGCAAGTAATAATAACAATAAAAAAAATTAAAAATACTAATGCACAAGCGCGGATTATTTACGGACGTATTACATAATATTGCACAAGCAAAACGTAAACAACCCAAGCAACACATTGGTATAAAAAACGTCTAAATGTCCGGCTAACAGACGTTTATTAGACATTAAAACGTTTTTAAACGCGTTATTAACGTTTATTAGACGGACATTTAGACGTTTTTTGTACCAATGTGTTGTTTGGGAAACATTGAGTGCTTATTGATTACTATTTTGCATTGTGAATAAATGTTTATGAAAAAAGAAAAAAAACTATTAGTTTAAAGTTTATTTTTTCCATTTACTATTTAGTTGCTCAAAATGGGTTAATTATATTATATTATTTATTTTTATTTTTATATATATTCTCAAAACCTTCCCATTAATATATTTAATTTTAATTTTTATATTTTAATAAACGCTGCATGTTACATAATATATGTTGGTAAGTTTCTTCATTTTTATAACTTTTTGATTTTTTAATTCATTTTTTAATTCATTTTTCAGATTTCTATTATTATTATTTTTTAAAAGTTTATATAATATTTAAAGTTTGATTTTTCAATTCTAATGTAAGTTTATTTTTAATTAAGATTCGATTTTATATTTTTTGATTTTATAGTATACGCCTGAAGATGACTCTGTCGAAACATGTAGCGTTTATTAAAATATAAAAATTAAAATTAAATATATTAATGGGAAGGTTTTGAGAATATATATAAAAATAAAAATAAATAATATACTATTAGTTTATATAAATTATAACAAATTATTTTATATCAAATATACGACATTTGTCAACTGGGTTAAATTTATTTTTTTTTAATTTCGTAGGCCCGGCTTCACAATTAAAGATTAAACTCCAGATTAACTAACCTACGGTTAATTTTAAAATCCTGTCATATGATTGGTTAGCTTGAAACCAATAACCAATGATATGCCAGTATTTTTAATTTAACCTGAGTTTAGGTTAACCGAAGTTTAAACTACGATTGAGAAACCGGCTCGTAATGTTTTATAGTACGGTCATCTTCCATTATTATTAGACATAAAGGAAAAAAACACCTTAGATAAGCTCCAGGTTGGCAATTCTGCCGTTATTAGATTTACAAAAACAAACAATTACTAAGCATTTTTTTTTACTTTCTCATGCATGTTTTAAGATTGCATTTTTGTATCAATAAATTTTAGTAGTAATTCAAATGTACAAAAATATTGACATTTAGTAAAATCATTTTTAGATACTTCTTATCTTACTCAAAATTGTACAAGCTACCAGAAGAATCAACGATTTAGTATCACCAAAAACTAATAAGGTAGGTGCGCCAAATAAAGCCCAGAACCTAATAAGGCCCACCCCCTGTAAAAATGTTAACCGTAGTGAAAACCGTTTTTAATTCTCAAGTTCCTAATAACCCACTGACATCTAGTGGAGAAAATATATATTACGTCCAAATAAACTGCAAAACCTACAAGTAGTTCGTTATTCGCCAGTTAACCCGGCACGTGTCTGTATCGGTTATAATTTTTAGTTAGAGAACTTTTATAGTTTATTGTGTTAATCTATATAATTTTGTTTACTTTTCTATATCATCATCGTGGGTGATCGTTGTGTTATTCAGGTATGTAAATATTTTTTGTTTAATAGAACTTCAAATACCAAAATTATTTTAAAATGGTTTCCGCTGTGAGTGTTCTTAATAAAGCCCAGCGGGCCTTATTTAGAACATGGCTTGGTAATCCAAATCTAAAACAATTTAGTACTTATTGTTCATTAAGAATCATATTATTAGGTTGTCTCTGGTATCTTTTGAACGAGTTTTGAATCGGAAATTTCTCTTCAGGTCGAATTCAACTTTGGAACTCAAAATGTCTAAGAAAAGAGGTTTGTGGACCGAAACGCAAATGACAAGGGCAATGCAAGCTGTGAGAGATGGAATGTCTGAAAGAACAGCCGCGAAAGAGTTTAATATTCCACGACGCACTCTGAGAAACCACCTACGTACCGGAAATACGCAAAAGAAACTTGGACGACCTTCGTATTTAACAGTTCAACAAGAATCCGAATTATGTCAAAGGATTTTTCGACTTGCTGATGTGAGAATGCCCATTACTTCTAAAGTTATACGGCGTTCTGTTTATGAATTTTGCCAAAAAAACCACATACCTAGTCCATTTAATAATAAGGGCATTGCTGGTCGAAAATGGCTTATGCTTTTCCTAATACGCCACTCTGAAGTGGCCAGAAGGAAGTCACAATTCATGAACCCTGCGAGAGCGGCCAAGTTGAATAGATTTATCGTGAACGATTATTTCGAAAAATTAAAGAAAATAATGACAAAGTTGGATGTTCTTCAGAGCCCCCAGCGTATATTTAATATTGACGAAAAGGGGTGCCGTCTAAATTTGCATAAATCACAGCATGTATTTGCGCGTAAAGGAGTCAAAAGGGTTCACTTGATTTCACAAGAACACGCTGAAAACGTTTCGATTGTGGGATGTGGAAATGCTATCGGACAAATGATCCCACCAATGATTTTGTTCAAGGGAAAAAGAAAGAAGGAAGAATGGCTTGATAACCTGCCAGCTGCTGCGGTTATAGAGATGACTGACAAAGGCAGCATGACCACTCCAGTTTTTGTTAAATGGATTCAACATTTCGCCAAATATAAGCCGCCAGGTAATGTACTCCTTATTTTTGATGGGGCTTCATCCCACTTGGATGCAGGGATAGTCGAAGCAGCTGAGTCGCATGATGTTTTCCTATTTTGTCTACCGAGCAATACCACACATGAATTGCAGCCGATGGATAAGGCTGTTTTCAAAGCTTTCGAGTCGTACTGGGACGATGAAGTGATGACTTACTGGACAAATAAACCTAATCGAACGATCACCAAATTCTCTTTTGGGCATATATTTTCCAAAGTGTGGCCAAAAGCTACTAACGCATCTAACGTTGTCTCGGGGTTTTGAGCTACAGGGATATACCCTTATGACCCCAGTGCGATCCCAGATATTGCTTTTGCCCCATCTGAAATAACAGAACAGAAAGTTCCAGATGACGTCCCTTCTTTCCGCCCATCGACTTCAACTTCTGTTGCTGAACAGAAACTTTCAGATAACGTCCTTTCTTCTCGGCCATCGACTTCAACTTCTGCTTCTATCAGCCTTGGTCAAAATCAGGCAAAATCCAACAAACGGAAACTCAGCGACATAGATAGTACTTCCGAAAGTTCTGATGAAGACCTTTCTCTACACGATACTTCAGGCTCTGAAGATGTTCCAGATTTATTAACTAGTTTCAATGAAATTTTAATTACACCTGACTTGGACACCAGAAAAACGAAGGTAGTTCGGAAGAAATCTTTAAATTATCGTGCACAAGAAGTCGCCAAAGCGTTGTTTCAAGAACGGGATTTGGCTCCAGGTATCTCAGACGAACAGAAACAACAAAATGAGACAAAAGAGAGAAGAAAAGTATTAAAAAAACAAAGGGACTAAAACAAAAGTTTAACAAAAATGTGTCAGACGTTCAGAAAAATCAAAAAAAGTATGACGGCGAAGAAAAGAAGAAAAACGAAAATTGGTACTGTTATGTAGGTCAAGAAAATGCTGTACAGGATATGAGACTTTGTGTTATGTGCAAAACATATGTTCATGAGGAGTGCGTAGGACTTACTTCCGCAGACAAAGACATTTTTGTATGTCCAAACTGTAACTAAATACTTACATTTTATTAATAAATAACTGAGTTGACAATATAAACAAATTTGATTATTGCCAGCATATTTTTGGAGACGGGCCATATTTGGTACACCGCATGGGCCTTATTAAGAACAGTATGATCTTAATAAGGCCCACAGAACACCATATTTGAAACACAATTTTAAGTAGAAAACCAAAACAATTTTAGTAAGTAATATTTTTTTATCAACACTTCACAACATGACAGTTCTTATGGTATTCGCTTGACTGCTCCATTTCATTTAAATTAGTAAATAAAAAATATATTTTCTTAAGTGGGCCTTATTTGGTGCACTTATATACGTATATATACCTACATATATTCAAAGAAACTTTTTTATATAATTTTTCTAAGAACTGATAGCAAGAAATACTTTACGTACTTATATAATCGCGTCTTTTATTTATAAAAAAAAAGCGAAATATTTTGATGTTTACGAGGCTATTATGAATATTCTTGATTATCTTCAAATGTAGTTAAAAGAAAGTAATACAATATATATTTCATAAGAAAATTTTTATTATTTGTCAACTTGCAGTTTTTACGAACACCTGCAATCATTATAAATTATACAGCAAATGATAGCCTAAGCATTGCCATTAGGCGTGCGGTGTAAGATTTTACTGAAAATATGTGCACGTTTTGCAGCATAAACTTCATCAGGTTGTTTTTGTTAATAATGTATGTGCTACTCAGAGTCTTTCTTAATACATTCCATCTCCGGCAAGTGCAGAGAATGTGCGCAACATCATCCACTTCATAGTGACACAGGAAACAAAATGGATCTTCTTTTTTTTGCTGTCGGATAGGTATGCATTAAAACAACCATGGCTTGTAAATACTTGCGTACTATAAAAGTTTAAGTTTTCATGTTTCTGGTTGACCTATACGTCAAGTTTTGGGATAAGTAGTCGAGTCCAAGCTCCATTTTGTTAGTGATCCTATCTTTTTTGCCAGGCCTGTAACGACTCTTTTTTTCTTATTGATTTAGAGGTTCCAAGTCGCGCTTTTGCAGTTTCTTCTGCAAAGACGTTAACTAGAACAACACCCACTAAGACCCTCGCAGCCTCGAGTGAGACTGTTTTGAAAACCAAAATTATTTTTAGGGCGATTTGTCTTTGGGATGTTTCTGTTCGTTTAACTACTTATCCCCAACGCATTGTTCCACACTGGCGCTGTGTATAGAAGAGTCGAGTAAATCATTGACATGATTACCTTACGTTTAGCCGCTGTCGGGCCGTTAACATTGGTCACTAATCTGCTTTCTACGTGCTGCGCTAATAAGAAGTTTTAGTTCAGAACGATACCCAGGTATCAACAGTATTTGCTACCACAATATTCAATTTTAAATTTTGCGACGTTACAATGCTTTATTAAAAGCACCATGGTACGGTGTATTGCCTATACTGCGTACTTTTGAATTATTGTTTTAAATTGAGCTGTGATAATTTGTTGACGTGTGTAAATCATAATTAAAGTATTTTTTTTGCTAAATGGTTAATTTTGACAATTTTGTACTTCTGTGGACCTCTATATGTTGCGGGATAGAATCACTGTCTAGTTTATCTGCCAAACTTCTTAAATAAGCGTTTCAACAAATATGGCATTTTTATAAACTAGGTATTTTACTTTTATTTGCTCATAGCAAACTCTCCGATGGTGTAAGCTAACCGTGGTACGGTCCAAAACAATGGCAGACCGGTAACAGGTTTTTCACATTACTATTGCGCTTCTTTTAATTATGTAATCTGTGTTTTAGCTGAGAACGTTTTCACTATATTATAGTTTCGAAAATAAATTGTATTCTAAATTTTTAATTTGTATATTGCTACCAAATAAAATACTAAAATAGTATTATTATTTTGTTTAATCTACTACCGTTTAAAAACAATCATAAAAACGACTTAAATAATTGACATTATCCAACTGTAAACGCTTGAAATTGATGTATGGGCATCAGGAAGATTTTGACCGCAATTATATATTGACACTATTCCATATTGCACGTTACATGCGGTAACTGCATCGCCATCATCAAAATAGCACGCTCCCTCTGATCCGGCCGCTGTGCATGTATGCGTAGATGTAATATTAATATCAACAGTTAGAAATTGATTTTCACACACACTTTCAGAAATAACAGTTGTGTTTAAAGCTTTCAAATTATTAACTGTAATCATTTGCAACGGATCGTTAGATCCCCACCCAGTTATAACAACGACAGATCCATTAAAAGGGAGAAGTGCAGTTAACGCAATTGGTTGAACTTTACTGGAATATACTATATCCGTTGCAGTGTTTATAAGACCAGCGTCGTAAATCTTAGTATCAGTGTTATACAAAGGATGTATTATATTGTTTGTTACTCCGTAGGTATCACCACCAGCGTTTAGAGTGTTAGTTCCAACTACCACTGCCAATTCAGAGGCAGGTGCACTAAAAACAATATTATAAAAATACACAAAACAATAGCTTTACATACTTTTCTATGCAATGAGCTGCCGTTAACACCCAACGTGGCTTTAGTATAGAACCCCCACAGATGTGATTTCCAGATGTTCTCAAAGAAACTTGATATGGATATTGTCCATCGGGTGCTGTTATTCCACCTACAATGCGTTTATCTAATGCAACAGTAGGATTACCTGAAAAATGAATAACGTTTTTATAAAGTTATACCAAAGATTGCACTTACGACACAACACGACAATCAAAAACAAAATACCAACGACCGTACAAAAAGACATGATTACTAAACCTTTTGCAAAAATTTTAAAAATTTATACTAAAAAAATTGTTTACTATCATAATAAATCTTTCAAGATACACAAATTAAAGAAGATTAAAATAGTTGCGATTCTTTTTAGTTACGTATATATGCGACAACAGAAAAAAACAAAAATGATAATTTTGCGCAACTAGCCGTTTATATTTGTATTGTAGATTACATCTATTTAAACTGTTTTCTAAGAATTTTTTAACTTAAATTCTATTGTAAATTTGTTTTGTTTTACTGTTTTTGAATTTTTTTATGTTAATTTATTACCTTCTCGTTGGATACCGTTTGGAATTGCTCCTCTTGTTTATCTATTAAACAAAGATTCTCTGTGCCGTACCCAGCAATGTATTTTTTGTATTAACGTTAGAAACAAAAACATAACCCAACATCTAAGAACAGAGGTATGTATTGAACTAGTGCATTCTGCTAGTTATTATTTACGACGCACAAACCTGAACTATGGCGTAGAAGAATACAAACAAGACAGCAAAAGATAAATGCTGCACATTTTTTCATTATTTATTATATTAGATCAAAAACAAAAGTGACAAATATGAAAAAAAAACAAGTAGAAACATTTAAATAGAGGTTCTCAACACAACAAAAAAAACTGAAAACAAAAAAATGGATGGGCAAAAAATAGCGAAAAAGACAACAACAAAAGAACAGCTTGTCTAATATGAAAAAAACGAACATCAAACCAAGAGGAGTATAAGGGACTAGAAAAAGCTTATACCCACAGATGTTCACTACTGTTCACGGAGAGAAATCTGCAAATCACTAGTTATGAATAGTATGTTTATAAATTACACATTTAATAAAATTTATAAAATATGAATTGTATCATGATGTTATGCGTAATACGCATACAACATTCCTAAGAGTGCAATTTGTATGCGTTACGTATATTCATGTATTATGAATATGGTTTATAAATGTAATAAAATTATGAATAGTTTTCATATTTTACTAGTTATCACTATAGTTATAATTTTATCTTAAGTTATGAACAAACCTTCTTATATTATGATACATCAGCAAAACCAGCAGAACGTTTCACGCGCAGATAGTGTGTGCATTGCATCATCTACAAAAGTAATTTTATCAACTGATAAAAAGGTAAGCAAAACGTAATAAAATTGTCATATATTTCTGTTTTTTGAGTTCTAATGTTTGTATATTAATTATTTTCTACGAATATATATAAGATACAAATATTAGTACTTATAACACATTCACATACAAATTTATAATTCTTGTGTAAGCTAGTAGGTAAAGAAAATATATTACATTATAAAGTATGTATTTGTATGAGGTGTACCAAATTAATTTGCAGTTTATCTCAATGTGTGCATTAGTGATGGGGAATAAGTAACTATTCGTTACTTGAGTACTCGTTACTCGCTAGGATCCGAAGTAACAATTACTCGATAAGCAAAGTATTCGTTACATAGTTACATTCGTACCATTCGATTACAGTATTCACATCTGCAAAATCGGTTCCAGTACCCGTTTGTACTCAGTACACATAGTACA
Source organism: Aquatica leii (assembly GCA_035610365.1). Taxonomy (NCBI): domain Eukaryota; kingdom Metazoa; phylum Arthropoda; class Insecta; order Coleoptera; family Lampyridae; genus Aquatica; species Aquatica leii. The sequence continues at coordinate 115,056,271 of CM069435.1, forward strand.
TCATTACTTATTTTATGAATTGTAATTTTGTAGGAACAATATTGAATACAGAGCGCATAAATGACGCAAAACCTTAACTTTTTAAACACATTATTATACGGATAATAGTGATCTCTGTTCTTCCCTTAGATTTCTTAAATTAAATTCCTTAAATTGTGCAATTTATAAAACCCAACTATCAACGTTTTGAGAAATAATTGTACTTATTCGTATGCATACATATACAAATGTTAATTGTTATTTTCTGGATAACATCTTTTTCAAAATTTAGCAAAAAACAAAATTGATTATTATCGAAAATTTATAATTTTATACTTTGGAATATTTTTTGAAGCTTTTACATTATATATTGTGCGTATTTCCGTTTCTTAAAATTAATATTAAAAACGTTAATAAATACTAACAATCCAAAGTAGGTACATATGTTCTGTTTTGTATTTAAAATGATAAGTTTCTCCGGTATCAGCTACTGTCAAAAATGTTTACATAAATTAGAATTTTACAACACGTTCTAGTCATTTATGCACATACGTCTAAGGTAATCAAATCCCTAGGTAATCAACATGTGCACCAAGCCAGATTCTAGAATCCTAACTCTGTAGTGGTTCTTTGTTAGATTTTCGTTTGCTTTTCCAAGTTTATCGTTTTCTTTCTTATCTTTTCTGAGTTTAGAATCTGGCTTGGTTCACAAGTTGATTACCTAACTTTTCAGAAGTGTTTAGTTAGATTTCGGTAGCTTGTTTGAGTTCTTCGATTTCTCTCACGCCCTGATAAAGCCCCTTACAAAAGTGGGCGAAACGTTGGCAACTTCGGTTACAACATTGACACGGTCCAAACCCGGAAGACGTTCTTATCTTAGTATGGATAAACGTTGCTGCATATATGATAAGTAAACCTATTACAAAAATTATTTGTATTCATGTTCTTCAACTTCAATGTTAAAAATCGTTTTTGTTAAATTATCTTGACTGCAATAGAAGAAAAGGTTTGTGGTTAGCAACTTGTAAAATTACTTTTTTGTAATTGTTGCTCAAATTCTGTTTTAGTTTTGTTTATATTGAAACGTTAGAGAAATTATTTACAAATGCAAGAGCCTTCTAGAAGCTGTCTAGAAGATATAGCGAAAAGTAGGGAACGTTCGAGAAGGATTCGAGAAGGATTCGCCGATGTCTATAAATGCCGAATATGGAAATCGTAGGTCAGTTATTGCTGGAATGCGAATGTGTTAAGAAGATTATCAAGTGGAAATAAATCGTTAGCACGCGTGTGTCTACATAAATAAACCGAGAATAATCGTGAACGTGATAATTAGTGTAAACAAGTGTGATATCCAAGGACGTTATCTTATCTTCTTGTAAGTGATATAAATTATAGTGTAAGTGTTTTTATTATTAGATTTTATTAGTTCGGTTAATTTAAAAGTGTACATATTTCTAGAATAAGTAAACAAAATTTTTAATCGTTTAAATAAACTAGTTATAAATAAATAAATTCGTAACAGTGGCGTCAGGTGTTGAGGTATCGAATAGAACAAACCGTTCGCGATTTTTAGTGTGAATACCATTAAGTTATTTGATATCGCTCCCGTAATAAAAACATTGATTACGTAAATAACTTTTAAGTTTGCGATACGCGTGTTTATTTATAAAGTATAAAATAGTGTTTATTAAACTTTTTCTTTTAACAAGTGCGTGATCGCGATATTATTAAATTCGTTTCCGTACACTAGTGGTTTAATATTAACAAGTGGATCGTTATTAAAATTTTGTGTTATACAAAAACTGCATTTTAAAAAGTAGTGTATTTAAACTTTATATTCGTGTTATATTTAAATTTATGCCGGTGACGCGTTTGCAAGCAGTTAAAATGGATGCAAAACAAAACTGAATTTCTTGAATCGATAAAAAATGGTCAAGAATCGATGACTAGAAAAATGGAAGAAAATTCTCATAAGATGGAAGAGAATTCGCAGAAAATAGAAGAAAAGTTTTACGAAAATTCACAGAAAATTGAAGAAAAACTGTCGGAAAACTCCAAAAAAATGGAAGAAAATTCCAGAAAAATGGAAAAAAATTCAAGAAAAATGGAAGAAAAACTCTCCGAACATTCTCAGAAAATGGAAGAAAATTCTAGAAAAATGGAAGAAAAGTTGTTGGAAAATTCTAGAAGTTTAAAAGAAGAAATACGAACGGGCATAGAAAATCAAATTAAAATTGTTCAAGAGGAAACCCAAGCAGACATGTTAAACTTAAAAGAAGAAATTTGCGAATCTGTGAATGAGAAAATAGAAGCAATAGAGGACAAATTAGAGGACAAAATAAAACTGCTTGAAGAAAAAATAAACCTATTGAATTGTCACGGCGAAGGAAGCGTTACGAGTGAAGATTTAATAATGGATCATCGAGAAAAAAACACTCACAAGTTCAAAGTTGTACCACCGAATTTTGATGGTAAAGTTCCATGGTCAACTTACTACAAGCAGTTTGAAGCCGCAGCTACTGCTAATGGTTGGAGCAACAAGCAGAAAGCGACGTCTTTAATAGTGTCCTTACGTGGAGAAGCGCTTGGAATTTTACAAACTGTTCCGGACCACCTGCAAGAAAATTACGAACTCTTAATATCACGATTAGAAATGAGATACGGAGATGCTCATCTTCAACAAGTCTATCAAGCTCAAATGAAAAGTCGGGTTCAGAAAGCTGCCGAAAGTCTTCAAGAGTTTGAGGTTGACATCGCTAGATTAACACGGCTTGCGTATCCTACAGCACCAGATACCTTCCTGAAGCAGTTAGCTATTCAAACTTTTGTAGATGGCCTCCGAGACAACGAAACGCAGCAGACTCTAAGGTTAGCTTGACCGAAGACATTGGATGACGCTTTGGTGCATGCTTTGGAGTTTAAAGCAGCAAAACAAGCATCACAACGAGACGGTCATAGACTCTGCTGTGTTACAGAAGTACCCGCGCAGACACTGGAAAGCATCGAGGAGATAGCGCGACGAATACTTCGGGAAAGAGAGTGACAACTTTGAACTGCGATGAAATAGGCCATGTACGACGGCATCGTACTAAACCTAAGAAGAGGACAAGATGAGCGCTCGATAATTTGGAACAAGGCGAACAAAAGAAACAAAAAGTAATCTCATCTAGTCAGACTCCGGAGATTACAATCCAAATGGCATCGCCTAAAGAGCAATTGCATAGCATTTATCTCGATAGCAAGATCAATGGGAGAAGCGTTCAGTTACTGGTTGACACGGGAGAGACGAAAACCATAATTCGTGCTGACATCTTATTGGAAAACGAGAAGACATCACCAGTAACAGTACGACTTCGAACGGCGACGGGCGACGAAATACCTACTCACGGACATGTCAAAGTAACCATTGGTTTGGGAAATGGAGTACTCGACCATCATGTACTGGTAGCCGGCATCACGGAAGAAGTTATCCTGGAAATGGACGTGATAAAAAAGTATGGGTTCCATTTGGATATAAAGAACGATGTCCTGAAGATCGACAATAAAGAAATTCCTTTTCATTCGTCAGAGAAGGCAGCCGTGCGAGTCTTATTGAGTAAAGACGTGACTCTGCCTGCAAGGACTGAAAGTGTGGTGATGGCACGCCTGGATGGAAGTCTCCGGGAAGGCTATATACGCGCGATTGAACCAATGGAGGGCGGTTTAGTTGAAAAGGGACTACTCGTTGGCAGAACTTTAGTACGAGTAAAGAACACGATGCCAGTAAGGATCTTAAACATCAACTCAGATCCTGTAACGTTGAAAAAGAAGACCGTGTGAGATGCGTGAAGTCGAACGAAGATACGTCGCCGTAGAAGTGTCCACAACATCTATTGGACATTCTTACCACCAAATGCCAAAACCTCAGCCAAGACCAGCTGGCTAAAGTTAAAGTGTTGATCCAAGAGTACCAAGATGTGTTCGCGCTGGAGAGTGGTTCCAAAGGAAGAACTAACGTGGTGAAACATAAAATTAATACCGGAGACGCTCGGCCGATACGACAACATTCACGCAGACTTCCTTTGGCGAAAAGAGAAAAAGCCGAACAAATAATTACGGATATGGAGAGAGAAGGCGTGATTGAACCTTCAAGTAGCCCATGGGCATCCCCAGTGGTACTTGTAAAGAAGAAGGATGGATCAACGAGGTTTTGCGTAGACTACAGGCAGCTAAACGACGTGACCAAAAAGGACAGCTACCCTTTACCCAGAATTGACGATACGCTAGACACCCTGTCAGGATCCCAGTGGTTTTCTACGTTAGATTTAAAGAGTGGATACTGGCAGGTAGAATTAGAACCCAAGGATCGTGAAAAAACAGCTTTTACGATCGGAACTGGTTTGTGGCAGTTCACTGTAATGCCCTTCGGCCTGTGTAACGCTCCTGCAACGTTCGAGCGTTTGATGGTGACCATCTTGCGCGGATTGTCTTGGAAGACGTGCTTGGTTTACTTGGACGACGTGATCGTGGTTGGAAGGTCGTTTGAAGAGCACTTGAACAACTTGAAGGAAGTGTTCCAGAGATTACGTGGGGCTAACCTCAAACTGAGCCCAAAGAAGTGCCACGTATTTAAGAAGGAAGTCCAATACCTTGGCCACGTCGTATCTAGAGATGGAATAAGGGCTGACCCAGACAAAATCCGAGCAGTGCAAGCATGGCCAAGACCGATCGACAAACATCAGGTCCAAAGTTTCCTTGGGTTGTGCACTTATTATAGAAGATTTGTACCCGGATTTGCCAATATTGCGAAAACCATTAACAAAATTAACTGAAGAAAAAGCAGAATTTAGATGGAATGAAGACTGCGAAAGTTCTTTTAATCAACTAAAACAAGCCCTAGTCACTTCGCCGATTTTGAGTTATCCAAGAGAAGATGGAAAGTTTGTTTTGGATACCGACGCAAGCAATCTGGCCATAGGCGCGGTCCTTTTGCAGATTCAAGATGGACAAGAAAAGGTTATCGCGTATTTTAGCAAGGTTTTGTCCAGGCCAGAAAGGAATTATTGCGTCACTAGGAGGGAGCTGTTAGCAGTCGTTAAGTCCATCGAACATTTCTACAAGTATTTGTATGGACGAAAATTTTTACTGAGAACAGACCACGCCGCTTTAAAATGGCTTCTGTAGTTCCGTAACCCAGAAGGACAAGTGGCAAGATGGATCGAGAGACTGCAAGAGTATGACTACGACACAGAACACCGTGCCGGAAGCAGTCATCGGAACGCTGATGCCTTGTCCAGAAGACCATGTCCGGCGGACTAAAGCCATCGTTCGCGAGTGGAAGAAAAAGTCGAATGCCTCCGGAGAACTGCTATGGTTGATGATGAGTGGGAACCTGAGCAGTTGTCGCGAACAAGAAGACGATCCTGAAATAAGACTACTCCTGGACTGGAAAGAAAGCGGCCGACGACCAACCTGGGAAGAAGTGAGTGCTTTGAGCAAAAATATCAAAGCGTACTGGGCGCAGTGGGACTCTTTGATAGTAGAAGACGGTCTTCTTAAGCGATCCCTAGAAAGTGCCGAGGGCACGGCAAACAGACTACAGCTGGTAGTGCCAAAGAACAGGGTGACAGAAGTGTTGAAGCATCTCTACGATGGGACATCAGGAGGACACTTTGGCATTAAGAAGACGTTGGGTAAAGTGCGAGAACGATTCTACTGGATGAACTGCAAAGAGGATGTCATGAAATGGTGCCGTAAATGCATAGTCTGCGCATCAGGAAATGTTCCAGCGAGAAAGCGCAAAGCACCTATGAAACAATACAACGTAGGAAGCCCTTTGGAAAGAGTAGCGATTGACATCGCAGGGCCGTTCCCAGAATCCGATTCGGGAAATAAATACATCCTGGTGGCGATGGATTATTTCACGAAATGGACGGAGGCTTATGCAATACCCAATCAGGAAGCAGCTACAGTCGCAGACGTATTAGTAAAGGAGTTTTTCTGCCGATTTGGAGTTCCGTTGGAATTACACTTCGATCAAGGCCGCAATTTTGAGTCTGGGCTGTTTCAAGAAGTTTGCCGACTGTTAGGAATTAAAAAGACTAGGACAACGCCTCTTTATCCTCAATCTGACGGCATGGTTGAACGGATGAATCGAACAATGGGCAAGTACTTAGCCAAGGTAGTGTCCGAACACCAAAGAGACTGGGATCAGTACTTGCACCTTTTCCTAATGGCATATCGATCATCCGTTCACGAAAGCACAGGCCAAACACCATCCTGTGTAATGCTCGATCGTGAAATACGATTGCCATGCGACCTTCAATTTGGCCGATGACCGGAAGAGGAAGTCGCTGGAGAAGATTACGTCAGCAAGCTGGCAAAGAGGCTAGACGAAGTACATGAAGAGGTTCGTAAAAACACACAAATTTCCAGCGACAGGATGAAAACAAGATATGACGTCAAGGCACAAAATGGTGGGTTTCAACCTGGCGATATGGTCTGGTTGTATAACCTTCAAAGGAGACGTGGTTTGTCGCCGAAGCTGCAAAGGCAATGGGAGGGCCCCTATGAAGTCTTGCAGCGTATTAACGACGTTATATACCGCATCCGAAAACCGCCCAGAGGCAAGCCAAAAGTGGTCCACGTCGATCGTCTAGCCCCGTTTGCTGGCGATAACCACAATCCGCAAGTTCAGGTCCGAACCAGAGTAATAAGTAGCAGAACCACGAATCCAATCGAAGAAATAGAGTTCGAAAAGTTTATGAACTTATACGGAGGTTCTGGAAAAGCTAGGTTTGGAGTTACCACCGAGGAACAACAAGACCTGTTTCAGACACAAAAAGATTACGCCATCGCACATTGCGTGAGCGAGGACCTTGACATGTCCAAAGGGGTTGCAGTCGTGTTTAAAAAAAAGTTTGGGCAGCTAGATGAATTACGAAGACAGCAACCGGCAGTCGGAAAAGTTTTAGGACTACGTGGTGACGGACGCTTCGTTTTCTATCTGGTCACCAAGAAATACTCACGTGTCAAGCCGTTATACCAAGATCTGTGGCGAACATTATGGAGTCTCAAGAGAGAAATGGAGTTCCATCATGTTAAGAAATTGGCAGTACCCAAGCTTGGTTGTGGCTTAGATCAACTGAATTGGAGGACAGTTCGAAACATGTTGGAGGTCGTCTTCCGAGTTACAGGCATTCAAGTATTGGTCTGTAGTTACCAACCAAGGAGAATGTTGGGTCAGGAAAAGTCCATTGACTGTTACTTTTATGGTCAAGGAAGTTGCCGAAATGGAGAAAGCTGCCGCTATCGCCACGATCCCTTTTACCGGTGTCACATCCAGTCTCCTGTTCTGGGACAGAACAGTCCTAAGAAGGGGGCAGTGAAACGTTCGAGAAATTATTTACAAATGCAAGAGCCTTCTATAAGCTGTCTAGAAGATATAGCGAAAAGTAGGGAACGCTCTAGAAGGATTCGCCGATGTTTATAAATGCCGAAGATGGAAATCGTAGGTCAGTTATTGCTGGAATGTGAATGCATGCAGTATTAAGAAGATTATTCAAGTGAAGATAAATAAATGATTAGCACGTGCAAAGTTTTAAATAAATAACAGTGTACACCGAATCGAGTGAACGTGACTTACAGTGTGAAATCCGAGGACGTTATCTTATCTCGTGTTAGTGATAGTGTTATACAACGGTTATACATAAATTTGTGTAAGTGTTTTCATTAAATATTATTAGATTTAATTAGTTCGGTTAATTTAAAAGTGTACATATTTCTAGATTAAGTAAACGTATTTTTTAGTCGTTTTAAATAAATTAGTTTTTTTAATAAATAGTTACGTAACAGTAGTTTGGTCTAAAATTTTCGGCAGCACTACGTTTTTTTTTTTGGTTTTACCGACTCGTTTTTCTAAATGGTTTCTTTGGAATCAATTTCTTACTGAACATTTTGAACGTCGGTGTCAGTAACATGTACTACATAAATTACGTACATTTAAGCACGTAGGAGAGGTCATGGGTTCACCGCTCTCTTCAGTTATAGCGAATATTTATATGGAGTACTTTGAAACTGATCAAAAATTTAAGTTAAAACCAAAAACTTGGTTTACATATGTTGATGATACGTTTATTATATGAACTTATGGCAAAGATAAACTAAATCAGTTCTTTCAACAGCTAAAGTCTGCACATAATAACATTAAATTTACTAAAGAGTTAGAACGTAACAGCAGTCTAGCCTTTCTTGATGTACTTATGATAAGGAAAAATTACGGAAAATTGTTTATAGAAAGAAAACGCACACTAACAGTTACTTAAACGCCAAATCTTACCACCATCCAGTACAGAAGACTACTGTTTTACATACTTTAGCTAAAAGAGTGTGTCAGATAATAAAATAAATAAAAATCTACAAAAAGAAAAGGAAACAGCGTTGGAGTCCTTACAACAAAATGAATACGGGTTCAAAGAGATCCACAACGCACGAGAAAAGCAATAAACCTAAAAGTCAAAATAGACTTATCACCTCTTACTATCACCGCTTATTTACTATACCGTATTGGTTCGACTGACAAAATAAACAGGGGCTAAAGAAAAATATTATCAAAACTGTTTTTACGACTAAAAATACCCTGAACACTTGGTTTACATCTGCTTAAGACAAACAAGAGGCTCTAAAACATGCCAGAGTTTACAAAATTTCATGTTCCTGTGGATCAAGTTATATAAGACAGGCGCTTCATTAAAGTCAGAGTAAAAGAATATATGGCTGACTGCAAACACCGCAGAGTTACAAATATAGCAGTGGCAGAAGACGCGTGGAACCAAGAACACACCCTAAATTTTGACCAAACTAAAGTGTTGAGTTGAACTCCTATCTACTTTCCCAGACTAATGCGCGAAGCTGTAGAAATAAATAAACATCGATATAATATGAACCGAGAAAACGGTTTAAGACTCGGCAAATCTTGGCTACCAGTATTACACCTCCTCACCTTATCAAAAAGGACACAAACACTTATTTCCATAACGAAGACAATCAAGCGCTATCAGAAAGATAAGGTTCGTTAATTACGCTAATTGCTAATGATATAAATACCGTCACTTACACTTTTTCCTTCAGTGACATTTACCACTCTGAAGATGCAAGCTGCAATGTCTTGTGAAACGTCAGTTTGTTTGGGTTCATGAACGACAATACGGCAAAGGCCAAGTTCTACTTCTTGTTTTGTTTCTCAAGGAAAGATTAAGATCAAGCCTAAAAAGTCGGGGTGTTTAACTACGACACGGTCTAAACCGAAAGTCGCTTATCATCATAAACAAAATAACTGCAAACGCTTAAGATTTTATAAAGTAAAAGCTTTAAGAACCAAAAAACGAAAAGAGATAAAAGGCAGAAGATACAAGAACAACATTATAAGGACATACTTAAAGGAAAGTAGAAAGAAGAAATAAAATGGGAAAAGAACTATACATCATGCTCATTGATTTTAAAGCGGTTTTTGACACAACTCGCCGAAATAACATATGGACAGTCATAGAAGAACTCAAAATAAATCATAAAATTATAGAAGGAACTAAAAGTACATACAACAAAATAAAAAGAAAAGTACAAATGAGGAGAAAAGGATCACAAGATTTTGATATGAATAGAGGAATTAAGCAAAGCGATAGACTTAGCCCAACGCTATTTATATTAGTAATAAATAAAATAATTAAAAATACTAAGAAAATGACAAAAAACCTCTAGGTAACGATAACATACTACCAGTAAAAATAGGACTGTAATACACCGAAGACACAATATTAGTGGCGGATACACATAATAACTTACAGTTTTTACTAAACATTTGCGTAGAAGAGATAGAAAAGATAAACAGGAGGAAAATACAAAAGATAGAGACCCGATCATATGCAAAAAAAAACAAATAAGGATGGTGTCAATATGCGAGTATCCTAGACGATGGAAAAACAGAACTTGAAATAACAAACAGAGCAAAAAATTTGACAAAAATATTCTACAGCCTAAACAACACAATATTTGGCAAGGGAGCAATAGAACAAAAGACAAAGCTTAAAGTATATAACTATTCAGCATACCAACGTTACGATACGGTAGTGAAACATAAGTAACAAATAAAAAAAACATAAAAATGCAGCTAAAATGGGATAATTAAAAGAATTGCAGGAAATACTAAAATGAACCGTATAAGAAGTCATCGTATTGGAGGAGAATTAAAGCAGAAATCGATAGAAGTAAAACCCAAGAAAAGAAAACTGAATTGGTATAGACACATAATTAGAATAAAGCACATCAGAGTGGTAAAAAAAGACGTGCGAAAAGAAAACAGGGAAAGCCGAAAAACAATGGTTTGAACAAATAGAAGAGATAGGGAGAGAGAGAAGTAAAACACTACAGCAAATACAGAAGATGGCCGAAGACCGGATGAAGTGGAAGAAATGAATAAATCAAGTTTAAGGAGCATAAGAAGATAACGAGAAAAAGAAGCAAAATGCATTCATTTAGTCAGTAGTTTTTAAATTGAGTTTAATTAATTTGATTGATTTGTAATATTTAAATAAAACCAACATGTTAATTAAAGCAAACTATTGTTTAAATTTTTTTAAAAATATTTTAAAGCAATTTTTAATTTCTATTTTAATTTTTACTAATTTTGTTTTATAATAATTGATAATTTGTCTTGCGTAACATGACCAGATAGCAAAAGCTCAAAATCTAAACAAAGAACCTTCGGCGTTGTTTCTCAAACAAACAAATTTCCTGTTTTTTAGTTTGCACTCTACAAAGGACGTTTAAGTTACACATCTTAGGTATATCAGTTCAAATTTACGTAAAATTATAAAATCCAAAGCAAAAAATTTTTTAAGGTTTTTATATTCATTTTTTAAAGTTTACTATTACCACTTTGCGTCAATAAAAAAATTGTTACATAAAGATCTTTATTAATTGTATAAGTTATCTAAATATAAAGCTACATTTAAACAATTTTCTAAATAAAGATAACCTACAAAAAAAACTTTTGTATATTATTACTGCACGTATCTACCTAAAGTAACGGGAAATTTCGTCACATCAAATAACAAGAAATTTACGTGAACAGAAAAACACATTATCACTAACAAACATAAAGTATACATATTGTATCTGATAAAAAACAATTATTAGTTTAAGATATAAATCTGTAGCACTTAAGAAAGCACAGACGTTATATAATAAGTTTTTGTTTTCAAAATTTTAAAACTAATAAATGCAAAAATTGTGGGATACATTTTATAGAAAGCATAATAAATTTGTATTCCTCAATTTTCAAACTTAAACTTTAGAAAAAAAAAGACTAAAACCTGAACAAAAAAACAAGAACAGGTACCTAATAAAAACTAAACGAAACATACATTTTAGTTGATTTGTTCAAGATTCTGTCAAGTTGCTCTACAGATGTCACTTTCTTTTTTCTTATAGTATAATTTAGTAATAAGTTAATTTAGAGTACTATCAGTAATGTCTTAGAGTTTACTGTCAATTACGATTGTCTGACAAAAACGACCTAATAATCCAGCGAATCACCTTAGTACTAAGTTTAGTTTTGGAAATAATAAAATTCTGTAGGACATTTTGATAGCAAACCAACAGCATACTGGATAGGTTTATAGAAACATTAATAACATTTCAAATGTTTACAAACGACAGATTAATTTTCCAAAATACTAAAATATACAATTTCAAATTTTTTTTTATTTTATTAAAATTTAAAAAAAATTAGAGTGCAATATAATCAGTTGCTTATCTAACCTTTTTTATCTAAACAAACTATAGAAACCGTCTCTTAATTTGATAGATATCGGATTTAGTTAATGGTATCTAATGTCTATGCCGAGAGCATTAGAAAAACTAGGATGTTAAAATAGTATATTAAAACACAAGTTACAGAATGAACGCGACTCAATCACGAGACAGGGTTTCATACACAAGCCGCGCAGCGGCGAGTTTACAAAACGGTAGAGTGATTGAAACGTATTCTATGACATGCGTTTTATCCTATTTTCTCTATTTTCATTTAATTTTAATATTTTTCGTATAATTTTAATATTTTAGTTTTAAACAACATTGGGAAACTTTTGTATTTTCTTGAATTGGCAATACTTACACTTTGACATATTGAAACTGAATGAAATCGAATACAAAATGATCTCTTTATACCTTCATAAGTAAATAATTTTGAATTAATAAGACGTGCTTATTTTATCTTGGCATCAAAATGTGAATTTTAATTGTTAAGTTACATGCAGAAATACCAGTTTTGAAAAAAACTGAAATTACTAAAATTCGTGTAAGAATTTTATAATTCTTGCACGGATTTTAGTGTAAGAATTTCTAAATCTTATGTCAAAACAGAGAATAGTAATTGATGTGGATAGCGTCAAAAGTGAAACATACCATAACAAACGTAAAAGCATGAGAGATAGCATGCTAAGACTTTGGACAATGTTTACATACAATATGTTCTGTGCTGTAACATTAAATCTTTTTTTTAATATTAAAAGGATGCTACGGATAACAGCAAACTTTATGTTGCTACTGCATTCATTACTGACAAAATCAATTTAAAATCTTAGGTTAATTTATCAATGGGCGATCAAGAATGTACAATATTATGTTACGCTGATGACGTCGTAATTTTCGCAGAAAATGATAACAAATTACAATAAACCTACATCTGTTTAATGCAGCAGTAAAACAATTTAACACGTATATAAGTGCCTGTAAAACTAAATTTATGACATCAAAAGGAACTAGTGTATGTAAACTGTAAGTGAATCTAAACATAATCAAATAAGCCCTGTCATTTAAGTACCTAGAAGTTTAATTATCAAGCTTCAAAAATGTAGAAAATAAAGTATCTCAGCAATTCATAAAAGCTAACAAAATTGCAGGATGTCTACACAGTACCGTATGCTGAGTATGTACTTAAACAATCAATCCAAATCAAAAACATATAAAAGCAACATAAAACCTATCATGACACATACGTTTATAATATGATGATGTTAAAGTTTTTCAAAGTTAAAACATCTTTTTGATCGTACTATTTATCTATTGATGGTGATTCTAATAGGTTTGATAACAAAAAAATATGTAATCTAATATTTTATTTGACGTGTTGAACAAACGGCATGTGGTTACAAATAGTTCCATATTAAAAAAATCACTGTACTTTTATGTAAAGTAGTCTATCTTAGGTCTATGTTGTGGATACTACATTTTAATAACTTTTTAACTTTAACCTCGTTTATAGACCACCAACTAACTCTTCTTTTATAATAAAATTTTATGTTTTGGATAATTTCCGGGTTTTTGTTATCACAAAGTTGAACTTTCGTTACACGTCACAGAGCCCGTAACAAATTGATTGATTACGCCGTGGAGTCTTGCTTTTACAAAACGACCTCAGATAGATACAACCGGTTTCTAACTTTCCTGTAAAGGAAAACTGAAATCTCGGTTGATATTAAAAGGATTTTTAATTATTTTAATGAATTCCTTCATTTTTCGCTGATAGTAATTAGAAACATTCGCCAAAATTTTATTGCTTTTAAACATAATTTGATGACCCGTTTCTAGAACGTGTTCCGCCACCGCTAGCTTCAAACATTGTTTAATACAACTACATTGTTGATGCTCCTTAATATGAATTTTTACGCCTCTACCCGATTTTCCTATGTATGCACGACTACAGAAGCAAAGGAATGGTATAACTGCCGTCAGATTAAAAGCAAATAACGTGCTTCACCAAATTTAGGAGTTAAGCTAATTTAAAAAAAGTAGAAAATCGAGTAACAATGTTGTGTTTTGACAACATTTTTCGTATACTGTCCGTGGTACCTTTGAAATAGAATAGATAAACAATAAACACTGGTTGAGACACAGATTTTGCTGTTTCTCTTAGTTTCGGATACTTTTTCTATTGCAATTGTTTGCGACTAACATCTTGGCTAGTTGATTTAATTCTTTTTGAAATCTTGATGTTGACTTAAGGAAACAGCTCTGTAGACTAAAGAATTCACTACTGGTAATTTCTGAAAAAGATAATGATGAAAAATCCATTTAAATATTTATCTGTATGAGTAGGTTTTTGATAAACTGAATGTAATAATAAATTATCTTTATTTCGATTAACAAAAATTTCCAAAATGGTAAAGAGCAGTTTTTTTCTAATTACATAGTAAAACGAATATTTTGATGAACTGAATTTAAATGATGTAGAATCTCATTGAGGCTAGAAGGACCATGTAGCCAAATGACAAAAGTTTCATCAACGTATCTGTACCAGCACTTGACTTTTGGATAAAATGTGTATAAAGCTTAATTCTCAAAACCTTTCATCAATATATTACCAACAACCGGTAAAAACGGCGGCTCTTAATGTTTGTGAGTAAAACTTTTCTTTAAAAGTAAAATCTTTTTTATCATTACGTAACTACGCTAACAATTAAAAATTGACGTTTGTGATAGAAACAACACAAAAAAAATATTCAAAAAAAAATGTTTTTTTAGCAAAAACAGTAAGAAATAATACAAAAAATATATGAATTACTAATGCAAGAAATGATAAACTATTTAGATAATAGTTCAAAAATAATGTTTGTTGTTTATTTGAAACAAAAATATTTCTATCAGTTTGTAGTAATGTGTTTTATCATAAAAACATTTCAATTAAATGTGTATTAATATACATAATGTTAAATATTTATTCGACTTCTAAATAATTAATTTCTATTTGTTTTATTGGGAAGTAAAGTCTAAATTATTGTTTATTTTTTTATTTTTTCAAGCTTTCGCAACAAATTTGTTGCTTCATCAGGAAAACTAAAAATTTATAATATAATTGCACAGAACATTATTCAAAAAATATTAATTTTACAATTATAAAAGCTCACACAAACTAAAGATAGTATTACAAGAAATTGGTCTCAAATAGAATTAAATTGTAATATTTCCAAAAACAAATTTCTTTGGTTAATTGAATATTTATTTAACTCAACAACTTTTGTATACCAAAATGTTCATTACAAACAAATTCTTGGTATGCCTATGGGCAGTTCAGTATCTCCTATTCTTTCTCAATACGTTATGGATGATCTTTTAGATTTTTGTTTAAAACAACTAAATTTTTATGTTCCTTTTATTAAAAAATATGTTGATGACATAATTCTTGCTATTCCTCAAAATCAATCTAATGTAATTTTGAATGTTTTTAATAATTATAATGAATTTTTAGAATTTACTATTGAAGAAGAGGAAGATAGACATATATCTTTTCTTGATTTATTACTTCATAGGCAAGAAAATGGTATATTAAGAACTTCATGGTTTACTAGACCTGGTTTTTCAGGTCGTTATATTAACTTTAAATCATACCATGACTATAAGTATAAAATTAATTTAATAATTAATTTAAAATCAAGAATTTTAAAATTATCTCATAAAAATATATAAATGATGATCTTCATAAACTAAGAGAAATTTTATTAAAAATGGATATCCAATTAAATTATTAAATAAATTGTTATTTCAAACATCTAATGTTGTTAGAAATTCACAAGAAATTATTCCTACAGAAATTAAATATTTTCAATTCGTTATGTTAAAGATTTATCTTTTAAGTTAAAAAAAAATTATAAATTCATGTAACCCTAACGTTAAAATTGCTTATAAAAACATCTTAATTGGACGTACTGTTTTTTCAAAATTAAAAGATATTATTTCACAAAACTTAAAATCAAATGTAGTTTATAAAATTTCTTGTTTTGATTGTAATTCATGTTATATTGGGCAGACCGGAAGATTATTAGTTGATAGAATTACTTCACATAAAAGTGACATAAAATTAAACAAACCTAGTTGTATGTTATCAATTCATTGTAACCAAAATTTGCATTCTCCGGACTATAACTCTATCAAAATTTTAGATGAAGAAAAACCAACAAAAAGAAACTTTTTAGAAATGTTACATATTATTAGGTGTGAAACTTCAATGAACAAAGAACTGACATTGAAGGTATGAGTATTATTTATTCTTATCTTTTACAGATAATTAAATAATTTATTTTTCTATATTTAAGTTTCTTAAATTCATTTTTTCATTCATGTATTAATATTTTTGCAGTTAATTTTTTTTTTAAATTATCAATTTACTTGTTAATTTGTCAATTTGACATATTTCAATTTAATAACGCTGTCGAAGTTTGTGTGAACTTTTATAATTGTAAAATTAATATTTTTTGAATAATGTTCTGTGCAATTATATTATAAATTTTTAGTTTTCCTGATGAAGCAACAAATTTGTTGCGAAAGCTTGAAAAAATAAAAAAATAAACAATAATTTAGACTTTACTTCCCAATAAAACAAATAGAAATTAATATACATATGTATATACTTATTATAAAAAGTTTGTCGCAATTTTTTACTAATAAGTACCATCCCAAATTATTCCTAAGCATTTGATTGCTTGCTTTCTAAAAATGTTTCTGCTTCTACAGATCTAAAAGTGAAAATAAACGGAATATGCACTAATGAGAACGGTTCACGTTGCGGTAGCGGTCGCGGTTCTTTTATTAATCTAATCAAATCTTTACTTTCTAATGAGATCACACATACTGTAACGTTCGGGAAATTATTCTCAAATTCGCGAGAATTTATGATATTTTTATGCATTGCTAGAACGTTCATCGAAAGTTATAAAAAATTCTCGAAGGATGGCTGAAAATGTATCAATGCGGTACAAACAAAGCATAAGTCAGTTATTTCAGTAATTCGAAGTCGGCATTGTTAAGAAGATTGTTGAAGTTTAAATAAATAAGTTATATAGATGTAGAGATAAATATACAGAGTATAACCTTGTAAGTGACTTTAATGTAAACAAATGTGTGAAGTTATCCACGGACATTATCTTTCAAGTGATAAGTTACTGAAAGTGTTTTTATTAAATATTCTTAGATTTAATTTAGTTCGGTTAGTTATAAACGTGTACATATCTTTAGTATAAATGAATTAGTTTTAAAATTCGTTACCGTACCAAAGATGTTTATCTTTGGTACTTATTATAATGTTTGATGTAGATGTCAAGGTTACGAATATCCCGAAGATGGATAAATGAGTGCGGTTTAGGCCGCGGTCGCGATTTCATTGTCACATATATGTATAACAATCGTTTATTTTCTTGTAAGACCGCGCATATTAAAAATGTTTTTCTTGCCGTCTACATCGCAGTCTAAAGGCTAGAGATGCCAACATATGATAGTTTGTTTTTCGTCGCAATAGAACTTTGGCATCGAAGTTGCTTTTGCCTATTTATTAAAAAATAAAACAAACATTTGAAGAAAGCAGCGTGAGAACGTTGTTACGGTTTTTTGTATATAAACATAATCATAAACATTTGATAAACAAACATTTTGGTGCTGATCTAGAGTAATAAATAGTCAAATTTCACAGATAACAATTAGTGTCGGTTGTTATCCCCCACAATCGCGTGACTTTAAGTAAATTTAGTAGTATTTGTATAGAACATATTAAATAATATTTGCGACAATTAAATAGAGTACTTTATTAAATGATTCTACTATTAGTTTTTTTTAATTTATTACAAGCAATATTTTTTGTATACTTACAATTACAAGTTAAAAACTACTGCAAAATTAACATACATGTTCAACGTTATAATAAAACTTCAACTTTTGAAGCGGAACTATATTTTCCTGCATATTGATGTAAGCAGCAACCGCGATCTAAACCGCAATCGCGACCTAAACCAACGATTTGAGCCGCAAAGTAACCGCAGCAGCACTGTTAAATGCATCTTCGGTGAGTTAAGGCAAGTCTAACAGTCAATGCATTTATCTCACTTACAAAACTAATTAATAACCGTCCTCAAGGCTTATCTTTACTTATTCTAACTTAGATATAATTAGTTAGATAAAAATAAAGTCTAGTAGCAAGCAGTTTATATATTTTTTTTTATCTTTCTCCTTTTTAATTTTTTTCTGTTAGAATGTTTAAAGAGAAAATCTTGTATTTTTGCTTTCCTATAAAGGAAGTATGGTATTCGCAATTTTTTTCAAAAATTTTTTTTGCATGGTTTTACGTTTCAAGGTCTCCTAAATCAGAAAAATGTATTTTTGACAAAAAAAAATTGGGAGTCTGTATGTGTGTCTCTGTCCGTGTAACGATGTACCCACGATAACTCTCGAACCAAAAGTCCTAGTGCTTTAAAATTTGGCATGGAGCTGGATTTTCAGATTCCCTGACTATCAAAATACGGGTCTGAGAAAGAACCTGGAAGTGAGTGTATCCGTCATTTTTAACCGTTTTTTTTTATATAATTTTGTACGTCTGTAAATTATTCTAATTATTTTTACAGTTTCTTATAGAGATAATTCTTCCTAACAATTTATTTAAATAAAAAAAATTTCTAACATTAACAGTTTATTAGATATTTTATTTACAATTTAAAATGAATTCGTGAATATAATTGAGGTTCGAATCCTGCTTGCGGCGATTTGTTTTAGAAAAAAATTCTACATATATCTTGAAGAAACAGCAATATATACTAACGTTAGAATGTCTTCCGAGTTTGGACCGTGTCATAGTTGCAACCGAAGCTGCCAACGTTTCGCCCCTTTCTTACCTTTTCAGAGTTTAGGTTATGGGTCGTTTCACAAATAGATAACGTAACTTTTGAGAAATTCTTAGTTAGATTTTGATTGCTTGTTTGAGTTTTGCGATTTATCTCACGCCCTGTGTTACGGACGAATATTTCATTGCGTACGCCTATGTATTTTGACTTGAAATTAGCTTACGGTTTGGACGCCCTCTACCGATCCTTTCTCGTGACTGTGATTCGACGAAGAAGAACGTGACGCTGTAAACGACAGTAACGGGCCGGTGCCGAGGTTTTTTCGAATTGATTCTTAAATTTTTAAGAACATCACGTGTGATGAACATAAATTTATAAATCGAGTGAGAATTTCTTACGATTCTTTCGGCACGGGGTAAGATATTTCGTCTTAAATCTATTAAGGGTCTTTCGTAATTTCTATATTCATATGACAGCCGGTTCCGACCACGTTGTCTACCATTTTGGAATTCAATCAACCATTGGGATGCATAACTACTATTAATGAATAAATCTACCGAGCATATCAGCTGTTGTGAGGGCTTGCTACTCAAGTAACATCAAAGTCTAGTCGAACGTTGTGTCGAGGATGTTGATTTGGAATTAGCAGTAGATTGTGTTATCAGCCACCTGTCTTGAATTGCTACTTACATCGTTCGATACCTTGGGGTTCGATATTATGCTTAATGAAGAAGTCAAATGTGTTATCAGCCACCTGTGTTAAGATTATTTCTTACAGTACACGATACAACGGGTTTTTATATGCCATTTAATTATTTATTAATACTATCTTTTGTAGCTTTTGTTCTGTGTGAACTCGATTGTGATCCGATTTGCTTTTCACTATTGATTACAGGCCACTGACGAGAAAACGTTTTCTACGTGTAAGTGGAAGCTGGATGTTAGGTGAGTTATTTATTTAAATGTTAATGATCGTAACTGCGTTATTGCTTATATACCAATAAGGTAATTTTACACATGTCATACTTGTATCGCATGCTGTGAGGGGAAAACCTAGTTATTCGGGGACTTTCGATGCTGTCCTTTTCGACATAATTTTCTTATGTGATGTGTGTTGCCGATACTACAGGCATTTATGTAAGAGGATTGTGATATAATCTAGAAAATTTGATGTAATCCTTAATCAAAGTTTCCTCTAATTATTAATGCAAATTGTTAATCATTTTAGAAGTTAAGGTTGGCGCATTTAGTGTACGTTTGTCAATTTACGGTGCTACTAAAGCAAACTGTGATAGGTATTAATTCTACCTGGAAACCATTACATTTCGTATCTTCTTATTATTATCCAACGTTAAGACATTAAATTGATTATACTTGTTAATCTTTCTTTTTATCTTTCCTGCTCCTGTGATTATCGTTACCTATTAATTACTTTTGGCTACTCGAACAGCTGAGTAGAAGGATTACGCACCTTAAATTGAGTTACAAGTTTATACCGTCTGTCTTGAGCGGGACAGAAGTTACTTTGGATCAGCTCTGGCGCCCTGGAACATCCTTTCTGTATTTATTGTGGACCTCCCCATCTCCGACTATTGTGAGTTAGCCGTGCAAGGTTCGTAAAACCAAAAAGCTTGTAACACCTGATGAAGCCCCTTACGGAAGTGGGCGAAACGTTGGCAGCTTCGGTTGCAACTATGACACGGTCCAAACCCGGAAAACATTCTAATGTTAGTATAGATTCCGGCCGTGGAAGCCTTCGCTATTACACAAACAGCAATATACGTTAAAAATCACAATGTTTACTGATTTACTAAAGGGGAAAGCAACAGCAAAGCGCACAAATATAGATGTTAGTCGATATGGCAACAAAAGTTCAATTTGCTATATTTTGGTTATATCTTAATAAAATCCAGGAGAAAACTTTCAAAAAAGTTATTGCAAACTAGGAAGTAAATACAAACGTGTACATATTACTTTAAAGTGGTTTTATGGCAACATAACCTTAAAAAACTCTGTAGAAATTCCTTTACTATTCCTTATAAGAAAGTCGTGTCGTGACCATACTAGTTTTTTTAAAGTAATTTTAATTAACGTGTTTTAAAAATAATTTAGTAAATACAGAGCAAATATTAATTTGATAGTAGTGTTTAACGTCTTATCAAGTTATTAGATAATTTGAGTAATTTTTTTATGTATTATTATTAAGTAAATTGTAAGGCAATTAATTTTTAATTAAACAAAAATATTTTAAACTGTTTTTTTTTGTATTATTTCGATTTAATAATAATTGAAAATTTGTTACTTGCATAATAACCGGGTACTAGAAGTTCTGCTCCTAAACAAAAAAGGTTCGGCGTGTAGAAAAAAAAGCAAAAGACTCAGCTTCTAAAAAAACAAAGAATTAACCTTGCATTGAGCAAAGTTTTGCATTCAGCAAACATCATTTGAGTTAAGCATAAACTACGTAAAAAAATTAGAATCTGTGAAAAATAATGATTACATTGTTAAGACGTTTATAGTCGTTTTT
This sequence comes from Aquatica leii, assembly GCA_035610365.1. Taxonomy (NCBI): domain Eukaryota; kingdom Metazoa; phylum Arthropoda; class Insecta; order Coleoptera; family Lampyridae; genus Aquatica; species Aquatica leii. Next base: position 115,077,415 of record CM069435.1, read on the forward strand.
TAAAGTTTGTTACTTTGTGCAAACATAAAAAATGATTATAAAAACATTTAAAAGAAATTGTATATTGTATTGTAACGTATCTATATACATAACTATATTTAAAAAAAAAAGTTTAACAAATGATAACACGTATATTATTGCTACACGTACCTACCAAAAATACCAGGAAAATTTATTACATTAGGTAACAATAAATTTACATGAACAATGAAGAACCTTATCATTAGCAAACATACAATATACATAATGTATCTTATTAAAAAAGCATTATTCCAAGAATTAAAACGTATTTTGAAGCACAGAACGTCATAATAGAAGTTTTAGAAAGTTTTTATTTCAAAACTTTATAACAAAGTTATTTCATTATTAAAGTGAAAAATGGCGTAAATTAGTTACTAAATCAGGTCTGTCTTCAGATAAATAAGCACGGCAAACAGAATAACCAGCTCAGCTTAAAATCGGTACGTACTCTTATTGTCACACGAACAAACTCAAACAATGCTTATTCTGTACTACTGTTTTAGTCAGTAGACACGACAAATAAACGTAACACTATCTGTTCTAGCTTCAACTTTACACTGTGTTCGTAGGAGTGACGTAGCAACTCTCTTTTCTAAAACTAAAATCAAATAATTACAGCTTTTTTAAGCAAAACTATAGCTACGTTATCAGAAAAACAAAAATAAAATTTACGCTAAGCTCAAACAAACAATTACGAGTTTTCTAATCAACTGTCTGCGTGAATTAAAAATCGTTTTCTTAAAACATCCACGTATTGTGACACGATGTGTAAGGAAAATATCTATAATTATTTAATTTATTCCACGCATTGTAAGGCACTACTATTCTATTTTTGATCAGAAGTAATTTCTATGTCTTTTCATTAGCGCCATGTGCTACCTCCCAAATCTGGGTGTTTTTGTCCTAGCTTCCGGTCAAGTTTAAAATTTACAAGAAAAAAGTTATACTAGGAAGCTTTAGACCTATGAACGCTGTGATACAAGGGCAGAATTTCTATGAGGAGGCAATTGACGTTTAAATAATACCATCTTGTATGAAAGGGCATATGTACCAGACACAATTAAATTTTCCTTCAGAAGGAATGGATATTTAATACCATCCTAGAGGAAAACACATATTGTAACAGCATACGATAAGTTTCAGTTCTCTTACCTTTTTTTAAATGTTTTTTTTACTTTTTGTAGTTTGTGAGTTACCAGGTAGACACGATTATTTTCAGAAAGTTTGATTACAGAAAACCAGTAGTAAAACGTTTTCTGAAAGTATACCTAAATCTTGGTAAGTCAATTTTTGATTTTAATTATTCGCTGTCGCTACGGTGCTACTCATGAATAATCATATTTACTAATCGTGTCGAAACTTTCGAATTGATTTGCTTCTTATTACTATTACTTAATTAGTTTTAAGTTAAATTGCTATCGCATGCTGATTACGTCGACTGCCAATTATTATCATCATTAATGTCATTTACTCACGAAGATTTTTGTATGTTCTGGTTGTTACACTTTTGTTTTAAGTGTAGTGTAAGTTGCCGATACTTTTGATGTTTTAGTAGTAGTAGTAGTACATCATCAATTGCCATGTCAACCGATTCATTGCAGTTTAACTGTAATCTATCACCACTTACATTTTTATGCGATTTGGACCTTTCTGACCTTATCAAAAATTTTTGGGAATTCGAGGAACCTCCTTGCACGTCACTGTTATCCGATGAAGAAAAGGAATGTGGACAGTTTTATTCATGTACTACATCACGACTCAAGGATGGACGATTTCCAGTTCGTTTACTATTTAAAAAAAATCTTTTTTTTATGGGCGACTCGTATCAAATTGCACTAAAGAGATTTATAACCCTGCAACGTAAGTTTCAAGACCAGTTTGATTTTAAACTTTAATATATTAATGCAATGAATGATTACATTAATCAAGATCACATGCAACTTATACCTACCAAAGATTAACCTGTATACTATGTATCTCATCTAGGAGTGTATAAATCAGATCGAAATACTAGCAAATTAAGAATAGTATTTGGTTGTAGTAGTCTGGCATCTTCTGGCGAGTTAATAATATTCGTATGACAGGTGCAAAACTTCAGTCCACTATACAAGACATAATTTTTAAGTTTAGATTGTACCCTTTTGTGTTTGATTGTGACATAAAACAAATGTTTCGTCATATTAAACTCCATTCCGATGATCGGAAGTACCTCTGCCTTTTATGAAAAGAAAGTAAAAGTCAAGCTATCAAAACGTATCAACTTACTACCGTAACTTTGGAGTAACTTGCAGCCCTTATCGAGCTATTTGTACTCTACATCAACTAGCTAAAGAAGATGGTCATTTATACTCTTTATTAGCTAAGGTTCTCTTAGAAAACGGTTTTGTTGACAATTTTTGCGTACGAGCTTTGAGAATAACTAAACAAGATTTCTTGAGGAGTCCTTTTTGTAACTGAATGAATATAGTTATTGTAAGTTATTAAAGCATAACTAGTTTTATTAAATAATTATTCTTTTTTGAATTTCGGTCTGTCTCTAAACATTCTTAAATGTTCTATTATAGTAGAATGAAACCTTTCTACAGGTGAGTTTCATTGATTTGTTTAGGAACGGTGTAAGCTGCAAAATATTTTAATAATGAAATAGTTATGTCGATAGAATTAAAGTTAGAAAGATCGTAAATTTGTCTATTGATCTATTACAGTTAAGAATTTATTTTTTTCTAAAGATAATGGGTCTATATTATTTATTTCAAATAGTAAATTTAGGGTTGGAGCTAAATTGCCATTACTTTAATAGGTATTTTATATTTATTTTTTAAACAAATTTTGCATTTATTTATATAATCTGTTATTATTGTGATCATGTTGGGTCAATAATAGTAGCTTTTTAAATTTTTATATGTTTCAATAATTTCTCTGTGGTTAGTTTTACTTTCATGGTAATTAATTAACTTTTTTATTTGTTCATGCTTTTGATGCATATCTTCTACTATTACTAAACATTTTATTAAATACACTGTTTTCTTTGTAAATAATTGTAAAATATTGTTGAAGGTTAAATGTATATCATCGTTAAAATAACAATAATATTTTGTATTTGGTATTATATACTCTTTAATAAACTTTATAATTTCATTATTAAGATAATAGGAATTTAATTTTGTTATAATCTTTCCTATTTATATTTTTTTAATTTTTTTCTGTGCCAATTTATGTTTTCTTTTAAAAATTATTTAATTTTAATTTAATTATGTAAACAAAACTATTTTATTTTACAATTGAAATTTTATTTGTTCCTTAAATGTAAACTTGCTCGAGTCGTATACACGAATATCAGAGCACGTTTTCTTTTGTTTGATCTTTGCTCGTGTGTTTTATGAATTGCTCAAATTCCTAAAAGTTAGAATTGTTTTATTCTATGATATTCAGACGTTTATGGCAAGAAATAACCATATTGAAACGTCCGAGAAATTACTTGCAAATGCAAGAGCCTTCTAGAAGCTGTTATCTATTTTCTAGAAGATATAGCGAAAAGTAAGGAACGCTCGAGAAGGATTCGCCGATGTCTATAAATACGTAAGAAAGAAATCGTAGGTCAGTTATTGCTGGAATGCGAATGTGTTAAGAAGATTATCAAGTGGAAATAAATCGTTAGCACGCGTGGTCTACATAAATAAATTGGGAATAATCGTGAGCGTGATAATTAGTGTAAACAAGTGTGATATCCGAGGACGTTATCTTATCTTCTTGTAAGTGATATAAATTATAGTGTAAGTGTTTTTATTATTAGATTTTATTAGTTCGGTTAATTTAAAAGTGTACATATTTCTAGAATAAGTAAACATAATTTTTAATCGTTTAAATAAATTAGTTAATAATAAATAAATTTGTAACAATATGTACGATAGCTGGTGTAAAGACTGTTATGCGAAATGTGGCTGCAGGTAATTCTCATACTATGAGGACCCTGTGTTTTTTTATGTGAAGTAGTGTATCTTGAGTCTATGATATAGACAAGTGCTTGCTTCGATATATGTATTAAAGTCGCGGTAGGTTGTTTCCATGATAATGGGATTTACATTTTATAACATTTGTTTGACATTATTGTGTGTTTATTATATGTGTATTTTGTGTATTATATGTGTATTTTTGGCCTTTGTTTGTTTGTCCCGACCAATCAATTACTAGCTGAATTGCATCCGTATCCTAGAACTTCAGTACACACCAATAGGCCGTCGGCTAACTAAGTCTTCTTCAGTTTAATATGATAATGTAGGTGCAAGTGTTTATGTGTCGGGATTTGAACTTGTTATCGTACCTGCTTATCAGAACTATTTATTTAAACTCATGACATTTTAAGTTCTAGATTGATATTGTAATTTTATTTATCTAAAAAAAGGTTACAAAAAAATAAGCAACCTACATAATTACTAATTTAATTTGCTACTGTGCTATTTTGATTCGACCCAAATGTAATTTATTTCTTGCCTGTTAATCGTAATGATTTGCTGTGTCGCATAGCTATAGCTAAAGCATTTATAAGATTGGTTTTTATTAATTCATTGTTTACTCTTTTTATTGTGCGTCTTGAAACATAACTGCTTCAGAGCAAGTTAGTTTATTAGTAAACCTTTTATAATAGTAACGTGAAAAACACTACTTGCTAGTTAACCTTATTTTGCAGTTTACATTGCTTTGTTTCTAAGCATTTATTAGCTTCGCCGTGTTGCCATACTTGCTAAAAGTACTTAAAAGACAAGTAATTTCTTTCACACATTTATTATATAATATATTATCTGATTCCTTAGAACAATTGTTGTTTTGTATATCTAAATTATGTAGTTAAAGGACCGGAAGGGCTTCTTTGCTCTATTCTTCCCCTCATGCGGTGAGTCCCACTAAACAGGCATAATTTCGGTTAAAGTTTAACGAGTTAATTTTGAAAAAAAATACGATTCATTTTTTTATTGTGTGTTTTATTTAACCTACTACAGCTTTCCCACATATCGAGAGTAAGCAGTGTGTAACAAACTTAATACAAGGTAGGTAGGGGGGAGGGGGTAACTAGACGATCACATCCACAACGAGATGTCGCTGCTTTTTGTTTGTTCGCGGATTTTAAATTTCAAACGCAAGTGGGTTACATCACAATACGTAATTTCGATTACTTCATTTTCGTCCGCTGAATGTGCTGTATCTATATCTGATCCTGAATTTGCAACTATGCTAGAAGTGTCTGATATAAATACTTCATTTTCTTGAATATCGTAAAATGTTAATTCTTGGTTAGTATTATTAAATATTTCTTCTAATATTTTTTTTTTCTTTAAAATTTCTTTCATCTAATCCCGTACATATTTTTGGAATGTCTAATTTTGTGATCTACTTTCTTCACAACATTTTTTTATATTTAATAAACAATTTTTTATGCACGCTAAAGTAGCTTTTTTATAATAGTGTTCCCTTTTCACTAAAGGAAATATAATTCTATTGTTTAGAATTTGTTGAATTATTTCACCGAATTTTATTATATCTAATTTGTTTAAATAGGCTATTTTATATCTGCTAAAATGCAATGAGCTATATTGTTATTACTATCTAATAAATTCCCTGATATTACTTTAAGTTTAAATTTTGGTTTTATTCTAAATAATGCATCTGCGTTGGTATTAGTTGGACCTTTTTTATATTGTATATCATAACTAAATTCATCTAATTTTATCTTTCATCTTAATAATTTGGAATTAGGGTCTTTCAAAGAAAATAACCAAGTTTATGATCTGTACGATTAAAAAATTTGACACCGTAAAGATAGGGTCGAAAATATTTTGAACTTCATATTATGGCCAGTTGTTCTTTTTCAATAGTGCTATAATTGATTTCGTCCATATTTAAAACATATGCTATTGGTAAATCTTTTCTATTTGTATTTTGTGATAAAACGGCTCCAATAACATAATTACTAGCATCTGTAGTTAAAATAAATTGTTTATTGAAATCTGGGTATCGAAGAATGGGCGAGTTTGTTAATAATTTTTTACAAGTTTTTAAGCATTTTAAATATTTAATATTATTTATGCCAATTTAATTATTTTTCTTTAAGCAATTAGTAAATGGTTTTGTAATTTTAGAAAAGTTTGGAAGAAAACATCTGTAATACCCTAATAACCCTAAAAATACTTTAACTTCTTTTGGAGTTCTTGGTAAATTATACTTCTTTATGGATTCAATTTTTTCTTGATTAGGTTTGACACCATATTTTTAAACAATAAGTCCTAGATAAACTACTTCTTTTCTAAAAAATTTTGATTTTTCTATTTGCACTCTCAAGTTTGCCTCTATTGTCATCAGTGGTTTTAATTGGATGTTTTATAACGCTTGTGTTATAATTGTTCGTTATTATTTTAAAATAAATCTTTATATGATTTTATAATTTTTGTTAATTCTTTAATTTCAATATCATTTAAGTGATCAGTGCGTAAATTAATGTTTTATCTATCTTATTACAAGAATATTCATTTGACAAAAAGTAGTTTAATTTAAACTGTTTGTTTCTAATTTTTACTGTTTGATTTATTAAATTAAATCTATTTGAGTTTTGTAGTAATTTCTAATAATATATTTACATTGCCATAAAAATTAAATACGTAGCATCTTATAGATATATTTTCTATTTTAAAGGTTATAAATTCATTGCCAAATGATTTACTAGTTGTGGTAGTAAACGAAAATTTTTCTTTATGAATTTCGAATAATTGAGTATTTTTATAAACATAATCCTTACTGATTAAATTTACTAAAAAACCTGTGTCTAAAAGAAGTATAAATTGTTTTATTTTCAAATAAGATAATTTTGAATTACAATTAATATTTAAGAGTTCTGAAAGTTGAGGCTGGTTGGGTCTGAAAAAGAGTTATCTGAATTTTCAATTTTTTAAGTTTCGGTTTCGACATCGGAACTTGTTGCAACGTTATTATAGAAAATTTATTCACTAACAAAATTTCTTTAACCGTTAACATTTTGGTTTTTAGGGAAATGCTTTTGTCAATCTAATATTAATACTCATAGGAGTAGGTTTAATAAATCTTGCGTTCTGATTACGTTGTTAAAGAGCAAATTGTTGTGAATTCTGATTGATATTTTTATTCTGATTAAATTTTATAGATTGTGAAGAAAAAGGTTTATTTCTTAATAACTAATGTGAAATTTTGAAACTTAGTTAGGTTGAAAAATTGGTTTATTATACTCTACATTAAATTCATTTCTTAGTAAATGATAAGCAGAATGTAAAGAATTTGGAGTTTTAGATCTAATCAATGGCCCTAATAGATCTTTGAGACCTAACGTAAAGACTATTAAAGCTAATTTATTTATATTTTTTTTACGTTTCTTCCGTAATAGGATTTTGGTAATTGTTTTGTGTATAAGCACAATACAAATTTACAAAATTTGATAAGTGATTCTAAAAATCTAAATGTTTTATTTCCATGTTTTAAAGAAGAGAATTCTATTAATAATGTTAAATCCTCTCTTCCTCTTCGTAGGAACTTATCAGTGCGTTTTTTACATCAACCCAAGATTTTATAACTATCCCTGCTAATTGTTCTACTGCGTGTTCAACAATTTTATTACTAATACTTGAAAAGTTATTTTTAAAATTTTGTATATTAACAGTATCGTAAAATGTGTTAATTAGTTTATCACAAACTTCAATAAAATCTGATAACATTCTTTAAATTCGGGTACTGATGGCATTATAATAAGTTTACAAAGGGTAAACTACGTAAAATTAAAAGTAAATTTAAAATTATATTCCACTCACAGTATTCTGGACGTGATGATGAATGTAATTTTTATTTGTCGTCTGGCTCTCAATTTACGGGCTCTGTAGACTTGAATTCGTACTTCTTTGTTATATGTTTAAAATTTCCTGGCACTAGCAAGACTGCCTTCTTTAGAAAATTTCTTGATTCTGATTTTTTTCTAATTTGGTTTTTCATTGTAGAAGGTTGAAGCCGACCGTTTTGAGTATAAACGAATTTAATTCGATTAAAGAATTTTCGATTCGTAACATCAGCGAATGCTACTGACTGCGCCAATAAAATTTGTGAAAATTGTGATCAAGTTTTAGAAAAACTTTATTACGTTTGAACAATATAGTACTGAACTAACTTAACAACAACCATTACTAATATATATATAATTTTACAATAATCTAAAATAAATTTAAACTGCGTGATAATGTAAAGATTAGGTTTCTAACAATAATGTTGTTATGATGACTTTAAATTTGATACTACATTTCTATTTAATTATTTACTTTAACAGATAATACAGTAATGTAACTCGCAGGAGACCAAGTTTAAAAGACGACCAGCGAAGCGCGGAGTTTTCTAATGGTCTAGAGCGCCAAAATGTATTATGAAACGTATACTTTATGTTTTTTCTATTTTAGAAGTTATGTGTAAAATAAATTTAAATTACATATTTACTTTTTTTTTGTTGATTAAAGAAAATTATTTTTTTATAATAAGTTGGCAACTGTTTAAATTTGACATGTTGGATTGCTGTATTTGAATTGTCAAATATCAGTATTGCCAATCTAACAAAACGACAGTTCGGTTGCTATAAAGTGTTACTTTAGACAACTCAAACGAGTTCTTTAAAGTACTTGTTAGAGTACGAAAATAGAAAAATATCTTTTGTATTTATTTTCTAGAGTTATTTTTAAAGACAAAATCAGACGCGCCTAACAGTGCAATGTTGCCAAAAGCGCCGCAAAGAGCGACGGGTCGCATAAAGCTTGGCGACTCGAAAAAAATCCAATACATTTTTAAAATTTTTTTTAAGTTTGTTCCTTTACTAATACTGTACGTTTATAAAAACAAAAAGAAATCAATTTGCATTTGCAAAAAATTCATATTGAAACGTTCGAGAAATTATTTACAAATGCAAGAGCCTTCTAGAAGCTGTCTAGAAGATATAGCGAAAAGTAGGGAACGCTCTAGAAGGATTCGCCGATGTCTATAAATGCCGAAGATGGAAATCGTAGGTCAGTTATTGCCGTAAAGCGAATGCATGCTGTATTAAGAAGATTAATCAAGTGTAAATAAATCGTTAGCACGCGTGTGTCTACATAAATATACCGAGAATAATCGTGTACGTGATTATTAGTGTAAACAAGTGCGAGGCTATCCGAGGACGTTATCTTATCTTCTTGTAAGTGATATAAATTATAGTGTAAGTGTTTTTCATTAAATATTATTACATTTAATTAGTTCGGTTAATTTAAAAGTGTACATATTTCTAGAATAAGTAAACATAATTTTTAATCGTTTAAATAAATTAGTTTTTTAATAAATAAATACATAGTTTCGTAACAATATTACAGCTTTGTTTTACTTTTACTCAAAAATTTTTGATCTGTTGAAACTATTTTATCGGAGCAGTAGTGTGTGTGACCCAACTTATTTAATAAAAAAAGTATTTAAAAATTAATTTCGTAACTTATAACTTGTTTTAAGAAAGTAAAAGTTTAAAGTTATTTTAATGAATAAATACTTTACAATATACAATAAACTAGCAATTAGAAATTAGCGTATTACAAAGTAATGTAGAATAGTCACACGGACACACTAGTTTGCAATCACCATTAATGTTAAATTTTTTTTTGTGTGTTACATACTTATCTGGTGCGCTTTGATTCACTAGACTGCTGATTCTTGAATTTTTGTAATTTAACTTAAGAAACTAAAGTCATTCTTTCGTTCATTGTAAAAGTTAGACCGATTAGGTAGCTTTAACGTGCAACGTGTTGTCTATGTCTAGAGCGTAACTTATACTTGGTCTGTAATATCAACCCATGTAATATTGTTTGCAACGTTTATATAACTATACTTGTGATCTGTTTTCGTCCTTTTTAACTACTTTGATAAAATAAATAAGTATATATTCTATTATCACTTCTGTCGTGTTATTTGTTCTTTTTCAGCTGCGGGTAAAGTTAAACGAAATCTCCTTAATTTAGTCTTTCATCGTTTTTGCGCCTTTTTAAGTTTAATTTATAATCTAGCATTTTAAAACAATTTAAAAAAGCGCCGAAACGGTATAAGATTAGAATAGGAGATACCGTTTAAATCTACACAAAACTGAAAGAGAACAAATAACAAAACACAAGTTGTAACAACAAGTATATTTATTTTATCACAAAAAGAGAGGTTAGAAAAGAAAAACGAAGTAAATTTACATATGTGCAACCAAACGCTAGAACGTAGGTTGTTATCACAAACAATAATTATTGAAGCAAACCCTTTTGGTTGGGCAACACGCCGTACACAAAAAATTAAATTTGTCGACTTAAATTTTACAAATTATAATACAAATACGCAAATCTCAATCGTTTAAAGAACTAGAGTCTAATAATATGTTACACACAAAGTAGACTAACCCTGATACGGACGTTCAACAGTAATTTCAAAATATGCTCTCAATCTTCTACATTATCTACTTTTAGTAAACCTAATTCTTTTGCCCGACACGCTCAACGCAACGCAACTTCATAAGCAGAAATAATACAATTTATGATAGAGACGTAAAGCCATGCGGGTGTTCGTTGAACGTTTATGTACTTTCTTATTTTTAAGAATAATAATTATTAACATTTTCAAGTTTTATGTGTTATAATTTATTAAGAAACTTCTGTTACGTAAAGTTGTCCATGCTCTTGGTCCGTTGGGTTGTTCCACTTTAATATATTCTTGTAAATTCTATACAAAATTATCGGAATTAATTAGTTGTTGTTGATATAGTATATGTTGTTGATTTACAAGTTTTTATAATTTTCAGTGGTTTGATAAAGTGCTCGCTTGTTTCACTAAACGCTGCCACAAAAATTTACTACAATAGTTTTGTATGCTTTTCCTAAGCAAAAAATTTTTAATTAGTTTGTGACTTGTTTTACTGTAGAAGTTAACTTTGATTTGATTTTTTTTACAATAGCTGCACCATAAGCTGCTCTAGGAATTCGTTTCCGCGCTTTGATAGAAAGTGTTACCAGTTGATAACCCAATTCTTCTAGAAATAATCTTTGTCATAAAACATAAGCATTGTATGTACTTACATTAAGTATAGTTTAAAAAATAAAGATAGGCTAACGAGAAGTCATCCTTTTGCACGAGTAGGCAGCAAGAAGTTTATCTAGGGTATTCACCGCCCCTCTTATTTTATTATAGTCAATTATGTCAGGTTTTTTATGGTCTTCATTAGAAAATGCATTATTGTGATGCATTGTACTTAAGAAAAGCACAATTTTATTTTTCTTTGGAAAATACGACCCAATTGTTGCATCCTCAGTAAAACAAAAACTTTGACGTTAGAGCTGGTATCTATTTTTTACAATTATGTAATGTTGATATATCAGGTTCATTCTTCTTAAAAGTACCAAGAAGACTAGTTTTTCTTTTTAGCAAAAGTTGGACCAATTCGTACAAGGTAAAACTGTTGTCACAAGTTATGTTATGTCTTGGCAACTCATACATCAAGTCCATCACTACCATAGTTCCTTGATTTTTTTCAGGTTTCTCATCTTTTAATTTGTTCCAAACATAACTAGTATTGCTATCACAAGCTACTCAAAATTTGATAACAAATCTCAAGGGTTTACTAAGGATATACTGTTTCAAAGAGCAGCATTCCGGAAATCTCACCAGCTGCTCATCTACAGCCACGTTCTGGTCCAGGTTGAATAATTTTGTCTCATAATCCTTGTACGGTCGCTAATTTATCAGTTGTTTGTCTTTCTGCTCTGGTAGATTACCAGGCGCGTACGTTAGATGATCATAGACAAACCGTACCCGGACGAAACTTATACGGTACAAAAATCACGCTAAAACACTTTTAACATAACATGGTTTTGAAATTACTTAGTACTGTACTAACTCTAAACTGCAACATGGATACTCAAAAAGCTCCTCGATGCGTAATTGGTTTATCTTTATATTTGCCCAAATCGCCAGGAATCTTTAGCACTAAAATCAATCACTCCCTAGTAGGTTTAGCGGTTCCTTGTTCAACACGATAAGCTGCAATTTAGTATGGATTATTCTATACTGTACACTAACGTCTTGGCAAATAGTGCTCTTAAAAAGCTTTAAAGGAGTCGCTCGAACTTGATTAATCTGGCAATAAGTTGATCTCGACATTATTAGTATCAGCGGCCCCGGTGTCTATTTCTGCAGTAAATAACTCATCTTGCCGCAATATTGGTTTTAAAAACGAACACTGCGTTCAAGAATGCAAACCCAAACATCCAGTACAAATTCGGCTTTGATGCAGACTGCAAACTTGAGTTGAGTGATTTGCGCTAGTGGCACAAAACATTTTCACAAAAATAGACTAAAAGTGGTTTTATATCGATGAAGTCCAGAAGCTTATTTTAAAAGGCCTTTTCATTTCGTTATCGGTTAGCCTAGGTTTGCCGAGAATTGTTGTGCGTTGCGTTTGATATAGTTCACACAACAAATGCTGCAAAGTATCGTTGTCTTTCATGCACTCGCGGCTTAAAAAGCTACTTTGCATTCCCAGTTTATGCAAACTTATGTTTATTAAGACCACAGTGCCGTGTTATAAATCTTGTGCTTTCTTTAACTTTTGTCGACTCATGCTTGATAGTGCATTTTGAGTGTTTGGTTGTGGCACTGTAAGGAAAAGTTTTGTGTGCCTCATCTCTAGATCAATTCTCTTTTAATTGATTTAATGTCAATTTTTAAATATCTAAACTTTATTTTTCGTTGATTGAATTTGATTTTAAATTCAGTTTTTATTAATTTTTTTTTGTTCTAATTTGCTTTTTTCCAATTTTCCTTATAAGGATATTTTCTAATTACTTAATTTTTGTTTGTTAGTTACTTGTTTAGTTGCTAGTTTTAGTTAATTTAATTATATGTTCACTCATGCATAGCTGGTAAGGTAATATATTTTAATTTGATATATTTTTAATGCTTTTTGAAACAAAATGAATTTTGCTAAAATATTTTTTAACAAACAGACAAAACAAAGTTAAACGCAAACCATTATCACTTCTTACGAACACATGCACTCTTAAATTCTTAAGCCGGCAAACAATTAACCAAAAGTTTTGTGCAATTACAAAATGATAAAATAACTACATTTGTTTTAAAACAAACAAAAATTATTTTGTAATAATTAAAGCGTTTTGTGCATTACGTTGGGCGCCATGTTATAATACTACTTTGCGTTTTGCGTTGTTATTTTTTAGTTTTGCTTTGCATGAGATAAAGGCTATTTTCTCTCTAGTGGTTAGTGAGCATATATAACCTTTTTTATTAATAATAATAAAAATTACAAACGCATATATATGATTAACTAAATGGTTCTATATTACTACAATTGTTATAAAATGTTTGTAATAATATATATCAAAAGGTTCATTTTTGCTTGAGTTGGTCACTTTTGGTGTAATTGTAGCACCGTTTCTAGCAAAGTTAATTCGCCGAAGTACCCACTATAAGTTCGCGTACCATGGATTTAATTACTTTGATTAAATAGTTAAGTTCACTCCAAGTCACTTCATAAAAATCGAAGAGTATTGCTAATAACAATTTGTCGAAACGGCATATCTCTATTTGAAAAATTTTGAAAACGTCGTTTTGATAAAACTTTAAGTGCTACTATGATTTTATTTGTTTTGATTACATAATTGCAAAAAAAATTGAACAAAACTATTTACTAATCAAAATAATACATACATATTTAAATGATTGACATGATCCAATTGAAAACCGTTCCAATTTTTGTATGTAGATCTGGATAAGATTGGCCGCAATTTGCAACTGATATTATTCCAAATTGCAGGTTATATACAGTAATTGGTCCCCCATCATCGTAATAACAAGCCCCGTCCTGTTCTACAAACGTGCAGATATGCGTCGAAGAAGGAGCTATGTCTAACACCAGCAGTTTGTTTTGACATTCAGTTTCACTAATTACGGTTGTGTTTAACCCTTTTAACTCATTTAAAAAATCTAGATGCTAACGTTGTTGGAGCCCCAGCCAGATAGGACGGTCACAGTGTCAACATTAGGAAGAAGAGGCGTTAACGTTACTGGTTGAATTTTTGTAGAATATACAATTGCCGTTGTGGTTTTTATAAGACCGGCATCGTAACTACGATCAAAAGGATTATACAATGGATGACTTGTAAAGTTTTCTACTTCGTAAACATTACTAATTACGTGTAAAACATTAGTTCCAACCACAACATCAAATAGAAGTTCTCTAAAAGAAATCATACTTTAAAAAAATTTATAAAACGTTATTCTACATACAATTCTAAACAATGAGCTGCCGTTAATATCCAACGTGTGTTGAGTATGGATCCACCACAAAAGTGGCCATTAGTTAATGAAGTCAAAGAAACTTGATATGGGTATTGTCCATCATCTGCCGTCGTTCCGTTTACGATTCGTCTATCTATTGCATCAGTAGCCCCTAAAAAAAAGATTAGCAAAAACGAAAAAATTATTACAAAATTATGTCTGAAACCAATCTTACCAAACAACGCAACAATCAAAACCAAGACACTAACAATCATATAAAATGCCATTGCAAATAAAATTTGTACCCAAGTACCGACAATTTTATACACTAACAGTTGTTTGCCACCATAATAAATCGTTCAAGATATACATTTTTTAGATAAATAAAACTCGAATGCTATTGAATATGTATATAAGCGAGAACTTCAAAAATTCCATCATTTGTACGACACGGAACTTTAGATCCGTTCTGCAAATTACATTATATTATATATAAATTATATTAGTGTCAAACATTTTGTCGTATTTATGTTCTCGTCATTTTAATGTTTCAAGTATTTTTTTTAATTTTATTTATTTCGTATTGTTTCTATACTGACTGTACTTCGTATTCTTTAATTTGTGTAGTTTTTGGTTATTAATAATTTTATCACAGAATAAATAAGATGAAATTTAACTACTGTAATGTAATGTAGGTAATATTTGACTACGTTAAAAAAAAGATCAAATAAAGATAACATAATTTTAGCAAAAAACTGTACATTTACAAAAATATTTCGTCATAAGCTAATATAAAAATACAAAGTGTTTATAACAAAATAATGCAAATTAGTAAAGTTCGAAAAATAAGCAAAAAAAGATTCGTATTTTTAGTAATTTTGAAAATAAAATTGCAAAAAAAGTATGTTTCTGTTAACCGCCTCAGCATAGTATGTTTTATAAAAACCTAAATTTGTAAATGAGTTCTGGTTATAGCCGCCGACTAGTGTAAAAACTTTATGAGCTTCTAGAATTTTCTGTGCCGACAGAAATGAAAAGTTAAAGTTTTTACTGAAAAAATTAATGATCTTAAGATGTTTATTCTTATAACATAAGAATAAATCCACGTAGTCAGCAGGGATAGGGGCAGAAAACAAAAACTAAAGGGTAAAGAAAACGTTTGCTACATTATTTAGTCGGATATGAAATAGCTTCAGCAGTATATGTTTAAACAGACACAGTAAATATATAAGCCAAATCAGTTTGTACAGCTCTGGCAATAGTTCTTTCAGTAACTTACATGTTTGATAAAACTCATAATATCATCAAAATCTGAAAGAACTTTTTTTAAAGTTGTAAGATATCAAAAATATTGTTTTGCGAAACAATAGTTTTTTATCGTCTGCGTAAAAGTTTAACTAGCATCTAGCTCACGTAGAACACGTCGATAACGAGAAAGCTTGAGTAAGTCTAGTTTGAGAGAAGTTTTTGTTGACAGTTATTCAAAACTCTAAAAGCGAAACTTGTTTTCTAAAAAATTTCATTACAGTCTTTAAAGATACAAACATAGTAGTTGAAACGACAACATTTTTTTATAAATCGTTTTAATTCGTATATTAATATAAAAAAAAACTGAAATGAGATAGGAAACCATTTACATTTGCTCAATTTTAACCTTTTTAAATTTTACCAGTTTTGACATCAAACCTACAAAACTAAAATTTAAATTTGGAGTAGCTATGAAACAGCCGTCTTCTCCAATATTTGCCAATTTAGTTATACATGACTTATCATATGTAATAGAAAATATGTGAATAACTTCTTCATTTTTATATTCGTACGTACATGTATACCAAAATCTTTAGTTCTTCATACATTAGATATTTTTAATAGCTACAATACACACTTACAATTTACATATGAATTAGAAAAGAATAATAAAATTCTATTTTCATAGATTTTACTAATACATGATAAACAAAAACATAAAACTATTACAGACTGGCACAAAAAAACTAAAGCGTCCAACAGGATTATCAACTACTTATCAAAACACCCTTATAGATAAATATATTGAAATCGATTAAAAGTGAAATTTTAAAACTAAGTAACCCTGAATATCACAATCACAATTTAGAAAATCTCCAGGCCATATTGATAAAGAAGAAAATATATAATAAAAAAGATACTACAAAACAATAAGGACCAAAACAATATAACGTTAACACACGCTGTATGTACAAATGATACCAATGGTACACAGTATACGAAACTAATAAACGTTCCTGGCCCAGACACAAAATTATAAAGATCCTAAAACATGATGATATAAAAATAACGCTTTACAATAAAAATACTATATACAAACGTTTTTACACACGACTTAAAGACAAGACCCCAACACTAAAAAAATCTAATCTAGTGTACAAAATAAATTGTAATAATTGCGACATATATTACATAGGACAAACCAAACAAAAATTAAAAAATAAGTTAAAAAATTATGAATATGATTGTCAGAAAAACATTGACAATGCAGGTCTGTCAATTCATCATTAATTTACGTCACATAGTTTTGATTTTAGTAATCCTGTGATATTTGATGTAGAAAATAATCTTACTAAAAGACTAATTTTAGAAATGGTATAGATCAACAGACTCTATAATAATGTGAACTTTAAAACAGATTCACAAAATCTTAATATTATATATAAATATCTCATAAACAAAATAAAATATCAACATCATCCTACTTAAACATCCATCCATTAAACAAAAATCTTAAGATGCTAGTATTTTTATGTCAAGTTATTTATTTAAATTATTATTGAATGCGACTATTTATTAAAAAAACATATTTCACTATCGCAAACAAAAGTATCATATCTATATTATTCGTTTCTAACATATTTATGTACGTTCATATTAAACAAGAAAATTGTTATATATATATATATATATATATATATATATACGTATACATCTATCCTTGCCGGACCCGCCATATTCTTCAGACCACCTCAGACCTACTGAAACTAATTAACTTATATCTGTATATATTATCAATACGGATTCTATTTAATAATAATAATCTTGTTAAAAGTTGAGGGGTAAACAATTCTTAAAAAAAGATTTTTACTACGTTTAACAAACGTTTTCAAATCAACACATAACACCGTTTTTTCACACCCTTTTGTATATAATTGACATAGCTTACCAACGTTTTCAGTTCCAGCAATGTTGACAAGCGTACGGGTCTAGTATGATGGTTGTACGTTTACATAAAGTATTTGTTAACGGCAATATAAGAATTGCTGTTGTTAAATAGTTTGTTCAAAAATTGCATGAGTGCAGTTAAAGAATAAAGAAATTATTATTTTTTATTGAGGCCAAGTTTAACTATTATTTCACTTGAATAGATTTTTAAAGAGTTTCTTGAGAATTTTACGTGGTACATCAAATTTGAAATAAAACTTAAAAATTATTTTTAAATTGGTTTTACTCTCAATTGATATCCAAGATTTTGTTTACGTTCATATAAGAATCACAAACTTTTAAATAGTATTTTCTTATTGTAACAAATTAAAGTAGTTTAAATTATAAACTAAATAAAATTAAATTGAATTGAAGTTTTGAATATAAAATACACAATTTTTGTAAATATTTTGTCGCCATTGGTGAGTTTTGAAATATCGTTCCCTTCTGTTGTGTTAAAAGTCAAATGTTTTTTCTGTAGTTTGTTGACTAAATGCTATGTTATGGCTATTAAAGTACCTTTTTCGAGTTATGCCAATGGTCGTTGAGTTTCTTAACGTTTTGTCACCTCTCAGAAATTCTTCTATAACTGATGTTGTCCTTTGTTTTCTGTTGTATATTAAATTGGTATCTCATTTAGCTGTTCTTGCGTATTGGTTACGATTGCGGTTGGTCGATCGATTCTTCTTTTTTTTGGGTTTAGATTTTTGTCAATGTCACGAAGTGCATAACCGTTTTTCAGAACAAGTTCTTGACGTGTTGTTTCTTTTGCAACTGTAAATATCAATCGACGTGTGTTTTTTTCCAATAAACTGAATGCGTCAGTTGGTTTTTGATTGTTCCATTATTTGCACATCTAAGAAATTTTCTAGCACAGCTAAAGACATAAAAACTACATTTAACCTAACTTCATCAACATGCACTTCTTAGTAGTAACTTTGAAAGTACAATGGTTGTTGTCCGATTAAACAATATGAAGAAATTGAACTGATAGTTAATTTTAACAATAACTTGATTGGGCTAGACGTGGTACCATCTACATTGTTAAAGTAATGCTGCTCCTGCTGCGCGGGTATCATTAAAAATTTGATAAATACATTTGTATTCACCGGAAACTTTTTTTTAAAGGCACATACGATTCCAGTATTTAAAAAGGAAGACAAATACGATTTAAATAATTACAGGTTCGTAACATTATTATTCTTAATAAAGAAAAATTTAATAGATTATAACAGTTTAGGTCCGTTTCATATATTTATTTGTAAAAATTATTATTTCTTTCAAAAATAAGTATTCACGTTTTGACGATTGTACAATAATAAATTAGTTGTGTGTATTCGATTTGGTTGAATAGTTCACCAAATTATTTTTTTTATTGGTTAAACATTGGCTGAAAAATGATTATTTACAATGTAATGATAGTAAACAAAAACGCAAAACGGCGAAAACTTGAAAGTACCTTAGCCATTTGAAAATAACAATTTAACGACAGGGACAAAGAAACGATAACCTTCTTGTATTGTACATAAAAATGTAAAAATAAACTCATATTTTTAAATATCAATTTTAAAAAATGTATATATTTTATTTAACTTTACTTCTTATTTTAATTTTTGAATAAAATGTTTTTTTTTCAAATATAGCAAGATCGACCATTCTAAACATCTAAATCTAAGAATCTTATAAACAGAAATTCGTACTTAACACCAATACCGACAAAAATACAAAACAAAGTTGTTTCTTGCAAAATGCATCTTGCGTTCAAACGTCACCGCATTCAAACTTCTCTACGTTCAAATACCTTTACGTCTATACGTCTCGCGTTCAAAAGTTCCTGCGTTCAATCGTCTTTTCGTTCAAACGTATTGCGATCAAACGCTTGCGTGTAAACAGGCCATTGCGATAAATAACGTATTAATTATAAGAACGGCAAATTTCCAATTTTCTTCCACTTCCATTGTAAACACGATGCTACAGTAGTTGTTAATGTGGTTCACAAACTGATATAAAAGTGGTTCTCTAAAATATAATATGGTACCGTCTAAAAATAGAACAATTTTTATTTCCTAAAACAGATGCAACACCAAGGCCTTAAAAAGTTCACTAAATAGAATCTCAGTGTAGAATATTATACATAAAACAAACAGATCAAAGCATCCAATGCAGTATTAAAAAATATTAACTACATACTAGACTGGGGCACATAACAATACATCAAATAAAAGTACAATTCATAACAGCAAATACAATAAAGAAAGTGCTAGTCAAAAGCACACGCTGATATCCAAAAATTATCAGAAAATCTGTCAACATTATTTACTGAACTTAAAAAGAAAGAATGAGTACTGGTTCAAAAACACATGGAAGGTAACAGCATTGAGCAAACTCGCAGTTACACCGATCGACCAACTACAATTATGACGGATACGATGTGTGGCAATTTTATCAGTATTTGAACATGAACGTCCTAGAAGCTGTACTAGGCAAATCAGTACTCAAAAAAATGCAAATTAGAAACTTTTTACTACTTATGTTTTTACTGTGCTTTTGTTACTTTTGTTCATTTTCTTACTAATACACTCTTGCATATTTTAGCTATGACAAAGAGCATGAAAATTTCTCTATAGCCTCTGCAGTGTCTTTTATCGTTTTTTTATGCTCTGGTATTATGATTATCTCCTATCCTTTTGATATTTTTCTTTCAAGTTAAATAGTTTTCTTAACATTTCCAGACTTTCGCTATTTCTGTCGTTGTTTGCCCATATCTGCTACTATATTTTTTTTACTTGTTTACAACATATGTTACTTTCTTTCTTGTGTTTTATGTTGTTTTTTATCGTCTTTTCCTTTTTTGGGGTCTCATATGCTTGATCTGACACTAACATTTCATGAAAATACTCCTTACAACCTTTTATAATATGTTTTTTCCTGATATTTTTTCATCTTTACTTTCTTACTTGAGTTTTACTTTTTGTATCGTTTTAACGACACTATAAAATAATTTTTAGTTTCCAAAGCAGTTTGTTCAATTTTCAATCGAGTAATACATCATTTCCTCAAAGATTATTTAGCATAGCTTGCTTTTTCTTTAAAATAAGATAATACACTTACAACAATACACACTAATAACTTCTTGTTTTACGCTATGTTACGATTAAACTTTTTTATAAACGCGACAGCTCCTTTGATGTATTGTTTGAGATTTTTGGTAATATACTATTTTTACCATTTTTTGTGAAGTTAAACTTGACATGTAAGAGTCAAACAAAAATTTGTCATAATATAATTTTGCATTTATTTTTCAGTTTACTAGCGTTTTAACAACTTATTTTTTGTAATTTTTATTTTAATTGTTTAGTTCAGTTTTGCCTTTTGTGTATTTTTTGTGTTTATAATTTTTTTTTAATCAAAAAGTGATTGCAATTATCTCCATATTAGTTTGTTGATTTCCATTATATTCAAGTGGTATATTTGTGGAATTTACGCTCAAACTAAAGCTCACTTATGTCAATACCAAAAAACACGTTGTTAATCAACAAAAAACAATTTTTGTTTAAAAGTTGTCATTGTCATAAATTTGCTAGATTTGTTCATATTAATAATTCAAATTTAAAAATAAAATGTATCAGTTATAACAACATTAACATAAATAGTTTTTCAAATTATGGTAATAACTTTTAAACAAAAAAAGCACGTATCGTATTACTACTTTCGGTTAAACATCGTTTGCAAAACCTTAAAATAGTATTAAGAATAAATAACAATGTTGTCACGTTGTGGATTTGGAAACGTCGATTTCATGTATCCGCTTGTATGTAAAGATATACAAATTAAACGGAGCGCCGCCTAACAAAGTTTGCTAGAACTACTTTTGTATATGTGTATATGTGTTACCTCCAAATGAAGCCCACCATCAAATTGAATTTTTTTATTTTTTTGGATTTATCACGTCACAATCAGTCTAAATAACAAGAAAACTTTGTCAGACCCAGAGGTGGGTCTGACAACGTAAGATTTGGTCTAGTAACGCCGGTAGAACATATCAAATTGGGACTGTGTAAGCGGTTTTATACGTGTATATATATATATATATATATATATATTGTATATTGTAAAAGATGTATTAATTTTTTTGCAATTAAGTAATTACTGTTGTGGTAGTTTTTAATAAAGATTTGGCCTGATGAAGTAGTCACATTGAGACCACAAAATGTCGCCGTAATCACAAGTCGGTTGTTTAATTAAAATAGCCTAATTTAAAGGCGCTAGTAAGAGAAAGAAAAAAATAAAGAATTATTACAGGTGTGGGATAATGAATTTTAAAGTTAAGTCTTATAATATATCTGTACTGGCACCAAACAGCAAATATCAAAGTGAAGGATGCTTACTAAAAGAAATAAATATAAGACGCGGTGTTAAGCAGGCTTGTGTTTTCTTCTCTACTCTATTTAGCTTATACTCGGAGCATATATTTAACATGGCACTAGAGAATACAGACGCTGGAGCGTCAATCAATGGAGGGAGATTGAACACTACCTTTAATGAGCAATGCACTCTGTAGAAATGGCGCAAACAAAAAAGCTAGACCTACTTTCACTAAAATGGGAAATCTATTTAAAAGCAGAGAACTTAATTTACACACCAAACTAATACTACTTAAAAGTTATGTCTTGCCTGTGTTCTTATATTTTGCCGAATTGTAGATTTTGACGGAACCGTCCACAAAAAACTTGAGATCTTTAGGATTTGATTATACAGACAAATTTTTAGAATTTCCTTGGTTGATCACGTCTTCAACAAGATGGTTTTAAAAATGATTTAAAAAGAATATTTTGCACACTTAATGAGGAATCAAAAGAGATATGGCTTCCTCCAATTCATACTCCATGGAAGGGTTTTAGGCATAAGAAGATTGAAATCTTTTGGTTAAAAAACATTAGAACTTAGTTTTTTATGTCTAAACGAGGACTATTTAGAGCAGCAGTCAGTAAAGTTCAAATTGCCTAGCTTATTGCCAACATCCGGAACGAATAGGCACATTTAGAATAATTAAAAACATATCTGATTGTCTATTTATTTATTTAGATAAAAGCAAATGTCATCACTTTTGTTTTCTTCTTCATTTTGAATTTTATAAAATATTTGTAGTCGCTTCACAAAACGTTGCTAAAGTGTAATTATTTTTCGAACAAATTTCAAAGCGTTTTGACATCTTGTTTGAAGCTAATCACTGAAGAACTAATTAAACAAACATGACTCTAAGTGCCAACGCAGCAAGTTGGGTTTGCACACTAGTCACTGCACGAAACGTATTAATATTATTCTTTATTAATTTATGTCTACAGGTGACAAAATATTATTATTCTCAACATACACAATTTCTAGAAACATTAAAGAATTATAGTAAATCCCATAAAAAAAATTATTGTGGGTTCAAAAAGCAGCTCATATCTACAAACTCGGTGCTTATAGTTCTGGTTTTTTTCCTAATTGTGCGGTTAACTTTTTTTTTAGAAAATCCATTTTGTGCAGGTGGGTATGAAACACGAGTTTGATATTTTACACCGTAGTTACAGACAAAAGTTTGCATATTGTTATTTAAAGACTTGCCAATTTTGTCGGATTTTAGTGTAAAACGCTTATAGAAGTGCATAAATCAGAGTGAACTCTAAAATTTTAATTGCTCAAGTACTTTCTTGTCTTTGAGAAATAAGTTTCTACGTTGTTCTGCTTTGATGCAAGAAACACTGCAAATTTGACTAATGTAGTTAGTGTCTTCTAGCATTTTATTTTTAGTTGATTTATGTAAACTAATATGAGAAATATTAGACAGAGGTTAATAAACTTTATTTTGTGTTTTACGGCCTGTAGTGTTTTTATGTTTAAAGATCTGTAACGTGCACTTGACTCAAATTTTTCAATTACCATTAAATTTAACCTAAAATAAAGTAAAAGCCGTGATAGCTCTAATATCCAAAAATGGCCTTAGTAAATTTCCAGAATAGGGCAAAAACAGAAAATCCGTAAGAAGACGCTTACTCCCGGAATAGATAGCAAGCCGGGAACTGGTCGTGATAAACGAGAGAAACGTTCCTATGTTCTAAGTGGGCAGCAACAGTTCGATAATCAACATCATATGCGCAGATGAATTGATTGCACAAAAAATCATTGGATGGAAGGTCACTGAGGAAGAAACGCCTAGTGATTATAAATACATACATTTTTTTATATAAGCGCAAAGTACAAAAAGACACTACAACGAACAGCCCAAATATAACATTAACAAGATCAACTTTGAGAAAATAATAAATACTTTTAAAATTAAGAACAATATGTTACAAGCTTTTGGTTTTACGAACCTTGCACGGCCAACTCACAATAGTCGGGAGTAGGGGAGGTTTACAGAAAACACAGAAAATATGTTTAAGGGCGCCAGAGCTGATCCAACGTAATACTTCTGTCTCGCTCACGACAGACGATCCAAACTTGTAACTCAATTGAAGGTTCGTAATTTTTATACTCGGCTGATCAAGTAACCCAAATTAGTTAGTAGGGAACAATAACCACAAGAGAGAGAAAATTAACAAGAGAGCTTAACGAATTTAATCACTTTAAGATTATAGTTAACAAATATCACAGCTTTAACTTAGAGTAGCAGAATGATTGTTATACATTAAATTCTGAAATCCTAACTACTAGAAGAACCAACAATAAGCATTAACAAGTGTAGTAAACTTTGATTTCGCAACAAGTAAATTTACAGGATTATATAGAAGATTTAGTACGTGAATGCCCGCAGTATCGGCAACACACAACACACATTTAAAGTAAGTCGAAGTAAATATTCTTCATCCACACACAGGATGCGATACAGTAAAATGAATGATTACAGTTACCTTATTGGTAACTAAACAATACATATATTTACGATCGTTAATATGAATCAAAATTTTGTGAGTAATTTTCGTGACAACGATATACACAAAAAAAATCAATTAAAGCAACTCACCCGAAGTCCAGCTTCCACTATCGTAAAGAAAACGTTTTCCCCCTCCAGTGGCCTGTAATAATGATTTAACCGCAAATCGTGTCACACACCAACTTACAAAGAATATTAAGCTAAAACAATTAGTATTAATAATTCATTAAATATGTATAAAAACCCGGTGTATCGAATACTGTACGCAGCAAATTAGAACAGGTGGCTGATAACACAATCAACGTCTGTCTTTAGCATTAAATAGGACTCCAATGTATCGAATAAGGTAAGTAGTAATATGGAACAGGTGGCTGATAACCCAATCGAGTAATACACAGGTAGTAACATCTCCCACGGTAAGGCTTATCGAGACCTCGTTTTCGTGGCGTAGCAAACGCCTTCCAAAAGCGTATGTGTACGGTAACGTAATTTCTTAGCAAGAATTACGATTCACTATTCCTTTATTGAAAACGTACATGTGCTCGAAGCGGATAGAAAATGGCTGTTCAAGGAAGAAAGAATTAGAACCTAATTTTAATAAAACGACAGCAATTATCTTACCCTGTGACGCCTCAAATATTTTATGCACTTAATGTAATTACAATTAAATTCCCATTATTCCGGATGGTATTGGAAAAAGAAATTACTTAAGACGCACTGACCATTTTAGACAATCGACAGCTTCGAAAGTTTGTCGTAAAAATGACAGTCGCGACCAAAAATCGGTAGAGGGCGTCAAAACCGGAATCTAATTTCAAGTCAATATACACAGTCGTACGTAATAAAAATTTCGTCCGTAACAAATCATTGAGAAGGAACTGACAGAAATTAGTATGACTTGACTAAAAATAAATAAACTGCCTAGCACTAGATTATATTAGCGAATCAAATCTACTCTACGCAGTGTAAAGAAGATTATGTGGACGTTAAAAAACTTGAATAAAAGAAAAGCTCTTAGCTCAGACGGCATACAGTTTGCGTTGCTAGTGGAGGTGGCGAAACAACAACCAGACAAATTGGCACTCTTAATGAACACCCTGGAAAAACAAAATATTTCAACGACCTATTTGCCAAAAGACATAAAAAGGGATGATATTTTAAGAGATTTTTATGAAATAGAATTGCAAAACGTTAAAGATCCGGATACATAATTAATTGAAAGAATTTTAAAAACGAAAGGAACTAAAATGTACGTAAAGTGATTGGCTTTGATGACTTACAAAAGCTGAATAAACAAAAACAATAGTGCATAGATAACAATAAATCTAACTAAAATACAACATTTAACTCAAATCAAAATTTTATCTTTCCCTCTATTTCTTACTATCACTCGCAACCTAATATATTTAATAAAGTTAGATAAAAGCTGTAATAGTAAAATAAACAAGGTATCATCATTTCAATAATTTATTGTTGATTTCAACTTTACATTTTTTTAATTCTTTACATTTGTTATACATTATTAACTCTGCTATTTTATTTTTGAATAAATTTAATGTTTTTTTCTAAACCAATCATCTTATTAATTTGGTTTATGTCTTCATTCGAAAACTTGTTAATAAATCTTTGTAATAAAGATACTTGAAAATCTTAGAGTTCGACAACTACTTGCTCTCTTAATTTACCATCCATTTAACCTAAAACACTCCTCATTTATGAATAGACTTTTTGCACTCGGGTAAGAAATAAATAAGAAGTTTCGTTTAAGCAAAAAACTATTCCATCTTAATTTCTTTTTTAAATTTATTAAAACAAATAGGAGTAATTAAAATACTAATATTAAATCTTGACAAATGATACAACATCACAACAAACAATATTTGACAATTCCTCCACCACCAATATAATACATCCCAATTTACTAATACGAATGCTACTCGAGCATACCCGAAACAAAACAATCGCCACGAAATTTCACAATCTTCTACCGATCTTACTCCATTGAGCACAATTCGTGTGTTACAATGTTCTCTAATGTACTTTAGTTTTCTGTAATAATTTTCTTTGCATCTTTTTTAATTAATGATCTTATTTCCGCTGTGTCTATCTGGCTAGCAAAACTGCGCATTCTAGAAGTCCTGTCTTTAATTTTCCTTTTTGTGTTGTTCACATTTTTCAAACTCAAAATAATTTGAGTCTCTTTTGTAATGTTACAAATAAGCTTTAGTAGCCTATCATTCAGCAAATTTGTTACATTGTATGATTTGTCTTCAACAGGAGTAGTAGGTGCGTTTGGGCTTTTTTTTGCCGCAGATTTACTAATGAAATCGTCCCACACTAAATCAAGCACTCCGATATTCGGCGAGACCTTTATTCTATTTTTCGTTTTGGAAGGGGCCGTAAGACTAATATACATCGTTTAGGACAAAGACGCAAAACAGAGCATTAAAAACACAATAGATGAAAAAAAATTAATGGTAACGCGCAACTATGGCTACAAGAAAAGCCACTAAGACAGCAGCAGCCTTAGCTAGAATAACGAGAAATACGTCCGGACCAACCACCATAAAAAAAGACTAATATCTCCTGTGGTTTGCTGTACCCTCTTATATGCTGTCTCAATATAGGCAGAAGCGATGGGAAAACGCAAGTACCTTGGCATGGTCTAATTGCTTCAAAACAGAGTCTGCCTGAGAATTATAGCTGTCTAGCAAACTATAGCAAAGGAGGTGACACAACGACTTGCAAAAACCATACCTTGAAACGTGTTAGCAACTGGACACCAAAAAATTAGAAGAAATAAATGATTAATCATACAAGCAAAACGAGATACCATAGGTAAATAGTAACAAAGATAGCAAAACAGCACCGAGAGTATATGGGTTGAGATAAAATCAGATTAAGACTATAAAACTTATTTATTATATTACGCGCTTTTTAGTCTTTTTTTTAATGAATAATGACACACGATTGCCAACTTTGCCAACCAAATATTGCTAACCAAAAAACGAGCTGCAACAACGGTATTAAGTAATCCAGTTTGCTTCCTATCAGGGTTAAACAAGAAAAAAAATATTTAAGAGTGCTGCCAGTCATAAGAACGTTATCGTTATTGTAAATTAAATCTTTAATTACTAAAATAATCTTTTTTTGAATAAAGTAATTAGGATGTCTACATAGACGATAATTCAAAAAAAACAAAACTATTTTAATCCACAAAAAATTAGTAAAGGGTTCAACACGTAATATATTAGATACAGCAATAAATTCTACAACAATATCAAATCTAGTCGCAAAACGTCTATGCTTAACATACCTCAGCGACTCTTTCAATAAATCTCGACTAACTTTACAATTGAAATTTAATATGAACATACAGAATGACTATTAATTTAGAAAGTTCTGCTGAACACCAAATTACACTTGTAAATCGGAAAGAAAACAGAGTTGTTAAATTACCCTAACGCTGCCAACTACAATTAAAATGGAAGATGTAAAACATACTAAGTGACTGATAACAAAAACATTATGAACATAATAAATTATGAGAAGCAGATGTTTCGTTTTATTGAAACCATTACTTGAGATTTTTTTAGTTTTTTCTATTTTAAAACATTGCGCACTTGTAACTTAAGAACACAAAAAATTGAAGTAACACATATACCGTAACGTGAATGAAACTGTGTTTATCAGTCAGAAGCGTATGCGAGAAATTTACTTTTAATCATTGTGACTCAATAACAACGAAATAATTACTTTTATGTAGCTTTAAAATTTTTAATTTTGTGTTGTTAATTCTTAAAAGTAAACCATATCAAAATTGAAACTATTAGACATTTTTTTTGGTGAATAAATATTTAAAAGCTTGTAAAACACTGTTTCTTTATTTGGCGTTCTACCAATTTTGTTTTGATTTACATCTTTTTTTTTTTAAGTATTTACGAATATTATTTATCTTTCGCCACCTTCTATTTTAACAAGCAGTTTACTCTGGTTTCTTTTCAATATGCAAATAAATCTTTCACCTCTAGTTAAAGCAAAATGACTAATTTAATTCATCTTTGTGAGCAATCAAGCAAAGTCGGATAATTAAGACCGACAGTAATTTTGTAATTATAGCGTTGTTAATTTGTGTTAAAGTTGTTCCTTTCTACGCAGCTTTAAACTTTTACTTCTACAAGGTTAAAGGTAAGCAACAATTCACAGGCTATAAGTCCAACCGTTTCTGGCACTCCTTCAACTTATTCCGTCATAAAAGTTGATTCGGCCTCATCCAAGTACTTTCTAGTAAATCTGTCGCTCCTGTTCCCAGGTCGACAGTAGTAATTAATCTCAAATCCGATTTTTCCTTCAAGACCGTCGACAAAACTAAGACGACTTTGATGAAAATATTGGATCCTCAAAAGTACGGCCTAAGTGACTAAAACGGACAAAAATTCAATCAGATTAGGATCCCAGAAAACTTACCTAACTAAGATACCTGAAACTATCTTGAACAAAGCCGGCCTTGTAATTAAGCGCTCAGTTAAGTCATTTCCTTGTATATCTATTCTAGATGTTTCTACAAACCTGTTCTCTGAACAAGTAAAAGAAGCCATCAATTTGCAGAACTTTCACAAAGCATTGCATGAAGTGCTTTATTTCGTCAATGAGAACATCAAAGTACAGTTCCGCTTTGGTCCTATAGACAAAGCAAATTGGCATAAGGTCCTTGAAGTCCACCCGGAAGTTGGACGATACGCTGCTTAGAACGCATGCTGGGTCCATGACGATATTTGGAACACACGCTGTTTCAATAAAAGCATCTTACAGTGCGGTTATTGTGCTAAAAAGCACAAGACAAAGACATGTCCCAACTCTGGTTGAGACCTGACATGTCTTAACTGCGCTCGCTTTAGCCGTAAAAAAACGTCGTCAAGCATAGTGAGACCTTTAACACCTGCCCAGCGCACCTGAAAAGGGTTGGTGCCAAAATATCTACTACCAATTATGAACAGTAAAAACACTTAATTAACTTCGAGGTTTGCACAAGTGAATCTTCGCAACTTACGTGTTGCGACTTTCGAAGTAATGAGTTTCTCCTCTTATAATAAAGTCGACATACTACTGATCCAAGAGCCAAACGTATTTAGCTCAAGTTCAAGGTACAAACTCGCTGGTGCGGCCGTACTCTTCCACAGGATTGCCATCCTTTTTTATGCGGTATTACTCGGCTACTTGTTACGGTCGAATTTTCTTTACGTACGCCTTTGTTGTTACGGACAAAATTTTCATTAGGTACGCCTATGTGTTTTCGACGCGAAATTAGATTCGGGTTTTAACGCCCGCTAACGGTCCTTTGCGTATTAGATGTCATTTGGTAGAAAGTCGACACATGTGAATGATGTAAATGGTCTGTAACTAGTGAATATTAATATATATCCGTTACCATCTGGGAAATAATGGAAAACCATTTATAATTATTTAATTTCCTAGTTTCTTTGAGACGTTACAGGGTAAGCTAAAGTCGTCTTTTAGTATAAACTCGTTTGTAATTCGTTTTCCTTTTGACAGCCATTTTGCGTCCCTTCATTTTTGCACCTGTTATATTCTCGATAAATGGATATCGTAACTATCACTAAATAAGACATCACGCTACCGTACTCGAGCACCAGCGTAAGGCGATTTCCACGCTACAAAATTGGGTGTCTTGCGGAGTTTCCCGGTCAAAGATTGCTACAGTATTCGATATCTATGTACGAGGGTATGAACCTTGACAAAGATTTGGATGGACGATACTAATTTCTTCTTCAGACAGCTTATGGTTATAACTAATTAAACCAACGAAAAGGGGTATAACAGCATCCGATTTTCGGGTTGTGTTATATGTATACTTTTAAATTTAAGTAATGATTTTGTAGATTTGGATTTCGTGAGATATTAGGTTGACACGAATTGCGATTCAAATTATTTACAAGGTTATGTGTCGTGGAAAGTACTTCCTTTGCACCTGCGGAAATTCCTGTATTGATGGTAAGTGCTTTTATATGTTTTTCTTTCGTCGTCAACGAGGTTACTCACGGAACTGTCATTAATAGTATTTCCGAACTGATTACCGTAATTGTGATATCATTTAATTAGTAAATTTGCTTATACTACGTATGCTGTATACTACCCTTAATAATTGTGATAATTTACTGTGAAAGCCATATTACTAATTATGTAAACGATATTTACTACACACTATTCTTCGCTATATATTTTTACTGTAGTTTACTTATGTACAGTGTGTTGCCTATGCTAATGGCATTTCTGTATTAAGAAGTCTTATATTCTGTGATAATCATCAGCGGTTCTACATTAAAATTGTTATTGTGGTTAATTATTCTTTTATGACAACATACCTGTCTCCTGTGGCTATCGTTACCAACTAATTACTTTTGACTACTTGAACAGTTGAGTAGAGGAATTACGAACCTAACATCTAGTTACAAGTTTCTTACCACCTGTCTTGAGCGGGACAGACGTGACTTTGGATAAGCTCTGGCGCCCTTAATTATCTTTATGTATCTATGAACCCCCTCTCTCTCCGACGATTGAGAGTTGACCGTGCAGGTTCGTAAAACCAGCAAAAGCTTGTAACAAATTGGCGACCCAACTTAATGGGGCCTCGATTTTCTCATATCGAATTTCTCATTTCACTACATTTCTTTTAGCTATTTTCTTTAATTGTGATTCGCGTAGGATTACTGGTACTCATAGGTAACTTATACTGTTGAATTTCTCTCGACTTAGTGTGTAACCAATTGGCTACCCGACTTTTCGATTCTTTTTTTGAATTTCTCATTCGTTATAATTCTTTCTGCTGTTTAGATTTTTTTTCTCTAATTAGTGTAGGATTACTAGCAGGAATAGGTAGTTTATATTGTTGACTTTCCCTCGATTTAGTGTGTGCGATCATAAGTTCTTCTAGCTTTATTGATTCCTTGTATCTTTTCTTAGTCTTACGTGGGTTCGATTTTACTTTGCTTTCTTTACTTAGTTATTGCTACTAGACTGGACGTCTGAGTTACTTCATTAACTTTTACTTTTATTTTTCTTTAGTGCTGCAGTTTGACTGTATATTAGTACTTTGCTTACGTTTCTTTTAATCGGACCTTCGTTTTGATTCTGGATTGACTCGACTACGTCGATTAAGTTGTTTTTTTTCTTATTGAATTACTTACTGGGTAGTAATACGGCTGGTACTTACTGTCATTTTGAATTTTTGTCAGGCACGTGGTGGCAGATTTCTGTCGTAGTTGACTGCTTTGGTTAGTTTCTTGTTTACTTGTTATTGTTTTAGCTATGTGAAACGAATTTAAGAAATTGGAATATTACTTTTTCGGGTGAAGATCCTTCTTTACTTATAGAATTTCTTATTCGTATCGACGAGTTGTGTTTGTCTCGTGGTGTTTCACAACATCAACTTTTTCTTTTAGCTTTTGAAGTTTTATCTGGCAAAGCCCTGCTTGTTTTAAGGACGAATCGAAGTTCGTTACGTTCGTGGGATGATGTTACTGCTTTGTTGAAGTCTGAGTTTTTACCTTTGGATTATGATGAGCGCTTGATGGATACTATTTGCAGTCGTACAATGGGAGCTAACGAAACCATTGGTACTTACGTTACCTCAATGCGATATCTCTTCCTTCAGTTAGCAGAACCGGTCTCAGAGCAAATGCAGCTCAAGGTTATTCGTCGGAATTTAACGCCGTTCTATCAACTTCCTTTAGCGTTGATTGAGATTACGTCCATTGCTCAATTAATATCTTTAGGCAAGCGTTTGGAGTCTAACATCAATTCTCGCGATTCTTTCCACTTCTCAACAACAGCGATTGGGGACAAAGGTCCAGAACCATCTGTAGTCTTTGCTGATAAGATTTCTACTTCCGTCTCTTCTGCTATGTCTGCTACTTGCTCTCTTACTACTTCTCCTCCCAATACTTGTGTTCGTTGTCGTTCTCAAGGTGATAAGCCTTTACGTACTGTTCGTTCTCTTCTTTCTCTTCCTCCTAATTTCTTTTCAGTTTCTAGGATTATTAGGCCTACTACTGATTCTTGGTATTTAGGTATGATATCTAAAGTTACTGCTTCTCCTCGTCGTTTCTCTCGTTGGTGTGTTGTGAAAAATCTTTTATGTAAACGTGTTCGCATTTCATCTTCTGATCCTTGCGTTTGGAAGTTAGTTGTACCATCGGACCAGCGCAAGCAACTTATTCAGGATCACCACATTACATCTAATTGGGATTACCTCAGTGTTAGAAGCACTTTGGAAGCTCTTCGATGTCATTTATACTGACCTCATATGAGACCTAAGGTTGCTGAGTTTATACGTCATTGTTCTTGTTCGAACTCGCGACGAAGCAAGCCTATTAGGTCACGTCACGTTTTGCCAGCAACGACGAAGCTTTCCAACACTAGTGTTGCTACAAGGTCTACGCGTCTACATAAGGATCGTACTATTTCTCCGGGTGTAAAGGCCGCTTCTATTGCTTTTGCATCTTCTTCTTCAGTCGCTTCTAATTATTCTTTGTTGTCTCCTTCTTCTAATCGTTCTCTTCTTTTCCATCGGCGTCGCAAGCGTCGTAAGTGCTAGTTCGCTTTTTGGGCTTTCGACTTTCGACCTTTGCTATTCTTTTGGTTCTTTTCTTTCGGTTCTAGTGGTTCGAGTCTTTGAATACGTCGTCGGTATTTTGTTGGTTGTAGCTTGGATGCTACCCAATTGTTCTTCTCATATTGCTGTCACCGATATTCTTTCTTTTTGGTTAAGTTTTGCTAAAATTCTTTTTGTTTCTTTCTTCTACATCTTACTTCAGGACAGACTACCTTTCCGTCTGTATATAGTAATATCCGCTCGTCGGCATTTTTGGATTGGTACGTCATATATAGAATTCTCTCTTCTGCTTTTGAATTTGGTTTTTTCGTTTCTTGAGTTTTCTATTCCGCTCGTCGGCATTAAAGTCTTGAAGTATACTTTCCAATTTGGGACAGCAATTGGTACGCTCTTGGTCTATGACTAACTGTAATATCTTTTCTCTTTTTTTTCTTTTTTCTTTTTTTATTAAGGCGGTTGGTTGGGCACCGTAGGGTGGTCTCTCTTTTCATTCTTTTACGGGGTGAAGAATGAATCAGGCAGTTACATCAAGCTTTATCTATCTCCGTCTTTCTCTATCTCTTATCTTTTCTACTTTTCTTTTCTTCTTGGGGACTATCTATCTTTTCTTTGTGCCAACCATTATTCTTTCTTTCGATTCTTTTTATGGTTCGCCGCATTGGGCGGTTGGTTGGGCATTGAAGGGTTGGTCACTCCCTTTCGTTTCTTCTACGGAGAGAAGAACGAATCAGACACTTACATCTTGTCTTATCTTTCTCCGTCTGTTCCTTTTCTTCCTTTCTTGTTTTTCTTACTTCTTATTTTTTTCTTTTGCTTTTGAAAGTTCGCTTTTAGGGCAATTATCTCTTTTGTCTTTTTTTTTCTTTTATTTGGATTTGTTGCTTGAATACTTTCTTTCTATTTTCTTTTTAGTAACTCCTTGCCTTAGTATTCACGCAACTATGTTTCTTTTCTTTTACTTTTCTTTCTCAGTTACTTCTCTCGCTTTATTGGGTTTAGTGGGTTTTTGTTTTGTTGTTTTTGGGTTGAAGCTTGGAATAGACTGCAACGTCGCTCCTGGTACTCTGTACTTACGCTTAGTCGGCATTTTTGATGTTGTTAGTCACAGTTAGGATATTTCTCTTCTTTGGGTTTCTTTTGCTCTTGGAATATTCTAATCCGTTCTTCGGCATTTAAGTTCCAACGTGACATTCCAATTCAACGAGCACTGACTCATGACGTTCAATTAACAAGTGAAGTTTTCTGTTCTTTATTGGTTCTTACTTCTTTTTCTTTCTTTCTTTTGGTTTTGTTTTGGGTTTCGCGGTTTGGATTTCTTTTGGATTGGCACTCATTTAGTGTTTAGCTTTTTGGTAACTTTGTTGGTGTGACTCTTGAATTACTGATTTTTTTTTCTCTGCCTTTTAGGTAGTCCGACTTATGTCGACTTTTAATCAGAATCTTTCTTTTTGCTTGAGATTTCTTCATTGGTTTTCTTTGCTTAGATCTTTAGGATCCGTTTGGTTTTTTTGGTGGAAGAATCTCATATCGTCTGTTGACGACTTTTTGAGCACAACTACATTAGTTTTCTTTTTGACTTTTCTTCTAAATCCGCGGATCCCAATTCACCATTTAGATACTTTTTTTCTTTTTACTTCTTTAGCTTAGTTAGCTGCGGGGACTTATATTTGGTTTGCTTAGTACTGTCGATCAGTAAGGTCTATGGGACTGCGTTGCTTTCTGGCTTTTTAGCGTAACGACTGTTGTCGACTTTCAACGAGTACCTGTGCTGATACTTCTATTCTGTTAGTTGAGTTTCTGGTTCTTTGAAGTATCATTCCGCTTCATGCGACTTTTGGACACATCTGGTTGGTGATGCTTAGTAAACTGAGAAAATTTCTTTCATCTACGTTTCTTCTGGGGTTGGGCGTTATTGTGTTTTGGGGTTGGTTTTGGATTTTAGGGTTCTATCCTTGGCGTATGCCTAAATTTCTGTCTTCATTTTAGCTTTTGTTCTCGTTATTCTCGCTCCACGCTTTTAGCTTGCTGGGGGAGAATCTGTTACGGTCGAATTTTCTTTACGTACGCCTTTGTTGTTACGGACAAAATTTTCATTAGGTACGCCTATGTGTTTTCGACGCGAAATTAGATTCGGGTTTTAACGCCCGCTAACGATCCTTTACGTATTAGATGTCATTTGGTAGAAAGTCGACACATGTGAATGATGTAAATGGTCTGTAACTAGTGAATATTAATATATATCCGTTACCATCTGGGAAATAATGGAAAACCATTTATAATTATTTAATTTCCTAGTTTCTTTGAGACGTTACAGGGTAAGCTAAAGTCGTCTTTTAGTATAAACTCGTTTGTAATTCGTTTTCCTTTTGACAGCCATTTTGCGTCCCTTCATTTTTGCACCTGTTATATTCTCGATAAATGGATATCGTAACTATCACTAAATAAGGCATCACGCTACCGTACTCGAGCACCAGCGTAAGGCGATTTCCACGCTACAAAATTGGGTGTCTTGCGGAATTTCCCGGTCAAAGATTGCTACAGTATTCGATATCTATGTACGAGGGAATGAACCTTGACAAAGATTTGGATGGACGATACTAATTTCTTCTTCAGACAGCTTATGGTTATAACTAATTAAACCAACGAAAAGGGGTATAACAGCATCCGATTTTCGGGTTGTGTTATATGTATACTTTTAAATTTAAGTAATAATTTTGTAGATTTGGATTTCGTGAGATATTAGGTTGACACGAATTGCGATTCAAATTATTTACAGGGTTATGTGTCGGGGGAAGTACTTCCTTTGCACCTGCGGAAATTCCTGTATTGATGGTAAGTGCTTTTATATGTTTTTCTTTCGTCGTCAACGAGGTTACTCACGGAACTGTCATTAATAGTATTTCCGAACTGATTACCGTAATTGTGATATCATTTAATTAGTAAATTTGCTTATACTATGTATGCTGTATACTACCCTTAATAATTGTGATAATTTACTGTAAAAGCCATATTACTAATTATTTAAACGATATTTACTACACACTATTCTTCGCTATATATTTTTACTGTAGTTTACTTATGTACAGTGTGTTGCCTATGCTAATGGCATTTCTGTATTAAGAAGTCTTATATTCTGTCATAATCATCAGCGGTTCTACATTAAAATTGTTATTGTGGTTAATTATTCTTTTATGACAACATACCTGTCTCCTGTGGCTATCGTTACCAACTAATTACTTTTGACTACTTGAACAGTTGAGTAGAGGAATTACGAACCTAACATCTAGTTACAAGTTTCTTACCACCTGTCTTGAGCGGGACAGACGTGACTTTGTATAAGCTCTGGCGCCCTTAATTATCTTTATGTATCTATGAACCCCCTCTCTCTCCGACGATTGAGAGTTGGCCGTGCAGGTTCGTAAAACCAGCAAAAGCTTGTAACATACTGTTTTCAATAGTTGGTGTGGTGACATTTAGCCGTTTAACAAATGACTGCAATGCAGTAATCATGATTACCTATTAGAAACACTTCCTTGTCAATCGTCGGCGTTTATTGGCCGCCGAATAAAGATGCTCGTATTCATCTCCAACACCTAGATAAAATTCTTGATAAACTAAGAGGCATTCCCGTTATTATAGCATATCAATTCAAAATCGCCGCTTTGGCACTCCCTGGCGACTAACAAACGAGGGCGATGTGTGGAGAACCTCGTGAGTAAACGTGACCTCTGTGTTTTCAACAAACCCCATCAACCTTTCCCTTACGATAACCATTGAATTTTAACTAATATGTGATAGAAAGTGACCGTTGACTGATACGGTTTAATCTAAGCGTCAATGCACTTAATCGTGTACCGATCTCTAAAAGAATCTTAGATTTTTTAAACGCATAGATCCCGTTTGCTTAAATAATGCCATAGCTAATTTAATTCTTTCTTATCTTCCACGTGCTGCATTGTGTTACGACCCCAAATCTGTAGACGCCATCATTATTAAGTTGATCAAGATGAACTTCGATTTTTGCTGACTTAGCTTAAACAGCATACGCGTAAGATCTGGAGCTGATGTAGCATGGTGGAGTCCTAAGCTAGACAGATTAAGCGAACGGTGCGTTATTTGCGCAAACGCCACCAAAAAGCCTTTGCATACGCAAAACATCAATGGCTTGCCTTGTACAAAACCGCGCTTTACCGGTACAAACTGGCAATGAAGATAGCAAAGTATAGTTCCTGGCTAAATTTTTGTAAAAAAAAGTTTGGCGACGAGTCCGTAAGGGTTAATTTACAGGTTATTTTTCCGGAAGCTTCTGTCAATCAAACAGTAGTCCAATGTCAAAAGCGGCGACAGATAAACCATCTCAGAATAAGACACGATCAAAGCAATAGTATTCACATTATTTACAGACGACGATTCAACGACGGACAACTGTTATTATACCCAAATAAGATCCCAATTTTTTTGCGTAGTAATTTCTAACAGGATTTGGTGCTCACCAGTGACGATATGGCCGTGCTGGCTAGCAAAATTTCTAAGAATAAAGCTCCTGGACGGAATTCACTATAACGTTTTACAAACGGTTGTTCTAAATTCTCTCTCATATACAATCCTTGACCTGTTCAATCAACTCTTGCATGAAATGCGGTTATTTTGCTACCAACTGGAAACCTGGTAAGCTAATCACTATTATCAAGCACGAAAAGAAAGATTTTGCCAACTTCAACTTGTATTGTTTAATAACTTTGTTATTAGAACTAGGCAAACTATTCGAAAAAGCACTTCTTAAAAAGATAGATGACGACATTTTGCTAAACATCTTATTCCACTGTTGTCAATATGGGTTCAATCTTGGCGAAACGATAACTGACGCCGCTCGTCGATTAATGACTATTGTACAATTGAACATTTCCAAGTACAGATTAGTTATTTTATAGACATATCTGAAGCGTTTAATAACGTATGGTGGTTCTCTATAATTAAAGCTCTCGTCGTCAAGAAAGTATCTGCGTCACTTGCGTCATTTGCCGCCATTTCTCAAATAAATTAATAACGTTTTCCGCAAACGTTTCACGTTTAGTTTTCACCAAAAGACTGACTAAGGGCTGTCTACAAGACTCGGATTTTAGGTCGACTTTGTGGAGTCTGGTTGTCGATGATTTTCTAGACAAAAACTTGCCAGCAAACTGCGTCATTTTAACTTATGCGGACTAGATCATTGTCACATTGTCCGCAAATTCTCGACGAGACTTGGGGGCAAAATCTGACTTGGGGCTAAATATGGTGACTAGCTGGTCAAGCAGCAATATACCAAGTATTTCTGCAGACAAGACTAAGTACATGATTTTTAACTCTATGCTAAAACAAGATCCTTGACTGCGTCTCTACGTTACTCCTGTTCGTAGGGTTTTTGAGTATCTCGGACTATTGATCGACGACCAACTGAATTTTGAAAAACATTGCACTTTCGTGGCTGACAAGTGCAAAAGCGTCTTGCCCTTGTTCTACAAATACTGACGCATAAAATAAAACCGTCACAAAAAACATATTGCGAATATTTTCGACAATGCAGTCATTCTCATGCTTACTTATGGCCGAAACATTTGGTGTCACAGATTTCGATACTTCTATGTGGCCTTAAAACTGACTTTGCTCCAAATCTTATTTTTTAGAACTATCTGCGGAGTTTATCGCATCGTAGATTCCCGTAGATACCCTCTGTATTATATCTTCCTTGAACAGCACGTTTTGATCGACGATTTTTCGTTTGTTTCAGCGGCCAAGCATCACCTAAAGGTCTTAATCTTGGATAAAAGGTAAAACGCTCACTTTCTTATCGCTGATATCTTTGCATCGGTCAGAATGTCCCACGATCCTAGACAAAAAGATGTATAGTTCCTCTTCCCACACGACGAATTTTGTTGCCGTCTAAAACGCATTACCGTTTTGAATGACGACAGTTGTCCGTCATGTGGCATTCTTCACACTACGGCTCATCGAATTCTTCTCACGAATTTGATGAAAACGGTACTGCCTTACTAGCCACTATCATCCTCTATTCCTCTAAGCAAAGACAAGCCATAAGGTAGATGCTTTGCTAAACCGCGTATACTTTAAGCACGTATCCGTTACCTTGCCCATTCAATTGAGTCTAACTAAACGTTTTTTCTATATCGACACATTAAACTCCTTTACGTTACGTTTTGCAAGCTATTTTACAACAACATATTTAAGCATGTAACACAATCAACAAATTATTCTAGGTAAATCTTGTGTAAAAAACTGTTTACCGAGCTTTTTATCGCATAGGACTTTTAATAAAAGTGCAATTCGTAGAAACACAATTTTTTTGACAAAAACAGACACTCAGTGCTGCCATTTAAAATGTAATTTAAAAACACTTATCTTTAGCAGAGTTGTCAATAAAGTTCAACGAGTCGTTTATGATTAGAAATCACAGCAAAAAGTTATAGTAACAAGATCAAACCTTAAGTTTAATGACAAAGAAAATAATAGACAAAAGAAAAAAATAAGTTAAAACCAAAACATTTATCCAATATTATAAAAATTAAATATTATTTTAAATTACTTGGTTAAAACATCTATAGCTTTTTTCTAAAAATGTATCTTTCCTTTTTAAACGTAAATGCTCATTATAACAGATTTAAAATAGTTTTTAATGCAAAATAGTATTGAAATTACCATTTCTGTAAGTGAAATGTTTATATGATTTTTTACACGGGTTTCTGGTGGTGTGGACTATACTACAGCCAGCTTGCTAGAATTGTAAAGTGGAGTATGGTTAGACGTATTTAAAAGAGAAGTTGACATATACAATTTGTTTTGATAAAAAAATTAAAAATGCAAGCAAATTATTGTATTTGTGACAAAACCTGTTATTACATAAATATGTCTCGTTTTAGATTCCTTGTCAATTTCGTTAGGTGCTACAGAAGTTAAGTCTTTGGGCTTCAATTGTTCTATCAAAAAATTTTGATTTTTTTGCACTTGCAGTTAATTGTATCGTCGTTTGTGTAAGTGAGCTTTAAAAATATAAATGTAAAAAACAGAAGAAAAGAACGTGACTAACTAAATCATTTACAAAAAGTACACAGTATGACGAAGAAAATTGTGAATCTTACACCTTTTTAGTTTAAAAAAATACACATTTACAAATGTAATTAAATTGATGTATAAGTCACGTTTACAAGTTATTCTGGGACTCTTTCTAAGAAAAACTAGCATACAATAACAGGATTTTATTTAACAAAGAAAACTTTGTTAATAACTTAAGCTTTGGCATAAATAGATCTTTAATTTACTGACTACCAAAACAAAATGTTGTTAATAATTTAAATTTTTTTTTAATTAATTATTCTTATTTATATTAAATTTTGAGCAGAGCTAAAGTATTGTATATAGTAGATAATTTGAGGCCAAATAGTATATAACAGGTATTTAATACACGGAAGTTATACTCACCGTTTATAAATAAAGATAGATACCTAAAAGTTAAGAATAAAAAAATAATAACAGTATAACTTATGATATAAAGCCGGACAAATCAAAATAAAATAAATCTAAAGTTGCAATCTATACCTTAATCATTAGTAGTGATTTAGTGAATTTAGGTAATTTATTTATTGTTTTACTTGTTCTTCTTGTACATTTTTTGTTAGAGATACTATACTAAATACCAATAAATTTATCAAATTGAACAAATTGTTTTTGTAAACTCTAGTTTAAATTATAGTTTTTATTTTTGAAAATACATTGTTTTACACATTGTGCCTAATTAAAGAAGATAATATAACGTACGTTCTTTATTAATATGTTATTTAATTTAACACATTGCAGTGTTATTTTTTATCCAGAAATAAACAAATGAAATACTTGTAAATACATCCGGATAACCTTGTTCGCAACCATAACTTAGTACGATACCAACTTGCTTATTGCCCATAGCAAGCGGACTGCCATCATCAAAGCTGCAAGCTCCAGCTGATGGCTTATACGTACAAATTTGCGATGCTTGAAGAGAAACAGGTAAACCCGCAAGTTTATTTTGACATGACGTTTTAGAGATATAAGTAGTGTTCAGTGCCAATAAATCGTTTGAAAGAGAAAACGAACCGGAATTGACTTGCCCCCATCCACTTTCAACAACAACAGCATTAGCAATAGGAGGAAGATATGATAGAAGTATTGGTATAACTTTAGCAGAATATACGATAGGCGTAGTGGTTTTCACGACTGCAACATCATAATTTTGTGGAACGGGATCAAACAAAGAATGGATTATAATGGTCGATGACGCGTAAGTATCACCTCCTGAATTTAACGTATTAGTTCCAACCACAATTTGAAATGAAGTTCGGCTAAAATAAAACATAAACAAAAAAAATTAAATCTAACGATTTATTTACTTTACTGCGCAAGTTGCTGATGTTAACACCCAATTATTGTTGACGATAGAACCACCACAAAAGTGATTGTTTCCATCTCTTAAAGAAACCATGTACGGATATTGTCCTACATCTGCAATGACTCCGCTTACAATTCGCTGATTTGGCGCAGCTATAGAACTACCTAAAAAAATGTAGAAACAAAGCATTTTTATAAAATTGCGTGTAAAAACAACTTACCACACAACGCGCCAATTAAAAACATAAAACTAATCATTATAGAAAGTGGCATAAGTAATAAGCTTTGTGTCTAAAAAACAACGAATTTATACAGAAGCCGTTTGTTGGCAAAATAAACATTTCAAGATAATCGGTTTAGATTAAAAAGAAAACGCCATTGATTACACACACTTGCATTTTGACGTACTTTTAAAGTAAACATAAGAAATTAATAGCTCTCTAATAAATTTTAAGAAGTTTGTGTCTAAAGAAACATAATCGAATGCCATCTATTATATCAAGTTTGAAGTGTGAGTTTCTATCAGCTAGGGTTTAAATCTTACATTGTCGAATATCGAACGATTCAAATCTAAATTAATTAATTTCCGTAGTAAAGTAAAGTAAAGTAAAGTAAATATACAATTACCAGTAACTCAAAAATTACCTGGTACTCTTATCTCATTATTATATTACTAAACAAATAAACGACAGATTAAAAATTTTTGATATTATGTGCCAAACTGAACACATATATTATTCAAAATTAATAGATATTCAATTACAACGCCAGGGTACATACAAAAATAAAATACTCATAAAGCATTGTTTTTTGATTTTTATTAGTAACTACTCTGCGCAACAATTTTTCCCAAATGCTTGTAAAAAATAAATATTCGTATAATTGCTACTGCCTAAAATAAAATGAAAAACTTATATTTTATCGTGCACCTTAATGGTAAATAAAAAACTATTACAAGATGTAGTACAAATAACGGAATGTTTAATTTTCGCAATATTTTCTTTTAATAAACACTATAATTAATTTATCATTTTCGAGAAAACCTTACCAGAAAATATATTTGTTCAAGAAGCGAAGCGATAAAAATTTAAAAATACCTTATCCTTGTAATTTTTTTTTTATACGTGTAGTTATTTAATAAATTTAAGAGTTTTATTTATACTAAATCTAAAGTTGTGCATTTCTAAATTAAAGCTTATAGTATATTAAAGGACTAGTTTTATAAAATACAATTTCATCGCACGAGGTCAAAGCTTAGAAAACGACCTGCAAAGATATTTTGAAGATGATCAAGATGATATTTTCAAACTTTGTATTGTCAGTTTTGAAATA
Organism: Aquatica leii; assembly: GCA_035610365.1. Classification (NCBI taxonomy): domain Eukaryota; kingdom Metazoa; phylum Arthropoda; class Insecta; order Coleoptera; family Lampyridae; genus Aquatica; species Aquatica leii. The sequence goes on from CM069435.1 coordinate 115,120,311, forward strand.
TCCACGCTAAGACTATTGCATTTTTTAAATATGCGTTTTAATATTTTTATCAATTTTTTTTGGTTGTTTACTCTGATGTTTACTGTTTTTAATATTTAACGAGAAAGCGATGTTTAAGCGCGCATTAAGGCGCGCGCTTTTAGACCCCGAGTCATTAGGCGCGGACCCTTTCAGGCGCGCGACCTATTTGGCGCCGGAACATTAGGAGCGGGTACAATTAGGCGCTATGTGGATACGTTCGGCGTAGTGTGGACATACACTTTACCTCTTGCAATGGCTAAATATAATAATTATTATTAAATGCATTTATTTCAGAACGCAAAGACCTTACTTGATTCGTCGCAAACTACCTGTTTAATCGACCCCCAACCGTCTACATCTCAGTTAGATGGAAGTTGCTTCCAAGTAGGTATACTTAACAAATTTTAAACTTTAAATTATTACAAATCGGCGAAAGAAGTAATGCAATAAAAAAATTTAATACTTTAGCGAAAACTGTTGATTTTAAATTTAAATCCGCGGATAGGTTCAGCAACCCCATCGTCTGGCTACGTGTAAGTTTAGATTCTTTAATTTTAACGTTGTTATAAGACTAATACAAAGTATATTATATTTCAGAAAGCTTTTAACGAATTACTCGAACATCTTTTAATTGATGGTTTACCGACGGATCGTGTTGGATTGGTCTTACGGAACGCCTCATTTCCAGAAAATCTCCTTCAGGCGCGTGAACTAGCTGTTATCTAGCGTTATTATGACAACGTTAGAAAAGATACTCCAAAGTAATGCCCAATTCTTTGCAAGCGATCTTCTAACGTTACATGTGGATCGGGTTACACTTCCTGTGGGATACGGTAGACAACGGCTTGCGGGTGTCTCATTTAAAGAGTTTTGCAGACGGAGACATAGAATTCTGACAATCGAAAACGCCGACACCCTGTGTGTAGCACGAGCCTTGGTATTAGCCATGGCCTGAAGCGCAACGATTCAGACTTGTCTGTACTAAAAAACAAGCTGTATTTGGCATTTACTAGAAAAGCTGTTGTGTACTAACGCCAATGTAAATTTATCTAACGGAGGTACTCGGGAGCATATACAACAATTCCAGGACTACTTGACGGACTGCACCATTGTTGTTTAGAACAATCCACTTGGACTATGAAGGTCCTCGATCCTCAAATAGGCAAATATTAAATTTGATATTTGAAGATAACCACTACAATGTTATAACTAGTCTGACTTCTGCTTTTGCTGCAAAATACTTCTGCGAACTTTGTCGTACCCGCTTTAGTAAAAAATCACAGCATAAGTCCTGTAAATATATCTGTCTCTGTTGTCACTCTTCGCCTCCGTGCAACAACTGCGACCCTTATTGTTTGTGATAATTGCAATCGTGATTTCCGAGGGCAAGTATATTTTTCAGAGCATCAAAAATTTTTATGAGACCTGGTGCGCTGCAAAACATGTCTTTTAAGTGTATGGGTGGATAAACGTAAGAAGCATAAATGTGGTTACAAATATTGCGTCAACTGTAGAGATCAGAAAGAAATTAGGCATCTGTGCTTTATGACTTCAAATAAAGTTAACACGAAGTAGTATAAAAAACCATTTATCTTTGTCTTTTACGACCTTGAGTGTCGTCAAGATACACTGTTGGATGGTTCCACCAACAAATACAAATATATCCCAACCTTATGTGTGGCTCAAAATGTTTGTACCGTGTGTATTGATATCGAAGATATTATTCACACGTGCAACTTTTGTGGTGCTCGTCAACATATCTTTAAATCAAAAACCGTCGATGAATTTCTAGACTACATTTCAAAAATCCATCCAGGTAGCAATGCGGACAAATCCGAAGTCGTAGCTCTTGCACATAATGCAAAGGGCTACGACAGCGTATTTGTTTTGAAAAAACTGGTTCAACAGAGAGGTAGATGGAACCCGAAGATAATTTCAAATGGAACCAAGCACACATCGATCGAATGCTCAGGGATAAAATTTATTGATTTTTTAAATTATTTAGCGTCACCTAAAGGTTTCTTTTCGCATTTCTTCAATACACTTGCTAATCAAGATTACGTAGGTCCAATGCCACCTATGCACTATTATGGGGTTGATGAAATGGTTTCTGCTTCTCGTGACGAGTTTATTTCTTGATATGCAGGCGAAGTAGAGAAAGGTACGGTTTTTAATTTTCAAGATAAAATTTTAAAATACTGTATTGATGACATCAGTATATTTAGAAAAGCTTCTATTGAATTTCGGAAAAGATTTAATTTTTCTAACGGTGTTGATACCTTTCGTGAAGCTTGTTTGATTGCCGGTGCTTGCAATAAGGTCTTTAGACGCAACTTCTAATCTAAAGACGTTAGTGGACTCGTGCCACCGTCAGGTTACAGATTGGCTGATAATGAATCAAAAATTACTTTACAATAATTAATGTGAGTTTAACATTCATCTAATATTCAAATTCAACATGCTGGATATGATCGTAAAGTCAGGTTACCCGAAGGTCATCTTGTAGACGGATTTAATGCAGCGTCGAATACCGTCTATTAATTTCAAGGTTGTTATTACCACGGCTGTGAAGATTGTTTCCATGACCAAACTGCCATGCTTGCTGACGATAAAACGGATACAATGCTTATAGGCCGAGAGAAAACAAAGGCTGTAAACACTCGTATCCGATCTAAGTTCGTTGTATCCGTTCGTCAACAAATATGGCAAGTATCCTGTTAGTCATCTCAAACTTCACATAGGTGCCGACACTTGTAGTAAATTAAATGTACAAACAATTGAGGCTACGGTTTTTCCACCAACAAATTTGTACCACCCGGTTCTCCCCACAAAAATGCGTAATAAACTAATCTATATCTTGTGCAGGACTTGTGGGGAAAGTTTGAATAAAGATGTATGCGATCACAACTTTGAGCAACGTCAGTTCCAAGGAACTTTTGTTGCCGACGAATTAAGAAGTATCTTTAGGATACAAGGTAGTGCAGATTGATGAAATTTGGGAATATGAAATTACTCAATATAACCCCGAGAAGAAATCAGGCGGTTTGTTTACTTCTTACGTTAACGATTTCCTTAAAATAAAGCAAGAATGTAGTGGTTGGCCTTCATGGTGTTCTAAAAACGTGCAAAACGACAAGTATGTGACCGAGTACCTGGAAAGGAAGGGTGTGAAGTTAGATAAATCCAACGTTGGTGTTAATCCAGGTCTTAGGTACATATTGAAGCTTTGCCTTACCTTTTTTGGGGCAAATTTGGCCAGCGGGAAAACTTAATGCAATCTTCAATCATTACCGATCCTGCAGAAGGTTTTAGAAAACTGACGGAACCGTCTATAGACGTACACGCGCTAACTACCATTGACGAAGAGTGCATACTCCTGGATACTGGAACCGGCCGGAGGATAGTGCACAGCCGCTGAAAACCGGTAATGTAGTGTTGGCGGCATACACCATGCGCGGTTGGTACTGTACAATTACCTGGAACGTCTCGGGAATAGAGTACTCTACTTCGACACGGATTCCATCATATTTACCCAGAAACCGGGAGAGTGGACAACGACCACAGGTGACTTTCTAGGTGATATGACTGACGAAGTAGAGTGCTACGGGGTAGGTAGCTATATAATGGAACACGTCTGTGGTGGACCAAAAAACTACGCTTTAAAAATTTTATCCACAAATACCAATAGTGTAGTGTACGTCTGCAAGGAATTACCTTAAACTATAAGAATTGGGAGTTGGTCAACTTCGAAAGTCTACGGCGGATAGTACTCAAAGGAGCGGAGATCACGTACGTTGAGACAGATCGTAACATCTGTCGCACCTCGACATTTGATGTGATCTCCAAACCTGAGAAAAAACGTTACCAAGTAATTAATAATTATTATTTATTTGTATGTATATATTTATATATTTATCTTTGTATTTTATGCCAATTTTTAATATTGTTAATAGTTTATTATTATTATTTTATATTATTTGTAAATAACTAATATTTTTATGTTTTATTATTTATGAGATTTATTTTATTCTTTGTAAATAGTTAATCTTTATTATTATTATATCGTATAGTAAACATATTCTTTCCAATCTGCATAAGATTAAAAAAATTTTTATTTTATTTTTTCTATAAAACACTTGAATTGCATTTACTGACTTTTATTTATGTATAATTAATTTTATAACATATCTAATACCTACATTCGTTTTCTTAAAATACAAATCATACAATAAATTAATGCAAACATCATTGTTAATTAAATCATTGTCAAAAAGTTTTAAAAATTCTAAAGTATTCACATTACAAATTTTAAAATACAAATAAACAAAGCAATATTGACCGCATTAAAAGTCCAAGTACAACAATTTCTTTCTAAAAAACTTTTTTTGATATCCTAAGGGTGGTCTTCCAAAAGAATCAAAGTATTCTCCATGTCCATATCCATCAATGTAAAATGCTGCCCAATGTTGACTAGGTTTAAAAAAAGGGTCGGTGTTTGCAATAATAGCATAGGGCCTCTGTATGCGCCATGGTAGTTGATTAGAAGCACATACAAGTCGATGTACATTCTTGGTGGTCGGGATATTCTTCAAACATTGCTGAATTTGTACCGCATTCATCTCGGTTATTAAGCTTTGACCATTCGCATAAAATTAAAGTGTGTTCTAGAGCACACGAAGGGTTTTCAATGTGATGATGTAGACATTTGATTGCTTGCAGCTCTTTTTTTAGTTCTTTAAATGTTGGACAACTCATCCCCTCCATATTAACTACCGGTTTGTTTAAAAATTTTAAAGTGTTATGCTGTTCATAACATTTAACAAAAATACCGTTAAAAGGCATCAATAATTTTTTAAGTTCGTCTTCGAAATTTTCATAATTTATGTATCCAATACTCCAAGTTAGACCATGAAAATAATTTCCCAAGTAAAAAAAATTTCACAAAAAAGCCTTAAAAACTATTAAAAAAAATATTTTTTTAAAAATCTTTAAACATTAATTACGGCCTAACTAAGACAGCTAAAAGGTTGAAAATTTTTTTGTAGCAAGGCAGTCAGTATATCTAAACGATACGTAAAAAAAAAATCAGAAAAAATCCTTAGAAACTATAAAAAAAAATATTTTTTGAAAAATCTTTAAACATTAATTACGGCCTAACTAAGACAGCTAGAATGTTGAAAATTTTTTTGTAGCAAGGCAGTCAATATATCTAAACGATCCGTAAAAAAAAATTCACAAAGAAGCCTTAGAAAGCATAAAAAAAGTGGTTTTTTGAAAATTTTTTAAACATTATTTACGGTCTAACTAAGACAGCTAAAAGGTTGAAAATTTTTTTGTAGCAAGGCAGTCAGTATATCTAAACGATCCGTAAAAAAAATTTCACAAAAAAGCCTTAAAAACTATTAAAAAAAATATTTTTTTAAAAATCTTTAAACATTAATTACGGCCTAACTAAGACAGCTAAAAGGTTGAAATTTTTTTTTGTAAAAAGGCAGTTAGTATATCTAAACGATCCCTAAAGAAAATTTTAGAAAAAAGCCTTAGAAACTATAAAAAAAAATATTTTTTGAAAAATTTTTAAACATTAATTACGGCCTAACTAAGACAGCTAGAAGGTTGAAAATTTTTTTGTAGCAAGGCAGTCAGTATATCTAAACGATCCGTAAAAAAAATTTCACAAAAAGCCTTAGAAAGCATAAAAAAAGTGGTTTTTTGAAAATTTTTTAAACATTATTTACGGCCTAACTAAGACAGCTAAAAGGTTGAAAATTTTTTTGTAGCAAGGCAGTCAGTATATCTAAACGATCCGTAAAAAAAATTTCACAAAAAAATTTTAGAAAGCATAAAAAAAGTGGTTTTTTGAAAGTTTGTTAAACATTAATTACGGCCTAATTAAGACAGCTAAAAGGTTGAAAATTTTTTTTTAGCAAGGCAGTCAGTTTGTGTAAACGATCCTTAAAAAAAATTTTACAAAAAAGCCTTAAAAACTATTAAAAAAAATATTTTTTGAAAAATCTTTAAACATTAATTACGGCCTAACTAAGACAGCTAGAAGGTTGAAAATTTTTTTGTAGCAAGGCAGTCAGTATATCTAAACGATTCGTAAAAAAAATTTCAAAAAAAAGCCTTAGAAACTATTAAAAAAAATATTTTTTGAAAATTCTTTAAACATTATTTACGGCCTAACTAAGACAGCTAAAAGGTTGAAAATTTTTTCGTAGCAAGGCAGTCAGTATATCTAAACGATCCGTAAAAAAAATTTCACAAAAAAGCCTTAAAAACTATTAAAAAAAATATTTTTTGAAAAATCTTTAAACATTAATTACGGCTTAACTAAGACAGCTAAAAGGTTGAAAATTTTTTTGTAGCAAGGCAGTCAATATATCTAAACGATGCGTAAAAAAAATTTCACAAAAAAGCCTTAAAAACTATTAAAAAAAATATTTTTTGAAAAATCTTTAAACATTAATTACGGCCTAACTAAGACAGCTAAAAGGTTGAAAATTTTTTTGTAGCAAGGCAGTCAGTATGTCTAAACGATCCGTAAAAAAAATTTTACAAAAAAGCCTTAAAAACTATTAAAAAAATATTTTTTGAAAAATCTTTAAACATTAATTACGGCCTAACTAAGACAGCTAGAAGGTTGAAAATTTTTTTGTAGCAAGGCAGTCAGTATATCTAAACGATCCGTAAAAAAATTCACAAAAAGCCTTAGAAAGCATAAAAAGTGGTTTTTGAAAAATTTTTAAACATTAATTACGGCCTAACTAAGACAGCTAAAAGGTTGAACATATTTTTGTAGCAAGGCAGTCAGTATATCTAAACGATTCGTAAAAAAAATTTCACACAAAAGCCTTAGAAAGCATAAAAAAAGTGGTTTTTTGAAAATTTTTTAAACATTATTTACGGCCTAACTAAGACAGCTAATAGGTTGAAAATTTTTTTGTAGCAAGGCAGTCAGTATATCTAAACGATCCGTAAAAAAAATTTCACAAAAGCCTTAAAAACTATTAAAAAAAATATTTTTTTAAAAATCTTTAAACATTAATTACGGCCTAACTAAGACAGCTAAAAGGTTGAAAATTTTTTTGTAGCAAGGCAGTCAGTATATCTAAACGATACGTAAAAAAAAATCAGAAAAAATCCTTAGAAACTATAAAAAAAAATATTTTTTGAAAAATCTTTAAACATTAATTACGGCCTAACTAAGACAGCTAGAAGGTTGAAAATTTTTTTGTAGCAAGGCAGTCAGTATATCTAAACGATCCGTAAAAAAAATTTCACAAAAAAGCCTTAGAAAGCATAAAAAAAGTGGTTTTTTGAAAATTCTTTAAACATTATTTACGGCCTAACTAAGACAGCTAAAAGGTTGAAAATTTTTTTGTAGCAAGGCAGTCAGTATATCTAAACGATCCGTAAAAAAAATTTCACAAAAAAGCCTTAAAAACTATTAAAAAATATATTTTTTGAAAAATCTTTAAACATTAATTACGGCCTAACTAAGACAGCTAAAAGGTTGAAAATTTTTTTGTAAAAAGGCAGTCAGTATATCTAAACGATCCCTAAAGAAAATTTTAGAAAAAAGCCTTAGAAACTATAAAAAAAAATATTTTTTGAAAAATTTTTAAACATTAATTACGGCCTAACTAAGACAGCTAGAAGGTTGAAAATTTTTTTGTAGCAAGGCAGTCAGTATATCTAAACGATCCGTAAAAAAAATTTTACAAAAAAGCCTTAGAAAGCATAAAAAAAGTGGTTTTTTGAAAATTTTTTAAACATTATTTACGGCCTAACTAAGACAGCTAAAAGGTTGAAAATTTTTTTGTAGCAAGGCAGTCTGTATATCTAAACGATCCGTAAAAAAAATTTCACAAAAAAGCCTGAGAAAGCATAAAAAAAGTGGTTTTTTGAAAATTTTTTAAACATTAATTACGGCCTAACTAAGATAGCTAAAAGGTTGAAAATTTTTTTGTAGCAAGGCAGTCAGTATATCTAAACGATCCGTAAAAAAAATTTCACAAAAAAGCCTTAAAAACTATTAAAAAAAATATTTTTTGAAAAATCTTTAAACATTAATTACGGCCTAACTAAGACAGCTAGAAGGTTGAAAATTTTTTTGTAGCAAGGCAGTCAGTATATCTAAACGATCCGTAAAAATTTCACAAAAAGCCTTAGAAAGCATAAAAAGTGGTTTTTGAAAATTTTTAACCATTAATTACGGCCTAACTAAGACAGCTAAAAAGTTGAAAATTTTTTGTAGCAAGGCAGTCAGTATATCTAAACGATCCGTAAAAAAATTTTAGAAAAAGCCTTAGAAACTATTAAAAAAATATTTTTGAAAATTTTTTAAACATTATTTACGGCCTAACCAAGACAGCTAGAAGGTTGAAAATTTTTTTGTGGCAAGGCAGTCAGTATATCTAAACGATTCGTAAAAAAAATTTCAAAAAAAAGCCTTAGAAACTATTAAAAAAAATATTTTTTGAAAATTCTTTAAACATTATTTACGGCCTAACTAAGACAGCTAAAAGGTTGAAAATTTTTTTGTAGCAAGGCAGTCAGTATATCTAAACGATCCGTAAAAAAAATTTCACAAAAAAGCCTTAAAAACTATTAAAAAAATATTTTTTGAAAATTTTTTAAACATTAATTACGGCCTAACTAAGACAGCTAAAAGGTTGAAAATTTTTTTGTAGCAAGGCAGTCAGTATATCTAAACGATTCGTAAAAAAAATTTCAAAAAAAAGCCTTAGAAACTATAAAAAAAAATATTTTTTGAAAAATCTTTAAACATTAATTACGGCCTAACTAAGACAGCTAGAAGGTTGAAAATTTTTTTGTAGCAAGGCAGTCAGTATATCTAAACGATCCGTAAAAAAAATTTTACAAAAAAGCCTTAAAAACTATTAAAAAAAATATTTTTTGAAAAATCTTTAAACATTAATTACGGCCTAACTAAGACAGCTAGAAGGTTGAAAATTTTTTTGTAGCAAGGCAGTCAGTATATCTAAACGATCCGTAAAAAAAATTTCACAAAAAAGCCTTAGAAAGCATAAAAAAAGTGGTTTTTTGAAAATTTTTTAAACATTAATTACGGCCTAACTAAGACAGCTAAAAGGTTGAAAATTTTTTTGTAGCAAGGCAGTCAGTATATCTAAACGATCCGTAAAAAAAATTTCACAAAAAAGCCTTAGAAAGCATAAAAAAAGTGGTTTTTTGAAAATTTTTTAAACATTAATTACGGCCTAACTAAGACAGCTAAAAGGTTGAAAATTTTTATGTAAAAAGGCAGTCAGTATATCTAAAAGATCCCTAAACAAAATTTTAGAAAAAAGCCTTAAAAACTATTAAAAAGTGGTTTTTTGAAAATTTTTTAAACATTAATTACGGCCTAACTAAGATAGCTAAAAGGTTGAAAATTTTTTTGTAGCAAGGCAGTCAGTATTTCTAAACGATTCGTAAAAAAAATTTCAAAAAAAAGCCTTAGAAACTATAAAAATGAAAAATCTTTAAACATTAATTACGGCCTAACCAAGACAGCTAGAAGGTTGAAAATTTTTTTGTGGCAAGGCAGTCAGTATTTCTAAACGATTCGTAAAAAAAATTTCAAAAAAAAGCCTTAGAAAGCATAAAAAAAGTGGTTTTTTGAAAATTTTTTAAACATTATTTACGGCCTAACTAAGACAGCTAAAAGGTTGAACATTTTTTTGTAGCAAGACAGTCAGTATATCTAAACGATCCGTAAAAAAAATTTCACAAAAAAGCCTTAAAAACTATTAAAAATATATTTTTGAAAAATCTTTAAACATTAATTACGACCTAACTAAGACAGCTATAAGGTTGAAAATTTTTTATAGCAAGGCAGTCAGTATATCTAAACGATCCGTAAAAAAATTTCACAAAAAGCCTTAGAAACTATAAAAAAATATTTTTTGAAAAATCTTTAAACATTAATTACGGCCTAACTAAGACAGCTAGAAGGTTGAAAATTTTTTTGTAGCAAGGCAGTCAGTATATCTAAACGATCCGTAAAAAAAATTTCACAAAAAAGCCTTAAAAACTATAAAAAAAGTGGTTTTTTGAAAAATCTTTAAACATTAATTACGGCCTAACTAAGACAGCTAGAAGGTTGAAAATTTTTTTGTAGCAAGGCAGTCAGTTTGTGTAAACGATCCCTAAAAAAAATTTTAGAAAAAAGCCTTAAAAACTATAAAAAAAAATATTTTTTGAAAAATCTTTAAACATTAATTACGGCCTAACTAAGACAGCTAAAAGGTTGAAAATGTTTTTGTAGCAAGGCAGTCAGTATATCTAAACGATCCGTAAAAAAAATTTCACAAAAAAGTCTTAGAAAGCATAAAAAAGTGGTTTTTTGAAAATTTTTTAAACATTATTTACGGCCTAACTAAGACAGCTAAAAGGTTGAAAATTTTTTTGTAGCAAGGCAGTCAGTATATCTAAACGATCCGTAAAAAAAATTTCACAAAAAAGCCTTAGAAAGCATAAAAAAAGTGGTTTTTTGAAAATTTTTTAAACATTAATTACGGCCTAACTAAGACAGCTAAAAGGTTGAAAATTTTTTTGTAGCAAGGCAGTCAGTATATCTAAACGATCCGTAAAAAAAATTTCACAAAAAGCCTTAAAAACTATTAAAAAAATATTTTTGAAAATCTTTAAACATTAATTACGGCCTAACTAAGACAGCTAGAAGGTTGAAAATTTTTTGTAGCAAGGCAGTCAGTATATCTAAACGATCCGTAAAAAAATTTCACAAAAAGCCTTAGAAACTATTAAAAATATATTTTTGAAAAATCTTTAAACATTAATTACGGCCTAACTAAGACAGCTAAAAGGTTGAAAATTTTTTGTAGCAAGGCAGTCAGTATATCTAAACGATCCGTAAAAAAATTTTACAAAAAGCCTTAGAAACTATAAAAAAATATTTTTGAAAAATCTTTAAACATTAATTACGGCCTAACTAAGACAGCTAGAAGGTTGAAAATTTTTTGTAGCAAGGCAGTCAGTATATCTAAACGATCCGTAAAAAATTTCACAAAAAGCCTTAGAAAGCATAAAAAGTGGTTTTTTGAAAATTTTTAAACATTATTTACGGCCTAACTAAGACAGCTAAAAGGTTGAAAATTTTTTGTAGCAAGGCAGTCAGTATATCTAAACGATCCGTAAAAATTTCACAAAAAGCCTTAGAAACTATAAAAAATATTTTTTGAAAATCTTTAAACATTAATTACGGCCTAACTAAGACAGCTAAAAGGTTGAAAATTTTTTGTAGCAAGGCAGTCAGTATATCTAAACGATCCGTAAAAAATTTTACAAAAAGCCTTAGAAACTATAAAAAATATTTTTGAAAAATCTTTAAACATTAATTACGGCCTAACTAAGACAGCTAGAAGGTTGAAAATTTTTTGTAGCAAGGCAGTCAGTATATCTAAACGATCCGTAAAAATTTCACAAAAAGCCTTAGAAAGCATAAAAAAGTGGTTTTTTGAAAATTTTTAAACATTAATTACGGCCTAACTAAGACAGCTAAAAGGTTGAAAATTTTTTGTAGCAAGGCAGTCAGTATATCTAAACGATCCGTAAAAAAATTTTACAAAAAGCCTTAGAAACTATTAAAAATATTTTTGAAAAATCTTTAAACATTAATTACGGCCTAACTAAGACAGCTAGAAGGTTGAAATTTTTTTGTAGCAAGGCAGTCAGTATATCTAAACGATCCGTAAAAAAATTTCACAAAAAGCCTTAGAAACTATTAAAAAAATATTTTTGAAAATTTTTAAACATTAATTACGGCCTAACTAAGACAGCTAAAAGGTTGAAAATTTTTTGTAGCAAGGCAGTCAGTATATCTAAACGATCCGTAAAAAAATTTCACAAAAAGCCTTAGAAACTATTAAAAATATATTTTTGAAAAATCTTTAAACATTAATTACGGCCTAACTAAGACAGCTAAAAGGTTGAAAATTTTTTGTAGCAAGGCAGTCAGTATATCTAAACGATCCGTAAAAAAATTTCACAAAAAGCCTTAGAAACTATAAAAAAATATTTTTGAAAAATCTTTAAACATTAATTACGGCCTAACTAAGACAGCTAGAAGGTTGAAAATTTTTTGTAGCAAGGCAGTCAGTATATCTAAACGATCCGTAAAAAAATTTCACAAAAAGCCTTAGAAACTATTAAAAATATTTTTTGAAAATCTTTAAACATTAATTACGGCCTAACTAAGACAGCTAGAAGGTTGAAAATTTTTTGTAGCAAGGCAGTCAGTATATCTAAACGATCCGTAAAAAATTTCACAAAAAGCCTTAGAAAGCATAAAAAGTGGTTTTTTGAAAATTTTTAAACATTATTTACGGCCTAACTAAGACAGCTAAAAGGTTGAAAATTTTTTGTAGCAAGGCAGTCAGTATATCTAAACGATCCGTAAAAAAATTTCACAAAAAGCCTTAGAAACTATAAAAAATATATTTTTGAAAATCTTTAAACATTAATTACGGCCTAACTAAGACAGCTAAAAGGTTGAAAATTTTTTGTAGCAAGGCAGTCAGTATATCTAAACGATCCGTAAAAATTTCACAAAAAGCCTTAGAAACTATAAAAAGTGGTTTTTGAAAATTTTTAAACATTAATTACGGCCTAACTAAGACAGCTAAAAGGTTGAAAATTTTTTGTAGCAAGGCAGTCAGTATATCTAAACGATCCGTAAAAAAATTTTACAAAAAGCCTTAGAAACTATTAAAAAAATATTTTTGAAAAATCTTTAAACATTAATTACGGCCTAACTAAGACAGCTAGAAGGTTGAAAATTTTTTGTAGCAAGGCAGTCAGTATATCTAAACGATCCGTAAAAAAATTTCACAAAAAGCCTTAGAAAGCATAAAAAGTGGTTTTTTGAAAATTTTTAAACATTATTTACGGCCTAACTAAGACAGCTAAAAGGTTGAAAATTTTTTGTAGCAAGGCAGTCAGTATATCTAAACGATCCGTAAAAAATTTCACAAAAAGCCTTAAAAACTATTAAAAATATATTTTTGAAAAATCTTTAAACATTAATTACGGCCTAACTAAGACAGCTAAAAGGTTGAAAATTTTTTGTAGCAAGGCAGTCAGTATATCTAAACGATCCGTAAAAAAATTTTACAAAAAGCCTTAGAAACTATTAAAAAAATATTTTTGAAAAATCTTTAAACATTAATTACGGCCTAACTAAGACAGCTAGAAGGTTGAAAATTTTTTGTAGCAAGGCAGTCAGTATATCTAAACGATCCGTAAAAAATTTCACAAAAAGCCTTAGAAAGCATAAAAAGTGGTTTTTTGAAAATTTTTAAACATTAATTACGGCCTAACTAAGACAGCTAAAAGGTTGAAAATTTTTTGTAGCAAGGCAGTCAGTATATCTAAACGATCCGTAAAAAAATTTTACAAAAAGCCTTAAAAACTATTAAAAAAATATTTTTGAAAAATCTTTAAACATTAATTACGGCCTAACTAAGACAGCTAGAAGGTTGAAAATTTTTTGTAGCAAGGCAGTCAGTATATCTAAACGATCCGTAAAAAAATTTCACAAAAAGCCTTAGAAAGCATAAAAAAGTGGTTTTTGAAAATTTTTAAACATTATTTACGGCCTAACTAAGACAGCTAAAAGGTTGAAAATTTTTTGTAGCAAGGCAGTCAGTATATCTAAACGATCCGTAAAAAAATTTCACAAAAAGCCTTAGAAACTATAAAAAATATTTTTTGAAAATCTTTAAACATTAATTACGGCCTAACTAAGACAGCTAAAAGGTTGAAAATTTTTTGTAGCAAGGCAGTCAGTATATCTAAACGATCCGTAAAAATTTCACAAAAAGCCTTAAAACTATTAAAAATATTTTTTGAAAATCTTTAAACATTAATTACGGCCTAACTAAGACAGCTAGAAGGTTGAAAATTTTTTGTAGCAAGGCAGTCAGTATATCTAAACGATCCGTAAAAAATTTCACAAAAAGCCTTAGAAACTATTAAAAATATATTTTTGAAAAATCTTTAAACATTAATTACGGCCTAACTAAGACAGCTAGAAGGTTGAAAATTTTTTGTAGCAAGGCAGTCAGTATATCTAAACGATCCGTAAAAAAATTTTACAAAAAGCCTTAGAAACTATAAAAAAATATTTTTGAAAAATCTTTAAACATTAATTACGGCCTAACTAAGACAGCTAGAAGGTTGAAAATTTTTTGTAGCAAGGCAGTCAGTATATCTAAACGATCCGTAAAAATTTCACAAAAAGCCTTAGAAAGCATAAAAAGTGGTTTTTTGAAAATTTTTAAACATTATTTACGGCCTAACTAAGACAGCTAAAAGGTTGAAAATTTTTGTAGCAAGGCAGTCAGTATATCTAAACGATCCGTAAAAAAATTTCACAAAAAGCCTTAGAAACTATTAAAAAGTGGTTTTTTGAAAATCTTTAAACATTAATTACGGCCTAACTAAGACAGCTAAAAGGTTGAAAATTTTTTTGTAGCAAGGCAGTCAGTATATCTAAACGATACGTAAAAAAAAATCAGAAAAAATCCTTAGAAACTATAAAAAAAATATTTTTTGAAAAATCTTTAAACATTAATTACGGCCTAACTAAGACAGCTAGAAGGTTGAAAATTTTTTTGTAGCAAGGCAGTCAGTATATCTAAACGATCCGTAAAAAAAATTTCACAAAAAAGCCTTAGAAAGCATAAAAAAAGTGGTTTTTTGAAAATTTAAAAAGGCAGTCAGTATATCTAAACGATCCCTAAAAAAAATTTTAGAAAAAAGCCTTAGAAACTACAAAAAAAAATATTTTTTGAAAAATCTTTAAACATTAATTACGGCCTAACTAAGACAGCTAAAAGATTGAAATTTTTTTTGTAAAAAGGCAGTCAGTATATCTAAACGATCCTTAAAAAAAATTTTACAAAAAAGCCTTAAAAACTATTAAAAAAAATATTTTTTGAAAATTCTTTAAACATTATTTACGGCCTAACTGAGACAGCTAAAAGGTTGAAAATTTTTTTGTAGCAAGGCAGTCAGTATATCTAAACGATCCGTAAAAAAAATTTCACAAAAAAGCCTTAAAAACTATTAAAAAATATATTTTTTGAAAAATCTTTAAACATTAATTACGGCCTAACTAACACAGCTAAAAGGTTGAAAATTTTTTTGTAAAAAGGCAGTCAGTATATCTAAACGATCCCTAAAAAAAATTAAAAAAAAAGCCTTAGAAACTATAAAAAAAAATATTTTTTGAAAAATTTTTAAACATCAATTACGGCCTAACTAAGATAGCTAGAAGGTTGAAAATTTTTTTGTAGCAAGGCAGTCAGTATATCTAAACGATCCGTAAAAAAAATTTTACAAAAAAGCCTTAAAAACTATTAAAAAAATATTTTTGAAAAATCTTTAAACATTAATTACGGCCTAACTAAGACAGGTAGAAGGTTGAAAATTCTTTTGTAGCAAGGCAGTCAGTATATCTAAACGATCCGTAAAAAAATTCACAAAAAGCCTTAGAAACTATAAAAAGTGGTTTTTTGAAAATTTTTAAACATTAATTACGGCCTAACTAAGACAGCTAAAAGGTTGAAAATTTTTTGTAGCAAGGCAGTCAGTATATCTAAACGATCCGTAAAAAAAATTTCACAAAAAAGCTTTAAAAACTATTAAAAAAAATATTTTTTGAAAAATCTTTAAACATTAATTACGGCCTAACTAAGACAGCTAGAAGGTTGAAAATTTTTTTGTAGCAAGGTAGTCAGTATATCTAAACGATCCGTAAAAAAAATTTTACAAAAAAGCCTTAAAAACTATTAAAAAAATATTTTTTGAAAAATCTTTAAACATTAATTACGGCCTAACTAAGACAGCTAGAAGGTTGAAATTTTTTTTGTAGCAAGGCAGTCAGTATATCTAAACGATCCGTAAAAAAAATTTTACAAAAAGCCTTAGAAACTATAAAAAAAAAATTTTTTTGAAAAATCTTTAAACATGAATTACGGCCTAACTAAGACAGCTAGAAGGTTGAAAATTTTTGAGTAGCAAGGCAGTCAGTATATCTAAACGATCCGTAAAAAAAATTTCGAAAAAAGCCTTAGAAAGCATAAAAAAAGTGGTTTTTTGAAAATTTTTTAAACATTATTTACGGCCTAACTAAGACAGCTAGAAGGTTGAAAATTTTTGAGTAGCAAGGCAGTCAGTATATCTAAACGATCCGTAAAAAAAATTTCACAAAAAAGCCTTAAAAACTATTAAAAATATATTTTTTGAAAATCTTTAAACATTAATTACGGCCTAACTAAGACAGCTAGAAGGTTGAAAATTTTTTGTAGCAAGGCAGTCAGTATATCTAAACGATCCGTAAAAAAATTTCACAAAAAGCCTTAGAAACTATTAAAAAAATATTTTTGAAAAATCTTTAAACATTAATTACGGCCTAACTAAGACAGCTAGAAGGTTGAAAATTTTTTTGTAGCAAGGCAGTCAGTATATCTAAACGATCCGTAAAAATTTCACAAAAAGCCTTAGAAAGCATAAAAAGTGGTTTTTGAAAATTTTTAAACATTAATTACGGCCTAACTAAGACAGCTAAAAGGTTGAAAATTTTTTGTAGCAAGGCAGTCAGTATATCTAAACGATCCGTAAAAAAATTTCACAAAAAGCCTTAGAAACTATTAAAAAAATATTTTTTAAAAAATCTTTAAACATTAATTACGACCTAACTAAGACAGCTAGAAGGTTGAAAATTTTTTTGTAGCAAGGCAGTCAGTATATCTAAACGATCCGTGAAAAAAATTCACAAAAAGCCTTAGAAAGCATAAAAAGTGGTTTTTTGAAAATTTTTAAACATTATTTACGGCCTAACTAAGACAGCTAAAAGGTTGAAAATTTTTTGTAGCAAGGCAGTCAGTATATCTAAACGATCCGTAAAAATTTCACAAAAAGCCTTAAAAACTATTAAAAATATTTTTTGAAAATCTTTAAACATTAATTACGGCCTAACTAAGACAGCTAGAAGGTTGAAAATTTTTTGTAGCAAGGCAGTCAGTATATCTAAACGATCCGTAAAAAAATTTCACAAAAAGCCTTAGAAACTATTAAAAAAATATTTTTGAAAAATCTTTAAACATTAATTACGGCCTAACTAAGACAGCTAGAAGGTTGAAAATTTTTTGTAGCAAGGCAGTCAGTATATCTAAACGATCCGTAAAAAAATTTCACAAAAAGCCTTAGAAAGCATAAAAAGTGGTTTTTGAAAATTTTTAAACATTATTTACGGCCTAACTAAGACAGCTAAAAGGTTGAAAATTTTTGTAGCAAGGCAGTCAGTATATCTAAACGATCCGTAAAAATTTCACAAAAAGCCTTAAAACTATTAAAAATATTTTTTGAAAATCTTTAAACATTAATTACGGCCTAACTAAGACAGCTAGAAGGTTGAAAATTTTTTGTAGCAAGGCAGTCAGTATATCTAAACGATCCGTAAAAAATTTCACAAAAAGCCTTAGAAACTATTAAAAAATTATTTTTGAAAAATCTTTAAACATTAATTACGGCCTAACTAAGACAGCTAGAAGGTTGAAAATTTTTTTGTAGCAAGGCAGTCAGTATATCTAAACGATCCGTAAAAAAAATTTCACAAAAAAGCCTTAGAAAGCATAAAAAAAGTGGTTTTTTGAAAATTTTTAAACATTATTTACGGCCTAACTAAGACAGCTAAAAGGTTAAAAATTTTTTTGTAGCAAGGCAGTCAGTATATCTAAACGATTCGTAAAAAAATTTAGAAAAAAGCCTTAGAAACTATAAAAAAAAATATTTTTGAAAAATCTTTAAACATTAATTACGGCCTAACTAAGACAGCTAGAAGGTTGAAAATTTTTGAGTAGCAAGGCAGTCAGTATATCTAAACGATCCGTAAAAATTTCACAAAAAGCCTTAGAAACTATAAAAAATATTTTTTGAAAATCTTTAAACATTAATTACGGCCTAACTAAGACAGCTAGAAGGTTGAAAATTTTTTGTAGCAAGGCAGTCAGTATATCTAAACGATCCGTAAAAAAATTTTACAAAAAGCCTTAGAAACTATTAAAAAAATATTTTTGAAAAATCTTTAAACATTAATTACGGCCTAACTAAGACAGCTAGAAGGTTGAAAATTTTTTGTAGCAAGGCAGTCAGTATATCTAAACGATCCGTAAAAAAATTTCACAAAAAGCCTTAGAAACTATTAAAAAAGTGGTTTTTTGAAAATCTTTAAACATTAATTACGGCCTAACTAAGACAGCTAGAAGGTTGAAAATTTTTTGTAGCAAGGCAGTCAGTATATCTAAACGATCCGTAAAAAATTCACAAAAAGCCTTAGAAAGCATAAAAAGTGGTTTTTGAAAATTTTTAAACATTATTTACGGCCTAACTAAGACAGCTAAAAGGTTGAAAATTTTTTGTAGCAAGGCAGTCAGTATATCTAAACGATCCGTAAAAATTTCACAAAAAGCCTTAAAAACTATTAAAAATATTTTTTGAAAATCTTTAAACATTAATTACGGCCTAACTAAGACAGCTAGAAGGTTGAAAATTTTTTGTAGCAAGGCAGTCAGTATATCTAAACGATCCGTAAAAAAATTTCACAAAAAGCCTTAGAAACTATAAAAAAATATTTTTGAAAAATCTTTAAACATTAATTACGGCCTAACTAAGACAGCTAGAAGGTTGAAAATTTTTTGTAGCAAGGCAGTCAGTATATCTAAACGATCCGTAAAAAAATTTCACAAAAAGCCTTAGAAAGCATAAAAAGTGGTTTTTTGAAAATTTTTAAACATTATTTACGGCCTAACTAAGACAGCTAAAAGGTTGAAAATTTTTTGTAGCAAGGCAGTCAGTATATCTAAACGATCCGTAAAAATTTCACAAAAAGCCTTAAAAACTATTAAAAATATTTTTTGAAAATCTTTAAACATTAATTACGGCCTAACTAAGACAGCTAGAAGGTTGAAAATTTTTTGTAGCAAGGCAGTCAGTATATCTAAACGATCCGTAAAAAATTCACAAAAAGCCTTAGAAACTATAAAAAAATATTTTTGAAAATCTTTAAACATTAATTACGGCCTAACTAAGACAGCTAGAAGGTTGAAAATTTTTTGTAGCAAGGCAGTCAGTATATCTAAACGATCCGTAAAAAAATTTCACAAAAAAGCCTTAGAAAGCATAAAAAGTGGTTTTTTGAAAATTTTTTAAACATTATTTACGGCCTAACTAAGATAGCTAAAAGGTTGAAAATTTTTTTGTAGCAAGGCAGTCAGGATATCTAAACGATCTGTAGAAAAAATTTCACAAAAAAGGCTTAAAAACTATTAAAAAAATATTTTTGAAAATCTTTAAACATTAATTACGGCCTAACTAAGACAGCTAGAAGGTTGAAAATTTTTTGTAGCAAGGCAGTCAGTATATCTAAACGATCCGTAAAAAAATTTCACAAAAAGCCTTAGAAACTATAAAAAAAATATTTTTTGAAAAATCTTTAAACATTAATTACGGCCTAACTAAGACAGCTAGAAGGTTGAAAATTTTTTTGTAGCAAGGCAGTCAGTATATCTAAACGATCCGTAAAAAAAATTTCACAAAAAAGCCTTAGAAAGCATAAAAAAAGTGGTTTTTTGAAAATTTTTTAAACATTATTTACGCCCTAACTAAGACAGCTAATAGGTTGAAATTTTTTTTGTAGCAAGGCAGTCAGTATATCTAAACGATCCGTAAAAAAAATTTCACAAAAAAGCTTTAAAAACTATTAAAAAATATATTTTTTGAAAAATCTTTAAACATTAATTACGGCCTAACTAAGACAGCTAAAAGATTGAAAATTTTTTTGTAAAAAGGCAGTCAGTATATCTAAACGATCCTTAAAAAAAATTTTACAAAAAAGCCTTAAAAACTATTAAAAAAAATATTTTTTGAAAAATTTTTAAACATTAATTACGGCCTAACTAAGACAGCTAGAAGGTTGAAAATTTTTTTGTAGCAAGGCAGTCAGTATATCTAAACGATCCGTAAAAAAAATTTCACAAAAAGCCTTAGAAAGCATAAAAAGTGGTTTTTTGAAAATTTTTAAACATTATTTACGGCCTAACTAAGACAGCTAAAAGGTTGAAAATTTTTTTGTAGCAAGGCAGTCAGTATATCTATACGATCCGTAAAAAATTTCACAAAAAGCCTTAGAAACTATAAAAAAGTGGTTTTTTGAAAATTTTTAAACATTAATTACGGCCTAACTAAGACAGCTAAAAGGTTGAACATTTTTTGTAGCAAGGCAGTCAGTATATCTAAACGATCCGTAAAAAAATTTTACAAAAAGCCTTAGAAACTATAAAAAATATTTTTGAAAAATCTTTAAACATTAATTACGGCCTAACTAAGACAGCTAGAAGGTTGAAAATTTTTGTAGCAAGGCAGTCAGTATATCTAAACGATCCGTAAAAATTTCACAAAAAGCCTTAGAAACTATAAAAAGTGGTTTTTTGAAAATCTTTAAACATTAATTACGGCCTAACTAAGACAGCTAGAAGGTTGAAAATTTTTGTAGCAAGGCAGTCAGTATATCTAAACGATCCGTAAAAAATTTCACAAAAAGCCTTAGAAACTATTAAAAATATTTTTTGAAAATCTTTAAACATTAATTACGGCCTAACTAAGACAGCTAGAAGGTTGAAAATTTTTTGTAGCAAGGCAGTCAGTATATCTAAACGATCCGTAAAAAAATTTCACAAAAAGCCTTAGAAACTATTAAAAAAATATTTTTGAAAATTTTTAAACATTAATTACGGCCTAACTAAGACAGCTAAAAGGTTGAAAATTTTTTGTAGCAAGGCAGTCAGTATATCTAAACGATCCGTAAAAAATTTCACAAAAAGCCTTAGAAACTATTAAAAATATATTTTTTGAAAATCTTTAAACATTAATTACGGCCTAACTAAGACAACTAAAAGGTTGAAAATTTTTTGTAGCAAGGCAGTCAGTATATCTAAACGATCCGTAAAAAAATTTCACAAAAAGCCTTAGAAACTATTAAAAATATTTTTTGAAAAATCTTTAAACATTAATTACGGCCTAACTAAGACAGCTAAAAGGTTGAAAATTTTTTGTAGCAAGGCAGTCAGTATATCTAAACGATCCGTAAAAATTTCACAAAAAGCCTTAGAAACTATAAAAAATATTTTTGAAAAATCTTTAAACATTAATTACGGCCTAACTAAGACAGCTAGAAGGTTGAAAATTTTTTGTAGCAAGGCAGTCAGTATATCTAAACGATCCGTAAAAAATTTCACAAAAAGCCTTAGAAAGCATAAAAAGTGGTTTTTGAAAATTTTTAAACATTATTTACGGCCTAACTAAGACAGCTAAAAGGTTGAAAATTTTTTGTAGCAAGGCAGTCAGTATATCTAAACGATCCGTAAAAAATTTCACAAAAAGCCTTAGAAACTATTAAAAAGTGGTTTTTGAAAATCTTTAAACATTAATTACGGCCTAACTAAGACAGCTAGAAGGTTGAAAATTTTTGTAGCAAGGCAGTCAGTATATCTAAACGATCCGTAAAAATTTCACAAAAAGCCTTAGAAACTATAAAAAAATATTTTTTGAAAAATCTTTAAACATTAATTACGGCCTAACTAAGACAGCTAGAAGGTTGAAAATTTTTTGTAGCAAGGCAGTCAGTATATCTAAACGATCCGTAAAAATTTCACAAAAAGCCTTAGAAACTATTAAAAATATTTTTTGAAAATCTTTAAACATTAATTACGGCCTAACTAAGACAGCTAGAAGGTTGAAAATTTTTTGTAGCAAGGCAGTCAGTATATCTAAACGATCCGTAAAAAATTTCACAAAAAGCCTTAGAAAGCATAAAAAGTGGTTTTTTGAAAATTTTTAAACATTATTTACGGCCTAACTAAGACAGCTAAAAGGTTGAAAATTTTTTGTAGCAAGGCAGTCAGTATATCTAAACGATCCGTAAAAAATTTCACAAAAAGCCTTAGAAACTATTAAAAATATATTTTTGAAAAATCTTTAAACATTAATTACGGCCTAACTAAGACAGCTAGAAGGTTGAAAATTTTTTGTAGCAAGGCAGTCAGTATATCTAAACGATCCGTAAAAAAATTTCACAAAAAGCCTTAGAAACTATAAAAAAAAATATTTTTTTAAAAATCTTTAAACATTAATTACGGCCTAACTAAGACAGCTAGAAGGTTGAAAATTTTTTTTGTAGTAAGGCAGTCAGTATATCTAAACGATCCGTAAAAAAAATTTTACAAAAAAGCCTTAGAAACTATAAAAAAAGTGGTTTTTTGAAAAATTTTTAAACATTAATTACGGCCTAACTAAGATAGCTAGAAGGTTGCAAATTTTTTTGTAGCAAGGCAGTCAGCCTATCTAAACGATCCGTAAAAAAAATTTCACAAAAAAGCCTTAGAAACTATAAAAAAAAATATTTTTGAAAAATCTTTAAACATTAATTACGGCCTAACTAAGACAGCTAGAAGGTTGAAAATTTTTTGTAGCAAGGCAGTCAGTATATCTAAACGATCCGTAAAAAAATTTCACAAAAAGCCTTAGAAAGCATAAAAAGTGGTTTTTTGAAAATTTTTAAACATTATTTACGGCCTAACTAAGACAGCTAAAAGGTTGAAAATTTTTTGTAGCAAGGCAGTCAGTATATCTAAACGATCCGTAAAAATTTCACAAAAAGCCTTAAAAACTATTAAAAATATTTTTTGAAAATCTTTAAACATTAATTACGGCCTAACTAAGACAGCTAGAAGGTTGAAAATTTTTTGTAGCAAGGCAGTCAGTATATCTAAACGATCCGTAAAAAAATTTCACAAAAAGCCTTAGAAACTATAAAAAAATATTTTTGAAAAATCTTTAAACATTAATTACGGCCTAACTAAGACAGCTAGAAGGTTGAAAATTTTTTGTAGCAAGGCAGTCAGTATATCTAAACGATCCGTAAAAAAATTTCACAAAAAGCCTTAGAAAGCATAAAAAGTGGTTTTTTGAAAATTTTTAAACATTATTTACGGCCTAACTAAGACAGCTAAAAGGTTGAAAATTTTTTGTAGCAAGGCAGTCAGTATATCTAAACGATCCGTAAAAATTTCACAAAAAGCCTTAAAAACTATTAAAAATATTTTTTGAAAATCTTTAAACATTAATTACGGCCTAACTAAGACAGCTAGAAGGTTGAAAATTTTTTGTAGCAAGGCAGTCAGTATATCTAAACGATCCGTAAAAAAATTTCACAAAAAGCCTTAGAAACTATAAAAAAATATTTTTGAAAAATCTTTAAACATTAATTACGGCCTAACTAAGACAGCTAGAAGGTTGAAAATTTTTTGTAGCAAGGCAGTCAGTATATCTAAACGATCCGTAAAAAAATTTCACAAAAAGCCTTAGAAAGCATAAAAAGTGGTTTTTTGAAAATTTTTAAACATTATTTACGGCCTAACTAAGACAGCTAAAAGGTTGAAAATTTTTTGTAGCAAGGCAGTCAGTATATCTAAACGATCCGTAAAAAATTTCACAAAAAGCCTTAGAAACTATTAAAAATATATTTTTTGAAAATCTTTAAACATTAATTACGGCCTAACTAAGACAGCTAGAAGGTTGAAAATTTTTTGTAGCAAGGCAGTCAGTATATCTAAACGATCCGTAAAAAAATTTCACAAAAAGCCTTAGAAACTATAAAAAAATATTTTTGAAAATCTTTAAACATTAATTACGGCCTAACTAAGACAGCTAGAAGGTTGGAAATGTTTTTGTAGCAAGGCAGTCAGTATTTCTAAACGATCCGTAAAAATTTCACAAAAAGCCTTAGAAACTATTAAAAAAAATATTTTTTGAAAAATCTTTAAACATTAATTACGGCCTAACTAAGACAGCTAGAAGGTTGAAAATTTTTTTGTAGCAAGGCAGTCAGTATATCTAAACGATCCGTAAAAAAAATTTCACAAAAAAGCCTTAGAAACTATAAAAAAATATTTTTGAAAAATCTTTAAACATTAATTACGGCCTAACTAAGACAGCTAGAAGGTTGAAAATTTTTTGTAGCAAGGCAGTCAGTATATCTAAACGATCCGTAAAAAATTTCACAAAAAGCCTTAGAAAGCATAAAAAGTGGTTTTTTGAAAATTTTTAAACATTATTTACGGCCTAACTAAGACAGCTAAAAGGTTGAAAATTTTTTGTAGCAAGGCAGTCAGTATATCTAAACGATCCGTAAAAATTTCACAAAAAGCCTTAAAAACTATTAAAAATATTTTTTGAAAATCTTTAAACATTAATTACGGCCTAACTAAGACAGCTAGAAGGTTGAAAATTTTTGTAGCAAGGCAGTCAGTATATCTAAACGATCCGTAAAAAAAATTTCACAAAAAGCCTTAGAAACTATTAAAAAAAATATTTTTTGAAAAATCTTTAAACATTAATTACGGCCTAACTAAGACAGCTAGAAGGTTGAAAATTTTTTTGTAGCAAGGCAGTCAGTATATCTAAACGATCCGTAAAAAAAATGTCGAAAAAAAGCCTTAGAAAGCATAAAAAAAGTGGTTTTTTGAAAATTTTTTAAACATTATTTACGGCCTAACTAAGACAGCTAGAAGGTTGAAAATTTTTTGTAGCAAGGCAGTCAGTATGTCTAAACGATCCGTAAAAATTTCACAAAAAGCCTTAAAAACTATTAAAAATATTTTTTGAAAATCTTTAAACATTAATTACGGCCTAACTAAGACAGCTAGAAGGTTGAAAATTTTTTGTAGCAAGGCAGTCAGTATATCTAAACGATCCGTAAAAAAATTTCACAAAAAGCCTTAGAAACTATAAAAAAATATTTTTGAAAAATCTTTAAACATTAATTACGGCCTAACTAAGACAGCTAGAAGGTTGAAAATTTTTGTAGCAAGGCAGTCAGTATATCTAAACGATCCGTAAAAAAATTTCACAAAAAGCCTTAGAAACTATAAAAAATATTTTTTGAAAATCTTTAAACATTAATTACGGCCTAACTAAGACAGCTAAAAGGTTGAAAATTTTTTGTAGCAAGGCAGTCAGTATATCTAAACGATCCGTAAAAAAATTTCACAAAAAGCCTTAGAAACTATAAAAAAATATTTTTGAAAAATCTTTAAACATTAATTACGGCCTAACTAAGACAGCTAGAAGGTTGAAATTTTTTTGTAGCAAGGCAGTCAGTATATCTAAACGATCCGTAAAAATTTCACAAAAAGCCTTAGAAACTATAAAAAATATTTTTTGAAAATTTTTAAACATTATTTACGGCCTAACTAAGACAGCTAAAAGGTTGAAAATTTTTTGTAGCAAGGCAGTCAGTATATCTAAACGATCCGTAAAAAAATTTCACAAAAAGCCTTAGAAACTATTAAAAAATATATTTTTGAAAATCTTTAAACATTAATTACGGCCTAACTAAGACAGCTAGAAGGTTGAAAATTTTTTGTAGCAAGGCAGTCAGTATATCTAAACGATCCGTAAAAAAATTTCACAAAAAGCCTTAGAAACTATAAAAAAATATTTTTGAAAAATCTTTAAACATTAATTACGGCCTAACTAAGACAGCTAGAAGGTTGAAAATTTTTTGTAGCAAGGCAGTCAGTATATCTAAACGATCCGTAAAAATTTCACAAAAAGCCTTAGAAACTATTAAAAATATTTTTTGAAAAATCTTTAAACATTAATTACGGCCTAACTAAGACAGCTCGAAGGTTGAAAATTTTTTGTAGCAAGGCAGTCAGTATATCTAAACGATCCGTAAAAAAATTTCACAAAAAGCCTTAAAACTATAAAAAAATATTTTTGAAAATCTTTAAACATTAATTACGGCCTAACTAAGACAGCTAGAAGGTTGAAAATTTTTTGTAGCAAGGCAGTCAGTATATCTAAACGATCCGTAAAAAAATTTCACAAAAAGCCTTAGAAAGCATAAAAAGTGGTTTTTTGAAAATTTTTAAACATTATTTACGGCCTAACTAAGACAGCTAAAAGGTTGAAAATTTTTTGTAGCAAGGCAGTCAGTATATCTAAACGATCCGTAAAAAAATTTCACAAAAAGCCTTAGAAACTATTAAAAATATTTTTTGAAAATCTTTAAACATTAATTACGGCCTAACTAAGACAGCTAGAAGGTTGAAAATTTTTTGTAGCAAGGCAGTCAGTATATCTAAACGATCCGTAAAAATTTCACAAAAAGCCTTAGAAACTATAAAAAAATATTTTTGAAAAATCTTTAAACATTAATTACGGCCTAACTAAGACAGCTAGAAGGTTGAAAATTTTTTTGTAGCAAGGCAGTCAGTATATCTAAACGATCCGTAAAAAAAATTTCACAAAAAAGCCTTAGAAAGCATAAAAAGTGGTTTTTTGAAAATTTTTAAACATTAATTACGGCCTAACTAAGACAGCTAAAAGGTTGAAAATTTTTTGTAGCAAGGCAGTCAGTATATCTAAACGATCCGTAAAAAAATTTCACAAAAAGCCTTAGAAACTATTAAAAAGTGGTTTTTTGAAAAATCTTTAAACATTAATTACGGCTTAACTAAGACAGCTAAAAGGTTGAAAATTTTTTTGTAGCAAGGCAGTCAATATATCTAAACGATGCGTAAAAAAAATTTCACAAAAAAGCCTTAAAAACTATTAAAAATATTTTTTGAAAATCTTTAAACATTAATTACGGCCTAACTAAGACAGCTAGAAGGTTGAAAATTTTTGAGTAGCAAGGCAGTCAGTATATCTAAACGATCCGTAAAAAAAATTTCACAAAAAGCCTTAGAAACTATTAAAAATATTTTTTGAAAATCTTTAAACATTAATTACGGCCTAACTAAGACAGCTAGAAGGTTGAAAATTTTT
Organism: Aquatica leii; assembly: GCA_035610365.1. Classification (NCBI taxonomy): domain Eukaryota; kingdom Metazoa; phylum Arthropoda; class Insecta; order Coleoptera; family Lampyridae; genus Aquatica; species Aquatica leii. Next base: position 115,147,272 of record CM069435.1, read on the forward strand.
TGTAGCAAGGCAGTCAGTATATCTAAACGATCCGTAAAAAAATTTCACAAAAAGCCTTAGAAAGCATAAAAAAGTGGTTTTTTGAAAATTTTTAAACATTAATTACGGCCTAACTAAGACAGCTAAAAGGTTGAAAATTTTTTGTAGCAAGGCAGTCAGTATATCTAAACGATCCGTAAAAATTTCACAAAAAGCCTTAAAACTATTAAAAATATTTTTTGAAAATCTTTAAACATTAATTACGGCCTAACTAAGACAGCTAGAAGGTTGAAAATTTTTTGTAGCAAGGCAGTCAGTATATCTAAACGATCCGTAAAAATTTCACAAAAAGCCTTAGAAAGCATAAAAAGTGGTTTTTTGAAAATTTTTAAACATTATTTACGGCCTAACTAAGACAGCTAAAAGGTTGAAAATTTTTGTAGCAAGGCAGTCAGTATATCTAAACGATCCGTAAAAAAATTTCACAAAAAGCCTTAAAAACTATTAAAAATATTTTTTGAAAATCTTTAAACATTAATTACGGCCTAACTAAGACAGCTAGAAGGTTGAAAATTTTTTTGTAGCAAGGCAGTCAGTATATCTAAACGATCCGTAAAAAAATTTCACAAAAAGCCTTAGAAACTATAAAAAAATATTTTTGAAAAATCTTTAAACATTAATTACGGCCTAACTAAGACAGCTAGAAGGTTGAAAATTTTTTGTAGCAAGGCAGTCAGTATATCTAAACGATCCGTAAAAAAATTTCACAAAAAGCCTTAGAAAGCATAAAAAGTGGTTTTTTGAAAATTTTTAAACATTAATTACGGCCTAACTAAGACAGCTAAAAGGTTGAAAATTTTTTGTAGCAAGGCAGTCAGTATATCTAAACGATCCGTAAAAAAATTTCACAAAAAGCCTTAAAACTATTAAAAATATTTTTTGAAAATCTTTAAACATTAATTACGGCCTAACTAAGACAGCTAGAAGGTTGAAAATTTTTGTAGCAAGGCAGTCAGTATATCTAAACGATCCGTAAAAAATTTCACAAAAAGCCTTAGAAACTATAAAAAATATTTTTTGAAAAATCTTTAAACATTAATTACGGCCTAACTAAGACAGCTAGAAGGTTGAAAATTTTTTGTAGCAAGGCAGTCAGTATATCTAAACGATCCGTAAAAAAATTTCACAAAAAGCCTTAGAAAGCATAAAAAGTGGTTTTTTGAAAATTTTAAACATTATTTACGGCCTAACTAAGACAGCTAAAAGGTTGAAAATTTTTTGTAGCAAGGCAGTCAGTATATCTAAACGATCCGTAAAAAATTTCACAAAAAGCCTTAGAAACTATTAAAAATATATTTTTGAAAAATCTTTAAACATTAATTACGGCCTAACTAAGACAGCTAGAAGGTTGAAAATTTTTTGTAGCAAGGCAGTCAGTATATCTAAACGATCCGTAAAAATTTCACAAAAAGCCTTAGAAACTATTAAAAAAATATTTTTGAAAATCTTTAAACATTAATTACGGCCTAACTAAGACAGCTAGAAGGTTGAAAATTTTTGTAGCAAGGCAGTCAGTATATCTAAACGATCCGTAAAAAAATTTCACAAAAAGCCTTAGAAACTATTAAAAAAATATTTTTGAAAAATCTTTAAACATTAATTACGGCCTAACTAAGACAGCTAGAAGGTTGAAAATTTTTTTGTAGCAAGGCAGTCAGTATATCTAAACGATCCGTAAAAATTTCACAAAAAGCCTTAGAAACTATAAAAAATATTTTTGAAAAATCTTTAAACATTAATTACGGCCTAACTAAGACAGCTAGAAGGTTGAAAATTTTTTGTAGCAAGGCAGTCAGTATATCTAAACGATCCGTAAAAAATTTCACAAAAAGCCTTAGAAAGCATAAAAAGTGGTTTTTTGAAAATTTTTAAACATTATTTACGGCCTAACTAAGACAGCTAAAAGGTTGAAAATTTTTTGTAGCAAGGCAGTCAGTATATCTAAACGATCCGTAAAAAAATTTCACAAAAAGCCTTAAAAACTATTAAAAATATTTTTTGAAAATCTTTAAACATTAATTACGGCCTAACTAAGACAGCTAGAAGGTTGAAAATTTTTTGTAGCAAGGCAGTCAGTATATCTAAACGATCCGTAAAAAAATTTCACAAAAAGCCTTAGAAACTATAAAAAAATATTTTTGAAAAATCTTTAAACATTAATTACGGCCTAACTAAGACAGCTAGAAGGTTGAAAATTTTTTGTAGCAAGGCAGTCAGTATATCTAAACGATCCGTAAAAATTTCACAAAAAGCCTTAGAAAGCATAAAAATAGTGGTTTTTTGAAAATTTTTAAACATTATTTACGGCCTAACTAAGACAGCTAAAAGGTTGAAAATTTTTGTAGCAAGGCAGTCAGTATATCTAAACGATCCGTAAAAAAATTTCACAAAAAGCCTTAGAAACTATTAAAAAAATATTTTTGAAAATCTTTAAACATTAATTACGGCCTAACTAAGACAGCTAGAAGGTTGAAAATTTTTTGTAGCAAGGCAGTCAGTATATCTAAACGATCCGTAAAAAAATTTCACAAAAAGCCTTAGAAACTATTAAAAATATTTTTTGAAAATCTTTAAACATTAATTACGGCCTAACTAAGACAGCTAGAAGGTTGAAAATTTTTTGTAGCAAGGCAGTCAGTATATCTAAACGATCCGTAAAAAAATTTCACAAAAAGCCTTAGAAAGCATAAAAAGTGGTTTTTTGAAAATTTTTAAACATTATTTACGGCCTAACTAAGACAGCTAAAAGGTTGAAAATTTTTTGTAGCAAGGCAGTCAGTATATCTAAACGATCCGTAAAAATTTCACAAAAAGCCTTAGAAACTATTAAAAATATATTTTTGAAAAATCTTTAAACATTAATTACGGCCTAACTAAGACAGCTAGAAGGTTGAAAATTTTTTGTAGCAAGGCAGTCAGTATATCTAAACGATCCGTAAAAAAATTTTACAAAAAGCCTTAGAAACTATAAAAAAATATTTTTGAAAAATCTTTAAACATTAATTACGGCCTAACTAAGACAGCTAGAAGGTTGAAAATTTTTTGTAGCAAGGCAGTCAGTATATCTAAACGATCCGTAAAAAAATTTCACAAAAAGCCTTAGAAAGCATAAAAAGTGGTTTTTTGAAAATTTTTAAACATTAATTACGGCCTAACTAAGACAGCTAAAAGGTTGAAAATTTTTTGTAGCAAGGCAGTCAGTATATCTAAACGATCCGTAAAAAAATTTCACAAAAAGCCTTAAAACTATTAAAAATATTTTTTGAAAATCTTTAAACATTAATTACGGCCTAACTAAGACAGCTAGAAGGTTGAAAATTTTTGTAGCAAGGCAGTCAGTATATCTAAACGATCCGTAAAAAATTTCACAAAAAGCCTTAGAAACTATAAAAAAATATTTTTGAAAAATCTTTAAACATTAATTACGGCCTAACTAAGACAGCTAGAAGGTTGAAAATTTTTTGTAGCAAGGCAGTCAGTATATCTAAACGATCCGTAAAAAATTTCACAAAAAGCCTTAGAAAGCATAAAAAGTGGTTTTTTCAAAATTTTTTAAACATTATTTACGGCCTAACTAAGACAGCTAATAGGTTGAAAATTTTTTTGTAGCAAGGCAGTCAGTATATCTAAACGATTCGTAAAAATTTCACAAAAAGCCTTAGAAACTATTAAAAATATTTTTTGAAAATCTTTAAACATTAATTACGGCCTAACTAAGACAGCTAGAAGGTTGAAAATTTTTTGTAGCAAGGCAGTCAGTATATCTAAACGATCCGTAAAAAAATTTCACAAAAAGCCTTAGAAACTATAAAAAAATATTTTTGAAAAATCTTTAAACATTAATTACGGCCTAACTAAGACAGCTAGAAGGTTGAAAATTTTTTGTAGCAAGGCAGTCAGTATATCTAAACGATCCGTAAAAAAATTTCACAAAAAGCCTTAGAAAGCATAAAAAGTGGTTTTTTGAAAATTTTTAAACATTAATTACGGCCTAACTAAGACAGCTAAAAGGTTGAAAATTTTTTGTAGCAAGGCAGTCAGTATATCTAAACGATCCGTAAAAAAATTTCACAAAAAGCCTTAGAAACTATTAAAAATATTTTTTGAAAATCTTTAAACATTAATTACGGCCTAACTAAGACAGCTAGAAGGTTGAAAATTTTTTGTAGCAAGGCAGTCAGTATATCTAAACGATCCGTAAAAAAATTTCACAAAAAGCCTTAAAACTATTAAAAAAATATTTTTGAAAATCTTTAAACATTAATTACGGCCTAACTAAGACAGCTAGAAGGTTGAAAATTTTTTGTAGCAAGGCAGTCAGTATATCTAAACGATCCGTAAAAAATTTCACAAAAAGCCTTAGAAAGCATAAAAAGTGGTTTTTTGAAAATTTTTAAACATTAATTACGGCCTAACTAAGACAGCTAAAAGGTTGAAAATTTTTTGTAGCAAGGCAGTCAGTATATCTAAACGATCCGTAAAAAATTTCACAAAAAGCCTTAAAAACTATTAAAAATATTTTTTGAAAATCTTTAAACATTAATTACGGCCTAACTAAGACAGCTAGAAGGTTGAAAATTTTTTGTAGCAAGGCAGTCAGTATATCTAAACGATCCGTAAAAAATTTCACAAAAAGCCTTAGAAACTATAAAAAAATATTTTTGAAAAATCTTTAAACATTAATTACGGCCTAACTAAGACAGCTAGAAGGTTGAAAATTTTTTTGTAGCAAGGCAGTCAGTATATCTAAACGATCCGTAAAAATTTCACAAAAAGCCTTAGAAAGCATAAAAAGTGGTTTTTTGAAAATTTTTAAACATTATTTACGGCCTAACTAAGACAGCTAAAAGGTTGAAAATTTTTTGTAGCAAGGCAGTCAGTATATCTAAACGATCCGTAAAAAATTTCACAAAAAGCCTTAGAAACTATTAAAAATATATTTTTGAAAAATCTTTAAACATTAATTACGGCCTAACTAAGACAGCTAGAAGGTTGAAAATTTTTTGTAGCAAGGCAGTCAGTATATCTAAACGATCCGTAAAAATTTCACAAAAAGCCTTAAAAACTATTAAAAATATTTTTTGAAAATCTTTAAACATTAATTACGGCCTAACTAAGACAGCTAGAAGGTTGAAAATTTTTGTAGCAAGGCAGTCAGTATATCTAAACGATCCGTAAAAAAATTTCACAAAAAGCCTTAGAAAGCATAAAAAGTGGTTTTTTGAAAATTTTTAAACATTATTTACGGCCTAACTAAGACAGCTAAAAGGTTGAAAATTTTTTGTAGCAAGGCAGTCAGTATATCTAAACGATCCGTAAAAAAATTTCACAAAAAGCCTTAGAAACTATAAAAAATATTTTTGAAAATCTTTAAACATTAATTACGGCCTAGCTAAGAGAGCTAAAAGGTTGAAAATTTTTTTGTAGCAAGGCAGTCAGTATATCTAAACGATCCGTAAAAAATTTCACAAAAAGCCTTAAAACTATAAAAAAATATTTTTGAAAAATCTTTAAACATTAATTACGGCCTAACTAAGACAGCTAGAAGGTTGAAAATTTTTTGTAGCAAGGCAGTCAGTATATCTAAACGATCCGTAAAAAAATTTCACAAAAAGCCTTAGAAAGCATAAAAAGTGGTTTTTGAAAAAGTTTTTAAACATTAATTACGGCCTAACTAAGACAGCTAAAAGGTTGAAAATTTGTTTGTAGCAAGGCAGTCAGTATATCTAAACGATCCGTAAAAATTTCACAAAAAGCCTTAAAACTATAAAAAAATATTTTTGAAAAATCTTTAAACATTAATTACGGCCTAACTAAGACAGCTAGAAGGTTGAAAATTTTTTGTAGCAAGGCAGTCAGTATATCTAAACGATCCGTAAAAATTTCACAAAAAGCCTTAGAAACTATTAAAAAAATATTTTTGAAAATCTTTAAACATTAATTACGGCCTAACTAAGACAGCTAGAAGGTTGAAAATTTTTTGTAGCAAGGCAGTCAGTATATCTAAACGATCCGTAAAAAAATTTCACAAAAAGCCTTAGAAACTATTAAAAAAATATTTTTTGAAAATCTTTAAACATTAATTACGGCCTAACTAAGACAGCTAGAAGGTTGAAAATTTTTTGTAGCAAGGCAGTCAGTATATCTAAACGATCCGTAAAAAAATTTTACAAAAAGCCTTAGAAACTATAAAAAAATATTTTTGAAAAATCTTTAAACATTAATTACGGCCTAACTAAGACAGCTAGAAGGTTGAAAATTTTTTGTAGCAAGGCAGTCAGTATATCTAAACGATCCGTAAAAAAATTTCACAAAAAGCCTTAGAAAGCATAAAAAAGTGGTTTTTTGAAAATTTTTAAACATTATTTACGGCCTAACTAAGACAGCTAAAAGGTTGAAAATTTTTTGTAGCAAGGCAGTCAGTATATCTAAACGATCCGTAAAAATTTCACAAAAAGCCTTAGAAACTATAAAAAATGTTTTTGAAAATCTTTAAACATTAATTACGGCCTAACTAAGACAGCTAAAAGGTTGAAAATTTTTTGTAGCAAGGCAGTCAGTATATCTAAACGATCCGTAAAAAAATTTCACAAAAAGCCTTAGAAACTATAAAAAAATATTTTTGAAAAATCTTTAAACATTAATTACGGCCTAACTAAGACAGCTAGAAGGTTGAAAATTTTTTGTAGCAAGGCAGTCAGTATATCTAAACGATCCGTAAAAATTTCACAAAAAGCCTTAGAAAACTATTAAAAATATTTTTTGAAAAATATTTAAACATTAATTACGGCCTAACTAAGACAGCTAGAAGGTTGAAAATTTTTTTGTGGCAAGGCAGTCAGTATTTCTAAACGATTCGTAAAAAAAATTTCAAAAAAAAGCCTTAGAAACTATAAAAATGAAAAATCTTTAAACATTAATTACGGCCTAACTAAGACAGCTAGAAGGTTGAAAATTTTTTTGTAGCAAGGCAGTCAGTATATCTAAACGATCCGTAAAAATTTCACAAAAAGCCTTAGAAACTATTAAAAAAATATTTTTGAAAATTCTTTAAACATTAATTACGGCCTAACTAAAACAGCTAGAAGGTTGAAAATTTTTGTAGCAAGGCAGTCAGTATATCTAAACGATCCGTAAAAAAATTTCACAAAAAGCCTTAGAAACTATTAAAAATATATTTTTGAAAAATCTTTAAACATTAATTACGGCCTAACTAAGACAGCTAAAAGGTTGAAAATTTTTTGTAGCAAGGCAGTCAGTATATCTAAACGATCCGTAAAAAAATTTCACAAAAAGCCTTAGAAACTATAAAAAAATATTTTTGAAAAATCTTTAAACATTAATTACGGCCTAACTAAGACAGCTAGAAGGTTGAAAATTTTTTGTAGCAAGGCAGTCAGTATATCTAAACGATCCGTAAAAAAATTTCACAAAAAGCCTTAAAAACTATTAAAAATATTTTTGAAAAATCTTTAAACATTAATTACGGCCTAACTAAGACAGCTAGCAGGTTGAAAATTTTCCTGTAGCAAGGCAGTCAGTATATCAAAACGACACGTAAAAAACATTTCACACAGAAGCCTTAGAAAGCATAAATAAAGTGGTTTTATGAAACTTTTTTAAACATTATTTACGGCCTAACTAAGACAGCTAAAAGGTTGAAAATTTTTTGTAGCAAGGCAGTCAGTATATCTAAACGATCCGTAAAAATTTCACAAAAAGCCTTAGAAACTATAAAAAAGTGGTTTTTTGAAAATTTTTAAACATCAATTACGCCCTAACTAAGACAGCTAGAAGGTTCAAAATTTTTTGTAGCAAGGCAGTCAGTATATCTAAACGATCCGTAAAAAATTTCACAAAAAGCCTTAGAAACTATTAAAAAAATATTTTTGAAAAATCTTTAAACATTAATTACGGCCTAACTAAGACAGCTAGAAGGTTGAAAATTTTTTTGTAGCAAGGCAGTCAGTATATCTAAACGATCCGTAAAAAAATTTCACAAAAAGCCTTAGAAACTATTAAAAATATTTTTTGAAAATCTTTAAACATTAATTACGGCCTAACTAAGACAGCTAGAAGGTTGAAAATTTTTTGTAGCAAGGCAGTCAGTATATCTAAACGATCCGTAAAAAAATTTCACAAAAAGCCTTAGAAAGCATAAAAAGTGGTTTTTTGAAAATTTTTAAACATTATTTACGGCCTAACTAAGACAGCTAAAAGGTTCAAAATTTTTTGTAGCAAGGCAGTCAGTATATCTAAACGATCCGTAAAAATTTCACAAAAAGCCTTAGAAACTATTAAAAATATTTTTGAAAAATCTTTAAACATTAATTACGGCCTAACTAAGACAGCTAGAAGGTTGAAAATTTTTTGTAGCAAGGCAGTCAGTATATCTAAACGATCCGTAAAAAATTTCACAAAAAGCCTTAGAAAGCATAAAAAGTGGTTTTTGAAAATTTTTAAACATTATTTACGGCCTAACTAAGACAGCTAAAAGGTTGAAAATTTTTTGTAGCAAGGCAGTCAGTATATCTAAACGATCCGTAAAAAAATTTCACAAAAAGCCTTAAAACTATTAAAAAAATATTTTTGAAAAATCTTTAAACATTAATTACGGCCTAACTAAGACAGCTAGAAGGTTGAAAATTTTTTGTAGCAAGGCAGTCAGTATATCTAAACGATCCGTAAAAATTTCACAAAAAGCCTTAGAAACTATTAAAAAAATATTTTTGAAAAATCTTTAAACATTAATTACGGCCTAACTAAGACAGCTAGAAGGTTGAAAATTTTTTGTAGCAAGGCAGTCAGTATATCTAAACGATCCGTAAAAAATTTCACAAAAAGCCTTAGAAACTATTAAAAAAATATTTTTGAAAATCTTTAAACATTAATTACGGCCTAACTAAGACAGCTAAAAGGTTGAAAATTTTTTGTAGCAAGGCAGTCAGTATATCTAAACGATCCGTAAAAAAATTTCACAAAAAGCCTTAGAAACTATAAAAAATATTTTTTGAAAATCTTTAAACATTAATTACGGCCTAACTAAGACAGCTAGAAGGTTGAAAATTTTTTTGTAGCAAGGCAGTCAGTATATCTAAACGATCCGTAAAAAAATTTCACAAAAAGCCTTAGAAAGCATAAAAAGTGGTTTTTTGAAAATTTTTAAACATTATTTACGGCCTAACTAAGACAGCTAAAAGGTTGAAAATTTTTTGTAGCAAGGCAGTCAGTATATCTAAACGATCCGTAAAAAATTTCACAAAAAGCCTTAAAACTATTAAAAATATTTTTTGAAAATCTTTAAACATTAATTACGGCCTAACTAAGACAGCTAGAAGGTTGAAAATTTTTGTAGCAAGGCAGTCAGTATATCTAAACGATCCGTAAAAAATTTCACAAAAAGCCTTAGAAACTATAAAAAATATTTTTTGAAAATCTTTAAACATTAATTACGGCCTAACTAAGACAGCTAGAAGGTTGAAAAGTTTTGTGGAGCAAGGCAGTCAGTATATCTAGGCGATCCGTAAAGGAAGTTTCATGAAAAAGCCTTAGAAAGCATAAAAAGAATGGTTTTTTGAAAATTTTTAAACATTATTTACGGCCTAACTAAGACAGCTAAAAGGTTGAAAATTTTTTTGTAGCAAGGCAGTCAGTATATCTAAACGATCCGTAAAAATTTCACAAAAAGCCTTAGAAACTATTAAAAAAATATTTTTGAAAAATCTTTAAACATTAATTACGGCCTAACTAAGACAGGTAGAAGGTTGAAAATTTTTTTTGAGCAAGGCAGTCAGTATATCGAAACGATCCGTAAAAAGAATTTTACAAGAAAGCCTTAGAAACTATAAAAAAAACTATTTTTTGCAAAATTTTTACACACTAATTACGGCCTAACTAATACAGCTAGAAGGTTGAAAATTTTTTTGTAGCAAGGCAGTCAGTATATCTAAACGATCCGTAAAAAATTTCACAAAAAGCCTTAGAAAGCATAAAAAGTGGTTTTTTGAAAATTTTTAAACATTATTTACGGCCTAACTAAGACAGCTAAAAGGTTGAAAATTTTTTGTAGCAAGGCAGTCAGTATATCTAAACGATCCGTAAAAATTTCACAAAAAGCCTTAGAAACTATTAAAAAAATATTTTTGAAAATCTTTAAACATTAATTACGGCCTAACTAAGACAGCTAGAAGGTTGAAAATTTTTTGTAGCAAGGCAGTCAGTATATCTAAACGATCCGTAAAAATTTCACAAAAAGCCTTAGAAACTATTAAAAATATTTTTGAAAAATCTTTAAACATTAATTACGGCCTAACTAAGACAGCTAGAAGGTTGAAAATTTTTGTAGCAAGGCAGTCAGTATATCTAAACGATCCGTAAAAAAATTTCACAAAAAGCCTTAGAAACTATAAAAAAATATTTTTGAAAATCTTTAAACATTAATTACGGCCTAACTAAGACAGCTAGAAGGTTGAAAATTTTTTGTAGCAAGGCAGTCAGTATATCTAAACGATCCGTAAAAAATTTCACAAAAAAGCCTTAGAAAGCATAAAAAAAGTGGTTTTTTGAAAATTTTTTAAACATTAATTACGGCCTAACTAAAACAGCTAAAAGGTTGAAAATTTTTTTGTAGCAAGGCAGTCAGTATATCTAAGCGATCCGTAAAAAAATTTTACAAAAAAGCCTTAAAAACTATTAAAAAAATATTTCTTGAAAATTCTTTAAACATTAATTACGGCCTAACTAAAACAGCTAGAAGGTTGAAAATTTTTTTGTAGCAAGGCAGTCAGTATATCTAAACGATCCGTAAAAAAATTTCACAAAAAGCCTTAGAAACTATTAAAAATATTTTTGAAAAATATTTAAACATTAATTACGGCCTAACTAAGACAGCTAGAAGGTTGAAAATTTTTTTGTAGCAAGGCAGTCAGTATATCTAAACGATCCGTAAAAAATTTCACAAAAAGCCTTAAAAACTATTAAAAAAATATTTTTGAAAAATCTTTAAACCTTAATTACGGCCTAACTAAGACAGCTAGAAGGTTGAAAATTTTTTGTAGCAAGGCAGTCAGTATATCTAAACGATCCGTAAAAAAATTTTACAAAAAGCCTTAGAAACTATAAAAAAATATTTTTGAAAATCTTTAAACATTAATTACGGCCTAACTAAGACAGCTAGAAGGTTGAAAATTTTTTGTAGCAAGGCAGTCAGTATATCTAAACGATCCGTAAAAAAATTTCACAAAAAGCCTTAGAAAGCATAAAAAGTGGTTTTTTGAAAATTTTTAAACATTATTTACGGCCTAACTAAGACAGCTAAAAGGTTGAAAATTTTTGTAGCAAGGCAGTCAGTATATCTAAACGATCCGTAAAAAAATTTCACAAAAAGCCTTAGAAACTATTAAAAATATTTTTTGAAAATCTTTAAACATTAATTACGGCCTAACTAAGACAGCTAGAAGGGTGAAAATTTTTTTGTAGCAAGGCAGTCAGTATATCTAAACGATCCGTAAAAATTTCACAAAAAGCCTTAGAAACTATAAAAAAATATTTTTGAAAAATCTTTAAACATTAATTACGGCCTAACTAAGACAGCTAGAAGGTTGAAAATTTTTTTGTAGCAAGGCAGTCAGTATATCTAAAAGATCCGTAAAAAAATTTCACAAAAAGCCTTAGAAACTATTAAAAATATTTTTTGAAAAATCTTTAAACATTAATTACGGCCTAACTAAGACAGCTAGAAGGTTGAAAATTTTTTTGTAGCAAGGCAGTCAGTATATCTAAACGATCCGTAAAAAACATATAACAAAAAGCCCTTAGAAGGCATAAAAAGTGGTTTTTGAAAATTTTTAAACATTAATTACGGCCTAACTAAGACAGCTAAAAGGTTGAAAATTTTTTTGTAGCAAGGCAGTCAGTATATCTAAACGATCCGTAAAAATTTCACAAAAGGCCTTAGAAACTATAAAAAAAAATATTTTTTGAAAAATCTTTAAACATTAATTACGGCCTAACTAAGACAGCTAGAAGGTTGAAAATTTTTTTGTAGCAAGGCAGTCAGTATATCTAAACGATCCCTAAAAAAATTTTAGAAAAAAGCCTTAGAAACTATAAAAAAAAATATTTTTTGAAAAATCTGTAAACATTAATTACGGCCTAACTAAGACAGCTAAAAGGTTGAAAATTTTTTTGTAAAAAGGCAGTCAGTATATCTAAACGATTTGTAAAAAACATTTCACAAAAAAGCCTTAAAAACTATTTAAAAAAATATTTTTTGAAAAATCTTTAAACATTAATTACGGCCTAACTAAGACAGCTAGAAGGTTGAAAATTTTTTTGTAGCAAGGCAGTCAGTATATCTAAACGATCCGTAAAAAAAATTTCACAAAAAAGTCTTAAAAACTATTAAAAAAAATATTTTTTGAAAAATCTTTAAACATGAATTACGGCCTAACTAAGACAGCTAGAAGGTTGAAAATTTTTGAGTAGCAAGGCAGTCAGTATATCTAAACGATCCGTAAAAAAGATTTTAGAAAAAAGCCTTAGAAACTATAAAAAAAAATATTATTTGAAAAATTTTTAAACATTAATTACGGCCTAACTAAGACAGCTAGAAGGTTGAAAATTTTTGAGTAGCAAGGCAGTCAGTATATCTAAACGATCCGTAAAAAAAATTTCGAAAAAAGCCTTAGAAAGCATAAAAAAAGTGGTGCTTTGAAAATTTTTAAACATTATTTCCGGTCTAACTAAAACAGCTAAAAGGTTGAAAATTTTTGAGTAGCAAGGCAGTCAGTATATCTAAACGATCCGTAAAAAATTTCACAAAAAAGCCTTAAAAACTATTAAAAAAAATATTTTTTGAAAAATCTTTAAACATTAATTACGGCCTAACTAAGACAGCTAGAAGGTTGAAAATTTTTTTGTAGCAAGGCAGTCAGTATATCTAAACGATCCGTGAAAAAAATTTCACAAAAAAGCCTTAAAAACTATTAAAAAAAATATTTTTTGAAAAATCTTTAAACATTAATTACGGCCTAACTAAGACAGCTAGAAGGTTGAAAATTTTTTTGTAGCAAGGCAGTCAGTATATCTAAACGATCCGTAAAAAAAATTTCACAAAAAAGCCTTAAAAACTAT